>CM037876.1:61928442-63291776 GCA_021292165.1 Shinisaurus crocodilurus | reverse complement strand
TTGGAATGGAGAGAAGTATTGTGCAACCTAGCCCATTAAATAACTGAATGCCAGATACACTGAGATGAATGGAAACTAGTGAAGGTGCCAAAATTTGTAATAGGGTGGAAACAAACACCTCCAGTTCAGAATTCAACCACCTCTCTCACCAAACTTTTGACCATTAGGGGGTTTGTCTGCTTCTAGCCCTGTGGCTCACGCTGGCTCAGCTTCTCTGAGTGTGGAAAGCTAAGCCGGGTCAAGCCTGGTTATTACTTGGATGGGAGACCCCTCCTCTAGTTTCCTGCATTGAGCAGGGGATTGGACTCAATAGCCTTGTAGGCTCCTTCCAACTCTATAATCTATGAAATCTTATAGCCTCCCTATTATCGAACAGTTCTCCCCGCTACCAGACTCTTGCTTTCCTAAAATTTACTATTGCAATGTTTGGGGGTGGGGACTGGTAGTGGGAGGACATGAGACAGCAGTAGAGCCTTACAGGACATGAACAGAGACCACCCTTAATTCCAGGAAGGTTGGGAAATATACTTAGCAATACCTCCTGCTGGGAGGATTTGAAAACTCCATTTTCCATGCTCCCTGGTGGTCGCAATGGACACTGTGACCAGGTTTGCATGTTGTAGCAACCCACGGTTAACAAACTGTGGGTTGTTGAAAAGTTGATCAGGAGTGAATGTGCATGTTAGCTCCTGCCCACCCACTCCTGCTGAGATATGCAACCCAGGGATGCTGTGGCCCTGGGTTACATAACACCCAAACCTGGAATTCTGGGTTGTTGGGGGACAGATGACCCAGAGCTGGAATCCATAGTTAAACCTGTGTGAGTGTTCAGCCCTTAAACATGAGGCTGTTACCTCCCTTCCCACCTCTAATGTCATCACCAGTCTCCCCCACCCTGTTGCAAGGGGAACTTTAAATCTTTATACATGCTAAATCTTCATATTATTATTATTATTTGATTTATATCCTGCCTTTCCACCAAAAACTGACACTCAAGGCTGCTAACAATAATAATACCAAGATTAAAAGAAAAATAATAATTAAAACAATTATAAAAACAAATAGATTAAAAGCACAATTAAAAAGAGAACAATAAAAGAAATGAACCAATCAACCAATTAAAAATAACCCTTCAGCAACAGCCCAGCTTACATGCCAAAGGCCTGCCTAAATAGAAACGTTTTACTTCTCTACCAACTCATACTCAATCCTCTAATGCAAGGTAAAATAGAAATATCCTATAATCTTTTTAAAGAGATACTCAGGTTCTGACTCATATCTCGGTTGAGGGAATTTCACAGTACTGAGGCAGCTCTGGAGATCATGGGGAGTTGTTAGAAACATCCCTGCGGCAATTTCTTATTAGGGAAAGGGTAACAAAACTGAATATTTGAATGGCCCCATGGAGTGTAGCCTCAAGCAGCAAAAAAACCCTCAATATTGGAACTCACAGTTAGGCACTGGAATATGCAGTTTACAAATTAAAGTAATTGAATTGACAATAGGACAGATCGTGGAGCATCTAACTATGGAGTAGTATTGTAGCAGTTATCTTCTCTTTGGTCCACCACACTCATACCACAAAAAGCTTCTAGACTGCAATCATGGGCATCACCCACATGCATTACAGTTGTCTAGCTTTAAGGTCGCAAAGACATAATCAATCTGTTTAACAGTGTGTTCCATTTATATTCATTATGCTGCCTTCATTAAAGAGAGCTCTTTTCTAGAGACACTCAATTAAGGATTTCAATTATGAAGAATTTATCAAATTAATTAGCAATCTACATATCTAGTGGGCCATCAGATAACTTTTCCATTTTGTCTTACTAGGATCTATTATTCTCAAAATGAGATGCTATAATTAGCATGTCATTTACAGAAATAACTCAAAACTGTACTAAAATTTGATCCGCGATCACATGTAGTAGAACTTCCAGCACTGTCTGAAATAGACTTGTAGTTTGAATGTGATGATGAAGGTCTCCTAATACCCTTCATTGTGGGGAAATAAAACTATGCATTAATAGCACAAAGCTGTGTAAAGTAAAACTCTGTAAGGCTGCAATCCTATACCCACTTTCCTGAGAGTAAGCCCCAGTGAATTGAATGGGACTTACTTCTGAGAAGACTTTTATAGGATTGTGCTGTGAAAGTAAAATAAAATCAGTAAAGCACGTTCATCTATCAAGGCATAAGGATTTTACGGGCTGTATATCTTGAATATATTGCAAAAGAGACTTTGGTATTTGCAAAACTTCTATTTATTTTATTACAGTTACTTAATTTTTGAATTCCTGTGCTACCTGTCTACACACAAAGGGTGGTATCCAACATTAGTCCTAGAGTAGATGATCATCCAAAGAAGACAAGGTGCATATCTTTTGAGGAGTTGCTACACAACTCATGCCAGATGGATGTAAGCTTTACCTAACTAGGGGGGATCAATGCTTTTACCTTGAGGTTGATGTGGGAAGGAAGAGAATCAAGCTATGTGCAAAGAAGGAGAAGGCCTCTAAACTGAAGAGCTTGGGAGTTGGGAAGTTGCCCTAAACTTTCAGCCTTTGGATGGTCAAATATTACAAGGTTGGGACAATTCCTGTAATATGGTGGAATCTGGGATGATGAAGGTAGGTCCTACACCCCAGACCTGGGCAGCCACTGAGGGGGTGGCCTACAGGGCCGGCGCTACCATTAGGCGAACTAGGCTACTGCCTAGAGCGCCAGGCTAAATGGGGGCGCCAGAAACGCAGGAAAGAGGTGAAAGAAGCGCGTCCCCCCTCCCTCCACCTCAGGGCTCCGTCTCCAAGCTGGCGCCGCTGAAGCTTCAGGCAGGCTCCTCCTCATAACCAGCATCAAAAGAGGCAGAGAAGGCGACAGGCTGGAGGAGGCGGAGGCGGGCAGGGGCCAATGATGGGAGGCTGGTGGGCAAAGGGAAGGATGCACCTACAAACACCTCCTTTGCCTTCCCTCCCTCTGGCGCCCGCCTCAGGTTCCTCAGCTCAACGTCCCCTGAAAGCAGTTACTTTCCTGGTATTTCCAGCAACCAGGGAGGAAGGGAAAGGTATTTTCAGCTAGCTCCAGCTCCAATGTTTTAATTATTTACCATGCTGTTTCTGTGTTTTGGTTTTAAATGCTTTTAGGGTGCAATCCTCCTACGCATGTTTGGAGGGGGGGGGGAGTCCTACAACTCCCAGCATTCCCCAGACAGCCATGTGCAATCCTATGCCCGTTGAGGCAGAAAAAAACCCCGTGGGGCTTTTTTCTGCCTCAGGCTCTCTCTTTGCTATGTTTCTACTACATGCATCCCCCCCCCCCGCAACCCAGAAGATGTATGAGTCAAACCGGTGTTTCTGCACCTCCACCCTGTGAGGTAGGACAGGCTGCAAGATGCCCTTTTGTCTCTATTCCTCACAGGTAGCGCCACCACACCTCTCTCACATCCTTTTTTCATATCCCTTGTGCTGCCCGCAGGAGGAGACAAGCTTTTACATATATAGAGAGTAGGAGAAGGTCCTTGGGAGTTCCTGGCATAGCTGGGCTGATGTTGCCTCTTTGCTTTCCACGTGAACACACAAAGGAAAAGTTTCAAAGTCTACAAAGTTTTTCTATGGGGCTCGGCAGTTCCTAGGGAGGGAAATTTATTTTATAATGGGCATAGGGCTGGAGGGAGGGAGGGCTCGTGGGAGGGGGGGCGCTAAATATCTGATCTTGCCTAGAGCACCAAACTGCCTTGCACCGGCCCTGGTGGCCTACAGTTCATATTCCAATCTTGGTTAGGCATAAGACTTTCTGATAGTTCAGTGGCTAGGCTTGAGCCAGCAGTGCCAAGGGTACATTGCAACTGGATAGCTAGACCAGTTTTCATGTGCAATGCTGAAGGAGATTTAGAATCTCTCCTCCACATTGCTCCTAGTGGTTGTAGCTGGATTATTCTATTTAATCAAGTTGTGGCCTATTTTAAATCCAAGCTGGGTGTCCACCTCTTTATTTCCACTCCGCAGGGGCTATATTCAGCACCAGAATTACAATTGGACACTCGATTTAAACTTGCAATTAATTATTCAAACAACAATACCAGGAATGGATCAAATATTCCACTTAATTTCAGAAAACATGAAGGGGGGAAATGCAACTGTAATTTAATATGTCAGGCCAAAATAGGAATTAAGTTAACTGGAGACTCTTACCCTAAAAAATTCTTTTGTTGAGCCAGAATCTAATGTCCCATAAGCGATTTCTGTTTGTTTAGACAAATCCTCCGCACTTTCAATGGGAGACACCATCCTCTCTACCGTCAGGAAGGCAGCTAGGTTAGCCGTGTAGGATGAGATTATGATCAGGGTAAAGAACCACCATACACCTCCAACAATGCGCCCAGACAGGGATCTAATAACAAGTATGAGATGGATTTGTAAAATGAAATGAATGTCCTGAAAGGAATGCAAGTTACCAGGTTTATGTATGTGCTGCATTGTGTAACACAGGGAAGGATTGTTGTTGTTGTTTTTTTAATGCTATCTTGGTGTTGGTTTGTTTTCTCTATTGTGATGCATGCTAGTGAAATGGAAAATTAAAACATTTTTAGCTCTGCTAGGATAATTTTACTCAGGTCAAGTGGTGTCACTAAATTCAGGACTCCAGGTCTTGCGTTAATGTCCTAGCTCATCAGTCCTTCACAGGTCTGAGGATCCTGGAAAACAAAGCTGCTTAGATCACATGATTGTCATATTAAAAAGTAAGGTTTTCATGATAACTCAGGTGAACCCCTGATTGCGACAACTCAAACACATTTACAAGAAAATCAGGCAAGGTCAATGAACTACATCTTAGTATAAACTTGAAAGTCCTCCATTTCCAACTGGTTATGGCTGCTATGCACAAAGAACATGTTCTCCTGCAATGGATTTATTGAGTGGGAACTATATTTTAATCAAATAAATCAAGACCTATGTTCTTGGTGTAAATCACTATATTCTCTCCATTTCACTCCTTAGAAAATCCCAACATTTAATGAAGTGGAGCATTTAATGAAGCGTTAAACAAACATATACCACAGTAAACAAGAGATCTTTGGATTCGGAAGCCTGATTTTTGCACAATACTATCACCATATTTAGGTAGCTCTTCCCACAAGCACTGCCTTGTTCCACAATCATATTTATATGCATCACTCACAATCAAATGTACAAAAATAACTCACAAGCAAAATCTGACAAGAAGTATAGTTATTTACTAATCATCTGAATATAACTGAGATGTCTATTAGGGATATTTATTTTTACTTCCTGCTGAATATGGAGGTAATGGGATTAGAAAACAACCCAAAAACAACAGAACAAAACTTAAAATTGATTATGATGGCCTATCTGAGAGTTTTAGGACAGACACCAATAACATGGTCTATGCTAACATCAGTTTCAAAATTTTCCAAACATTTTTGAAAGTCTCACAATTTCTAATTTACGATTAATTTTTCATCCTATGGGGGAAACATCTCTTACTAGTAGGCTAGTAGAATCTATGGTCTAGTTCAGTTTTAAGAATCCAATGTCATTGCCAGTGAAAAGTTCTTCCTCATAAGTAATATTCCATGCAGAAGCTTCTTTCCACTTCTTTCTGCCCAAAGATGTGCTGACTGAGTCCCTAGAAAGTGGCCCCTAGAAAGAGTAGTACTTTGACAAATGCATTAACAGTGCAATCCTATGCATGTCAACTTAGATGTCCCACTGAGTTCAATATGGCTTACTCCCAGGTAAGTGGGACTGCAACCTAAGAAGCTTTTAGAAATTACTACTTCAGCTTGGAGCACCATCAAGAGAAAGAGCTTTCCAGCAGCATTCAAGAGAGTACGGTTACACCTGAGCAAGGTGCGCACAAGTGCAGGCTATCAACATTGATGGTGATTCTGGGTCCTTTTCCAAATTGCATATGTTGCTTTTCATTATTCAAAGGTAATATTGATCTCTGCCTAATTTTTAATTCTTTTATTGATGCCCTGCAGGCCTATTTAAAATTATAAAAAGCATTTTGTTGCCACTCATGGATGAATAAGTCAGCCTACTCATATGCTTGTTTTCCCAACAAGAAATGAATGCTTACACACCTCTCCCACAAAGGCAGTGTTCTGCCTTGTCTAAGTCAGTAGTGAGATGGCACACAGATAGCATAATGGTTGCTAAGAGACTGGAGTATGAGTCAGTAAGCCCCTGTTTCAAATCTAATTTCTGCCATGAACTCACCCGGTGGCCTTAGGCAAGTCTCTCAGTTCCCCCATCTACAATATGGGAATAATAAATACTGACTGACCTTGCAGGGTTGTCATTAAGATTACATCAAGACAAAGCACTATATAAATGCAAAGTAGTTGCTGGTGCTCCATACTGAATTTTTCACCAAGCTAGGTCTTTTTATTGTGGTTATCATCATATTACTAATTAGTCTTCTACTTGAATCTGCATTTTAACTGCTGGGTGGATTCATTGCAAATAGTTTTTGCAGCTGATCTTTTATTTACTGTTCTCCCAAAACCTTTCTGTATATTCTTGTTTGTGGATTAATATTTATGATATAAAAATCTGATTTTCAATTAGGATTGAGAGTATCTATTAATATCTTCCTTGGTTTAATTCTTGCTTGAGGTTTCTAAATAAGATAAAACTTATTAAAAAGTATTAAAAGTTGGGTTACCGTATTTATAATGTTCTCTAAAATCTTGAGTAATTCCTCTCTTCCTGAATAGTGATTTTAAAAGGGAGTAAATCTGATTCCTTTACCACTGTAGCGTAGCACAGACTGAGAAATCCTAAATATCTGATTGCCAAACAATACATGTTAATCTAGCTAAAGCAGATGTAGGCGTGCTATCAGCTATTTCAGGAAAATCAATAACCAGTATAGTATAATCCTGTAAAGCCAGAACTTTCCATTAGATAGGCCCAGTTCTTCCATTAGAGGCTACCAGTGTCTTCTGCTGCTGCCATCATGTTTCTTCCCCAGAGTGCCCTGGGAATGATGCTAGCAGCATGAGCACACTGAGGAAGAAGCATGGCAATGCCAGTCCAGACTCCATTCCTGCTGCTGTTGAGGCTGCTGGCAGAGCTGGGAGCTTTCATACTATGTAAAGAAAGAAAGAAAGAAAGAAAGAAGCATGAGAGGAACCTGCCGCCACTGCTAGTAGAAGGAAGCTGCCACCATCACAGCCCCCACCCTCCCCCATAATCACACCTCAGGTTTTTTGGGGGGGGGTTAGCAACAGCCCCTGCCCCAAATCATATGACCCACCAATTTCAGAAGAGTTCACTATAGCCCTAGATTGATCCAGGGCCAATCTGGTGATATGTAAAACATAACAACAACAACCCAGACAACAAGTAGAGAAGTAAGTTTCCATCATAATGGACAATATCCAGTCAGAAAGACTGAATGGTCATTTTCTTACAGAACAAATGGACAACTGTGTGGAAACCTGATCCTACTCACTGCATCACTGGGAGCCACTGGCCCTTCCCTATGTTGCTGCAGTCGGAGAAGTGTCCTGTTTAATTACAGGGATACCTTTGGAGGGCACAAAGGGACTGGAGAGACAAGCAGAGCTAACCCAATCACGAGGCCCCATCCGCCTCCCATCAGAGCAACCTTGTGCTGACCAAAAGAAAGAAAGAAAGAAAGAAAGAAAAGGTACAGAAAAGGTGGCCATGTGTAGGGTGGCCAAAAGTGTAAGCACTGCCCAAAAAAGAGGACAAGAGAGGACACTGATTTGCATAAGTTAATGTACACTTATAGATGGACATTCAGAAATAGTTACTATAATTTAAATACAAATACAATCCTTTTCACCATAGTGAGGAAGGCTGTGACCAGGTGACCTGTGTGCCTGATCAGTCTGCTGTTCAGGCTCTATCTGCTGAGGGGCAACTTTAAGCCCCCAGCTGTTCTCTCTTCTTATGGCTCTTCATCTTTAAACCAGGCATGGGGTGGAGAGGTCATCAGACAGAGCACGGGTGCAGAATCTCTGGCCCATGTGCCTAATCCTACCTGGTGGGCACTCCAATCCAGCCTGCATAGCCTCTTGGGGGGTCCTCCAGGGGACAGAGTTTAGATGCAAGCCCTGCCCCCTGTAGGAATCAGAGATAGCAGCAACAGGGGTGGGGGGGCACTGGGATTCACCTATGCTGGGGAGAGCAGCCACTCGCCCTACATGGGTGAGTCCTGACAACCTTCACCACCGCTGCTATCCCTGGTCTCAGACCGGAGGCAGCAGCAAGGGTGTGAGGCAGCCTGGACCTGGGTCCCTTTCTCCATGCTGGGAGGAGGCACAATGTCGTGATTCCTTCCAGCATGGAGAAAAAAGGGGGGAAGAAGAAAAAAAGGGGTCAGGCCAGCTGGCCTGTGGGGGGCCTGGTGGGGGCACAATCTGGCCTCCCACCCCCAAACAGTTCTGCACCACTGAGATGGAGGATGCCTTCAAATGAAGGACTGTCCTCCAGCAGCCCTTCAAATAGAGGACAGTTCTCTGTAAAGTAGGTCACATGCCAGCCTACCCGATGTTGTTGTAAAAATTCAGTAATGCATGTTTAAAGTAATAAAATGCTTCTCTCTGTAACTTTCTGCTGTTCTGACTGACCTCTGTTCCAGAAATGGAGACAGAGAGGTGAGACTGAGGAATGTTGCCTTCCTGCTTATCTTCTTTTCCTTGGGCTAGCTAAAGACAGTGGGTGAAAGGGGACTGAAGGAGTTAGTATGACCTGACTTACCTCTGTTCCAGTTGCTTAGTGAGCATGTCTAAAGATTTCTGTTTATCTCTACCGTATTTTTCCTTTCTCAGCTAGAAATTCCTGTTAGTACGGCACATGCGTGGGATTGCGTCAGAAGATACTGTATAAATTGATAAGATTTCAGCATCCATATTGAGATGCAGCTTTGAAGTGTTATATACTCCTGTATCTCCAATTCTCGAGAATAAATCTGTTGGGCCACTGCCAGTCTTTCTCTCCTTCCTAATGTGCATGATTTGAACTGGGTGCATTAGGATCTAGCATGTTTTTGCAACAATGTGACCTACAGCTCTGTACCACTTGCCTCTTATGGAATGCTGCAACAGTTGTTTCTGTTCTAAAAAACATGTTTTCATTGCCATATCTGCCTTATTGACTTCTTACTTCTAAAACTGAATGGACAAATTATTTTTCCACTATGCTCCCCATTTCTATTTCACAACATACAATTTGAGGTTACTGGTTTCATCTATTTTTATTTTTGTTTACCAAATGAAGAAGTTATAATTCCCCAATGACAAGTATTCTGAGGTAATATCCCCCCCCTCTCCCTGGTATTTCAGTATTTTTTCAGTTACTAATACTGGGCTCCACTAGTCATTTTTCTGAATATTTCACTTGAAGAATCTATGATTCACACTTTATTTCCTTTTCCTTGAATGAATTCAGGGCTGGTTCCAGGATTGGAGTGGGGGGCATTTAGGCATGGCAGCTTCCGCGGGCCCCTCTAACCTGTAAGAGGCAGGACATGCAAACTGAGAATTCTCTTTTGCTGCATCTGTTCTTCTTGGAGACTGTATACAAAGTGGAAATGTTAGGGCAGTGCACCCTTTGCTGGTGTTGGGCCCCTGGCATATGCCCAACCATACCACCCTCTGGAACCAGCCCTGAATGAATTTCAACTTTGATACTATTCCCATACTCAACATGATGCATCAGCACATGCCCAACAGAGCTGTTGCATTTGGGCCACAGCCACTAGCTGCACAGGGGAAATGGAATAGCTGGTAACACTGCAAAAAGAAACAGAAATAAAACAAACATAGGCATAGTAAATTAATTAGAGTTGTTGTATACTCATGTTTAAAACAACAACAACAACAACAACAGGATCAGAGTCTATATTCTTAAATGAATAGAAGCTTTCTTTTAAGCCAGGCAGTTTCTCCAGGATCCCCTCAAGGCCCACTCTTGCCCGGTTTGTTGTAACTGGTTCACATAACTATTGAGTTATCAGAAGACCTTTCTATTTAGAACTGTGGAAACTTTCCCAAAAGGAGAGGGGGCATTTAAGCAACAGGCAGGATACCATATAAAGTGGTTTGTGGTGGGGAAAGTGCTGTTTTCATAGCTCATTAACAGTGTGCTATCCTTTTTTCCCATTACAGCATCCGTGAAATCAGTGCACCGTTGGCTGTGAATGGGAATATGCAGCAAAAACACGGTACCCCTCCAAGATGGCATGGAATGAGAGGGACCTTATGCATTTTATGGCCTCTGCATGGTGTATATAAGTCCACCAAGGTAAAGAATGACTGATGCTAGGAGGAAGCCAATCACACTGTCCACTGGCCTGCATCAAGAGCAGTTGTTTTGATTGAAGGGGCTGTGGGTGATTTGGAGAGATGTGTCAACAGCTGGTATTTCTTGAGAGTGAATATATATGCACCATGAACTTCCTTAGCGAGACCAAAAATGCACAAAGCTGAAATGGACGTGTAACCAACCTTGGCGAAATATCGCATCCTTGCTGCATAAAGGCACCCAAGGAAAACCAGAGACTATTAAATATCCCAAATTCATTAGTTGATTCGTTACTTTGCGTTTCTCTTCCATCTTCAAACTCCTCAGTGTGCCACTCGTACGGGCTAAATCTGCTGACCAGGAATAAAACAACACTGACCCCAATGTAGGCAAAAACAATGCACATCCAGATCTCATATGCTAAGGGATCAAGAAAGGAAAACACTCCTGGCTTGGACTTCTGAGGCTTCTTGATCATTATAGATATCCCGAGGCTCATAAAGGGCTTTGAGAAGTCAATCACTTCTTCTCTCACCAGTGTTATAGTTAATGGAGCAATTGCAATATCGGCTTTCTGTAACGGAAGCAAAACAAAACAATAACTTATTCAATATTTAACAAGGGAATGGCTTCATTGCTTTCGTGCATCACAAATGAAGAACGCAACAGCAGGGACATGGATCATCATCATAATAACTCCAATACTAGCATCCTGCTGCGGATTAGAGTATTGAGCAATCTGCCTCTGATATTCTTCCTACTGACACATATTCAGCCATATGGCTTCACTTTTTATCATGCAAAGGTACCTCTTTATAACCACACACTGAACAAGATCACCAGTACGCCACAGTACTCCCCTGAATTTTTATGGCATTTGAATTCACAGCAGTGTTTCATTTGTAGGAAAGGGTGATGAAATGCAGACGTGATGACCTCTTTTCAAATACCCATATAAATCTTGCTTCAATCCAAGTGAACTGCAGCTGTCATACCAACATGTGTTGAGTTATATCGCCTTAAATCATAGCTACTTGCAATGGTTAAAAATGGCTCTTACCCCGTAAACAAGTTCTCCAACCATTCCATTCCAGATTTTTGTTTCTGCATCCCTGGCCCCATACTTGCCATCCCCAACAATTGTGAGTTTGTACTTGAACCCACAGTGTTTGGCAATTTCTGCAGCTAAGTCCACACAGTAGCCCTCATAGCGCTCATTTCCTTCAAGTAATTCAAAATTTTTCTTCACCATGACATATGGGGATTCCTGTACAGAGAAACTTGGCTTTAGCTAATTAATAAGGACACCATGTTAGTTAGTTACCTATCCTTTGTGTACAGACTCTGAAGTACATTGAGTAAAGCAAGAAAAAAATCTGCATTCCTTACATAAATATTCAGCATTATTTATTTATCACTCAGGATTATTTATTTATCACTCGCCACAATAACATTTCTTCACAATCATAGCAAGCCTTACAGGTAGAGGAATTTTCAAAGATGCATTCATAATTCTCATTAGCTTTAATAGAAGCTGTATGATGACAAATAATAACTTTTAATAATAAAAGAATAGCTTTTAAAAACATTTGAAAGCATGTCTGTATCAGAATATTCCTGCCTATTTCATGGTAGTCTACACTTCAATTCCCACCAAACCCACAACTGATCATATAAAATTTACAAAAAATATAGAGCTGTAAAAAAAAAATCTTACCACCATCAAAACTGTTGATAAATTGTTGGTTCCTTTAATATATAATCCAGAACAGTTATGCCCTGAATGAACAACTTCGAACAATTATTAGCTTACTGGGTAAACAACACAACATTCCTACTATAATACTATAATGTTGCTATTGTAAAGTGTTAGAGAATGTTTCACACTCTTCTGTTTAATGGAAATTTTAACTTGACTAGAGGTAAAGAGATGGTGCATTCATTTGGACTTAGCAATTCCATTGCCTAAATGAACAGAGTGACAACTTAAGCACAGTCCTGCTGCAAAAGAAAGAGCACACCCGCAAAACGTGTTCCTTTTTTTTTTCTTCATTTTTAACATTTGAAAGGTTCATCTACCACAAATATTTTCATTTTTGAAAAATAAAGGCAAGGACACATTTCAAAATCCTCATAACTACTCTGAAACGACAGGCGAGTGGCACCAAGGATTTTATTCCTGCTCCAAAAAGAATGTTTCCCAACCCTTGACACATTCACAATGAACAGGCAAGCCAGTAGTGAGCTAGTTCAACATGGACCGAGAATGAATGATAAGATTACAATTTAGAGTATCCATTTCACAAAAAATGTGCTTAATTACCAAAATAGTGGTGACAACAATAGTCTTATTCTCTAATCCTGAGGATTCATTGCCAGAGAGACCGTCAATAGGATTCACAACCATTCTGTCCACTTCACTCCAGTATCCAATCTGAAAAAGGGTTGGAGGTTGTATTCAAGCTAATGAATATTTCTGTTCATAAGAATAATTTTGTACAAGTGATATTCACACATCTACTTCCATCCTACTGGATGCACTCATATCTAACCAGGAGATATAGTAAATATTTTAGGTGGTATGTAAAATAGGAATATGTGGAAGCATAAACAGTTATCAGAAGGTTGATATTTGTTTTCTGTAGGATGACAGTCAATGTTTTCAGTTACCCGTACGTGATATGTGAGCTTGTCCAGCCAAAGTTAATCCCTTTAATGACTCCTTGATTTTAATGGGAGAGAGTGCTTAGTTCTCACATTGAAATCAATGGGACTTTTCAGTACTCAACTCTGATTGCACTATAGCTATTATTAGTAAAATGAGGCAAAATTTACATGACTCAGGTTCAGGATGTAGAATTCATAGAATTCTATAGAGAATTCTATCACTTTCAGATAAATCATGGAGTCAGTTGTCCTTTAAAAAGTTAGATTCTATCATACATGTATTCCATCTTATTTCTAAGCAACATGCCATACATAAACTGAAATTATATAAATGATATTCATAGATTGTACTTGCCTTAAATTATGGTCTTTTTTAGCAAATAAAAATCATTTTTATAATTCCACAGGAATATATACACAAGATTAATTGCATTGTGTTGAGCTCTAAGACACCTGCTTTTCTATACCACTCTGCAGGAGAGAACTAAAAGCACTCAGAATTAAAATTACCTTCCGGGGACCAGTACTTTTGAGCTCCATGACGTTTATTGTATAGTTAATTCTCTTTCCATTCTGATCAAACTTTATATTTCCGGATAACCCTTCCACCTGAACCTATGTGAATTAAGGGTGGAAATATCAGTAAAGTTATACTGACTGATTAAAAAAGAATACAGCTTATACACCCAATGAATTTTTATTTGATTAGGTTGTACTGAGGAATTTCCTACAAACCATGGACATTTTATGTATTACTGAGCAGTCTTCTTAGGAGTATTAGATACAGAGGTTGACTGTTTTACCCCCATATTTTTTATTAAAATGTCCAGCTCAAGGAACACAATACACACAATATTGGTTTTAGAAAGATTACCTGCTTCAGTGCCCTTTCTATTTCTACACCATGAGACCAGGGCACTGCTGGGTTTGCAAGACAATCTCCAGCATTTCCTCTTCTAGAAATCTCAATCCGCTGTTTACGCAAGTTACGGAATGCTTCAGTCATCACTTTGACAGCATCATAGGTCAGAGCTGATGTGTACTGAAAAGGAGCAAATATCATTAAGCACAGATTAGAAGTATAGTACTGATTTGTAAATGATTACTTCCATGATAGATGGGGGGGTCATTAAAATCATATCCATACCCTATGAGATAATATTTTCCCATGATGCTTAATATTTTAATAATATTTTAATATTTTCCCATAATACTTAGAACTTCTTCATGGCATGAACTTCCTCATTTTTCATCTATATAACCCTGCAACTTTCAAATAAAATTATTCCCTTCATAGAATAGAACTGTTGCTGTTTAGAGAAATTTTAACTTATCCTAATAAAATTTAACTCATCCACAGATAAAAAGAACTTCTTTTGAAAAAGCAGCTGCCTGTATGACAAAAGTCAAAGGGAACTTTGACTCTAAACTCTACTGCTAAACTGTCAGTTAAGCTAAATTGAAGTAGATTTTCTACTTTTGCAGGAACCATGACAGTCATTGTTTAATTCCTTCTTCTTTGACACCTTCTTCACGCATATAGTAGTGCATTTATGGAAACCACTTCCAAAGTTACATAAGAGTGTACCCAAATTTTGTTGCACATATTGCACTGCAGACTTCAGGTGGCAGATTACATTTGGGTCCATGTTCAGATCCAGGTGGTGCAAATTCACTAAATTTTGGTCAAAAATGAATGCAAACAATTTTCTCACCCATCCTTAATTGGTAGTCCCTCCCTATTCAAAAAAACCTGCTTAGCCCTATCAAAAAACCCTGTTTTAAAAGAAAGCCTTTCCTTTGCCAGCTGTCAGCTGTCAAAATGTCGTTTCCCCAGGGAATGGGATAGGCTTGCACTTTTCCACTTTCCTTAGCACCTAGAGGCTCAGGAAAGGATCGAAAAGGTGGAAGGCACTGAGAACTGTCAGGTCCACATATAAAAACTAGATGATCTCACCACAAAGGGGATGATATATGTGCCACCCCCATTCATAAGCAAAGATCCATTTGTGGCTTTGCTTTCACTTGACAGCTGGCCATTTGACAGCTGACAGGGGAAAGCAAAGCAACAAATTAACCTATTTTTAGCCTTGTTTTATCAGTGTTCCTGGATGGTGCCTCCTGCACTTTGACAGGAGACACTTCCCAAGACATTGACAAGGCAAGGCTTTTCATTTCGGACCCCGTAGCGGTCCAGGTGCGTCCCTGCAAAAGACTTATTTTTTAAATACAATTTGCACAAATTACAATTTGTGCAAATTTCAAGACCAAACTAAAATTTTAAAAATGTGCAAATTGCTGCCATTAAATCTCCCCAGAAATCTGGGTACTGTATCAACTTGGTACAAATCAAGCCAATGCCAGCAGGGCGTGGGGTGGGGACAACAGGATCCAGAGGGCCAAGTCAGAAAAATTCATTCCTTGGTATCTCCAGGTAGGGCTTGGAAAAGACTCCTGTCTGAAACCCTGGAAAGCCAGTCAGTGTAGACAATATCTAGAGGAACCAATTGACTCAGCTGGTTTAAGTTAGTTAGTTTACTTTACAGTGTCCCTAACCATGATTCTTGAAAAGTTGTTTGTGTGTGTGTGTGTGTGTGTGTGTGTGTGTTTAATCATTCTTTAGAATGCTGCAGTGGCTATCAACTGGATGTCTTAAGAACCTTGTTCACCTATATGGCTGCAGGTGTGCTAACATCCAAAGTTTCTGAACCTCATGATGGCTTAAGATGACAAGTATTTTAAAACTATTATTCTGACATAACTTGAATATTATTTATTTCAAAGGTCGCAACAGCAAACAGGTATTGACATACTGCATTTATTTTATTTTTTTGAGGAAAGGCTTTATAAGACAATGAGTTGGTGAAACTGCCCCTTACACTGTTTTATCATGTTGGAATAGATATGTTAATTTTCTCTACTTAAGGCTGCAAACACTTCCTGGGAGTAAATCCCACTGAGCTCAACAGGACTTATTTCTGAGTAGACATGCATAGGACTGCATGGTTAAGAGTCTCAAAAGAGAATTTTCAGGAGTTTTGCCAAAGACTATGCCTACTGCTTGGATGGGATTTTGTGCTTCATTGCCAGTAATGAGCTTTCAATCTTTAGTGCAGTTTAGAGATTAATGGTAAAAATCTAGTTGTAGCACAAACAGCCAGCAGTAAATACAATTGGGAATGTACACTGCTTCTACTTCATCACCGTTTGCACAAGAAAATTAAAAACTAGTGGCAGGGTTTTACTATTGCACTATAATTCAAGCTCAAAGTTGGATGATATGATTTCCTATGAAATATAACTTAGAAGAAAACATCGTGAAGAATTAGAAGGAAAATGTTAATTGCTTTACATAATAAATTTCACACTATAAAGAACAAGTATATGGGCATCCTATATAGGAGCAAATGTTTTAAAAGCATTCATCAATGTGACATTTCAATGAATATTTATTTATCTTATATTTACTTATTTCAAAATTTATATCCCACTTTTCTGTATAAAATAAACCCCACAATTGACAAAATGTTCATAACAAACACAAAACTTATTAAAAACCGTAAATAAAAATTAAAAATCAAAGGCAGCCCCATCCTGTGTGGGTGCTTTCCCTGTGCAAATGTCTGTGCCAATGCATGGAAAGCCAGGGGGTATGTCCAGTGCCCTGCAGGATGTCGGGGGTAGAGCCAACAGTGTGGTCCCACTGAGCTCTTCTCTATGTATAGGTTCTATACATGGAGGACAAGTGAAGGGGTTTATTCCTTCAACTGGTACATGTCTATGCCCATAAAATCACTTCTCTTATATTCCTGAAGAATAACACAATTTGCTTGGTTTAGCAAGAAAATAAAAATAATAAAGTTAGCAATTACCTGGTTATTATTATTACTGTTGGTAGCTGATACATCTTGTCTGGCATTTCATCACTTGAAGTTTACTGGGACTTTCCTCATTATACGGGTGCTCAGCACGCAGGCCTTTTGTTATGAGAAGAGGAAGGCAGTAGCCAGGACAGGCACAGTATCTCCTTCTTATTCATTGTGGGCCAAGGTTACCCCCATCCATTCCACTTAGAAGTCAGTCTATACAGCCCACTTGGCATGGACTTCCATTACCTTTTCAGAAGGCTTTTTCATAGGAACACAGGAAGCTGCCTTATACAGAGTCAGGCCATTGGCTCATCTAGCCCAGTATTGCCAACTCTGACTGACAGCAGCTCTCCAGCTTCTCAAGCAGAGTTATTTGCCATCGTGTGCTACCTGACCATTTGAAGATGCCAGAGATTTAATCTAGGCCCTTCTGCAAGCATGTGCTCTACCAGTGAGCAATGGTGCCTCCTGAAAAGAGTTTCCCCACATAACTCTCTGGAAGGGTCTGCAGGGCTTTCTTTGCCATACACTGAGAGCCAGTGTGATAGAGTGGTTCGAGTGTTGGACTGGGACTTGGGAGATCTGGGTCCCCATTCAGCCAGTGACTCGCACTGGGTGACTTTGGGCCAGTCACTGACTCGCAGTCTAACCTAACTCACAAAGTTGTTGTAAGGATAAAATGGGGAGGAGGAATATCAATGGAAGCTGCCTTGGGTCCTTGGAGGAAGAAAGGTGGGATATAAATGTAATAATAATAAAAAAATAAAAATAAAAATAAAGCAAAACAAACAAAGCATGCTGCTGCTCTTCAGTTTGTATGTGGGAGCACGCTGAATTGATGGTCCTCTTGTTCTGGCATCATGCCAGCTCATCCTTTCCCTCTTATAACCTTTTCCTCCCTGGTGCTCCTTCCCATTTTCCACCTACCAGACTTTGCATCTCCTTCAAATCAGTATGAGAATCCAGCACCAGCACAAAAGGTGCATGCTTGCAAGGCATTTCTCCCTAAAGCAGGAAGAATAAGGGCTGGAAGGTTCCTCACATTTCAGAAGCCACTCCTATGGGCAGTGGTCTCTAAGGCTCTGCAACTGGACTGAACTGTGACTTTCTTGACCCTGATGATCTCCTCTTTTTTCTTGCTTCATCAGAAGAGGGTCCTGAATCCTGATAGTGTCACACTTATTAAAAACCTTGAAGCAAATTCTGCCCTCTCTCTGGTTCTAACCTGAACTCCAGCCCATTTGTACCCACTATTTATGGTATATACTTTGCTACCATATTTGAATCACTGGTAATGCTGGTCCCACCCACCCCTTGGTTTGAATTGAAGTTGAGTCACCACTTGCAAAAAATATGTCTTTTTTTGAGAGTCCTAAAATGGATGCTTGGAAATTGTAGTATGGGAAGGAAAGATAGCGGAGAACCAGTAGGGGCACTGGCAGCAGTATTGCCCACCAGAAAGGACGTGCCTGTTGACATGGAACAGCTCCTGCAATTCTGCTCAGTCTTCCCTGAGGCAAGAGGAGTCCAATCAGAGAAACTGATAATGTGGGTTCCTCACAGGGCAGAAGTTGCAGATTGGGAGTGGTTGCTTAAAAAACTGGCTCTGGGAAAGCCATAAACTGGTTGGCATATTGTTCACAAGGGAAGGGGTTGTTTCCTTAATGGTCAGACTTCTTTGTTTTCCCAACATTTAGTCTTGCATGATTTGTAGAAATAATACAGGCATATACCTTTGAGGTGTATATAAAGATACTGTGTTGGCACAAAATAGGTACATAAGGTTGGATACAAAGGATGTTAGTCACAATTTAGTGCCACTGAGGTCAATGGGACTTCAGTTAGTCATGAGTAAATTGTCCCATTGATTTCAATGGAACTAAAGTATGATTAGCTCCCACTGAATCCAACCAACTCATGTGTTTGTAATAACCTTGATGGAGATGGCAAGCAGAAGATAATTCCTAGGAACAAGGGAACTCACCTCAAAATATAGTCACATATTGTGAGCTATATAAATTCATATTGCAAGACAGATAGTACTGAACTTTGACACAATCAAAAGTTACATATATTCTCTTAGCATCCTGGCTCTGATCTTTGCAACTTGATCTTGGCTATTCTGTCAGCCTGTTTCCCAAGTCCCAATGAAACGTTGCAATTTCAATTGTCATCACATTACACAGAAACTTAGTAACTCCTGGGAAGTTATAATGCACAAGCTGGAAACAATCACTTTTCCAGCTGCCTAGAAATAGCCATTATGGTTTGTCCCTGCTATTATGTTATACAGCAAAATGATAAAAATCACATAAAAACATGTCGAATTGAAGATTAAATCCAGCTAAAAATTGTCCCGGTATCAAATCAGTGCTTGCTACCAGAAGTCACCCAAACAGAAACATTTCATAGCCTCCCAGTATATACTTGGAGTTTGGGGATAACTGAGGTAGCTGCTAGAAAATCTCCCTGTGTTCTCCTTGTGTTGATCTGGCTCAGAGTGATCTTGAACAAGATGGCGATCTTGGACAAAAGTGTGACAAAAATACAGCAACAGAGTTGGTATGATAAAAATGGCCTTGTGGTGATTTTCAAAAAGAGAATGACTTGCTTTTTCCTACTAATATATAAACAAAGGTAACCATATTATATGTTGATGGCAAAGCAAGCCTTGTATTCTGACCTTGTGGTCTTGACACAAAGACCATTAATGTCACCCAGCGGAGAGCTGAGAGGGAGAAACAAGTGCATAAGCACAAACTAGAGGAGCAATAGGTCAGTCTGGTCCTTTCACATCATTTTAGAATCAGGAGTGTTTTTCACCTTAGTTTTATACAGAGATATTAAAACAGAAACCTTCACATATCAAGTGGTGAAACATAGGGAACAGCAGAGAGTAGCCTTCTGATCTTGAGTGAGTATTAATTCTCCTTCTTTGGACTATTTTACAGTATTTCCAAATCTTTCTCCTTCTCTCCATCTCTTCTTCTTCCCTCTCCCTCTCATACACACACATACTAAACTGTATGTAAATTAATTGAATAGATCACAGTGGCAGCATAAAGGTCTCCTTCTCACTAACAAACATCACCCCCTTGCTTTGTCTTAATGTTTATGTTCAATAAAAGTTTCAGTTTGAATATTTACATTTCACTGGGAAACCATTACCTTGTTGCAATGTAATAAAAAGCATAATGAAAGTTGCAGAATTGCTTGGTAATAAATATAGAAAACATTTTGCATGCATAAAATATTTTCAGCCCAGTTTCTTGAACATTTTATGCAAAGGCAGATTGATTCCAAGTGTAGGTGTCAATATGCCTACTGGATTCTAATACACAGTATGAATAAAGAAAAAGATATATTCTAGAGCTAGGCTTGTGGGGGTTTATTAGTTTAGGATTTGTAAAGGAACCAAAGCCCCTCTCTACATATACATATTCCAACAGAAACTTCCTTTTGTCTGTAACAGTTGTAAACAGCAAGCCCAAACACTACTGCTCAGGTTTGGCTTTGTTCCTATGATACTTCTACCACCAATACTGTAGCATTTTCCACATATAAGGGGGTATTAGAAGTGTCTTTCCTTTCTTGCAATCAAACCTGGCACTATAATGCAACTCAGGACCAGCCCTACCATTAGGGCAAAGGAGGTGGCCACCACAGGCAGCAGAGGCTGGGGGGTGGCATCAGCACTCAGCAATGGAGATGGTTGCTTGTTGGCTGCCTCACCTAGATGCCTTCTCCCAACATGTCACAGACAATGCTATTGAGAAAGGCCCTTGACCAAGCGAGCTGGCAGAGAGGCAGCCGGCCCAGGCCACACACTTCAGCATGCATTGCACATGTGCAAGCATTGCTCTGCAGTGCAGCATCTCCTTGAGTGGGCAGCAAGCAGGCACCAGGTGGAGTGCTGAGTGAGCAGCTGTGAGGCCTACTCCATCGCCCCTAAGCCAGCCTTCCCCAACCTGGTGCCCTCCAGAATGCCCATTATTCCATTATTTGGGAATTATGGGAGTTGTAGTCCAGCACATCTAGAGGGTACCAGGTTGGGAAAGGCTGCCCTAAGCTATCCCGCTCCACTCAGGTGTGGCAACTTCTGTACGTGGAATCGAGGTGGGGCACCAGCTTGTCCTTCGCCTCAGGCAGCAAAATGTCTTGGGCCGTCCATGTTGCCACTAGATAAAAGGGCTCCGAAGCCTTTACTGCCATTTGCCCTTCTCTCTTGATCATATATTCATTGATCATATAGGGAGTATAGATCAAAATTCTTCAAATTTAATCTGTTGTTGGAATGATTTAACATTGCTTGCTCAAAGACTAGTCAGTAACTAAATTATGCTAAAGCACACCGCTGAGATAGGCAATTTCTCCTGCTGCTACTGTAATCATTTATATGCGGCCTAAAATAACTGCAGTCTTGAGGCAGATACAAAATGGTTTATGAGGCATATGTCTAGCTACTATTAATTACAAAGCAGTAGGTTTTTTAAAATAAATAAATAATAAATAATACAATGACTCATTTCTGTGACCTTCAGACAAAGTTAAGTATAATAATATAATATTTTCATCCTTGTGTTCTGTGGTGGGGAGCCAGAGCTTGGGTGGGGCCTCCCCGTCTCTCTCTCTCTCTCTCTCTTTCTGCCTTTCCTCTATTTCACTTTTTCCTTGCTCAGCAGCCAGGGAAGGGGCAGATTGCTTTTGCCAGAGGTCTGAACCAATTGCTTGCAGAGGGCTTTTGAAATCAGGCCAAGAACCGCAGGAAATTAGGGTGAGGGCTGCGTGCAGGTTGCCCACCCCTGCTATATACACTGATTAATGAAACAAGAACAAAGCATCAATATTAATATGTATAGCAACACCCTCCCACTAGAATTATCATAAGAGGAGGAGGAGGAGGAGGAGGAGGAGGAGGAGGAGGAGGAGGAGGAGGAGGAGGAATTTTATTTCTATACCTCCCAATAGCCGAAGCTCTCTGGGCGGTTTACAACTAAAGATTGCTCTTTCCTTTCACTTGCCAATTGCCCAAGAAGATTCCATAGTATTTTCTTGTGTGCATCAGAATGGAGACGGGGGGGGGGGGGGACTAGCAAGGCTGCAAAAGTGGAAGGATGCTCTGGCTCAGAGAGAGCCTCAGTCCCTTGAACTGAGATACTATGGACAGGCATGCCTGTGTCTTCTCCCAAACTGAATCTGCTGAGCTGCTTCTGGAATCCTTTCCATGTGTAGGCAACTAGTCCCACGTCACATCCTTCCTGGAGGCACTGTTACTCTGTCATGCTGCTGAAGCTATTGGCAAAGCTGGAGGCTTTAAAAAGTGTGTAGGATGGGGGTAAAGTAAAAAAGGGAAAGAAGAAAGAGAGAAAAATAGGAAGCCTCCCTGCAATTGTAAGTCTCCTCCTCTCCCCGAAGCATTTCACACATCACCATCCTTTCACCCCTCCACATACATTTTATGGGATGAGCCAGTCAGGAATGTCCCCCCCCCATCCCCAAGATTCACCCAGACCTCCAAAGAGAAATGAACGGAAACCAGCCCTACTTTTATCTGTGATCAAGAGACAGGTGGGGCTACAGATGGCATTATGAAAATGGGAGAGAGTGGGCCTCTCCCCACTTCCTCTCCTAGGGCTTTTCATCACCGCTGCAAGTGTGATGTGAGTTGGCTGACTTAGTAGGTGGCACAGAGTTCTCCAGCCAGGCTCTGTCAGCACCCAGGAACATCTAGAGCAGGGGTGAACATAAAGTAGATCTCCAGATGTTTGAACTTTAACTCCCAGCATTCCTGACCATTGGCCATGTTGGAAGAGGCTTATGGGAGTTGAAGTCTAAAACATCTGGAGAGCTACTTTTTGCCCATCCATGATCTACAGCATCTGAGTGAGCAGGGGGAAAAAAGTTTATTCACTTCTGTTTCCTAAGCTTCACCACACTATCAAGTTCCCCAATCTGCCTGCCTTGCCTCATTCTCTTCTTTTTGGCTCTGGAGACTGTTAGGAGCTAAGCAGGAAGGGTATACAGAGATGAGCAAATCCATCAAACTCGATCTCACTCAGGTCCTCATTTTTTCATCACTAGGCTTGTTCTGTCCTAGTTCCACACCAGATTGTGAGCCTTCCCCCCACCCGTGCAGAAATTTGCATTTTTGAGTGCATTTTCAAAATGAGCACTTTTTTGTATGCATGTATCCATTGACTAAAGTGTGTTTTTGAGCATTTTTCAAATGTATGCATTTTCTGTGTGTATTCTTAAATGTGCATGTTTTCAAATACATTTTTGTTTTGTTTTGCAAAATACATTGCAAACTTGTGCAGCTTTCTGAATGTAAATTGCATTCAGTTCTAGGAGATGCAAACTGGGTAATCTTGCATAAAAATGAGAACACAACGAATTTCTCACCCATCCCTAGGAGGGATGAGGCATGCAGTTAGAAGAAGAAAACTCTCCCTGTTCACTCCCATCTGATTTATTTACTCTGATCTTGAGCTTGTACTCCTCTCTCATTCCAGGGTGAGCATAGAAGCTGCTCTATTTCGGCATCTCCTGTACTTATAAGAGAGGGAAGTTGGAAGGAAGAAGAAGGAAGGATTGGGTGCCCCATTCTATCATTTGGGGTTCAGAGAACACAATAACCGACACTCAAGGGTTGAGTGTGGGTTGTATGGGATGAGTGTGGTTGAACCGTGGGTTGTTGTTGAAATGTGAGTTATTGTCAGGGCTGTTGAAGAGTCCTTGGTCTCGAGTCACGAGTCGAGTCATGAGTCTTTGGACCTGAGTCTCGAGTTCGAGTCCTTGGTCCAAAATGGTGACTCACAAGTCACGAGTCACGAGTCACTCCCAAAGATGACTCCACAAGTCCCTATTAAAATCAATGGGGGGTTTCCCCAACAAAATAAGGCTACTTCAGATGTGTGGCTTAAATAAATTCTAGACACAAGTGTGCCTTTTTATTTCAAAACTCTGCAACTGATTTTGACAAGAACAGACCAGGCAGACAAACCCAAAATAACCAGGCAGGCAGAGGAGGCAGGGAACCCCAAAGCAGGCAGGCAGAGGCAGCCAAACCCAAAATGTCTGAAAGGTTGCATTTTAGGAAAATGATTTAAAAAAATAAAATCTTCGCCGGTGATCACACTTCTTTCCACTCCTTCTGGCACAGCCCAGGGATGTTGAAGAGTCCTTTGTCTCGAGTCCCAAGTCGAGTCTCGAGTCCCATTAAAAATATTGGGACTCGAGTGGGACTCGAGTCAGAGGGGGGGACTCAGTCCGACTCATGAGTCAAGTCCTGGAGTCCGAGTCCCCATCCCTGGTTATTGTGTTGTCTGAACCCAGCCAAGATAACAAACCTTGATGAACAACCCACAGTTCACAACCCAACAACAAACCATGGGTGTTTTTAGGGATGTGTGCAGAGCTTGATTGGGGGGTGGAAGTCCAGCGAACTCGCTGGGCTCGACTCCCCGAGCTCCACTTGGCCTACCTGCTTCCCCGGCTCCAGTCACGTTCTCGTGAGCCGAGCCATGAAAGCGACTTCTGGGTTCCTGGCGCTATGTTTTTTAAGTAGAAAATGGCATAAGATATGTTAAAAACAGCCGCTATTTGCGCAAGTTACACAAATCACGGCCGCTTTTAACGTATTTTCTACATAAAAAACGTAGCGCCGGGAACCCAGAAGTCCAGCGAGTGACTCGGCTGGTGCTTGCTTTCAGCCCAGCTTGGCAGGTGTGGCGGCAGTACTCGCCAAGCGCCCAACGAGTCGGGTGATGGGCAGATCGCCCACCCCTAGAGCCTTCTCTTCATGGGTTGTTCGTGGCGCAGCTGGGTTCAGACAACATGATAACCCATATTTCAACAACAACCCATGGTTCAATGACAACCCACAGTCAACCCATACTGAACCCACAGTCACTGACTGTGTTCACACAACACGATAAACCATGGTGGCTTATAAGCCATGTTTGTTTCAGAGTGGCTTGTCATCTTGTCTGACTTGTGCATGGTTAACAAACTATGCTGCTGGCTTCAGACAACACGACGACAAGCCACTCTGAAACCAACACAACAATGACAGAGAGAAGCGCCCCCCTCCGCTTTCCCAGGATCTCCTCAGAAAGCGGAGGAGGGCGGGCACTTCTCTCTGTCAATGGTGCAGGCGTGCTGATGAGAGAGAGAAGCGCCCCCTCCTCTGCTCCATGAGACTCCTGCCTGAGAGGCTTACTCTCTGAGTAAAACTCTCAGGCAGGAGGCGGTGATCCGCTCTCCGCTGCTGCTCCATACACAGAGCAGCAGCGAGGAGTGGAAACAGCACCCCCACCTCCTCTCTGACAGTAGACCTCTCAAGGAAGAGGTTGGAGGCTCCGCCCTGTTTGCACAATCGGGAGTCTTTGACAGCTGCCATGAGCTGAAATCAGCTCGCAATCACAGCTGTCAAAGGGAGGGCCTAATTCCTCCCTGCAGTGTCGCCTGGGATTTAATCCTCCCCTCCCTGAGCACGCTGGTCCTGATCCAAACTGGGACTGTGTGCAGTTACACTGGATTAAAGAAAAATATCAGGCTCAGCTACACCTACACAATTAGCAGAACATGTAGTTTGTCCCTTGGTTTCTTAGTGCTGGGGAATCAATACAGCCCATCTATTTTCCTCCCAATGCTTTTTACTCCAACATCTTAAAACATAAGGGGGTGGGGGAAATAGAGAGTTTGAGTCTTGCATTATACAGTGTCATCATTATTCACAGTTTACCTTATAAAAATAAATACTAAGGGCTAAACTACACACTACATTAAATGTATAGTGTGTAGCTGATTCTAACTTTTTTTTTACTTTAGTATCAGCATGCTGGGCCCCAGTCCAGACTGGGAGCACTGTGGGTGTGGGTGTGGGTGTTAAACTTTCCCACCCACTGGCTTTCTCCCCCTCAAAAAAATCCCCCTCCCCTGTACTTGGGGCTAAAGAAAGACAAAATTCTATTGGTATTTAACATAGTGTGTCGTTTAGTCCTGTCTTTAAAAGTTCATGTTTTATTATATATTGTCCTGCACATATATTCATATTTTCCCCCACTGACTCTGGTGATCATGATGATTTTGTTTAATATTTTGTGTATAAGATTACAACCTACCTGCCCTTAAACTACCAGTATAAGTCCTGCAACAAACTGCCAAGTGCCAATGGTATGAAGTAAACTAATATTCTCTTGAATACATGCAACAGCATCATCTGGCTAGAAGCTTCCTAACCAAGACTTTATCACCACAGCTAACATAGGTCATTCTCTTCCTTCCTTTCCCCTTTAATCACGAAGTCCTTGTCACCATGTTGAGTTTTATTACCACATTCTCTATTTTTAGTCACATGTATGGCACGTTTTGGTCTAGCTTCCCTTGATCCATATAGGCTGTAAATTACTCTTAGTACCATTACTCCTTCTCCTCCAGTGTTTAATGGCTGACCCAGAATTTATTAGCACATTCAGTTTCTATTGAATTCAGATTCAATCAGTTTTGCGGATAACTTTCCCATTACAGAAAGTAATGAACCTGCTTTTGCAAGAAAGATAGTATTTGCAACAAAGACAGTATTTTCATCAGTGAAAGCTGCTGTGAATGGGTCATTGGTTTTACTTTGTATAGTTTTGTATTCTGTATAAAGATGTAACAGAACTACTGCTACCCTTTCAATATGCAAAAATGAGGATAACACCATGCATCTGACGAAGTGGGTGCTAATCTGTGAATGCTAATGCCAAAACAAAATTGTTAAGTCTTTAATGTATCACATGATAGATTAACATAGAATTAGCACTGTCACTACTTCCACTGCTATCACCACCACTACTACTGCAATGAATGTATCCTTTCCCCAGTGTACCCTATTCTAAGTGTACAAGCAAAGTAGCATACCTTAATTGTACTTGTGTGTGCTCCTGGATATTCTTTTTCTTCTAGTGTTGACCAGCGCTGTATAAATTTTGACACCAGGGGGTCATCATAGTCCACTATCTGAAATCCTGATACGTTGGCCCCTCCAAATTGTATTTTTGATAAGTCTCCATCAGTAAACCCCTAGGCATGGAAAACATTGGTCAGCTGGCCAGTTATCCAAGTTTTCTGTCACATATCACTAAGACAACAACAAGCTCAATTAACATGCATGTTTGATTCCTGAAATTTTCCTCACCTTTTCTTCTCTGTAGAACAGAAATGACTGCAAACATCATAGAAGTACATTGGTTCTCTTTCTTGTCATTTGACTTTATGAGCTTAGGTGAATGGGGGCTGTGTCATTCAAATAGTCCCTCAGGCTTTTTTTTGAGGGGGTGGGTTGGGGTGGTGTGGGAAGGGAGCCTCAGAAACCTGTGCATATACAGAAGACTCTTTGGATCCTGGTCACTTAAGCCAGAAGGATTATTTTTTTACTATCTGATATTCTTAGAAAAGTGAATAAAGATTGCATCATTCTGTTCTATTAAGTAACAGTAAAGCTGTATTAAGTAACAGTAAACCATGGTTTAGTGTTATGTGAATGAGCAAGAATGAGCCTTAGGCTTATATGCCCCCCTCTCCAGTGCATCCATGAGAAGACTGGAAGACTGTTTAACATTAACCATACTTAATCATTACATCTGAAAGAGACAATATGTAGTACAAACTATCATTTATTAACAAACCAGGATCATGAACCACTGTTTGATCCCAGCTTATTAAAATAAACTATAGCTGAAACTAACCACAATTTATCCTTTTGGGGACATAACCATATACTATGAATAATATTAAAGGAAGCGGATGCTTCTGACCTCCTCCATACCAGAGGAGGAAGGAGCATGGTTTACTGTTACTTCCAAAACAGGCCATTCTTTAATTCAGCATGGATAATGAGTATAAAAATGCAGTTCATCAGATACCTGAAGCCAAATACAATTAAAATCCGAATAAAGCCCCAAGTGAGCACATATGGAGCAAACCATAAGAGGCTGACTTATATTAAGTCAGACCATTGATATAAAGGAGTCTTAAATAGCCCTACCTGAAGATGTCAAAGACTGAACCTGGGTCCTTTACATACAAGGCACATGTTCTACAACATCTAGTACATTTTTAAACATCTCACAAGAGTTGTGTCTAAATCTTATTCAAACACATGTACATTTAACAGTGCTGTGAAACACATAACTGAGAACATTTGACTTAAAACTAGGAAGGTGGTGGCACAAACTCATTTCAGTTCTTTGTGCTTTCTTGTTCTTACCTGTAGGCTCTACTTCTAATGAGCTGACATGGAAGTACGAGCTATATAGATTTCAAATGTCTCCACATCAGCAAGGAATTTCTCCATGCAGCTGGAGGTATCAACGTGGTAAGCTATTTTAAAACACTAGGACACCATGCGGGGTGCTGCTGGGGCTGTAATTTTCTTCCAAGTAAGTTTACTTAGGATCACAGACTATGAAAAATGTGTGTGTGTGTGTGTGTGTGTGTGTGGTGGTCTTGGAGGAGGAGAGGGAAGTCAAAATAAGTGTGAAAAGTGTGAAATGGATACAGGTTTTGTGCAGTGAGAAAGAAGCTCTGTGGAACAGAGTGGACAGAAGGAGACCACGTATGAATCCTGGAGTTTAGGAAAGAGAGAGGGCTAAGAGAAGGGGGAAAGAGGTGAAATGCTGTATGAAAGCCCTGTGCAGCCATTATCCTTCATGCATTTACTCTATGTATGGAATGGGAAGTGGGACCATGTTTGCTGCTCTCCCCCAATATTCAAGCACTGTTTGCAATGTCTGCAAAAGGATGGCTACATGTCAAGACACTCCATGTGATCAGGACCCCTGAACACCCAGGGGTTCCAATCTCATGCACCTGTATACATATAGGTACCCCTTTGCAGACATTCTACTCAATGAGCAGATGTCGAGAGGGAGGGACCAGTGGGGCATGCAATGTCAGGGTTGGTGCCTTACCTCTCTCCCCCTCTTAATGTACAGTAAACATGTGAAGGATAATTATCATATAGGGCTACAGTGAATGGGGCATAAGAAGGATATGAGAGAGAGAGAGAGAGAGAGAGAGAGAGAGAGAGAGGGAGAGGGAGAGGGAGAGAGATAGATGTGCATAGGGAAATCAGTGGGGAATTTCTTGTGTTAGCAGGAAAAGGTTGATTATTTCATAAAATAAGGCATGGCCCAGGTATACACACACACCCCTCAAGCTCTGGGATAACTCTCTAAGATGTTTTCTAGACAGACACTACAGTCTTTTAATGAACTACACCATATAAAATCACACCAAATATGTCCTTTAATTTCTTAAATACGAAGTGTAAGTGCTAGCATTAAATTAACTTACCAAATTTGCAATGATGTAGTGGTATCCTTTTACATGTTTACCAATTGTAATAACCTAGAAGAGAACCAAATCACTAATTTGATTGGGGGGGGGGAAGGCACAGGGTACTATAAGATACATTTAATAAAACGATGTGTGATTAATCAGTGATTATTTTATAAAATATCTGAAAATACAAATTAACACATAATAGAATGAATTCATTGTAGATTTAAAATGGGGATTTTGATTTTAGATGTCATGAAAAGAAAGGCTTTCAGTTTCAGTCCCAATAGCTTGTAAATTATGTAAGATGCTTCTGTTGACTCTGACAATTGATACAATCCAGTTCTGCCCCTTACATTCACTTCACTATGGCTGGGACAGGACATTTTCCTAGTAGATTGTGCCGATGTATCCTGAGAGTTTCACTGCCTTACTCCAAAGCAATAACCAGACTTTAATTTGTCTTCATCAATACTTTTAACAATGGTCTCAGGATTTAACAATGGACTTGGTGACAACAGGATTGAAGCCTCTGAGAGGGGGAAAGGGAAATACAGCATGCTTGGTTGGTTCCTGAGATGCATAGAAGACGTACAAAACATTAACCCCCACCACCCTGAAGGAGAACACACACACACCCCAAAAAACTGGTCAATGAGGACTGATTATACTCAGTGTCCTTGCCTCCAGGAACCACAAAAAGGCAAGCTGGAAAAGAAAAACAGAAAACTGTGGTGGTACTGGGAGGGTGAATTGGCCTGCTTTGACTACGCACACAATTGTCTCCAAAATTTTCTTCACCATTGAATTTCATTTTGAAAGCAATTTCTTTTCTATAAAATTGAATAAGAATGGTTGAAAACATGCAGGAGAAATTTTCGGCACAGCACTCATTTAAACATGGTGCCAACACAAGGGCTTGCCATTCTGTATCTGTCTTTGAAATCTCTCCTATGCCCTGTGCTTGAAAAGCATCCTTGCAATCATTCACACGCTTAGAGGAATGAAAAGAGGAAGAACCCACTACTAGCGCCTCATAGGAAAAAAGTACTATTATGGAAGAAGTACAACCCAATCAGCTGAAGGACAGTTGATTTTTGCTGATTTAGTCCTACTGATGTTGATGGAACTAAACCGGCTGCACTCCAAGTAGCAGTGTGGAGCCAACAGAGTGATTTTTAATTCATTATTGATCAAATACAAAGTAATGCCCTGTGGTTCATTATGGGGTTGAGCCCTTTAATCTTCTCTGATGATCACAAGTACACATTAGACTTCTTTATAGATTTTCATCAGCTGAAGTACCAAAAGTAATGGTTTCTAGCCTGGAGAACTAAGGACAGAGGCAAGGCACACCTAACAGGGCTTTCAGACTACAGGTTCAAGTTCCACTCCAGCTTAAAAGCATTTCCATTTACTCACCTTTGTGTGAGTAACAGCATACATGAAAGACAACAATGTTGACACTGAGTTTATTTTGTGCAGATCTGTGTACACACAATGGGGTTTTCCTGCCCTCCTTGCCATTTCAGCCTTTCACATCCCCTATAAAGCCATTCCTGAGGGTCACAGAACCCTGTGGAATGACATACAGTGTAGTGGAGGTGGTGGGAATCAGTGGAAATTGGTAATGTGTAAGCAGAAGTGCCACCCACTCATCCAAGCCACCATTTAGATCCAAGCCACAGTTAAGTCAACAACTTTGCACAAAACACAGAAAGTATTTGAATTTTATTTTATCAGCTTGATTTTTGTTTGATGTATCAACGCTATTAGACTAACCTTGTTATCGCCAAAATGTGTGTGTGTGTGTGTGTGTATGCATATTTTGGCAACAACAAGATTATATATATATATATATATATATATATATTCTAAATATATAATATTCAAATTATATATATATAATTTGATTGAGATTGCTGAACCAAACACAAATAAATCGTGGTGATAAATCGGTATCAGTACATTTCACATATGCTTGCATTGCTTGACACTGGTAAACATAGAGGGTAGCAAACCTGGTCTACAATGTCGTTGACCTTATCCCGTTCACAGTCGAGAATTACTCGTCTTTCCTTTTTTACCTCCAAATCTTGGAACAGCGAGCGGTACGTTTCATCTTTTCTATCATTGTTAATATTCCCCACATTTATAGCTGTCACTTGCCATTTCTTTTCAGCTGCAGTATCGAGCACAGCTTGTAATGTTGACAAACCTGGTAACACAGAAAGAGAGAATATTGACTCAGACTGAGATACATGGCTCCTAAGTTAATATACTTGTAGGATAAACCAGCAATTAGCTATGCACACTAGAACCCATAAAAAGATGAAGCAATACAGCCATGGTCATTCATTTCTTGGATCCCTAGAAATTTCAGTGCAGGGAAGACGTGATCAAGCTCATATAACTAGATCCATTTGTTTTCCATCAGGTTCTTTTTATTTTATCAGCTTCGGGGAGAAGAGTTTCTTTGCTATTGTGTGGCACTGTCTCTTGAAAAAGAGCCTGTCAGGAGAAAAATAATACAATGACACCTGCTGAATCCATAACTAAATGCTATTGAATAGTTTATGTCCTTTGTGCTCGTGGCACAACACATTTAAACCCTACCCTCTACCCCCAAAATAGGTACGGCACCATGGACAGCTCCTTAAAAGTTCAGACTACAACCCAGAGTGGATGCACTGCCCCACTGGCATTGGGGCCACCAGCCTCCACTGTTAAAGCCTTCTCTCCCCCACTTGCTTTCTCTCTCCTATCTATACTTATATTATATATTCATACACAGAGGTCAGTAGTTTGACCTTGCTGTTTGGAGGGCTCTTATGGTAGAACACATTCTTTGTATGCAGAAGGTCACGGGTTCAATCCCTGGTTCTGAAACCCTGGAGAGTCACTACCAGTCAGTATATCCAATACCGAGCTAGATGGATCAATGATCTAACTCCGTAGAAGGCAGTTTCTTAGGTTCCTGCTGACTGGAGCAGTCTTCATAGTCACACCAGTGGTAAAGAGCCATTTTGATTTTCTCTAACCCTTACTAGATTCAATAGTTGCCACTTCACATATCGTTCTTCCTGCAGCCAACTTAGATCTAATTGTAATGTTCAGAGGGGCACATGATGCTGGGCCACCATAGAATGCACACATGAGTTCCCAAATGCATTCTGAAATAGAGTGGCCACTTCTGAATCGCAAAAAAAAAGAAGAGAAAATGCATCACCAAAGAAGAGACAAAGGAAGACACAGCTTTGCCTAACATTAGCATGAGCTAATTCATATGTACAGATGCAAACTTTAAAGAATATATTATAATTTAAATAGGATTACAGTACATCTCACCATACTGTGGGGCCTGTGACCAAGAGGCCTGTATGCCTGTGTTGATGGGCAACTGTTCTTATGGTTCTTTATCTTTAAACCAGAATTGGACAGGACATCCTTTCAAACAGAGGATGCCTTCATATAGATGACAGTCCTCTGGCAGCCCTACAAATACAGGACTGTCCTCTGTAAAAGAAGACACATTGGGCAGTATCCAATGCTACCCAAGCACCAGCAGAACCCTCTTTTAGTATGATGGGAATTTAGCACTTTGGAAAGGAACTGGAAATGAGCAGAAATGTTCATTTCCAGAACTAGGCAGGCCAGCAAAACTTACATGATGGAGCTTCCCTGACCTGTCCCAATCTGGAAATGACCCTTTCCACTCATGTTGAGACTTGCTTTATGAAGCGCTAAATTCCTGTTGTGCAGGCAGTGAGTCACGCTTGCACAACGGAATCGGAGAGAGCGCAGCAGTTGAATACTACTCATTGCCACCCTATTCTGAAGTGTTACAATCTCATGAGAGGACTATGCACTTGAATACACTCATATACTTCAAGTTATATTCTTGAGAATTTGAACCTTGCCAGAGTGATAGTGTGATCAAAGGCCGATCAGGGATGGGACAGTCCAAAACAGGGACTGGCAAGCTAGAAAGTGCCAAACTGCTGGGAGGGCAGACATTCTCTGACTGTGGTGTCATTATCAGGTTGCACCAATATGAAGTCCAAGCATGCCCCAGAATCCCTTGTGACAGCACAGGGGACTCTGCACGATGCTCTTTGTTTCAGGGGTTCAGCCGTCTGCTGCCTCCAATGTCCCATGTAGTCTTCCATGTAGTCACTTCCAAGCGAGAAGATACTCTGGAGTCCCTTGTGCTGCATTTATTGTTTCCTATCTGGGGAACTGTCAAAATCAATGTTCAGGCTGGTTATAGTTAGGGGCCTAAACAAACAAACTAATCTCAAAGTTATATATTATATTCATTCATTCAATCAATCAATCAATGAGTTTTATTGTTCCAGCCAAAGACCATAATGAATTTGTATTAAAACAAATCAGTACAGTAATCCAAAGATAGAGTTTCCAACCGTGCATCATAGCAGAAAAGCAATATGGGGATACAAAAGGAGACATATTTACTTCAATTTAAATCTCTGTACCACACAACAGTTTACAATAATTATATATAATTTTCTCTTACTGATCTTTCTTCCTGCCAAGGCAAGAAAACCACTTTGTATGTTACATAGACATTAGATGTACTATTTCTATTCACTTGATAATCTGAACATTAAATGCTTAATTCAAATATAAATTCATAAATCTACTGCAAAACACTCTGATTTTTCTCCATGAATTTTTTTAAAAATATTCAAATTAGGAAAACTGTTTATTTTGATGTCTATTGACATTTGAAATGGAAAACTAGCTTGTAATGCTTTTATAACACCCCTAAAACACCACCTTGCCAATGTAACATCTTATTTTGCGATGTTGTGCTAGTGCAAGACTTGCTAGGGGTGTATGAGAAATTCATTTCTTTTCATTGTTGATCAGGATTTACCCAGTTCACACCTTCTGGATCAAACATGGACTTGGATGCAATCTGCAGGAGAAGTCTGTACATTTCCAAGGTTCCGACGTAATTTGTGGACCTCCCAAATATCATATGTGTTATCCAACATGCGTACATTTTAAAAATGTGTATGAACTTCAATAAATGGGGAAAGAATGCATCCATTTCAAAGATGCGTACAATTGATGCGTACATTTGGGGAAATACACATGAAAATACGCACAGATTTTCATGTGAAAAGAAAAAAAACACAAAGCTCACAATCTGATACGGACTTGAGTCAGAACCAGCTTTGAGATGGAATTGGGAGAACTTTGGCAAGCTTGGGTTTTGCTGATAAACACATTCCTACTCTTGGCTGTTCCCATCCTAAAAGCTTACTTGCTGGTATAGCCATTATTAGGGGCTGTGATCACTACTATTACTACTTTATTACTAACAAAGAGTCTTGAAGCACCTCAAGTCTCCATTGATAGAAAAACTGACTATACAAATCAGATATCATCATGTGCTCCAAGAAAGCCATATAAATAAAGTACCTGGTTGCAGTGGAGGCTAGTGGCTCCAATGTCAGCGGGGCTGTGTATCTGCTCCGGATTTTACTCCGAATTTTAACGAACTATCCATGGTGCTGAACCCTATCCCCAAAATAGTGTTGGCTCCATGGATAGCTCCTTAAAAGTTTGTAGTAAAATCCGGAGCGGGTACACAGCCCCGCTGACATCAGAGCCACCAGCCTCCACTGCCTTGTTGACGTTATTAAGCCATTTGCAAGTAAAAATATTGTGCCTCTGTTGAAACTTTCCATTTTCCAGTAAAACAATATAGTCGCACACTATTTATTCCTATTTATTTATTTATGTATTTATTTATTTTAAATGGTTTTTAGGCCACCGTTAATGGTAGAACTCTCTCATCAGCGTCAATCATACACCACAGTGTAATAAACAAAAGCTTACACTAATGGTATGTGGTTTCTGACCCCATAGTTTTTTTTTTAAACTTAAAACATATTGTGTCACTAACATACATATAACATAATTATAACAGTGCAACATTCATGAGTTAAGAATTACTGGCAACAACAAAATCTCACAGACCTTGCAACCATAGCACACGCTATGTGAGTACCCTATGCATAATCACCACATTTCACAACTGCGTGAGTTAGATGGTTACATGAAGCACATAGCTGATGTGGTTTTCAGCAATTGCGTTCACCACAGAGATGACAGCAGGCCCTTCTCTTCATGACAGCAGTGGCAAGCCCTATCTGAGGACAACCAGCGGGGACAACCATCCTCTCTTTTTCTTTATACCAAGAATGCCCCTGGGAATGATGTCTCATCATCATGTGGCATCATTGCCATTGAGCCATTCTTAATGGGAAACATTGCCAGGTTGCTGCTGCTTATTACTGCTTATTACAGCTCTGCTGCCACTTGAAGAGGCAGAAACAGTTTTTTCTCAGTGTAAGAAAGACTGCACCCTTCTGTTGCCTCACAACTATTATAGTACTTCTCCAACATATGGCAGAAGAAACAGAATAATTTGAATAAACCTTCCAGATTTCTGGAGCACACATCTGAGTAGAATCATAACGGATACTCAGTTTTCTAGCACTAATACATGATTCTCACATTACATTTTTACAACAGGTACATGCAAGAAACAAACCCTAATTCCTCATGCATACATTGATCATTGTACAAAAGACATGATTCCACGCACACAGTAATACAACTGGCATGTAAATATATAACACATGAACTAGCCATTAGGGTCCTGTACCTCAATGAACAGACTGGTTGGGGAGGACTATAGATCACTTGTAGAGCACATGTTTTGCATGCAGAAGGTCCCAGGTTCAATCCCTGGAATCTCCAAGTAGGGCTGGTAGACTCCTGTCTCAAACGCTGGAGAGCCTCTGCCAGTCAGTGTAGACAATACTGAGTTAGATGAACCAATGCTCTGACTCCGCAAGCCACGCTCCTATGAGAGATACTCCAACGATACATCTTCTGCCTCTCCTCTTTCAATCTCATTGGTTCCACACTATAGTCTGATGTTCATGGTAGTACCAGTGGGTATTGAATGCAGCAAGTACACAGGGAACGTAATACTGTCCTTCTGGAGCGGCACATCTATCAGCGGACTGACTCACCCCATAATATAACTGAGTAGCACTGACTAAACTACTGTACAGTCATGCCTTGGATTGAGAGCATAATTTGTTCCAGAAACGTGCATGTAATCCAAAACACTCTTATATCAAAACGAAATCCCCCCAAAAAAATCTGTACAGAGATTTTTAATTTAAGCCATACTACAGTACTTGTATTGCAAGACGTCGCGGTCGCTTGTATACCAAGTAATAAATAAATAAATAAATATTTAAAAATTTGCTTGTCTTGCAAAACGCTCTCAAACCAAGTTACTTGCAATCCAAGGTATTACTGTATTACTGCATATTAACCTTGCTGTCAGTGATAATTTGAACAGAAGGTCCATGTAGTGATGCACAAGCCATGCAGGATTGTAGGGAAGGTCAATATGTTTCCTTAATAGAATTTAAAAGATATATGGGGAAAAACTGAATAAATACTGAGACATGACCATCACATTTTCATGTGTAGGCGAGGGAAGGATTAAGATGGCGACGGAGGAGGTTGCTTTCTCTGGAGCTCAGTGTTTGTTTTAATAGTTTTAATAGTCTTAATAGTTTTAATTTGTTTTAGTTCCTTTTAGCTCGCTTGGTTTTGATTTTTACACAAGGCTTCATTTTCTGTATCTCTGCATGTTTGCATTGTATCCTTTAGACAGCTGCAGCTGGAGGCTGGTTGCTTTGCTTGGCTCCGTTTGGCTCTATTTGCCTCGACACCAGATAAGTTTCCAGCAAAAAGTGGGGGAGGATTGGATATTAACGTCAGCCTCCTGGTTCCTGGTTTTTCCGGCATGTGTAGGCAGAGTTGAGTGGGTCCTCAGCCCCACCCTACCTTTCACTTACAACTTCCTCTTGTGCATTTCTTATTCAATCTTGCTATTTGGACATGCTGTGCGTGTGCAATTGTGTGATACCTGCTGTAAGACTGTTCTCCCCACACCCTGCTTCAGGGGTAAATGACAAACAAGCAAACCTTGCATCCTAAGGGTTGTGTTACCCCACCCCTGATTACCCACAATGCATGTGAACAAAGAGAAAAAGAAAAGGCCATTGATCAAAACATTCAGGAAAGTTTACCCAGGATATCCTGCAGTGTAGCTATGGTTTTAGATACCCAAATAATTATAATTGTTTATAATTGTTCTGCCTGTTAAACGCTAAAGAAAATGCCAAAACGGTTGCCGTAATTGAACAAGTAATTATTTCTGGAGTGTGGGGAGGATCCCATACAGTTTTTTAAATATCTTATGTAGCATTCCTGCTACTACACATGTTGACATTGCACAAACCAAAGTGTGGACTGCGTAAAGCAGGGAATAAATTTCATGAGTCTCCTTTCTAATATACTAAGTCTTTAGATACTAATTTGGAACAAGAGAAAACACTCCTAAACTTCAAGTGCCCATAACAAGGATGCCTGGTGAATACAATAATCTTTTGAAGGAAATGACTGAAATGAGACAATTATGTGAAATGTCAGAGTGATGTTTTATTATTGGAAAATAAATAGATCAGTGCAGCAATTGTAGACTGGAACTCTAAAACTGTGCTTTTCCATCAAAGACCCTGACCGCTGTTTCTAACTGCTACAGACAAGAGGAGATGAAAGTTACAGGAAGCAAGGTACAGAGACTTATGCATGCTTAATAGTGCAATACTATGCATGTTTAGACAGAAAAAAGTCCAACAACTTGGACTTGGATGGCTGGGGAATGCTGGGAGTTGTAGGACATTTTTTTCCTTCTACACATGCTTAGAATTGTGCCCTAAGACACACAAATTTTGCTGGCAGTGTGTTGTGCGTTCTGGTGTGTGAGAAATCTGCTCCATCACAGGGTTTTTTGGGAGGCTTTACCCAATTCTCACCTCCTGGAGGTGGACCCAAACACAATTTGCAGTCAGAAATCAATACATTTCTGAGCTTGCAATGTGTTCCATAATACTAAAAAAAAAAAAAAGCATTTAACATTTTCAAAATTGTGCAGAAACAGGCTTTATTCAATGGGTGCATGTATGCAAAAATGCATACATTAATGTGTACATTATGAAAAATGTATACAAATTTCAAGAGGGATATATACATATATATTTAAATTGCAAGCTCATGTGGAAATGGGGCAGAATGAGCTTGACCTAAAAAAACCCCTAACAATCTTGACCAAGATTGTCAGATCTATCTATCCCTAGCATCCTTTCTTGTAGATTTTTGCCTGGAACTGGGTAAACTCTGAAACTGAGCAAAAGTCTGTTTTCATTTTTTCTTTTAAAGAAGGGTTCTTGTTCTCATGATAATGAAGATGTTTGCAAAAAGCCAGTGGCCATAATCTAACACACGCTTATGTGCATTGGCGCATTTCAGCAATATATTCAAAGACCTTCCTTACACCAAATAACTTTTGTCGTAAAAAATCCCCCCCACTTTTGGGTAAAAAATAATTCTCAAATCTTGGACTGAAATATTTTTGTGGAGGAAGAGGGGGGGCTGGCTGGCCCTGCCAGACTCCCACCCTTTCCTACTCCAAAGGAAACCCAGCACTTGCCAGCATGTGGCCCGGAAGGGGGGGCTGGCTGACCCGCCACCACCCCACCCTTGCCTACTGGCAAAGGAACCAAGACCCTCTGAGATCTCAAGATACCAGACTGCCAGCCTCAGCTGTCTGCAATCTTACTTGGATCTCTGTTTAGGGACTCGCCTTCATATTTCTGTAACCTGGATTTAGATACTGAACTCACAGAGCACTACAAAACCCATTTGGGGTGAAACCAAGACAAGGTTTATTTCTGGTAGCAATTTACAACAAGATTAGGCAAATAAGAGAAGCACACAATATAGAGAGACACTTTGGTACACAGTAAAGCTGCAAAATAAGAAAAACCTGATTCTTTAAGATCTCTCAGGCATACACCTGTTACCTGAGGGTGTTTGCTTCAAGGGTTAGATCCAGCACAGTCCTGCCTTTCTAGAGCCCTCCAACCAGTTAATTTTACCAGGGGCTGCCTGGGGTCGGTTCCTGAGGGGGGGGCCCTAAAGGCTCGGGCCCCTCGCTGGCCTGCCATGGCTCCAACCGCCAGGCAGGCACCCAAAAGACTAAGACTAAGAACAAAGGCTACACGTGGGGAAATAGCTCTTCCCCCTCCCCTGTTCTGTAACCTTCTTGCTTCAGCCAATCAATTTGAACTTCACCTGGCCAGGCAGGGGGAGGGAACTGGCCAGGCAGGGGGAAGGGAACTCCTGAGTCATGGCTTGAACTATTTGAATTACATCTGCATATGAACGCTTTCAGCCTGGCTCCTCCAGACCTCTGGGCGCCAGGCCCCATCCTATGTTCCATCGCCTTTTGCTTCCTCCCAGCCCCCACCTGGTTTAATCATGAGGCAGGCGTGTGTGTGTGTGTTTGTGTTCCTGCATGCATGCATGCATGAACCCTAAAACTCTTTTCTCTACACGCTAACTATGCACACCCCACCCCAGCCGGTTCACACATGAGGTGTGTGTGTGTACCCCCAAAGGCTCATTTCTCCACAATTTTTATCTGCATAGAAGCATTTACCTATACAGTGCACTTAAACCCACTGAAATCGACTCCATAACAAGGAGTAGATTTCTTCATTACTACCTGTCCTTTCCACACAGAGTTTTGAAACACTTTTCATATGGATGGGTGAGAAATCTGCGCTTCCTGTAAACCTAAACAGAAATCGGAATGCAGTTAGACATCGAAATCCATACTTTTCTAAGTGCCATTCGCCAATTTTTAAAAACGTACACAAAGCGCAGTATCCAATAGGGTGCTTATGCCCCGCCACTTCTCCTTTGACCTGCAAATTCCCTTCCACAACTGGTGTCCATGGCTAATACAAGGGAAACTTGGCACTTCTGGGAGAACCTGAAATGAATGGAAACATTTCTGGAAAGAGGCAGGTCCACAGAGCTCAAATAGGGAGCTCCGCGGACCTGCCTTCTTCCAGAAATGTGCATTTCTGCTCATTTCGGGGCCTCCTCTAGGAAGTGCTAAATCACCCTTGCGTGTATGGTAGGTCCCATTTGCACAATGGAATCGGCAGGACCCACAGCTTATGGAGGCGAATCAGCAGGGGTGTATGCGCCCCATTGGATTCTACCCATTAATGCATATATTTGCATAAATTTGACATCTGCCCTTTAATGCATACATGTAAATACAGAAATGCATATATTTTGAAAAATGTGTCGAAAAACACTGTATTTGATGAAAAAAATACTTGCAAATGTCTACATCTGAAACAGTGTGCACAAAAATATATATATTTTGGAAATTTTGCACAAGAATGCTTTATTTAATGGGAAACATTATTTGCAAAAAAAATGTGTACGTTTGAAAAAAAAAGGCATACAGAAATTTATATATTTTGAAAAATGCACAAATTTCCATGTGGAATAAAAACAATTTGCAATCCAAAGTGGATACAGGAAGGAATGAACATAAAAGTGGAAAAATGAGAACCTGAGCAAAATCAGCTGATTTGCCCATCCTAACTTTACATCACCCACGCATATTGGCTATTTTGTCACTACAGTGCTGTTGGCAAATTGTATAAAAACTCAGATATGGAATTCAGAACAAAGCATGGAGACTGAAAACATATATATGCAGATCACAAATCTATAAACACTGTATGGATTTGCATAATTTACTTATTGTCCATACTGGTTATATGGAGAAACACGTTCTGAAATGTAATTACAAGCTACATTACATTTATATGTTTGAAAATCTTCATTGTAAAATCTTTGGAGTTGAATAAAAATGTTTTTAATGTGAAAGAAAGAGATGACAGTACAGAATTGTTCCAAAGAACGTGGACTAAATTAATGGCCAGGAAACGTCTGGCGATGACATCCTGACATTTCAACCTACTTTCATAGATTTCATAGATCATAGAGCTGGAAGGAGCCTACAAAGCTATCAAGTCCAACCCCCTGCTCAATGCAGGAAACTAGGGGAGGGGTCTCCCATCCAAGTAATAACCAGGCTTGCTTGACCCTGCTTAGCTTTCCACACTCAGACAAGCTGAGCCAGCATAAGCCACGCCTGTATCAAATAAGATCTTCTTTGGAGGCCTTTTTCCTGGAAAGTATGAAACTCTCTCCCTGGACATGTTTACATCATGTCTAAAGATTAACAAGGTTGACACCAAGAAAAGTCTACCTTGTTCTCTCAAACTTTTAAAGGTATATCTTTTAATGGTTTTTTTTAGATGCTATTTTTAATGTACCGTATATATTTGTATCTGCTAGTTTTACTGTTTTATCTTGTTGACTGGAAATGTATTCATTCTGTTATTAAGTCATACTACTGTATGCTGCCTTAAAGTTGTTCTATGGCAAAAGGTGGGGCAAAAATGTTATGAATAAATGAATATTTGCTTATTTGCATATGCTTTCCTCCTATTAGATCTGCCCTCTATAGTTGAATATGAACGTCATCCTCATTCATCACTTTGCTGACATTACCTTTCTAATAAAATCTTACAGATCAGCTTGAAGCCTGTCGGTTTAAAGCTCTCAACCACTCTCCCCAAGATGATACCTTCTTTCTTCCCCACCACCCTTCCTCTGTCTGCAGAATCTCCTCTTCTATTCACTCTGCTTTCTGTCTTCCTACTCTTGCCTTCATTCATTCTACAATGCTGTTCTCCATGGGGGGGGGGGGATCTGTGTTCAGTTATCATATTTGAAAGTGTAATTATGACCAATAAAAATATTTCAACTGGTGTTTTTTAAAGACCTTATTACCTCCTCAGTTCTAATGGGTTTAACAGGTAAATCCAGGATTTCTGGTTTGACTCAGTTCCCAGTTAATGAGATTTATTTTCTTCTAGAGGGCTGGAAACAAGAGATGTATGTTCCTGGCACTTCTACCAACCTTTTTATTGTGACACCAGGTGGAAATGTGTGCCAAGGGCCCTTTAAAGGAGTCTTATGACTTGGCAAAACTCCTTAATGAGGCAATGAAGCAGTCTGGGAATTGTAGTTCCCAAAGGTGAACTAGAAAAATAAACACTGATATAAATTTCCTTCCTCTCAAGGCAGCTGCTTGCATTTCTTAGCAAGAAGAGGGCTACGTGCTGAACTACTAGACATGACAAGCAAATGCGTGCAACTCAACCCAAGGGCCCTTTTAAAGAAGCCAAGGCAAAACATCAACTGTGGGAAGAGGTGATGTGCAGAAGAGAAGCAGTAACATATGTGTGTGTGTTTAATCCTTTGGTGTCTGCCAGTTCTCCATTCCAAAACTCAACTGATCAGTTTTTCTCAACTATGGCCTTCCAAATGATGGTCTACAAGGGTAAATACATTTGGAACTCCATAGGGGATTAACAGTTGTCAGAGGAGGGAGGAGAAATTGCTGTTTAAAAAGTGATGGGTGAGAAAAGGATTAGCCTTGCACACCGCTGCTTTTTCACTTTATATTATCTGCTCTCAAAGTTGCAATTTTGGAGGAAAGGGACAGGTGGAGCAGAATTACCAGCATATGCACAGAGTGGTAGATTTGCCACATATGTGCATAAAATACAGTTCATCCATAAATAAGGCTAATGAGGATGAAGCTTGTAAAATGGCTTTTAGGGATATTTATAGGGCTGTAGATAGTAGGGACTAGTTAAATGTCACTTTGCAGTGTTGTGAGCCTGCCAATCTTAATCCCTTTGCAAGATAAGAATTTTCACATTCCTGTGCCTCAGGGAGGAGTTTCTATGATAGGAGTAACAATACATGGATAACAGAAAGAATGTAAGACATAATTCAATAATGATTCTACAGTGGCCATCATGACATCCTTTTTGTATTGCTTTTCTTTAAAAAAAATTTTTTAATGCTCATGGGTTGTATAAGAAGAATTAGTCCAATTCCCTTGAATCTAGTCCATCGTTCTGTAAGGTCTACAAATTTCACTAGAACCAAAGGATCTTGCAACTGAGTTCTTTCAACTGAGAACAAAGTTGCCCAAAGAGGATGAGATGTCACTCAGGGTAATTTCTATAGATATATGCTGATTAAAAATTGGCCAGTTGACTAGCTTTGATGCTAAGCTTTAAAAACAGTATAGAATGGTATAAATAAAACCAAAAAGCCTGCATAGTTCTGTTTCATCCTAGCCAGGTGAAACCTGAGGGCACCCCACTAGTAGCTAGTCATCCCAATCTCTGCACATTATTGGCCATGATTACTACAACTTTCCTCCTCAAATGTTTGCGGGGAAAATACTTCCATGTATGTGTAAAGGGAAGTAAAACTTCCTGGTTAGTAAAATGATATTAATTCCCTTCGCACCCCACGTTCCTGTGGGGGGGGAGGATTTTGCGAGGGGGGGGAAGGGAGAGCGAGGGCTAGAATGAGGTGATTTCACCTCCAATCAGGGCACGGGCAAATTGTTTGCCTGATGGGGTGAGGCATAAGGGGTGGGGCCCTGAGGCAGTATTTAGGCACAGGAGACCCCACCCCACGCCTCCTTCTTTGCAGCTCCCTCCCGCCACTCCCGATGAAGCAGTGTGGGCTCCTCTGGTCGCCTTTTATGGGGCCGAGTAGGAATTTTGGCTCGTTGTCCTAATTGGCTCGGGGCAGCGTGTGTGTTTCGCCTACTCCATACTGTGGAATCGGCAGTGGGTTTATTATTTTGGGTTACCTGCTAATTCGGTCACATTGGCCTTAGGTTAGGCGGTAAGTGCAGTGAATAGGCAGTGGAGGTTAGGGTTGCGGTGTGCATCCCATGGCACCTTTTAAGGTGATTGGCGAGAACCCGAGCCTCACAAATGTCGATGCCTTGTGGCTCAATTTGTGAGAGGTAGGGTCGCCTTTGGGGTCTACCCATCTCACCCTCCTCGGTTGTCCCGTGGCGCCAGGGGACGGTGATCCTGGGTAGGTCCCCCAGCACCCCGAGTGCAGGATTCGAGGGTGGCGAGTCACCGCGCCGCCCTCGAGTTCGGGATGCTTTCGCCCAGGCATGCTCCACTGGCCTTCGGGCCGGCCTTAGTTAATCCCGCACTTCTCCCTTCGCAGACCTTCGATTCAATAAATGTGGCCCTGATTTTATACCATAACTGTTGTCTCGTCTCTTCATTTCCCCCTTTACCCACGCAAATGACTGTTCCTTGTTTTGGATGTAATGTGGAACTGTAGTTCAAGTTACCCTGAGATTGATGAGCTGAAGGGAGGCACAGTCTGGTCTCTACCACCAGCCAGGAGACCAAGGAAGCACTGGGAAGCCCTCCTGCCTCCCAGGAAGAGCATCATGGCAAGCAGGGCCAGTGCAAGGCAGTTTGGTGCCCTAGGCAAGATCAGATATTTAGTGCCCCCCTTCCCACTTGAGCCCTCCCTCCTTCCAGCCCTATGCCCATTATGAGCAGGTGATCATCTTTTTAGGGGAAAAAACACGCCCACGGGCGGCTCAAGTGAGCCATCCTGGACTACGTGCTTGCCTGCTCTTGAGAGATAGAGGTCCATGAGGCCAATCACCCCTGAAGGAAAACATGCTCGGGCAGAGAGCCTCCTGCCTCATGGGAGCCGTAGTTTCCACGCAGGAGGAGGAGGAAGAGGGTGATTGTAGCTTTTGCATAGTGAAAACTCTCTGCCACTTAAAGTTTATTCTGAGGATTAATTGCATCCCTTGTGTGTGGCCAAGTTCCTGTCCAGAAAAGCAGCACCTAGAGCTGTCAGGAGAGGGTGAGAACTACAATGCCCAGAATGCACGGAGGCAAGGTAGGCGGGGAGTCGAGAGGGCTGGTGGCAGAAGGGAGAAGGAAAGGAGATGGGCCGGCGTGTGCGCAGAGAGCCTCGCGTCGTCCTCTGCAGGGAGGCAGCCCGGTGGCAGCGGCGGCACGATGCCCCGTGACAACATGGCCTCCCTGATCTGCGTTTGGCTGCACGGGGTCCGTCGGCGGTGCCACTATGTTATTCTTACCACCCGGCGAGTAAGTCCCATTGGACTTAATGACACTTACTTCTGAGTAGACATGGATCGGATTACACACTGCATGGCTGCAGGCTGGGAGGAATCCCCTTAAAGGCACAGACCTAGGAGCCTACACACACACACACACACACACACACACACCGCAGTGAATTCGACGTTGCTGAGTCTCCTTGGTCCTGTCGCACTGCGGTTGGCGCCAACAGGACTGGGAGGCCTAAAGGTTATCCTGGCGTCTAAGTGACAGAGCAACTTGGTCGGGGAGATTTTTTTCCCAAGGCATTTCTGGTGCCCCCTTTAGCCCTGCGCCCTAGGCAGCTGCCTAGTTGGCCTAATGGTAGCACTGGCCCTGATGGCAAGGCAGAGACCAACTGGACCCATTCAGTACTTGCTGCTGCAGTGCTTGCTTTCCTTCTCATTCATTTTTCCTTTTGTAACATGTCTATTGAGAGCTTTGGCTCTTGGGCAGTATAGAAATGTAATAAATAAATAAATAAATGCTGGATTGTGATCCTGCAGGCTGGAACTGTCTTATTTTTTAAAAAAAATCTATACAATGCTTAGAAAATGTTAGGCACTCGATAAGTATTAATTTATTTATATTTTCTAAACTAACTAGGATCAATGTGTCAAGGAAAGAAAGAGATACGAGGGGAGCGTGTGAACGCAACACTCATTTCGGGCTTGCTGAAACTGTGGTTTAGCACAGTCTTCCCCACCCCAGCACCCTTCAGATCTTTAGGATTACAACTCCCATCAGCCCCAGCCAGCATGGATAATGGTAATTATGGGAGTTGTTGTTCAAAACGCCTGGAGTGCACCAGGTCAGGGAAAGCTGGTTTAACAAACTAGGAACGTATATGTCATAATCAGCCTGGTATTTTTTCTTGCGCGTGGAAGCATTTCAATTTCCCTTCATGTGGCAGGCAGCCCCCTGTGCCTATCTTTTCTTAAAATACATTACTTACTTCCAGAAAATGGGAATATAAAAGGTTTCCTGTCGCTAAACCACATTTAAGGATGCACAGACAGGACTTTGTTGAATGTCTGCAGCAGCTCTCCAGGGTTTCCGGCAGGATTATTTCCTAACCCTACCTGGAGATGGTGGGGATTGAACTTGGAACCATCTGCATGCAAAGTACATGCTGTCCTACTGAGCTATGGCATGTCCCATTACTAGGGCAAAGGAAGAGTGTTACTTAAAAATTGCATCCATCTCTTGGCCCCCCAAAAGATGTGCACAGCTAGCCTTTCCAGCTACAGGTAGCCTTTCTAACTCAGAAGAGGTGTTTTAGATCCAGGTGGCAGTTTGTTGTGCTTCCACAGAAGCCACGACTATTCCTACCTCCTCTCTTCAAGGCCAAAATTGACAAAAATGCCATCTTCTGTATGCTTGGCACTGAAATGCTGCTTCATCATTTCAATTAGATTTGTGGTACAAACATTAATTTCAATGAATATCATCTTACCTCTGTCACTGTCATAGAGGTATGCAAACTTGTTCCACTGGTAATATTCAATCAAGCTCAGAAGTGCTCCCTTGAGGTCAGGCCTCATCTGGATGACAAATGGGTGTGTTCCATCTGTTGGGAAACTGGGTGTTATGAAGGAGACATGGAGGGTTCCACAAAATGATGTTATAGTGTTCACAGACTTCTTGTCATAAAATCCAAAAATAGCAAAGACTCCTCTTGAAAACTGGGAGCAAACTAGAAGAAACAGACATAAAGAAAGCATTTTAGACTGTGGCATTTAATTGCAATACCTTTTTAATGCTCAAAATCAAATGTCTGGTAGATCAATTTATATTTATACTAGAGACAGGCTGAGACTAACTAAAGCAATTTCACCAACAAACTGAACGCATTCAAATACGTTCTTGAAAGCAGGTCCCTCTTTACTTTCTATGTTCTTATCGTTGCCACCCTGAAGAATACCGCACACGTATGGTAGCTCTGTGATATGTGCATGACATGAATCAGGTGATGCTTAGGAGGCAGGCCAGATCAAGAGGTTTGGAGGTCCAGTTCAAGACCACCAAAGAAGTGGTAAGTAAAAATATTGTCTAAGCATTTATTGAATGCATTTTTTTCTAAAGCTTGCAACTTCATCAAGGATATTACTAGTACTGAAAACTCAATAAATATTCTTTACCCTAATCTATCTAATTTGCCCTAGGTACTGCTGTTGTTTTTTCAAATTATTGAGTACCTGAGAAAAAAAACTTGATATATTTTGCCTATGCCACTGTGTAGCATTTATTCTAGCACATTTCTAATTTAAATATGGAATTATTATTTTTACTGTTTAAAAGGTGGAATCCTATGCATGTTTAGACAGAAAAATGTCCTATAATTCCCAGCATTTCCCAGGCAGCCATGCCTATGTCTTAACATGCATAGGATTGCACCCTAAACCAAGCAGCAGTGACTTGTGCAATGGTTCAGTGGCTGACTACCAGCTCCCACTGCTGATTGTCACTGAACAGAAGAGAAAAGCTGAATTCTGTGTAATGTAATGTGTAGCATAACCCTCGTAGGGATGGGTGAGAAATCTGTTCAGTTCACATTTCAATGTGAACTTCCCAAACCTAAACATGAATCGAAATACAGTTTGCTATCGAAATCCTACATTTCTGAAGTTTGTGATGTAGTTTGCACAAAACTATGCACAGACAACAGATTTATCTATCCCTAGAAGCAGGCCACTCTTATAGGTCCCATGTTTCCTATACAGGTAACGGTAATCTGTATGGAAAGCATTGCCTTTACTCCAAATGAGTTTCATATACCCTTAATGATACTCAGCAAATAGCCAAATGCAATTTACCACATAGCCAACTTACATCATCCTGTCCAGTATGTGATCCCTAATTGGCTGGGATCACTTAATAAGGAAAGAAACAAAGGGGGAAATGACAATTCAAGCAGCAGAAAAAAGGAATGAATTGACTGTCAATGGTAGCAAGCACTGACAAAAGGTTATTTTGTTTTGTTTTTTCGAGGGTTCCTACTCCACTCCTGAAGTCACTACTTTTGAACCAAAACCTGGAGATGTGTGGCTGAGCCATGGCAAATATTGGGCAGTATCCAACATGGCTGCTCCACCTCTGCTAGTTCTGTTGGGCTTGAAGAAGTGACTGCTTACACAATGGGGCTTTTGTGCTTCCAAAAATAATTCCAGAAATGAGTGGGAATACGTATTTCCAGATCAGGACAGGTCAGTGGAGTTTCCTTCTGCAAGCTCCGCTGACCTGCCCTGTTCTGGAAACAATTGTTTCCACTTGCTTTGGGTTATTTTTAGAAGCACAAAGTCCCGTTGCACAAGTGATTGTTCCCACGAGCACCCGGGCACAATAGGATACTACTCATTTTCTTCCTACTAATCTTTGATTTCTCTCGGGTCTGTTAGACCTTATTTATATATGTTCTCCTTTTATTTCTTTATTTCTTTTAAGCATTTTATCCTGTTATGCAATGCCTATTGTGCACTAGCCGCTGTTGTGCTATAAAACCCATACATGATTTCTACTATCATTCCTGTACATTTATTGGGAAATACTGATTCACAGTAATGCAAAGGACATAAAAGCCGGTGAGAAGAAGCAGAGATGCTGCACACTGTGTTCCAGTGCTCCGTTTCATTAAATGTTTAATATCAGCATTATAGGACTCAGCAGAAGCAGGTCCTTCTCTGTGGCACCTCAGGTCATGCAGCAGGAAGAATAATCTCTTGAGTGAAAATAGTGTGCTGATTATTCCATTTATATTGCCATCTCAGACAATAAAACCCTATAACAATGCTGATCAGAAAAGCCAGGATAAACCATCCGGTCTTTCTGGGTTATCCTGTTCAATGACTCTGCAATTGCAGCTTGTTTTCAAGGTGTTGAACCGTCCATGGTGTTATTTACTAAAGGATTAAGTGCAGCCACAGTGATAAAACATACTTATATACTGGATTCAGACAACACGATAACCCGCCCTCCAAGGTTGAATATGGGTCGAGTGTAGGTTGCCGTTGAAATGTGGGTTGTTGTTGAAATGTGGGTTATCGTGTTGTCTGAACCCAGCCGAGATAACAAACCATGGTGAACAACCCACAGTTCACAACCCAACAACAAACCATGGATTCTCTTCATGGGTTGTTCGTGGCTAGCAAGCCATGGCTTGTTAGCACAGTTGGGTTCAGACAGCATGATAGCCCATGTTTAAACAACCCATGATTCAACGACATCCCACACTTAAGCCATACTCAACCCTTGAGTGTGGGTTATCATGTTGTTTGAACCCAGTCATAGTTTAAACCAGGGAGCTGTCTTTTCTTTTGAAGATGTCCGCTATAGAGGATTGTCCAGTCCAAGTCTAGTTTTAAGATAAAGAACCATCAGAAGGAAGAACTGGGCCTTGAAGGTGCCCATCAACAGCACCTGAACAGCAGACTGAGCAAGGCACGCAGGTCACCTGGTCACACACTTCCACGCTATGGTGAGATGCACTGTATTTCTATTTAAATTATAACATTTACGACTAAATTTGCATCCATACATCTAAATTAGCATATGCAATTTGAATCAGAAGAAACCTATAACACATAGCAGCTCAATGCTACAATAAGTCCTTTATTAAGCAAATGGTTCACATGCAAATAAATAATGGCCTATAATTAATGCTTTGTTAGGAAAGGCTAAAGATAAAAGAACACACGTTGCACTCAAAACAGAGGCAAAGATAAAGCAGCCAGGAAATGAGACACAACAACTGAATACCTAATTAGTAATTTCAATAATCATTCTTCTTTTGTAAAAGACCAAGTTAGAACAGTTACAAAGGGACATTAAAAGCAAACCATAAACAACAATGCATGGAGGCAGGGGGAGTATTCTAGAAAAAATAAAATGGGAAGGAAACACCTGTCAGGCAAAGTTCTCGATTGGCATAATGTGGATTAAGGAACAATGTGTGATGGTTTCCAAGAAAACTATCAATTCTCTGCAGCATAAAAGGTGAATCGCACACAATTGTGGTAATCTAGAATCTGACATCCTATTTCATGGGATAAGAAACCGAAAAAATGAAAACTAGGAGAATTACCAATGCTAGGAATTACTAGAACTCTCTCCCTCTCTTAACAAGCTGTTCAAAGGCCATCAGTGGGCCATTTATACTCTTCAACTCAGCTTCTCGCAGTAGTCTCCACTGTCCTTCTCGCGGCTGCCATGTTTCCTTATGAAACTTTGCATGTATGTGCTTACATAGAACACTGTGTATCAAGAAACATAAAGGCTTGGCTCCTAAGGTAAGTTAATTTAGGCCACAAACTTACCTGGGAGTAAGCCCCATCTAATTCAATGGGGCTTACTTCTGAATAGTTATGCATAGAATTGTGCTGTTAAAGAGGCTTATGGAAGGAAAGCTTCCTGCTCTCTCCTCTCCCCCCCATACAGCCACTGGTGTCCCCAAAAAGCATCTCCAGGGGGTTCAGGATGGGGTGGCTTTCCTGGACAATGTGGGATGGGGCACTGGGGGGCTGCTTGAAGAGAGGGGAATCACCCCAAATTAGGCTGGATCTGATGATGTTGACTTAGGAAACTTCATGGAAGGAACGTTTCCCATTCCCTCCGTCCAGCAGCTCCCTGCACCCCATCCCCTCCAGAGAGGCTTTGGGGGCTCAAGTGGCTGCAGGTGGGAGAAAGGGATGGAGAACTCTCCTCCCATAAACTTCCTTAACTGATCTTAGGATCCAAGCCAGTGACCTGGTTCGCACGATCACTTGTTTAAGACACACTGGTTATGCAAGGATTGCTTTAAAACCGTACTGTGTCTTCCAGAAAATCCTAGAGTCCAGTTCATTCCAGCTTTACAGAGCATAAACCCTTACATAACCTATGGTCCTCAGGTTCAGATGACACAACAAGTCACAGCATGAATATTCAAATTGGCCACCAGAATATGCCGTAGCCCACCATGACTTAAATAAGCCATGGCGGGCTGTTCGATCATGTGAACTGGCCCAATATCTGGGAATAAAGACAAAATGGAGTATTTGCAGCTACCATGAGCACTAGGATAAGTTGGGTATATCCACGGGGCAGAAATGATTTACCCAATCAAAGTAACACAAATGTAAGTAAGGCAAATGTATCCCCCTCTCATATGATACAGTAGGGCTTGTTATAAATGACTTACTGATAGCGGAACCCACTAAATAGCTGATCTATAATAATATATGCCTAAAATTAACATTTAAATGGATATAGTAAGGATGTATTCTAGTGCTGGTCCTAAAGACCAGTCCCTCATACTACCCCACAAATTGTACTATAAATATTGTCAAATAATAGTCCATATTTTAAAGCATCCATTGATTGCAACTCTGGGGAAGTACATAAATAGAGAACAATGATTTTTTAAAAACCCTGCTATTTCTTCCAGAAGATCCTAGAGTTCAGTCCATCCCAGTTTTATAGAGCACCAGGCCACACTTATTATTATTTATTTATTTTGCTTGCTTACATTTCTTCTGACATTTTTACCCTGCTTGCTAATCCCAAATTGGATCTTGCACCCTTCCTCCCCACAGCAAATGCAATGGTCCCTGGTGAACGGACTCCTGGACATTTGTGACCAATACACCTGTTATGACAGTTTATTCTTGAATTCTTCCTGAAGCCAGCATCCCTCTTCCTACTCCAAAACACCTGCAATTACAGCACATGCCCTGTAGGAGAAGCTACATGATGTGGCTTAATTTGAGAGAGAAAGTGTTGCAGGGTAGAAAGACTCCTAAATGAGGGGAGCAGTCAGGGCTGGTGGCTCCAATGTCAGTGGGGTGGTATATGCACTCTGGGTTTTAGTCTGAACATTTAAGGAACCCCAACCGCAAAATAATTTCGGCACCATGGATAGCTCCTTGAAAGTTCAGGCTGAACCCTGGAGCAGATATACCACCCTACTGACATTGGAGCCACCAGCCACAGCTGTCGGGGAGGGGGGCCTTGACTCATACTGGGCTTGGACTCAAGGAGCCACCCATCACCTTCCCTGCTGTGCTGTCGCTATCAGATGACGCCATGACAACATGAAACAGGCATGCTGCCACTGACCCAGGGAAATACAAAGGAGCGGTGCTACAACCTCGGCTAATGGTGAGCCCCGCGTCTGAGGAACTGTTGGAGAATTTCTCCTTCCCCCGGAGAAATTTGGTGAAATGGTCCCCCTGATTCCTGGGCCCACAAATAGGGTGCAGAATTTTGAGAGCCCATTTGTGCACAGTGATAGGATTTTCCACCCCCACCCCCAATTACGCTACCATTTTTGAAGGAGGCGGCATATTTAAAAATATTTGCATGCTAGGCATATTTATGCTCACATGGCATGGCAATGTAGCTCACTGTACACTCTATAGCCTTGTTACTCCAGAATAGTTCTATCAAAGCTAATGGCAGGCAAGTTGTATGAATCAGGGCCCCAGGAACATAAAATCAATTCCAGTATTCAGTGATGTCAGTCTGTGGTCTAACATTCACTGCCGTAATGAGTATAATTACCATGGTACATATTCATGAGCAATAGACAAAACCACATAATCTGTGTTTAAAAGTGGGGGGGAGACATCAGTTATGAACTAATCAAATCCAGCACATTACAGTTTATTATGGTGAGAGATACAAGGGGAAACTCCAGTCTGGCTGTTGCAGGGAAAGGAGGGTAGTAGGCCACTGTTTGGCTGTCCCTCCTTTCAGGTTATCTGCCACAAGAAAACATGGTGATAGCAATGGTTGTCTCCCCAGCCTAAAGGTCTAGTTGAAGATGCTGACTTGGCATGCATCAGGGAAGAGTGGGGAGTGTGTCTCACCCAGCTCTGCCTGCAAGGTTATTCTGTGGTACATCAGGCTAAGGCTGGGTGGGGTGGGGTGGGGTGGCGAGATGGAGTGCATACCTTCCAACATTTCACAGATGAAAATAGGAACACACATGTGAATTTGTAAGAGGTATGGTTAAGCAATGTGAGGGCGTGGCCAAGGGTATGGCCAGGCAACCAAAGGGCATGGTCAGGTCCAAAAGTTATTAGAGGAAACACACAAAACTGCAGTATTTTAAGCACAGAAATCTTTGAATTTATGTATTGCATTTAGGGAAGCGTGGGGAAAAAAGAAAACCCCAAATCAATAAATACAACTGTGTGTGTGTGTGTGTGTGTGTGTGTGTGTACAGTCTACGATTTATGCATACCTGTTGGGGTGCTCGCCAGGTGCTCAGCAAGCACCCCCACCGCTCGATTCCTCCCGCGGCGATAGAGAGGCTCCCAGCGGACTTTCCGGGGACCTGGAAGTGACACAACGGGTCCCGGCGCTGTGCCAGGAACTGACGCGACAGGTGCCACTCGCTGGCGCTGTGTTTTTCACGTAAATACCATAGAAAACCACCATTTTAAGTGGTTAAGTGGGGTGGTTTAAGTGGTTAAGTGGGGTGGGCCACCCACCCCAGGATGCTCAAACCGTTTAAGGGCTCTGACCACTCTGAAGCCACTTTGATCTCCATACCCATGATGATGATGGTGATTGCTGTTGTTGGCATTATTATTATTGGACCATCAATGTGCATGGTGCTTTATTGAGTATAAGGGAACAGTTCCCTGCCCCAAAGAGCTTACAATCTAAAATGTAATGTAGAGGCAACAACAGATGGTAGGAAGGGGTAAACCAGGGAGGAATATGGCATTATTTCAGTCAAACATAACTTTCAGCTTACTTTCCCCACATTGTGCAGGAAACTCCTTGTTTTAAAGATCTCCCTCCCTCTTTAAAAATGGATCCCTCCATGGTGGCTTTGTTCTCATTAGTAGTTTGCTAAAGAAATAATAATAATTAACATTTAGAGATCTCTGAGTGTTCAAAGTGGTTCACAGGCCCACCCTGCAAGATCCTATTTTCTCCACTCAGAAAAAAACATGTGGGCTCTATTGTTCTTTATTTAAAAAAAAAAAAAAAAAAAACAAGAACAACAACACTGTGATTGAACAATAATGCCAAAATGGAATGATGATGTTTGTTGCTGCTATTTGAGGTAGTTGGGATTTTTTCTTTCTTTCTCTTGAGGAGGGTGTGTTTTCTGCTAACTCCCCTTTTAAAAAATGCTAATGCATTTTAAAAAAAACCCATCCAAACTCCCTGCAGAATAATCCTAATCATTAATATAGAGAGCTTTCTCCATGGCACTTCAGCATGTGTTAGAAAAAGACTTTCACATGGGGTACACTACACAGGTAGAGCCAAGTAAAATTTACCACTGCTCTGATAACAGAATAACAGTGCAATCCTATGCATGTGTACTCAGAAGTAAGTCCTATTACGTTCAATGGGACTTACTCACAGGAAAGTGTGCATATTTTAAAGCAATCTACAACACTGACCATCACATCTTCTGGCAGCAAATTGAAATTGATTATGCATTGTGTGAAGAAGGATCGTGTAATTGAGGGATAATTGTGAAATGCTACTCCTTGCTAGAAGAGGTAGCAGCAGCGACAGTGCTAGGATGACTTTTCCAGAATTATATTATTATATAATATCGTATATATTATAATTATTACATTATTATATTATATATTATTTTATAATATTTTAGAATAGGCTTTTGTAATATTTTTTTAACCTTACTTAAACCCTTAATTGTTGATATCTGGTGTTTTTCAGGGGGGGTCAGTGCTTGCAGGGGAATCTCTTTCTTTTTGCTTTAAAATTGTCTGGATTGGCACAAATTCAACAGGTGAAGCTTACCCACCCACCCCACACTCCCAAACATGGAGCTTCAGAGACAAGGGGAAGTTTCTTCTTGCATTTCCTTCTCATACTGTATCTCACCTGTTAGAGGCACAGAGTCAGCTCTGTTAGGAAATAATATCTTTGGCAATATAAAGATAGGAATCATGTGATAAATTTCCTCATTCACCTCTCCCTCAGTCCAGGCCAGCGGGGGCAGCCTCCACCTCCTTTTCTTTTCACCCAGCAGAAGCAGCAGGTAGAGCGCACGCACACACACACACACACACCCTCGTCTCTGTTCCCTCCCTGCTTAAGTAGAGATACTCTTAAAGGGGCCATGGGCAAAATTGCAGCTAAGCTAAATTTTTTAGCTTAGCTGCAATTTTGCCCATGGCCCCTTTAAGAGCAGCTTAAAGTAGCATGCGGGAGGCAGGGGAATTCAGGACTCTGCATAACAAAGTGGGATGCTGTGATGGCTTCAGGGTTTTCCTGATGCATTTTCGGGGCACTATGGGAGTGGCAGCAGTCTATAGGAATCCCAACTCACTAAGCAGATGCTCCATCCACTAATTCTGAGTGCATGCTGCTGTGGTCGGGTGGCTGGCACAGTGTAAGGATTCTGTTTGTGCATTTTCCACACTGCTGCTCAACAGCCTCCCTGCCTGAGCTAGCTAGGGCAATCTCGGGGCTGATGTGTGTTGTATGTTTATATATTCATATGCAATATGGGTTTTATAATGTATGTTAAAGGTTTTAATCTTTGTAAACCGCCCAGAGAGCTTCAGCTATTGGGCAGTACAGAAATCTAATAAATGAAATGAAAATGAAATGAATGGTGTTGTATCACACCAGGCTCTTTGTTCTGTGGGATTTCAATATTCATGCTGAGATCGCTCAGTAAGAAGTGTCTCAGGATTTCATGTCCACCATGGCAACCATGGACCTGACCCATGCTGCAGGGCACACTCTTGATTTGTTATTCTGTTCTGTTGGAGTTGGTGATCTGAAGATGGAGGGATTATGTTTGCCTCTGTTGTCATGGACAGATCACTCTCTGGCTAGCTTTGGACTGGCTGCTGGTATGGACCTCTGCAGGGGTGGACGACCAGTTAAAATTATCCACCCCAGGCACCTGATGGATCCAAATGGTTTCCTGAATGCCCTTGAGGATTTCCCTGCCTCATTTGTTGGTGGTACTGTTGAAGCCCTGGCTGATCTGTGGAATGAAGAAACGGCCTAGGCCGTTGACGCTATGCTATCACTCCTAAGCTCCCTAGTTTAACAGGGAGTTGAGGACAATGAAACAGGAAGGATGTTGGCTAGTGCAATTGGAGAAAAATACAAGACGAATCTGACTGAAATATGTCTGTCTATCTATCTATCTATCTATCATTTTGCCTGCAGATCACAAATCAATATGAAAATTATTCTCAGTTTATAAGACATAAACAGGACTGGCTGCAGGTTTGCGGGGTCCCTGATGGATTCCCTCAGGCTTACTGGGCAGTGACAGCAGAACTAGACGGGTGCTCTGGGAGCTGCTGCTTTACTTTCCCACAATGCCCTTCAGTGTGTGACATAGGCATTGTCACTCCAAGGCACTGGGAAAATTAGGTCTTGCTGGAGCACCAGGGCCCCAAAACCTGCCCTAGCATGTCAGGTGGTAACGCTGGACCTGCATTTTAGACCATTAAGGGAGCACTTCATATCATGTGTATTTCTTCATTAATTTTGAGTTATGAGGCAGGAGTCATATGGACACTAGGTTGGGCTACTCCTCTGGTAGTGTAGAGGAAAGAGTTATATTTGGCAGACTTACACCAAGTTTTCCAGGACTATTTTCAAGGGATCTCTATTGGTGCATTAAATACTACTACTGTGCCAAGAGGGAATCTAAGGTTGATGAAATGCAGGTTTTCACTGTTTGTTGAGATATATATGCTTATAAACCCTCAGACTAAATTCTTCTTAAGCACCGCCAGTTCCAAAGGGTGCACTATTTTTTTAAAAAAAAAAAAAACCTGAGGAAAATTACCATGACTGTCATAAAAGTAGCTACTGCGTATATGATGCCCATGGTTTGTTTTTACAAAAAGGGGCTCTCTCTACCAGAACTATTTGTACTTGTGTTTTATGAGTTTATGATCATTAAAGGAGATAAGCATCCATTACAATATTTGCAAACATTATTTGGTACACAGATCATTGGCTGTTTCAAGTAAATGCTGTAATTTCATCTGCAAACATATTTCTCGGCAGGGCATGCCAGGAAATACAGCCTTTCAGGCATTTCCAAACAACTATATTTCAGGTGTCAACAGACTCTTAAGTTTTATTTCATATTAAATTGCAGAGATCTGTGCTGGGTTTTTGCCATGCATTGAGAACTGAACAAAATCAGTCTGCTTCAAGACTTCCATCAACTCACAATAGACTCCTCAGCCAACACTCAGTAATGACACTATAAAAATCCAGCTTGTGCAACAATCATTGGTTGTGGAGTTCATGGGACCTTTCAGACAAATTGATTCCATATAATTTCCAATGCATGGATACTCTAGAAGTCTGTAACTGTGTCTAACTAAAATCATGTGTTTTTTTTCTCCCTGATTCCACTCCCTTCCCCTTACTCTGCTGCCTTGTGTTGAATTTTAGACTGTAAGCTCTTCAAGGGCAGAGATCTGTCCTCTTATACTTTATGAAGTGCCATGCATACTACAGGTACTGTATTTATTTATTTATTTTTATTTATTATATTTATACCCCGCCCTTTTTCCTGAAAGGAACCCAAGGTGGCTTACATAATCCTCCTCCTCTCCATTTTACCCTCACAACAACCCTGTGAGGTAGGTTAGGCTGAGAGTTAGTGACTGGCCCAAAGTCACCCAGTGAGTTTCATGGCCAAGCGGGGAATAGAACCCGGATCTCCCAAGTCCCAGTCCAACACTCTAACCACTACGCCACACTGGCTCAGTATTGATAGAAGCATAGAGATGAAGGGGGTCCTGTAGGCCGTCTGGTCCAAGCCCCTGCATGCTGTAGAAAATCCAGACCTAGAGAAGACTTCCAGCAAGGAAGAACCCTCGGGCTGGGTTCTGCTAATCACTGCATTGTTATCAAGATGCTTATGAATTTGTTGGAAAATGGTTTTCAGAGGTAAAGTTTGAGGCTTTATTGCCCTGCATGACTCTTTGACACTCCCATGAGTAGCAAAGCCAGAATAAATAATGCAACATAGTAACAATTACAAACCAAATTATGTAAAATAAGAGAAAATGTAGCAAATTTGCTTACTTTGAATAATTGATACAGAATTCAGCTTTTCTTGGTGCAAAATTTCGACCGCTGGGGTAGACACATTGTTTTGAGTGAAGATTATACCCAGCCCTGCCAATATGGTGTAATATCCCTATAGAAAGTGAGCAGTATTCTAGGTACAAGCATGTGCAAGATACAGTCAGATAATCTGAAATAGCATTGATCCAGTGTTTGGGAGATCAGAGGGGGTGGGAGGCACTAAATTGAACCCTGCACTCCTCTCCTGAAGAGTTGATTGGCGCTGTTGCTGATTTTCTGACTGGGGCCATGTTTGCACAGGTCTGGCTGCCAGGTTGGCTGCTAGGAATCATACCCTAAACTTCCAATTGCATACACAATTCCTGATCCAGCTGGGTAGGGATCAGGCCAGCCCTCCCATGAAGCGGGATGAAGTGCCCACCTCAGGTGGTAGAGTGGGAGGGGCAACAAATTATGCACCTGCTCCCCATTGCCAGGAGCCACCGCAGCACAGGTGTGGCTGGGTGAGTGCTGCCGGTGGGCAGGTGCTTCAGAGAACCCCACTGGTCACTCTCCCACTGTGGCATTTGCTCATGGCTCTCTGGACCTGCTCCCCAGCCTGGCAGGACAATAGGATGTTCTCCAGATGGGCAAATGCTGCAGAGAGAGAGAGGGAGCAACCAGCAAGGCTCTCTGGAGCAGCTGCCCACCCTCTGGCCCACCCTCTGGCTCACCCTGAGGATCCTCTCAGGGTGATCTAGAGGGTGGGTGGGTGGTCTCTCTGAAGAGCTGCATTGGCCATAAGCAGTGGCCAGTGCAGCTCAGTCAAGCCCAAGTGCCTGACTCTGAGGAGTCCTTCCTTAGAGCCAGGCATTGTGGGAAGGGATCTCCAGGGGCACAATTGGGCCTGGCCATCTCTCAGCAGAGCCGCACTGACTGCTTTTGACAGCAGACATGGCTCTTTAGAGAGCTGCAGGAGCAGCAGCAATAGCAGCAATGGGAAGGTAGGTGGGAGACAGGAGGTGCAGTGGGCAGAGGAGTTGCAGGGGAGCAGGGCAGGATGGGTGATGCACCACATGACAGGGGAGGCACGATGGAAGTGCTAATGTGCTCTCCCACCTCAGGCGGCAGGAGAGCTTGCATCGGTCCTGGTAGGAATATGAACTCAGATGTCTATCTCCACTTGAATATCCCCCCCCGACTGTATAGTTGTGTGTCTTCGTTGTCTAAATTGCAAAAAAAAAAATATGCTCTTTCTCAGTTTGATTAGAATAGGAATATACAGGAATTTGTGCACATTTTTCAAAAGTGCACATTTTTTCATGCACCTTTTTCAAATATACACATGCATCGAATGTGGGTTTTTTGTTTGCTTTTGTCGTTGTTGGCTTTTTTGGTCTATGAATCACATTGCAAGCTTGGAAATGTATGGACTTTGACTGCAGCTTGCATCCAAGTCCAGAAGGTGTGAAGTGGGTAAATCCTGATAAAAAAGGAACTAAAACAAATTTTCATCCCCAGATTAGAATTGCCATCAAAGTTTCACCTAAAAATATATATTCAAAGCGGATTTAGCGATTCTTCCTCAAGTGGAACACCTGGGGATTTTGAAGGAAGAGTCTAGATGTATGAGTTCAAAGAAAATAGCAATATTTGATAAATGAAAAATATGACAGGAATTAGAGAATGCCACCCCCTGTGTGGTAAGCTTGCTGTGTGCAAGCAGTCATGTGACTAGTTATGAGCTGAGACAGTCATGTGACTGATGACAATGCAGGCAGAGCACTGCATGCATGTATTGATGTTCTGAACACATAGCAATGGCTTAACAAGCCTGGCTTAGCATGGTGTGTAAAAAGCTATTCTGCACTACATTAAAAGAAAGAATAATCCCAAAGGTATTTTGAAATTGGCTCCTATGAATCTTTCTGGTTCTCAGAACTGAAACAGACCAAAAATAAATAAATAAATAAATAAATGTCTCCCTAAGAAATTCTTATTTCACTTTGGGTTGTATTCAATGTTAGTCTAATTTAAGGCCCATTCATTTCAATGGGTCTATTCAAAACATAGGATACTACCCTTTGTCTCCCGGTAGGAAAAAGAAGAACTCTCTCTATATATATGTGTGTGTGTGTGTGTGTGTGTGTGATAGGAAGGAAGCAAAGTGGGGAAATTAAAAGGGGGCAATCCAACTAAGGGCCACTTCACACATATGTGTATGTCACCTGATGACTGGTAGTGGCCTGGTGTGAACTGACTATATTGCAAAGCATTATGTTTGAACTTATGTGAAGTGATAAGACAGGTGTTTTTTCCCCTGTTATGAAGGAAAAAAATACTGGATGTTGCCATAATCAAGTGATGAACATGCATGTATGAAACCAACCTCAACTAGTCTGCAATATAGTCAGACCTGAACTACCTTTAGGATTGTTATACAAAATGCTGAGACAATGGCCATTCAAACAGAATAAGCCAGGATTCTGAAGAATCTTGCCTTGCCATGCACCACACACCCCATTTGCTCCCTTTTGGCTCCTCCTACTTGCGCAAGTGGCTGAATAAACCTCAAAGCTACATTTAACCTTTTGAGCACTCCATCGCAGCTACAGAGCACTAAAGGGTCAATTTTAGCTTGCAAGCAAGGTAAATTTGGCTGTTCTAGCACTCCATAGCACTATGACTTATACACACACACACACACACACACGTATAATACTGGCAGCATGACGGGGTTGCACCGGGGGGTGATGGGGGCCACATGTGGCCCATCTGTTGCCCACCTCTGTTTTAGCATGTTGTCCAACATAGGGTTCCTTGCTTGTCACACCCAAACAAGCCAAGATTTATAAACGAAGAACAACCTCTGTTTTGCGATCCTGGCTTGTAAGGGGAGTGACAAGCCAGGATCCCCAGTTTGGATGGCATGCTAAACAAACCCTTCCTGGTTTGTTTAGTAGTTGTGCTAGCAGTAAGGAGTAAAGTAGAGGTGGATGGGATGCATGCACCCACATGCAGCTCATTCACAATATCCCAGGATTCTCCAGAAATCTGTGTTCTGTGCAAACACAGCTACAGTATGTGAAGTACTTTGAACACTCTTGCAGGGGGGCAGTAATATATAATTGGAATCAAATGGACTATACTAATGGGCTTTGAATTCCACCCTCTTCCATATGATAGGTTAACCCAAGCAGTATTGCTATATAGAAAAACAACTTAACTAACCTGGCATTCATATTTATTCCACAGATGCTAACACTGGAATACATGAATAAGCAAGTAGGTAAGAATTTATTATATGAATAGCTAAAGAAATGGTAAGTCTTTTGGTGAACATGGTGTTATATTAATCAACTCCATGAAAGTGAAAGGCTTAACATAGCACATCTTCCCAATCTGTTGCCATTATATCATGAGATTCGGAGATCTATGACCTTGTTTATGTAAATTTAAGTATGATCAGCATTCCTTGACAAATTTAAATGACAAGCATGAAAGTCAAATTTTAAGCAAGAATATGCTAACTACCTTAGGCAAAGTACATCATGAAAAATATTATTCATCCTTTGTCTAAAACTCCAACTTGACCAGCACTTATTCACCCCACAGAATGCTTGTTCATTTCAGATTCCATTTTAGATTGAACTGCACAGAACAAACAGTAGTACTAAAAGGATACTTGGAAGAAGACTCAAGGGTTGTTGTTTCATTTGTTTGTTTTAATTATTATAGCAGAATGACAAGGAGGCGATAGTTAAATGAAGGCAGACGTTTTTAAAAACTGGAATTTTCATTATTTTTACAGTTGTATAGCCCACTCTGTCCCCAAATTCAAGGCAACTAACGTTTGCCCATCACATTAATCCTCACACCCTATGCATTAGAATACTAATTTCAATTCTATATTCCCCCATGGAACACATGAGGTCTTATCTCATATCCCAGGCACTTTGATCCCCACTCTCACCAATCTGATTCCTCCCAGGACCTCAAAAGAACTATAGGGAATAGGCAATGGGGTTAGTGGTAGCCCCATGTTCCGCAAGTGTCCCTAAGGAACACAAGTTGTGGCTGGAAGGTGGTATATGGAGTTACTCATGTTTCCATTGCCATCCAAGTCTCCCTTTTTGGGTCTGTGTTGACAGGAAAAGATTAATGAGGCTTTGAGAGGTACTTTGCATATTCAGAGATGCACTGAAGTAAGTGATTTTTGCTTCCATTTCCATATACATTTACATGTAATGTGTAACAAAGGACCTTGTTTACCTCCGAGGTGGAAAGATGTGTGAGGTCCAAATGCAGGAAGAACAACACTCACATTTCACTGCAGGGAGATGCACAAGTGTCTCCTTGGCATTACAACAAATAATCAATTTAGTTTCACCTTGGCTTTCATGATCTCTTGCAAAGCACGAGACCATTTCATATGAGCAGCCACCTATTATTTATGACAAGTCATCTTTGTAAGCCAAAACCCACACAGGTTGGGCAGACCTCCCAGACATACACACACTCACACACACACACACACACACACACTGCAAACAAGACTGGGCAAGTGTAGTTAAAACACAGCCAATATTGTAGGGGGGGTACTCTCAAGCAGCTTACTATGTAGAGCAGGGGTAGGCAACTTGTGGCCTTCCAGATGTTTGGCTTACAACTCCCAAAAGCCCTCCCAGCATAGCCAATGGGAAGATATGATGGGAGCCCAAAACATCTGGAAGGCCACAAGTTGCCCACCCCTGATGTAGAGGTTGGCCCAAGCAGTTGCATTTTTAGCTGCCACCATGTGGCTAGCTGAACAGCTGACGTGTGTAAGAGCACATATCCGAAAACATATTGTAGATTAATAATTCTCTATCCACTCCCCTTTCATTGATATGCCTGGCTCTCAAGGTTTCTGTGAGAAAGAATGGTGCCAGTCAAGCTATTTATCTTAGGCTGATTCATGGATGCATTAATATGGATTCCTCATAAATCAATGAGTTAAAACTTGGGCATGATTCGTATGTCATCTAAGTAGAAGTTGCTTGCAGATCACTTAAACGCTTTCCAGACCACTCTGGTAGCATCATCTGAAGCAATCACAGGCTTAGTGTCAATGGTCATCTGACCATAGTTGGGCATCTGACAAGGTTCATGTTCCTAATAGGGGCCCACCACCGTAGGATCATAGGAAGCTGCCTTATACTGAGTCAGTCCATCAGTCCATCTAGTTATTATCTGCACTAACTAGCAACAGCTCTCCAGGGTTAAAGGCATCTCTAGCTGGAGATTCTGGGGGATGACCCCGAGGCTTTTTGCATGCCCTGAGCTATGGCCCTTCCTCCAAAGCCCCAGCCTGAGTTAATGACACTGGGCCTGTCAGGCAGCATCGAGAGGAGAGAACTGTCTTGGCAGCTGTACCTTCCTCTTCTCCTCACCCCCCACCCACCCCATCTGGCTGCCACTGCTCCTTCTCCTTCTGGCTGTCCGCTTACCTGCACTTTTAGCTCTTACAAAAAGAGCTAAGTGGTAGAGCACCTGCTTTGCATGCAGAAGGTCCCAGGTTCAATCCCTGGCATCTCCAAGTAGGGCAGGAAAAATTCCTGCCTGAAACCCTGGAGACACACTGCCAGTCAGTGCTGGCAATAGTGGGCTGATGGACCAATGGTTTGACTCATAGAATCATAGAAAAGTAGAGTTGGAAGGGGCCTACAACAAGGCCATCAAGTCCAACCCCCTGCTCAGTGCAGGAATCCAGGTCAAAGTATCCCCGACAGATGGCTGTCCAGCTGCACCTTGAATGCTTCCAGTGTGGGAGAGCCCACCACCTCCCTAGATAGTTGGTTCCATTGTCTTATTGCTCTAACAGTCGGGAAATTTTTCCTGATGTTTAGGTGGAATCCGGGTTCCTGTAACTTGAGCCCATTATTCCATGTCCTGCAAACTGGGATGATCGATAAAAGATCCTGGCCCTCCTCTTTGTGACAACCTTCAAGTACTGGAAGAGTGCTATCATATCTCCCTTCAGTCTCCTCTTCTGAAGGCTAAGCATGCCCAGTTCTTTCAGTCTCTCCTCATAGGGCCTTGCTCCAGTCCCTTTATCATCCTTGTTGCCCTCCTCTGAACCCTCTCCAGTTTGTCTACATCCTTCTTAAAGTGTGGTGCCCAGAACTGGACACAGTACTCAAAATGAGGCCTAACCAGTGCTGAGTAAAGGGGAATTATCACTTAATGCAATTTGGAAGCTATACTTCTATTAATGCAGCCCAAAATAGCATTTGCCTTCTTTGCAGCCACATCGCATTGCTGGCTCATATTCAGTTTGTGATCTACCACAATTCCAAGATCCTTCTCACAAGTAGTATTGTTGAGCCAAGTCAAGTGTCCCCCATTCTGTAACTGTGCATTTGGTTTCCTTTCCCTAGGTGCAGCACTTGGCATTTATCCCTATTAAATTTATTAAATTTCATCCTGTTGTTTTCGGCCCAGCGCTCCAGCCTATCGAGATCGCTTTGAATTTTGTTTCTGTCTTCCAGAGTATTAGCTGTTCCACCCAACTTTGTGTCATCAGCAAATTTGATAAGCATTCCCTGCACCTCCTCATCCAAGTCATTAATAAAAATGTTGAAGAGCACTGGGCAGGACCGAGCCCTGTGGTACCCCACTCGTTTCCTCTCCCCAGTTTGAGAAGGAATCATTGATAAGCACTCTTTGAGTCCGATTCTGTAGCCAATTGTGGATTCACCTGATAGTTGTTCCATCTAGCCCACTTTTAGCTAGCTTGCTAATCAGGATATCATGAGGCACTTTGTCAAATGTTTTGCTGATGTTCAGATATATTATGGACTCAGCTTCCTATGTTCCTATATTCCTAACTCTGCTAATCACTTCCTGTTGGTGGTCCACAGCCCCTCTCATATTTTCTAGCTGGGATTATTGGAAGCAGCAGGAACTCACATGTGTGCATGAGCCGCGCACACACACACACACACACACACATGCACACACACAGATGGTTTTGCTAGGACAAGCACAGGAATTTCCTTTCCTCATTGTAAAGCTCAGCTAGCTGGCATTATCCCAGAGATGTATCAAAGAAGAGAAATTCCTCCCCTTGTCCCAGCAATACCACCTTGCTCTGAGCAAGTTCCTTCCTGCTGCCTCTTCCAGCTGAGGGTTATGGAGGGGGTCATAGGGTAGGAAGGGGCTGTCTTGGTTTTTCTAAGAGCTGAAACTGTGCCGATGTGGACAAGTGGACACTGTGGGAAAAGCAGAAATGGTGATGGGAAGGTCTCACACCAGATTCCGCTAACCCTAGAGCTTGCCCTAAGCAATCACATGAACAGGATGGTGTTGGTGTGAAAAGGAATAACTACACTAGTCACCCAAACCACATGGTTGTTTCCTACAGGCATTACTGGAGAGGCATGGAAAGCAGCCTACTGGTCCCTTCCCACTCTGATAGCATATGGATTAGGTCTTGATATCTTTCCCCTGAACATCCAACCTTTCATGAAGGCTGCAATCATATGCATACTTTGTAAGGAATACATTCTATTAAATTCTGTGCACTTACTTCTGGATAAACGTATACAGGATTGCCTTGTGCAAGGATTTTTCTGGAACTGGTGTGAAGAGGTATTTATTCCTCTTTATTTGTTTTGCAATTTACAGTAATACCTTGGATTGCAAGTAACTTGGTTGGAGAGCGTTTTGCAAGACAAGCAAATTTTTAAATATTTATTTAATTTTTTTTTACTTGATATACAAGCGACGTCTTGCAATACAAGTACTATAGTACGGCTTAAATTAAAAATCTCTGTACAAATTTTTTGGGGGGATTTCGTTTTGATATAAGAGTATTTTGGATTACAAGCACGTTTCCGGAACGAATTATGCTCTCAATCCAAGGCATGACTGTATATGCTGGGGCCTTTTGTTTTATGAGGTAGGATTGTATGGGTTGGGGAGGGATTAAATTTAATGTAGATTAAATGTTTTGGAATACAAATTCTTCTGTTGTGCTGTTACATTTCAAATAACAAAGTGTTTAAAACAAAAAAAAGCTCCCAGAACAATGGACTATATTACAGTATTAAAATTAGACATGAAACAATCAAGCAGAAAACAAATAGCAGAGATAACTTTAAAAAACTCTGTAAAATCAATAAAACCAGTGAAAGGGCAAAATAACACAATTCCCCCCCACACACAATTAAAATAAGCTAATGAATATGTTGAAAGGCCTGAGCAAATTTTGTTAAAAGAAGATTTTGGCTAATGCCAAAAAGACAAGTAATTGTGCTAGGTGAACCGCTCCGGGAAGAAAATTCCAGATAAGGAGCACCGCATCCAAGAATACGAAAGTTATGTTTTGACCTGTAATGAATGTTTTCACACATGCAAGCTATCTCCTTGATGTTGCAATCTGTGATCATACATGTGTACACTTGCCTTCATTATGCTTGAGGAGGCTCATACAGTTATTTCTTGACTAGGAAATGCTACAATTCAAATTGTGAGAATCCCTGATGGACATGACTTGAAGACAAAGCTTCACTTTGATACAGAGCCTTGAAAGGACTTCCTTTGAAGTAGGAGGCTTGACATGTATTTCTATTAGGCTGTAATTAATTGCAACCAAGTTAAAAGGAAACCTCTTCCTAAGGTGAATCACAGCAATTTAAAAAAAAGGTAGAGGGTGTTGTATATTTTCCCAAAGGTGTCAGTAATTTGAAAATAGTGATTAAAGAAAAATAATACAAAAATGTGAAAAGAAGGTATTGGTATCATCAATGTATCTAGATTGACAAATTGGTTTAAGTTTACTAAACTGTATCAGCCCCCTTTGTAACTGCATCATATACAAAAGCAGCAAGTACCATCTGCTTTTCTATGCATTTTCATTGGGTAAGGCTCCTAAACCAGTACACCAACAAGATTTTGTTTGGTTTGTAGGCAATACATAGGATTTTAGAGTTGGAAGGTATCCTTGAGGATACCATCCAACCTCTGCTTAAATACCTCTAGCACAGGAGAGTCCACCACCTTCTCAGGCACCTTGTTCTTAAGAAATCTTAAGAAATAACATTAAAATCAGGAGGGGCAGGGAGCCTGGTGGGCACCGTGGGCACACTGGAGACCCAAATGGAAAGAAGTGAGGCTGCAATCAAAAGCTTATTTTCAGAGCAATTCTGGCACTCATTGGTGGCGAACAGACACATCTCACCGGCTGCAGTCTCATATGATAACCACAGGTTGCTTGATATCTGTCACCTGAGAGCACACTGATTTAAACAGAAGATTTAAACCATCCCTAAATGCCTCTCAATGTAATCAAATTGACTTAAATGTGCTTAACAGTGGCTGGATCATTTATTTATTTATTTATTATTTATTATTACATTTAAGTCCCACCGTTTTTCCTCTTGAATTGAACCCAAGGTGGCTAACATGGTCTTCCTCCTCTCCATTTTATCCTCACAACAACCCTCTGAGGCTGATTAGGCTGACTGGGTTCAGACAACATGATAACCCACACTCAAGGGTTGAGTGTGGGTTGTTGTTGAACCGTGGGTTGTTCTTGAACAGTGGGTTATCATGTTGTCTGAACCCAGCCAAGATAACAAACCATGGTGAACAACCCACAGTTCACAACCCAACAACAAACCATGGGTTCTCTTCATGGGTTCTTCATCGTTAATAAGCCATGGCTTGTTTGTTAGCACAGCTGGGTTCAGACAACATGATAACCCAGATTTCAACAACAACCCATGGTTCAATGACAACCCACACTCAGCACATATTCAACCCTTGAGCATCATGTTTTCTGAATCCAGTCAGTGACTGTCCCACAGTCACCCAGTGAGCATCATGGCCAAGTGGGGACTAGAACCCAGATCTCCTGAGTCCCAGTCCAACACTCTAACCACTACACCATACTGGATCATGCCCAATATTCTTTGTTATCAATTTGTATAGTCCAAGCCAGCTGTTGTCTTTTTTTCTGGAGTGACTAATTTAACTGCACTTGCATGTAGGAGTTGTTCATGTAGGAGTTGTTCCATTCTTTCTAGCATTTTTATTAATCTTCACCCTGTTCCATATACTCTAGCACAATTACAACAGCTGTAGCATGCCCTGGAGAAAGAGAAATCAACTTGGAAGTTTCAAAAGGCACAGAAGCAATATGAGGGTAATGGCTTGGTCACTCGGTCAAGGGCAAAAGGAAATTACAATTATACTCCCAAGAGATTAATAGCAAGAGACTGGTGAAGGGTAATATGTAATCAGCAGAATGGCCGAAGGGACAAACTTATATATAAACCTTCAGCATTTTGATTATGCACATTGTTGTGTGCCACAATGAATCCTCCATAGCTCCTTTGTTTATCAAAACACACTCCAGATTTATTTAAGCTCATTATACTATATTTCATCAGTTTCTACATCTAAACCTATTGAATAACATACATTGGATAGTGATAGGGGAACATTCAAGTTAGAGGATCTTGAAATATGAACTCCAGTTTGAAAAGCTTCATCCCAAGATAAGGCGAGTCAAGACCATTCAGTATTAGAGCCTGGACTCAATTTGCTTCATACTGGGATTCACACATGCCCTACTACTGCTGCCAGCCAGCCAGCACATCCTTTTCAGCTGCCTCCTCTTCTTCCTGCAAACGTACCTGGTGGCAGGACAGCAGCAGAAACAAGGTCTCTCTTGCCCTCCTTTTCAGTTTCTCCCACACCAGGGCACCCAAAAGCATAACTAGCCATGGGAAATGCGGTTCTTCTGGGCTCTGTACAATGGACTTGGGAGCCCTGGAGAGCTATGTTTCCCAAGGCTCCTTGCACCTGGGACGCTGCTTTGGCAACATTCTAAGTGCTAGAAAGAGGGAGGGAGGGAGAGGAAACAGGCTGATGCCTCATCACACCACCAGTTGGAGAAAGGGGTGGTCATGTGGAGAAAGGGGTGGGTTTCATGAGAATGGGTGAAGGTTGGGGACAGATCACCTAATCCACTCTGCTTCTGTGAGATCAAAAGTCTCAAGGTTGTTATGGTGTTGGTGTTTTTTGTTTGTTTGTTTGTTTGTTTGAGAAGTCACAATGCAACAACAGAAAAAAAGTGAATAGGAATCGAGGCAAGCCGAGGCAAGTTTACATATCACTTATATTTGGAGGCCCATGCTCTTGAATTAAAGCAATCTTGAAATAAATCTGGCAACTTTGGACATCATGTACTTTAACTAGAATGATGCACAATATCTAAATACAGGGCTTTGCTTGCACAGTTCTTCCTTGCTCCACAGTCTTTACTTCGGGATATGCTGAAACAATGCAAGGTACTTAAGCATTGCATGTATAAACAACTGACCATGTCAATGTTGCACAGACAGAAGCTCACAGATACAGGCAGGAAGATTTTTGTTAAATCCCTGTAAAAATTGGTTTGTTCCTCACAACCTTCCTGCGCCAGTAGGTGAACAGGAGAGGTAAAACGTAGAGAGCAAGGAAGAAGGAAGGAATGATTCTGTATTAAGTCCTACTAGGGAGGTGGATGCCCCAATTTTTTGTGCACATTTGCGAGCGCGCGTTCAGCGGCCATATCTTATTTTGGGGGGGTGTTCATGATCACCCCCCCATGGTTTTTGTGATCGCTCGTTCGCTGGTCCACCATCCCCGTGAATTCCGGGGACTGGAAGTCTTGATTTCATAGATCATAGAGTTGGAAGGAGCCTACAAGGCTATCGAGTCCAACCCCCTGCTCAATGCAGGAAACTAGAGGAGGGGTCTCCCATCCAAGTAATAACCAGGCTTGACCCTGCTTAGCTTTCCATGCTCAGACAAGCTGAGCCAGCGTAAGCCACAGGCAATGGAGCTCCAATCGTGTCACTTACGGGTCCTGGCGTTGCATTTTTAATGTAGATACCAGGGTAAACTACCTAAAAACAGCCGTGAATGGCAAATCGCGGCCGTTTTAGGTGGGTTGCCCTGGTATCTACGTTAAAAATGCAGCACCAGGGACCCGGAAGTGATGCGACGGGAGCTCTGTCGTGTCACTTCCAGTCCCAGGAATTCACAGGTTGCGGCGAACAGAGGGCAGGTGGGTCGTGCAGGGGTTCAGCGGTCGAACGGGGTGAGAGGTGGTTCGCACGGGGGGGTTCAGTGAGCTGAACGGGGTGAGCTCACCCCCGTTTGCACCCCCCTTTGAAATTCCACTGGAGGTGTATACACTAGTATAATAATCTCCAAGATAAGTGGAGTTACTACAGCCAATAATATGCCTCTCTAAGTACCCTATTCTATTTGCTTCTGTCTGTGCTCTGCCAGCACATTATAAGCATATTTTAGGTGGATATGCATTAGTGGGACTGAAAATACTCAACATATCAGGGCCGGTGCTACCATTAGGCCAGCTAGGCAGCTGCCTAGGGTGCAGGGCTGAAGGGGGCGTCAGAAATAGGGAGGGAGGGCTCAAGTGGGAAGGGGGCGCGCTAAATATCTGATCTTGCCTAGGACACCAAACTGCCTTGCACCGGCCCTGCAACACACTACTACTTTCTGGCCAAGAACACAGTGTCTAATTCATCAATGAGATTCTTCCGTCCCTTCCTTGTTCCAAAATCTAATAATCCAAACAAACTGAGGGGGAAATAATATTTAAGCCTTGATATATCTTTTTAGGGTTGGACCTGCCATTTTGGATGTCATCAGGCTGGTATCCCCATGTCTATTGTCTAGTTGTCCCCCTTTCTCCCCATAGTTTCTAGTGAACCTCATGATATGTGACATGATGTCATTATACTTTGAGTTGTTCTTTTTGTCACTGCCAATGACAGAACACTGGTTTTCCAGCATTCTGGATTGCATGGAGAGCCCGCACAGATAGATAAGGCTCTGCTCTTCACAAATCTCCCTGCACATGTAGAGGGCAATGACAGTGATCATGGAGGGGGTGGGCCTAGTGCATTCCCCCTCTTTCAAGGGGCTATGCTCTTTCAAGAACTACCAGTCTCAGAATTCCCTGTGCATAGGCAGGAAGGAGGGACAAAGCATAATCAGGGACACTGATCTCAGGGACACTGGAAGCCAGTGCAGTTGGTAAGATTTACAGGCTCAAATTATTTGTGAGTGAATATCTAGTTTTCTTTCTCTCTCTCTCCACACACACACACACACACACACACATTCACACACACTGCTATGTCTGTTACAAATACAAACCAGATGGCCAGAAATATAAGGAGGTTAAACAAAGGGAAATCAGGTTAAAAGAAACTAGTTGATCTTCCAGTTCTTCAAAACAGACAAGGTGTTTCTGTAGTCTGGCTCAGAAGCAGATGAACAAAACCCAGGTGGAAAAGGTGTCAGTATAGAGACTGTGTCTGTGGTGAAAGATGATCAGCAGCAGCTTTCAGATGCATGATGTGACTCCAGTGTGGTGCTTTCAAAATATAGTCAGGCAACATCATAGAATCATAAGTAGAGTTGGAAGGGGCCTACAAGGCCATCGAGTCCAACCCCCTGCTCAATGCAGGAATCCAGGTCAAAGCATCCCCAACAGATGGCTGTCCAGCCGCACCTTGAATGCCTCCAGAGTGGGAGAGCCCATCACCTCCCTAGGTAGTTGGTTCCATTGTCTTATTGCTCTGACAGTCAGGAAAAATTTTTCTGATGTTTAGGTGGAATCTAGGTTCCTGTAACTTGAGCCCATTATTCCGTGTAATAATGTAACATCGCCACCATTCCTGTAACATCGCCACCATTAGAACCACTACATTCAAAAGAAGCTTTACAAGGAGCAGGAGAGAGCAGTGCTGCTACACTCTCTGATTCATGGTGCCCCACCCCCACCCCAACATACACACACACACAATGATCTAGGCTTGTAGCTAGTTAGTGCAAGCCAGCACTCATAAAAAACTGCAGGCCTTCTAATATGGGACAAGAATGGTTAAGCCTCATAGTTATTTTGTGTATTGAATGTGAACTTGAAAGATAAATTAACTTTGGGGAGATAATACATAAATTTGTAATAAAAATGCCAGGAAAAAATAGCTTTTTAAAGTGAATTGGTCTATTAGGAAATATTTGCAGCTGTGTTGGTCCATTAGAGCACAAAATAAAACACAATAAAAGAACAACAACAGGAACGGGGTTTTCAAACAGCAGCACTTCCCCCCACCATCACCACAGTCTCAGGATGTACGTCTCAGATGTGGATTGAACTTGGCAACATGAGCATCTAAAGCAGACTCTTGGGTTCCTAGTGCCACTTGAATTCATTGCTGGAAGCTGCTACTAATATAGAATCTCAAATTGCACGGGGGGGGGGGGAGTTGCATACAATTTCCCCTAAAGAATCCATTGTGTTACATTCAGTCATAAAAATCAATAAGATTTTCTTGATGATATGACAACATTTTCATAGTTCTTAGGTTCCCCTTTCCACTACGTTGGGAAAATGAAAATGTCATTGTAATGCACCATCTTGACTACCATCAGCAGAACCAGATTGGCAACGCCTGCATGTGACTTGCGGGTGCCAGAAGCACTGAACCAGCATTCCTGCTGATGCTTCAGGCCTCCATTTGGAAGTGTCCTTGTTCTTGAGTTTGAAAGCCAATTTTGTGTTCTGGGAACCTCTTGGAATAGTCACTATTTGCTAATGTCAAATCAGTAGAACTTGTTTCTATGTTATGGTTTTGCCTATTGACTCCCATGGATTCTTGCATTTTGTCCTCCGGCATATCACAAATAGACAGATTATCTGAGTGAGGAGGAGAGAAGGGGAACAACAAGGTTCCCAAGGGTGTGTTCTCTAACACACAGTGCATTAAAAAAAGTTCAAGTTTTCTTTGACCTTCTTTTGAGTCATATATCATCAGTTCAACTTTCTCAATGCAAACTAAAGGAGTGTATTCATAGGGACCTTAACCCTCCCAACTCAGTACCCTTTATGGCTGGCATTTAGGGAGTTCGCCTTAGGATAATTGTGAATAACTATGCTCGTTTTTTTGGATGGGGCCAGGCACAAAGAAACCTATTTCTTCAGTTGATGAAGAAAACGGCTGAATCTCATGCCAAATCACAAACTGCTATGGAAACATCTTTTCAACTTCAGGACAGTAGTGTACATGGTCTGTTCAACAAAAACAAGTATAGAGTCCCCTTGGAGAGTCATAGAACTATTTTCACTGGTTTCTGGCCTGTGAATTGCTAAATAATCTAAAGGACTTGTATTTAAGTCACCTGATTTGGCTTTGTCAAGGCCAACAAATATAGCCTTTATAATGGTTCCATTCCTTGATCCTGTGATTCCAGAAGGCTGAGATTGCTGATAGCAAACGGATCAATTTCAAGCCTTCTGGACCAGTAGGCTAGAGGGTGCTTGGGGAGTACTTTAGCTAAAGCCATGTATGGATCTGCAGACAGTAGAACTGTCCATTGTCCATTAGTTTTTTAAAGCCTCAAGCCAGTGTGTCTATTATTTCTGAAGGTCCTGTGTACCAGGGATGTTGAAGAGTCCTTGGTCCCGAGTCCCGAGTCGAGTCCCGAGTCTTTGGACCCGAGTCTAGAGTCGAGTCTAGAGTCCGAGGTCCAAAATGGTGACTCGAGTCGAGTCCCGAGTCCCTCCCAAAGCGGCGGCCCATGGAGGGAGCAGGAGGGTCTCCGCGAGAGGAAGAAGAGCTGCCCTTCCTCCCGCGGAGACCCTCCTGCTCCCTCCGTGGGCCGCTGCCGCTGCCGCCCTCACCTCCACCTCCGCCGCCCTCACCTCCACCTCCGCCGCCGCCGCCCTCGCTTCTGCTACCGCCGCCGCCGCCACCGCCGCCCTCACCTCCTCCTCCTCCTCCTCCGCCTCCTCCTCCTCCTCCGCCGCTGCCCTCGCCGCCGCCCTCGCTTCTGCTACCGCCGCCGCCGGCCGCCGCCGCCGCCGCCCTCACCTCCTCCGCCGCCTCCTCCTCCTCCTCCTCCTCCGCCGCCGCCACTGCCGTCCTCGTCGCCGTAGCACACAGCACGCCGTAGCACACAGCACGCCGCCGTCCTCGTCGCCATCGCCGTAACACACAGCACACCGCCAGCGCCGTCGCTCTGTTTTTGGCGGGGTTGCTGTGGTTCAAAAACAGAGCACCGTCGCTAGCGGCGTGACGTGGCATGCCGCGTCACGCCGCCAGCGCCGTCGCTCTGTTTTTGGCGGGGTTGCTGTGGTTCAAAAACAGAGCGACGGCGCTGGCGGCGTGACGTGACATGCCGCGTCACGCCGCTAGCGACGGCACTCTGTTTTTGAACCACAGCAACCCCGCCAAAAACAGAGCGACGGCGCTGGCGGCGTGACGCGGCGTGCTGTGTGCTACGGCGATGGCGACGAGGGCGGCGGCGGCGGCGGAGGAGGAGGAGGAGGAGGAGGAGGTGAGGGCGGCGGCGGAGGCGGCGGCGGAGGCGGCGGAGGAGGAGGAGGAGGAGGAGGTGGTGAGGACGGCGGAGGCGAGGGCGGAGGCGGAGGAGTCCTTAGGCTCGAGTCCCGAGTCGAGTCCCGAGTCCCACATAAATTATTGGGACTCGAGTGGGACTCGAGTCAGAGGGGGGACTCAGTCGGACTCACGAGTCGAGTCCCCGAGTCCGAGTCCCCATCCCTGCTGTGTACAGACACACAACACAGTACTTGAATTACATGGGGGCTAGAATGGAGGCCAGTCTCCTTTGTGATGTCCCTCTTTGCTGCTGAGGGAGAAGGGATGAATTGCCCCAAACTGGGTGGAATGGAATCAGGGATGTGGCTTGTGGATTTCATTATGTCCCGCAGCTCCCCCCCCCAACCCACCATAATCTGAACACTGACACAACAATAAGAATAAGTGCATTAAAATGGAAAGTCCAACCATAATAGTAATTCATACTTGTAAAACAGACATGCTCTAGTATTCCTGACATTTAGAAATGTGACTAGTTACTTCAAGTATGCCAGTGGAATTTATTTGCCAGAACAGCTGAATGGGAAGATGTGACATTCTAGTGTAGTCAGGTCTGATCCTAACTGGATTATATATATATTAAATTAAATACAATGAATTGTTCAGCAAAAGCATTCAGCCAGCATTTTAAATTTCCTGCAAGAGTGGAGTAATATGGTCTTTAGTCACACAGGACAAGTAATAGAGGGTGTCTGCAGAGTTTATATTGTCTGTATGGGGAAAGAGTAAAAGAAAATTTAAATAGCTTTTGTGATAGAAATGCTAGCTTTAAAAAAAAAAAGTCTAAAATTTATGGATTACCCCTGACAAGGCCTGAGTCTTAACTAGTTACAAATAGAAGATCAGTTAAAGTAATTCAGGAAAAAAAATCAAAGAAGTCTACATTAGTCGGAGTAAGATGTGTCCATCATGCCACACACAGAGTGCAGGATTGGGGTTGGTGACAATCTACAGATTCAATTTGCATACTTAATCACCTATATAGATGTCTAGAAATTTATTTTAAATAGAAACTCTCTTCCCCCCCCTCAACACATAATGACTTTCTGATTCAACTGGATCAATTTTAGGCAGTATACATAAGAATCTATCTTTTTAACATGTTGAAATGTATTCTTCTTAACAGCTAATGAAGGAATGAAAAAAATGTTCAAGGTAAGGTAGCATACCTAAAATTATCTCAATATGAACAAATTCTAGGCAAGGAGAAACTTCATGACTTGCATCCAACTTAAGTGAAAATCCAAAATACCATAGTTCTTAGTAAACACAGTGCTAGGGAGGCAATGCTGATGGTTTTTTAAGCACAATGCTATTGAAAAGAACACAAGCACCAGGAAGAGCTTCAAAACAGCCTCAGCAAGTTGAGGTAGTCTTTGAGGAATACTGCTCATATATATCCACACCACTCATGAGATAATAGAATCTGGAAAATGTTGATCATTTTCTCTATCTTGGCAGCTATCTTTCTGTTACAGCTAACATCGACAGTGAAATCCAGCATCGTCTGAGCTCCGCAAGTGCCGCGTTTTCTCAAATGAAACATAGAGTGTTTGAGGATCGGGATATTTGTAAGAAGACCAAAACACTGGTTTATGAAGCCATTGTATTACCAACTTTATTGTATGCCTGCGAAACATGGACTATCTATAAACGTCACCTCCAACTCCTTGAAAGATTTCACCAACGGAAAATCTTTCGCCTCTGGAAAATCCTGCGAATTACTTGGGAAGATAGGCGAACAAATGTCAGTGTACTGGAAGAAGCAAAGACTACTAGTACTAGCCTTGAAAAAATGATCCTTCAACGCCAACTTCAGTGGACCGGTCATGTTGTTTGAATGCCTGACTGCCGTCTCCCAAAGCAGTTACTTTATTCCCAACTCAAGGATGGAAAGCGGAATATCGGTGGTCAATATAAGAGGTTTAAATATGTTCTTAAGGCTAATCTAAAAAAATGCAATATAAACATCAAAAACTGGGAAGCTCTGGCCCATGAACGATCTAACTGGAGGTTGTCCTTTCACAAAGGTTCTGTGGACTTTGAAGAAGCCTGAGTGCAAGGTGAAAGGGAGAAACGTGCTAAGCGAAAAGCACGTCAAATGAATCCTTTACAGGACCATCTTCCATCTGGTAACCTGTGTCCTCACTGTGGGAAGCTGTGTGGATCTAGAATTGGCCTCTACAGTCACTTACGGACCCATCGCTAGAGTCTACACAATTTTCTTTAGAATTTTCCTCCTTTTAAAATCTCCTTTTTGTAAAAAACAAACAAAAAAAATTATCCTGGAAGACAATCTTACTCGGTCACGAGTGATCACCTGACTGACTGACTGACTGAGATGGAGAGACTCTTGGACTGTTTGGATCCAGGCCTCTCCTCCTCCCTCCCTGCTCACTGGAACACCCCTTTTTCACCCTACCTGACCTCTTCTGAGGATGTTGTTGCTTCCTTGGAAGAGAAGCTACCATGGTACATTCCACGATAGCTGCGAGCACGGAGAGAGGAGGCGGGAATGTCTGCATTTGGATTCTAGTCCCTGAGGTCATAGCTGAATCTAGGGCCCTGGCCGCGGCGATGGGGGGGGGGGTCCACGCCATCCTGCCAACACAGCAACTGGTAATGAACTGTCTGATAGAAAGCCATCACTTTTCTGATATCTCAGGCATCACATTTTTGTTTGACTTCAGAGAAGCCATATTCTTGACTATACTGAACATTGCTCTGAAAGAAACCTGAGCCATTCTGTTAAGTTCAGTAAATGCAAATGCTTACTGAGTGGCAAAGATAACTTGGAATGAACTGATTGCCGTAAGAATATTAGCATACTATATAGTCAGGGATGATCTTTCTCAAGCAACTCTTGTTATGATGGGCATCCTTTATTTGACAAAGGCTCACATTTGGGGGGGGGAGATAAGAGAAGAGTATGTGCTAAGCAAAGATAACTGTGAAACTGGGACAACGGGACTCTCTACCGCGAGTTCACCCGCAGGCAGGGGATGGGGCAGGGGCAACCTAGGCGGCAACTAGTGGTTCCCCCAAGCGTATCGGGCTGCCGTCCTTCAACTTGCTCACGATGCGGCATGGGGGGGCACCTGGGGCAAAAGCGGACCCTGTCCCGGGTGATTGCTGGCTTCTACTGGCCAATGGTGGCTAATGGTGAGGGAATATTGCCAGACCTGCGACATATGCCAGCGGGTGGGACATAACCGAGACCACCCCAAAGCCTTATTGCAACCACTACCCGCGGTGAGCACCCCGCTCGAGCGGGTGGGGATGGACATCGTGGGGCCCCTGAACCCCCCCACGAAAACTGGAAAGAAATTCATTTTGACCGTCATTGACTTTGCGACACACTACGCGGAAGCGTTTGCCTTGTCCTCCATCTCCGCCAGCCATCTCGCTAAGACTTTACTCTCCCTCTCTTTACCCGCCTAGGAATGCCCCAGACTATTGTCTCGGACTGTGGGACTGGGTTTGTGTCCAAGCTGTTCCAAAAAATGTGGGAGTTGGGCAGCGTTGCACACCTAACCTCAGTGCCTTATCACCACGAAACCAATGGACTCATTGAGCAGTTCAACCAAACTCTGGGGAAGATGATCCGCGCCTATGCCTCTCAGCATCCGGGAGATTGGGACCAGGCACTGCCTTACTTACTGTTTGCCTACCGAGACGCCCCCAAAGAAAGTTTAGGGTACTCCCCAAATGAGCTAATGTTTGGACGGGAGCTGCGGGGACCCCTGGCATTACTACGAGCGGAGTGGGAGGGGGGCATAGCAGCTACACCCATGCCCGTACATGCCTTCATGCAGCGGCTGCAAAACACCCTTCGCGAGGTCCGGCAGACCGCATAGCAGCACCTGAGGGCAGCCCAAGCGCAACAGAGTGAGTGGTACAACAGGACAGCGGTACCCCGGTCCTTTGAAGTTGGGGAAAGGGTGCTGGTCCTGAGGCCCCTCAAGACTGACAAGCTGTGCCTAAAATGGGATGGGCCAGCCGTGGTGACCGAGCGGGTGGGGGAGGTCAACTATAAAGTCGTTTTTCCAGACCGCCCCACAATGCACAAACTGTACCATGTAAATTTGTTGAAATTGTATCATGCTAGAAATGCCAGTGTGATGAGTATGCATGCATGTACGGAAGAAGGTCTGTTGGATGGGGATCTGCTGGGGGAATGGGAACAAGAGGGAGGGGGGCTAGAAGCACTCGAATTGTCCCCCTCACTGTCTGAAACCCAACAAGCCGAGGTACGGGCAATGTTAGAAGACTTCGCCTCCATGTTCTCAGACCGTCCGGGTTGGACCCCCCTCGTACAACATTCCATCCTCACGGGGGACAGTCCACCCATCCAGTCCCTCCCGTACCGTGCTGTGGGTCCCCATGCTGAAGCCATTGCCAAAGAAGTACAAGCAATGTTAGAGCTAGGTGTCATTGAACCTAGCTCCAGTCCCTGGTCGTCCCCAATCGTGTTGGTAGCTAAGAAGGATGGGTGTGTGTGCTTCTGCGTGGACTATAGGAAGGTGAACCGGGTGACTGTCCCCGACCCCTACCCCATCCCGAACATGGATGTTCTGCTAGAACGGCTAGGGCGGGCCAAATATATCACCACCCTGGATCTGACCAAGGGCTACTGGCAAGTTCCCTTGGATCCCGATGCGGTGTTGAAGTCAGCTTTTGTCACCCACCTGAGGCTGTTCCAATTCACTGCCCTCCCTTTTGGGGTCCGAAATGGACCCACGACCTTCCAGAGACTGGTTAACGGGCTCCTAAATGGGTTAGGGGAGTTCGCCTGTGTCTACTTGGATGACATTGTCATCTTTAGCTTCACTTGGGAGCAACACTTAGAACATGTCCGCACCGTTTTCCATAAGATCCGTCAAGCCGGATTAACGGTGAAGGGGGGAAAATGCCAGGTCGGGTTGGGGGAGGTCGAGTACCTCGGACATAGAGTGGGGGGGCAACATCAAACCCCTAGAAGCCAAGATCGAATCAGTAAAAAACTGGCCCCAACCGCAGACGAAAAAGCAGGTCCAAGCCTTCCTCGGGCTAGTTGGCTATTACAGGAAGTTTGTGCCTCATTTCAGCCAGCTGGCTGCCCCCCTCACGGATCTGTGTAAAAAGCAGTACCCGACCAAGGTCCAGTGGTCGGAAGCCTGCCAACGTGCGTTCGATGGGCTGAAAGCCTGCCTGGTGGCAGCCCCCATCTTATGAGCACCCGATTTCGATGCCCCCTTTATCCTACAAACTGATGCCTCCGAGGCAGGGATGAGGGCTGTCCTGCTAGAGGAAAGCGAGGGTCAGGGGTTGTGCCCGGTTGCCTACCTCAGTAAGAAACTCCTGCCCCGGGAACGCAGTTTGGCCACCGTAGAGAAAGAATGCCTTGCAGTGGGATGGGCAATTACCAAACTCCGGCCCTACTTGTGGGGGCGGCCCTTCAAACTGCAAACCGATCACTCCCCCCTGTGCTGGCTCGACCGGGTGAAGGGCTCCAACCAGAAACTTCTCAGATGGAGCTTGGCGCTGCAAGACTTTGATTTCTCAGTTGAGTATATCAAGGGCAGCGCCAACATGTTGGCCGACGGGTTGTCCCGGGCTTTCTCTCAAGAGGAAGGTAGATGGAGATTGGGGTGGGAAGAAACCCCAATCCCATCTTCCCCAAAAGGGGGGATGTGAAGAGAAAGCCATAGCCCACACACACACACGTATATGCACACATACCGCAAGATAGCATCAGACACCCAAGAATCACAATAGGAGTCATTAACATGCCCCCTGGCAAGTCCCTGGTATGGCAGCCGAAGGAGCTGTGGAATATTCATTCCCAGGTGTTGGATAGAAGAAAGGAACAGCCAAAGACTCCTAGGTGCCGGGCAAACAAGAAAAACCAGTCATGCCAGGAGGGGGCACGACAAGAAGAAGGGGGCCCAACAGAGGGTATAAAGCCCAGGGTCAGTGGCAGGAAAAGGGTTGTTGGTCGTGAGGCAGCAAGCTGCAAGGTCCATGGCTCAGGTCAAACCACCTTCAACCCTGGGGGAGCTCCCAGTGAACAACGCTAACATAGAACAGCCCTTTTGGAGTTAAGCGGCTTTCTAGGAACAAGGCATTTCCAGGTACGACTGTCTGTATTGCTTTTGTGGCTCGCTACCAGCTCAATTGTAGGTGTGTGCTTAGATCGTCACCTTGAAGTGGTGAGTGGGCTTGCGTGTTCCGATGAATCCTGTGAGCAATGCCGTCGGGAGCTATGTACTCCCAGTAGGGTCACCCATGGCGGTAAGGTCCGGGGAGAGGAACCAGACAAAGAACGATCCAAAACATAAAGTCCTCAACGGCAGAACAGGCGGAAGATAATTAAACCTAAATTACAACGGCTGTGAAGGCGGATGAAGGCTGCAGCAGAGAATGGTTTTCCAATCGTCAGGGTAACCGTGCCATTGGATCTCTGCCATACTCTGTCAAGTTTGTGTGGTGATTCGTTGTGCACCGATCTCCCCACATAAAACAGTTTCACGCACAGGCGTCTTCCAACCCAACCCATCCAACCCAACCCAACCCAACCAACCAACCAAACAAACAAACAAAAAAACCCGGAAGACAATCTTACTCGGTCACGAGTGATCGCCTGATGATGATGATGATGATGCTTTGTATATGTTCTGTTACACTTCATTAAACTCTGTTTACCCATAACAGTGTAGTAGCGTCCATTCAAAACTCGGTCTCCTCGCTTTGCCTGCGTTATAATTGGTCGCGGCTTCTGCCAGAGAGCTGCGTACCGCTGATAGAGGGCTACCCGAGTCTGGGTTAACCCCTGAGTGGCCGAACCCGCCAAGAAGGACAGTTGCAGTCTTTCTCCACAATAACGATAACCTTTGAAACACCTGAATGAAGGGCAATTAGGAGCTATTTTTTGTAGGGGAAAAAACACACCTCACTCAGTATTTTTTCCATCTCTCATATAGTATAGGTTGATATGTTTCAATATGTTATTTCCTTTAAAATAAAATACAAGCTAAGGGCCAAAGCAGATGTTACATTAACATTACTCTAGTGTAAGTGCAGGGGCACTAATCCTGATTGGGACCCTAGCATGTGTGGTATGCGGGCTTTAACCCCCCCCCCCCCCGTGCTATTGTCATAATCCAGATTGAGGGGCCCATGACTGCAATTTATAGTGCCAAAATAGGGATCCATTTGCTTTAATACATCGTTACTTGGCACTATAAGTTGCAGGCGTGGGCCCCCCAGTATGGATTGGGGCTACAGTGGTGGGGGAGAGAGGATTAAAGCCCTCTACCCTCCATGCTAGGGTCCCAATCTGGATCAGGCTTCCTGTACACTACAGTAAAACAGAACGTCTGCTTTGGCCCTAAGTAGTTTATGCACAGACTTATTCTCACCAGCCTTTTTAAAATGCTGCCTGATTTAAATAAATTGCAGTCATATTAAGTCATAATCAAGAAGTGTTAAGAAGCACATCTCTAATTTAAAATGTCCAAATGACACCAATGACTTGTTGCAGTGGTAGCCTTTACAAATGGTTTAAGCATTGCACAGAGAGCACAGGTCAGTACTACATCAGAAGTGCACTTATCTTCTACAACATTTCTACAGCCTTGTAGCTATTTTCCAGAACCATAATGACAATGAGTCACACCCGCTACCATGATCACTGGAATATATTTCATGTAAGAAAATGAAATGAAATTGGAATAAATTAAATAATGGATAGTAATTTCCTAATGGTATCACAAGGTTTCTCCGTACACAATTTTAATCGGAACTACCAATGTATTTTTTTAAAAAGCCAGTTCAATACTGTAACAAAAAACTCTCTGGAACTGATGGAAGCCTTTAAAACACCATTTGGCAGACTGCAACGCCTCAGAAGGAAATAACACTTTACCAACATGGTCAAGTTTAACAACATCTTAATAAAATATTTTCAGATGTCATAAATTACAGCGAATCATTTCTATTGAGATGAGTCCTTTAAAAAAAAAACAAAAAACTTTTTACATCCAGAAGGCACCTGGGTAAAGCATGAAACATTTATAAATAGAAATTTTGGCTGGCCTTGCTGACAAAGCATTCTTGACTTACAGTAGCAAGGGAAATGCAATGCCCTATTAAACCCAATGCAGTAATTGAAATTGGATCAGGTACTAAAATTAAATGTCATGTAATAAAACTGGCCACCACTCTATACTATTACTTCCATGGAACATAAAGATGCAGCCAGCAACTGTCCGACCACTGCAATTTCTAAACCATGAGACATGACCCAATGGTGCTGTCAGGGCAGGACTTTGGAGCAGAAGTGCAGTGTCCCACTCAGCAGAATGAGCAGGGAGACTTGCAAATGCAACAGGCCTAGCTTACCACATTTTGAAGTAAGTGAAATAAGTAATATACACAGTACCATCTAAAGAAGGCAGCCTACATAAGACTGTTAAGTTGGGCAGGGCCTAAGATGATCAAGTCCAGAGTCTAAAATTTACTGAAGTGCACCACTGATATGTCCGGACCACTTAGATCCAAATTTTCACAGGGAAAAATAAGCAAGTAGGCTTTGTATAGAGGACAACGTAGTCTTTCCCGTGGTGTGTCATTGAACTAACAGGAGATTGTGAGGACTCTGTGCCAGTTACCAAACTCTGTGCAAAGTTCAAGATCCATTTCTAAGAGCACCAGGCAAGTCACTCTAGCTCAGTGTTCTCCAACCTTGGTTCCCCAGATGTTTTTGGCCTACAACTCCCAGCATGCCCCAGCCAGCATAGCTGGCTGGGGCATGCTGGGAGTTGTAGGCCAAAAACATCTGGGGAACCAAGGTTGGAGAACACTGCTCTAGCTATTCTTAATGTCTATTTTTAATGCCCATTCTAAATGTTTGATTCAGACTTAGGTCTCATGGCCATGCAGAATTCTAATAAAAATGTCAAGGCAGCAGCACCCCCGAGAAATATGCAGCCAGCTAATGTCATTCTGGTTTCTCCACAGAAAATTTCAATCTCAACAACCAATTTTTAAAAGCCAATACACAACGTTCTGTAACAGTCCAGGATTACACTCAGAAATGGGGGTATTTCCAGGGTAGAAGTATGCAGATGATGGGCAGGGCAATGTAGATTCGATTGACTTAGTTCTAAATGACTCCCATTCAGTTCTATGAGGCCAAATAAGTAAAGTGCACTCTAGGACTTAAGTGAGAATGGGCAAAACCTGACCCTTTCCTTAGTCGCTACACTAAAAGTGGCAGAGGCAGTCCCACTCCAATGTTGTCCCTGAGTGCCCTTCTTTACTTTCTCCCATAGATGTTAAAGGTTGCCATTCAAGGGGGAAAATAAAACATTGCATTATTGGAAATATTACCATGCTGGCAAAATCCACCACAACTCTTACTGCTGGGTGGCCCCCAGACATAGAGGCTCCATGGTGGTCTTCTTCTTGGGTGAGGGGGAGTCAACAAATCCCGGCAATACACAGGCTCTCTATCCACATACTCCTCACCCAGCCTTCCCCAACCTGGTGGCACTCTCTGGATGTGTTTTACTACAGTTCCCATCATCCTTGGCCAGCATGGCTATTGGCCATGGGGTGACAGGAGTTGTAGAGCAACACATTTGAAGGACACCAGCTTGAGGGGAAGGCTATCCTCACCTTTCTGGCATCTTGCTAGTAATATGTTAAAAGCCAGTTCTCTCTCTCTCTCTCTCTCTCTCTCTCTCTCTCTCTCACACACACACACACACACACACACATACACACACACTTGACAGCAGAAATTATAAACTGACTGAGGGCCAATACTGGCTTACTTTGTACAGGGACGTACAAAATGCCTCTCCAGTGTGCACCCTTTTCCCTGCCTGTGCTGGGCTCAGAGTACTTTGACTTTCTCCAATTGGTTCTCTCCCTTGCCCTATCCCTACTGTGGTTGCTTTGCAGCCTGGTAGAGGTTTGCTTCCCTGTCCCTCTGTTCAGAGTATTGAGTTGAATCCTTCTCCTTCTTCTCCTTGCCAGCTATAGGAGCTGGGCACAGAAGATAAGTTGGGAAAGGAGCTAGGATTTCAGGAACTGTGGCTTTCTGCCTTCCCCATCAAAGTTAATGGGCATGGCTAGACTTGAATGAGCTTTAAATCAATACACTTTAGTAAATATCATAAATAATCTGCATTAACTGAAACAACACAGTGCACATGCATTGGGGTTGGGAAAAATTAGTTCTACTTGCAAGGTTTGAGTAGATCAACTGTGAAGTTATACCCAGTAACTAGGTGGGTGAGTTCGCACAACATGGCAACCCACCCTGCAAATAAGCTAAGCAGTGTGGGTTGATCATGAAACAACCCATGGTGTGCCTGACAGGCTCACCATGGGTTGTCCCCCCTCCTTCCCCCTAGGTGTTCCCATGGGTATCCCAGGTGACTCCACAGAAGGACACATCTTGTCAACTCTCCTCTGACTGTGACCCCTTTTGCAGTTGATGCAGCTGCTTTCCCCCCCCCCCCTTATACTCTTTTTTTCCCTGGAGATCACTTTTTGTGATCTCTGAAATGACAGCCAGTGACATCCCCTTCAAAGTGCCCAAGCAGCACATTAGAGAGGCTGTCGCTGGTTCACCACCCATTTTTTATATTATTATTTTTTTGTGCCTGAGATTTGCACACATTTTTTCGTTCATTTTTTAAAGATATTTTTTGTTGGATTTTCAGAGTTGCACACGTACACAACTCCAATATCCGAAATGCACAGCCTTGCCTCATAAATGCCCCGGATGGTGTCTTCCTTTCAATGTACAGGAGGCACCATCCATGGACACTGACAAAACAAGGATACAAATAAGTTGTTTTGTTGCTTTGCTTCTCATCTGACAGCTGTCAAAAGGTGAGCTGTCAGTGAGAAGCTAAGCTACCACAACAATTTTGCTGATGAAATGGAGTTGTGAGTAAATCACACCCTTCCAGGCAAGATCCTCTAGTTTTTTTGGTTTGGACCTGACTGTTCTCAGTATCCTGCACCTTTTCTACCCTTTCCTGAGATGCTCAGGAAAGCGGAATAGTGGGAGCCACCCCATTTATGGGAGCAGGCTTCCTTTTAAAATTGGGCTTCCTTTTAAAATTGGGGTTTTGATAGGGCTAATCAGAGGTTGTTTTTTTAAACAGGGACATATACAGATTTCACGGCTGCATATGTCCCTGTAAAAAAAAAACCCTGATTAGCCCTGTCAAAACCCCATTTTAAAAGGAAGCCTGAGTTTTGACAGCTGTCAAAACTCCGTGCTCCCGTAAATGGCATGGCTCATGCTTTTCCACTTTCCCAAGCACCTAAAATCTTGGGAAAGGGTGGAAAACATGGAGTACACTTTCTTGCTGGAAATGTGGTGATATTAACTCATCACTGCCTTTCACCAGCAAAGATCCCCTCGCAGCTTCACTTCTCACTTGACAGCTTGCTGTTTGACAGCTGTCAAATGAGAAGCAAAGCAACAAAATAATTTATTAGTAGCCTTGATTTGTCGGGGTCCATGGATGGTGCCTCCGGTACTTTCACAGGAGGCACCATCCAGGGCATTGATGAGGCAAGGTTGTACATTTTTGATAGAGTTGCACACCTGCACAACTCCAAAAATCTGATAAAAAAATAAGATTTTTAAAAATGAACAAAAATATTTGTGCAAATCTTGGGCACCAAAGGAAAACTGGGTGTTGAACCAGTGACAACCACTCCAATGTGCTTGGAGTGGTTGTCACTGGTTCAACACCCAGTTTTCCTTTGGTGCCCAAGATTTGCACAAATATTTGCACAATGTGCTTGGAGCCAGGGACAGCACTTTGAAGGGGCTGTCCCTGGCTGTCACTTCAGAGACCACAAAAAGCAATCTCCAGGGGTGGGGGGGGGAAGGTAAAAGGGAAAGAAGCCTCAGCAACCACAAAAGGGAGTCAGCACAGGGGAGACCGAGCCAATGACAGTTGCTCCAAAGTACCCTTGGGCACTTTGTGGAGCAGCTGTCACTGCCAGTGGCCCAGGCAAACTTGGCAAGAGCAGATTGGATTTTTTTGCCACTTTTGCCAAGCAGCTTGCTCGCCGCTTCCCTGTACCCACAATGGGGTCAGTTGCTCAGTTTCAGATGACACAACAACCCATCATGGCTAGAACAAGCCATGGGTTGGCAGGGTGGCTTGTTGCCCACGAATAAGCCACCATGCGAGAACCAGTCCAGGTTTGGATAACACACCAACCCAGTGTGGCTAGTTACCCATGAAGGGTTGCTGTGCTGTGAGATTCCAGTCAATATGTTTCTAGGTTCCCAGTTTTGAACTAGACTGAAGAAGTGTATCTCAGATCGTCTGCAAGCAAAAGAAGCATCCTTGAAGTTAAATCACGTGGATCTAATCAAATGGCTTTTAACACCATACAAAATGTCAAAGAGGTATGAGGGAAAGCTGAAGAATTAGGGTACTGAATGTATTTAGCTAGTCACAGAGTACATTTGAGCATGTGAAACAAATTGTGTTTGCACATGAGTCTTCCAGTACTGCCCTGATCACAGAAGACAACAATAAACCACCTGTGAAGCATCTCATGTGCATTGGAGTCATTGGCTCATGACCAATGATCACAATATCAGTTTTATAGGCATGATTTCTATAACTGGCTTTCAGTCTCACAGCAAGACCCTGTTTGGCTAATACTAAAACCCATGGGGAGTGAATCACACTGCAAAGAGTTGCCTGCTGAAGATTTGCACCATGAGTATGTGGCCAGATCACCACTGCATTTTCTTTTATTACTCACCATCACATCTGTGCCTGCTGGTTCAAACCAATGAGTGAATAATGAAGAAGGAAATGAGTTGTATGGGAATAGCTCAAGCACAATGAAAAGGACCCTCTTTTTTCATTTTGATAAAAAGGTACAAAGAAAAGTCTCAGATCCCAGTTGGAGAGAGAATCAGGACTATGTGAGTAACCTGCACAGAAGTTACTCAAAACATAGAAGAATTCAGCATTTTGTGTATTTTCATTTTTTTAAAAAAGTGGATTTGAAGACAGGCTTCACAATCTGTGAGCAAAGGGGTGGTTGGACACAGGTTAACTACACATGAGGTTATTCATATCTTTAGCTCCTGAGTGCCTGTTTTGTTTTGTTTTTTGTTTTTTTAAATAGCCAGTGTTGGATGACCTGAGCCAGATTGGGACTGTGGCATGGGGAGGCTTTAACCCTTTGATGCCATCAAGGTCCCAATCCAAATCAAGGACCCCGTACCTGCTCTTTGCGATGAGAGGAAACTCCCATTGGCACCAATGGCATTGCCAAAAAAAAAAAAAAATCCCATTGCAAATAGCTGCTGCTGGTGATTCAAGGTTAGAACCCCTCCTCCCCCATGCCATGGTCCTCGTCCAGCTCCCACGTGCACCATATTTTATTTAAGTTAGGCACATAAGGGTTAAAGACATGAATAAGATCACATCTAGTTTGGGCCTAATCTTTCAGTGGCTGATGGGGCTTTAGAAACCCAAAAAGCTCTTTGCACCTTCCTTGGGTTAATTAACTATGGGAAATATAATTAATTATATACAAGTACGTTTTCTTATTATGAAGAAATACTTGCATATAGATCAGTCTAGTGCCCAATGGAAGCAATGATTTCAGGCAGTATAAAAAGAAATGACAAAGGCAGCACTGAAATGAGTGTTGTTACAATGAGTGTGTTTTATGTAAGTGGCCTTGAGCTTTAGAATGGTGGGATACAAGTGTTTTTAAATCAATGATTCTTGTAAAGAAACAAGCCAGCCTATATACATGGCTTTATATTTGTTACTGAAAAAGAAGTAAAGAAATGTCAAGTATTTATTGTTGCTAAGAAACACTATTGGCAATGTGTGTGTGTGTGTGTGTGTTTTTTCTTTCTTCAAAGAATTAGTAATACTTTTTTTCTGGAAATATGTAAAGTACTACTGATACTAACAATTCAGCTTGTAGCCTTATATGCCAAACCTAGAATGATTTCTTTTCTCCTCAAAAAAGAGGTGTCAAACCTCAGCCCCACAGGCCAAATCCAGCCTGACTGAGATAACAATCTGAGCCTGCCTGACCCCCACTCTGGGTCCTCAGACAGCCATGCCCCTTTCCTCAGGCCCCACCCCCTTTCCCCTGTCCACCAATCACAGGGTGTTTTCCTGGCTTTTGCATGTTTTTCATATTCTAAAAGGTAGAAATACCTCTCCCTAAGGCTTAGTTACTAGCAGTAAAATATGCTGGCAGTTTGGGCCTCACCCTTTTTGCCTTCAGTCCCGCCCACCACAGAAATGAAGCCCGCAAGAGCTTCTCTGAAATTGACTTCAGTCCTCGGGCTGAAAGAGGTTTGATACCCATGTTATACAGTCATCAAGATGCATTGGGTTGGATCCAAATGTGCAGTGTAATATATGCATGGTTACTCAGAAGTTAGTCCCACTCCCATATTTACAAATAATTCTTTATATTTATTTACTGTGTATAAATTTTAAATTGTTTTTTCTCAAGGAGGTATATCCTCTTTGGTTGCTGTGTTTGGTATATTTACTTTTGGTCTATAGCCCGTAATAAAGATGAAAGAAAGTTATTGATGCTTCAGTCCTATATATGTGTACTGAGAAGTAAGTTCCATTGAGTTCCACAGCACTTACTCCCAGGTAAGCAAGTACTGGATTGTGGCCCAAGTCCAGATTCAACCCATATATATATATATTTAACTACTTGTGGAAGATAAGTCTGGTGGACTGTGAACTCTTGGGCACATCTCATGATGACATCTGTGCTCCTGAGAATTCTGGGAATATATTGTGCCCATTATGAATGGATCTGAGATGAGTCAGCATCCCTTTGTTAGATTGTCATGTTGCAAAGATTGCTGCAGAGCTGTAAGGTTTGATTTAAAATGGAAATGCCCAACCTTTTCTTAAACTAATACAATTTGCCTTTCAAGATCTCACATACAGTAATACCTTGGATTGGAAGCATAATTCGTTCCGGAAACGTGCTTGTAATCCAAAGCACTTGTATATCAAAGCAAAATTCCCCATAAGAAATTTGTACACATATTTTTAATTTAAGCTGCAATAAAGAATGATAGTGTAAAGTCTTCATTTTTCTTGACTGTACTACAGTACTTGTATTGCAAGACGTCACTTGTTTATCAAGTTAAAATTTATTTTAAAAATTTGCTTGTCTTGCAAAACACTTGCAGATCGAGTTACAGTAATACCTTGGATTGAGAGCATAATTCATTCCGGAAACGTGCTTGTAATCCAAAACACTCTTATATCAAAGTGAGTCTCTGGCAGGCGTGAGCGGGGCCGATTTCGGCCTGCTATGCCTGCTCGAGGTGAGAAGTTACATCCCTACACTACTTGTCTTGCAAGACCTTGCTCGTTTATCAAGTCAAAATTTAAAAACTATTTTTGCTTGTCTTGCAAAACGCTCTCAGACCAAGTTACTTGCAATCCAAGGTATTACTGTATATTACCTCTGTGCCAAAATTACTGTAGGAATGATATGTTACTTTTATAACACTTCTATTGAACCCTGTAGGAAACTCTTCAAGAAGGGATTTGGTGTGTGTGTGTGTAAAAATATGTATTTCCAGGTAATAACATGTCATTTGGCATTTTATGGAATATTAGGAGGATACAATATCACTCATCTGTCCCTTTGTTATTGGTAGGAGATAATACATTATGCTCCAGAAATTATTAAGTATAATTAGGACTGTCATTTGACTACAGAAGTCTTAGTTGATTAATAATGTTTTAGTTGATTAATGTATCCATCAGTTAAATCTGCATAACTTTGCATATGTGAAAAATAATTCCAAGACAACCTACACAGTCACATTTTCTTTGTGTTCAGATGAATCACAGAGTAGCATCATAGGAAAAGACATCATTTGCCAATTTCTGTTGGTGATAGTGCTGCTCACCACTGGCAGTTTTTGTAAGTACTTGAAATAATTTTAAAACTATTCAAATCTGCTTACACTAAAACTAATTTACCTGGGATATTTTTTTCAGTCAATCAAAATGTTTTTAATCAACTAATTCCATGGATCAATCAACTAAATTCTGCAGTCCTGTGCTGTGATCCTGAACACACTTACTAGGGAGCAAGCCCCATTGACGTCAGTGGGACTTTCTTCCGTCAGCACACATAGGATTGCACTGTTCATAATAATGGATTTCTTCAAGTGAGCCCAGTTTCAATTATATCATGTGTGAAGTTTCCTCCATAGATTTTATAGCTATCCCAAGTTTTAATTTGTGCAAAATTTGTAATATTTTCCCCAAAGTCACCAATGCTAAAGGTTTTAGATTCCAAAGAACTGTCTTCCAAAGCCCTGTGTTACACTGTTGTGATATACTGCCAGGACCTATGAGATGTGAATAAGCTTATGCACATAGACTGCAATCCTGGGAGTAAGTCCCACTAAACTGAATGAGGCTCCAGTCCAGTTTATCTCAAGGAGCGCCTCCAGCAACATCAAGTCGGCCGCTCAACAAGATCTGCCACGGATGGCCTTCTCCCTGTCCCATCAGCCAGAGAAACCAGGCTGGTGGGGACTAGGAGGAGGGCCTTTTCTGTGGCAGCCCCCAATTTATGGAACTCTCTCCCCAGTGACCTCCGCCATGCCCCTTCCTTGATTAGCTTCCGCCAGGCATTAAAAACGTGGCTTTTCAGGTGGGAATATGGGGTGGGTTAGGATTTTTAAGTTTTGTACTGTTTTAAATTGTGTTTTATAGTGTGTGTGTGTGTGTGTGTGTTCCCCCCTCTTGTATTTTATTGGACTGTACATCGCTCAGAGTGGCTGGATGTCTGGCCAGATGGGCGATTCATAAATAAATAAAATAAATAAATAAATAAATAAATACTTCAGAATGGACATATGTATGATTGCACTGTTAAGTTGTCTCAAGCTACTTCTTCTTCAGGACTGAGGACTAGTTCTCACGAACAGTAGATAAGAGGCTAAACCTGCATCTGGCCTGTACTACTTCAGCCTGCAGGTGAGGGTGCATATAATGGAATGATGCCTATCAAGATAGATTCCTACACACAGGAAATGAACAACTAAACAAAAGGGCTATGCTAGATACCTTCTTCCTGACATCTAAGGACCAAGCTAGACATGACAGTATTAGGGTTCAATCCTATGGCCCTCCGACCTTGTCTTGGGTGGGGGTATAGCATAGGGCATAGTCGCTGCTGTGACCTCAGAAGTCCCTTTCGAGGTTGTAGCGTGCAGTCCGCCCACAGAGCACCCTCCCCCCCCCGACCTCGCAGCTGGCGTGGTTCTTTCCACTCCGGCTGGAGCATGGGGCGGGGTGCATTCCTGGGGGCGGGGAGGGGAGGAGCGAGGCACTGCTGGCTTCCGAGGAATTCAGGTGGTGCCTCAGCCTCTCCTCCTCTGGCAAAGGTGTAAAGCAAAATCGGCTGTCTAGGAGTTTTTGAGGATGAGGGAAGTTCAGCAGCAATCCTTCTTTTCTTTTCTTTTTGAACTAAAACTACATACAATAAATCATAAAGTGCACCCCCCCACCCTCCTAGGGACCAATTAATATGCTTCCATCCCCTTGATCAAATGAATTCCAAATTCCAAAAATATAACATATCCTGACAAGGCATGCTCCCCTTCCCCTTTATTAATACATAGTCTAATAATTGATTCCATATATCCATAAAATTATTCTTCTTTAACTGTCCTTTTTTGCTTTTGATACTACAAGTTAGTTAGCTTATCGTTTATCAGATCAGGGCTGTGGCATGGAGGGGCTGGAACTTTAACTCTTTCCCCACCACCACCGTGGCACTTATCTGAAACACCCCTGCCCACATCCATACGCACCGGCTATTGGGAACGGGAGGAAAGCTCTCATTGGCTCCAATAGGGGCCTTCCTCCCACTGTGACCGATATTAGGACCATGAAAGGACAAAGGGTTAAAGCCCCCTCCTTCCAAGGCCCTGATCCAGCTTGTTAATTATTTATCTTTTAAATTAGTCACACATGGGCTAAAGAAAGACAGGAATAACACCGTGTCTAATTTTGCCCTGGTTTCCTATGTATATAGAGAACATTTTTGCATAGAGTAGCATTCATTTATGTTAACCCACAACAGCAGTATGAGGTGGTACAGTCCAGACATAGGTTTTCCACCTCACTTGTGCAACACTTTGGGTGAAGACAAGCATTGGCATGCTCCCCAATTTCTCCTCTCCTCCCCAATCCTGAAAGCAGATTTCCTCTTTAGAAAAACATATGTTTTTGTTTTTTAAAAAATGAGTAAGACAATAATGTTGTTTTTATGTATAGAGTGTTGTGAACTGCCCAGAGAGCTTTGGCTATGGGGCGGTATATAAATGAAATAAATGAAATGAAATGAAATAAATGAATAGGTAAATAGAAAGATGTTTGTGTGGTGGTATTAGAGAGAATGTTTTTTTGTTTTTGTTTTTTGTTATTGGGGGGACTAAAAATAGATGAATAAATAAATAAACTGCAAACAGCTTGACTGAACTAACCTACCTAACCTACCTGCCTAACCTAACCTACCTAACCTACCTGCCTAACCTACCTCACAGGGTTGTTGTGAGGATAAAACAGAGGAGGAGGATTATGTAAGCCACCTTGGGTTTCTTGCAGGAAAAAAGGCGGGGTATAAATATAATAAATGAAATGAATGAAATGAAGTATAGGATGTGAGCAGGCAGCAGCAAGACTGACAGCTGAGATCCTTTGATTCACCGGGTGGGTCTGTCAGGCTCACACACCATCTATAGCTCTGTTTTTATATTAGTCTATGTGCAGTATCCAATGTGGGTGCTGCACCCTTCAGTTCTGCAAGCAGCCCCTCCCTCCAATTCCAGTGCATATGTGGAAATTTAATAAGGAAGCCCTGGAAATGCTCATTTCTGAATTAGGACAGGTTGGGGAAGCTCATTTATGCAACAGTTCCAGAAATGAGAATTTCTGCTTGTGCCCACTTGCTCCCAGAAGTGCTAAATCTTCGTTGCACAAGTGGTAGGTGCCATTTGCAGAACAGAATCAGCGGGACGCATCGCCCTGTGTTCATCCTTACAATTTTATTTTATCTATTTTAATTACAATATTGCTAAGCTGTCTAGGTGTTTGCTAGCTTTACTGTTTAAAATATCCAAAGCAGCTTATGACAAATATATAAACAACAAAATCATCATAACATCACATACACAAAAAAATGGATGAATGCCACAATCCTATACACACTTACCTGGAAGTAAGTCCCATTGAACTCAATGAGACTTACTTCTTCTGAGTAGATATGTACAGGATCGTGGTGCATATCCTAAAACAGAGCAGATGTCTATAAGAGCAGCAATAAAATCAGATAGTAATAGTCTAGAATAAGAAAATTGTCTTAACCTGTCATCAGAACAATAGAGGCATTGGTGTCTCCATTACTAGTCTAGGGAGGGTGCCATAGAAACATGGTGCTACTACTTGTTAAGGCCCTTTCTCTGGTCTCAACCCACACAAAACGTCTGTCAGTCTAGGCACTCAGAGAATGACCTCTGATACAGATCTTACATTTTTAGCAGGTTCACGGAAAAGTGGCCCTTTATTAGTTTCCTGCATTGAGCAGGGGGTTGGACTCAATAGCCTTGTAGGCTCCTTCCAACTCTATGATCTATGCAATCTATGAATAATCCTGGTCCCAAGCCATTTAGGGTGCAATCCTAAGGGACTGACTCTCAATAGACAGAGGTATGGATGTATATGAATTTCAGTTCGGTTTGCAAATCACTTGAAATGGCCCATTTGCAACCCTGAATGTGAACGTGAATGCCAAAAATATTTACAAATTCCCAAACTTGTGTCGGTGTTCCAAAAATGAGGCACTTTTAAAGATGCATGCTTTTAGAAATGCACACTTCTGAAAATGAACACTTTTAAAAATTCACATTTTCACACTTTAGTCAATGGAAGAAAAGTGCCCACTTTTGAAAAATGTGTACTTTTCTGGTTCAAACTGTGCACTTTTCCCATTTATAATGTGCATTTTTTCCCCCATTCAAATGAACTGGGGGGGGGGAACAGGTTCAAATCGGGACAGGAGCAAGCTAAACAAAGCTTTGAAATGACATTTGGAGAATTTTGGTGTGTTGATGCATCCCTGGTTCTCCTGTCCCTAGACAGAGAGCTCCAATTTCCAAAGCCCTGCTCCCAAGAGCCAGACAGGGAGGAGGGAGGAGGTTTTACAGCCTCCCATTCTTCCATTTCATATTTTTTTTTCCAGCTAGAAGGGGCTCCCAACCCACGTTAGCTGACTTACCAGGCTGCGAGTGTGTCATTCCCCTGCTGGAGGGATTCTCCTCCTCTTCTGAGGAGTTAGGATCCCTCCAGTGGGGGTATGACATCTTGTGGATGGAGACACTCTTGGATCGTGTGGATCCAGGCCTCTCCTTCTCTCTCCCTGCTCACCAGAACACCCCTTTTTCACCATCCCTGACCTCTTCTGAGGATGCTGTTGCTTCCTTGGAAGAGAAGCTGCTGTGGTGCTTTCTGCTGTAGCTGCGAGCATGGAGAGGGGAGGCGGAAATGTCTGCACTCAGATTCCTGTCCCTGAGGTCATAGCTATATCCATGGCCTCGGGGGGGGGGGTTCCACACCATCCTATGGCTCCTCAGGTGCTATCTGAGAAGTAACAGGATTGCTCTGCCTAAGCTTTTAAGACTAGTGCTCAGTCAAAAAGTTGCAATTGGCTTGAAATTAGGATCGAAAGCAAGGAGGTCAGAAGAGGACCCAAAATTGTGGGGAGGCAATTTTGGTGGTTCCAGTAGATGGCATATCTTTTTTCTTCAGAATGCCACTTGGAATGACACAATGTCAGGGAGGAGGAATGATGACTGATGGTAGGGGGCCGTACCACGAGTGCTGGTGCCACTGACTGGGTTCAGAAAATGTAATAATTCACACTCAAGGGTTGAGAATGGGTTGAGTGTGGGTTGTCGCTGAACTGTGGATCCTTGTTGAAATGTGGGTTATCGTGTTGTCTGAACCCTGCCATGATAATAAACAAACCATGGTGAACAACCCACAGTTCACAACCCAACAACAAAGCATAGGCTCTCTTTATGGGTTGTTCATGGTTAATGAGCCATGGCTTGTTAGCGCAGCTGGACTCAGACAACACAATAACCCACATTTCAACAACAACCCACAGTCCACACTCAACCCATATTCAACCCTTGAGTGTGGGTTATCATGTTGTCTGAACTGAATCACTGCTTCTTGGGGCAAAACAAAATAAAAACGAAACAGCAAAGGAGTTAAAAGAGGACATTAAGAAGGGAGAAAATAGGAAGCTACCAACTGGTAAGCAACCCTCCACCCTGAAATATTCAGCAACTTCACCATACCCTCAGAAAAAATAAGCAGTGTACCCATTTCGCTGTCTGCAAATGGAATTGTGAATTTGCCGGACAAGGGGGATAATTTTAACTTAGCATTAGTCAAAACTAACACTTTGAGTTGTACCTGGAAACATTTTGGAAGCCAATAGAAGTGCTTTGGGACAGAAGAGAAGCTAACAATAGCCCTATTCTGGTGTTCTGTTCCTGTGTACACTAAACACATGAGGAGGGGGAGCATTCTAGCCCCGCCCCCTCTTCACACAGTTCTGTCACCCTGTACTCCTGGAGGGCGACTTTTTGAATGAAGAGGAGAGCCTCTTATATCTGTGGAGGCTATCCACACGATCAAGAAGCCTGATTTTCCATTGTTCCCAATCACATAGCCTCTATGAATACAGGAGGCTCTCCTCTTCAGAAAATGTGACGGAAATGCACAAGGAGTGGGCAGAGGCAAGAGTGCTCCCATCCTCACATATTTAGAAAGCCTGAATAGGGCTACTGTTGCCGCCATGTTCTGAACCGCGATAGGTCTGTTCCATATAAGGGATGCATGGAAGATTGCTGACTCGTTCAGAGTGAACACTCATACCTTGGGGGCCAAAGGATGAAAAGGCTCACTTTATTGATGTGAGCAATCGACTTCAAGTCCAAAAAGCCATGTAGCTATTGGCTAATTTCATATATCCCTGTCTGTATCTGAAAGCCAGCAGATCAAGGATTGCCCATTACTATGCTAAGCTAAATTCAGTCATAGTTTTGAATATTCAGTCATATCTTCCATCAAAAATGCAAAAATGTGCATGCTTCACTCCTATTGGCAGCTCTTAATTGGCATAAAATATGAACTCGGGACAAATTTTCAGCTGTCAGATATGGTGAAATACCTAAATCCCATTTTATCATAGTGATTAAACATTGTCAAGTGCTAGAGCTAAGCAGAAATGGGCTGTGCACATTCCATGAAGGCTTTCTTCCTCCTTCAAAACATACCCATTTTGGGGGTGATTTTTCCACATTAGCCTTGAAAGGGTGCAAAATATTCACACAGTGCGGGTATCAGGGCAAAGCAGACACAGAAAGAACATGTGGCTTATTTTACATTGACTCTTATATGGACTCAGAGTATTATTCCTTACATTTAATGCAGTTTTAGGGCAATTCCTTAATGCCATTTAAAAACATATTTCAATTATGCTTCATGTAAATATATATCCTATATGTCAAATGTGGAGGGACAGTCTGGTGTAGTGGTTGGAGGAGTGTTGTATTGCGACTCGGGAAACCCAGGTTTTAGTCCTTAATCAGCTATGAAGTTCATTGGGTGACTTTGGGCCAGTCACTGACTCTCAACATAACCTACTTCACAGGGTTGTTGTGAGGGTGAAATGGAGAGGAGATGGATCATATATGCTGCCGTGGGCTCCTTGGAGGAAAGGCGGGATATAAATGTAATAAATAAATAATAATATATTTTTATATTTTAAACATGAGATAGATGACAGACAGACAGACACACACACACAGCATTGCCTACACTTTCGTACATTCACATCAGTCTCACTGGCTGATATAGAAGGTGATCATCAGAACCACCTTCCTATTGCTAGGAGCATTCTGCCATCTGCTGGATGCCTTTTTGCCTGCAGTCATTTGAATGGATTCTTACAGTGCAAGCCTGTTAACTTCATGCCTACTCTGAAGTAAGTCCCTCTGAGTTCAATGAGACTTATTCCTAGGCAAATGTCTATAAAATTGCAGTGCCTACATTGCGCAGATCCCTTGTGGAAAAAGTAGCATTTTAAAATACTATGCCTTTGCCAGTTACACTATTTCTGTCCTTATTTACATATCATAAATATGACATCTTTTAGAATTTTTACATGATCACTTTCATATTAGATAACTGGCCTTTCTTTCTTTTTTGCAAAGTATTAGCAATGGCATTATAAGCCAATGACAGAGAAATAGTTGGAAAGACTATTATGCCACATTTTATTTAACATATTTTTGTCAAAAAAAAATTTTTAATGTGTGGCTTTAATCCTGCTAGCAAGTCTTAATTGTTCTGGCAGGCATAAAATATGAATGCAAACAAGCTTTCAGCTGTCAGATATGGTGAAATACCTAAATAGCATTGCATGTCAATTCTAAACACTGTCAAATATTAGGCTAAGCAGCCACTCTTAGGCTGCAATCCTATACGCACTTAGATAGAGGGGAAGTCGAATTAAACACAGTGGGGCTTATGTCTGAGTAGACATGCATAGGGTTGCCCTTTAAAGGCTTCCTGATTTGCTGCCTCTTATCTCAGAACATCTACACGGTGCCAAATCTCTCCTCAAAACCCATGCTTTTCTTGAGTTCTTTGGCTTCTCCTCCTTAATCTTTTCCCCAACTGTTACCAACTATAAGTACATCTGGCAGAATTTAAGTTCATTTGGCTTTTATGGCCTAAATCCAACACAGAGTTAAGTTTGTCTAAGCCCATTGAAATAAATGGGTTTAAGCTTGAATAACTCTGTGTTGGATTTAGACCGATATGGTTTGTTTGTAATCTGTATTTATTGTTGGTTTGCTTTAGTGATTTAAAAAAATTCTTGTTGTAAACCTCCCTTGATGAAGGGTGATATATTTACTATAAAGGGTTGTTGTTGTTGTTGTTGTTTTTTCATATATCAAAGTTAGCTGATGAAGCCTCTTTATCCATAGGGTAAAAACAAACAAAAAACAAAGGACATGAAAATGGTCAGGAAAAGGTTTTCAAGTCTATTAAAAGTGTTGCAGTTTAATTGAACACATTTACTGAAAAGTAAGTCCCACTGAGTTCACTGAGACAGGATTCCTACTAAGTGTGCTTGGGATAGGATTTCCACCTTAATTAAAGTCTGACTTCAAAGGAACACTGCTAGTACAAAACAAACTGCTCAGTTGTGCCTGTCTTCACGGCATCCTTTAAAAAAAAATTAATTGCAGGGATGGTTCACTTGTGCACATTTATCATTTAATGGCTGTGATATCAAGTGATGACAATGCATGCAGAAACAGGCTGTCACAGATCTAACACCACCGACAGTCTAGGAAATGTCCATATCAGCTGATGTCATCTCAAATACCATGCTTTTCAGGAGCAATGTCAGTGGTCACTCACACAACTGCCACTCATGTAATCAAGACAAGAGTAATCAAGTGATGTGTGTTCATGAACCAGCCCTAAGATGATGTCTTTTGGTAGGCAGAAAATTGAGGAAGGCTTTGGCTGTGATTTACACTGGATCCTACTACCTATTTATATGTTATTGACAGTAAAAAATGGGAAATCATCAGTAATAAATGGGAAATCATAGGAAACCATTTTGTATGTTCATTGACTTATCTACTTCAATACATGGTTGGAGTGATATTACCTGCTCTGCTTTTATTACATTTAACATATTACACCAAGACTAATGCTTCCGGCAATCTATACTACACAGATGTCCTGTGATGCTACTGTCAGGTGTAGAAGTCACAGTTAAGATACTGAGACATATACATACATAAAAGCCAAGGATCTCTCCTGCTTCTTGGAACTATACGCCAGCATTTCTAACTGATAGCAGCTCTTAGCCAAATGGTATTTACAAAGGGTGAAGGTAATCCCTAATTCATCTTCACTAATTCATATTCATATATAAATAGCCAAAGAGGTTCATTACATATTCCACAATGCAACCACATTTATAACATCATGTTAGTAGCAAGAACACAATCTGAGAGATAGCAGGACAGGAGAGAAAGGTTCCATATAGTTCTTCAGTTAGCTATCACTACCAGAGGAAAACATAATATTAAATTAAATCACTGAACGATTAATATTAAAAGGAAATAAATTTCAACGCAGGTCTCCCTGGTCCAAGTCCAACACTACACTATACTGGCTATATTATATGGTATTCTAATTATCATATTAACTATATTATATTAAAATGAAATATGGGACATCCAGATTAATTACCAATTAGTTACAACCTAAACATTATGGGCGTATGAAGCATAGACAACAACTGGGGAGAAACCCACTGATGGGCTAGGGAGTAAATCCATTACTCCCAGACTGGACTAAGCAGTTTGTAGACTGCAGCTCAAGTGGCAACATTTTGTGAATATCTAAGTATTTTTTAAGTGTTCTGAAAAACTGACAATCTAAAACACAAATCTCAGAATGAAATACAGTAGTGTGAAAGCTCTCTCGTTAATTAATAAATAGTCTCATTGTTCACCTAAACAACAGTGGCAAAATATATTGGAGTGGGAGGAAGAAATATTTTTTCTTCTATTTCTTTGGAATCAAGAAAAAATAGAATGATGTATTGAAAGCCAGTATATTATCCCTTTCATGTGTGGCTATGGCCCCTCCACTGAAGCAAAAAGGGAATCTCTTGAAGGTAGGGGAAAGCTGTACTCCCATCACAGCTGCTGTCCCCTTTTCTCAGATTCCTCCACTGGCTTCCAATCCCTTCCCATATCCAACACAAATGCATAATCTTTAGAGCTTTCCATGGCATTGCTCCAACCTGTCTTTATTTCCCAATATATCTCTGTCCATGACCTCCACTGTCAGCTACTCTAAGGATTACTCTCTTGCCACCTCTTATCCTAGAGGACGAACATGGTGCTAGATCTCTCATTTCCTTCAAACTCTTCCTAAAAGACAACTTTTCTATGAGTCTCTTGCATAGAATGAACATCCAGTTTGGCAATAAAGTCAAACTACCTGGAACTGCATTTGCAAACATTGATTTATTATTACACTGATCTTTCCCCACCTTCCATCCCATCGCCCCCTTTCTTCTGTTCTCCTCATTGTCAAACTTCAGGTTGCAAGGTCCATGGGGCAGGGATCTCTCTTTTCTTATGTGCTAAAGCATGATGTGCACATTGATGATGCTGTATAAATAATAAATCACTGCATTGGGCCACTAGAGTACGGTAATTTATAAAACCTAATTGGATGTATTGCCAAGCGCCTTCTCTCTACAGCTGGTCATCAAACTCAGACATTAAGATCATCCACCGTTGCACTGAATGATAGCTGTGCTGTGCTTTCTACAGAACATCTTACTGTTATAATTGTAAATATTTTGTAAGCTGCTTGGTGAGAATGTTTTCCCCCCCTGAACAGTGGAATATACATCTATAAACTAAGTAAGTAAGTAACATTGATAATGTAATTCGTGTCCAAAGTATTATAGCATGTTTATTGCTCCATACCAGGTTTTCCCTCCTCTGTATCTTGATTTATTTTGTTTCTTTAAAAGTTTTGTGTGTTTATTTTTATTTTGAGTGGTTTGTAGTTTTCCATTTCCTGATCTTTCAGAATGTTTACCTAATAGTCCCTTATTATCTGAGTGGCTTATCGATTCTTCAGGTCTTGACAGCACCTCTATTCCTTGAAAGAGAAAGCAACAAGGTTCATTCCTCTGAGAAATCCCTCCCCCTGCCACACAAAGAGAACTGTGGGAGTAGGAAAATCCACTCTGTGCATGCTCAAAAACCTTCTCATTTTAGTCAGATTTACATGTCTGTCAGCTATGCTTTAGAAATGAATTTAGGTTTGAGAGCTGAACCTGGCCTGAATCAAATCCTGGATGATGCAACTAACAGCAGAAGCAATGGACTCAATATGATCCCCTCAGAGAGAGAGAGAGAGAGAGAGAGAGAGAGAGAGAGAGAGATCCACTAAAAAATTAAAACACATTTGCATTACAAAACCAAGCAGAATGTCATTTGCCAAAAGTTCTATGTGTCATTTGCCCAGCTGTCTTCTTGAAGTCTATTTCTATATCATCAACAAATAATCCTGTGGTACCTTCAACACTACCCATTTTATTACGTTGTGAGGTTTCAGAGGCAGAAGCCTATTTAATCAGATGTACATTCATGCATATGATGAAAAGGGCTGTTGCCCACAAAGGCTTATGCCACAACAAAATGGCTAGTCTCTAAGATCTAGTCATGGCTGTATATTAACCCCAGTTTCACAGGCAGTATGCCTCAATACCAGTTGCTGGGGAACGCAAACCAGAAGGGTTCTTGCATTCATGTTCTGCTTGTGGGCATCCCATTGGGGCATCCTATTGGCTGCTGTGATAACAGAATGCTGAATTAAATAGGCCTTTGATTTGATCCAGATCTTCATGGTCTTACGTTCTTATAAGGCTCATTGTTCATTTTTCATTGCAGAAAGCTGCATTTGGCTATCAAATCTCTAATTATCTGAATGTGTTGGATGTGTGTTTCAATCATTGTGGGCACATCACCATTCTTGTTTCCCCCCTGCTCCTGGATTTAAAAATCTTGGCATTGGCCCTCTCAGAAAATGACAAAATGGCATGCATTCCTTTAAAGTCTGTATGACAAACTGCAATTCTAATAATCTTAGTTGGCAGTGATTCTTCTGCTCAGGCCATCACCTCAGTGGGTGTCCCCCCACACACACACACACATTTTACTTTAATTTTTTTAAAGATGTATCTTTTTCCTAATTCAGTACCAGCACAAACCAACAGAAATTAGTTCATAGCATCAAAAATTACAAAACCCTTTATCTCACATTTCCATTCCATTGCATCAATGCAACAATTCAGACCTCCGTTTTAACAAAGCCCCTTTCAATTACTTGTTTTACCACCAGGATGGTAAGGGGGTAACATCTTAGGAGACCCTATTAAGCTGATTTTTTTTTAAAAAAAATTGTAATAAAGGCATCCTCTCATTATTAGGGTGATTTAAACAAAAAATGATCACCGTGACTCTCATTTTGGTAGTGCCAGCCACAACTGTTCATTGTTCTGTCAAATCTATCCCCTAAGTAGATGTTTACTCCAGCCGAGGAAGTTAGTGGAAAATAGAGTGATTTCAGATATGATTTTACCTGTATTATTATAGTATTATTTCTGCTACTTGGCCCTTGCAATAGCTGCATTGTGCCTATTACTGAAGTCTGCTGGAAAACCCTCTGAACCTTACAAAAGAGGAATATCAAGACTATGCCAAGCGAGAGAAGGAAGGCAGGTCACATGGGCACACTGTATATACTTAACATTCATCTGAATAGATGTCAGGCAAGACTGCACTTCCAGCAAAGCAATGCTCCCTGTAGCAGGGATGTTGGATGGGCAAGAGCCATTTCTGCTCCCAATTTAGGACTTATGCTGTGCTTACTATCCAATTACTTTCCTTCCCAAATCAAGAAAAGGTTCCCTAAACTGCTGTGATTTATTGGCAGAAGGATGGGGGCAGTGTAATTCTAATATGGAGAATTGCAAAAAGGAAAATGGCTGATCAGTGTCTCTTGCAGCGATTGCTGTTCAGACCCAACAATCCACTTGCAGCTATTTTGCTGCTTCCTCAAGCAACCTCTTGCCATGTGCCCTTTTACTAAACCGAGAGGGGCCTCGAGGGTTGAGATAGCCTTGAGGATAGATGTCTCTTTTAGCAGAAGGCATATGTTGGAACGTGGACTCTTTAATGACTGAGACAGCCGTCTCAAGGCAGCGGGCAAGCTTGGCATATACGGTCCTGTGCCATGTGCAACCAGCCAGCCAGCCAATAAGACATGACCCACAAGGAGCACTTGGATTCAATCTCCCCACTCCTCCGTTTGCCCACTCCAGCTCCTCCTGTACACGCATGCCATTCTGCATGAAACAAACACTGCCCTATGGCACAGGGGGCTGTTTCTCAACACCCTTTCATAATTGTATACAGCTTCCCAGTGCACTTTTCTGTGGCAAGGTGGAAAGGGATGACAATCTACTACATCAAGGGGTGGAGAAGATTTAGCTGCCAGTTCTCTCTCTCTCTCTTACACACACACACACACTGCAGAAAGATATAACACCAAATACCCCCATCTCTTGGGAGGGAACTCAATCTTGCCCCCATGATCTTCCTGCATCTCAAGAGAATGTATTCAGGGAGGAAAGACCCATCTTCAAGAAGCAAATACCCCAGAGCAGGAAGGGCTGGGTTGGAATTTAGCCACTATAGGTATGCAGGTAAATAACACACCCACCCACTCAGGCAAGGGTCCATGTGGGCCTCAGATCCAGAGCAGGGTGGGGTCCTCCAGACACCACAATCAGCCACTGCTGCAGCCAACCTTATGTAATACACTGAAAGAGCCAGAGCAATATCCTTGGAAGTCTAAGTCAATTTGCAAAACAAACCATACAACCTGGTTCAAAGGGGCTGAAGCAGAGAGGGACCACCCTGAGAAGGCCATGGAGCAACCTTCCTCCAGAGGCAAATACAGATGGGTGGCTGCATACTCCTTCCTTGAATTTCCTCGCCCCACCCCCCCTGACTCAACCAGCTTCTCTGGAGGGGTTAAATGCCAAAGTCATGATCCCCCACATGCTCACTTTGCCTTGCTTAAAACACAATGCACCTGCCTGTTCAGAAGAGAAGATCCGAATGAATGGAACACTAATTACTCACAAGCATTGGTGACGGCGAAGCTGTTGGCCACCTCCAGGTTGTCAATGTGGGGTGACAGTCGGAACTCCGAAGTGGAAAACTGAACCATTCCTACCCGAAACGCACTGTACTCCTGGTCGGCTCCTCTGGGGAAGAGCCCCCCTGTAGGATGACAAAGATACATAAAAACAGGACAAGAGACACACACAGAGAGAGGATGTCAGTGCTGCAGGCTTGGCGGTAGGTAGCAGTGCCTCTTAAGGGGGGGGGAGCCCCCTTCTTTCCTAAGCCCTGGAACTTGCCTCAAATTGGATTGGCCTCCAGACTCATTGATCCTAATGAGGAGCTTCTATCCTTATCATCTCAGCCATACCTTGCTCTTTCGGAGATTGAATACCCCGGTCGGGTTTGGCAGGGAATGGGGGGGGGGCAATCCGTGGATATCACACAGCATGCTGCTTTCCTCCCACCAAGGGTGCAATCCAGATCCGTTCAGATCAGTGGTGGGGTTGTTTTGCTTTCCCACCCAACTCGATTTCAATGAGATATGGACTGCACCTTTGCAAATGTCATCTGTACACCGGTTAAGCAGAGTGCCTGGCATTTTTTTAAGACTTTAGACTGGTTTGGTGAAATGAGCTGCTTTCAGCTGGAAGGGAATAGAGAAGATGGGAGGCAGAGAAGTCATATAATAATAATAATAATAATAATAATAATAATAATAGGGGGATGAGGAGTTGATCTCAAATGAAGGCACTTTTTGCATCCATTCACTCCGGCAGAGAAGGCATGTAGCCTTAAATCGATCCTTCTCTGCCGAAGTGAATGGATGCAAAAAGTGCCTTCGTTTGAGGGAGAATTCTTTAGGGAGGGATGGGGATGGTGGTGGGGGAGGCAAAAGACCGTCTCCAAAGAGGACACTCACCTATTTGTATGCCGTTCGAGTAGACCCCCCAGATGAGTCCCCAAACCAAAGGAGCCAGGAAGAGAGAAATCTGCTGAATCTTTTGCATTGCCATGAAAAGTAGAGCATCCACAAAGCCACAGAATATTCCTTCGCTGCTGCTGGCGCCGCCGCCGCCTTCTCCTCCTCCTCCTCCTTCCCTGCCCGTTCCTCGCTCAGCAAATTAGATCCTCTGCATATTGGGCAAGCGGATGAAGGACCCAAGCTGGAAAGGAGCCCTCAGCAGAGAAAAGGGGGAGAGAGGAAGAAAAAAGGGGTGGGGGCGGGGGAAAGCTTTGGCCCGCTGCTGCAGTGGTCCCGAGGCCGGCCCCGGGAAGAAAGAGGCGGCTGGAATGCAGGGTTCAATGCTGCTGCTGTGGTCCCGGCGCTTCGGTACATCCAGCTCCTTCGCAGGCAATCCCACACATTCGCCCCTCTCTGCCACACGCACACCGACATGCACACACACTCACGCGCGCACCCCCCACTCTCTCTCTCTCTCTCTCACTCTCACTCACTCACTCACTCACTCCCCCTTTCTCTCCCTCTCTCACACACACACCGAGCCACGCAAGACGGGCAAAGGAGAGAGGGGTGGGGGGGAGAGGGGAGGGAGCGAGCCGGCGTGCGCGTGCTCGCCGCGAGCGCGCCTCCTCTCCCTCCTCGCTCGCCCTGCACAGGCCCTCGACGCGCGTGCCCGTGTGAAGAAGAGGGCTGCCGCCGCCGCCGCTGCTGCGCGGTTCAGCTGGTCGAGGGGCTTGTCCTTTTTCAGCACCGGGGACAGCGCCGCTGAGGCGGCAGGGGACAGCGGTTATTCAGAAGCCCGCCCGCCCCCTAACGCTGCAGCGAAGCGAGCACCCCACCTCTCTCTCTCACACACACACAAACACACACACACACACACGCTCACAGGACAATGGTGGCTTCTCTGCCTCCCCCTCCCCACCTATTACAATAAGTATAGCCTGCTGGTCTTGGAAAACAGAACGGGGGCCGTGCCAAAGGCAACTTAGAAATTGCCTGCTTTCCAGAGCTCTTCTCTCTCTCTCTCTCTCTCTCTCTCTCTTCCCCTCCTCCGCCCCAGATCTGACGGTTCAAGGAGCATCTTGGTCGGAGGAGGAGGAGGAGCGGTTGGCTTGCTTTTCACATGCTAATCGCCTTTTTAAAAACATAAAATTAAAGCATCCGCGTTGGCGTACTGGAGGAAGCCGCCTGAAGGAGAAATGAAAAGGGATCAGCGGCCACCAATAGGATCCTGTTTTCCCGAATATTTATTTCAACGAAGCCGTTTAGAACGGATTCTGGCCCTGAAAAAGAAGAGCGGGGGTGTGGGAGGACATTTAGCTACATTCAGTTCCTGAGAAACAGATAGCTGGCTTCCATAGGAAAGCCGCTGATAATAGTGATATGATCACCATACGTGCCTGCACATTTAATTGCATATATTCATCACACCCACATTGACCTATGGTATTTAGTACGTTTGAGAACAGGCCTGTGGCTTACTCAGGCTCAGCTTGTCTGAGCGTGGAACGCTAAGCAGGGTCAGGCCTGCTTATTACTTGGATGGGAGGACCCCTCCTCTAGTTTCCTGCATTGAGCAGGGGGTTGGACTAGATAGCCTTGTAGGCTCCTTCCAGCTCTATGATCTATGAAATCAATGAAAACTGCCATGATCATATGAAGGTGTTGTCACAGATCCACAGGTGCACTCAGTCCAAGTTGCTGTGGGGCACAGGGGTGTTACTAGGCCTAGGCCCCACCCCGGATCTATTCAGGAGAGACCTAAGTATCCATTGGTACCAATGGAAGGTTTTCTTCTCAGCTTAATTGCCATGCAGGGGGGCAACCTTCAAAGGGTATTGCAGCTGGGGAAGAGGGATTTACCCTAGGGCCTACCCCCAACCCCCCCCCCCCCGTATGGTAATTAAGCTTAGAAAGTATCCATTGGTGCTAAAGGGAGATTTTTTAAAGCTAAGCTGCTATGCAGGAAAGGGGGTGGGTTTCCAGCGTGATCACAGTGTGGGAGGGAAAGTTTAGCCTGCCTCCCCTGTGCACTGTGCCCCCCCCAAATCCCCCCTCTACATGACAATACATCTGAAAAAAAATTCCATTGATATCAATGGAAAGATTGGGCCCCAAATCTTTTACAGCAAGTAAGGGGAGACATGATAGAAGTGTATAAAAATATGCATGGTGTGTGGAGAAAGTGGATAGGGAGACATTTTCCCCTTCTCTCATAATACTGGAACCCGGGGTCATCCCATGAAGCTGATTGGTGGGAGGATCAGGACAGAGAAACAAAACTACTTCTTCACACAATGCATAGTTAAACTATGGAATTCACTTCCACAAGATGTAGTGATGGCCACCAGTTTGGAGGGCTTTTAATGGGGATTGGACAAATTCATGAAGGGGAAGGCTACCAATCGCTACTCATCCTGATGGCCATATACTACCTCCAGTATGTCTAGGCAGTATGTCTGTATGTACACCAGTTGCTGGGGAACACTAGTAGGAGGGTGCTATGCACTCATGTCCTGCCTGTGGGCTTCCCATGAGCAGCTGGTTGACCACTGTGTGAACAGGATGCTGGACTAGATGGACCCTTGGTCTGATCCAGCATGGCTCTTCTTATGTTCTTAAGTGCCTAGCAACATGCCTGGTGGGGCACCAGACTAGTAGGGGGTTAATAGGAATCGCACCTGTGACAGCAGACACTGTTGGTGATTGGAAAGAGGCCCCTACCTGTCTAGAATGGAATTGTATTGTCTTTTGTATTTTATCTGTTTTGTCTTTTGATTGCTGTAGTTTTATATTGTATACTACATTGAAAATTTACAATATTTTTATACCACCTTTTAATATAAATGAATGACATTTGATGCGATCCAGCCTCACAATAGCAACTTACACAACATTCCTAATAGAAAACTGTTACTTTAAAGCAAATAATATGCACTGGATCTCAATTTGTAACTTAAAATTGGTGTAAGAGACATTCATAGCCAAACACACACACTAAAAATTAGTTGTAGGGAATAGTTACCATTGCCAAGCTGCTGTGTACTTGTGAAAAACCTCCTGAAAGGCCTAAATTGAAAGTACAAAAATTGGAAACCATTCCAGATTATATTCCAGTCCATAAACAATCACCTGAATGAGGATTAAAAACAAAAATATGGTGTGTTATTTCAGGCACAGTGCAGTGAAATTTTAGACTGTTACAGTTCTAAGGCCAGTCCAGATGTCTGTCTCATTGCATTCATTTTAAGACTCAAATTCTCTCCTCGCTTGTTAAATCCCATTGGAGAGTTCTTCTCCATTAGTGTGTCTCCGAATAAAGACTGGAAGACAGTTGTCTACTGGATCAGGCACCTGGCACAGATTCCCATTCAGAGAAGGGGTGGGGGTGAAAGGAACACTCACCATAGAATAACAAGAAAGCAGTAAGTGCCACCAAATTCTATTTCTTTATTTCCCTGACTTGCCAGCAATTATTTATTTCCCTGGCTTACTCTGGCTCAGCTTGTCTGAGCGTGGAACACTAAACAGGGTCAGGCCTGCTTATTACTTGGATGGGAGGACCCCTCCTCTAGTTTCCTGCATTGAGCAGGGGGTTGGACTAGATAGCCTTGTAGGCTCCTTCCAGCTCTATGATCTATGAAATCAATGAAAACTGCCATGATCATATGAAGGTCTTGTCACAGATCCACAGGTGCATTCAGTAACTTGTCCAAGTTGCTCCAGCCTGCACTGCTTTCCAGCCATCTAGAGTTCCGCTCCCACCGAACCCATTTAATAAGTACCAGCAGGTCAGGTGGGAGACTGTGGGCAGAGAAGCTTAACGAAAAGAAGACCACACCTATGTTCTTGTCCACTGGATTGAACCTGATTCTCTGTCCTTCCTAGTAGAGGGAAATTCCTTACAAAACAACAACAGTGGAAGGGGGGGGGGAGAGAGAGAGAGAGAGAGAGAGAGAGAGAGAGAGAGAGAGATCTTTGGAGGCACATTGCCCTCTCTGTGTGTCTGCTACAGGATTCTTGGTGTTGCTCACACCTATACATCTGCAGAACATCCTCTGGTGGAGCTGACCACCCTCTCAGGGTGAGCATGTAAGGAAAGTATTGGGTCCCTAGAGGAGAGTCTCCTCCATTATGGGCTGTGGGGCTGGGCCCACCCTGGACCCCAAAGGGGGAAAATGTAATTGTGTTAATAGTCACCACATTAACCAAAGGTGTTTCTCCCCCTCCCCCTTATTGTGCTCTCTCATTCAGATTCCAGCAGGGAGGGGTGGGGATTAAAGAGTACAGTCATTCTACTAATCCAGTTTTCCCCAATCTGGTGCCCTTCAGATAGTTTGGACAACAGATCCCAGCATTCCTGACCATAGGCTCAAAGTCAAAGAATAAACACTGTATGTTTCGTGTTCAATTTACGGGAGACTCCAAAACACAGGCAGACGAGCACTGCTATAACTGTGTGCAGAAGCTTTCTGACTATGTTCCAGTTCAAGAAATGGATGCGTCAAGACAGGAACTGCAACAAGGTCACAGCCTGCTGCTTGGTGAAGAAAGTCAGCTGAAAGATGCTGAGCAAAATGTCCCAATGCAACACACTGTAAGTTGATGGGGTGTCATTATTATCTAACCTACCTCACAGGGTTGTTGTGAGGATAAAATGGAGAGGAGGAGAAGGATTATGTAAGCCACCTTGGGTTCCTTGTAGGAAAAAAGGCGGGGTATAAATATAATAAATAAATAAATAAATAAATAAATAAATAAATAAAATAGGCCATCTTGGCTGGGGCTCATGGGAGTTGAGGTCCAAAATATCTGGATGGTACCATGTTGGGGAAGGCTGCACACATCAGCCATGTTCTTATCATTGCTGCCCTCTTCTCAGACTTGAGCAGAGAAAGTTATGGGATATTTATAGAGAGATGAGACGATTGCCTCCCATGGGCAGCTTCACACTTCCATGGAGAGTTCTGTTCTCTACCATTGCTTGGACCTTGAAGCTTCACCCAATGGCCATGACCCATACAGGGGGAAGTCCTCCTGTTTTTTCAATGCTGCCATCAGAGAGCTATGAGAAGATTGCCCTGGAGTGTTCTTGGCCTGGCCTGGGGGAATCCTGGCACTTGCCTCTCAGTGCAAGAGTGATGTTACATTTCCAAGAGATGGGGCTGAGCTTGCTCAATTATGCAAAAAGCATTTGGCAAATACCGGAACAGCATGCTTGCTTGTAGTCTACCTCTGGTATTTTTTTTCTTTTCCATTTCTGGAACAGACATCTCTGGATATCTTCTGTCATTCTGTGCTTGAGAGACTTGGAGCTGTGAGTACTTACCCTTAGCTATAATAGTATGACATTCTCTCTCTCTCTCTCTCTCTCTCTCTCTCTCTCTCTGATGGAAGGGGGGATATTGCAGTTTGAGTATACTGGTATTTTGCAGGGTACTGCCTAGCCTGCTGAAGAGTTCTGGATAACTCAAATTGTGTAGAACTTGAAAGCTTGCACATTTCTGAGGAATTTTGGTTGGTCCTAATACAGATATTGCACAACTGTGGATTTTGGATCCCCCACCCCTCATAGGTGGTATGTCTATTGCATTTCTTATTAGTCTTATCCCCACCCTCTTCAAGTTCTTCTTCCTTCCTTTCATCCTCTAAATACGGCTGTTTTGGATACTTGGCAATGACAGAAAGTAACTCTCCTCTTGCTCAGAGGTTATATTTCTGTGACTGAGCCATGACAATCAAAACAGGTTTCAGTAAAGCCCTAGTGAGTCCTGATTCAAATTAAACCCCATTCTTGGGTTAGCTAAAAACATTAATACCAGAGACAAAATCTGATAACTGCTGGCTTTTGTATTTCCAAAGTGGGATTCTCAGAGTACACTTACCTAGGAGTAAGCCCTATTGAAATTAACAGGATTTTCTTTTATGGAGACAAGCATTGGATCATGTTTATAAATTGCATCCTGAGTCCAGTGTGCCTGAATGTAATAATAATTTGAAATTGAGACCATTCACATAATTGGATATTGTATACTTAATCATTTTATTATGATTTCATTTATGTATATGTTATGTAAATAGCTTTCTAGGTCTGCCCAACAAGGAGCTGTATAGAACTCTTTTAAATAAATAAATATGACACAGATCTTCATTAGTTTGCAAGAATTTTTCCCACTGTCACTTTAAGTCTGAAACAGACTATAGTCAAGGCTAAGTGTTCTGCACTCTTCTGGAAAGATCTAGTTTCCTTTTATAATTGCATCCAGGCTGAGGAAAGAGTTCTGTGTTATTAAATCTCATATACCATATTGTGAACTTTCATTCTGATGAAGGTATTATGTTACACCTCCTTGCACTCTTGCTGATCTTCCAACATGTAATTTTTCATGTTCCATGTTTGTATTTGCTGTAGATATTTACTACTTAAAAACCCATTATTTTAAGTAGTAGTAGTAGTAGTAGTAGTAGTATAGTATATTTAAAGTACCCACAATTTTCTAAGCGCTGTCCAGATATTAAAAGATAAGATAGTCCCTGTGCACAGGTTCACACAATTAGACACAACACAAAAGGAAAAGGGAATGGAAGCATTGGCGCAAATTAGCACATAGTTGGGTTACTTAAAAATGTAAAAGAGTGGGTTATTTTATTTATGCAGAGCAGCTGTATAATTTTAGATAGATAGATAGATAGATAGATAGATAGATAGATCCACCTTGAGCACCATTTTTGGTGGAATGGCAGGATATCAGTTTAATGATATCCTGCTTTTCCAGTTTCCACCAAATGGTAAATTCTCCCAATGGAGGGTTGTAAACAGTGGGGTCCCACAGGACACTGTGTTGGGACCAATGCTTTTAACTTTTCACAAATGATCTGGAATTAGGAGTTAACAGTTGAGGTGGCCAAGTTGACACCAAATTATTTAGGGTGGTTAAAACAAAAAGGGATGAGGGAGCCACTTCTCTTTCATAGGCCCACCTCCTTCTTGTATTGGGAAAAGAAGGTAGGGCACCAGAAGCTCTGAGTCTCTTTTGCTCCTCTGTCAGAGAAGCAAAGTGGACTTGGCCGCTCCTCCTTCTTGCACCCCCAGGCTTAATTTAATTGTTCTTCCCAGCCCCATGGACTAGAAGTGCTAATGGATTTGTCTTTCCTTTCCACACAGAATACCTTCTGGATGATAGGGTATAATCTTTGGGTTTTGACAGGGCCAACAACCCTATCATTACGCAGAGTGAGGCAACTGCCTCTGGCAGCAGATGCTGGGGGGCAGCAGCAAAGTGCTGGGGGACAGAGTTCTGTGAACTGGGAGGCCTGCCCTGCACCCTCTAAGCTAGCATGCTACCGTCTGATGCGATGGACAATGTTGTCCTTTTTCTAGTGTTGATGTAAGATTCAACCGCTGGTTCGATTGGCTTCTGTTGAGGGGTGATGGATTGGAGGGTCACCATCTTGTCCTTTGCCTCAGGCAGCAAAATACCTTGGGCCAGCCCTGGGTTTGGAGGATCCTACAGTTGAAGAGTAGGCATTTTCTATTTACCTGTAATTCTAATACAATTATGCTTACAGACAACCATTAAGAAAACAGAGATGGCTTTGGTAAAGTTTGTGACCTAAATGGTGTTGTATGATGTATTCCTACTAAACTGACTATGACTGTTTCAAACTGTTGATTTTAAAATGTGGATAATGTATTCATGGCCCAAGTATTTCTTCATCCAGTAAGTGGAGCTCATTAAAAAGGAAAATGATTGCCCTAGCACTAACACACACACACACACACACACAAATTGCTCAGGGAATTCAGAGCTCAGCTAACATTAGGCCAGTAATTGGTGAATGTGCCTCATTTCAAAGACAACAGAACTGGGTCCTAAGATTAAGTGTGCCTTTCAGTATCCTATTTTTTAAAAAAAAATAAGTAGAAATGTAAAAGAATAATGCATATTCTACATATATTTGTTACTCCTCATAAATCACTGTCCTCTCCAAGATATACAACTAACTCTTCTACCCTAGAATTTTATCTAGCTGACATTATCATGACCGAACTAGACATGTCAGGAGCAGCCATGTTTGTTTCTTCACTGTCTGCCCTGCAAACAAAGCAGATGTGCATGTGGGTAAGGGCAGCTTAATCCCCCTCCCCTGCTGCCCTTTATTTCACTCTGTGCTGTCACTTTGATACTTTTCTCCCCCAGATTGGCTCAGGAAGGACCATAGCTCAGAGACTGAGCACATATTTTGCATGTAGAAAGTCACAGGCATGATCCCTGGCTTTTCCAGTTTAAAGAATTAGGTGATGTGAAACTCAGGTAATGGGAACGTCTTGTCACTGGATTCCTGGAAAGCTTCTGCCACCCCAAGTAGACAGTACTTGGTTAGATGGACAAATAGCTGGTTCTATGGATTTCAGCAGGCTGCAGCAGAGGGAGATGAGATGGGAAACAGGACCTTTCCACCAGCCCTGCTGAAAGAAGACTTGCTTTCCCCCCACTCTTCCCTCCCCATCTCTTTTTCCTTTTGTATGGTGTCTTTTTAGATTGTAAGCCTGTGGGCAGGGACTGTCTTGTTGTTTGTATGTAAGTGGCTGAGCGTGGGATGAAAAGCTATAAATAAAGAAATAAATACTGTAGTCTGACTTGATGTAATGCAGCTTCCTAAGTTGTATCTTGTTTTTGTATCAGAGCAGGACTGGGTGAGAAGTGCTTGTAATGATGGCATGTGGGGAAGGAATGCAAGGGAGGAGAGGGTTCATCAGCTGCACAACATTTTGTTCTAAAAATTTAGAACAGCCCCTGATTTATACATAAATGGGGAAGACACATGAACAACAAAGATGGCTCCCTCTGTCATGTCTCGTTTGTCCCCAAGTTAGACAAATAGATGTGCCACTTTGTGACAGCACTTATTTGACTAATTAGTGTAGACAACCTTTGCAAAAGCATACAGATATGTTGATAAATTTCAGACGTGCTTGCCAGTTGACGACGAACAACTTGGGTTTTATTAAATCCTGATGTGCCACCTTTCAGCCAGCATGATTCCTAAGCCTTCTATTAAGGTGATAAATAATAATACAAATGTATTACCTTTCAAATGATCATCTCCCACGTTCTGTTAAGCTTAGTTTCTTCTTTGAGAGATTTTAATCACAGGGAAAGAATATATACCGGTAATGCTAACCCTGATCATATCGGGCAGTATCCAATGCTGACCTTGTGCTAGTGTGAATGACTGCTAGTGCAACGGGAAACTAGTGCTTGATAGCGCATCCAGAAACTAGCTCAGACTAGCACTTCCAGGACTGGACAAGATGACAGAGCTTGTGGAAGGGAGCTATGCTGACTTGTCCTGTTCTAGAAGCGCTACTTTGAGCTTGTTTCTGGGGTTGTGCTATGAAGCACACACACTTCCTGTTGCACTAGCAGTCATTCCCAGCAGTGGCTGGTGGCTCCAATGTCAGTAGGGCGGTGTATCCATTCTGATTTTCAGTGTGAGCTTTAAAAGAGCTACCCATGGTGCTGAAGCTATTTTGGGGCTAGGGTTCAGCACCATGCATAGCTCCTTAAAAGTTCAGACTGAAATCTGGAGTGGATACACCACCCGCACAGACATTGGAGCCACCACCAGCCTCCTCATTCCTACAACGTGACTGGTGCTGGCAAGCTGCCAGCACTGGATAATGCCTATACTTTGTTTAGGCAGGGAATGTGCTGTGTTTTAGCAGCCTTGACAAAAGTTCCATGTAGATGAAGTTAACTAGTTAATGTGTACTGCAATCCTATGCATATTTACTCAGAATAACTCCCATTGTGTTCATAGATTTCATAATAGAGTTGGAAGGAGCCTACAAGGCCATCGAGTCCAACCCACTGCTCAATGCAGGAAACTAGAGGAGGGGTCTCCCATCCAAGTAATAACCAGGCTTGACCCTGCTTAGCTTTCCACACTCAGACAAGCTGAGCCAGCGTAAGCCACAGGCCTGTAAGTAGGTTTAAAAGCACTTACTAGGGAGCAAACCCCATTGGACACAGTGAGACTTACCTCCAGGAAAACACACATAGGATTGTCATGTTAGGAAGTTGACTAAGTAGTATTACGTATATTAACCTGAGGCTGAATTACAGATGTAAACATCTGGAAAAATAGTAAAACGGTATTGGCTAAATGAACCTCCAATACAATGAAGATTCATTCATTAAGATTGAAGGCTTATTCCAGATTATGTGTATACCTGTAAAATGAAGGAACACTTTCTACAAGGACTTTGCAGTTTACATGAGCAGCGGCAGCATGGAATAAAACTTAGGAAGGGATTGGTATCAGAGACATCATTCTCTGGTATGGTTAGTTATGCCATTGCTTGTAGATCATAGGTTTTATTTAAAACATGTATATGCCACTTTGCCTATGTTCAAAGTGCCTTATATAGACAAAATAAAGTTAAAAACAACAAGCTGAAGCATCAAACAGGGTTCTTGCCCTGCCAGGTGGCCTACAAATATTTTAAATCTACTATATAAATGTGAATGTTTGTCCGTCCGTTTGTCTGTATGTCCGTGCGGGGGTTTGCGTGCGTCGCATTGGCTCCTACCCAGCTGGACGGATCCGCCCCAAACTTGGCACACATACTCCCCATCACCCAAGGACAAAGACTGATGGGTTAAAATCTCCGAAAAACCCTCACCGCACCTGTACAGCCCAAAATAGATGAGAGTCAATGGCGTCACTTGGAATGTTCGCAGGGGCCATTCAGGAGCCGTTATGCAAATAGCTCCACCAGCATATAGAATGTTGGTATGCACTGCCACCACAGGGGCCCAATCAGAGGCAGATATGCAAATCTCTCCTACGTCCAAACAGAATGTTCATATGAACTGCAGCCGGGGCCTACATGGGGGGGGGGGGATTTCAAACAAACAGTGCGTATAGGAAAATGATGACCCGGGCAACGCCATTGTGTAGTCCTGGGGGGGGGGACAGGGATTCTGCAGCCGGGGCCTACACAGGGGGTGGGGGGGAGGAATTTCGAACAAATAGTGCCTATAGGAAAATGACAACCCATGCAACACCATTGTGTAGTCCGGGAGGGGACACACAGGGATTTCATTGTGTGGTCCTGGGGGAGCAGCAGGGAATTCATTGTTGTGTGGTCCCAGGGGGGAGTATGGAATTCATTGTTTTGTGTTCCCGGGGGGGAGAGCAGGGATTTCATTGTGTAGTACCGGGGGGGCAGGGAATTCATTGTTGCATAGTCCCAGGGGGAGAGGAAGCTGGGATTTCATTGTGTAGTCCCCGGGGGAAGGAAAACTGGGATTTCATTGTGCAGTCCTGGGGCGGGGGAGAGCAGGGATTTCACTGTGTAGTCCAAGGGGAACAGGGATTTCATTGTGTTTGTGTAGTCCTGGGGGAGCTGGGATGTCATTGTGCAGTCCTGGGGGAGCTGGCAGTCCTTGGGGAGCTGGGATTTCATTGTGTAATCCTGGGGGAGCTGGTAGTCCCGGGGGAGCTGGGATTCCGAACAGCAGACAGCTACCTTAAGGAATTTCAAACAAATAGTGCCTATGGGAAAAAGATAACCCATGCAATGCCGCGTAAAAAAAAGCTAGTAGTTAAATAAATAAGCAACAAATTAAATTAAATAAAGCCTCAAAGTAAACAAAAACCAAATCATCCAGACTCACCAAAATAACAACTGCCTACGTATGTTTGCTGCCTCTCTTGCATTTTTTTTCAAAATGTGCAAAGAGCGGTCGGCCCCTGGCTTGTGTGGGGCCCCAGGGTCTCTCACCCTGGGCCTCCCTCTATGCTTGTGGGTCTCTCCATTGCAATTGGTGATGGGTGACCCAACTCCTCTCTTGTCCTCCTGCCCCTCTGTCCTATAAAAGTCCGCTATCGGTGGACAGGTGGATGTGCACTGATGGCACCAGGCAGCCATGGTGCCAACTGAGGAAGCACAAGCAGTGTTGCAGCTGTGGAGGAGAAGGGAGCATCAGCAAGAGAGAAGCACTGGCTTGGAAGGTACCCGACAGTGCTGCTGGTGCCACCAGGCCTGAAGAAAGGAACACCCTCCAATCTTAGCAGGGGAGAAGTTCCATAACCTTGAAGCGACTGCTCCTTGTGGTAGATTTTCTAACCTCACACAACAAACACGGCCTGTCTCGTGCATTGAAGCATGTTGAATTGAGTCTGAAAGGAAACAGGCAGTACTAGTTGGATATGCTTTTGCCTCCAAGTCCAACATCTATTAAGAGGTGAGCCATGACATTTTTGCACTAGCAGAAGCATCCCAATTATTTTCAAGGGCAGCCCCACATAGAATGTATTAGAGTAGTCAATCCTGGAGATCAGAAGAGTGTGAATCATCAGCATGGCAACCACCTTTTTCCAAGAATGGGTGGACTCTACATAGTAAATGCAGTTGTTAAAATGCATCTCTGGCCACCATGACTAACTGTTTATACAGGAGCAAGAATGGATTGAGGAGCACCCAGAAGCTACAAACCACACAGGTATACTTCATCCCATCTTTCACTGGTGTACTAACCCCTTCCAAGGTCTGAGGATTCTCGGCCACCATTACCTTCACCTCCTTGGAATTCAGTTTCAATTTGTTACCCTTATCCACTGACTGTTGTCTCCAAACAGAGATGGAAGTTCCCAGGTGTTTAGCGAAGAAATATGTGGCAGTATCCAGCAGTATTGGGCAGTTTTCCCATTGATGAAAGCATATTTGTGTGCATTTTTCATGCATATTTTTCAAATGTACACATGCTGTCGAATCCTTTTTTTATTTTGGTCCAAGAATCACACTGTAAGCTTTGAAATGTACAGACCTCCACTGCAGATTGTGTCTCCACCTCCACTGGTTCTGTGGCACTTGTGGGACCAACTACTTGTGGAATGGGGAATTAGTGGCTCTAAAAGTAACACTGGAAATGAGTAGAAACAGTGGAGACTGGTCAGCGGAGCTCCCTTCTGCAACGGATAATCTCACTCAATACTTCAATATAAATGTTAGATTGGTAACCCTGCTACAGTGGAAGAATGGGTGTTAGAAGGACAGAGCAAGCATGAGGAAAACAGTCTGAGGAGGTTCCCCAAGCAGTCCATGGATGCTTGGGCTTCCACTCCACAAACCCCACCTTCTCTGCTCCCTGAGCCCTGCCCCCTGGCCTGGAAGCTACCAGGTGCTTGGGGAGACAGTAGGGAGAGGAATCCCCTTGTTATCTCTGATCCATGCCCAGATATACAACAAGGAGATTCCACTGCATGCTGCTCACCCTTGACAATGGGAGGGCAAGCAGTGCAAAGGGGAATCCCCTTGTTATATCTGATCACAGACTGGAGATAGCAAGAGCAAGGGATGAGAAAGGTGGTGGTGCACTCAGCCAGTGCTTTCAGAAGCCTTTGCAAGCACCAGTAAAGTGGGCTCCATTTGTCCCTCGTGCTCCCCATGTGAGGAAGGCCAGGGACGAGTGAAGGCATTAGCACATTCGGCCAGCACTCTCAGGAACCAGTTGAATACCAACCACAGGACTGAGGCAGCCCCAGGAACAAGTGAAGCTGGCTCCCCAGTCAGGGATCTAATGATGTCAGGGGCAGGCCCCGGCCCCACCCCTGAAGTTATTTGGCCCATGAGGGGATCCAGGGGGACAATCCAGCCCCTGTAACCAATATGGTTTCCCATGCTTAGGGTAGAGCAATGCTATCTTGCATTTATGCCAGGTGGGAGAAGGAGAGGGCAGATCTGGTGGCAGAGCAACACCCACATCCATTGCCATACCATTCACTGTGGCCATGACAGGAAGGGAAGCTTTTTCTCTTTCCTTCTGATTGACTACAGTGGGAGGGAAATAATGTTGGTCCTTTCCTGTGGGTGTGTCACGGTAATGAAGGGTCTTTGGATCCAGTGGATCCAGCTCCACCCTGGCATCCCCTCCACCAACATGCCTGGTTTTCCCCTGTGCCACTAGCAGAAGATCCACATTGGGGAGTTTTCCACCGGTGTACTGGGGGGACCTCTGATGGCTTGGGCGTCATCTTGCTGGTGGAATGGCACTTACACCACTTCCTAAGTCCATTTAGGCAGCCTCCTGGAAAGTTTAGGATTGTGGCCTAAATGACCTTCAAATACTTTTAAAATTGTCCTTGATTTTCTTAATTTAATCCTGAGTATTGACAGAGTATTGTCTGGTTTGTTTCTTTAAAAAAAGCATCTCCCCTGAGCCAAAATAGTTAAGCCCACTTGTCAATTCTCATCAGGTTCTCAGCAGGAGGCTTCCTTGCCTAAATTGATTCTCTTCTGGCTATTTTTATCGGACACTGTGTGTGTTTAGAAGTGATCACATTTTCCCCATCTATTTTGCATCATGAAAAATTTCCTTTGGCAACTTCATTGTGAAAAGCCTTTTAATTAAAATATACCATCACTGAGGGGGTATTTTTGGGGGGAGAGGGGTGTATTCATCTTTAAATAAACAGGAGAAAAATAGCTCAAGGTTTTACTTAGATTTAGTGGTGGAGAATGTATGGTACAGTATTGTATGATTCAATGAATAAAGCAATAAAATGGGGCCATGAGGGGGGGAAATTATATGATGCCATATATAGCTTCTGGCTGGGATGAGTATTTTATGTTCCAGTTAATAATCTCATTGGATTGTATTATAGAATTCCATAGAAGAGTATAGGATTAGGTTGCTTATTAGGATTATAGCAAAATAATGGTACAGAACATTATGTCGATCCAATTGTAAACTGCAGTGTTTGAGGGCGCTGATTCAGAACGGCGCGTCATTTGTTTATAATAAAGTCCCTCCCAAGGCTCTTGTCGGGGGCACAGCCATGACATTGCAAATGCAATGGAGCCGTTCCAACAAAGGCATGTTGGTTTCTTGATTGTCTGCATCCAAACTAATGGACAAAAAATGTACATGGGATATAAAATGGACAAGGGGCAATGATGGGTGTCAAAACCAGAGTGCCACAAAAGGAGCTCATATATCCAACCCTGAGCTAGCAAAAGACAGCGTGTGAGCAGATGGGTTTCAAAGAAAGTCACAGAAAGGTAGTGAATTGGCCCCTGCATCTGTGCAGATGGCTCTATCAGCAGGTTCCAGGCCTGACTTTGGGTGAGGTTTTGCCCTGCACTGACAAGGCTGAAGAGATGTGCAATGAGGGAAGTGCGCATCAGAAACACCCGAATTCGCCGAGGTTTTCCGAATTCCATGTCGGAGCTCATTCTGACTCGAGTCCATATTGGATGACAAGCTTCTTCTTCTTTCTTTTCTAAAGAAAATCCGTGCATATTTTTCCAAATGCCTGCATCAATTGTGCGCCTCTTTGAAATCTACACATTCTTTTCCCATTGATGAAAGCATATTTGTGTGCATTTTTCATGCACATTTTTCAAATGTACACATGCTGTTGAATGCTTTTTTTTCTTTTGGTCCGAGAATCACACTGTAAGCTTCGAAATGTACAGAGACTTCCACTGCAGATTGTGTCTGAGTCTGTGTTCGATCTGGAAGGTGCGAACTGGGTAAATCGTGATCAAAAATGAGCTGAAATGAATTTCTCATACATCCCAATCTCCAGCTCTCCTTATTATCCAGCATTCTGGATCATGTGCAGGGCCCCCATGGATAGAGGGGGATCTCCTCTTCACAAAGTAACAATGTAACTCATGACCACATGTAACAAGCCCGATAGCAGAAAGGGTTGGGATTAGCGTGGTTCTCCTCCTCACATTTTAATTACTACGCTTTCAGAACACCTGAATAGGGCTAAAATAGCTATTACATTGTTACACAGATGAACAATCTAAAATGGAGGGACAGTCTATTAACCACTGCATGTCAGGAGATGCAAAAAATGCTTCACAACATTCTTGGTGGCCTGCAGTTGAAGTTGTGTTAGCATAGCAAGCAATCTGACTACTCATGTTGTTGGTTTGAAAGATTCCTTTGCATGCGCGTTCTCCTGCTCTCTCCATTGAAGTGAATTGGGAACTGATGACTGCATATATGTATACAAAAGCACCCAAAAAGCTCTGGATTGATATGTAAGGCAGTTGTAAAACTAAGCATGATTGTCCTCGTTAGCATACAGACTGCAATGGCATAGCTAGCTACTACAGACCCATTGTTTTGCAAAGCATATTACAATACAGTACATGGTTCTCATATTTCCATGTGTGAGTTTAGTAGCAAAAATAATTATTACATTATCGATTAAATACTTTGTGATAAACACAAAGACCATCAAGGAGGCAGGAGAGCAAAGAGGAATAGAAATTAATTTAAAAATAAAATCTATACTGAAAGATGGGAAAGATAAAATGAAGACATTAATTACAGAAAAGCCATTTTGCAAGATTGCTAACAAGGAAAATGTACTTCAAAGGAGTCTCCAAGACAAGGTAATTACTTGCCTTCCAGAATCTGCAGGGGTGAGGAGAAAAGGGAAGGTACAAATATGATTATGTACACAGAATGGTGCCTGGCATGCATTTATTGGCCCTGATCCAGCTATAGTTACACACTGTCTATTTACTGATGGTTTTATCATATAGTTTTATTAGATGTTTGTGCTTTTAGAATTACAATTTTTATTGGTGTGGTATTGTATTTATGTAGGTTTTTAGTTACCCTGGCATCTTTGTGAAGGAGGGTAGGATATTAGATAGATCGATTGATTGATTGATTTCATTTTATTTATATACTGTCCAATAGCAGAAGCTCTCTGGGCGGTTTACAATAATTCAGATAAACACTGGCTTCCCTGTGCCCCTGCCTCCCCACCCATCTCCCAGGGTTGGGGGGGGCAGTCCAGCTGGAGCAGGCCCAGATGTTCCCTCTGCCTGCTCCTCCTCCTTGCCCACAGGGCCGTTGATGTCCATTAGCCCTGGGGGGGCAGTCCAACTGGAGCAGGCCCTGATGTTCTAGATAGATAGATAGATAGATAGATGGTGCTATGTATGACTAGTGGCCCAAAGCAGTGAAAGGACCTGTGCATCTGAAGAAAGCCATCCAGCGTAATCCGCATTCAGCTGTAAAGTGAAAGCACTGGTCCATCCATAGCCTGGAGCCTGAATGGGGTTTCATTGAAAGCCTCACATCTATACTGGGATACGGGTGTGTATGCATCCTCATACAACCTGCATAGTTCCAAAACCCTGCAAGGAAACCATGCACGGAAGCCTGCTTCTACCTGTGTAGATCTCCCTCAGCAGCTTGGGGCCAAGCCTTGTTTCTCCCAGTCTTTCTTTCCAGCCTTCTCAGTCTTATTTGAAATCTAGTGCAACAAGCTAATGCCTGATTTACATATGAAATTGTCACAGCATCTACATATAATACAATTTTATGGAGGTGGTTCCCTGCCCATGACACGTCATTCATATCAAGCAGCTCACCAAGCATTTCACCACTCCATGCCCCACCCTCTTTTGGGGTGTGAGATGATGTGATGAAAGTGGCTAGCATTGCACAGGGAGCTTTTTCACATCAATCACTTGTTGCATGGGATGGATTAATCTCCATGCAGCTGCATTATAAGTGGCCTCCATGTTGCTGTCTGCATGTATGAAATGGGCTATAAAACACAACTAAATATAAATAATTTTTAGTTCTATGTCCTTTATTTATTTATTTATTTATTTCTTATATTTATTAATCGCCCATCTGGCCAGTCATATATGTAAATGTGCCATATATGATGATGATGATGATGATGATGATGATGATGATGATGATGATGATGATTTTATTTTATTTAAAAATCCTGTTAATAATAGATGGATCTTCAGTACTCACCAACAGTTGAAGACAAATTGTGATTATCTTGAATTAGTGGAAACCAGAGCATGGAAAGAATTCTGTTTATCCATGTACACTCATTAGGAAGTACATAGTTATGCTTTCTTTTAATAAGCAGTGTGCATGCAATACTCCGCTGAGCAGGACTCCGTGCATCAGTGTCAGCGTGACTGGAATTGGGAGCCCACCCAATATTGAGTGACAAGCCTTGATTCTACTCCACAAGCCTCAGTTGTCTGTAATGTAATTTACACATTGCATACCGAATGTTCACGCCGCCACCACTCTGTTTTCTTTGTTCTGAACAACAGTAACTTTGGCTAGATCAATTCCATCTCAGCTATGTGATAGCATAGCTATTTATTCTTTTGGTTGGTTGGTTGAAATTCCAGGCCTCAAGACATCTGTACAGTTCAAAGCTTTCTTCCAGGCATTGTTTCACTTGCTCTGTGTTGTCAAACTTTGATGTGGAGAATGAGGTGAGGACGACAATACGGACTGCTTATTTATGTTCTTTTAATTGTTGGGGCCATCCCTCAGAAATATTTTTTTTGTGTGGCTCTGGGGAAAGATGGGTCTTTTGAGTGCCAGATTATATGGTTGGAACACTAAATAGAGACATTAAAATTGCACAGTGCACTTTGAGATTACACTACAGATGGTATTCTGTTACAGATGCCATTATAAGGGCACAGTCCTATCCTGAAGATATACTAACTGAAAGGCCTTAGGATTTGTTGGAACCCCACTTTGCTGAAGAAGCACAAGGTACACTGGTGACACAATATATATATATATATATATATACACACCAGAGAAACACTCCCGATATGGCAGCATGAGATGGAGATACACTGTTGGAATGCCCCCCCCTCAAAAAAATTAAAAATGCCTACATTTTAAAGCATAAAATGGAATGGGACATTATGGATGGGACATCGATGACACAGGAGAGGAACACACATATGCCATATCCATGCCCCCCTATCTCCACCCCCCAATTGATGGTGCAACTTTACCCCAGCTCCACATGTGACACAAATAATTTCCCTCCCATTGACTTCAATAGGTGGGGAAACAAATTTTAAAATGGCTGCTGCGAATTGGCGGCCGCCATGCACATCACATGTTGTCACATCAGAGCATAGGATAGGGTGTAACTCGATACCAAAATCACAGCATGCTACCACCAGCATTACAAATGCCACACAGAGGGGACCATTATTCAGATAAGACTCGAAGAGGGTATGCAGCATGGGGCTATATCTCTCTGGCCTCACATTGTTCACAGTTAGAGCTCACAAAGGGGCAGTTCCGTGTCAGGCAAATATAGAAAAAAGGACACTTTGTACAAAGGGAAGCCTGTTTCACAAAACCACCTGGCCCCACAACACACATGGGAATTTGAGCACATTGCTGACAGTTCTCTGCTAACAGGAACCTTGCCTTGGGACACCAGACACAAACACCCAACACTAAACTCCACTCCAACAACTGGAGGTACTAGGCCCACCGCCTCATATATGTAAGCAAAGGAATGGGGGAACTTGCTGCAAAGTATAACTGCTTACTGCTCTATCTCCCACCACTCTTCTCACTCCCTGCCACTTCCTTTGCCATATGTGAATACTGTGACTGGGTTCAGACAACACAATAACCCACACTCAAGGGGTGAGTATGGGTTGAGTGTGGGTTGTCATTGAACTGTGGGTTGTTGTTGAAATGTGGGTTATCGTGTTGTCTGAACCCAGCTGTGCTAACAAGCCATTGCTTGTTAGCCACGAACAACCCATGAAGAGAACCCATGGTTTGTTGTTGGGTTCTGAACTGTGGGTTGCTCACCATGGTTTATCTCAGCTGCGTTCAGACAACACAATAACCCATGATTCAACAGCACCCCACGGTTCAATGACAACCCACACTCTACTCATACTCAACCCTTGAGTATGGGTTATCCATCATGCTGTCTAAACCCAGTCATGTCTGAACCGTATTGCGTTAGCACTCTCCGCCCCTATGAGCAACAGTGAACAGCGTCTCCCACACACATATTCATCTCCACATGCAGGTAAGTCCTCTGTTGGCAAAGGCCAGGCACTCGACTCCATCCATCACTGCTGCTGGCTGAACGCTCAGAGGCACGTTTGCCTTGCAGGATCACAGCCCCACATGCACGGACAGCAGAACAATTCGTCACTGCTCCCAAGGTGTTTTACTGCAACCCCCAAGGGCGGGGGGGCCGGGACACTACATATATTCAAGTCACTGCAGTCTCCCTCTCCCTCCATGGGGGCGGGAGGCTGGGGCATGGCACTGGCTGAATGCTCAGGCGGCACATTCCCTCTCCTTTCTCACGCCCTCACAAAGACCTACTGGGCATTGAGGTTCATGTAATTATGTGTTGTAATTACTGTATCTGTTGTAGTGCTTTTAAATCAGTGTTAATGTTTTTATTAACGTTTTATATAAGTGCTTTAGTATTGTGTATTTTAATTTTATGCGTATCATGATGTATGTTAATGTTTTTTTATTTTCTTGTAAACTGCTTAGAGACATTTTAAAATATGGACAGTGGCATAGAAATCTATTAAATAAATATATAATAAATAAATAAATAAATGTTTGGTTTTAATTGGGTTTAATGACTTAAATTAATGGTTTAATTAGTTTTAATTGGTTTTATTTAAGTTTTATATAAATGTTTTAGTATTATGTATTTTAATTGTACTTTAATGTGCATCATGATGTACTTTAATGTTTTTAATTTTCTTGTAAACCGCTTAGTATGAACAGCAGCATCTATTAAATAAATAAATAAATGTACAGTGTGAGCTATTCCATCAGACCAGGGCTCATCCTTGAGGCTCTGTGCTCCTAGTAGCATCTGCCATTGAGTGTTGGGGCTGGGGAAAGGAAGGACAAATGGCCCACGATGTGCCTGATGCGTGGTATTTTGCAGTGTGGGTTCCAGTTCTTGAAAGCTCCCTCTCTTTTGCCACTGACATAATAGTTTATTGAGAGCCGGGGAGCCACAAGATGAGTGGGGGCATGTTTCCCTCTTTCCCCTGGTCAGGCTTGAACTCCCATCTCCTGCTTTGCAGCCCCTTGCCCTTTGCAGCGAACTACTGGATGTTGCTACTGTCAGTGTGTGTCTGTCTGTCGCCTTCCCTTGGTGGCTTAGCAAAAGTGTCTTTTTCTCCCTGGGTGGGTCTTGAACTCTTGTCCTAGGAGGGCTTCGTATGTTATCTCAGTGTGTTCTGCGCAGGGAGCTATATGGGTGCTGTACTGTGTGTGTTATCTCAAGGTGTCCTTCCTCCCCTGGGTGTGCTGTGTTCAAATTGGCACATGGAGCAAGGCCTGGGGGCTGCCATTAGTGTGATCTTTGCCAGCTGAGCTTCTGTGGCTGATGGAGTGAGAATGCCTATGCTGTGTGAGAATGCCTATGCTTATTCAGGCAGTGTGCTGGGGACTTATCTCCATAATTGTCAGTTCATTGGCTGCCTGTGTGGGTGTTTGGTGTGTGGGTGTCCTTGCTGGTGCAGTCCCTGATTGGTTGGCTATAGTAGTGTTTCCAAGGATGCTGTTGGCATGTTTACCATTTTAATGCCAATTTTGTGTTTCCCCTTTTGGGCTGAGCACACATTGGGATATGGCAGGCTGCTTTCTGACAGCATGGCATACATTGCATACACTCTTTTCCTGCCCTGGCATAATATGACTTTAGGACTGCTCAGTAAGTGACCTTGTAGATGGGATAGAAATCTTCATTCCCAAAGTTCCTCAATGCCTGCAGAGCTGAGCCTGAGTTCAGATGGAACAACCAGGGTTGCTCAAGCTCATCGAGATTCTCCAAATGCCACTTCGAAACTTAGTTTGCCTTGCTCCTGTTTTCATTTTGACCTGTTTTTCTTTTTGTTTGAAAAGTACACAGTTCAAATGGGAAATGTGCACATTTTGAATAGGAAAGTGCAAGTTTCCATGTACATTTTTTAAAGATGCAAACTTTCCCACTCATTGATTAAAGCATGAAAATAGGTATTTTCTTTTCAATGTACATTTTATAGTGCATTATTTCCCCCCAAAATACATGCTTTTGAATGCTATTGTGCATTCAGGAATGTCTGGACATTTTTCAAAAAATGTTTTCCCATTAGCTTCAGGGTTGTGAACAAGGCATGTTCTGATGATTTACAAACTGAAACAAAATTCTCATCTATCCCTAAGCCAGGGTCTCAGTCCAATCTGTTTGCTAGCACATTTTTATCACATTTGATGCTGAATCAAACAATGCCATGTTAAGAAATGATCTGGTTTTGCAAAACTAGTAATTCTCTGATCTTTATTTTTCACATAGACAAGATCAGCTTGATATATACTTTGCCCACTTACAAATCTACATAATTTGAATTACAACATCAGCTTGTTCTTCCACGGTGCCATTTAACTTTATACAACAAGATGGGTCTTGGCTCTGAAAAGTCATAAGGAGAACTTTTAAATACTACATATACTAGAATATTGATCTTACTGATACTCAGCGTGCACGTCAGTTTCATTATCAGAAACAGTTTGACTGTTAGTTATGTTCATAGGGAGTGTTGTCCAGCTTCAATAATGTAGTATGCGTTATCCTTCATATATTCCTAAAGCACGATGTACGCTGTACATTTATATACAACAGTTGGTTCAAGCACAGACATTGCGGTGTCATGCTTTTCATTCAAAACCACGATGCCACTTTTTACTCCATTACAATCGCATATGGCATCTAATATGCAATAAATTGCTTTGCAAATGCAAGTAATTGTTGCAGACTGGCCGTCATGATGTAATGAAATGGCATATATTGCACACACTCTTTTTAAAAAATAAATAAGGGATTATCATAAATACACAGACCAGTATATGACATTGAAGAACAGGAAGCAAAATGGAAACAGGGCCCTTGCATAAAGATCGATCCGCTTCGCTGCTGATGGGATGACAGGCTTAGGAGGAGGAGGCTTCTTGTTGTTCTTTGCCTGAGATTTCCCAAGCCCACTGTGGACTTCAATGGGCTTTCCGTAACAGTCATAGTTGGACAGTTCAAAATCTCTTGGCAAGCTTCCAACTATGCTGAAATCGTTGGATCTCAGGTCAGATTTCGAAGTGCAAACCTTTTTGCATCGGGTCTCCCCAACCTGTTTAAAAAAATGTTTCGGAAGTCATGAGTTACTCCAGTGTTTCAAGAGCAAGCATAGGGCATTCTTAGATAACATGAAAACCAATGATACATGGGTAGGGCTGCAGCCTTAGACTCATCACTAAATCTTGCTGGACTGGGGTATCAGGACTCTGCAGTGGCCCCAATTGTTGCTCTGCTCTGTCATTTATTGTGCAAATAAAATATGCCAACCGGCCACATTTTCAGGCTGATGTTTTAATTGATATTTGTGTCATTTGTGGATGGTAACTGTTTCATGGTGTATCTTCTAATTTTATTTTAGTTTGCATTGTAAACCACCATAGGAGAAATATGATGATGGTATATAAATGCCTGAAATAAGTAAAATCTGTCTGCCTCAATACAGATTCCATCCATCATGGGGTTGTCACGCTGAACACAGCATGTTTGTTTGTCCCAAATCATCATCTTAGAACATTTCAGAGTTCTGAAAGCTTAAAGGTAATGAAAATGCATGTGAATCAAAGTCCCAAATACTCTGCTCAACTTCAAATTGTGTTTAACCATCTCAACAGCTGTAGGGTGGAAGTAAATGGTATGAATTGCATGGATTTGCAGTACAGTATTTTTCCATGTATAAGACTATACTTTTTCCTAAAATTGTTAGACTAAAAATTGAGGGTCATCTTATACACGGAAGTAAGCCGAGGAGAGAACCGCACGGTTGCGAAACTGCCCAGTGGGGGGCGTCTTATACATGGGGGTGTCTTATACACTGGAAAAATACGGTAAATATCCATGAAGATGGACTGCCCAAGTGATGTAAGAGGACATGAAGAAACAATCATTTGAATGGACAATAATGACCAGAAATGTAAATCCTTGTTGATGAGTATCAGAAGAAGCTGGACATGTCTCAGATGACTTTTGAAAAGATAGCTAACAAGAACAAGAAGCTAACAAGAAATATATATACCTTTCTCTTTTATGATTGACTGTCTACAGAGGACTTATCACTTTCAGACATCTATCAGTCATCAGCATATTAGATATGGGGTACAATGTTGATAAATGGCACAATGAAAATGTGACTTTTCAAATCCTGGGAGATTTTCCAAAGTAATATAATCTCTCTGTCTCTCTCAAATCACATGTTGGAAAGCACTATTTTCTCCCCTTTTCATTGTGCCAGAATTATCCCAGGATATTTTCCTTCCTCAGAACATTTTACCAACATGTTTTAACATTTTGTAATTTCCATTTCTAAGTTCTAGTGTGAGTATTACAAAAGAAATTGAAGATAGGGTGGCCAGTATTATAGTAGCTTTATAGAAAACTATGCAGTGGCTACATTTGGAATACTGTATACAGTTCTGATGGCCACAAGTCAAAAGAAGATATAGAGCTAGAAAGGGGCAACCCAAATGATGAAGGGGCTAGAACACCTTCCCTGTGAGGAAAGGGTAAAATGTTTGGGGCCATTTAATTTAGGAAAAAAACAAACTAAGAAGGAATATTATACAGGCTTATAAAGGTATGCATGGTGTGGAGAAAGTGGATAGAGACAAATGTTTCTCCCTCTAGAACAGACTTCCCCAATGTGGGTCCCCACCAGATGTGTGGGACTACAACTCCCATCATCCCCAACCATTAGCCATGCTGGCTGTGGGAGACCAAAACGTTTGGAGGGACCAACGCTGGGGAAGACTGCTCTAAAACTTGGGTGCAAATGCAATTAATGTATGAAATTTACAGCTAGAAAAAAAGTGGCGACACTTTGACAGCCTGATGGCTTTAAAAGAGGATGTGTCAAATTCATGGCGGATAATCAGTCATCAATGGCTATTAACCATGATAGCTAAATGGAAGCCTCCAGGTTGAGAGGCAGTATATCACTGAAAGCCAGTAGCTGGAGGGAAGGGCTGTTGACTTCAAATCCTCCTTGTGGGCTTCCCCAAAGCATCTGGCTAGCTACTATAAACAGGATGTTGAACCATATTGACCTTTGGTCTTCCCCAGCAGGGCTAGTCTTATGACCCTGTCCCCAAAAGCTTCTTCAGAGAAACTAAAGGTAGAGTTACCACCTTATGGCCAACTGAAAGCCAAACTACAGGTTATGCTAATAATATAGCTGAGGCATCTCTCCTTCTCTCTCTCTCTTTTGTTGCTCTAGTGTAAGTATGTGCAGCCCCAATGTCAAAATATGACCAGCTTTGGCTATGTGCTTCATGCGTAATGTGTAGTTTGGCCCTTAGAACCCTGGAAAATGAGGGTTCTAGATCACAGGGAGGGCCTCTATGGATAAGAGGTGGCTCTCCCCTCCACAGTTGATGTGCAGAGCAGCCTTCCTCAACCCGGTGCCCACCAGCTGTGTTGGATTATGGGAGTTGCAGTCCCAACACATCTAGACGGCACCAGGTGGGGGAAGACTGAGAGAGGTGAAGCTAGCGTGAATGTCTGAGGTGGGATTCTATCGTCCTGATCTTAGATCTATTCAACTTCCATTAATAATCCATTTACAGAGTAATGTAATAAATAGGTATATCAGAGATAATTGTGTAATTCTCACATTACTTTTTTTTCCATATATCTTCAGAAACTGTTGTGTCCCTGCACCTATGCCTTTAAGCAAAATGTAAAAATAATCTCCCTCACCAAAACAGCATTAGTGCCATCATGTGTTCTACCTGGGGCTAGATGCATGAACACGGAAAAAAGTATACTGTTAAGCTGAGGGGATAACATGGGAAGGGACTGCAAGAGTTACTCATGTTTTTGACAAAGGTGTTGTTTTCACTGCTTGGCACAGTAGCAAGTAGATTTATACAGTATCCTCAAATCAAATTGGACTATTAAACATCCCTCTCTCTCTTCCACTCAGAAACATAACCTATGTGCTTGCTCTTTAGGACCAAAAGAATTTGTTATACATGCTGATGATGCCCCAAAGAGTCACTAGAGGGTGCAAGATGGTAATTTGTCTCTTCGTAGGATCTAGCAGCACCAGGGAACAAACGCTGCTGGGTTTTTCTGCAAATTAAGGTAGTAGCTAATCTACACTCTCCCCATGATTGTCAGGTGGAACTAAAGCAGTGACAACATTCTATACTTAAACCATTTAAGGGAGGGGCTGCAGCTCAGTGGTAGGGCACATGCTTTGCTTTGTACGTAGAAGGTCCCAGGTTAAATTCCCGCTATCTCCATGTAGGGCAAGAAATACTCCTGCCTGAAACCCTGGAGAGCTGCTGCCAGTCAGTGTCAATAATGCTGGGCTAGATGGACCAATGGTTCAACTCAGCATAAGGCAGCTTCCTATGTTCCTTTTCCAGATAATTGATCTAGTTTTGCATAATTCTACTAATGCTGAGCAATAGCTGTGTGATACCATTTGAATTTATAAATGTGGCAATAAGTGAATTCTCTGATGCAGCAGCTACATATAAATGCCCTCCCCAAAGGGAGATTCGCCTGGCACCTACATTGTTTTCTTTTCAGCCCCAAGCATTTTAAGACACGATCCTATGCATGATTTCTCCCAGGCATATCTTTCCTTCCAGGCATTTCAAGGCGCAATCCTATGCATGTTTAGACAGAAAAGGATTCGTAGGACTTTTTTTTGTCTAAACATGCATAAGATTGCACCCTTAGAGACCTAGTTCTAGATTTTATGGCTGTTTGATCTATTCCTGTGCTGTTTGTTGTTTTGTTTTGTATCGTATTCTTTTAAATATTTGTATTGTATTTTATATTTTTAACTGTATGTATGGCATTTTAGTATTTTAACTGTTGTAATTCACCATCTAATATTGGTTATTGGGCAGATTAAAAATTAAATAAATAATCTTGTCTCCATTTCTAATATAATCCCATTTGTCCTCATTCTTCAGTTTAGCTATCATACTTGAACCTTTCTACCTACCTACCTACCTACTCTCTGTGGCCTGAATTCTTCCTCTGCTCCATTAGGGGCAGTTATGCAAGAGAGTATGGGTTGGAAAAAGGGAAGAGGAGTTGCTGGCCACAACTGGAGGTGTTTATAGAAACTGATGCTGATGGGGGAAGAGGCACACACATTTTCACATTGAGCTAAGAGCAGCCTTGCCACTGGGTAACTTCCAGGCAGAGGGTAAGATAAGAAGGGATTCCCCTTGTGGCTGCAGCTGAATATCCTCAAGGCTTGGAGCAAATCGAACATCCTAGTTGCACACCTAGTTTTCTACTATCACTGGTCTGCCACAGTGAAGAGGAAATGAATCGTTATGGTCAAAGCTGAATGAGAACTAAAAGCAACATGTTGAGTACTGTACTGAGGTCTTGCCATTTGTCTTTAAGAGGGGCTTCAGCAGCAAGGAATGGAGGATTGAGTTCTAGTGCAGTGATGGCGAACCTTTTTGACCCCGAGTGCCCAAACCACAACACAAAACCAACTTACTTATTTCAAAGTGCCAACACTGCAATTAAACCTGAATACCGGGTTTTTAGTTTAGTAAAAACAACTCATACAGTTATCCAAACTAATTAACATCTTTTGTCTTAAAAGAAAAACACAATAACAGGGCTTTCAATGATACAAACAGCTTTTTATTGAAAAAAAACATCAACTCAATTTTTTTTAATAGTACTACATTGTACAGGTTGACTTTTACTTTTACTAATCCAACACCTGTAGAAGCATCAGAGTAAAGCTTGCCCCATACAATTTCAGTCTGGCATATAATTTTATTACAAGTTGAGAATCCCTTATCCTTATCTAAATTACCTTCATGCTTATGACATAGCAGCCTGAAGGTAATTTAGATAAACTTTTTAAATAATTAGGCGCATGTATTTTTGAATAAGGGATTCTCAACTTGTAATATGATTATAAGCCAGACTGAAATTGTATGGGGCAAGCTTTACTCTGGGTCCTTTCCCTGATTCTACAGGTGTTGGATGAGTAAAAGTAAAAGTCAACCTGTACAATGTAGTACTATTTAAAAAAACTGAGTTGATGTTTTTTTTTTTTTACAAAAGGGGCTCATGTTTTTGTTTGTTCAAGTCTTGGAGTCTACAAAAACACAAAATTTATGAAAAAAGACAGATGAAGCACCTGCAAGGAACCCAAGGCAGCTTACATAGTCCTCCTCCTCCTCTCCATTTTATCCTCACAACAACCCTGTGAGGTAGCTGAGGCTGAGAGTGGCCCAAAGTCACCCAGTGAGTTTCATGGCCAATTGGGGACTAGAACCCAGATCTCCCTTGAGAAGGAAGAGGGAGGGAGAGAAAAGAGGGTGGCAGAAAGAGAAAAGGGCTACAAATGCCACTTTTCAAGCCTTTTCACATTCTCCGGATCAGGAAGGGGCTGCAGAGGCCCCTCTTCTCCGCCGGCTGGGCATGGGAGTTGGCCCGGCCGGCGCTGCTTTAGGAGCGCCGGCCTGGGCCTGGGCGGGGCAGCGGGGCTTCCCCGCCCGGGCCCAGGCCGGCGGCGGCATGTCCTCTGGATCGGGAAGGGGCTGCAGAGGCCCCTCTTCTCCGCCGGCTGGGCCCGGGAGTTGGCCCGGCCGGCGCTGCTTTAGGAGTGCCGGCCTGGGCCCGGGCGGGACAGCGGGGCTTCCCCGCCCGGGCCCAGGCCGGCGGCGGCATGTCCTCCGGATTGGGAAGGGGCTGCGGAGGCCCCTCTTCTCCACCGGCTGGGCACGGGAGTTGGCCCGGCTTCCCCGCCCAGGCTCAGGCTGGCGGCAGCGTGTCCTCCGGATCGGGAAGGGGCTGCAGAGGCCCCTCTTCTCCGCTGGCCGGGCACAGGAGTTGGCCCGGGCTGGCGCTGCTTTAGGAGCGCCGGCCTGGGCCCAGGCGTGGCGGCGTGGCTTCCCCGCCCGGGCCCAGGCCGGCGGTGGCGTGTCCTCCAGATTGTGAAGGGGCTGCGGAGGCCCCTCTTCTCCGCCGGCCGGGCACGGGAGTTGGCCCAGCCGGCGCTGCTTTAGGAGCGCTGGGCGTGGCTCCTTCGCCCGGGCCCAGCCTGCCGCTGGCGCATCCTCCGAATCGGGAAGGGGCCACGGAGGCCGGGTGACATGCCCTTCTCGGCCCTTCCCCGGCAGAGGAGGTGGCCTGCGCGATGCCGGGTGAAACGTGGCGGCCAGGAGCGGCCGCTTCGCCCCCCTGATCTCGAGCTCTGTTAGAGCTCTGTGCCCCTGGCGACCTATGGCTCGTGTGCCAGCAGAGCGGTCCCCACGTGCCAGCTCTGGCACGCGTGCCATAGGTTCGCCATCACTGTTCTAGTGGAATAGGATGGAAGATCAGAGTGAAATGCTATAGCAACCTTTGCAGAAGACCAAGGCAGGCAGGCAGATAGGCTAGGCAGGCAAGCTCAGAAGTGCAGATGCTTAGAAAATACATAGCAAGTCATACAGACAAGACCAGAATCTGGCTGTTGACCAGCCAAAGATCCAGGCTTGACCTAGAAGCATTTATAGCCAGGTGGACCAATGGGCTGCTTGGGTGGGGTGAGTTCTGCTGGAATCTTGGGAGCCAATTCAACTGTTCCAGCTTTCTCTCTGCAGACGTAAGTCCCAAGGGCTCAGTAGCAAGTGGAACACAGATCAGGAGGCACCTGTGTTTTCAGCCCTAGCTGCACATGATATTGAACAATACTGCAGATAAATGATCTAAGGCTGTGTCTCACCTAGCACAAATCCACAGATACATTTTCCACTGGTCCACAGTGATCATGTATAGCTCAGACATCTGACAAATAAGGAAAGACTTCAAAAGATGAATTGACAAGGAAGTATTTTACAACTGTCAAGTCTGTTTTATGGGTAGAATTTACTTACGGTGTTATATTGTTATTAAAACACTATTAAAACTCTCATTCAATAATGTGGGATAAATTTGACCAAGAACACACTTTACAGTGCAGAATTTACACAGACATAACCTATGATATAATCCTTCTAGGGACTTGTCACCTGCATGCAATACTTACTTAATTTATTAATTTATTAAATTTATAGTCTGCCTTTCTGCCAAAAATGGTGCTCAATGTTGCCAATTTTCAGCTCCTAACATTTATAGTTTTCTTTTTGTACTATAAAGAGAAATCCCCTCTAAGCACCCAACTGAACCCTTGGTTATGGAATATTTTTTGTCCCAGGCTCCCAGCCAATGCTGGGGTAAAAGAAATCCAACAAACAGTGATCCAAGGAAGCAGATCTAAGTGCCCATACAGATTTATATTTCTGAAAACCAAAGAGAGCCTGGGACAGAAAACTAGCCAAAGGAATGAATTGGTTTTTGCTAGGGGCGGGGGGGGGGGGGACACTTCCAAAATCCCTACTATATTATATTGCTGATACAAAATTGTGTTGTTGCTATGAAAACGGCTGTTCAGAATGATAACTATTACCTTTCTAACCTCTTCTTTGCACCTGCTTCAGAGGAGCTTTCAGCAAGTAGCCCTAACTCAGGGGTCCCCGATACAGCACCTTAATAGTGCCTGTGAAGCGGTCCCCAATGTGGTGCCCGCAGGCATCCGCAAAACTTTTCCTTGATTTTTAATGTACATACATGGATTTGTATTGTATATATCCATAGCAATGCATACATATGAAATGCAGACACTTTTCTAGCAATTATACATAGGCTTCAACAAAAGCAGACCAAATATCCAAATAAGTATCCATCTGAAGGTGCCATCTATATGCCACCCATTCAAATATTGAAAGTGTTGTAAGATCCTCAATCCATTGCATTATAGAAGGTGAGTGTCTATCCTTCCAACATTGTAATATCAGTCTTTTAGCTGGCAAAAGGGCACGGAGAATCCATTTACACGGATTATTTGCTAATTTCTAAGAAGCAGGTAAATAAAAGAGTGTGTGCATCAGTGAATATTAAAGACTGTTCCAGTACAAAATTTATCTGTATAATAACCTCCTCCCAAAAATAAGCAATTACTGGACACTGCGGTGTACAATAGACATGAAACAAAAGTTTTTGCTGAATAAGACACAGCCTAAGATCCATAGATGTGACAGGTAGACACCAAAGTGGCGGTCCACTGATTAGGCATTTGTGGTGGTGCCCACAGCAGTTTCTCAAATTCCCAGATGTGCCCACGGATCCAAAACGTTTGGGGACCCTTCCCTAACTTGTGCCTGTTTGTTTAAAAAATGCTTCACTATCACAATGAAATTCGACTTACTGTCAATGTCATCCTTCCCCAACCTGGTGCCCTCTAGATGTCTTGAACTACAACTGCCATCATCCCAAGCCAGCAGGGCCCATGCCCTTGCTGGGTGGGGATAATGGCAATTGTAGTCCAAGACACATGGAGGGCACCAGACTGGGGAAAGAAGGTCCATGTAAAACCCTCAACTGTGCATTTCCCTAGCACTGCCCTCTAAACTTAATATATCAAGTGACTGAAGATGCTGGGCATATTTGCACAACACGGGAACCACGGGGGAGCAGAAGTCCCCCGCGGTTCCCCTGTCGTGCGAACGCCGACCAGGGGTGCCCCCGCGGGACGGCCGCGCACGGGACGCACACAAAGTGACCATGGGCGGTAGAGGGGTAAGCCCCTACCGTGCATGGACACCCTGCCATGCGAACAGTGGGCGGCCGCACAGAGGTGGCAGCCCAGAGCGGCCGGAGCTGCCGCCGCTCCATCCTGTAGGAACAAACAGCTCCTCTGGGCATCCCGGGCCCCGCCCCCTAGTGCTGGGAGGCCTGCACTGCGGTGCAGGGACTGCCGGCTCCACCGGGGCCTGCCCACGCGCGCGGAGCACAGGTCGTCTGCGGCGCCCTGCCGGACCCTGCAGATCGCCCCGTGGTGCCTCCCCCGCCCGCAGCCTGGGTCGTGCGAACCGGCCCTCAGTGACTTTGCAAAAATAACCATGCAAGAAAGCCACTTACTTGTAAAGTGCTGATGTGCACCGGGGTGCCTGTGCCATTCACGGTATTCTTTTTAGCTGCATTTCCACCTTTCCCTTCCGCTTGTTCTGCCTTAGCAATCTTTGCTTTTTCAGCTTCAATTCGCTTTGGATTGTTCAGCATGACTTGAACCACGGCGTACTCGACCAGCGAAGCAAACCCAAAGAGAAGGCATGCAATCAGCCACACATCTAAGGCCTTCACATAAGACACTTTGGGGAGTTCGGCAGCAAGGGTAGTACATTCTGACGCCAAGCTGAGCACTGAAAAGATACCTAAGGCACGGGGAAAAAACCCAGTAATGTACTAAGTAATGGAAACCTTCCAGCATTGCTAAACTTTCCCCTCTTTCTTGCCCCTCAAACATTTGTGCTGCCAGATTCTAAATAATGATATTTACACTCAAAGGGATCAGAATTTGCTGATGTACCACATATGTTTTGCAGGAGATGAATATGGATGTACATGGTGAATTATGGAATTGGTTACATACACAGATACATATTCAGAGCACATGCATAGCCATTATAGTTTTTATTGTTGCTCACAACTCTTATTTATCATGGCACATCTATGTCCTTTTGCTGATCAGCACCGGTTCTTACCATGAATTTTCAAACCATCAATCAAATGGAGTTTTAGATGTCACAAAAAGATGGAGAAATACGGCAACTGAGTGGCAGACAGGTGGCTATCTCTGCTTCTGATTCTCCTGCAGGGAACGCAGCAGTCAAATTGGTTGTCTATATGTGTACTAATTTTATACATCACAAAACAGTCTGCTCATTATTTTGCTACCTTTAAAAATGTGTATTATATTTTAACAATTGTCTACCTTTCACAGTAAAAATGTCAAGGACAGTCATCTTTGCAGAGCTAAAATCCATAGCCTTCAAACATCTTGCACTCCATAGCCATTCAAGTTTAAAAACTAAACTTCTAAAATCCATTGACTGAAAAGAGGGCAGCTTGGCTTTCACCACTTTGTTCAACAGGGCAGCGAAGGTCACTGTGACCTGCTGTTGGTTTCCATTTGTCTTGAATCTAGGGTGAAAAGTTTGATCTCAGGATGATCGAAAAGAATCAGATCTTACAATATTTCAAAGGAAATACATCATCGGACAGAAGGAGGTGGGTGGGTGGGTGAGAAACAGATTTCATCAAGGAGCTGCTTTGCTCTGAAAACCAAGGGTATCATGGCTTCAGGAAAAAAAGCCAGAAAATGAGAGCTGTTGTGCACGTCAGAATGTGGGGGTGAGAAATGTTTAGCCAAGAAGACAATAGGTGTGGGAGAGAGACTGCCTGGAGTTCAAACCATGTAGAAGAACAGGCCCTGTCCTGGTCTATATGCTGAGAGAACTAAACCCAAGGGCACACCATGCTCCCTGGAATCCCATGGACTGAGGAAATGCTAGAGCCCCTTTCAGCAGAGGCTGGACTGTGCACCTCCTTCCCCTTGGATGGCCACAGTCTGTTTCCTCACACTGCTATCAGAGGGTCCATGCATGGCTCTTATTAGAAATGGAGTTGTGTAGTACTAGCTGCTCCACCATCTTCATAATCCATAATCAGGCCTGATGCCACCACATGGCATCCTCAGGCAGCTGCTGGGGCCCAAGTGGTCTGGCAGTTTCCATTGCGAAGGCCTGCCCTGGATGGATGGGCCCCTTTTTTTAAAAAAAGAAGAAGTCCTGAGGGCTGGCTGACTGAGTACTGGCTGCCAACCATTCTCACTGGTGTCAGACTGTGGTGGCAGGAAGGCTGACACCAGTCCTGTTTCCATGCACGTTGCTGCCATCTCAGAGTTGCCAGAGCTGCCATTTTTGCCTACTACCATCAGGCAAGCTTGAGGGGCACTAGGAGTGGCTACAACAGTCTGCTGGGGGAACCACAGAAGGCCCACTCACACCTGGAACTAGGGTAGTCCTTAGCGGGCCTGCTAGGGCAGCTTGCCCAGGACCCCCTCAAACCTGGCCCTGTCCTCTGATTTTGTAAGAAAGACAACGAATATGGGAAGAAGAGTTCTCTGAGCTTAAGACCCACTCTCAGCCAAAAGCTAGAAACTGAACTGTGTATCACAGCATGTCATCCCCTCACCATCCCAGACTGCTAGATGTTGGAGAACCTACATATACTTTCCATGAGTAATGCTTTAAATATCAAGGATTCATCATTCCACCCCCAACACCAAAACGGATATCCCCTCCAAATTTCTACTCACAGTTGCATTCATACAGGTCAATGGTGATACAGTGAGCGGATACAGGAACAACCTGCTTATAGGCTACAGATCTTGTCTCTTAAAATGTGGAGACATGTATGGGACTGAAAGAGAGAAGATTGGGATGAGAGTGAAAAGCATGCCATGAGAGTGCAGTTGCCTTCAGTATCCAATGACATCTCTTGCTACTGAAGCAACCTCAAAATGGACAAGTGGCATTCGGTGGTTCTGACAGGAGGTGAAAACGTAGGTTACCCAGTGGCACTCTTGCAGCACTTGCATCAGGATTGATCCAAAACGACAACCAGGAAAGCACGACAATCAGTAGTGTTGGAGCATAAACACCCATCATATAAAAGCCAACTTGTCTTCTTAAAGTGAAGATCACTTCTACGCACGTGTAATAACCTTTGGAGAAATAAACACATTTCAATACTCATGTTTCTACAGACCCCTGGTCCCAGATATAAATGCTTTAGATGCAATCAGTGGAGGCTGGTGGCTCCAATGCTAGTGGGGCAGTGTATCCACTCCGGGTTTTAGTCTGAACTTTTAAGGATCTATCTATGGTGCTGAACCCTGCCCCTCAAATAGGTTCATTGGAGCCACCAACTACTGCTGGGTGCAATCTTATATACACTTACCCAGTAAGTCCCATTGAATTCACTGGGGTTTACTTCTGAGTAGACATGTACAAGACTGCACTGTCAATGTCACCAAGAAATTTATTTATTTATTTATTTACTGTACTTTAAAAACACCTAATAAGTGAAGTTCTCCAATACATTAAAAACAGGTAGTACAAATATTAAACAAAAAAATAAATAAAATAAAAACAGCACAGAATGAAACCAAGATAAAACCAGCACAGAATGAAACCGATAAAACCAGCAGCAAAGAATAAAAACATTACATCATGAAACCAGATCAATATCAGCAGCAGAATAGAGTACTAAAAGCAGTTCTTACAGTACCTGGGAGAATAAAAAGGTCTTCACCTGGTGCCGAAAAAAACATCATGTAAGCACCAGGCGAGCCTCTCTGGGGAGGGCATTTTGCAACCATTTTTCACCACTGAAAAAGCCCTCTCCTTAGTAGCCACCCACTTCACTTCATTCAGTTGGGGCACATGGAGAACGGCCTCTGAGGATGATCTTAGGGTCCAGCCAGGTACATATGGGAGGAGACAATCCTTCAGGTAACCTGGCCCCAAGCCTTATTTATTTATTTATTTATTTATTTAATACATTTTTATACCGCCCAATAGCTGAAGCTCTCTGGGTGGTTTACAACAGTTAAAATCATAAAATACAATATAAAATATAAAATTTAAAACCACAGATTAAAAACAAACAGCAGAGCTAGCAGCAGCAGTTACAATAAAGGAATTAAAAACAATTACAAGATTAAAATGATTAAGATGATTAAAATGCCTGGGAGAACAGAAAGGTCTGTCAGGGATGCTTTGACCTGGATTCCTGCATTGAGCAGGGGGTTGGACTCGATGGCCTTGTAGGCCCCTTCCAACTCTACTTTTCTATGGTTCTATGATCTGGGCACCATTGAAACTGTCCAATTAGCTAATACACTATGTGATATATTATCTCCAATCAACATCAATTCAGACTTCAACCAGTTAACTGAATAGCCAGACAAATCACCAAAAGTATTAATCAACTGCATCAAAGCTGGAATAGATGCCTGAGCTGCGAAATGCATGTGTATGCTTCAACAGGGGAAGGTGGGAAGAGTAGTAGAAATACCTTAACAATTTCAAAGTAGGGCTTTAAATGTTAATACCAGCACTCTGAATTGGGCCTGGAAATAGACTGGCAGTCAGTGCAGATGGAGAATTCATAGATCATAGAGTTGGAAGGGGCCTAGAAGGCCATCGAGTCCAACCCCCTGCTCAATGCAGGAAACTAGAGGAGGGGTCTCCCATCCAAGTAATAACCAGGCCTGACCCTGCTTAGCTTTCCACACTCAGACAAGCTGAACCAGCGTGAACCACAGGCCTGTCATCATCATCAGGCGATCACTCGTGACCGAGTAAGATTGTCTTCCGGGATAAAAGGAGGAAATTCTAAAGAAGATTGTGTAGACTCTAGCGATGGGTCCGTAAGTGACTGTGGAGGCCAATTCTAGATCCACACAGCTTCCCACAGTGAGGACACAGGTTACCAGATAGAAGATGGTCCTGTAAAGGATTCATTTGACGTGCTTTTCGCTTAGCACGTTTCTCCCTTTCACCTTGCACTCGGGCTTCTTCAAAGTCCATGGAACCTTTGTGAAAGGCCAACCTCCATTTAGATCGTTCATGGGCCAGAGCTTCCCAGTTTTCGATGTTTATATTGCATTTTTTTTAGATTAGCCTTATGAACATCTTTAAACCTCTTATATTGACCACCGATATTCCGCTTTCCATCCTTGAGTTGGGAGTAAAGTAACTGCTTTGGGAGACGGCAGTCAGGCATTCGAACAACATGACCGGTCCACTGAAGTTGGCGTTGAAGGATCATTTTTTCAATGCTAGTAGTCTTTGCTTCTTCCAGTACACTGACATTTGTTCGCCTATCTTCCCAAGTAATTTGCAGGATTTTCCGGAGGCAACGTTGATGAAACCTTTCAAGGAGGTGGAAGTGACGTTTATAGATAGTCCATGTTTCGCAGGCATACAATAAAGTTGGTAATACAATGGCTTCATAAACCAGGCCTGTATAGAAGTACTGGCATAATATGACCAGATCGGCCAGTCCCAGTTAGCAGTTTAGCTGCCCTATTTTGAACTTACTGAAGTTTCTGGACTGTTTTCAAAGGCGTTTCAAAGAAACGTGCTCCACTTTAAGGGTTTCTCCATTTGATTTCAAAGGAAGCTATATGAAGCTTTGACCCTGCTCAAATTAGAGTTCAAATCCATTTTGGAAAAAGAATAAACAGTGAGCATCCAGTGGTGCTGTTACCAGTGGATATCTGGGCAAAGGTCCAAGGCAGCCTGGTAGCAAACAATGGCACAGAGGCGGCGGCAGCACTGGCAAAAGAAGCGCTGCAGGCACCATTTTAATTGAAATAATTTCCCCCAGAGCGAGAGTGGCAGCATGACGTCAACCAATGAGGTGCCACCTTTGGTGCTACATGGAATAAGGGTACTGGAATAGTGAGGGGGTGGTTTGAGCCTTTTCACCTGCCCTCTCACCACAACTGTCTTCTCACTGGCTGCACACCTCAAAAGGTGGTGCCTAATAGGCTGTGGTGGCTGCCACTCTTCTTCTGGGGAAAATTACTTCAATTAATGATGTGCAGCTGTAACCTTGGAGTCTGTTGGCACAGTGCTTTGCAACGTGCAGTGGCAAGCAGCAGGCAGAACCCTTGCCTGCCTGCCAGGTAGAAAGGAGAGTGCCACCACCACTGCAGGGGAAAGGTTGCGGGGGGGGGGGAGTGGCAGCAGGCCGTGAGGAGAAGTGAGAAGAGTGAACTCACCACTCAACAAAAGCTAAAAACAATGGGGTGGCCAGTGTAGCCCCTTGCAAAAAGGCACCTCATCCAGGGCCCTTGAAACTTAGCACTGCCCAAGAAGAATCTGTCCTAGAGCTGAACCAAAATTTCTCAGAAAACCTTTTGTTTCTCATCCCCGATTCCCCCCCCCCATATTGACCATCATTATTTTAATTTAATTTCATTTATTTCATTTCTATACTGCCCCACAGCCGAAGCTCTCTGGGCGGTTCGCAACAGATTGTGCATAAAAACAACAATAAAAGCATACAAAATAGTTTAAAAGATTAAAAACCTAAATTTAAAAACACAGTGTAAAATAACAGTCCAAAGTTAATAAAACTAAGCCTAGAAGTGACAATCCCCCCCCCCCCCGGTGCTACTTTGAGCTCTTAACTATTGAATGCCTTGGCATAGAGGGAAGTCTTAACCTGGCGCTGAAAAGATAGTAAGGTTGGCGCCAGGCGGGTCTCAGTGGGGAGCGTATTCCATAATTGGGGGGCTACCACTGAGAAGTCCCTCCTCCTTGTTCCCACCAACCGAGCCTCCCTTGGAGGTGGCAGTCGGAGGGCCCCAGATGTTGAGCGTAGTGTCCGGGTAGATTGCAGTTGGGAGAGACGTTCCTTTTGCGATGTCCCACCCCCACCCCCATGCCCAGAACAACAATGGATGCAGCTGCTGCTGCTTCTGCCACCGTTTGCAGTGGCGGCGGCAACAACAACAACAACAACAACAACCTCCTCTTAGGAAAAAAGAAGGAAACCGTGCTGTTGCTCGCTGCTAATGGTCAGCCTCACCCCAGGAACCCGTTGGTGAAATGGTTTCCCAAATTTCTCATGCCTATTTGGAAAATTTTGAGGGGACATTTGTGCACAACTCTAGCTTTCCATTACAAAATAACTGACTCAAGTAGCTCTTGGAGGCAACATGAGAAAAATGAAAGAAAGACTAGCATATCCACCTAAACTCCTAGATCACAAATGAAGCCCTCAGCTTTGCAGGGTGTGTGTGTAGAAAACGAGGAGTTGCATTCTGTCATTGCTAGGAGATTTATTTTAGCTAGCTTCTGATCTAAAAACCCCAAGAAAATGGGAAACAACTCCTATGTGAAAAAAGTTCACATTTATATTACATTTCTGGAAGTCAGTGACAGTGGGAAAGCACTTTTCAAAATGAAGTTAAGAACATTCCTAATCAGTTCTTATGGTGATAAAAAAAAATCTGATGGAAAGCTGGTTCCTAATGCTCATGATCTCTGTTAAAGAGCCACATTGCATCAATGATAAAATATGGATATAGTTGCAGGCCTTGATAATCATACTGCAACACACAAACCACCCTGTGCAGGGAAGGAAATCTATCTGAAAGACAATGAGGCAAGAAATAAAAAGAATTAGCCAACCCCCTTGATATCCAGAACACTGTAGATTACTTTAAATCAGGTGTGGGCAACAGGGCCCACAAGCTACTTGCACACACTCCAACAGATTGTGTAGCCCTCATTGCCTTGCCACTGAATTTGGCACAGAAACTCAGGGGTGCGGCAGTAGGAGGGAAAATGCCAATTTCCCTTTAAAACAAAGTGTGCAAGGAGCGTTTTAAAGCAAAATCGTGCTCCCTGAAGCCCTCCTAATTGGTAGCCATCACTACATCTTGTGGAAGTGAATCCCTCAGTTTAACTATGTGCTGTATGAAGAAGTACTTCCTTTTATTGGTCCTGAATCTCCTACCAATCAGCTTCATGGGATGACCCTGGGTTCTAGTATTATGAGAGGGAGAAAAATGTCTCCCTGTCCACTTTCTCCACATCATGCATAATTTTGTACACCTCTATCATGTCTCCCCTTACTCGCCTTTTTTCTAAACTATACAATCGCAGCTACTGTAACCTTTCCTCATAGGGGAGTTGCTCCAGCCCCTTGATCATTTTAGTTGCCATTTTCTGCACTTTTTCCAACTCTACAATATACTTTTTAGGTGCGGTGGTAACCAGAACTGTACACATTATTCTAAGAGTGGTGGCACCAAAGGTTTGTATGGTATAAGGGCCGTATGGTATTGGCAGTTTTATTTTCAATTCCTTTCCTAATTATCCGTAACATGAAATTTACCTTTATTGCTGCTGCAGCACACTGAGTTGACATTTTCATCAAGCTTGTGCTCCCTTTTTATTTTCCTCATTTGGACAAGGTTTCCATTTTCTGAAGGAAGCCTTCTTTTCTCTAATAGCTTACTTGACTCTGCTCGTTAACCATGCTGGTGATCTCTTGGACTTAGTGCTACTTTTTCTAACCTGCGGTATACATGAGCTTCTATTATTGTGGTTTGGAGTAACCTCAAAGCATTATGAAGGGATTTAACCCTCTTGACTCCTCCTTTCAACTTCCTTTTTACCAATTCCTTCATTTTAGAGAAGCTTCCTTTTTGGAAGTCAAATGCGACTTTGTTGGACTTCCTTGGCAATTTTCCATTTAAATATATATAAAATCTGATAGCACTGTGGTCACTGTTTCCAACTGGTTCAACAACACTCATATCTCATACTAGGTCCTGGGTGACTCTACATAGGATTAAATCCGGGATCACCTCCCTTCTGGTTGGTTTGATGACCAACTGTTCTAGGGCATAGGTCCAGGAGGCTGTGAATGCCTCCTTAAAGGAGGGGTCGGTGCCAGCTGCATTGAAAGGGGCTGCGATTAGGCCACTCTTAAAAAAACCAAATCTGGACCCAGAAGACCTGAACAACTATAGACCTGTTGCAAATATCCCTTTCCTGGGCAAGGCGTTAGAGCACATGGTGGCCGGGCGGAAATGGATTATCTAGATCCATTTCAATTGGGTTTCAGGCCTGGCTTTGGAACAGAACCTGCCTTGGTCGCCCTGTGGGATGACCTTTACTGGGAGAGAGACAGAGGGAGTGCGACCCTGTTGATTCTCCTGGATCTTTCAGAGGTTTTCGATACCATCGACCATGGTATCCTCCTGGATAGGCTGGTGGGTTTGGGAGTTGGAGGCACTGCTTTGCAGAGGTTTTGCTCCTACTTGGCCAGCCGATTCCAGAAGGTGGTGCTGGGGGATTACTGCTCTGCGCCATGGCAATTATGCCATGGAGTACCACAGGGCTCCATTTTATCCCCCATGCTTTTTAACATCTACATGAAACTGCTGGGAGAGGTCATCCGGAGGTTTGGGCTGCAGTGTCACCAATATGCGGATGACACTCAGCTCTACCTCTCTTTTTCATCAAATTCAGGTGAGGCAGTGGCTCTTTTGAATCAGTGTCTGGGCCTGGTAATGGACTGGATGAGGGTCAATACATTGAGGCTCAATCCAGACAAGACGGAGGTGCTGTTTGTGGGCGGATCATCTGTCTGGAGGGATGATATTCAACATGTCCTAGCTGGGGTTGCACTCCCCCTAAGGGACAGGGTTCATAGTTTGGGGGTGCTCCTGGACTCCGAACTATCACTGGAGTCACAAGTGGACTCAGTGACAAGAAGCGCCTTTTATCAGCTTAGGCTGATTTACCAACTACGATCCTATCTGGACAGGCAGAGCCTAGCAACAGTTATCCATGCTCTGCTAACCTCTCGTTTGGACTACTGTAACACACTCTACGTGGGGCTACCTTTGAAAATGGTCCGGAGAATTCAATCGGTTCAAAACAGGGCAGCAAGGCTGCTAAGAGGGACTGGCCAACAAGAACATATTACGCGAGTCCTCTATGATTTACATTGGCTACCAATTGAAGTCCGGGCCCGATTCAAAATGCTTACATTAACATTTAAAGACCTAAACAGCTTGGGGCCAGGTTATCTGAAGGAACACCTCATCCCATACGAGCCTGCCCGAACTCTGAGATCTTCTTCGGAGGCCCTTCTCAGAGTGCCCCCTCCAAAAGAGGCTAGAAGGGTGGCTACTAGAGGAAGGGCCTTCTCAGTTGTGGCACCCCATCTATGGAATCAGCTCTCCAAGGTGCACCTGGCGCCTACCCTCTATTCCTTCAGGTGCCAGGTGAAGACCTTTTATTTGCCCAATATTTTAATGGTTAATTTTATTCTTTTTGTTATCACTACTTTTATTATCGCCACTGTACTTCTGAATTGAATTTATTTTGGCTGCTTGTTTTTATCATGTTATTTTTAGTATGTTTGTGTTTTTATATTATTTTAGTTGATATTATTGTGTTGCTTTGTTTTGTAAACCGCACAGGGAGCCTTTTGGCTGATAGGTGGTGAATAAATATATTAAATAAATAAATAAATAAATAGTTGTTTAGGACACTGAGAAATTTAACCTCTTTGTCATGAGTGGACCATGCATTTATTCAGTTAATGTGGGGGTAACTGAAGTCACCTGTTATTACTACACTTCCTCATTTGGAGGCTTCTTTTCTATCTCAAAATCACCCTGAGCGATCTGGTCTGGGGGATGACAGCATGTTCCTAGTACTAAATTATTTTTGGAGCCCAGTATTGTCACCCACAGTGCTTCTATGGATGAGTCTTTTAAGTTTGAAGTTTTCTATTCTGCTCAACACTATGCCTTCTTTGACGTACAGAGCAACTCCTCCTCCAGTATGCCCTTTCCAGTCCTTCCTATAGAGTTTGTATCCAGAGATAACCGTATCTTACTTGTCCTCTCTATTCTACCTGGTTTCCATAATTTCCACTGTATCTAGGTTCTCCTTTAAAACCAGGCACTCCAACTCTCCCATTTTGGCTGGGAGGCTTCTAGCACTTGCATAGAACACCCATACAGTGCTCAGCCCGAGAAAAGCTCTCATCTCTGATCAGCAGCTGATCAGACATAAGAGCTTTTTCCTGCCAGGAGAAGGGGCAGGCCCTGGGGAAGAAACTGGTGGGCTAGATGTATCCAGCCCACGGGCTCTAGGCTCTCATTCCCACTATGAATAAGGAAGGATCTATCTGTTTCCACATGTGGATTACCTTTTGTTGGATCTTGGGCAGTATGTATATTTAAAAAAACCATAAATAAAGATTGCACTATAGCCAACATGGCAATCTTGTACTTCCTAATATGTGTCTAACTGAAATCTCTGTAATGATATTGAACTGTGGATTTAAGAGAGAATATGAAGGTGTAACACACCATTTTTAAAATACAAAAATAAAAACCAATCATATGAAAGTGCAACTATTGTGTTTTCCAAGATGCAACTCCAAGATTTTTAGTCACAAATGAGTGTAATTGCTTAAGGCATAGGATTAATTTTATTATTGCACATAGGGAGCACATGATCCACCCCCTAACCAACTACCTTACACAACAAACCTAACTACAAACGTGTATTATAAAATATAAATTTGGTAGCTAATGGTTTTAACTTAACATAAAGAAGCACTAAAAAGGTCCAGTATAAAATTATAATTTTGCATAATTAATGTACTGAACACAATCCCGTTCTGGTTATTTGATCCTCTCCTCTTTTATGAACTTGATCCAATGAAATGCCTTCTATGCCATTTATGATCGGATTCCACAGATTGTTAAATTCTTATTTCACTTTCCATACTATATATGACTTTTATGTGCTCAGCTGTTTATGTTAGGTCAGAAGCTCACTTCTGCTCTGACTAAAAGCCTTACACTATCTTTCAAATAGAAATCATAGACACCAACACGAATAATGTAGATTTTACATTAAAGGAGGCCTGCTGGCAGTTTCACTACGAGAATAATAATGCTCTCTCATAAACTAGAAGAAAAAAACAAAGTCAACCATCAAAACATAAACCAATGGTCATCCTTAAACTTCCTTCTTCTTGAACAGTCCTGTCCAAGCTCTCTCTCTCTCGCACACAAATATATATTTATATGTAAAGTGCTATCAGGATTCCAGTTCTGTTAAAAGTAAGATCAGAACTGGGAAAATGATTAATCCCCATGTTTATAACTGCCAAGATAAGCATTACACCTTCGTTTTATAGAACTACAACCTGATTTGTAATCCAAACCAAGATGAAAAATGCAGCTATAAAAGTCAGCATGGTGCAACAGAGAGAGAGAGAGAAAGAGAGAGAGAGAGAGAGAGAGAGAGAGATGATTTGGTTGAGAGTCCTTAGCAATCAAATTTTAATAAAGAAATGAAGTGAAACATCTGATCTTTGATTACATGGGAAAGAAACTGTGAGATAGTGAAATAAAATATATTTGTGTTATTATTATAAGCAATTATTTCATTGCTCCTACAATCTTCAGAATATAGGGTATTCTCCTATAAAAGTTTAACAGGTCATGAATTTCTTTATCTTGCTCCTACAGTGCACTAGAGCTGGAGCCATTACTTAATTATGAATCTTTGTAATTATCGAATTAATGGATTGGTGATAGACAACAATAAAGCTTCAATGAGCATGACTCAACAATCTGTCTCTCCCACTGATTGCTGTGACAAGGGCCTGATTATTTCCCCTTCTTACGTACTGCGTCATAATCCCTCCATGCTGACTGTGGTGTCAACCTGTATGGCTCACTAGGCAAATGCTGTACTAGTTGTCAAGGCCAGTTAGCACAGACATCAGTCTGGTTTCCACATCATGGAAACCCAGGATTTTTTAAACCCTGAGTCAGCCTGAACGAGCCAGAGAACTACAGTAATACCTTGGATTGCAAGTAACTTGGTTTGAGAGCGTTTTGCAAGACAAGCAAATTTTTAAATATTTATTTAATATTTTTTTTACTTGATATACAAGCCTTGCAATACAAGTACTGTAGTATGGCTTAAATTAAAAATCTCTGTACAAATTTTTTTGGGGGATTTCGTTTTGATATAAGAGTGTTTTGGATTACAAGCACGTTTCCGGAACGAATTATGCTCTCAATCCAAGGCATGACTGTAGTTCACATAGCTCAATCGCTCCCACTTGGCTCCTCTTGCCAGTGGGATCAGCTAAACTTCCCTGGGTTGTTCAACATGACATCCAAACCTGGAACCCTGGGATCCAATTCTGGCTCATTGTGGGGAGAGACAAGATTTTTGGGTTTGGACACCATGCTAAATAAGTGATGGATGGAGCAGCCCTGGTTGCTTAGCCAGTCCCACTGGCAGAAGCGGCCACGCAGGAGCAACTGAGCCACATGAACTAGCATGCTGGCTCTTTCACAGTACTGTGACATGTTCTGACGGTTGCTGTGATATTCCAAACGGACCACAGTAAGCAACAGTCTGCATGAAACAGTTATCACAAATCAGGTTTCGTGAACAGAGCTTTAATGCAGTAGAATCAGTGGAGGAAACAAATCTATTCATTTGTTCACTTAATAAGCTCCACTTGTTATCACTTAATAAGCCTAGTATGTACTGGAACCTCAGACACTTTAAAGCATTATTTGTGGTCCTATTTAGGCTCATCATCCAGGAAGAACTCTCAATCAATAGGAGTCATGGGAGCATGTCTGCCACTCATTCATCACTATGGGGCAAACACAGTGAATGAACTAGGCTGTGCCACATTTATCTGAATGTGGTGTCTCCCTGGCATGTAATTTAAGCTTCCCATTCTATCCAGGCACAGACTGGATGGTCAGGGAGATACTGTGTTCAAATAAATGTGATACACCCGCAGTTCATTGGCAACTTTCTTCCTATGGAGAAGGGGAAGAGCTTGCAATCCTGACACTTACATTAAGTTATTTTATGTTAATAATTTATATATCCAACTTTTCTTTATCTGCAACCAAAATAAAGCAGCCTCCACTTAAAAACAGTAAAACACAATCAGAATGATGCAAATAAAAAATATAACACTGGTGGCAATAAACTGTAGAACATCCCCTGCCCCACCACCAATAAAAAAACAAAGACACAGTCACAGCAACAATAACATTAGCCCAGCTACAGTTATACACACTCTAGTAACTTCACATTGGCAGCATTATACATGGGGCTGCCTTTTAAAATGGTCCAGAAGCTTCAGCTGGTCCAAAATAGGGCAGCAAGATTATCAGGGACTAGCCAATTTGATCATATTACTCCAGTGCTTTATGATCTGCACTGGCTGCTAGTCCATTTCCAGGTCCAATTCAAAGTACCGGTATTAACCTACAAGGCCCTAAATCAGTGATGGCGAACCTTTTTGAACCCGAGTGCCCAAACTGCAACACAAAACCAACTTATTTATTTCAAAGTGCCAACACTGCAATTAAACCTGAATACCGAGGTTTTAGTTTTAGAAAAACAACTCATACAGTTGTCCGAACTAATTAACATCTTTTGTCTTTAAAGAAAAACACAATAACAGAGCTTTCAATGATACAAACTGTTTTTTGTTGGGGAAAAAATCAACTCAAAAAATTATTATAGTACTACATTGTACACATAGCCTGAAGGGAATTTATACAAACTTTTAAAATAATTAGGCACATGTATATTTGGATAAGGGATTCTCAACTTGTAATATGATTATATGCCAGACTGAAATTGTATGGGGGAAGCTTTACCCCGGGTCCTTTCCCTGCTTCTACAGGTGTTGGATTAGTAAAAGTAAAAGTCAACCTGTACTAGGATGAGCAAAATAAACAAGAAAACTAAATGTGCTTAACACATTTTAAACACTTTATGTCTTAGACTGCAAACACTGCATTAGGTAAAAGTTTGCATTGGGCATGCTTTTGCACAATTAATGTGATTTTTGCTATTGCATGCATGCTGATAATTTGTCAAACCTTGGCTCATACTCCGTTAGTTTGAGAGCAACACATGCAGCACTCAGGTCAACTGTTAGGGCTTTACATCCAAGCCATGCTCTGTGCATCATTCTTCAAAATCTTTTAAATGTGATAACAATGTAGAAAAGAATTCTGTAACAGGAATTCTAGAATAAAATCATTCTGTTCCACACTGTGAGAAAGAACAAGATCATTAGTGTTTTGCAGAAGGGACGGTCTTTTCGCGATCTGGTGACCAATGGCTCGAGTGCCCACAGAGAGGTCCCTGCGTGCCAGCTGTGGCACCCGTGCCATAGGTTCGCCATCACTGCCCTAAATGGTTTAAGGCCAGGTTACTTGAAGGACTGTCTCCTTCCATATATACCTGCCTGGACCTAAGATCATCCTCAGAGGCCCTTCTCCAGGTGCCCCAACTGAATGAAGTGAAGTGGGTGGCTACTAAGGAGAGGGCCTTTTCAGGTGGTGGCATCCCAGTTGCAAAATGCCCTCCGCAGAGAGGCTTGCCTGTTGCCCACATTGTGGTCTTTTCAGCACAAGTGAAGACCTTTTTATTTTCCCAGGCTTTTTAGTCTTTCGGTTTTAAAAACAGTGTTAGTGCATTTTTAGATCTTTGTACTCCTGTTGGCTTTACAGTGCTTTTCACTTTGTTCTGTTTTCAACTTAAGGTTGTTATATTATGTGTTACCATTTTATTGTATTTTATGAGTTTATGTTTTTGTTTTGTGAACTGCACAGAGAGTTTCAGCTATCGAGTAGTATAGAAATGTAAATAAGTAATTAACAGAGCAATCCTATGGCCCCTAGACAGCATCTTGGGGGCCATAGGATTGTTTGGATTCCCAGCTCTGAGGTCAGATAATTGCTCTAACCTCAGAGCCGGGGATCTGCACTCAGATCGCCACCCCACCCCACCCCGCCGCAGTTGGAACAGAAAGAACTGTGCCAGCTGCTTCTCCAAGGTCGCAAAAGTGACCCTGGAGAAGGGGTTTAGAGGGATTCTGGTGGGTGGGGAGGTAGGAGACTGGCACCACAAGATACGACGTATCCTGGTGGCACCTCAGCCTCCTTCCCTCCCCCTCCAAAACACTGCAGTTAGACAATCGGCCATTTAGCTGTTTTGCAGAGTAGGAGGAGCATGGACATGACCTTCGCATCCATGCTCCTTCCACTCTGCATAGGATGCCAATAATCCTCCAAGTTCGGAGGGTTATGGGCATCTCCATAGGACTGCACCCTAAGTAAGTAAAATAAAATAAATTAGCCCACAGTATTCTAATCAGCACAAAATATATAGCCAAACTAGACAAATGCCTTTTGAAAGAGCCAGGTTTTGACCTGGCATCTAATGAGAAGCTAGTCTCAGGGGTTGGTGGAGATCTTTGGGAAGGGCATTCTACAAAGTTGGTGGCACTATCAAAAAGGCCCTGCTCCTGGAAGAAGCCTTCCTGGCTTCACTTGGCAATGGTTGAGCATTCTCCCTGGAAAGTATCATGTGAATAAACCCTATTTCAGTGTACATCCTGAAGATCAGGCTAGCATCTCAAACAAATGGTACAGTGCCCTATAATCTAACGCTGTTTCTACTTTGATTCTATTGCCATGTTTCAGGAAATTCAGTGGAAGGCCTATCCCTTTGACAGTCCCAGTAAATCAGGGATGGGAACGTGTGGATCTCCAGATGTTGTTGGACTGCAGCTCCCATCATCCCTGACCATTGGCTATGCTGGCTAGGGCTGATGGGAGCTGCAGTCCCACAACATCTGGAGGATCACCCCTTTGCTCACCCCTGCAGCAAATTATGCCGACCTACCAAGTTGTTGTTTGTTTTATGCTCTCTTTGTGTTCTATGAAATTTTAGCTGTTATCAGTCTCTTAAATTGTCTACATTGTTCATTTTTAATATGTTTGTTGACTAATTAAAAAAAATAGATTGTGAGTTGGCCTCTGTTCAGTGCAGGATATAAATCCTCCCAGTAAGTAAATCAATATTGGATACAAGAGGGGGGCAACGCTGAGACCAACTCCAATGAAAATGCAAAAGTGACCAACCATAAAACAATTGAAACATACATCTACATTCTACATCAATTGCTCATGAGAAGTACTAAGAATCTTCCCATCATAATACATATATGGGACTGCAGAAACTGCTGCAAAAACATGGAACCCAGCGTTTCCAGCCCATGCTGATACCTCATTTTCAGCATGCAAAAATTAATTTGAGCAAATATCTCTCCAAAAAATCTCTCCAAAATGTGACTAGTGACCATCACCATAGGTGAATGAAGCCTGATCGTGTACGTGAATGAATGAGAGTACATACATACCAGTCCCTTTGTAGTATTTGGTACAATTGCCATATTCAATATCTTCTTTTCTAATGTCAAACTGGGGCAAAGCAATTTTCTCTAGCTGAACAGGATCACCAGATTGCCAGATAAATCGTAAATCATCAGTAGTGTAACCAACTATATGTTTAGATGGGGGGAAAAGGTAAAGAGATAGAAATAACAAATACAATAACCTAATACAGAAAACCAATCATGTTTCCCCCTTATACTATTGTCTCAGAAAATAATAGCTTAGTTATTAATGGGTGCATATTGTGGCTATCATATTTCACTGGTGTTAAAACATCTTCATTGATTTCCAGTTTGTTTCCAGACACAATTCAACGTGTTGTGTTTTTGTTTTCCCTGTAAAGCCCTAAATGGGTTTGTATCCAATGTTAGTCCTACACAGAGTAGACCCACTGGAATGAATGGGACTTGTTAGACTAGCCTTGGATACTCCCACTGGACGCAACCTATGGCATTTGAAGGATCACCTTTTCTCATAGGAACCTGCCCATCTGTTAAGTCTATCCACCAAAGCGTCGCCCCAGGTGCCTCCTTTGGAGGTTAGGTGCCTCTCTTCTTGTAAGAGCGGCTTCTCCATCACAGCATCTTGACTGTGGAATATCCTCCTCAGGGATAATTGCCAGGTCCTTTTATTGATTTATTATAGATGCCAGAAAAAACTATTTTATTTATCAATATCTTTGGCAGGTTGTAATCAGGTTTCTGTTGTTTTTAAATATACTCTAAACTGCTACTTTGGGTTTTTTTTTTAATTGTGAAATGTTTGATGTTTTAATTGCATACTGCCTTCAACATGATTTCAAATGGAAAGTACATTGTTCAGTCAGTGTCAATAAAACATATCAAGTGAAATTAAAATTTACAGCACAATCCTATATATTTTTCACCCAAAGTTAAGTCCTACTGAGTTAATGTGGCTTACTTCCAAGTAACTGTGTATAGAACTGCTACCTTACAGTACAACCCAATACATGTCTCTTCAGAAGTAAGTCTCAATGAGTTCAATAAGACTTACTTTCAGGTAAGTGGGCATAAGCTTGCCATATCAATTTCACTAGAGCTGTAATCCTAAACACGCTTACTTGGGAGTAACCCCACCAAACATAGTGGGATTGAAATTTGAGTAAATATGTTTAGGATTACACCATGAATAAGTTCACGGGCAGCGCAATCCAATGAGGCTGCCCGTAGCCCTCCGAACTCCAAGGATTAAGGGCATCCTAAGGAGGGCAGAAGAAGCGTGGAGGCAAAGGTTGTCTCCATGCTCCTCCTGCCCTGCAAAACACTTAGATGGCCGATTTCGGCCATCTAAGTGTTTTGTCCTGGAGCTCAAGGTGAGGAGGCTGAGGCTAGGGATGTGTGCGGAGCTCGACTGGGGGGTGGAAATCCAGCAAACTCGCTGGGCTCGACCCCACAACCTCTGCTCATCCTACCTGCTTCCCCGGCTCGACTCGCGTTCTCGCGAGCCGAGCTAGGGGAAGCAACTTCCAGCTTCCTGGTGCTACATTGCTTATGTAGAAAATGGCATAAGATATGTTTTAAAAGGCCTCGATTTGCACAAGTTATGCAAATCGCAGCTGCTTTTAATGTATCTTACACCATTTTCTACGCAAACAACGTAGCGCCAGGAACTCGGAAGACTGGCGAGCGCCTCGGCTGGCGCCTGCTTTCGGCCTGGCTCAGCAGGCGTAGGCGGCAGCACTCGCTGAGCGCGCTGCAAGTCAGGTGGCAGGCAGATCACCCACCCCTAGCTGAGGCGCTGCCAGGATTCTGCGTATGCTGGCGAAGCCTGTCTCCTCCCCTCCCTGCCCACAAAACTCCATTTCCGAGGTGACTCTTGCAACCTCAGAGCCACAGCTGGCGCAGTCCTTTCCACACTGGCTGCGAGGACGGGAGGGCGCTCTGAGTTTGGAGTCCCAGCTCCAACCTCGGAGCACATTTCCGAGGTCAGAGCTGGGACTCCAAATTATCCTATGGCCATCTAGACTGTGTCTAGCAGCCATGGGATTGCACCCTTAGGAACATAGGAAGCTGACTTAAACTGAGGCAGGCCATTGGTCCATCTAGCCCAGTATTGTCGACACTGACTGGCAACGGCTCTCCAGGGTTTCAGGCAGGATTCCTTCCTAGTCCTACGTGGAGATGCTGGGGATTGAACATGGGATTTTCTGCATGAAAAGCATGTGCTCTACCACTGAGTTTGGCCTACCTATCTGGCTAAAAAATTCTGTCAATAAAATGTTGGCCATATGCACTAGAATTGTCTTAGCTTCAGCTACAAAGAAGATGATTGACTATAGACTGCACATATTGGTCAGGATATATTTTTTAAAGACCTACTTAGGCAGGTTCACACAAGGAACTTATCCAAGTCCAGTGAACTTTTTGAGTTCAGTCAGCTATCCACTATATTACTGTATATCCAAAAATGCTGTCCATTTCAAAAGCACCTTGGAGGAGGGGGCAGCATGGCTACTTGAGGGGGGGGGGAACAAGACTAAAGCATACTTGGCCATGTTTTTTTCTGCGTATTTACAATCTTTGAACAGCTTGTGATATAGAATAACTGGATTTCATAAGCAATCCTGCTAAAACTACATGATGATCCCAAAGGCACTTTATGAATGTACATAAATTCTACTTAAATCAATGGGGCTTTCAAACAAATTATTTTAGGATCAGAGTTCTATAGATCAATCATATACACTTTAACTCAGTGAGTCCCGCTGAGTTCAATGGGATTTACTCAGGATCACAGACTTAAGGTCAAACTACATTACGTTAACTATGTAGCATGCAGCTGCCTCTCTACATTTTATTTACTTACAAGTAACCATGCAGGGGCCCAAACTGATTCAGGATCACTGCACATGGGGAGGGAAGGTTTAAACCTTCCCCCAAGGTGCTTCCCTCTCATAATTTATCTGTGAGACCACCTTCCCCTATGCGGGCTGCCCCAGTCTCTACGTTCTGAGGGGGAGACCTTGATTACCATGCCATGGCCTACTGATGTTTGTTTGGCCATGGTACAGAGGAGGGCCTTCTCTACTGTGGCACCCACCATATGGAATGATCTCCCAATTGAGATCAGGTGGCCTCATAGAGTGAGTGTTTCCACCGACAACTTAAGACACATTTGTTTGCCTGGGCGTTTCCCTGGCTGTTAGCATTGCCAGCTACCCCTAGTTATTTTAATGATAACTTTATTGCTTGATTGCTGTTTTATTGATTGGCTTTGTGGTACTTTTATCATGCTTTTATCTTGTGAACTGCTTTGGGATTTTTAAAAAATAAATGAAAAGCAGTATTTTTCAATTTATTTATTATTTATTTATTACATTTCTAATCCACCCAATAACTAATGTTCTCTAGGTGGATTACAAACACAGGTGTTTTCTGAAATGAAATAAATAAATAATTTGCCCCAGGACCTGCGTTGAGGTGGGGGTGGCAAAGCCTCCACTGATGCAATGAAGGCTTTTAATTTCTTTTTGTAACCCCTGTGCGGGGTAGGGGGGTGGCAAATTTCTGGAGGGAAAGAGCCGGGGTAAGGTGTAAACCTCCCCTCCCTGTGCACAGTAGTCCCAATCCAGATTAGTTCCCGCCCCTGCCTGTGAGTAAATATAAAGTAGAGGGGCAGCTGCATGCTACATATTTCACATAAGCTGCAGTTTGACCCTTAAGAGTGACAATACCACAATTAAGGGTTTTAATAGAGAAAATTCTAAATGACAAAGACCAATGGAAATGATTTTATGAAGAAACATTAAAAGTCCACATGAAACAGTATTAGGTACTGCCGATTCTTGTTCAGTTTCTAGGCACAAGTAGCAACTATTTTTATGCACAATCTGATTTACATACAGCTCTCCAACTGCATCATGCAGCGCTGCGTATCCATAGGAAACAAAGTCAAGTCCAACGGGCATGAGAGAGTAACGGATAATCTGGAAATATAAACCGAAAGCTTGTAAGCAACTCAAAATACCCACCAAGTTAAAAAAGGGCGTTTTTTTTTATACCTCCGTGTTACTTAATGTAGTAGATCACAATAACAGACCATAACCTATAAAGATCAGATTCACAATAGGTTTCTCCTCTAGTGGAATTTGATTGCAATATTATGAGAACACAAATGCAGAATATTCTACTGAAGTGTGGTGTATTATTATTATTATTATTATTATTATTATTGGTGTGAATCACACTAATAATAATAATAATAATAATAATAATAATAATACGTGATGTATATTCAGAACGTGCCAGATTTCATGTGGTGCTTGCCTTCCAATCTGCAATGAGAATCTGAGCTAATGAGACTGTCTCCTTGCTGCTGTCTCCTCTAGATCCAGGAGCCCATGGGAAGCAGTAGCACAGATTGCATTGCCACTGCTGTATCAGCTCTGACTTCCTTCAGCCAGTTACCCTTAAAACAGGGGTGCAAACCTCAGGCCCAGAGGCCAAATCCGGCTCACTCAAGGGTCCCCAGGTGGCCATGTTCCTTTCCCTTGACCCCACCCCTTCCCCACTGCCCACACTTACACAAGAATAAAGAAAACTATCAGACCTGCGCACTATGCAATTAGCATGGCCATAACATGTAGTTTGTCCCTTACAAACCAGTGGAGGCCAGTGAGACGGTGTGCTAGGAAGGAAGAGAAAGTTACCCCTGAATGGTGATTGAAAGGACCCGATGCCATTAGCAAAGGGAGATGCACGTTGGAGGTGAACGCATGGGGTGGACTTGGCAGCCTGCCCTCCGAGCCTGGCCCCTGTGCTCCTAACAAGTCAGCACATCTGCATGATGCCCACTCCAGCTGTCAACTCCCTCCACTGTCTTCTGTCCCCCACCAGAAAGAATGTACAGTCCCTCTCTCCCTGCCTCTATCTCATGTGACCTCACTTGCAACCACTTGATCTGTATTTTAACATAACACTGAAATCCTCTTGAGGCTCTAGTTGTCCCATAGGCATATCCATGAAATACAAAGGATTATAATCAGTGGGGTTTTTTTAGTGATCTAGTTGTCTTGTTATGTGTGTGTGTGTTTTGTTGCCTGTATTTTTAACTTCATTTCAAAATAAAATAAAACTCAAGCTGGCACAATATGTGATCTACATTGCACAAGTAAATGACATTGTACAAGTAAATGGTGTGAGTCTTTCCATAGCTGACTATTCAAAACCCAATGGTTCACATTCGCAGAGAGACAGAATGACAGACTGAAGGTAGTCATACAATGAGAGACCAAGAGCAATTCCAACTCATGGTCTTCAAGAAAGCAGTCAAGTTTTCTGACTATGCAGCAGCTGCACCTTACTTCACTATTGATAAATTTCCCAATATAGTATCATCTACTTGTTATGCTTTTAAAACACATTTTATTATAAGAAAGGTACCCCACACATACTCAGTCAAGCAGTGGCTTTTATCCGCTCAAAGTCAGTGGTAAAAGTTTACAGTTGCAAGTAAAAAGTACCTCATGCTAACCAGGACATCTCCATCACGGAATATAAACAGAAGAATATTTTCTTGGGTGACATCATGGAAGTTGGCATTCTTTTCATTTGCAAAGAATAGATCTGGCTTCCACAGACACTTAAACATAGTGGGATCCACTGTTAATGATTCAGACCCTTTCCAGTCAGTGGGCAGTTTAAGTCGAGGATCATTCCACTTTTGTCTTAGGAAGATGTTTACTCTATAATCCTGTTTGAAACATATTATTAATGCATAGTTGACTGGAAGGAAAACAACAACATACAAGTCCTAAATTAATAAACATGTTTAGAAAGTGTTTATCTGACTCCCACTTCACTACATGATATAGACACAGAAGCATTACTGAATGTGAAGGAATCAATAATGCAAGATCAAACTATTTTTTGAGATTATTTTCCAAGATAATGTGTCCTAGCCGTTAAAAATATTGATATCATATTGATATAAATCCAGATACATATGCACAAACCAAGGAGAAGGGTAATACGTTTTGGATATTTCCTATTCCAGAGACTACCAAGGGCCTTTACATTATTAGATCTGCAAACAGTAAGGCCTGGTATAAACAAACTCTAGCATGCTTTCCCTTAGATTACAGTTAAAACAGAAGAAAGTAAGGGTGCATAGACACAACATAACACAACAGAGAATCTTGAAGATCATAACATAATACAATAGAGATACTGGTAAAAACAGAAGACTGCAATTTACTATCTTTGTCCCTCTTCAGGACATAGTTTTAGCATATTAGACCCTAATACTCAAAAACAGGAATGCGCAACCTCTTTGGCCCTGAGGGTCGCATCAGACATTGGATGAGGGCTGCACATGTGCCACATGTGCCCACTCACAGATTTAATTTAACTGATGGTGTTCATTGGTTTCCCTTTACCTCAGACACCTTCCTCCACATTTTCCTTTTAAAAAGTGTGCTCCTCTCTGCCTCCTGACAGCAGCAGCTGCCACTCATAGGGCAAAGAGTCATAGAGCCCTCTGACACTGGCTGCCAGATCGAGTTTAGGAGACGATATGGCAGCCGCTCACAGAGGGCTCTATGGTTCCTGCCCTCTGACTGATGCTCCTAGAGCATCCTCCCAGAAGCAGGTACCGGTAGATGCTTTTCAAGGAAGTAAATTGAGCTGAGAGGTGAGCTGGAAGAAGAGAAAAGCAGGTGATTTGCAGTGGGGGAGGAGCCAAGCACAGCAACTGGCAAACAGTGGCAGTAGTAGCAGGGGAGGGGGGAGCAACATCAGGGATGGTTTGCTGAAGACTGGCTGAAGGGGGCTAGGATGGGGCAGAAGAGCTCCTCTGCCAGGCCCATTTCACCAGCAGGGTAACCCGTCCATCCCAGAAACCCGTGATAAGCCTGCTGAAAGCCCAATAAACATAGAACTGCCGGTGGTCTTTCTTCTGCTGACTGTAGGGGCTAAATCAGGGTGTTCCAGGAATGGGGTGGCAGCAGTGGCCTTGGATCCACAGCATCCAAAGTCCCCGCACTCCCCTGACACTTGACGAAGTGTAGGTATTTTTCCTTCTCATCAAAACCAATGGGAGGGAAATTAAAAATAAATAAAGAGCAAGAAAATTAAAAGGAAATCATTGTCCCTCACCTGCCACTCTGGTTGGAGTGACACAACCTTTTGGAAGTGGCAGAGCATCCCATGTTTAACTCACACACCACACAAGTAAGGATTGCTATGTTACTCTTTCTTGCAAAATAATACAATTTTATTCTTTGTTGTCAAAAAAAGCCACACCCTTCTAGAAATGGATATATCCTAGAAATAGACATCCTCCTCTCTCTTTTTAGCTTCCGTCACCTGGTGAAGACAATTCTGTTTAGGTGAGCTTTTGATTAACTTTAGAATTTTAAATTGACTCTGATGTTATCTGGCATGCTGTTTCTTTTCTTTCAGGTTTTAGTTGTTTCCCCATGTCTTAACTGTAAATGATTGTCTTAGGGGAAAATCCTATGCATATTTAGACAGAAAAAAAGCCCTACTGGCTGGGGCATGTTGGGAGTTGTAGGACATTTTTTTCTGTCTAAACATGCATAGGATTGTGCCCTTCTTCTATTTTCTTTCAATACTGTTATCCACTGAGTGTTATTAGAGGAGAGCTGGGATATCCAAATAAATAAAATAGCCAAGAAACATCCATCTTACCATAGTCGTCTCTTGTATTGATCCAAAACTGTTAATGAAAATATTGACTGCTACATCAACTGGAATTCCTAAAATAAAGTCAGTGTCAAAGTTGCCAAGAAAACCCATTTCTCATTTCCCCCCCCACATTCCAAAACCTTTATTAAAATATATTTTAAAATTAATTGACATAGTCTCATTTCTGGACTTGTGTGGTTGGTAGGAAGGCCAAAGAACTAGAAGCATATTTTTTTTAGAACTACATTCCAAGTTATGACTGAATACCAGGGAGATATGTGAAAGCAAGGGCCATGATCACCGGTGAAATGAGCTCAAATTTTAAAATGGGGGGGGGGCAGAGTTTACAGAGAGCAGGGAAGGGCCATGGCTCAGTGTGACAGATCACATGCTTTGCATGCAAAAGCTCCCAGGTTCAATCCCCGGCATCTCCAGGTAGGGCTGGAAAAACTCCTGCCTGAAACCCTGGTGGCCGCTGCCAGTCAGTGTCGACAATGCTGGGCTAGATGGAGCAATGGTCTGACTCAGTATGGTCAATACAGTCCGACTCAGCTTCCTGTGTTCCCTGCTGGGGAAAGCGTACAGAGCTTACAGTCACAATACAGGTGCCTCCCATCTTTTTCATCAGCAGGTATAATAGAAGCCTTGCGAAAGCAGCCATTTAGGGTGGGGAAATGACATGGAGAAAAGGGTTACACCGCCCTCCTCCAATGTGCTTTGATTTAAAAAAAATAAAAATAAAAATAAAGCAATTGGCTGTTGGTGCAAAAATATAAACCTTTAAATAATTTCAAATTTCAAATTATACATTAACCAACCTTTGAAATTTGGTCTTATCCTGGGATCGTAACTAACCAGAAGTCTATTCAAGATGTTGCTGGTAGAGTTAGCAGGTACCCTGGCAAGATCTTCGGGTGATTGCTGTCTGTTCAGAATAAACTGACACTGGTTAATTTTTGTTAGAAGTAAGCAATGGATCTAGCATATTTGATTCACACTCTTAAAATTAAACAAAAATGACTGCTGATGCTTTTGTGATTTATGTACACAAAAGAATCACACTTTTTCTTAAATGCCTGAAACTGACATGCAAAGCTTAAGCAAAAAAAAAAAAAAAGTTTTCAAAAATCTTCATTTTTCCTATGAACAGATATAAGCAGATCCTGCATGAATACAAGTCTCACATAGGTCATTGCTCCTTAAGGGTGCAATCCTATGCAAATTTAGACAGAGAAAAGGCCTAAAATTCCCAGCGTGCCCCAGCCAGCATACTTTTACATTCACCAGTAATGGGATTGTAAAACATTGCTGGTTAATGAAGAACACTTTGATTTTGAAGACAGAAAAGGAAGAAGACAGGTACAGCATAGCTGTCTGGGGCATGCTGGGAATTTTAGGTCTTTTTTCTGTCTAAACTTGCATAGGATTGCACCATAAACTGCTTTTGAATTGGGCTTAGCTGGGCTATGCAGAGCAGTTGTGATTCTTGCCTTCAGAATGGGCATTTTAAAAGTATACTTGTCTTCTTCCTTTTCTGTCTTCAAAGTCAAAGTGTTCAGAAACAATAGTATGTGTATATGTCACCGAGAATGAAATGTTGACTGTCTTCATTAACCAGCAACATTTTACAACCCTACTATTGGTGAATGTAAAAGAATTCACTGAAAAAGCTATTTTAAAAAATGGGCATGATCTTATCCATGGGGTCAAGACATACCCTATGGAGGAGGGGTATCCCTGTGGCAGGGACAGGGAATGTCATGTGGTGTGTTTGGGATAAAGAGGTGCTGGTCTGATCACCAAACCATATTATAGTGGCTTTGAAAAAAGTCTAAAATGGGCTTGGGTTCACTAGCACATATTGGCTATCTATGAAGGCTTGATGCAAGTACAACACCTGGATGCAGGATTTGAGCATCAAGAGAGCCCTTCCTGTCCATAGGGTGCCATTATCAGCTCCTAAAACCCAGTTACAAATCCTAAGTTACCTAGTTACATATATATATATATATATATATATATATATAAAATCATGATCTTAAGAACTCACCACTAAGCAGCCTTTCACAATGGTGAGCTCCAACTTAACTCCAACATACAATGCACTTCTAAAAACTGTGCCCCAGTGATTGAACCAACAATTGTGTTCATAATTTATTAAAAGGGCTCATTCAAAAAATGCCAGGAAAACGTGCATGATAGGATGCTGACTAGGAAGAGGATGCCAAGTTGGCCAACTTGTTTACACCACTGCAAGTGTTGCAGCAGCAACACTCCTTTGCAGTCACCCAAAATATCAGGTTGCCAGTCATTTGTCCTCAAATGAAAATGGCTAGCATTCCCAATCTTTTCTAGATGTCCTGTATACATGGTGGTCAATACATACTGTTGGGAATGTCAGAAACTTTTACACTAGCAAAATAAAGACCTCCAAGCCAAAGTTAGATGTCAGCTAAATTAACTGATGTACCAATAAAAATACAATAAAATGTAATGCAGACTAGATATTTTAATAGTAGTTTTGGTTTTTGGAAGGGTTAAGTAACCATCACTTTCTAAATAATAGCAATGTGAGACTAGAATGCTGGAAGCCCTGACCCAGCAACTCTGGAGTGGAAGCTCTCGCTTGGGCCTCTGCTCATGTCATGCCAGGCTTGCTCAGAGATTGCCATGATAAAGCATCTTGCTCTCAGCTCCGAGGGCAAGAAGGGAAGGCTAAGAAAACCAGAAGTGGCAGGGACAGAAAATAATCCGTCCATGAAGAAAGGTGATGCCCACAATGAGAGCCCCCTAGACAATATTGGTAACTAATCTGTCTCATGAGAACCAAACAGTGTTACAAATGTATCAATAAAAGAGCAATAATTTTAGCATGTTATATAAAACCAAAGACAAAGTGATATGATAATGAAGCCTACAGGGAAAACAATCTGTAAACACAAGGTCATTTGAAAATAATTAGAGGTAGTAAATGCAAGCGAGCTCGACTATTACTGTCTGAGAAATGAGCCAATTTTTTTTAAAAAAATGAAATAGCTTGGTTTGTTTTCTGCCCCATTGCAAAGTGTGTAAATTGCCCGCCCATTTACCATGACCACTAAGCCCCACCCCAAACTCCTCCCCTTTCTCTATCAACACAATTTACCAATTTGGGGCAGCAGCAACACTCAGGGTGTGGCAAGGACTGCCCTGGACAGGTGTAGTGTTGAATGAGAATGTGGAGTAGGTTTGGGGAATTGGGGGGCTAGTAGGAGAATGGAAGGATTTGAGCTGGGGTGGGGGAAGTCAGGAATCCTTTCTGTCTTGTATTTTAATCTGAGCCAGAGAGGAATTTGGCGGCTTGCTTGCAATTCTTCCCTGTCCTTTGAGGCAGACAAGTTCAAATTTTAGTGGTTAGGGTTTCTAATGTTGCTTTATTGCTATTTATGTCTTTATGTATTATTGTCTTTCTATTGCTGTACACTGCCTTGGTGTCATTTGTTGAAAGGTGGCATATAAATACGAAAAATAAATAAATAACCAAGCCTAAGCCTGGAGAGAATTTTGCTGACATCCCTAGAAGTACTTATTGAACATCAGTGCATCTTTAAAGAGTCCACATTTTGCAATGTGAATAGCCCAAGCAGTAAATGCCTAAAGAGGTTAGCACTGCAGATAGGAAATCGCACAGTAGCAAACACATTCACAGAACAGGATGCCTGGCAGTGATTAGGCAGCAAGACACAGCTGTGCACAGGCAAACATAAGAATTGACATCTTCACTTATTCTCCTGAGATCAGACTCGCAGCTCTCCTTGGTGCATGCAGTGCTGTCTAACAACAGTCACATAAATTCAATCCAAATTCTAAATGGGAGATTGCACTGTGGCAGAGAAACATGCACCAGCAGAGTCAAAGTGCCAATCAGAATGCTCATTCTTGCAAACTTCATGAAATATACATGAGCAACAAGGATTCAGATTTTTTTAAGCACTACAAATCCCATGATGCTATGTGACTTTGATAAAATACACGTGTGTGATTATGAACCTACCATATTTTATAATCTAAAAAAAAAAGCTAGGGGAAATCTTTTCCCTTGTGTGTTATCTGCAGTATCACTCCTGGAACTCTTTCTAGATTTTATGCTATCAAGGGGAGCTTTTTGTTCTGTGTTCCTCCAGTGCAGGAGACTCCTTGTATCCTTAGGGAAGCTGCCATCACATATTAAGGGATTGTTTTCACAGTGATAGTATGTCCCTGGCATAAATCCAAGGGAATCACTTATTTCTGCTCAAAAAGTGCAATTTTATTAGGGTAGACTAAGCTGCCCTCCCCTCCAGCCCACACTCAAAGACCAAGAGCAAAGGAAGATTAAGTTTGACACTAGGATGACACAGTTTTGCCTCATTCCAAGTCAAATTCCACCGATGTTCAGAGATGCTGCACAAGAGAGCACCAGCAGGAAGGATAATTATTTCTCTAGTATTCCCCTTTCTTCTCCTGGCCTGCTACCTGTTCTCTTTAGTGCTTGCCCAGGTGGGGTGTACTCCCAGGATCTAGCATGAGGTATGAAAAGGACTACCAGAAAAGAAAGCAGACAGCAGAAGAGTTAGTGCTCCCATCATGGTAGCAGGAGATGTTAGATCCTCATTTCTGATTAATCAGCTCATGTTTTTAATCTGTATCCAAACCATTAATCGCCTAAACATACTGATTAATCCAGTAATACCTACAGGTTTAGCAATGAGGATTTCAGTTCCACAGCTTGGAATTGAGAATAAAATTATACTCTAGTTTTGCATCTTTTTTTTACTGTTATAAATTATTCAAATTATGATGGGGGGGGCTTCTTTTTCAATCCATGCAGGCTTGCCCACCAACACCAACACCTGGATTTCAATATACGTGTTGTGAGCTGGACCATAAATTGCTGGCCTGTTTAAAGAATCAGTGTGATGTGAGAGTTATAATGCTGGACAAGAACTGAGGGAACCAGTTTCAAATCCCCACCAACCCAATCCACACAGCTCACTGGGTTATCATGAGCCAGTCTCTCTTTCTCTCTCTCTTAGCATATTTATTTTTATTTATTATATTTATATCCCACCTTTTTTCCTGCAAGGAACCCAAGGCGGCGTACATAATCCTCCTCCTCCTCTCCATTTTATCCTCACAACAACCCTGTGAGGTAGGTGAGGCTGAGAGTCAGTGACTGGCCCAAAGTCACCCAGTGAGCTTCATGGTGAGTGGGGAATAGAACCCGGATCTCCTGAGTCCCAGTCCAACACTCTCACCACTACACCACACTGGCATATCCTACTTCACAGGGTTGTTGCGAGGATAAAATTGGTGGGAGAAAACTGAATGCTGTCCTGGGTTCCTTGAAGGAAGGGCAGGGTATACATGCAATACCGTAAATAAAGTGGTGTGGATTCCCCCCTCCCAATGCCCAAGCACCACCAATAAGTTTGTGCTCACAGTGGCCAATTCAGAAGGCTGCTTTACCTTTCACACATTCAATCCATGCATGGCAAAAACCAAAAACAAGCTGGAAGATGCTCCCAAAGTGGCCACATCATGCTTGCTAATAGAAAACTCATTCTCTAGGTTCTGATCCTTATGTAGCAAAAACAGCATCACCCACGTACAAGAAGGGGGGGTATCAGCAGGCTTGGGAGCTTTGCAGAAGTACAAAAAACCTTTAAGGGGGGGGGAAACTAACGAGGGTAGGGAGGACACCAAAACAGCCCAATGAGATGAGTATGCTCAGTGGCCTCAGAACACTTGAGTGTGTTGAGGAGAAACCATGGTGCGTAGGAGGGAAAATGGAATGGAGTATCCACAAAAAGGGCATGGCTGGCTGACTGGCACCATGAACAGGAGCACTTCACACTGCAACGTTTTGTTGAGGTTGTTAGATATATGAGTTCATAATCTTGCTCTGGTTAATTACAAGTTTGTGTTTTTAAAAAAACATCCCATCTGTCCTCCATAAATTCCAGATGCAGTATCACCAGTTTCTAGAACACATTAAAAATGCCCAACACAAATCTAGGCAATTTTGAAAAGAGGAAAGAATTGGAAAGATTCCAGAGAAATGCATATCAAAGGGTGAGGGAACATGACAAACACTTGTATAGTTGGTTGGTGTATATTTCAATTGCCTTCAGATAATTCAGTGATGGGAACAGAAGATGTAGTATATGCACAATATAGCTGTTAGTCTTTAAAGTGCCACAAATTCCTCCGTAATTGTGTTTTCTGTGATTAATTTTATTATTTCAGATTCTCTTTTCCCCTTCACATGTTCCAGCAAGCTCTACAACAGGAAACATCAGCCACACTTCCTGTTTTTATGCTTTTTCTGTAACATTTGAAAAAGGAGTTGTCAGTGTTGTGGAAAGAGATGTCCAGCTGTGTCCAGGCCCTGCTTAATGGGAGACCCGTTTTGTGCCCTTACATGAGGCAGGCAGATGGGGCAGCCCTACCTCCATCCTGTAGTCTGGTGGTCCCAGGGGCCAAAGGGGAAAGGGGATGAGGTCAATGTACCAAAAAATACCAGCATATTTTAGCTTAAAGCTCTTAGTGCCGGTAACTAAGGGCACAGCCCTAAGCATGCTTACACAGAAAAAAGTCCTACAACTCCCAGCATTCCTCAGCCACCAATGGTTTTTTTCTGTCTACACAAGCATAGGTTTGCACCCTAAGCCTTAGGAGAGGCATTTCAACCTTTTAGAATGGGGAAGAAATCAGAATCCAGGAAACTACCCAATAGGCTATTGGAGGGTGTGGGAGAGCAGAAACCTCCTGGTAACTTGGGGAACGGAGAAGAGGGCATGGCCATCTGGGAAACTCCAGAGGGCTGGATTGGGACTACAGGTGGGCCAGATTTGGTCCCAGACCTGAGGTTCAACACCCCTGACATAAACAGTATCCTAATGATTCCTAAGAGTTCCTGCGCCAGCACAGAAATGCTTAGAATAGGAGGGACTTACCAATTGCTGAGTCAACACAATGTCATAATTCATGCTGCCATTCCAGCAATGCACACAGAAACACCATCAGTCACACCATATTGATGAAAACTTCATGTCCTCAGCACTCATTGCATTTTCAGCTTAAGTCCATGGAAGATACCATGAACCCACCCTCTAATCCTTATATCAGATCAAAACAATGTATAGCAAACATGGAATTTTCATCAACACATCTGAAATAAGGGGAAGGAAAAAAAGGAGGAGAGATGATACTCAAATGGATAATATTAATGTCATCTTTCTAAAAGCAGAATCCAAAAACTATTCAGGATCAATTTGATAAACCTTTTATGGTCAGAACCATAGAGTAGAACAGTTGAAACAAGCTGTCTGAGATCTAAACAGACAGAAGAAAAACTTCTCAAGCCAGTCAATAATTACATAACTAGATCTAAACAGAAGCATGAGTAATCATGGCAAGAATTCTCCTATTTGGAAAATGGAAAAGCGTTTCTAGTAAATATTTGCCTATGACATAATAATTAACTTTTTTCCTTATTCAGATTCTCCTCTCTGCAGTCCCATCTGTTGGCTTCATATTGCTACTAGTCAACTTAAAACTGGAAAATGGAATCTGGCTGACAACCTGCCCTGAGGGAGCAATGTAGATACATTTTGCAAAATACTGAATTTTACCTATACAGTGCTGGGTAGCCGACCAGCTCACTTTAATTAAGTGCTTACTCAAAGACATATTGTGTTGCTGATTTTCCCACTGTAAGCCATTGTCCTTAAATAGAGACAATATATTGTAAACCTGGATTGTACATAAATCTCTTGCAGTAAACTTGCTAAATTATTGGAGAGGCACATAAAACGTTTGTGCCAATATAGTGTAATTTGCATAGTACTTTCCACATTACACAGAGATATAATATGGTAACAACCTCCTTATAATTAAACTTCAGACCATCAAGCAAAGACATTAAGACATTTTTTTTATTAGACAAACTATTCTTTTAAAACTGGGATGAAAGGTTTCAGGTTATGCAGAACGTTTTTTCAAGCTTATGTGTTCAAAGCAACAAAAACAGACTATTTGTACTTAGTGTAGCTTTTTATGCTGCCATGGGTGAAACAGACAAGCATTTACCATGGAACAAATTCCCACCATGTGCTTTTTGTAAGCCAGCTTGTTGTATGCAGTCCAGTGGTGAAGAGACTTGCTTCTCCAGAGTTTGGTCATGAGCAGCAGTGTAGTAAGATTCTCCTCACCCCCCTTCCCCAACATAGCCAACACTGGCTGGGAATTAACAGGAGTTAATTCAGGAGTCCAACACATCTAAAAGGCACCAGGTTGAGGAAGGTTGCTTCTCACCACATAGTAGGACCCTGCAGGTGATCTGCTTACCAAGTGGCTATATACACATGATAATTAATTGTCCTTTAGTAAATGGTTGTCTACATTTACTCCGAATATGGTGCTTTTCCAGGGAAGGCTGGTCACTCCTGTGTCAGTGGGGCTCCTTATCCATTGCATCCTTTTATTTGAGCTTTAAAGGAGCTATCCATGGTCCTGAACTCCATCCCCAAAATAGGTTCACCACCATGGAGCACCATGAATAGCTCCTATAAAGCTCAAACAAAAAGATGCAATGGATAAGGAGCCCCACTGACACAGGAGTCGCCAGCCTCCACTGTCAGCTTTTCAGAGAGAAGAAATTGGGTAGACATTAGAGTATACAATATGTGAATTAGATTGGAAACCAGGCACTTGTAGTCAACCACAATTGCCATCAGCCCCAGCCAGCATGATCAATGGTCAGGGAAGATGGGAGCTGTAGGCCAAAACATCTGGAGGGCAGCAAGTTGGGGAAAGCTGAGATAATTAGTTGGGAGACCCTGCTGAATGGCTCCCTTTCCCCTGCACCACATCCCACCCCATTCAACTGGGTATCCTAACCCTGTGTGTAGCATTTCCAGGGGGCTAGAGGGACTACCATGGGGATGAGGGTGCTGAGAATTCCACTTCTACCAGCCTAGTTGCATACACCTAAATCTGGATCCAACCCAGTAAGTGGAATTCAGGTTTTCTACTAGCTCTTTTTTTGACCTCACTCCTCTCTTGGTCTCTGGAACCCCAGCTTCCACAATTCCCTTACCCTAGCTAGAGCAAACCACCCTATTTTCTCCTTGACCCTTCCTTTCGTCCACTCCATGTTTCCTCATTTCTTCCTTCTTTAAGCATCCACCTCCTTCTCACTTCATTCTCCAGTTTCTGAGCCCATTGCCTTCAACAAACTTTCTTCTGTACCCTTATTTTATTTATTTATTTATTATATTTATACCCCGCCTTTTTTCCTGCAAGGAACCCAAGGCGGCTTACACAACCCTCCTCCTCTCCATTTTATCCTCACAACAACCCTGTGAGGTAGGTTAGGCTGAGAGTCAGTGATTGGCCCAAAGTCACCCAGTGAGTTTCATGGCCAAGCGGGGACTAGAACCCGGATCTCCTGAGCCCCAGTCCAACACTCTCACCACTACACCACACTGGCTCTCGCTCTCGCTTATCTCCCTATCTTTTATCTCTAATATTTCCTCATCTCTTTCCCACTAAAGTCTCCAAGCTTTCAGATTCCTTGTCCCTCTTTCCTGCCAACTTCATACAGCTTTTCTATCCATAAGCCATACATGAACATTTCCTCTACACAATCTGACCATTTGCTTTCCTCAAAAAAGTTGTACTATTCAGTAATTTTCTATTATTGAAAACTTTACATGGAGCACTTACACACACTTGCACACGCACACACACAGTTGCACATGCACACTAATGAGACAATTCAAGTTCTAAAGGCATTCTAGGCACAGTGTCAATGAGATCTATATATGCTACTTAAAAATAGAAGCAGAAGTAGGGCATTTCTATATTTCCAGAATCGCTTAGGTCTTACCACACTTTTGAAGGAACAGTAACTTGAAGTACATTCTATATAATTCAATTATTCAAAAAGTAGCTATTTGTTATCAGTGAACAGTTCACACAGACAAGCTACTTCAGACTCAGAGCACCAGTTTATCACATACTCTATTCCCAGTCTCAAAGGTTGAGTTCACATGAACAAAGGCATCTGAGCTTGCACAGGGATTACTGAGGAGTAATAATCCCATTTCCCAAACAGAAAGATGGGAAGTATTACGAATGGAATGATAGAATTTAGAAGAAGGCAAAATTATGCCCAGACACCATTTGGGTTTTTTAAAAATATGAAATATTTTACCATTTTGAATGGGAATTCACACTTTTCTTTGAAGTAGAATACTTATTTTTAAGAGTCGCAGAAGGAAAGGAAGTGAAGGCGTCATGCCCAAACAAAGGTTGTTCACGTGAAAACATGATTTTTTAATTTTTAAAGAAAGGTTTGTAATATATTGTGCACCACCCACAGAACTTCAGTTACTGAGCAGTTTAAAAGTAAAGTAAATAAGGGCTACTGGTGAAATGCAAGCGCCCAGAATAATAATAAATTTTGACACTTTCATCTAAGAAAATGTGTTTTAATTGTCAATAGCGAAACTTTTTTAAAGACACAGAGTTATGCTGGAAATATTTTCACAGATGGTCTACGAACGAAACATGGAGATCCAGTGCAGTCCTTCTGCCAGTGGAACAGAAACAGTTGCTGGCAAGGATTTCTCCTGCTCACTGCAGCCCCCCCCCCCATGTGTCCCCTAAATCTGCACTCAAGGGTTGGATGACCCTCCAGAGCAGATTTGGGAGCAGTGGGCTGCAGGAGGGAAGTGAGGCTGGGGAAGTTCCATAGCGCAAGGGGAAGTCCACTTGAGCAACATTGGATTTAAGCCTAATTGTTTCTGACATTTATATTATGCTTCTTCAATTATATTATTTTTAATAATAGTGCTCTAGTTGTGCTGCAGTGATTTAGTTGTCCAATTTAGACATCTAAATTTAGATTGGACTGCATTTCCCATCATCCCCAGCCAGCATGGTCATTGACAAAATTAATACATTATAGTGACCAACTACTGCTTATTTGAACTCTGTCTTGCTTTATGGGAAAACTAAAAGATCGTTACTGCATGCCATCTCTTGTTGTGAAATGGTAAAAGTACAATCAACACTTCTTTCATTATACACAGATATTTAAAAATATATAAGGAACATACGAAGGGCAGAGATACTGCTTCTTTTTCCCTTTCCCTTTCTTTGAAGATTTCTCTTTGGAATAGACTTCTTCAACATATAAGGAGAAAAAAACAAACACAAGAATTGCCAGTAAACACTTCATCGTGGGGACTTTAAGTCCGGAACAGAAGTTGACCTACAATAGAGAGAGAGAAAAAGTGTTATATTAATGGGGTTGAATATGGAAAATAAGAAAAAATTAATACAAGAAGTTAACAGCTTTTAAACACTGTAAACATTAATATTGATATGTATTGCTACAATGATCAGCTACTGGATATAATTTACCTGGTTTCCCAAGAAACTCTGTCTTGGATGATGGCCGTTGTGTTCTATGCTCACACACTTAGCAACATGCATTCATTATTAGAATGAGCAAATGCATAATAGTTAGTCATTTATTAATATAAACCTGGGGTTAATATACTTGTAGAACAAACTTGCATCTTCCAAAAGAAGCTATGGAATATGTAAAACCACCTGCATGAGCTTCTCAAACACTAAAAGTTATATTCACCCATATATGCTGGTATACACATCTTCAGTTCAATTAATTGAGCATTTGACAAATAATACTTGTAACTGCTGTACTAGACCATGAATAAGAAATGTCATATGAATTCAGGGCCTTGTCCTTCAAACACTTACTGTCAGTATTAGTTCCATTAATGTCAGTTAGATGCTTTAGTAAGGTGCACAACTAGATCATGTGCCTGTTATTACAATGAATTAGACATCAATATTTACTTCAGTTAATGTTATCATTAGTCTTATATTCTCTACCCCATTTACAAAGGGAATCAGAAACTGCAGGTGTTACCTGCACCACTGAAAATATTTTATTACCACACTGTATTTAAATGACACTTGCTTATTGAATATTTCATTTCAATGGATTTCCAACAGTGCTAATAATACCAAATAATGCTCCTAGCTGCACTAACTGGAGAAAAAAATCTCTGCATTTTATGATCTCAGCACCATATGCAGGGTTTTTCCTCTCAGCCTTCACTCTCTAGAGCAAGTGATTAAATATTATAGCACCAGCTGCATATCTCTATTTCTCCATCCTTCCTTCTCCTTCTTATTCTAAATGCAGAGGCTAGAGGCTTTCGTCTTTTTAAAAGCAGAAAGATATTTATATCTCTTCCATCGCAGCAACAGAAGACATTCTTGTCTTCCTTCCAAGAGCAACAGAAGAAGCATCTTCTCATGCCCAGAGCAACAGCAGCCGGGGCTCCCAGCCAAAGGAGACATGGGGGCTCTCCATTCCTACAGCCATGCTTTGATCACAGGGGCGTTCTGCTCTGCTGCTGCAGCAGTGGTGGTGTCTCCCCTGTCCCTCCAGCGACATAGCAACAAGGTCCACCTGCCACCCTCCCTCTCCTACATCCACTGCTACCAAGGGGCTTTTGTGACCTCTCTCCCAGACAGTGCATGAAAACATCAACAGATGACATTACTGAGGCAATAAAAATTAGGCAGTTGCAAAAGGAGAATGAAGCTGCTGCTGAGGATACATCTTTAAAATGATTTTTAAAGCATTTTTTAAAAAGTGATTGCCTATGTAACCTTGGCAACAGGTGTCCCTTTCTTACCTCCACACCAGCCTCCACTATCATAGGGCTCCTCACCCTTGCCCGCCTTGTTGCCTCAGCTGAGCAACAAGGCCTTCCTTGGACACCATTACTCTGTTGCCAAAGCCAGAGATGGTTTCCACTTCTGTCCCACTGACCGAAAAGAGCAACAGATTGCCTCTTTTCTCACAAACCATTATATTCATGTCATACAGACCTTCCCCAGATTTTAACAGTGGGGTTCCAGAAGCCCCCCCTCCCCCCAATTTTCCATCAGAAGCAGGAAGAGGGAATATTCCCTCTAGGACCAAAGAGGTCATGTCTCCAGTCCAACACGCGTTTCCTTCCTGCCTGCCTGCCTCTCTCCCCGCCGTGTCACAACACCAGGAGGCCCCCAAGTCCCTTGCCAACGCCGGAAAGAGCCGGCCATGCCAGGGGCACGAGGAGCAGACGGTGGCCACAACCACCCGCCAGCAGCTGCACTGTGCTGGCCGAGGTACTGAACGAAGGTGCTGCCGGAAGGGAGAAAGGAGGACGGCTCGGAAGCCCCACTGCCCATCTCTGCAGGGCGGACGCAGCAGCCCAGGCAGGACGACTACAGGGGGTGCGGAACATCGCCTTGTCACGGCCAACCTGCCGATCCGCCCTCCGCAGCTAACCACCCGCATGCATGCCCGCAGTTTCCCCTTCCCCCTGGAAGTGGGTGCGCAGCATGGATCATCCCGCAGCTCGGCGGGCACAACGGCCCCTTCTGCCAAGGTGCGGGCGGTGTGTTTGTGTGTCGCTGGGGGAGGACTTACCACAAGCCAGGAAAAGATGCCACAGCCCGGGATGCCACAGCCACCCGCCACCGCCTCGATCACAGCCGGAGACGGCTGAGCAGCCTGCAGCGGGCCATGGCCAAGCCGAGGGTCGCGAGCCGGCTGGGGGGCAGCGGCACGGCGAACGCTCAGCAGCGGCCGCGGTGCTATCAAAATGAACCCTGCATCAAAAAAGCGTCCATTTTGCTACTGAGCATGTGCGCACCGCCCGAGCTGCGGCTAGGGAGCATGTGCAAGCTTTCCGCACATGTGCAGTGCTGGGGCGTGAAGCCGCTGCCCTGGCTGGAGCCTGCCCTCACTCCGTTGGCTTTTAAGTGCACGGGAATGCGACGGTGAGAGAAAAGGGCGGGGCGAGCATCCTTTCGCCGTGTCTGTGATACACACACACCCTGTTACCGTCGTCCTGGCGCGATAGAGCTGGATATTGCAATAGTACTAGCGTAGGGCAGCTTTCCCCAACTTAGTGCCCTCCAGATGTTTTGGGACTAAAACTCCCAGCATTCCTAACCATTGGCCATGCTGGCTGGGACTGATGGGAATTGAGGTCCAAAAAATCTGAAGGGCACCGGGTTGGAAAGGCTGGTATTGGGGCTCCACAGAGAGAATTAAACCTCAGAACCTAATATTTGTCAGCAGGCAATAAACGAGGCACCCTTTGTGGACCTGAAGCCCTCCGGTAAGGTGTGCTCCAGCCTACCCCAACAAGGTGTCCTCCAGATGCCGTGGCTGGCAACTCCCGTGCATGGCCAGTGTAGTATTCTGGAGGGCACCAGGCTGGGGAAGGCTGGCTTACCGCAGGGGTGGCAGAAGGTTGATCTCCAGATGTTTTGTACTTCAACTGTCAGAATCCATTGCCAGCATGGCCAATAGTCAGGAATGCCTGGAGTTGAAGTCCAAAGCATCTGGAGATCAACCTTCTGCCCACCCCAATCTTTGATATCCACTTGACATTGCATGAAGGTGACAGAGGACAGGAGGACGCAGCACCCAGCCTGCATGCCCATAGGAATGCCTCCCTTCTTCTGACAATGTATTTTTTTTTAATGTAGTAACATATGAGGACCAAATATGATCCTGTATGATGGTGTTGTTCTCTCTTCCAAATACACACTGACTGGACTGCCCCCTTCCTGCCCCATGGCAAAAAAAAAAAAAAAAAAAAGATGCTTTACTTTTGTAAAGCAGAGGGTTGGATAAGATGGCCTTTTGATCCTTTCTCACTTCATGATTCCTTGAGAAGTCATAATAAAATATTTTAAGGACTAACTTGTTTTTTTTCCCCATTGCAAGGTGAACTGGGCAAGAAGTAACTCCAACCAGTGACCTGCTGGTGGCTGGATCTTAGTCTTGTTCTTGTGAATGCTCTGCCAGTTGCCAGTCAAGGTTTAGAAAATAAACCTTGACTGGTGAGCATGACATTTTAAGTGGCATAAACTGCAATCCTATACCTGGTGGTAAACCCCACTGAATTCAACGGGACTTTCAAGTTGACATGTATAGGATCACAACCATAAGAGGTTATATAAAGAAGCATCAGTATAGGATGCTCGAGGCTCTTACACATCCTCCTCTAATCAGGTAACATGGACTGTAGGATTCTTGGCTCACCACTGCACTGAGACTCACCTGCGAGCTCTAGAAGTTTTTTGCAGGAACTCTGTAAGCCATATTTGCAGAATTGCAGAAGTGGGGAAAGAGGCAGTGTGTGGGTGGGTGCTTTCAGATGGAAGGCTCTTAGTGCTACCAATCAAAAGACATTGTGCAGCTATTCCCGCCTTAGCAGTGAGTAAGAAAAAAGATAGAAGAAACATTGGGAAAAGATGAGAGGGTTAAAAATGGAAGATGTTATCTGGATCCCCCTAGAATTCCATGTTTGAGGCAGGGTGACTACACAATAAAAGCCTTTTCTGGAAACACCCTGTGAGTTGCTCTCACGCTACTCATTTTCAACATGTGGATGGGCTTCACAGTGATTTTGCTGTACTGGGTGCTCCCAGCTGGAGGGGTCCTACTGCTAACAGTCAGAAGGCATTGTATAGCTATTCCATCTTTTCTTACTTAACAGATTTTCTGCATTGAGAAAAAAGATGGAAGAAGCAGTGAGGAAAACTCAAGTGGAAGATGTTGTTGTCTGGACCCCTCATAAAATTCCATGGATGCTGCAGGGTGGTGGCACTGCAAAAGCCTCATTTGCAGGCATTCAGAGTTTCCCACAGAGATTATATCATTTCAAATCACCGCTGCGCCTTTGTAAAAGTTCCTAAACTGTGTCGACAAGAGCTCACAGTTGTAAATTTAAATGTAAATTGAAACACCATCTACTCATTCACCTTTGGGGAAAAATCAACTCAGGATGTGCTCCAAAATTGGACCGGGTTGGATGTGTGATCTGGCCCTAAGTCCTGCTTCTAGCTAGGCACATGGTGAGGCAGGAATAGAAGGATTCATGGAGAATGAATCCCATTCAGTAGCAGGATTCCACAAACATCACCGCTGCTAGGTGGTTGTGTGGAAATCACCTTATGATGTAAAACATCAACAACTTGTCATATGAATCCCCGCTTAGATCATCCCAAACCAGTTTCCCCTCCACACCATTTCCCACCCACCCCACCAGACAAGGGGAGAGGCCAAGTGAGATCCATGTACAGGCCTGTGGCTCACGCTGGCTCAGCTTGTTTGAGTGTGGAGAGCTAAGCAGGGTCAGGCCTGGTTATTACTTGGATGGGAGACCCCCTCCTCTAGTTTCCTGCATTGAGCAGGGGGTTGGACTCGATGGCCTTGTAGGACCCTTCCAACTCTAGATTCTATGAAAACTCTATGAAACTCTATGTGTGTAGCAGGAAGTTAGCCTGTGCTGGAACTGAGTATGAAAGCGGTAGAAGGCTGATTTTACTCTCTGCAGGAAATCCTATGGGTTCCTAGAAATCTGATGGGGAACAGGAGTCCATTGGAGTGTTAATTAATTAATTAATTAATTAATTAAATGTCTATACTGCCCAAGAGCCAAAGCTCTCTGGGCTGTTCACAACAATTAATGCTGTGAGCCATCTTATGCTCAGTGTGTGTGTGTGTGTGTGTGTGTGTGTTTAAAAAACCTTATATCGCAGAAATGCCCTGTCTCTAGTGACTTCCTTCTAAGGAAATAGAACCGTGGGTATGCATTGGAATCCCTCAAACCTCTCACCACTTGGAAGGGGGGGTGCATGCACATAACAGGTAATGGGCATCACTCAGAAGAGGGCACTAGGGAAAGGGCAGTGCATTTTCCCTCTGCCCTTCTGTCCTGGGTACAAGGGCCCGCAGCCTATACGGTAATACCTTGGATTGCAAGCATAATTCATTCCAGAACCATGCTTGTAATCCAAAACACTCTTATATCAAAGCGAGTCTCTGGTGGGCGTGAGCAGGGCCAATTTCGGCCCGCTACGCCCGCTCGAGGCAAGCGGTTACATCCCTACACTACTTGTCTTGCAAGACCTTGCTCGTTTATCAAGTAAAAAAAAATAAAATTTTTTGCTTGTCTTCCAAAACGCTCTCAGACAAAGTTACTTGCAATCCAAGGTATTACTGTAAATTCTGAGGCTCCTGAATGTCACATATTGATTTGTAATGTTTGGCAGACAGCCTCAAGGGTACATTTATCAGATGTCACAAACTGGATGTAAAATACTGCACAATGTCTGCAAACACCCTTTCATTCCATTTCACTTCCCCTCCCCCTCTTGTTTCTAAAGAAAGTGGGCATGTATTCTGCTTCAGAAGTTAAGCATATGATATCCAGAGATGCCAATTGCCACATGAAATGCATGATTTTGGGCACATTTTTACTTTGGCAGTAACCACACCACTCTCACTGACTCATGAAGAAATTATAGGGCTGCATATGTGGGCAAAAACCAGGCCAATGAAGTGGAAGCTGAAAGTTTCCACTTACTGACCGCAATGTATGTCTACTCTCTTATTTGACTACTGATGTTTTTGACTGAGCTTTGTCCTGAACTGCTTCTTGATTTAGACAAAGTCAATATAACCATCTAAACTACCTGCAAGACATCAGCTGCCCAAGATCAAAAGAGTGACTCCTAAAAATCCTAGGACCCTCTTTCTTGGCACACTTTGTGGGTAGTGTAGCTCAATATGCATAATGTCAACCCCAATCCAATGGCTACTTCCAATGAGTAATAGTATAGTATTATACAAAAGGGATTCAACATTGGCTACCACATGGTTAACTCTGGCTCCCTGGTAGCCAACTTAGAGGTGATAGGTGTATGGAAGGAGTGTCAGCTATGGCCATAGGACTTGATGGCTGTCCATTTGGGGGACTTCGTGGCGGTGGTGGTGGGAACTAGATGCTGTCCTGCCATTCACCATCACATCTTCCAAGTAGCACTCCAATAAAACTAAAATAAAGCTGACCAAGGTGATAAAACAAGCTCCAGATCCTTATAAAAGCACAGGCAAGAGGACTTGTAATGGAAATGTTACGACAATTAATGGTTCCACCACTTACTGAGTCAAAAGAGATAGTGTCAAATGCTGCTAGCTGCCATTAAGTAATTCTCAGTGTTACATTGCTCCTCGTAATGGATATCCGCTCAAGTGGCTTTATCTTGAAGGGCATCTTCGGGTGCAATGCTATGGTCCCTGAAAGGGCATTCCATGGGATATTATGGACCTCCCTCTCCAGCCACAAAAAGAGTGAACAGGGGTGGCCCCGCCCACCGCTGCCATGCTGCCCTGCCCATTGCTGGCTCTGGCCCCATCCACAGACAGATGCAGCTTCTGACAGATTATCTCTGAAGAAATGTAGCCTTTGAAGAGGGGAAAGTGTTTTCCAGTCTTCCCTTTGGTCTACCCAGTATGTGGAAGCACAGGGTACAGGCCATAATACAGAGTGGCATTTAAAAAAAAAAAAAAAAAGTTTCTTGTCTTGGCCACCTTTCAGGGCAGGAGCCCGCTCAAGGTGGCATACAACTATAAAACTCACATATTAAAACAGCAACAGTAGCACACATCCTAAAAAACAGCCCAACACCAGCATAAAAACAGAACCTACCACATACAACTGCAGCTACAACCCAGTCTGATGAAGACATAATCAGGGGAAGGCCAGAGTAAAGTAGTAGGTTTTCAGGGCTTTCCTAAAAGTCAGCAATGATGGGGCCTAGTGGACCCCCAATGGCAACCTATTCCAGAAGTGTGGGGCCACTGTGGAAAAGGATCTCTCTCATGTACTCACCCACCTAACTGCCCTCATAGGTGGGCAAATGTGAAGGATCTCTCTTGCTGATCTTAAAGTGTGGGCAGGCTGTCCTTCAAGTAATTTGGTCCCAAACTGTTTAAGGCTTTAAAGGTCAAAGCCAGCACTTTCATAGATTCATAGATTATAGAGTTGGAAGGGGCCTACAATGCCATCGAGTCCAACCCCCTGCTCAATGCAGGAAACTGGAGGAGGGGTCTCCCATCTGAGTAATGACCAGGCCTGACCCTGCTTAGCTTTCCACGCTCAGACAAGCTGAGCGTAACCAGCACAGCTAGTGCAGTATAGGTATATGATCAGATCACCTTGCCCCCACCAACACTCAGGCGGCCGCATTCTGCACCAGCTGAAGTTTCTGGACCATCTTCAAAGGCAGCCCCACATACAGCACATTACAGTAGTCCAGCCAGAATGTCACTAGTGTGTGGATAAATGAGGCAAGGTCTGTCTTCATCAGATAGGGCCACAGCTGGCGTAATAGTCTAAGTTGGTGAAAATGCACGCCTGGATACTGCAGCCACCTGGGCTTCCCCAGTTAGTGTAGAGTCCAGGATTCCCAGATTAAGCACTTGTTTTTTAGGGGAGTGCAACACCATCTAAGACCAGTTGTAAACCTCCAACAAGAGTAGATGGTATCAAAAGCTGCTGAAAAGTCCAGAAGAACCAACAGGCACTTTCCCCATCAATTCCCATTTCAGCATAAGTCATCAACCAGGGTGACCAAGGCTATATCTGTCCCATAACCAGGTCTGAAACCTGTTTGGAATGGGCCTTAGTAATCAGTGTCATCCAACACTACCTGGAGTTGTGATGCTACTACCACATGCTCCAGCACCTTGGCGAAGAATGGCAAATTTGACACAGAGTGGTAGTTATCCTAATCCATAGGATCTAGATTTGGTTTCTTCAGCAAGAGCCTCACCACTGCTTCTTTCAAGGCTTTGGATATCTCACCGTCCATCAAGAAGGAATTATCCACCTCGCAGATTCAGGTACATAGCCCAACTCTGGCAGATTTCACAAGCCAGGATGGACAATGATCTAAAGAGCAAATGGTATGCCTCAGTCCTCCAAGCAATTTGTCCACATCCTCAGGTTGCACAAGCCAAAAGTTATCTGTAACATGACTAGATGGTGCACTAGCCATGTGTCGGAAGTGTTGCTGTTGCCCCACGTAGCAGAGTTAGGATGAGTTGTGTGCAATCACAGAGAATAATGAGGAGACGTGAGTTCATCAGTAGAAACTTTTACTGAGGTTTTTCACGCATAGAATCATTCCAATTTACAGCTGTACATCACAGTGCAAGGCTCCCCATGCACGGCACAAAAAGCATAGAGTCAAAGACTGGTGGGGAGAGAATATTACAGCATATAACTCCTCCCCACTGAACACTCTGTTTATGACCTTGGGCACACTGCCCGACTTTAACAAGTTTCACTCCCTAACAGAACTTCTGTTCACAGGTGCTCTGCTAGAGTCCTTTCTGCTCAAGGACACAATTACATACTCTGACACCCCTCCTTGACCGCAGACAGAAAGGGTTTTTATTTTCCTTTATTAAAGATCACCATTCCTAGTTCTGAACATAGTTCTTTGAATCTTGGCCCAGGCAGTGGCTTAGTAAACATATCTGCTACATTTTGTTCTGTTGGACAATATATCAATTCAATTGTCTTTTTCTGTACATAGTCACGAACATTACAGTACTTCACAGCTATATGTTTTGTGAGCCCCTTTAAATATTCAGATTTTGCCAAAGCAGAGCAGGCTTGATTATCACAGTACACGTGAACCGGTAATGCTACTTGTAAGCCTAGATCTTTTAAAACCTGAATGAACCATGTAATTTCACCACATGCTTGTGATAATGCAGTGTATTCAGCCTCACAACTTGAGCCAGCCACACTGGACTGCTTCTTTGATTTCCAACTTATGAGTGAATCACCAACCTTTATTACTATACCACTAACAGATTTCCGTGTGAGTGTACAGCTTCCCCAGTCAGAATCCACCCATACCTTTGGAACTTCAGCCTTCTTTGAATCCAATTTAAGACACACGTCTAAAGAACCTTTTAAATACCGTAACACTCTTTTTGCGGCATTCCAAGCTGTTACTGTGAGCTGTGCTGCATATCTACCCAAAATTCCAGCGCTTAAGGCCAAATCTGGCCTAGACCACTGTGCAAGATAAAGTATACTTCCAACCAATGATTGATAACATTCTTTGTCAGAGAAAAGTTCCTCTGACTCAGAAGAATGCAAAAAATCAGTTGTCATTGGTGTTTGTACACTTTTACAATCAGCCATTCCATAAGATTCTAACAATTGGAGTATTTTATGCTTTTGGCTCAACAATATGTTACCCTTGTCATCTTTTAACACTTGAACCCCCAGATAATGGGACACTTCACCTAGTGACTTTAAGAGAAAACTTTCTCCCAGTTGTCTGGCCAATTCATGAATTTGTTCAATGTTGCTAGATAAACAAAGTATATCATCAACAAAAGCAAGTAACACCATATAACTGGAACCTGAACCTCTAGTGTAAAGACACGGATCAGCAATGCCCTGCTGAAAATGCAACTGGATTAATTTGTCATTGAGACACCTGTTCCATGCATGGGCAGATTGTTTTAATCCATACACTGCCCTGTGCAGTTTCCATACTACCCCAGCTTTTTCTTCAAATCCAGGGGCAGGATGCATATAAATTTCCTCTGTAAGATCTGCATTCAGATATGCAGTGGTAATATCAAAATGGTGAATTATGAGACCTTGCTGTGCAGCCAATGAGAGAACAAGTCTCATACTATCACTTTTTGCAGTTGGGGCAAAAACCTCATCATAATTCAAACCCTTAATTTGATGAAAACCTTGAGCCACAAGTCTTGCTTTATAATTTTGTTCCCCATTTAGAGAGATTTTCCTTTTAAACACCCAGCGACTGCCCGTCACTTTTACACCAGGTGGTGCTGCACATGGTGTATAAACCTCATTGCGCTGAAATGAAGCCATTTCAGCCTGCATGGCTTCTTGCCATTTCTGTTTTTCTGGACCTGGTAATTCTTGTACTTGTGCATAAGTTTCTGGTTCACTAAATGTGACATTACACACTCGAATCCCAGTCACTACAAATCTCTCTGGTGGTACACCTTTTGTTGCTCGTTGAGATCTGCGAACGGCAGATTCAACATTCTCAGTTTGGCTGTCTTCCCCCCCACTCCCCCCTAGCCCCTCCTCATCTGAGCTAGTGGGTGTGGAATGTGTGTGTGTGTGGCTTCTCGAGCTGCCTTCTCCGCTGCTTTCACTTTCCGCCTCTTGCTGAGCTGCTGGCTCAGGCTTATCATGGACAGGAAAAAGAACTTCAGGATTGGCATGAACTCTTTCCCATCCCTCCTCAACAAAAGTTGCATCTTGTGAGATAACAACCCTGTTATTTCTACAGAAAAACCTCCATGACTTTGAACCCTCTGTACCAGAGTAACCCACAAAACGCAGTCGTTGAGCTTTTGGTTCTCCTTTTCTCCTTTGTGCCTTGGGGATGTGTACATATGCAAAACTCCCCCAGACTCTCAAATGTTTTAAGTTAGGAGGTTTACCAAACAACCTTGTGTAAGGGATGTCATTTATAGCTACTGTCCAAGTTCTATTACACAAGTAATTTGCTGCTAAGAATGACTCTCCCCAGAATCTTGAATTAGATTCCAAACCAGCATCTTTTAACAGACAATCCTTAATTTTCTGTAATTCGCCAATATGCCTTTCAATAGTTTCATTCTGCCATGGAGAATATGCACAGGATTTTCTGTGCACAATACCTTGGTTACTGAGAAGTTGCTGGAACTGATGATTCATGAACTCAGTTCCCAAATCTGTTTGCAATTGCAACACATTTTGCTTAAACTGTCTCTGGACATAAGTCAGCCAACTTTTGAAAACAGAATATACTTGATCCTTTTTCTTAAGTAAATAAACCCAACCAAACCTAGTTTTGTCATCTAGGATCAACAAAGCATATCTTGCCTCTCCCCAGCTCGGAGGGAAAGGGCCACATAAATCTGCATGCACTAACCCAAACAGTGTATCAGTCTGCCTGTCAGATTTACGGTTTATAGGCTGGATACGGGACTTTGCTGCTTTGCACACACCACAGTTCAAATATTTGTTACATTTGCTTGGTTGTAAGCCTTCACATTCCTTAGACATCTTTTGAATAGTGCTAAAATTTATGTGCCCTAGCCGCCTATGGAAAAGGTGCGCGCAGCGAAAATGTGGGGGAGTATTTACGCTTGCTACAGCAGGGATGTTCCCTCCCTCAGTATCTTGGTTTTGTAACACATACAGACCATTAATTAACTCTCCTGAGGCAATTATTTTCCCTGCCTTTGACACAATACCACCTTCTTGTGAAAAACTGACATTATAACCATTTGCAATCAAGGACGATACACTTAGCAGTGAGTAATCTAACGTAGGTACAAATAACACACCCTGCATTACATTGCTAAGACAATTAATTTTACAAGTCCCCTCCCCCAAGATAGGCGATTTATGGCCATCTGCCAACGCTATAGTCTTACTGTTTTTGTCCTTGGAGCCAGGAGTAAACTTGACAAACTGTTCATATGAGTTGCAAATAGTTCTTGAACTTCCACTGTCCAGAATCCAAGAGTCCGTGCCTAGTTTTCTGTCCAACTCCACAGCAGCCGAGAATAGAGTAGATTTCTCCCCCCTCCGTTCCGACTGCATTTCCTTCTTCTCCCGGTCAGGCTTTGAAGTTAATCTGACTCGACAATGTTTCCGAATATGTCCCGGTTTGCCACAACGATAGCATTTCCTCATGATAACCATAGCTCTTTCTGTTCCGTCTTCTCCAGCCTTCTGAGGTGTTATTTTTCCTTTGGTTGTGCCATTTCCACGTTTTCCCATACGGCCAGATGCAAGGTTGTTCTTAGCTGCTTCTTCCAGCTCTAACAGCCTTTTTGCCTCAGCTTCAATCAGACGTCCTGACAGGTACTCCATTGTAAGCTGATCCTCTGGCATGGCCTCAAGACTGGCCACCAAAATGTCCCAAGAAGAATCAAGAGAAGAAATAACAATCTGGACCTGCTGGATTTCTTCTAATTGCTGGCCCCTTTCAGCAAGCTGAGCCAGTAATCCAGTGATCACTTGCAAGTGTTCAGATACTTTTTCTCCCTCTTGTAACTTTTTGTTATACAGCTGCCGTGCCAGTGCTATTTTAGTTCCAGCTGTGGTACGTACATGTATCCGCCTCAGTGTTGTCCAGCATTCTGCAGCTGTCTGAAGCCGTCTAACATGCATTAATTGCGAATCTTCAAGCCCCAAAACAATTAAAGAGTGGGCTCTGTCCATCAGTCTCCGTTCCGCAGGACTAGGCGCTGCCGGAGGAGCATTCACTCCCACCTCCCATAAATCCTCTCTTTTCAGCAACATTCTCATTTTAAACTCCCATGAGAGATAGTTGCGGTTGTTAAGTCTCTCAACATACACACCGAGAGGTTGCTGAGGTGCTGCCATGTCTTTAATATTGGGAGCAGGTTGTATCAGCTGTTCCTCACCTTCTTCCTCCTCTTCCTCAGACTTTATTCCGTCTGTCTCGTCCTCCAGCTTTTTCCCGTGAGCCAGCTTTCCGGAGATATGAATGCAGCTAAACCACTGCTCCTCCAACTGTCTCACAAAGCAAAAAGGACTATCCTCAGTTGCAATGCACACCTCCTCACCAGGAAACACAGCGTTGCGCAGCTGAAGAATCTGGGCCCATGACCAGTCGGAAGTGTTGCTGTTGCCCCACGTAGCAGAGTTAGGATGAGTTGTGTGCAATCACAGAGAATAATGAGGAGACGTGAGTTCATCAGTAGAAACTTTTACTGAGGTTTTTCACGCATAGAATCATTCCAATTTACAGCTGTACATCACAGTGCAAGGCTCCCCATGCACGGCACAAAAAGCATAGAGTCAAAGACTGGTGGGGAGAGAATATTACAGCATATAACTCCTCCCCACTGAACACTCTGTTTATGACCTTGGGCACACTGCCCGACTTTAACAAGTTTCACTCCCTAACAGAACTTCTGTTCACAGGTGCTCTGCTAGAGTCCTTTCTGCTCAAGGACACAATTACATACTCTGACACCATGTCCATCTCAGACTCTGTCAAAACAATGGCATCCAAGTGGGCACGAATATGAGTGACTTTATCTGCAAAACGTCTAGCAACTTGCTCACAGCAGGCCTTTGAGGGTTCAAGTTGCTGTGTTCTAGAGTCTTTGACCACCCGAACAAGCTCTGCCGGAGGACACTGAGCAGACACAATGGTGGCAGAGAAGTAAGATGGCAGAGACATGATCTTCCCCACAGTCTGTGCCTGTATCAGTAGCAGCTCTAAGGGATGGAGGCAGAATGGGAATAGTGCAGGAAGGAATAAAGGACATGTGGGGAAGTATGGGGAAGAGGGAATACATTTAGGGCAGGGGTGTTGAACCTCTTTCAGTCTGAGGGCTGAATTCAATTTTGGAAAATTGGGGGCCGCATTCCAGTGGTGGGTGGGGCTGAAGGCAAAGGAGGTGGGGCCAAAGGCAAAGAGGCGGGGCCAAAATACAAAAAACAAAACACAACCCCAGCAGCATATTTTACTTACTTACTTAATTAGATACATTTAAATCCTGCCCTTTTTCCTTCAAGGAATCCAAGACAGTGTACATAATCTCCCTCCTCTTCCTCCTCTCCTTACTGCCAGTAACTAAGCCTTAGGAGAAGCATTTAATTTTTTTAGAATGGACAGGGGACATGCAAAAGCCAGGACACCACCAAATGATTGGCAGCTGGGGAAAGGGGCATGCCCATCTGGGGGAACCCTGGGGGGCTAAATTTGGCCCACGGGCCTGAGGTTCTACACCCCTGATTCAGGGCCTCACAGGAGAGTGAGGGGGGCACATTACAGGTAACTATATTTTTGCATGGGGTACATGTGAACATGCATACATATTCTCAACTATGAACAGGTGCTCAGGATCACATAAACAGCAGAGTCTGAAGGAACTGGGTATGTTTTTAGCCTTCAGAAGAGAAGACTCGGGAGATATGATAGCGCTCTTCAAGTACTTGAAAGGTTGTCACACAGAGAAGGGCCAGGCTCTCTTCTCAATCACCCCTGGTTGCAGGACACAGAATAATGGGCTCAAGTGACAGGAAGCCAGATTCCAGCTGAACGTCAGGAAAACCTTCCTGACTGTTAGAGCAATACAGCAATGGAACCAACTACCTAGGGAGGTGGTGGGCTCTCCCACGCTGGAGGCATTCAAGGTGCAGCTGGACAGCCATCTATCAGGGATGCTTTGACTTGGATTCCTGCACTGAGCCAGGGGTTGGACTAGATAGCCTTATAGGTCCCTAGTACACAGCTTATACCAGGTCAGTGGATCTATTAGGGTTGCCTCCTAGGAGCAAATCTGATTCCTATTCAAACAAGACATGCTCTCTTCTTCAATTCAGTTGGGCAGAAAAGTCAGAACCTACCAGAAGTAAATTTGCATTGCTTTCCTTTGTTGATGTGAAAGGCATGGTAACAATACCAGCTCAGTTTGGTTGTTTGCCAGTCATTATCTTGGCCTGTAACATTACTTTGGGAATGAATGTCTCTACCAGTTGCTAAGCTGCACGGGAGTATTCTGAGAAGAATTTTGCACACTGATTGAAGGAGGGGGGAAAGCCCTCTTTTGGGGGTGCTGAATCACAATGTAAGTACATGCTTCTTTTTAATTTTTGAGAAGTAATGAACTTGATCAGTCTGAGCAAAGAGCATCCTAAAAGATGTTCATAGGTTAAAAACAGTAAGATTATTGTTAGTTGTTTTGAAAACAATAGAAGGCCACCAAGGAACAAGAGAAAATTAATGCTAACGTTGTAGGTTTGTGCACATTTAAATCCAATTGAAATCGGTGAGATTCACTTCTGACTAAATATTGTATAGACTCCGTCTGCAAAGCAAAGAACTTTATAATGACCCACAGGAGTCCTTATTTGCAAATGACAAGGAAGTATTTTCCCCGAAGTTAAAAATAGTCACTAATTCAATTCATCACGTTTGTTATAAGAGAAAGCTTAACATATCTGTGCTGGGATTTAGATATACGTAGCTGTGCTCTTTCTGAGAGCAGCCTTCACAATGATAGGATGGAGAGAGGTTGGGCTACTGGCTACACCTGTGTGAGGTGCAGAAGGGGCTGTTGGTGTTGAAAGAGAAATTGTAATCTGTGTGCTAGCCTTGGCTTTCCACACACAGCAAGCGGAGTGTCAGCTCTCTCACACAGCTCTCTCACGCAGCAGTGTTCAGCTCCCCCAGTTGCAGATTAATCCAGGACCCAGGAATCACTCTGTAAACACCAGCAGGTCTATTCTACCTGTTTATTTACTAATTCAAATTTCAAAGTAAGCACTACATTCCATAGATACAGTCCATGTGCAGAGTATAAAAGCATAGCAAGCAAAAGTCCAGTGGAGAGAAAGCAAACTTCACTCCACCAGCAGTGCATTCAGTTAATGATTATAAGTGAATGCACTGCAGTGTTCTCAGAGGAGGCTGAGAAGGGGAAAGATGAGAAAGGGCTCAATTGCTCCTGCATCATGACAGCCTTCCCCAACCTGGTGCCCTCCAAATGTTTTGGACTACAACTCCCAGCATTCCTAACCAGTGGCTGTGCTGGCTGGGGCAGATGGGAGTTGATGACCAAAATGTCTGGAGGGCAGCAGGTTGGGGGAAATTGCTGAATGTGAAACCATACAGGGGAAGGGCCAAGGCTCAGTGGTAGAGCACGCACCTGCTTCATGGCATCTGCAGGTAGGTCTGGGAGAGACCCCTGCCTGAAACCCTGGAGACCCACTGCTGCTCATGGTGGCTTAGCATGTTGTTCAAACCCAGTCAGTGTTTCTTAGCCATGGCTTCAAAGCCACCCTTCGAGGCCATGGCTTGTTCTAAGGTTTACTATAGATAGCCACCGTGACTTAGTGTGATGAGGGAACCAAGTCAAAGTAGGCAAGACTGAGCTAGATGGACCAATGGTCTGGCTCGGCAGTATCAGAGGCTGTATGCCTGTGTAGTACATCAGTTGGCGGGGAACACGGGCGGGCGGGCGGGCGGGCGCTGTGGAACTCACGTCCTGCTTGTGGGATCCTGTTCACACAGAATGCTGGACTAGATGGACCCTGGGTCTAATTCAGCAGGGCTCTTCCTATGTTCCGACGTTTCTATTCCTCATGAGGGGCTGTGCATCAGATCGAGCAGCAGGACAGGTGCATGGGGACAGGTGAAGGAACCGCTCTGCCACCGCTGAGCAACAGCCCAAAGTGAAAAGCATCCCCACCATTACAGCTAACTGCCCTGTAGACAGGAGAAGCCAGCAAGGTGAACGGTCATCATCACTGCCACTTTAAATAGCTGACTACAGCTATTTTGACTATATGTTATTGTCCTACTGAACTTATGAAAGCTGCTCTGAGAGCAGCATAGTTCATTCGACTGTCAGCTCAGCTGAAGAATGGGCTAAACATGTTTTAAATCAGCCTACCCAACCTGGTGCCCTACAGATGTTTTGGACTTCATCTCCTATCAGCCCCAGCCAGGACAGCCATTGCTCAAGAATGATGGGAGTTGTAATCCAAAACATCTGAAGCGCACCAGGTTGGGGGTGGAAGCATTAAATAAAAGAAATAAATCCAACATGACTTTGTTTGGCATAATTGACACAACGTGTTCACTGGGGCAAGTAAAGGGTTGCACTCATGTCCTGCTTGTGGGTTCCCCGCGAGCAACTGGTTGGCCACTGTGTGATCAGAATGCTGGACTAGATGGACCTTGGTCTGATCCAGCACAGCCCTTCTTATGTTCTTACTCTTAAGCTTTCATTCTCCCAATATCTGTGTTCTCATGGTACCATTACCTGAACACTACTTCCCGGAGCAGCATGGGTATTGCTAGGCTCAAAGATTTGGGGCCCAGGCCCAAAGGACAGAGAAACCTGCATAAAATCTACATATGCTACTTTGTATCAATATATGCAAATGTAGAAATAATTACAAGGTTTTATTTACATTTCTCAGGGCGCCAAGTCAGCCAATTAATTCCTCATCCAAATCATCTCAAAGAAAACAAATTCTTCAGTTAATTTGCACCCAGCCCCATGCAGGGGAAGATTTGGGGTGGGGTGGGAAGGTGGGTGTTGCAGCATGTGGTGTGGAGAGAGTTAACCCTCCCCTCCCCAAGTGCAATTCCCTTTGAAAATTGCCCATCTTTGCTGCCATTAGGCTGGGGGGGGGACCTTTCTATCTGGACACCCAATGAACACCCAGGGTTCTGTGGAACAGATCCGGGACCTTTTTAAATAGATTCAGGGCTGGGGGCCCATGAGCCCAGGCCTAGCAATGCCCCTGCTGGGCAATGTGGATGTGATAGGGATGCCATGTTTACCTGGGTTCAGTTTCCTTTGGAGGGAGAGATGGCTGGAGACATACAGTGTTTCTGTAATATTTGTATTTATTTAAGCATAGGAAAGGTGTGGGTTAACACTCTAGCAGCAAATCCACTACCTCACATCAGATCTCCCAGCAGTGCTCCCAAAGAGTCCCATCCAGGAGCTTGAAGTTACCTCTCTCCCTGCTTCTCCTTGACCCTAACTGCAGCAAGTCTTTTTTTTCTTCACAGACATTTAAAGAGGCCCAGATTACATGACTCTTAGCTGGGCTGGGAAAAGGTATGCCACCTATCTCCTTCTGTGATCAGTTACTCTCCCACTGAGAACATTACAAAGTGTCAAGAAGACACACCATCTTCTAACGCAGCCTTCCCCAACCAGGTGCACTCCAGGTATTTGGGACTTCAACTCTCAATAGCCCCAGCCAGCATGGCCAATGGTCAGGGATGCTGGGAGTTGTAGCCCTAACATCTGGAGAGTGCCAGGTTGGGGAAGGATGTTCTAACCACTAGTGCACATTGAGGGACATCACCTGAATATCCTATGCAATCAATATTTCTTTATTTTATTTATTAAAAAATAATAAATTCAAAGCAGCTTACAAAGAAAGTCCCTAAAGTCCATAAGACACAGTAAAAACAGTCCCAAATAAATGCCATACAATTAAATGAAGAGCAGGATAAAACAATTCAGCATAAAAGCAGGGAGGCAGAACTTTAACACACATCAAAAGCTTGGCAAAATGACAAGGTCTTAGCAGGTCACCTGAAGCTTGTAAGAGAGCCAACTGAACCTCTCTAAGGAGAGAGTTCCACCTTCTGGATGCCACAACAGAAAAGGCCCTGCCGCACATCCTAACCAATCCTGCTTCCATAAGTGGTGGATATCCGCTGGATATTGAATGCAGTGTGTGGACAGGATTGAAAGGGAGGAGGCAGCTCTTCAAGTATCCTGGTCTTAAATGTTCCTCATCCCTGATTTAGGACTTTGTAGATAAAAACTAGCACTTTGAATTGTGCTCAGAAATGAACTGGAAGCTAGTGCAGATGAAACAAAACTAGGATGATATGATTAGCAAAGCAGGCTCCAGAAATCAGTCTGGCTGTCACAGTTTGCACTAGCTGAAGTTTCCAAACACTTTTCAGAGGCAGTACTATGTATAGTGGATAATGTGTTACAGTAATCCAGTTTGGATGAGGCCAGGGCATGTGTGATAGCAGCCAGATCTGCTTTATCTAGGAAGGAGTGTAGCTGACACACCAGCTGACAGGACCAGTGCAAGGCAGTTTGGTGCCCTAGGCAAGATCAGATATTTAGCGCCCCCCTTTCCCACTTGAGAGCACTGTATTTTTTTTCAAGGCGTTTCTGGTGCCCCTTTTAGCCCTGCACCCTAGGCAGCTAATGGTAGCACCGGCCCTGCCAGCTGAAGCTATGCAAAAGCACTCTTAGCCTGCACGGCTACCACTTCAGCATCCTAGAGGAAGGCTGAGTCCAAGCACAAATCCAGTGCAGAGTCATGAGGGTCCATTGCCAGGCAGCTTTCAATCTGCCCAGGCATTGGCTGGTGGGGGAAGAAGGCACCACATACTTCAGGATCCTCTCTTTCTTGGAATCCCATCATGCCCCTTCCCAGTGCCTCCTTCAAGGATTACCCATTCCACACTTTGAACATCACTGCATGAAGGGCCATATTATTTTAGTGGCAAGGTTGCTATTTCCATGGCTGCTTCTCACCCTGCTTTGGCAATATAGGAACTATGGGGACTATACCAGAGGGGTGTATTATATGGTTCCTTCCCACAATAGCACCGCTGGCCCCCATGAGAGGTGCAGCGCTGGCAAGAGAAGTAAACAGTGAATGTCTAAGCTCAGTTCACAATATGGAAACTGAGATGTACAGAGCCAAATCCTGTAAGAACAAAAGTAGGATAATGAATTTTGCAGACACACATATTATCTACTTGTATTTTGTGCAGATGATTTTAGCAGTTTTCATGGGAGTTCTTTCTAGTTATTTTCCACAGATATAAGGAGATTTATTGAAGCAAAGGGGACTATCACCTTGTTTTGCATCAAAGTATTTCCCTGCTTGGTCAAAAACCAAGAGGGAGAAGAGTACATGAATCCATCAGCGTTCTCCAAAAATAGACACTATTGAGGAATCACACCATTAAGAGTTTGCCAAGAGCATCTTACGGATCACAACTATTAGGTTAAGACATTTTTGTCCAACAGTTGTCACTACAATGAAAAGATATGTCATCAGCCATCAAACAGGGAGTTTAAAGTTGCTTGTGTAGCTGGATTCTTCTAGCTTCAGTTCTGAATATCAGTCTACAAAAAATAGTTCTTGACTGAAGACAGCTCATACAAGAAGTTTAACACTGTCAAGGTTGTGTTCCCAGTTGATGGGATTTCCAGCTCATGAGATCTCTTCATCGAAGACAACATTAATTTCAATGGCATTTCACTGATGAATGGTATTTATGTTTTCTTTTAGCTATAATAATTTCTTTGTCCCAGTTTTTGTTCTTTCAATTACAGTCATGCCTTGGATTGAGAGCATAATTCGTTCCGGAAACATGCTTGTAATCCAAAACACTTTTATATCAAAATGAAATTCCCCCAAAAAATTTGTACAGAGATTTTTAATTTAAGCCGTACTACAGTACTTGTATTGTAAGACGTCGCTTGTATATCAAGTAAAAAAAAATTAAATAAATATTTAAAAATTTGCTTGTCTTGCAAAACGCTCTCAAACCAAGTTACTTGCAATCCAAGGTATTACTGTATTCCTGATTTATTAAAAAAAAAAACCACACACACAAAAAACCTCTGGGTGATCAATATAGCTGGATCAGGGTGGGCAGACTTCAGGCCTCCAGGATTTACTTTGGTAGGTTGCTTTTTCTTTTCTTTTTTTTTAACTAGAATTCTGAGATCCACCAACTGGGCACTATTGCAAAAGCCATACACTAAGAATTAAAGAATTCGGAGCCCATTAATTTGTTTTGCATACCAGAACTGAATGGAGCTTATAGTCCTTCCACACAAAAATCCACTGTTGGTTACCCCAAGCTTTCTTCATTTCAGCTGCATAATTTAGGATGTGAGCAGTCAGCAGAGTCATTTTGTTGCTGCTATGCTTAAATAATTGGGAGTCAAAAATCCTTGCCCATCTACTGCAAATCTCCCAGAGATCTACTAGTAGATCCATATCTATGTTCTGCCCTCCTGAGCTTGAGGCAGTCCACACTGGGCAGGTTCACATGTCATGCTAACCAACCCTAGCAATAAGCCATGGTGGGTTGGTTGTTTTGCAAACCCACGGTGTGCCCAACAGACAATTGGGCTAACCGAGGGTTGTTGTTCTCCCCCTCCTTCCCCCTCGGTCCTCCAGACCAGTGTTCTCCAACCTTGGGTCCCCAGATGTTTTTGGCCTACAACTCCCAGCATGCCCCAGCCAACATAGCTGGCATGTGTTACACAGGAAAGTATACATATGAATGGTGGGAAAACATGGGAGGATTACAAATTAGAGATGTCATAATCTGAACCTCCTGTAAAATTCCATGTCATGATTGAGGCAGGGTGATCATAAAAGCCTCATCTTGAAGCACCTATAGAAGACTCCATCAGTGATCAAATGAAAATTACTTGACTTCCTCTGCTCTGTTAGCCAAGAAATTCAAACACTTCAAATAAATTCTGGTATTAAGCCACATCTTTTATTAAAAGTATACATTTCCTATAAATTAGGTATTCATGCCAGTTCTGAGACTGTAATGAATACCTGGATTTCCAGGCAGTCATGTATAATGATTTGTGTTTGTATGTTCTTTTTCTTCCCCTAGGTAGCTGTAGGAAATATATCTGCTGTGTTCCTTGGGATATAGAAGTAAATTTCACTGAAATAAATGAGATTTACTTTCATATAACTGGGTCTAGTTTGTTATTTTTAATTTTGGGGGTCATGCTCCACCTTCTTTAGTTTATACTGCATGTCATTCATATGATTGCATTCCTAAACTAGCATGGACTATTTATTTAATAAGTGAGTAGCAACTCAGAACTCTAAAGATATGGGGTTTGTAGATTTGGAAAACATTAAAAAAAAAAAAAGTAGTAAGATCCTGATTAAGAACTTTTTGTGAATTTGTTTTTGTGTGTGGAAATGATAACCAACCAAAAATAGGAAATTGGTTGCTTTCTTTTTTTTTTTTTTTGCATGTTTATAATTTTGATACAGCAATTGCCCCTATATGCAGATAAGTCTGGCCTATAAGGTGTTTAGGTGACTCTTTTAGCTCTGCTTGTGTTGAACATACATGTGCGAATTAGCCCTACACTATACTGCACCATGCTATGCCTTTCACTATAGTTTAAAATTTAATTTCTTATTTATTTATTATAAATAAATAAATAGTTTAAAATTTAATTTATTAATTTATTATTAAATAAAATTTAATTAATTTATTTATTATTTATTCTATTTATACCCCGCCTTTTTTCCTGCAAGGAACCCAAGGCGGCTTACATAATCCTCCTCCTCCTCTCCATTTTATCCTCACAACAACCCTGTGAAGTAGGTTAGGCTCAGAGTCAGTGACTGGCCCAAAGTCACCCAGTGAGTTTCATGGCTGAGCGGGGACTAGAATCCGGATCTCCCGAGTCCCAGTCCAACACTCTCACCACTAAAAACAAAATCAAAATAAAAACCCCTGTACCAATTCTTCTTATTATTATTTATTTTATTCCCATACTGTCCAATAGCTGAAGCTTTCTCGGCAGTTACAACAATTCATAAAATCTATATATATAAAAGAAGAAGTCCTGACTGACTGACTGACTGACTCATCAACGCCCAGCTCAAACCGTTTAGGAACGTGAAATTTTGAAGGGACATTGTTTTTATGATGTAGACACCCACTAAGGAAGGATTATTGGAAATTCCATCCATAAGGGGGTGAAAAAAGGGGGCAAAATTGCCCCACTCTCATATCTCCTATGGGCAAAACAACAGGGGAGCAGGACCGGTGCAAGGAAGTTTGGTGCCCTAGGCAAGATCAGATATTTAGCGCCCCCCCTTCCCACTTGAGAGCGCTGTATTTTTTTTCAAGGCGTTTCTGGCGCCCCCTTTAGCCCTGCGCCCTAGGCAGCTGCCTAGTTGGCCTAACGGTAGCACCGGCCCTGCAGGGGAGCAGTTATGCAAATCGGCCTCGCCTCATAATTGCTGCAGGAGCCAATAGGAGCAGTTATGCAGATAGCCCATACGGCACTTAGAATGTCCGTATGAATTCTTGCAGGGGCCAATAGGGGTGGGTATGCAAATCTCCCCTAGGCCATTTAGAATGTTCTCTGAGGGGGTGAAAAGGGAGGGAAACTTTTTAAATGATTGCCTGATTGAATGACTGCTGTGTGGGGGACGTTGTCACATAGGCTCCATCACGTTTTGACGGATCCGCCCCAAACTTGGTATGCATACTTTCCATCACCCAAGGACAAAGACTGGTGGGTTCAAATCTCCGAAAAACCCTCGCTGCACCTGTACGGCCCAAAATAGATGAGAGCCAATGGTGTCACTTGGAATGTTCGCAGGGGCCATTCAGGAGCGGTTATGCAAATCGCTCCAATGACATATAGAATGTTCATATGAACTGCCACATGGGCCCAATCAGGAGCGGATATGCAAATCTCTCCTGCATCAAAACAGAATGTTCATATGAACCACAGCCGGGGCCTACAGGGGGGGCAGAGCTGGGATTTCATTGTTGGGTAGTCCCGGGGAGGGGAAGGATGGGATTACATTGTTGGGTAGTTCCGAGGGGGAGGGGGCAAGCATGGATTTCATTGTTGTGTAGTGCCGAGGAGAAGGGGGAACAGGGATTTCATTGTTGGGTAGTCCCGGGGGAGCAAACTGGGATTGCATTGTTGGGTAGTCCCGGGGGGGGGGAGAGCAGGGGTTTCATTGTGTGGTCCCGGGGGGGCAGGGATTTCATTGTGTAGTCCCGGGGGGCAGAGATAGTCCCGGGGGGGAGCTGGGATTTCATTGTTGTGTAGTCCCGGTGTGTGTGTGTGTGTGGGGGAAAGCTGGGATTTCATTGCTTAGTCCTGGGGGGGGAGCAGGGATTTCATTGTGCAGTCCCGGGGGGGAGCAGGGATTTCATTGTACAGTCCCGGGGGGGAACAGGGATTTCACTGCGTAGTCCTGGGGGAGCTGGGATTTGGCCAGGGAGCAAATACCATCAGCTCTTGAAACGACCATCACCGGCCTGAGAGGGCTGTTGGAGCAGCCCTTCCCCTGCCTTCCCTGGGGCGACAGAGGGAAGGCAGAAGAAAAGGCCAGGCCAGGGAGATTGTACCTGCAGCTCCAGAAAAAACCTTCAGTTTGCCTGAGAGGACTGGTGTATGTTTGGTTGGGGGGGGGGGTGTTTGTCTGAGTATTTAAACATTGTAAATCGCTTTGGGTGCCTTAGCAGAAAGGCGGTATAGAAATGTAATAAATAAGTAAATAAATAAATAAATCGTGTAGTCCAGGGAGGGAAGCAGGGATTTAATTGTGTAGTCCCAGGGGGCAGGGGGAGCAGGAATTTCATTGTGCAGTCCCAGGGGAGCAGGTAGTCCTGGGGGAGCTGGGATTTCATTGTGTAGTCCCGGGGGAACTGGAAGTCCCGGGGGAGCTGGGATTCCTGGGGGAGCTGGGATTCCATTATGTAGTCCCGGGGGACCTTTCCTATGGAGCGATTCAAAACAGTGGTCAGCGACCTTAAGGAATTTCGAACAAATAGTGCCTATAGGAAAACCCGTGCAAACTTGGCACAGTCACTCTTTATCACGCGAGCGAAGCTGCAGGCAACAGCTAGTACAATATAAAATACAAACAATAAAAACATCACAAAATTTTCACTACTAAAATTTAAAAACCAAATTTTAAAATGATTTAAATAACTAAGAACAAGTTAACACAACTAGACCAGTTAGCAAGCTGACATAACCACCACCACCCAATGTACAATTTAGAACCATTAAATGTCTCAGCATAGAGAGAAGTCTTAACGTGGCGCCGAACAGACAGCAGAGTTGGTGCCAGGTGGGCCTCAATGGGGAGCTTCTTCCATAATTGAGGGGCTACCACAGAAAATTCTTGACCCTTTGTTTTAAAAATGAAAGGCCAGACGTCTTACAATGTATTATCAATATGCTTATGGTTTTAAATAGGTAGAGATCCTTTTTTCCTCCTTTTTTTTGTACAAAGCAAACATTAGATAAAGCGTTATGCCATAAGAAAATCCTTTGTTTGTTTAAGTAGCACTTCAGAGCAGTTTTAGTTGCCTTTTGACCAGAAGCATCATTTCACTCTGCAGCTTTGATAACCTATGGCAAATTTCCTGCTACCTGCCGCAGACATCTGATTGCTGCTTTTCCGCACATCTGAAATATAATGAAATCCCTGCACTGAATAACTGACAATATGATGGTGATGAATCAGAGGAAGAAAACAAGCTATTGTTGAGGCTGGAAGTGCCTGCCGCCAAGAATAACAAAGATCCCTCTGGTGCCACTTCTTTCATCAACATTCTTATTCCTTTCTATTGTATGCCACTTTTCTGGCACTGTATTATGAACTCAAAGCAACCAAATACCATAAAAATAATACTGATGAGCCAACACAAACTTCGAAATGTCAGGCCAGGCTTTCCTCTCTGACTGAACACAATGTGAACAGAGAGGATAAAGCAAGATATTCTTTAACAATGTTGTTGTTGTTGTTGTTGGTATTATGATGATGATATTTTAGTGGAGCATGTGAAGGTTTCTTCTGTCAGCCTTTATACAAACATAAAATTTAATTCCAGACTTCATTTCATCCTAACAATCTATTTCAAGCTGCCATCACAAGCCTCTTTCTCAGGGAGATATTAGCTTAGCAATGACCTTGCAATGCATAAGAAACCAAAGAGTTTGTGAGAGCTTGTTTGATCTTCACCCAGACAGTCTGAGACAGAGAAAATTCCCATCCATTCTTAACGGAAACAAGAGCGGGCTTTTACATCAGATGTATTTTAAAGCACAAAGCAGAGTTGATGAGGCCTTTCCACAGTTTCTCAAGTTCTGGTAGTAACTCAATAACTGCAGTCCATGTTCGTTCTTAAAAATGGGAAGTTTTAACCATCCAGGTTCAGCTTATATTGCTAACTAATTTTCTAGTTCAGGATCTTTGTGATGTGCACCCTTGTGCTGCACGGCTATCCTCTCCACTGAAACTTTTGCCAGTGAGGTTGTTATGTGGTTACATCAGAACATCAGCAAAGAATTGTTGGACTGGGGTGACTGTGTCTCCTATAAACACCTTTGGCATGGTGCACTGGCTGACTTTAAGAGAGCCTTCAGCTTTCTATTGCAGTCACATACGCTCCAACATTTCACAGATGAAAATAGGGACACACGTGAATTTGTAAGAGGTATGGTTAAGCAACATGAAGGTGTGATCAAGAGGGCGTGGCCAGGCAACATGAGGGTGTGGCCAAGGGTATGGCCAGGCAACCAAAGGGTACGGTTGGGTACAAAAGTTATTAGAAGAAACACACAAAACTGCAGTATTTCAAGCACAGAAATCTTTGAATTTATGTACTGCATTTAGGGAAGCCTGAGGGAAAAAGAAAACCCCAAATCAATAAATACAGCTAACTATATGTGTGTGTATACACACACACACACACACACACATCATTAGCAATAAATACATTATTATAAAAATAAACATTATTATAAAATAAATAAATAAATAAATAAATGCAACATGGCTGAAAAGTCTTCATTACAAACAGTCATGTAACCATGACTCTCCTCCCTCTCAGGGTTTGGATTTCAAAATTGAAAACCTTGACTGGTGATGAACCCTCAGTATTTTTCTTTGCTCTCCTGTATCCTGTACTCAGGTCTTCAAACTTCACTCTACTGTTTGAAGTACTACTTTCTTTCTGATGCTAGATCTATATGTTCCTTTTCTGATCCTCCTTATGTTCTGCCTCTCCCTAAATTTCCCTGCAATAATAGGTAAAAAGCTATAGTTATGAAGTGTTTATCCTTATCTCTTATTATATTGTCAGTATTTGCCATGTTATAATATTTGGCCCAACTACAAATTTTCTCTTTGTGCAGAAATGCATCCTTTAATTCAATGTGTTGGTAACTAAGGCTGAACATCTAGGCATGCCTATTTATTTCTTTGATGTATATTTGTATCAACTTGGCTTGTCAATCACCAGCCTGAAACCGCTAATAACCCATAACAGATCACAGAGACACAAACGTGGAGACCAGAAGTCTCCCCAATGCCATGGCCCTGATCTGGATGGGCTGAATTTTAGCTGGAAGACAAAAGAAATCAGAAAAATGCCCTAGCCACCCACCACAGGATGCTCAAACCGTTTAAGGGCTCTGACCACTGTGAAGTCACTTTGATCTCCAGACCCATGATGATGGTGGTGATTGCTGTTGTTGTCATTCTTATTATTGGACCATCAATGTGCATGGTGCTTTACTGAGTATAAGAGTACAGTTCCCTGCACCAAAGAGCTTACAATCTAAAATGTAATATAGAGGCGTCAACAAATGGTAGGAAGGGGTAAACCAGGGAGGAATATGCCATTATTTCAGTCAAACATAACTTTCAGCCTACTTTCCCCACATTGTGCAGGAAACTCCTTGTTTTAAATATTTTTCCCCCACTTTTCCCCCCACTTTAAAAATGGATCCCTCAATGGTGGCTTTGTTCTCATTAGTAGTTTGCCAAAGAAATAATAATATTTAACATTTAGAGATCTCTGAGTGTGCAAAGTGGTTCACAGGCCCACCCTGCAAGATCCTATTTTCTTCACTCAGAAAAAAAACATGTGGGCTCAAATTCAACAGGTGAAGCTTACCCACCCACCCCACACCCCCAAACATGGAGAGAAGGGGAAGTTTCTTGCATTTCCTTTTGATACTGTATCTCACTTGTTAGAGGCACAGAGTCAGCTCTGTTAGGAAATAAAATATTTGGCAATATAAAGATAGGAATCATGTGATAAATTCCCTCATTTACCTCTCCATTGGTGCAGGCCAGCGAGTGCAGTCTCTACCTCCTTTTCTCTTCAACAAGCAGAGGCAGCAGGTAGAGTGCGCGTGCACACATGTCCTCGTGTCTGATCCCTCCCTGCCTACTGTGGACAGCCCTTTGAGCCTAAGCAGAGCTACTTTTAAAGGGGCCATGGTCAAAATTGCAGCTAAGCTAACAGTTTTAGCTTAGCTGCAATTTTGACCATGGCCCCTTTAAGGGCATCTTAAAGTAGCTTGCGGGAGGCAGGGGAATTCGGGGCAAAATAACAAAATGAGAAGCCATGATGGCTTAAGGGTTTTTGGGATGGTCCCAGCATTTTCGGGGCAGTTGGAGACTATGCCAGCTTATTGTGAGTGGTTTACAGTGGTCTTGTTTACAGTCAAAGCCTGAGTGAGATAAATAGTTCCAAAGGGGTTTGCTTCCATGTAACTGTGCAAAGGACTGTAGCTTTTACTGCTCCCACCATCACATTGACAGGTTTTCAGCAGTTGTAGTGATCTTTGCAAGGAAACCAATTGTCCGTTTAGTCTGCAACAACTTTAAAGATAGCTTCATTCCAAAGACAGCAGCAACTGCTGAGGCCCAGACTAGGGTGGGGGCACAGCAGCAGCATCTCCTTTTCCTCCCACCTGGAGGGCAGGGCTTGCAAGGTGAGCAAAGGCTGCAATCCTATGCAGTTACATTGACATCATAGGGCTTACTTCCAAGTAAATTCACATCAGACAGAGGTCGTACTCCTATGTAGTTCAATGGTAGTAAGCTGCACAGAACTAAATGGCACATGCTTCCAGGTAAACATGCAGAGGTTAAGTCTTCCTTGTCACAAAGGATCTTTTTAGATGTAGGAGTCTATAATAAATAGTATAAATATATAAATAAACAGGATTTTTGGGTGAGAAGTGTGGACAGAGACAAAAAGACAGAATTTATTAGCCAGAACATTGACTGGAAGGAGTCTAGCTCAAGATCTTGCTTTGCAACTCTCCCCCCCCACCTGCCCCCCACCAAATTCAGGGAGTTCTTATGTTGATGAAGACACTTCCTTCACCTGCTGGAATCAGTTACAGTGCATCATATATAATTTATCTAGGCAGCAGTAACTTCTAATAAAGTATTTCATTTTGTAGTCCTGGAATGGAGCTGAATGTATAAGCTACATGGGAGTCTAACAATTCCCAGGTGTACCTTCAAAGTTCATAGGATATAGGAAGAGCGCAATTTTCTTGGTAGATTTTGTTAGCTTCCTGTAGTAACCTCCATGCAGAAGTGATTGTTAAAAGAATAGGAGACTTGACAGTCGGGCAAAATATCTGATTTATTTATTTTCTGTTTTTTTCATTGGAACATGAATAGGTTTGATAAAAGAGGAAACACTGCAAAGGCTGAAAGGACAGAATGTTGTTTGTTTGTTTGATTGATTGATTGATTGATTTATACCCTGCCCTTCAACAGGTTTCTAGGGCAGCTTACAAAATGTTTAAAATTACAATTAAAAATATTAAAACAGATCTTCAGTCAGCAGGATCAAAAACAAACACTAAGCAGCATAAAAGCAATGCAAAGAGGATTTAAAAACAAAACAAAACCATGTTGGTGTTTAAAACCACCCTGGATAGTCTTTATTTATTTTATTTATTTATTTCTTATATTTATTAATCTCCCATCTGGCCAGTCATCTCTCTCTCTCTCTCTCTCTCTCTCTCTCTCACACACACACACACACACACACACAGAGAAAATAAGATATCCCAAAATGTCAAACAAGCTTCAGAGGTTTTTTTTAGATGTTGTAAAAACAACAGCAACATCAACCACCACCTCAAAATATTTGCAGCTAAATATGTCATGGTATACCAGTTAGGGAAATTATACCAGGAATCTTGATGCCCTTATGCATTTTTAAACATTTAACATTAGAGTCTTCTAAACCAAGAAAGATGTCTAATATCACACAATGGCCTCTAACATCATCACATTTTTCTCTTTACAAATGAAAGCCAAGACTTCTAACAAGTTTTGCAAGCAACAATACTTAAACATAGGTTAATGGGATATATTGTAATCTATTTTCTTCCACAAATGCATACTAACCCACAGATACACAAGGCTAGGGCCAGGAGAGGGCACCACATCTGTGTTCTCGGACCTTTACAACATAATTATTAGCTCATAACACTAGAGAAAAGAAATGTTGAGGCATGTACAGTGGCAGATTTTTATACATTACTCATATTGCCATTTAAAATTGTTCTTATTTGTGCCAAATCCAGCCTGAAGCAAGTTTTTATGATGTTGGTTATACACTCCTGAAAAACTAGATTTATATTGGAAATGCTAACAATCTGGACTAATATTAGACACATCTGCTGCTACTTCCAGGCCTGCCAGTGATCCAGGTTTCACATAGAAATGAGTTACAATTGCAAGGCAGCCACAAGAATTTTAGAGACAGATGGTGGCTATTTATTGGGCCGGGTGGTTATTAAGTACTACAGCTACTATTAAACGCTACCTACTACTGTTCAGACAGGGCACACAATTCTGAATTTAATTCTGAATTCACACCAGATTAGTATTCCTGCAGCCTCAGGGTTTCTTGATATGATTAAAAGAAATGCACCCTATAAAATATTAGCTGTAGCATAGCTCAACAAGAGACAGGGAGTATATCAAAATGTTCACAGAATGGCATGGGCTGTTGGGAATGTATTGTTTATCACCTGTGGTGTCACAGGATTGCTTCAGAGTACAATCATATTCTACATAGCATTCATAATTGCAACAGATGCACTGACTGGAGGGACGGGTATTGCATTTTCCCAGTAAGCACATATTGAGATTTAAGCAATGGGAAAATGTGATATCCTTGCAAGGAGAAGCATTTCTGCCTCTTCTATAACTGCAGTGCTCCTGGGAAAAAGATGGTCTGGGCTGAGGTGGCCTCTGGTTTTCTGAACTGTTATTAGGGCCTTCTCTTATTTCACCCTAAGGGCATGTTTGGATGGCACTTCATGTACACATGAGGAGTGCAAAAAGAGTATGAAACAAACCCTCACCTTCAGGGACACCCCTATGAGGAGGCCGCACAGTATATGCTGGCTCCTGTCACCTGGTCTACTGGATGACCAAGCATGGGCTGAAGTGCCCAGCACATCTGGACTGTAGGGGTCTGAAATGTTGAGATAGTGTACACAGTCCCCCAAATTAGAGCCATCTGGACCTGACCTAACACACAGAACGTATATCTTCTTATTCCCATTCTTATTAATCCCACATGTCTACAGCCAGTGTTTTCTGCATTCTTTCACAATGGTGTTTCATTTCACTTCAGAGGTTCTTACCTTTGCAGCTCCTGTCAGAAATGGGGGGGGGGGAGGGGAAATGTCATCTCCAACTCACAAAAAAACCATCAGGTACTCTAAAATGTCACTTAAATTATCATTTTCGGACATGGACATGGGGGTATGACAGGAGGTTCACATAAATCACAGATCCTTTTGGATGTTTTATAATGGAGATCTTTGAAAATAGATCCACCTTTTCCAACCTCAGATCTAGAAAGGAAACTATTCTAGCCTTGTGTGATGAATTTCCACAAATATTCGGTGTTGGCAGAGCTCCTTTAACCCAGCAGTAGAAATTATCTGGAACTTACAGATGTCAGTTCTACTACTACTAACAGAATGGAAGATAATCATAGGCAAATATAGTATTAAGGCAGGCAACTCTTGGCAATTTAAAATGTCAGATATTGTCTTATTGTGCTTTTATAAATTTCTTTTCCATACAGGTTCCAAAAGACTGGCTGGAAACCCTTTGTTAACAGCATGGGGAAAAGGCCTTGAAATATCAGAGTTGCTAGTGAAACGATATACATTTTCCAGATACACTGCTCCAAATGAAATGGGATAACTACAACACTTAGAGGACATAAATGTAGGACTCCTCTATGGTATGGATGAAAAAAGTGCTGCTTGGTTCTGTCATTAAAATGACAGAATTATAGTTCTCACACTGTTATTAAAAAGAAAGGTCTAGTGGATCTAATGGCTAAAGAACACCCACCCAGCCAGAAACGTTTTACTGCAAAGGTTTTATGGTGCATGCCTTGGTTTCCCCATTTCTTTTTCAGGCACCTGTACCTTGTGATGACCACAGCAAGAGTTGTAGGAAGGCCCATGGATTACGATGGTGAGAGAAAGAAGGATTTGATTTGGAGGACAGTCAACCTTCAATGGGAGATCAGATATTAGTACCTAAAGCAAGTTGATTGATTTGGGCAGTTGAAGATACTGTCAGGCACAGTTAATGTTGCTGGTTTTGAATAGAGCTGAACCAAATTGGGGGTGACACGTTTATTGAATATAGTTGTGTCCCTGAAAATCATCCCTTTGGGGGAAATTTAGAGGGGGCTTGAAAAGGCATAGAACTGTTTTCACTAGTTGAAGAATGCACTCCAGCTACCAAGGCAATAAGATCCTACCCCCAGTCTAGCCCTCTACTTGTGCACACTTAGGGCCAAACTAAACAGAATCAATGGACACTTTTTAAAAAAAAAAAAAAAAGTTGCCTGTGCAGTGGTGGTGAAATTTTGGAATGAAAATGGGAAGGGGGAAAGCTTAGATCTCCCCCTTCTGGAGTGCCACAGTCCCAGTCCGAATTGGGACCATGCATGCTTACACTAAAGTCAATAATCCAATCACTCCTAGCTCTGCCATGTGTGATTTCCCAAAGTTTAGTTGGGCCTTCACATGTGATTTGTTGCATTGGAATGTGGATGGGCATGCATTCAGATCCCATTGGGACAAAACTAATGCAGACAGACAAACATTCCCAGGTGCATCCAGGAATGTTCCCTCTCTTACCATGCTGTGCTGCAATGAAACTAATGCATAGCAAGAGAGGAAGGGCCCCTCTTGCCTAAGGAATGTGTGGTTGTCTTGGCAATGGGATGCTTCCTCCCCTCCCCACACCAAGGAGAAAGCATTGGCTTCATATGCCCCTGAGTGATGCCATTAAATGTCCTTGGCTGCATTGGCCATTCGTTCCTTGTGTTCCTTATGTGACAGAAGAAAGCCTCCAACCGGGCACAGAGGCAGCAGCCAAGAACAGCAAATTGGTACACAAACAGCAGTAATAAAAAGTTGCTAGTGTAGTGAAACAAACATGCATTATCTATACTGCTTCAAACAGGATGGGATAACTACAAAACTAAGTTGGTAATCCTATATGTTCTTACTGGGAAGTAAGCCCCACTGAACACAATGGGACTTACTTCTGAGTAAGCATGCATAGGATTGCACTTTTGGAAGATATACATGTGTGGCTCCTTGCTGTGGGAGGCTCAAGAATGAAAATATGGCACATGGTTCTGAACCACAAACTAGCTCAGAATAGCTAGAGCCCTGCACACCCATGGGACAGCCTTCTCCCTTATTTCCTGTGGCAACTGCTAAGAATAACTTGTTAGTACCTTCTGGCCCATCTCTACCCAAATCCATATAGGTAATGAATGTATGTGGAAAGGTTTTTTCTTACTAGTATACATATAGTCATTCTCATTATATTATTATTTAATGCACATTCTTATTCAACTATTTTTTCTTGCACATCATTTATTTATTCAACCAATTTTTCATAGGATTTCATAGATTTCATAGATCATAGAGTTGGAAGGAGCCTACAAGGCTATCGAGCCCAACCCCCTGCTCAATGTAGGAAACTAGAGGAGGGGTCTCCCATCCAAGGAACAACCAGGCTTGATCCTGCTTAGCTTTCCACGCTCAGACAAGCTGAGCCAGCGTAGGCCACAGGCCTGTATTTATTTAACTGGTGTATGCCAGAGAGTGGTATAGTGTTGTGGCTAAGAGACTGAGCTACAAATTAGGAAGCCCCTGGTTCAGATCTCACCTTTGCCACATACCTATTAAATTAAACTTACTAATTTGCCATTGGCAAGCCCCTCTCTCTCAGCTTCAGATCTCCTGGGATAATAAAGCTGACCTAACTTATAGGGTTGTCGTAAGGATTACAAGAAAACATATCAAGCACTTCAAGCACTCTAAAGCTCTATCTAGATAATTGCTCATTGCTAATTGCACTTAGCTAATTGCTATTTGCTAATTATTATAACTGAATTTTTATTATGTTTACGGGGTGGCACAGAAATCTGAATAAAGAACTAATTTCATGTATGAGGCAGATGGCACATTCTCTAACATGTGAAACTGGGAACATAGTTGTAAGAACCCTCTTCTCATACCAAACAATACTTTGTGAGCCCCACCTCTCACTAGTACACATAAGGGGCTCTTTTACCCCCTGCTGCATTCATTTACTCAGCAAGAGCCTGCCCTTCAGTGATTTGGGGTTTGTACTTTTGGTTAAAGATATACTGAACTGGGGGGGGGGGATACAAGAGTTTTATATTATCAGCAGTTCAAAATATACCTCAACACTTGCAGGGAATAAAATGGAAGGATGTACAGCAACCTTCCTCAACCTGGTGCCCTCCAGGGGCTTCCCTACATGAGATGTTTATTGTGCACTCGTGATCCCTCGCTCATGGAAGTTTGAGGGGCCTTTTCATGACATGGTCATCCTCCAGGGCCACTCCCGTGTTTACCAGCCATTTTTGCAGGGGGGCGGGTTTAGCATGAGGAAAGTCAGCTATTAAATTTGAAACTGGAACAAACAGGAATGAAAGCCTCCTGTAAAATCGCAATTCCGCTATACTGCAGCTATACCACAGCACCACCTTGTGGTTGGTAATGGAATATATAGAAAGTCAGAAAAAGACAAACCCTGGTGCAAAAAAAAACAAAAAAACCCTGTGTAAAGGACACATTCTTCCCCTGCAAAGAAAATGGAAGAAGAAGCCGCAGTAAAGCAGCAGTTTAAACCCTTCATGTAGAGAAGCCCCAGATATGTTGGACTACAATTTCCTACATCCCCCAGACAATATGGGAGTTGTAGTCCCTGGGATGATGGGAGTTGTAGTCCCAACACAGTTGGAGGGTACTAGGTTGGGGAAGGCTGCTTTACACTGTATGGGCCTGGGGTCACCCCCTACTCACACAGATTTAACTTCTCAAGACGACTGGAAAGGAGCTGAACCATGTACAATGACAAGACTAGCAACTTGTAGCAAGGCTGATGTTAACAAGAATTCACCAAAAGTAGAAAATGAGGACAAAAAGAGGGACAATAATTTACAAGGGACAGAAACAGGAAATAGGGGCCATCTCTAGGAAGAGATAAGGAATATTATTTCCTGCTGTCACACTTAGTCAGACAACCCATTGTGGTGACTCCAAGCAATGGATAAGTAGAGGTTTGTTGAGCTTCGTTGCCAACTTAGTCTCCTGGGTGCCGAGGAGGCTCCTAGCAGTATCATCAGCTGCAAGCCATTCAACCTTTGAGGTCAACAGGGTCACCAGTGGCCAAGGATGATGGTGCCCATCTAAATTAATTGGACTTTGGCCCACTGTTAATCAGGGATGTTGAATAGTCCTTGGTCTCAAGTCGAGTCTCGAGTCTTTGAACCCGAGTCTCGAGTCCTTGGTCCAAAATGGTGACTCACGAGTCACGAGTCACTTCCAAAGCTGACTCCACGAGTCCCTATTAAAATCAATAGGGTTTTTCCCCAATAAAATAAGGCTACTTCAGATGTGTGGCTTAAATAAATTCTAGGCACAAGTGTGCCTTTTTATTTCAAAACTCTGCCACTGATTTTGACCAGAACAGACCAGGCAGACAAACCCAAAATAACCAGGCAGGCAGAGGAGGCAGGGAACCCCAAAGCAGGCAGGCAGAGGCAGCCAAACCCAAAATGTCTGAAAGGTTGCATTTTAGGAAAATGATTTTAAAAAATAAAATCTTCGCCGGCGATCGCACTTCTCTCCACTCCTTCTGGCACAGCCCAGGGATGTTGAAGAGTCCTTGGTCTCGAGTCCCGAGTCGAATCTCGAGTCCCATTAAAAATATTGGGACTCGAGTGGGACTTGAGTCAGAGGGGGGACTCAGTCCGACTCACGAGTTGAGTCCTGGAGTCCGAGCCCCCATCCCTGCTGTTAATAGAGTAAACCTGCTATTTGTAATTCCATAGTATTCTGATAAGACTTTACAGACACAGCAGTGACTCTTACTTTGGCCAAATTTCTCACGTCCAGTAATTACATTATATTAACAATATTGAATTAACCTGTGCAATGAATGATACTTTCCTCTCAGTCTATTCAATTAGTGGTGTTCTTTTCTAACTTAATCAAGACAAGGCATAGCATTTAGTTGATGCAGTCTGAGCTAAAATTTACAGATGCCAAAATAAAATGGAGAGGAGGAGGAGGATTATGTAAGCCGCCTTGGGTTCCTTGCAGGAAAAAAAGGTGGGGTATAAATATAATAAAGAAAGAAAGAAAGAAAGTTTCATTCTGTACTTCATTTCTGAAGTATATCAGTGTCTTCTTTCTTTTCTATGTGTAGAAAGTGGCATTTGCTATTATCCCACCCCTCTCAATTAATGGTTTATTAGAATTGCATGCTTCTTCATGATCTCTTCCTTAAAATGGAAACGGGAATATATTTGCTAAATTAAAGGCAAAAATGCTAACATATACACAGTTTTCTCTTCAAAAGCTCATCAGCAGGAAGTGGTGGTATCTAACAGATATAGTAATTTCCTGCTAATATCACAGTTGTTTTGAATTCATGGGCATGTTCCTGACTATCCTATAAGGCAGTTTGTGCCTTGTCTTGATTCCCATATCCTATCCTCTCCTAAAGATGATGACTGAAAAAAGGGCTTCAGACATACCTACACTCCACACCATTCAAACACACTTACACACCTACGAAAGAAAACACCACCAACTTCCAAAATATGCTACGATCTGTAATAATTATCCCTTAATGTTGTTCAAGCTGACTTTGTAACAAATGCAACTTAATTGTGGTTCAACTTAAAACAAGGTGCAGTACTCCTAATTCTTATTTAGTCCAGTTAATGAAAACTAAAACTAGTATAGCATGGCGCACTAGGTTCCTGATTCCAAAATTTATATATAAATAGTTTGAAATCTCTTGTTTGCCATAATTTCTAAAAGGAATTATTTAAATCCCTAATTTAGCAAAACTCCCTGTTATGTTCACATTTATCTTTTGCTATTTGGGCACATGCTTAAAAATGTCATCTTAGATTAGACTCTCATCATGCAAAATTCTGACTGTCTCTAAACAAACAGGATTGCCTGTCCCCAAGGTGAAGACTGCAAATGGAATGGGGCAGTATTCATTTAGTGAACATCAGCAGTAGCATCAACACTGAAATGGAGCTAAGAAAAACAATCTGGGTGGCAAATTAATCAGTGAGTAATTAACATTTTAAAAATAAGTGTTTCCTTATATCATGTCTTGTACTATAACAGTTATGGATAATTTACGTCTTTTCATAAAATTAAGAAGAGGCAATGCACTTAACAAGACAGGATCCTAACGGTGATTCAAACACAGGCAGCAGTCTTATACACTTACATGGGAGTAAATCTCATTAAACATAATGGGACTTACTTCTGAGTTGACATGTATAGGATTGCCCAGTTGATGAGGTCATATACTTGTCATGCAGACACTTACCATTTCAATTTTAATGTGCATGGGTGATTATTTCTCACATGAACCATTTACCATGTGAAAGAGACATCTCTCTCAAAATTGTTTTGACATGCCTCAAGTCAAATGCCTCTCCACATGGAAATGGTATCATCCACTGGGAGGACTTCTACCACTACATTGTTTATGTTTGAACAAAACTTTAAGACAGTTCCAGTCTAGCATGGCCATAGTTTAGAGCAGTGTTCTCCAACCTTGGGCCCCCAGATGTTTTTGGCCTACAACTTCCAGCATGCCCCCCAGCCAGCTATGCTGGCTGGGGCATGCTGGTAGGCCAAAAACATCTGGGGGGCCAAGGTTGGAGAACACTGGTTTAGATCCTTCTTAAATGCCTTACTGAAACACATTAGTATTAGTATAAAATATTAAACTGAGTATAATATTTTATAGGACTTGTATTACAATTACTTCTTTCCACTCAAGAGTGACTAGGTGCTACTTTCTCAAGGAAAAACAACAACTCTATAATATGAAATGAGTGCTAAAATGACCCTTTAAACACGCATTGTCAACATGAATACATTTTATTCGATAATCTATGATCCAGATGGTAGTGAAACTGAAAAAAGTTCCTGGAAGAGTGAAAACATATTTATTTTTTTTCTTATATTGCTTTAAGAATAAGATGCTAGGATTTGATTCCAGTGTATGATCAATAAAGAAAAATGTTGGCAATATCTTCCTTAATATATTTTCATGGAAAACCTGAAACTACTGTGATTAATAACAGGATACCTTTGAAGCTTTGAAGAATGACTGGGTGGGGAAAAAAACACCCTTCTCTCTCTCTCTCTCTTTTATACTGTGGGCTATATTTCCATTAAACAAACTGGCAATGAAATGAAGTCAACTATACTGCTACACATAAAGAATTGGTTAGGGTATTCTTATTATCTTCATTGAGTCCTCAATCCCAGATTCATTTTTCACACTTGTAACCTGCATTATGCTGGGAATGGAATGCCCAGTATTGGCTCCAAGATTTTGGTAGGGAAAGTGATGCACATTGGGGCAAAGTTCCTAACCACGTATATGCTGATGGGGGCTGGTCTGGTCATGACTGACCAATGAAGGGGTTTTTGGTTGTGGGGGATAGCTAAAAAAATGTTGATACACTGTGCAGCTGCTGTAAAAAAATAATAATGGCATGCTGCATGTTGGATATCATTACGAAAAGAAAGGAAAATAAATCTGCCAATATCACTTCACTGCTCATCCCTAAAACATCTAAAGCAAATATACAAATTAATGGGATACTTTTTACAAAAATCCTAGCTTTCCCTAGGGGCATGACAAAGCTGTCCTCTGTCAGGACTTCTTTTTGCTTTAAGTACAGAACACATAGCAGACCAAAGTATCAACCTAATATCAAAGGGGCAGGGAATTTAAGATAAGCCTCTATCTTATCTTACTCACATGCTGTCTGTGAGTGAACAGAGGAATAATTAAGGGTGCAATCCTATGCATGTTTAGACAGAAAGAAGTCCTACCACTCCCCATGCAAGCTGGGGAATGCTGGGAGTTGTAGGACTTTTTTCTGTCTAAATACACATGCCTTAAATTTAGTACTAACTTAAAAAAAAAAGTAAATAGGGGGATGTGTCAGTATATACTATAGGTTGAAGTGAACAGAAATTGAATTAATGGGAAGTTGTTTATCAGAAAAGGATAGAAAAATGATAACAGAGCACCATGAACTAAAATGGGTGAAGAAACCAGTTAGATATCAATGCACTTACTTAACAGCAGATCTTAATAACCTATTAGAATTGAGTTATATTAGTCTTTTGGAAAACATAAAAAATAAATAACAAGATGGAATAAATTAAAGTTATCTTTGTTCAGACAAATTGCAGTAATTAAAACGATCATTTTCAGAAAAGATGTCATGGCTCCCATGCAGGCCTGACGTCGGCTGCCTTGTTTTAAAGCACAGCCGCCACCTCCCCCACCACCATCCCTTACAATTGGTACACAGCACATTCCCCGCCATACAAAAAGCTACTCCCCCTTGCCTCCCTTCCAGCTGGGTACCTTTTCGAGAACGTTCATGAAGATGGTGATTTATATAGCACTGTCAAATGTACCTGGTGCTCACTTTATTGAGTCACATAAGGTAAAGACCCAAGCACCCTTCAGTCTAATTTGGACAGGGTAAGGTGGGTGGAGGAGACCGTTCCGTACAGAGAAAGCAGAAGAGACCAGGGTACAAAGAGGATGAATGCAGGCAAATGCACTTATAAGCACATTAACTTTGTTTCAGCTGTAAATTTGTACTAAGGCTCTAAGCTAAATACTCCATAGAAGAGGCAGGGATGGGGACTAGGACTCCAGGACTCGACTCGTGAGTCTGACTCGAGTCCCACTTGAGTCCCAATATTTTTAATGGGACTCGAGACTCGACTCGGGACTCAAGACCAAGGACTCTTCAACATCCCTGGGCTGTGCCAGAAGGAGTGGAGAGAAGTGCAATCGCTGGCAAAGATTTTATTTTTTAAAATCATTTTCCAAAAATGCAACCTTTCAGACATTTTGGGTTTGGCTGTCTCTGCCTGCCTGCTTTGGGGTTCCCTGCCTCCTCTGCCTGCCTGGTTATTTTGGGTTTGTCTGCCTGGTCTGTTCTGGTCAAAATCAGTGGCAGAGTTTTGAAATAAAAAGGCACACTTGTGCCTAGAATTTATTTAAGCCACACATCTGAAGTAGCCTTATTTTGTTGGGGAAAAAACCCCATTGATTTTAATAGGGACTCATGGAGTCAGCTTTGGGAGTGACTTGTGACTCGTGAGTCACCATTTTGGACCAAGGACTTGGACTCGGACTCGAGACTCAGGTCCAAAGACTTGTGACTCGACTCGTGACTCGAGACCAAGGACTCTTCAACATCCCTGAGAAGAGGTTACATCAAACTCGGCAGTTTAAACTAAGATCAAACCCAATCTAAGATTCAACTCCATAGGAAATAAGCTTTATGATAAAATCTGGGATAGGTTCACATGCTCATTGCCAGTGCATCTTTTTCAGTCTGGGTATAACAGGTTTCCACTGCTGGCAATGCCTAGAAAGCATGCTTTTGTGAAATGTCATTTTTTTCTTGCAGTTGTAAAATGCAGAATCTTTTGCTAGGCAATTTTCCTTTCTGTGTTAATGGCATTTTTCCTTCCTGTTTTGTAGGTTTGTCTTCTGGACTGCCCCCATAGCTCCCCCTTGCTATGGTCTTGCCCTCTCCTATTGGGTACAAACACTGTCTACCTGAGGGATACTGCTGCTGCTACGTGGGTCTAATTGTTGCTTCTTAACACTCTTGTGTTGCCTCACACAGTGGTGCCTGCTTTTTTTTTCCAGGTTGTAATCTCCATCTAATTGCAGTTTTTCATCACTTTGAGATCTCTGAGCCCCACGTCAATTCTGTCTCTGATTATCTTAGCAGAAAGGGTGCCATATTCGCAAGGCTCAGCTAGGGAGTATAAGGAGGTCATCAAATCATCTAGGGGTTTATTTTCTTTTTGCATATATGGATTAAAGTTTGCACATTCTGCCTCACAATGAAACACTTTTCAAAACTTCTAATCACTTGCTTATGCTCTCAACTCTTTCCCCTCACAGTAGCTTGCAAGCTCTGTAGGGATGTGAGAAGGAGAGATGTTCAAGTTTACTGAGGTTCTCCATTTTTCACCTCTTTGCTTGTCTCGCCTTGTTCTCGCTCCTGAACATGACCGGATTCCCCCCACCCCAAAAAGGGAAAGTGTGCATTTTTGAACATGAGCTTAAAGATACGAGGTACTCCATGGCATTTTTCAATTTAAAAAACCTATATTAATGGTAAGAGCTGCTTTGTGTGGCTAGGAAGTGTTATTTGAGGGCAACCATCTTTTATTCCACAGAATGTGTTTATCCTTCCAGACTTGAAGTATGAGTCTCTTTGCCACTGTAAGGGCTCTCAGTGCCCACTTTTGCAGTTTTGCTGTCCATCTGTTAATCCCCACATCACAGGGATGTAATTTAAAAATGCATGAACACCTGCAATTTTCACAGATTTTTCAAGAACAAAATGTATATGAGCAATGACTTCCAACCAAAAAGACACCACTACAGGACATGCCCACATCATATGCCTCAATGAGGCATTGCCTGCACTATATCGCCAGCATCAGGCAGAGCTAGCCAGCTTCCTCTGAGCAGGCTTCTGTGGTGTCCAATATATGTACATAAAACATATTTTTTTTGTTGAATCAGCCTCAATTTTAAATCTACAGAAATAGTACATGTGGAAGCTAGGGCAACTTTCCACTGATTAAACTGTATAGAGCATTCTGATTCCCTATTCCATTCATCTCTGACATTCTGAACTCTATTCTTAAACTGTGCTAGCTTTTGCAAACTGTATCTTGGCAAGTCTTAGAATCAAGGCTGCTTCAAACATTAGTCATTTGACTCATGGAAAGGCACCACAGGTCATTTCCTTGATGAAAACTATTGAAATTACTTTTAGCCACAACTTTTTGCAGGTCAGACATTATTTCTGGCTCCTTGATATCCCATGTCTGCCTGGCAAATAAACATGGGCATAAATCCTTCCAATGTTTTATTTATACCATGGGTCTACCTTGAAGTACCTGTGACTGAGGAAAATATAATTAGAATGGTCATCAGGGAAAACAGGAAAATAACAAAGGTGACAACCATGGTGTCCTATCCATTCCCTTGGTCTGACGGCACATGATAAAGCAACCTTACTGAAGCTAAGCAAATCTGGGTACCTGAATGGGAGATTACCTGGGAATCCTATGTCCACCACCTTGAGTTCTGTGGAAGAAAAATGGGATAAGATAGCAAATACATCAAGGAATGGCTAATAAGCCTGGTCCTCAGCAAAACAACAACAACAACAACAACAACTGAGTCATACTACCCCTTTCCAAAAAATAAAATAAATAAATAGTGTTGTGAAGTAGGATTGGGTAGTAGCTGGCAGAAGGTTCCAAAAAAGAAGGGAGACCTGATCAGCCTTTCCTCATTCAAGAAACTAATACTGCCAGTATCATTTACAGCCAGGAATGGTGGGGTTCAACTACAAACCCAATGATCCCCGGCATGAAATGATTCTGCCAACATTACTTTGCCTCTTGGAGGAGAGGCCCACAAGTCCCCACCCCCAATCTTCTTCGGAGCTTTTTGTGAGTGGCTACTGTGTCCCCCTTTTCTAACGTGAAGGGGGAGTCTGGAGATGTGAGATGGATTGAGGCAGGAGGCCTGCTTGTGGTCAATTGTGCCTACCTCAAGAGCAGTCATTTCAAGGTGAAAAATCCAGGGTTCTCTTCTACTTCTTGGGTAAAGAGACTTTGTGCAGAATGTTCCCTCTCCAGGCCCAAGACTGAATCCTAAGCCTCTAACAATGAACTTGGCTCTATCTTTATAAGAAGATTGGACTGTCAGCTAGCCCAGAGCACAACAGGATCTCTGCATGATAGAATAATAGACCAGGCAAGTTCAGACTTGTCCCAGTGGCAATACATTTAATTGCGTGGAGTTGCCAATAAACATCTGGAGATGTTTTGATACCGTCTGGAGTTATAAGAAACAAAGACCAGAAGTAAGTGGTAGTACATGCAGCCTGAACTGTTAGAAAATGAGGCAGCTTTGGTCAGCGAATGTACAAATTTAAACAGGATTATATGTAATTTAATACAATATATTCCTAACTCTACCTGACAGGCACTCTCCTTGCATATTAGAAACAGGCATTCTTGTTACAGAAAGGGTTAATTTTAACTTAGTTTCTTTAATCTGAAAGACATGCCTACATAAGGATTTAATCTGAAGTACATATTAAAAGAACCACCTTAGGTAATACAGCTTAATTTTAGAACCTCCCTGGGTTTAAAAAAAAAAAAAAAAAAAAAGACCTTGGAAGATTACTTATTTGCCAGCAGTTTCTTATAGATTCTTAGATTTTATTTCAGAGTCATAATACAATGACTTTACCTCAGAGCACTACAAGCTGTAACTGATCTCATTTAAAATTTTATATATATAGTTTTAAAAAGCAGACAAAAGAAAGAGGCTTCAAATCGACACATATTTTGTAGAAGCTAATCCAGATGGTTCAAATTTTCAAATGATGTAAATTGGTATAACCCTTAGTGGGATTGTTCTACCCAAGATGTACATACTCAAATAGAACTAGCTGTACCTCTTAGGATTAGCATCTAGGGGGCTATGGGATTCTTTGGATTCCCAGATGCAAGGTCAGAAACAGAGCTCCAACCTCAGAGCTGGGGATCCATACTCGGATCCTGCCGCCCCCCTCACAGCCAGTGTGGAAAGAACCACACTGGTTGCTTCTCCGAGGTCAGAAAAGCGACCTCGGAGAAGGGGGTAAAGTGGGTGGGGAGAGGGCAGGGAGTGAGGAGACCAGGCTCCAGTCTCCTTCCCTCCCTGACAAAGCACCCGCAGCTAGATGACTGAAATTGGCCATCTAGCTGACCTGCAGAGTGGGAGGAGCAGGGAGGTGGAGATCGTCTGTGCTGCTTCCCCTGCTCTGCAGAGGATGCTCATAAGCCTCCGAGTTCAGAGGCTTATGAGCACAACCCATTCTTTATTTTCATTAAATTTTTCAAAGTAACAATGAACAGTAACAAATTTAAGTACATCACATGTGAGTCAATTTCTTTACAGTCTTTCCGATCACTCAGGATCTTTATATGGTACAAGCAAGATTATTTGATAAAGTTATCACTCATCAGCCTAGCGTTACCACTCATCATCCTCATGCCATAGAGTTCCATGTGTCTTAGGAGGTTATCATGTATTCTTCTCAGTATCAACAAATTCAATAAATGGATACCATATTCCATAAAAAAGTGTCAATTTCTACTTGGCCTCTTTGTACCTGAAGATGTTTAGTGAGTTTCTTCATTAGTACAAGGTCCCAAATTTTCTGTTTCTATATAAGAGAAAGTTCATTTGCTGATTTCCATTTTTCATTTTTTTTAACGGAAGAAACTTATTGAAACCACACTGTCTCAAAATAGTCTAACAGCTTATATTTACTACTAATTTATGATCATCTACCACTACCGGAGTTTTAATTTTTTTAAACTTAGGAATAGTGCATTCCTTTATTTTCGACTTTAGGACTGACAGCTAGTACTTCCTGTATAATACCTAAGAGCTGGACAACTCTACCATATAAATTATTCACTAGTATTAAACTAAAAAGAATAGTTGTTGGAACATACTTCGCAGGAATGTATAATTAAATTTTATTGCTTTTATTAAAAGGCAACTATACCTGGTTTGCAAACTCTTTGGACCACACTCAACTTTGGCTTATTATAGGTTGCATATTTAAACTTTAGGATATAATCCTGAAAAGCAATATACATTGCACTGTTTTTTTCATGATTAGACTTTAACAGAATAATTCTACTCATGTCTATTCATAAGCAAGTCTCACTGAGATCAATGGGGCTTATTCTCAAGTGTATAGGATTGCACCTTGATTGTGGTTATTGCACAAAGATCATTATAGTAGAAAAGTTGTACATCAAGGAAAAAGTGAAAATGAATCTCAAACTCTCATACTAATGCAACGCACATTGATTTGACAGGGATAAAGAGGTAGGCTACATGGATTGCAAGGACCAAAATGTTATATTTTGGGTTTTATTTGTTTTGAAGGTAATTGTTGTTAGCTGCTTTGAGCCTTTTAAAGGAAAGGAGGGATATAAATCTTTTAAATAAATATTTACTAGGGAAGGAAAAGCAAATGGATATGAGGTACCCTCCTTTGCTTGGCGCAGCCTGAACTGTATACCTGGAAGTGCAAACTGTCTGGCTAGGCCAGGAAATGACCAGAGATGCTTCCTTCTATTGGTATATGTAGTGCTGCTGCTTCTACTGCTAAAGGAGGACAAGGTGGGACCGTGGGAGTCTTCTAACAGAAAAACCACCACCGTCATCATTTGATCATATTAGCTTTGCTTAAGACAACTTGGGAAATGTGGACAGTTTCCAATGATGAACATGCGCCAACACGAGCTACTGCTAGTGCAACAGGAAGCTAGCACTTCCTAAAGTAACTGGAAATGAGCCAGAATGCTTGTTTCTGGAACAAAACATATCAGCAGAACTAGCAGAAGAAAGCTCCAGAGACCATTCCCATTCCAGAAATGTGCATGTTGGCTTGTTTCCAGGAACTCCAAACTTTTTGGGTTGGTGGGCACATTTGGAATTTTGAGAATATGTTGGGGGTGCTGTCGCAAAACAGCTACCATGGGTCAAACTGCCCAAGAACCTAATTACAAGAGAGAGGTGTGGGTCTGAGCTGCTAAACACTAAGCCACTCAGTTGAACCCAAATAAAGATGACACTGGAGGACAGCGCTTTGTTTTACAGCATACCAACCTCCCTGTTATTAAACCCCCCCCAAAACAACCCCCGCTTTTTAAAATCATAAGGAATAAAATAAAAATCAGGAAGGGCAGGGAGCCTGGTGGGCATATTGGTTGCTATGGGCACCACGTTGGTGACCCCAACTCTAGGAAGTGCTACCTTCCAGTTGTGCTAGCAATGGGTCCTCCTGGTGCAACACAAAGAGTAAAGGAGCGGTGGCTGCATTGAATATGTGCATCTTTTGGGGGCAGCTCTGGGGGACAAGCCAAATTAAAAGCCTGGCACTGAAGCTTAAGATGGAGTGGGTTCCTACCTGGGTCTGGTGACCTATTTTCCTTAAGACTCACTCTCTCAGCACTGGAAGGTCCAGGTTAGGCTGATGAGTACAGAACCTACTTCATCATAGGTTGCAGTGCCAGGCTTACATTCCCTTTCCCACCCTAATTACCTGGATGCAGATAAGAGGCTCCTTTAAGCCCTACAGCAGAGATGGGTAAACCATGGCCTATGGGAGCTTTACATCCAGCCCTTGAGCCTTATCTGGCTCCAGTTCATCCTCTTCCTGGCTTGCATCTTGCCAGGGATCTACAATTCCTGGCTGGCCTTACTTCTGGCCAAAAATTGTAGTCACCAGCCAGCCCCCTTGAGAAGGGGAATTCTGCCAATTGTCACCACAGCATTGTGACATAGGGAGCAATGATGACCAACGGAAGTGTCAGGCTGAACTTCACTTATTGAGCCTATTCATACATGACGATCCCAGATCTGACCCTGGCTTAAGATACTGGTGGTTGGTAAACCAACATTAAACCAGACTTTCCCAAGTTGGACATACTATGGAACTCTGGTTTAAACGCCTCCTTGGCATGAGAAGGGAGATGAAGAGTGAGGAGGAAAAGGTACATCGGTCCAATCCTCACCTCTGGAGTACTAAAGCATGGGAACACCTGTATCAGGGCTGGCATCAAGGGTAGACATGTCTGAGAGCTCACACCCCAACAGGGGCCCACTGACAAGAGCTCCCTCCCTGGAATTGCTGCTCCTCTTCACCTTTGCAGCCTGCTTGTTCATGTGCCTCTTGCTTTGGCCAGACAATGGTGGTGGTGAGGAGGAGGAGGAGGAGGAGGAGGAGTTGGAGTACCGGTAAGTGCCTGTTTGTTTGCTCACTGGCTCTCTCTGCCTGTCACGCAAGCAAGTGGAAGCAATAATGAGAAAGTGAATGAGGAGCAACAGCAACGGGTGGCAACAGCAGTGGGAAGATAGACTCACTGAGGGAGGGGGTCCATCGATGGTGTCCTCTTGCCCAAGGACCCTCAAAAACTTGGGAGGCACTGATTCATCAGATCCCATAGCCTCACTGGGAACTGAAAGGCAACTGACCATTGCGACACCTAATCTCTAAAAAAGAAAGGCCTGCGAGCGAGTCGCTATTTGGAAACCTTATACTGTTATTTCCCACACGTGGGAAGCTGGTGGGGTTATTGGAGGGAAGAAGAAATGTACTCTGCGTATGCTCAGTGAGCGCAGCTACTCGCTGGGTCTGCCCTGCGGCAGAGCCCTTGTCCAGAGCTACGCCCTGGCAGAACCCTTCCTCGCTGCTCCTCTTTTTCTTTTGCAGCACCTGTTGTTGTATGGCCAGCCGGCACTCGAGGAGAGAAAGAGAGCGCTTAAACGAGCATCCAGTAGCTTGCTTGAACTTTGCACGACTTCCCAGGGGCTGGTGGTGTCCCCGCCGCCGCCGCCGCCGCCTGTCGCTGAGCAAACGTCACCCTGCACTGCAGCCCGGCACGCCTGACCGGCCATTCCAGCGCTTCCTGCGCGCTCCTGCTGAGGCGGCAGCCCCTCCTGTCGTCGTCGCGTGAAGGACTGGTGGTGTTGGGGGGGGGGGGAACTACTTCTCTTACTACCTTTTCCCGCCAGACCTGAAGGCGGACGACGGGTGGGGCGGGGGAAAGGAGGGCAGGTTCGGGCCGTCGACTCTGAGCGAAGAATATTAGGATAGTTGAGAGAGAGAGAAAGAGAGAGAGAGAGAGAAGAATTGGGCTGTGATAAGACCATAGAAGGCTCTGTGAGGAGGAGAGTTGAAGCGAAAAGGGAGGGCGCGCAAGAATTTGGGGTGGAGCAGAAAATACTTGTGGGGGGTGGAGGGAGAGAGAGAAGACGAGGTAGGCAGAAGCTTTGAGGTGCTTTGAGGGGACTCTCGCGTTAATGTGGTTATTCCCCCCCCCCCTTTTCTCCAAGCAAAACTTCTGCGGCGTAAAACTGAAACCAGGTGCTGCTGGGCAGTGTAGTGCAGCTGCTGCTTGGGAGAGGCGAGCAGGAGTCTGGAGTTCTCCGTCGCTCTCTTTTTCTTTCTCCCCCGGCCTTCCCGGGTCTTAGCTTGCTGCTCCCTTTTATTTTCCCTTCCCACCCATTCGCAGCCTCGTCTGAAGGTGAGAGGAAGAAAGAAAAACAAAACAAAACCCTACACCTCAAGAACCCCGGGGAGTTCTAGCCAGGGGGTGAAAGCGGCTGGCTGACCGGGCAGCTTAGCAGGAGAGAGAACCCAAACAGAAGGTGGTGTGTGTGTGTTTTCCCTCCCAAAGGGGGCTCTTTTGGCCCACTCCTTTCCCTCGGTTTGTCGGAAAGTCTCTCGTTGCCGAAGCTGACAGGTGCTCCTTGGAGGCAGTAGCCGCTTCTTCTTGCACCCCCTTATATTCCTCCTCTAGCCCCCCCCCCGAAAAAAAACTTTGTCAGGATTGTTGCGTCCTCGGGAAGCTGAATTCGTGCGTCTAGATCATGCTTTGAACCTTATGCGAGACCGAGAGAGAAGCCGTGGCGGAAAAATAAAGGCCGTCGGGGGCGAACAGAAAGTTTTGAATGGGATTATGCGGAAACTACTACCCTGCTCGTCTTCTTTGGTGCCCGAGCAGGCTCAGCGTTGTTGTTGCTTTCTCCCCGGCGGTGCAGCCTTCGCGGGCTGGTGGAGGTGGTGAGAAGGGGGAGGGCGGCTCGGGAAGGACTTGATCTCTCTGCAAGTGCTGGGCGTGTGTTGTGCGTGTGCGTGAGAGAGAGAGCTTCAACGCCAGCCTGCCAAATGCTCCTCTTCGGGATCTTCTTGCTGACATCTGCCCTGGTCGGCCAAAGACAGGGAGCCCAAGCCGAATCCAACCTGAGCAGCAAGTTCCAGTTCTCCAGCGCCAAGGAACAAAACGGTAAGGCATTCCTGTCTCCCTTTGTGTGTTTTGTTGTGTCTCGAGGAGACATAAAAGTGTTTGTAGTTGCAGCAACACACGCGCTGGGGAAGGAGGAGTTGCTGAGCCAGGCATGATTTGCATTCCCGGCCGCTTCTGCAGAGCCTCGGGGGTTGGGCTGTCGTGGAGCTGCTGCTGCTGCTGGGTGACAACTTCTTTTTTCTTTTAAAGGGGCGACTGTGTTTCCGCGCTGGAAAACAAGAAGCCCTCCCTCCCTCCTGTGTTGAGCGAGGCTGTAAAGATCTCATTTGAAACTCGCACCGTGGGAGGAAAAAACACATCTCCCTTCGCCAGAACGAGCCTTGAGAGATTGAAGCCAACATGAATGAGACTTGGCAGGTCTAACTTCACGGTGTGTTTTTGTCACTCCAGGAAGCTTGTCAACCTCGTTAACTGAAGCAGGATAGGTAAAAGGGCACCAATTAAGAAGCCAAAAGATAGGGACCACATTAACTCTTTCTCTCCCCCCCCCAGGCTATATTTGTGTGTGTGAGGGGGTTCTGGCTGTTCCAAATTAATCACCCTTTTTTGCCCCCACCCCGCCCCCATTTGTCTCTGGGTTGGTGGACAATGAACTCTTATTTTGTACCTGCTGGCAACCAGCTAATCTGCATAGGAAATGAGAATAACTTTTAAGCTTTCAAGTGTACCTGAATGTTTAGAAAACTCTCAAATGCAAGTTCCCCTGGGCTGGGTCTGAGCAGACTTGGAGAAAGACTTCTTTCATACAGTGGGCACCTTCAGAGTGTGTAATTTGCTTAGCCTCTGAACTCCATATGATTTACATTATTCAGATTTTTAAGGCCTCCCCCCCCCCCCAATCTTCTGTTACAAAGTCATTGAAAGGAATACTTTGGAAACAGAAATCTTACATGCCACATGAAACCACACCGTGAATGGAGACTGCCTAAATTTAGGCTATTAAACACCCTGTTTTCCATTGGTGTATGCTAATGTAAAGGGAAAAAATGTTCCGTTTCCTTGTTAGCCTGAAAGACGTGATTTCACAAACTAGCCAAACAGGCATAAATAAGATGGGGGGGGGGAATCTTAAACCTGCAGTTGGAAAAAATGAATGCAGTATTGAATAACATGTCAGTTTTGAACATGTTAGTTCAAACCAGTGCAAATCCCTGTGTTTTCTGAAAATTGGTCTTCCTTATATATATTGTGACAAAGTAAATGGAGAACAAAATATCCTCTTGCTATTGTATGGATTTATATACTGTGCATTGTGCTATTCAGTTTATCAAGAGAGATTCATATTGTTGCTGGTTCCTAATGTGATGACATATGGCACCTGCAGACTACTAGAGCTGCTGATCAAAGAACATCCCAGGGATCAGTCTCCAAACAGAGCAACTGCAGAGGGCCAGGGGAATGTGATCAAAAGAGCTGGAAAACTCAGCTCTGTATCCACAGGAAACTGATCAGGCTAACCTTTGTCCTTGAGCAAAGGAAGGCATCTACCTTGCTGGAGAGTAGAGATCCTCTCCATCTCCCAATTTCCCTGAGGAGTGGAGCCTTTAGGGCAGGCCTGTGGCCCTCCAGTTATTGTTGGACACCAACTCTCATAATCTCTGACTATTGGCCATGCATCTGGAGGGCCACAGAAGTTGTTTTAGAGTTTCATAGGATGTCCATGATAACCAATAAATTGAAAATACGTTTAATGCTGCAGTTCTGCCACCATTCTAGCTGGCACACATCCTCTTAAACCAGTTTCTTGCTGTGGAAGAAGGGATCAAAGTGGCTCATGTACTTTGTGGACTGCACTGTTAATGTAATCATATAGGTTGAAGAGTCCACAATTACCCTTGTTTTCTCATTACAGACAAAATAGGAGACCCTATTTATTGCTTTAATTTGTAACCTGTCATTCCCCAAGGAGCTTGGCTTGGAGCAACATTTTGTGAATGCCTACATACACCAATTTTTGTACATGGAAAACCATTTAAGTAATATCCTTTTCCTACAAAGATGTCTCTTATGTGATAGTAGAACTAGATTTTAAATGCATACTGTGGCCTAAATCTGCAAACAAAAGTATTAAAGTTGGCAAAGTGCCAATCACTATAATGGTAGCACACTCATAGTGAATTAAATTGAATTTTATTGATAGTTGCATTTCATTTTGCTCACAGAGTAATTCAGTATCCAAGATCTATTTTTATGATGGAATATAGTGTGCTGGTGGCCTCACATAGTCTTCAGTGAACCTAAAGTAAATAAATGAATCAGAAAAGCAGTCACCACCACCACCTTTTGTAATCATGCTGTCTGTAAATCTCTTTGTATATCTGTATTGCAGGCTACTTTGATTTATAGTTTCTACCCTTGTTACTGTGGTACAGCTTCTGATGCAAAAGTTAAAGTAAAACTACCACATAATGTTCTTAACACTTCCCAGTTATTTATGGGATCTCATTAGCTAGTTCAGCTAGTTGTAACTTGACATAATTAGAGTGATTTTTGCACTCTACTGCAACTTAAACATTTTGCATCTGTTAGATAGGAGCAGGTTAAAATTCCTTGGAAGATACCTGTGGGACTTGCTCTTATGCTCTTAACATAACACAGTTGAGTATACAATCATTAAAATACAATACATGACATTACTATTAAGCTTTTCTTGTTTGTTTTTCGGTATCTCTTAGCCATATGGTATGCATGTTTACTTGCAAGTATGTTCCTCTGTATTCAATAGCATTTATTCCCAAACAAGTATGCATAGGATTCCAGCCTCATAGTCTGTTCCTATCCATGGAATTAAATACTAGATATCCATAGAACATAGGAACCTGTTTTATACCAGACTATTTGTCTGTCTAGCTAAGTACTGTCTACTCTGACAGTAGCTCTCAGGCCTGCTACTTGATCCTTCTAACTGGAGATGCCAGGAATTGAACGTTGAACCTGGGAACTTCTTCATGCAAAGCATGTGCTCTACTGCTGAGCTGTGGTTTCTCTCCATTACTTACAGCTTCTGTCAATTAAATAATACTTTTGTAGAATGCTTTAAAATGTTCAAAGTGCTTCCTACACATTATCTTATTGACCTTACAGAAATCCTGTAAAGAAGGTCACTATTATTATCTCTATATTGCAGATGGTGAGGGGGCTGAAGCTGAGAGGCATGCCTAAGGCTGCCTGGTTAGCTCATGGGAGAGACAAAATTTGAAGTAGGGACTTCCTGATTTGTAGCCCAGTTTCTTAGCCAGTACTCTGTGCACTGTCAGCTACTACAATCCTGTGTCTTTTAGACAATTTAAATGGCGACAATAACTGATATTCAGGATCTGCAATTTCTAGTTAAGCTGTACACTTTCCAAATGTAGATAAAATCAGTGCATAGTACCTTTGTAGAGTAAGGCAAGCCTGCCTGGGCTTTACTATCAGCCACTTGGGCCCTGTTCTCTGGACCATCTATAAGATGTATTAGACTGATGGATACCAGGGACAGGTCCTTTTGGGTCATGGCCCCCTTACCTATGGAGCTGTCTCCCCTGGGATATGTGAGTGGTGCCATCTTTTGAAACTTTTAAGAAACAGCTTAAAACATTTTAATGTCGGTCTGGTGTTCTTGTTTTTTTTTTGGGGGGGGTTATGAATTGCTGTTACTTGTATGAATTGCTGTTGGTGTTTTAACTGCTACTGCTCAGTTTTAAGGTAGTGTAATGTGATTTTAACTGGATGATTATTTTATTATGTTTTATGAAATGTTGTACACTGCCTTGAAGGGGAAATTGCACCCTAAAAGGTGGTATATAAATCAGGCAATAAACAGTGCAATCCAAGTCCCTACTCAGATGGAAGCACCATTGAATTGCAAGGGGCTTATTCTAAGGTACCGTAAATGTGTATACGATTGCAACCTTAATTGTTAGTGTAATGTGACATTTTCATCTTGCATTATACCCCAGGAATAATATTTTTCATAGCAACTTCCGAGTCTGGTTCCCCCCCCCCCCCCAATATAATTAGAAGTGTATGAGAAGCACACATTTTGCCACTGGCTGCTAGGAATTTAAACTGAAAGGTGTAGTGAGGCTAGTATATCTTTACTGAAAAACAACTTAAAACTCTACTTATGCCCTCCAGTGTATAACCAGTTGACATTTTATCATAATGCTTTTTCAAAAAACCTTTGTTTTTCAAAGAGCTCTAACTTTATTATTGATCTTTTAGCTGTAACAATTGTAATGTGCTCATGGAAGCACACAAAAGGCCTGGCTCAGAAGAAATATTTATGTGGAATGTTACTTGTCATAAATGTTGGTCACTTTCAGCTCAAATGTTTTGGATCTGCTTAAGTTTCTGCTTAAAGTATTACAATACTGGTAGGGGCTTTCATGACTTTGAAATACAAGTTTAAAATATTGGTGCCCTCTGGATGTTTTGGACCACAACTCCCAGCATTCATGGCCATTGGTCATGCTAGCTGGGACTGATAGGAATTGAAGTCCTAAACATCTGGAGTGCACCAGGTTGGGAAGACTCATTTAAATTGCATTCATGGTGAGAGATTCAAGGGTAAGTCTGCAATCCTGCATACTTAAAATCCAGTTGGAGTCTTTGCAATTTAAGTAACCATGTGTGCAGGGTTGAAGCCAAAATTATAATCCTGAGATGACAAAATGAGAGACACAAGGTCATGTAAAATATCTGTTAAAGAAGCTGTGCAAGATTAAACACTGTAAAAGTTATCAGGAAAACAGACAAAAGCAACCCAAAGCCTTTTATACTGGGAGCAATAAAGATGTTGCAAGAAGGCGTTAATGTTTTGCTAGGAAGTTGCTCATCATCTTTCCCCAATTTAGCTGTAGATGCTGTTAGGAACACAGGCACATATGCAGGAAGCTACCTTATAATACCTTGGATTGCAATTAACTTGGTCTGAGAGCGTTTTGCAAGACCAGCAATTTTTTAAAATAAATTTTGACTTGATAAACAAGCGACAGGTTGCAATACAAGTAGTCGTAGGGATGTAACCGCTTGCCTCGAGCGGGTGTAGCGGGCCGAAATTGGCCCCGCTCATGCCCGCCAGAGACTCGCTTTGATATAAGAGTGTTTTGGATTACAACCACAGTTCCGGAACGAATTATGCTTGCAATCCAAGGTATTAGTGTACTGAGTTGGACCATTGGTCCTTCAGTCCAGTATTGTTGGCCCTGACTGGCAGTGGCTCTCCAAGTTTTCAGGCAGGATTCTTTACTACTTACCTGGAGATGCCAGGGATTGAACCTGGGACCTTCTGCATGCAGAGCATGTGCTCTGCCACTGAGCTATGGTTACCATGCTTGCTCAGGATACATTTCTACTTCTCTATTTCAGTGAATAAGCCCTCCTAGAACATGGGCAAATTTAGCTCAAATGTGTGCTAGAGGAACCATTTTCCCAACGTGACCCTGGCTTTATTCTGCTGGAGGACAGGCTATTGGCTGTTCATTAATTCCAGCCCAGAAATAGCACCTTATGACCAAAATATAGGGAGCCAAGTGTGTGTAGTTGGAGTGGGACTGCTTAGTCTGGGAGTGCCCAGAGTGCCCTCATAAGGTACCCCTGGAGAAGCAAAGGAGTTGAGATTGGAGATAATTACAGAAAATGAAGTTTTATTGAAAGATTATGGCTAGGAGCAATACATGGGTGACTCAGAGGCTTCCCCAAAAGAAAGAGAAAAAAGGGAGGGGCATGGGATGAGTGGTGCAGCAGCACATTCTGGCTCTTTGCTTCAGAGGAAGAGGGAGAAACTGCAGTAGGAGTTAGAGAAGGCAGAAAACGAGATTTAAAGAGGGAGAAGGGAATGATCACCAATCCTTCCTTATTCTGCCTGGGAACTGGAATAGAGGGCAATGATTCAAAGGGGTGCAAGCAGGCACCAGTTGGCTTCTCACAAACCTAGGCAGGCAACGCTCTTTCTGACTAAGTTGGAAAAAACTGAGCTCGGGCAAATTCTGGCATGCTAAGGCAGTTATAGACTGGGGAGTTCAAAAGCTTACAGTAAGGTGGTCCTAGAAGGGCAATTCCAAAATGTAGAAGAGGAGAAATATTTTCAGGTGCCTGTTTAACAAAAGAGTGGAATATGGTTACATAGTGGGTTTGTGGTACAACCCCTTTTATGTACAATGCTTTTTTACTTCTCAGGGCCCTCTCATAGCCAATTCATAGGGTAGTACAGTGAGGCATCATTAGATTAGGACTGGATGAAGACTGGACATTTGTAATCTGAGGAGGCCCCACGCTCACTGAATAGTGGGTGGGTGGGTGGGGAGTCACTTTCTTCATGTCAATAGACATTTTTGATGGGAAATTATGGCTTGCCTTGCCCTATGCAGTGCTTACCTCCCCAGGCAAAACAAAGAGGAAAATTGGTTTAAGCAAAGGTGATCTGTGAAGGTACACACAAAAATGGATGCAGTATTTTGCTCCCCTGGCAACAGTACATTTCCAATAGCTTTTTCAAACAGCAGTAATTTACTCCGACTTCTATAAAGAAGTTCATTTATTTACAATTCCCACTGTTGCTTCCATTATTCTCCTTAACTTTGCTTTCATGCTGGGAAGAAAAACAATGGCGATAACATATCCCCTTGCATTGAATGAGGGCATAATGTAAAACGTGCTTTACCCAACAAATCCTGTCTAACACAGGGCTCTCCAACCTTGGGTCCCCAGATGTTGCTGGCCTACAGCTCCCAGCATACCCAGCCATCATGGCTAATGGCAAGGGATTCTGGGAGCTGTAGTCCAGCAACATCTGGGGACCCAAGGTTGGAGATCCCTGGTCTAGTGGGATTGAGGTATCCAGTAAAGCTTGTGCTATCTATTGCAAGCATCTCACTGTCTTCCAGAAGTAACTTAATACCAAATTACCAATGGTTAAGAGTCCTTACATGGATAAGCGTATATGCAAACTATAATTCAGTGTACCCTTGTGTTTACTAGGGCTGAACCAAAAGTTCTCAGGAATAAAAGCTCCCGCCCCACCACCATTTTACTGCCTTTTGTAGCCTGTTTGTGTGATCCTGGCATGCTTCTACTGCTGAACGCCATATTTTTCCTTTCTCTCTCTCTCTCTCGTTAGATTTCATTTAATTTATTAGATTTCTATACTGCCCAATAGCCGAAGCTCTCTGGGTGGTTTACAAAGATGATGCCGGAGTGAAAGCAGGAAGCATTGTCCTTACTCTGATATGGCTACTGCGCAGATGTCATCATGTAGCTGAATTTCATTTCCTTCATTCTGTTATAGCCTCTTGTCCTGACTCTGACAACAAGTGTAGCAAACACATTTCCACTGTTTTCAGTGCTCTGCCCCTACTGAAAAATCACCAAAATATGTACTACTTTGTAACCTGCAAACAGAATGGTGAAGTGCTTTTTTTGGGTGGGGGGCAGCATTTCAGGTGAGCCCTATTTAATACAGTTAAACTAAGGCAAAGTAGAAATGTCACTGGAAACAGTCCGTGAATGTAGGGAGACAAAATGACTACATATCTCTCTGTTTAATGACAACTTTTATACCTCCAGAGGGAGCATGAGGGTGGTTGGGGAATGGCAACTGATTCTAACACAAAAGGTGTCAGTGTTGGAGGTCTGAACAGCAGAGAAGGATGAAGAGCGCTATATGCATTCTTTGTGTATCATACCCATGCAAATTTCAGGAAACGTAATGCAATAAAAATGTGAGGAATGCGGCTGTTGAAAGTTGAATGTCAATTAAGAACACTTTAAGCATTGTAAATCTATATCTTGCCAAGAAACTCAATGACTCATAGTGGGTGGCAAAGTTCGCTCTGTGTTCATAAAGATAAGTAAATAGTACTTAGAAATATGCCATGTAAAAAAGAAGAGTTGATAATACAAAATCTAGTTGTCTTAATTCTGGTTTTTGGCACGGTTCAATATATTTTGTTGTAACATCTATCTATACAATCTTTTTCAGGTGAGCTATCTTAATTGGCTGAAGCTACATGAAATGCATAATAATTAGTAATTCTTTATATAAGGCAAATGTTAAGCTCTTTATTAATTTGGAAGTCCTATCAATATTATTACTACTATAACAAAACATTAGTCATATGAGAAAAGGCGAACTGCATAGGAATTCACTAGGGGATATTCAGGAATGTACTATATATGCCTTTGTATACGCTATATGTATAGCAATACATCCCACACAAAGAAGAAGTAATAGCATGCAAGGATACCTCAAAGTTTTCATTTACTCTGTTTTCTAGAGAGGAAGTACTACTACTAGGAGCACAGAAAGCTGCCTTATACAAAGTCAGACCATTGGTACATCTAGCTTGATATTGTCACTGACAGTGGCTATCCAAGGTTTCAGATAGGGGACTTTCCCAGCCTATCTGGAGATGCAAGGGATTGAACCCAGAACCTTCTGCATTCAAAGCATGGGCTCTAAGACTGAGCTGTAGCCCTTCCAGTCTTCCAAGTGGAATCTTGGAAAGGGGTGGAGTGAGTCCTAGGCCGGATCCACATTACACGGTATATCTTCAAGTTAGCAGAACAGTATTGTTATATTCACATTCCACAGTCACTACTCACAGGGCACACTCTCGTTAAATGCACCACAGTCATCCCGGTTTGCCACCACACAAAAAACTCTGTAGCGGTAGAACTAGGTGTTGCCTTGAACATCCAGGGGAAATGGCCCTTTAAGAGAAAGGTTGTTTTTGTTTGTTTGTTATGGTTAATCAGCTATGTGAAGGTGCAGGGGAGCGTGTGAAGGACTGAGATTTTAAAAAAGGGGGGGGGAAGCTTTTCCTGCCCCATGCCTGCTCACAAAACAGAAAGAGAAGCCAGCAGGATCAGCCCTTCTCCCTCCACCCAAAACCAATTTCCCAAAGCAGTCTCTCCCCCACCCCCGTGCTAAGCTTCCCAAGCACAAGCTCCATTGAAATCAATGTGATTTACCTGGGAGCATGGCCAGTGAAGGGAATGTGCTTTACTTCTGAGTAGACATGCCTTTTGGCCAATTTATATCACCTTGTTCTTTGGGGAGGGCTTTAAGAGAAAGGGTTTTTTGTTTGTTTTGGTTAATCAGCTAGGCAAAGGTGCGGAGGAACAAACGTGCGAAGGACCAAGATTTTTTTTAAAAGGGAAAAAAAGCTTTTCCTGCCTCATGCCCAACAACAAATGGCAGATACCTCTCTTGAGATACCTCTCAAATGGCGGATATGCCACCTCGCCACATTTCCCCCACCCCTCAGAAACAATTGGCTAACTCCAGTGACAACACTTGTGGCCATACCTCGGGCAGGCAATGACAGTGCCACTTTAGCACACACTAGTTGTGTACTGTGACAGCGAACCACAATAACAGAAAAAAACGTGATAAATGTAGTCCGGGAAATTCCAGAAGAAACAAAGAATGATTATGCAGGACTGGCACTGAAAAGTGTGTGCGTCATGTGCCCCGCAAGTTACAGCAGTGATGCAGTACAGCAATAAACCTTAGGTATGGATCCAACCCTAGTCTGGTAATCCCATTTCAGGAGTAGAAGAATATATGTGCCAAAGGTAGTGAGTATAGCGATGATGTTATATAAAAATAATCTTATATTTTATGTTGGCATGCCAGAAACTGTCATGATATTTGCATAGATATCTGGACAGTAAGAAGAACCAAAAAGTTCAGATTAAATTCTAATTGTTATTACTGCACATGTGTTGTAGCAATAGTGAGTATTCTGCCTGCAGCAGTATAGTTGCATTTTTGAACAGCAGAAAATTTAAGCAAGTTACTGAAAGACAGCATGTTGATATTAAATCGTTGGTTAATGTGTAAGTGATTGCAAATACATTATGACTTAATTTTCTAATTGTAGCCAGAATTGTTGGCCTATTAGTGACTTCTTTGTTGGGAATTGAAGTGAAATTCATACTGTTCTGAGTGGTTGAAACTTTCTAAATGTTGAGCTTATTAATGTTTTCAGATTCTGAGAGACTTTGCTAGATTGTTAAGCTGAATTCTGATATGCTGAAAATATTATTTCACAATAATTGTTACATTATTATAAAATTGTACACACAATGTGAGAGACGAAAACATTCAGAAAACTGTAATTTTTTGCCATGCTTAAGTATCCTGATCAGGGTTGCTCAAACTGATGCTTTGATACCAAGCCCAGTCATAATACCTACTACCTAGTGGTGAAGGCCAGTCCACCATGATAGAGCAACAATATTATACACACTTACCAGCACAGATAAATTGCCTGATGAAATTAAATTGTAGGTTGATGAACACATGACATTTCTTTTTCACGTTTATCCGCAGTTTATTCCATAGCTTTTGATATCTTTTCTCTTTCAAATGTTAATACTATTCTTTCCTCCCCCCAATATTTAATATAAGATCAAATATTAAATAATATTTATATTGTTGTCTTCTAGTACAAACCTCAAAATGCAGTAAATTGTGGATTTTGTTTAGTAAGATGCCTGGTTTAATTTTCTGACTAAGGTTTTTTCCCCTTTGTTTATTTTTACAAAATAAGGAAAGAGTGGCCAGTTTTTCAAGAAGGGGGCCTGTGGCATCTTAAAGATTAAACTTTGTGTGGCATGACTGTAATCCTGTACCTACTTACCTGAGAACCTAAACTCACTGGAGCTCACTTCTTAATGCATAGATTCAGCTTGTAATGAGCTTTATAACAAAGGATGGTCTTCAGCCAGCTGAAATGTAACCTTTTGGCTTTAGAAATGCATACAACCTTTAAAAAAGTGTTACCATTTAAACTGGTAGTCTGAAGTAGGAACCACATTAAAGAAAAGGAGAGAAGTACCCACCCCTATTTGATTTTTTTTTCTTACTCCCTCTTTTATTTCTTTTTTTAATTCTTTATTTGAATTTAGACCCTCACAGTTATGAAAAGTGCTTTCAGATTTAACTTTTTTTTTTTACTGTAGACTGAAAGAAAATCAAGTGTGTTGTTGTATCTATGTTGCTTTTAATTTTGATCTCATGTTTTATTTTGCATTTAAATTGTGTGTGTGTGTTGTAAGCAGCCCAGAGAGCAGCAAATAAGATAAGTAAATAAATAATAAATAAAGCCAATCAAGCTCCATCCTCCATTCCTGCAGCCTGGTTTTTTTTATCTGGGTTTTCTGCTTGCTCCAGTTGATCAGTATAGATAAGATAACTGAACAAGCCTTTATCTACATCAGTGGTGAGCAACTTGTTTCTCTCCAGATGTTTTTAGCCTACAGCTCCATAGCCAGCATACCCAAAGGATGGTGGGAACTGTAAGCTAAAACACCTAGAGCAGTGGTTCTTAACCTTTTTTGCCCCATGCACCCTTTTACCATATGTCAGAATGTCATTCCCCCCCTTTCCAAGATTGTCTGACTTAATCTGTGCCATACAATAAGGTGTGATGTCCTGTAGATTTATGTACAAACTGTAGAATTGTAATTTGTAGAAAGATCAGTATTCCAACGGTTTGAGTCTGTGGTCCCAATTCCCCCCCTCGAAACCCTAAAGCCCCGGTTGAGAACCCCTGACCTACAGGGCCACAAGTTGTCCTCCTCTGAGCCAATCAATCTACACACCTTTTGAATTAAAGCTAATCTGACACAAACAATAGTACAATTTTAAAGCCTTAAAAAAACAAAAAGCAAATCTCATTTACTCACCAGAGCAAGGAGGGCCCAGCACCATAATTACTTCAGCAAGTGATTTTGTTGAAGTTTACTTATGATCCTTGAGCATTGCAAATATGATCGGTGTCATTATTAACAGATTTCTAAGAGCCAAACTGCATGTTGCAGTACAAGCATGTCTAACAGTAGCCTGATGATCCCTCTATTGCTAAGTACATTTGGGAGGGATCAGTTGCAGTAAGGAAGTGCTCAACCATTTCCCTGCCAGTTCCCCTAAAACTGTCCCACCTTCAGCTGCTGCTTCTTCTGCCTGTATTCTATGCCCATGTTTACCTTGCACATATGCATCTGTGGTGGTGGTGTGGAGTTATAAGAGAGAAATGACTTGTAGGACCCATGTTAAGCACCCTTTACCTCTGTCTGTGTTGTGAAGTGTGCTCTTCCAAGGGTAACTTGAAACAGAGATAGAGTCACTGGGATATCATTATTTGACATTGCTGTATAATTCATAGTTTGGCTCTAAAGGGATCATGTGTTTTTTTTGGAGGGGGGAAAATGATTTTTCTGTGACAGTTTTCTGGAGAGGATGAAAGTTGGTTTGTAAACTGAACATATGCTTGATTCTGCCCCATAATTCTTTTTCAGGAAGTCTAAAGAGCAATGTCAGAGTACTCTTTCCTGAATTGCAGCTGTGTTTGAGGGCCAATTTAGGCAGTGATAACTCTTCATGTGTAGCAGGACTTTGGTACCACCTCCAAATTTGGGATAAAGTGCAGGGCTAGATATGTTACATACAAAATTTAAAGACATTTTGAATTCATGGAAAAAACAGGAGTGAGGGTGTTTGGAGAAAAAGCTCTATAAAAATTGAGATAAATGGGATTATAGGCAATATTTTCTTATAAAACCTAAACATTACTAATTTTAGAACATTCCATAAATCATGTATGTAGCTACATAAAATTGTAGTATTTGATCTATTTATGAAGTTTGAAAGTATAAATGACTTTATTAAAACCCCAAATTAGAGATGAAAATGCATCCTGAGGTACTTAAATATATCTTAGCTTTTGATGGTTAGGAAATTTGGAAAACATAAAATAAAAGTTGAAAATGGAAGCCATCAACATTGTAGTAAATAATAGGAATGTTTTATTATCTGAGCTTAAAAACAGTATGCAGACTTCAGCATTATCAAATAGATATTAATCTTATTTTTTAGGGAGAGAATCTGAAAATAAAACATCCTGTAATCTAATTAAGGGATAGTAATAATACATTCACCTATACTTTAGTATTGAAGAGCTCACTATTATATCAGCATCATAGATGGCAAGTGTCATAGTAAGTGTCCTCACTTGCTGCTTTGCCTCACACTGAGGCATAAGGGAGGGAGGAGCAATGGTTTGACAGCTCTTTGCTCCTCCCACTCTAATGGAGAGATAGCCGCACTGCTCATGGCATAACTGAATGACAACTTGGTGCTTTCACCCTCAACGGATGGGGCAAAAACCCCTCCCACTGGTGAGCCAGGGTGAGGAATGATATTTCATGTAGAGACTGTTGCTCAAGCATATTCTCTGGACATACTTGTAAAACACTTGCCCAAATGATCCTGTACTGTGTTTCTCTGGCACTTTAGACATTGTATGTCAAGGACAGAGGAAGTGGAGGAATCTTAAGTTTTCTTAAAGAGGTAAAATGGAAGATTCATGAAATAAGGCAGAGGTAGGCAGGTTTTGGACTACAACTTCCATATTTCCTGACTGTTTTCTATACTGGCTAGGGCTGATGGGAGTTGTAGTTCAAAACACTTGGAGGGCACCAGGTTGTCTACCTTTGCTGCAGTATTTGTAAAGGTGTATGTCAGTTAGATGCAGCTATCCAGACTCCTGCTAAAATGGTTTTGCGAGAACTATTTTAAGGAATATCAAGCATAGTATAAAATCATTCATAGGAATTGCTTTTCTTATCTCTCTGCCAAGGAATGATACCAGCTAATTTCTTGGCATGCATAAAGGGACAGCTCTCAGGTGATTCACTGATCTTGCACTGCTATAATCTCATTGAAGTTGGAAGACAGAAGTGTGTATAAAGTTAGTGTATTGTTTCCTAAATTGGTGTGGGTTGCATTCAGTGGCTGGAATCCAGAGAAGTCTGGGATGTGTGCCTGGCCAGGCTGGTGTTGTTACCAATTCCTCCCCCCCTTCCTGGCAGTCTGTCGAACCTAATGGAATGCTGCTCTGGAGGCTTCCCTGACCTCTGGGTGGCTTTAATGGGGGGGGGGGATTAAATACCATTAAAGGGAGAAGCAGAAAAACCTCTCTGTCCACATGTACCTTTGAATACCATCCATAGCACTCACCCTTTACTGTGGCTATGATAAGTTCCTTGAATGACACAAGGCATAGGAAATGCTATTGGTGTGGGGTTGTATGGTATTTTTAATCTGCAAATATTGTTCCAAGTATTTCACCAGTGGTGGTGAATTTTATATGAGGCCACTTCCATCAGAAAAGAGCTTGTTCAACTTGCTTGTGGTTATGGACCTCATTCAAACACTCTAAAACAAAATAAAGGGAATGGATGTAATAACTTCTTTATGGAAAAACTGTAAAAAGTTGCAGGGTTGTGTAAACAAATTGGGACATTTACTAGATGTTTAAGTGATGGATCTGAAATCCTAACTGAGGAGTGTGGGTTATTTTACAGCCATTTTGATTATATTTCACCTGTATAATGAGGCACGGAATAATTTTCTTTCAGTTATTAGTCTTTTTAGATGAGAAGTGATACATGCATTACTATGAAACTATAATGAATATTTTATTTCCTGTTGTGCTAAAGCTTACTATTGTGACAAACAGATTATACATTTGTAATTTAAAAGAAAAAAAAAAATGCCTCACCCCAAATGACCCAACAAGGACCTATTTAGCTTTCAGGACTTATGAATGTTGATGGCAATTGAGCACATATATTTCATTTATTATCCTGCATTTCCACTTTTTAAAAGTGCCCAATGCAGCTAACAATCACAGCACAATAGAAGTTTTCATACCAAAAAGAAAAATAATAAACATTGTATCTATAGAGATAAAAAATATATAGAGTAACTTACCCCATTGTATGGAATAGAATTCTTTGGTTCCTTTTGCTCCCCCCACCCCACCAGGTTGAATGTATGAGGTGCCCATAGAAACAATGGAGAAATCCAGGATTTTAATGTAGCTTTGATATTATTTATTTATTTATTTATTATATTTATATACCCCGCCTTTTTTCCTGCAAGGAACCCAAGGCGGCTTACATAGTCCTCCTCCTTCTCTCCATTTTATCCTCACAACAACCCTGTGAGGTAGGTTAGGCTGAGAGGCAGTGACTGGCCCGAAGTCACCCAGTGAGTTTCATGGCCGAGCGGGGACTAGATCTCCCAGGTCCCAGTCCAACACTCTCACCACTATGCCACACTGGCGTAGTGTCAATGTAGCAACAAAGAAAAGAGTTCATGATCTTTCTAACATAGCTCTTATTTCATGTGAAAAATGTGACTGATATATTGTTTTTAAACATTTACATAACACAACTGTGAAAGTCAATGTGGAGCACAATGCTTTTGCATGCAATTGAGCACTGGATTGGGCTGGGAGGGTGTCAAAAGAGACAATTTAAGTAGATTGACTTTTGCTATTTCCTAAGGGTGTTATATATGGGAGATCTGGGGTTAAAATCTAAACGTGCCTCAGCTCCACTTCTAACCTGGATTACATTTATAGTGGATTACACTGCAGGCCTGTCATAAGCTGCATAAGTACATCACAATAAATCATCAGATGCAGCAAACCTCCAACTCATGTGTCCCCCTCTCCTCCTCCAGTACAGCTCTGAAGAGAAAATTGGAAGCTTTCATATCGATTTTTGATTAACGGCAGATTGTCATTTCATCGAAACACAGCAAACTGGGGTTAATCTTAAGTATAGTTTGTTTGAAACAAGCCAAAGGTTATGAAGCTGGCTTGTGTCATCAGACTATATTTAAGATTAACTACAGTTTAAGATTCAGATTTAACACTTAACTACATTTAATAAAGAAATTGAAGTGAAAGTTTCCTGTCTCGTAGTTCACACACTCTTGTAGGGAGTGCTTGAACCCAAGGCTTATACAGCATGGTTTGTCATAAGCCACTAGCTGCATCTGTAGGTTATGTCAAGCCTACGGTGTTGTCCACTATTAATATTGCAGGTGGGGCTGAAACCAGTTTAGTATGTTCTCAGTACAGTAATACCTTGGATTGCAAGTATAATTTGTTCCGGAACTGTGGTTGTAATCCAAAACACTCTTATATCAAAGCGAGTCTCTGGCGGGCATTAGCGGGGCCGATTTCAGCCTGCTCGAGGCAAGCGGTTACATCCCTACACTTGTATTGCAAGACATCGCTTGTTTATCAAGTCAAAATTTATTTAAAAAAATTGCTTGTCTTGCACAAGGCACTCAGACCAAGTTACTTGCAATCCAAGGTATTACTGTAATGGGACCAGGAAAAAAAAGAGTACAGGCAACGTCCTTTCAAGTTTTACAAAAATGGTGCTGAGACAGCAATAGAGCAGGGCAACAATGACTTGGAGCAGAAGTGGAAAAAGATGCTAAAGAATGGAATGTAACTCATGTCTTTATGTGCCTATTCACGTTTTTGAAATAGCAGTTTTCATACCAAAAAGAAAATATCATGAACAATTGGCAGAGCACTTGATTGTTCTAGAATTAAATGGTTGCTCTTAATGTTCCCTCATTTTTTCCCTTACTTGACACTGTTGCCACTTGTAAACAGGCAACTTTTAATGACATGTCAAGTTGTCTACACTGCATCCCCAATCTTCCAGTAATTGTCCCTCATCTACCAGGTTGTGTAGCTAATCTGTAATACCTTTCCTTATCTTTGTAGTATGATTGTTCTATTCCATGGGAATTTACTGTAGCATAAATATTAGTGTGATAAAACTAGGATCCGTAAGTATTTGGCAAGCTGGTGAACTAGGTAAACTGAGGCAATTTGTTTACCTAGTGAACACTGGCGCAAAGAGTCATTAAAAGTGTCTGAAAACATGTCCTCTTGACATCATCAAGGGTAAATAAGGATATTAGTTGATGGAAAAATAAACTGAGAAAAGAGTAAAGGCCTCTCTGGGAAGCCTTAAAGGCCAAGTGGAGAGTTCTGTAAAATGAAACAGATTTGTGACTAAAAGTGGGACATTGAAACGTCCTGTAGGTTGTAGCATCCTAGGTTTCTTTCTATATTTGGCCCAAATATGCATTAAAAGGATTCAAGGATGAGGAAAATATAGTGAGAAATTTCTGTTTTGAATTCAGGTTTTGGTTTCTAGTTTCATATGTTGCAATAGTGTAAGGCTGACGGGGGGGGGGGGGAGAATAGGAGTCCCCTGACAACATATTTTTCAATTTATTAAAAGAGAAGTGAGAAATTTATTGTGTGCATTGAGAAATAAGTAACTTATGACTGATAACTTAGTGACATCAGAAAGATGACATGCAGAATTTCTAAATACAAAGTTACTTTCTGAGAAAGGGAATCAGTCTCAAATGCTGGGAAAGGGTTGATGCAATATGTTTTTCTAAATGGTCTTGTAACAACCAAGTACATTTAGAGTGTAATTGTTTGGGGGGGGCGGGGAATCCAACATTAAGACTCCAGTGCAGTAGTAACCAATATTTATAAGAGAAGTCTCATGATTATGTAAATTCTTACACAAGATGTAAAAAGATCTAGCTTTTAGATGGCTTGAGCACTGATTCTAGTCATATTCCTTTGGCCCATCAGCAGGCTCCTGAAGCCTGTTGTGTGGGAATACTGGGTGGGGGAGGAGCTGTTTGAAGGCAGCTGGGTTTGCTATTTGCAGACAATTTGGGAGGATGGATATATAATGCCGTGATTATGTTGATGGAACCTGATCCTCATTCCCACTACAGCCACTCAAATAGCACCAGGCAATTTGGTTGATCCTGATCCAGGGAAAAAGCTGGCTCATTGTTTGGCAAGATGGTGTAAAGGTGCAGTGGAAGAAGACAGGCTCCCAGTGGAGCAGACCGATACCTCCTTAATGCCTTTCCTCCTTAATGCAATTCCCCATATAGTTCAAACCAGTGGTGTGGGTTTTGGGGGATTTTTTTCTTGACATTTTTCCAATACAAATTCGATTAATTTGCATATGGTCATTTGCATAGAAACATTTTCAGTTTGCATCCGAAAATGCTCTGATGCCCTAGAGCAGTGGGGGGCGGGGGGGGGAACTCATGGCTCATCCCTCACTATTGGCTATGTTGACTAGAGCTGATGGGACTCAGAGGCTGTGAGGATAACATGGAGAGGAGGAGGAGAAGGATTATGTAAGCCACCTTGGGTTCCTTGCAGGAAAAAAGGTGGGGTATAAATATAATAAATAAATAAATAAGCATCCAGTGCAGAACAGGAGGAAGCTGTGGAGGTGATCTCCACCTTCCTGCTCCTCCCACTCTGCAAGTCAGCTAGATGGCTGATATCGGATGCCTAGCTGTGGCGCTTCAGAGGGGGAGGGAAGGAGGCTGGAAGTGCCATCAAGGAGCCTCATATCCTGGCACCCCAGTCCCCTCCCCTCCCCTGCAGCCTTTACCCCTTCTCTGAGGTTGGTTTTCCAACCTTGGAAAAGCAGCCAGCATTGGTGTGAGAGCAGGGCTGGTGCTACCATTCGGCCAACTAGGCAGCTGCCTAGGGCGCAGGACTAAAGGGGGTGCCAGAAACGCCTTGAAAAAAAAACACAGTGCTCTCAAGTGGGAAGGGGGGGCGCTAAATATCTGATCTTGCCAAACTGCCTTGCACCGGTCCTGTGTGAGAGGGATCAGAGCACGGGTCCCCAGCTCCAAGGTCAGAGCTGTTTCTGATCTTAGATCTGGGAATCCAAAGTATCCTATGCCCCCCTAGATGCCGTCTTAATCTTAATGTGATTTAAATGTTACATTGGAATACATGCATATTTTTAAAGACAATAGCATGTACCTCCCTACATTGTTTAAATTTAAGGAAAACACACACAGGTACAGTAAACTGTTGACACACTAATTAATTTTAGTAACTCAAAGAAATGGGTATGATATGCTGACAACTACTCATCTATTTCAACAGAGTTCAGCTCTCTTTCACTAAGGTTGTTTGGGCACCTTCAGTTTCGCTGTCACTATTATTCCACTTGCATTTCACTCTGAAACATGTATGTATTTCAATGACATATATTTCACATACTTTCACATACTTGCTAGGGATAATAACCTGAAAAACATTAATTACAGCATTGAAACTGCCAAGCTTGCCTAATATTGTATTTCCAATTGGTATACATTCTTTTTTTTTACTAATGAACTTTTGAAATGGAAATTCTTTTGTGGAAAAATAAAGCACTGGGAAATTTTCCATCTCACATCACTGCCTCAAGCCAAGCACACCAATGGCAGCCTTCATTCCACCCTTTCAGGGCCTCGGATCAATCTCTGCCTCCATAGACCCAACCTATCTTGTTAGGGCTTGAAAGTCCTCTCAGCTATGCTTGACTTGACTAGCTTGCTTTCCTCCTTAGCACCAAGAGCTGAAATTAAACAGGTGCAGTGGAATCCAGACAATGCCGTAATTGCCTAGTCCTCCTGTCTCGGGTGCCATTGAAATAGCACCCTGCTTGGGCTACTGTTGGGTTGAATGGGCCTATTGAGATTGCCAATTGAGATAGGTCTACCTCAATAGGAGGAGGCATTTCAAATCCTGCACATGCACTTACCATGTGATAGCTTGATCATATGGAAAGGATCCTTCATTGACTGAGCTGCTTTATTGTATTAAAGTAGTTTGCATCAGAAGGATACATATATGACAAACATACCACTTGATGTGTCACTTGAACTGATCTTATAAAAGACTTCAATATGGGAAAGCTATTTCTATTTTAAGGTTATTTCTATCTCCCTCCCCGTGAGGAGCAAGCTGCAGATATTAGAGCTGTAAGACCTCAGAGATCATGATACAGGGAGAGTCTGGTATTTAATCTTGTCAACCCACCTCTTAAACAGTGTAATTGGAGGGTGATGTGGAAGGGAAAAAACAATCAAATGATGGGAGACTATTGGGTAGAACTGAGGATAATGCATTCCTATGGAGAATTAACACATTAGTTTTCCAATGCTCTGTGCAGAGGTTGGCAGCCTGGAACCCTCCAGATGTATTGCACTACAACTCCCATCATCCCTGACCATTGCCTATTCTGTGTGGGTCTGATGGGAGTTGTAGTCCAAAACATCTGGAGGTCACCAGACTGCCAACTTCCGCATAGAGCATTGGAAAACACATGTGTCAATTACAGAGCTGGCTGAGTCTCCCTAACCCCCTCGCTGAAATTTGACAATGTAGATTGAAAGGGTGGGGAAGATGGCAGCAGGGGAAGGAAACTGGTATATGAGAGGGCTGGTACTGAGCCATTAAAACAGGGGTGAAATTTGGATGGGAGTTGGCTCATATTTCAAGGATTTCCAATCCCATTTCCAAATCGTTCTTCATCCTTAATTATGTATTATTGTAAGGCTTTGGAAGTTTAACTTGTGGTGTTGTTTTTAAAACACACACACACACACACAAACACAAAGTGATTAGCATAGCATGTCCATACCAGCTCCACGTCTCCTTTTTAAAAGCTCTTGTGCCCATTTCCCAAACTGCTTTTTGAATGTGGGAGACATTAAAGAGCAATTTGTTTCTGTGCAAGCATTTTCTGATAAAGGGAATACTTAAAAGATCAAATGTGCGCACCTCTCGGTTATGGTTTATGTCTCTCTTGTAATATAAGATGCAGATCAAATATGTATCTTGTATTTCCACATAATAATTTACATTTCAGACTGACTGCTCAAGTGTTGAAAATTTCCAATCAACATGTTTTATACAGTACTTCATATGAAAATAGAAGGGATATTAATCTGTGCAATTACATTAGAAATTTATTATTTTTGACCTTGTCTGCTATTACTTGCTTTTTCTGGCTCACTTTCAAGAGGGCATGTGAGCACAAAAGAATGGCATGTATTTATATATTTGTAAATTCTCACTCACTCTCCACTTAAGAAACATGCACACTGACCTTTTTTGGTCAGTAATGGAGAATTCCCCTCTACATTTTTGGAGGTTAGTTATGAAACCATGTCAGGTGTGTTCCTTAGTTTAATGAATAATTCTCCATGAATGTTATCTAAAATGTGAAAAAAGACTACAAGTATTTTTTTTCTATATCTCCCTTCCAGTATGAATACATTTTGCGATGATCAGTGCTTTTTTTCTGGAGAAAAGGGTACCGGAACTCTTGGATTACATTTCCTCGGGAGTAGATGGCGATTAAATTGTAATGCAATTAATAGAAGAAAAGGTGCTGGAACTCAGTTCCGGTGAGTTCCACCAGAAAAAAAGGCCTGGCTGGCGATGATGATTATGATAATAATACAATAATAATAATAATAATAATGCATACATTATAAAAATAGGTTTCTGGTTCCAAGTTGTTCCTTATTTGAGTTGAATCATTGTTTCTATTTCCAAAAATAGCATTTAGACAGACTTTGAGTATATTTCTTGTTATTTGTAAATTACATGGTTACTTTTTGGGACATTCAGCTATCCTTGAATGTAGAACATACATTTTAATACCCTTCTGTTGCTAATTTCCCCCCTGTTTTTCAGACATACAGAATATAATTGGATTAAGAACAGTGCTGGTATATGATAAAGATAAGAATTGGGTCTAATTTGGGGCTAATCTACGCACTGCATCATCCATATAGACACTGCTAAACAACAGTCCTGTGTGCTGGCCTCTATATATGGCAGTCTGATGGTGAGATAGGAAGTAAATGCAGGTAACTTGGTCTGGATCAACCCATTGTTTATTCTGATGGCAAAATGTGTCTTTTCATTAAACTAGCTGTAGCATTGATATGATTGATATACTCATATCCAGGTTAGATTATTGTAATATATTCTGTGTGGGGCTTCCTTTGAAATTTCATTTGGTCCAGATTACAGCATCTATCCCTTTGTCTTTGTTGAGCCATTCAGATCATAGTACTCCAGTGTCGTTCCAGCATAGCTAATTTCCAGTTTGTTTCTGGACCCAATTAGAGTGCTGACTTTAACCTTTAAGGCCCTAAATTATATGGGGCCAATATTTCTAGAGGATGATCTCCTTCCATATGAACCTGCTCATGAGCTCTGCTCATTATCAGAAACCCTGTTGCCTTCCCTCCCTTCCAAAGGGTTTGGGGTTCGGGGGGGGGGGGCTGTGGTAGCTAAGCTGTGGATCTGCCTGTCCACTGTGCTGTTCTTCCCTATTTGCTTGGCTGTTTGGTTTTAATCTTGTATTGGCTGTGTCTTATTATTTTATTTAAACAATTTAATTTTTAGAGAATGCACCGACCTCAAGATTAGACTCAGACCCTGATTCAGTGCTTCAGAAAATGGCCATTTCTACTTGGATCAATTTAGAGGCTATCCACTTCGACTTGGGTACCGAACTCGATTCAAGATTTGGAAATCTGAGGTTTCATGCCTTCCATTGAATATCATGGGAAATAAAAAACATAAATATATATATAAAATTTGGTCTTTTTGTCAGATGTGGATGAAGTTTGCAGACATAGTAGCTCCATAGGAGGCAATTGTGCCTGCCAGATTTCAGAAAAAATAGGTGCAGTGTGTTTTTTGCTATACACCTTTATGTTTTTATTTATTTAATTTTTAAAGGGAACTGCCAGTAACTTTTTATTTCTTGGCATAATTGGATGAAATTTGCAGAGATAGTTGCTCCTTCTGGGGGATCAAGCTGCCAGGTTTCAGATTACCGGTAATTGTTTCAAGGATTTTTTGTGCAAGAGCAGCCTTTACATTTTGAGGGTATCCCATAAAATATGCACTTATCACCCTCTGTTCCTTGTGGACTATTCTTCTGAAAATTACAGACAACCTAGAAATGGCCCTAAGTAAGAAAACTGCAACATTTCAGAAGGTCAGGTGTAGCAGTTCATGTGGAAGGGGAATCCTCAGAATTTTTTTTGGGGGGGGGGGTTGATTTGTTTACCCTTCCCTCCCAGGCAATAAACCTACAAAGTTTCAGAAAGATAGGTGCAGTGGCTAGGGAGTTAGGATTATTGAAAACCAGATTAGTGAAGCCTGGTGACATTGGAAGAATGGTAATCTCACGGTAATCCTTGCACTCCTGCAAAGCACAGTGATTAGAGAGCTTTTGGGGCAAAGTTACCTAAAGGATTATTTCCTTGTATATATACCTGCCTGGACCCTAAGATTGTCTTCAGAAGAAGTGAGGTGGGTGGCTACTAAGAAGAGGGCCTTTTCTGCAGTGGCACCCTGACTGTGGAATGAGCTTCCCAGAGAGGCTCACCTGGCCCCTATTATGTGCTCTTTTTGGCGCCCAGTAAAGACTTTCTTATTTTCCCAGGCATTTTATTGTTTCGCTTCTGTTGTTTTGAAGCTGTTTCTGTTTCTTTTCACTGCTACTGGGTTTTATTTTGGTTTTTATTTTTATTTTATACTGTAGTTTTAAACTTTTTGTATTGTATTTTATCATATTGTTTTTTATTTTAATTGTTGTGAACCTCCCAGAGAGCTTTGGCTATTGGGTGGTATAGAAATGTAATAAATAAATAAATAAATAAAGCCCTATGATTAGAAGATAGACCTGTCAGTCACTCAACACCCCCCCCCCCCAAATTAGCACCTTGGGAAACACCAGAAACAGTCCAAAGGGGCCTAATTTGGCTTGGGCTGAATCTAATGCACATCCCTATTAATTATGATTTTATTAGCAGATGGCTTTGGATGCCATGATGGTCATCCAACTGGAATGTGGGATAACAGTATTTTCATAGAGAAATGAACATGTTTAATCTCATTTGCTATTTTCTTTTCATTTTTGTGGCTTTCAGTATTTTTAATGCAAACTTATAAAAATTGGGTATACATCAGTAAATTAAACTGTTAAATAGACTGAATTGGCTGGAGTGCTAAGAATGTTTCAGAGGAAACTGTTAATTCTCTTTGATGGTAGAAGAAGAGCACATGCCTGGAAATTTGTTTGATAGAAATACAATCTTCCCGTGCTATAGCTTCAGGCAACTCTTAACAATCTCTTGTCATTCAGGACATTATAATCTGTTCACAAACTGCATTTGATACTCTAAAAGGTTTTAGCAACAGGAAATACAAGAGATTTCATCGACCACAAAAAAATAATTCTGAAAAGCAGTGACCTGGTTTACACGCAATGACAACTCATCAGTTTAAAAACCGATTGGTTTTCAGGGCTTTAGTGTACAACCCACAATCAGCACCTTCATAGGCTGTGCAGCGTTACATGTGAACCCGAGTCTCTGGGTGATTTAGGGGCTAAAACACCCAGTGGTTAACCCAATAAACAAACCATGGGTTAACTGCTGCGTTGTTTAACCCCTAAACAACCCAGTGGTCTGGGTTGGGATGTCACACTGCACAATCTGTGAAGGAGCTGATTGTGGGTTGCACTGTGACGTGGAAGAGGTGGGCATGCTGCAGGCAGCACGCCTGCTCATGCGCAGCAACCCATCGCTTTTTAACCCAATGTGGTATTGTTACGTGCGAACAGTCCCAGTGGGTATATCATACATTTAGTTCAAGTTCTTAAAGGTCCCCATTCTGAAGGTGTTTTATCTTTCAGCTTCACATTTATTCAATTTTTCTATTTTTAGTTTTCTATTTCTATACTAAAATTTCTATTTTAGTTTCTTTGCATTTCCTATTTCCAGTTTCTTTGTATGTGGATTAAAATTTAAAAAACCCAGCAACTAGTTACAAAACTATACTTTTATGAGTTTGCTCAAGAAATGAGATATGCAGGAAGCACATGAAGCAGGCTACATGACATTGGCTTATTATAAGTCAAGGCCAAAGAAACATGCCTTTGGCTGAATTCTGCAGTTCTGGTAGAATTCTTAAATCACCTTTACAGTAGGAATAGGTTCAGTTTTATGTATATCAAATAATATTTTAGGGGTTCACCCATTTGCTTGCCCATTTTGGACTGTCTGGTAGTGTTTTTAGAGTATGCTTCTACTGTGTAGGGCAACCTTTCCTAAACTGGTGCCTTCCAGATGTTTTGGGCTATAATTCCCAGGATTCCTGACCATTGGCTATGCTGGCTGGGGCTCTTGGGAGTGGAAGTACAAAACGTCTAGAGGAAATGAAGTTTAGGAAGGTTAGTGTAGGGGAAAATATAGATTTAATAAAGAGAGCATCTGGTTAAGGCTGTAAATACTTGTTTCTAGGCATATAGCTAGGGATGAATTGGTGTACCCCATTCCATTAAATGAGCTGTGGGTTGTGTCTGATCTGCATTCTACCCATGCCTGTCTTCCAGCTTCACTTGGAGAATTTCTAAAATCAGTTTTAAAATGGGTGGGTATGCAGTTCGTTGCATTCTTCCTGTTGTGTCTTTTCTTTTTCTTTACAGGTTACCAATGTACACGACCTGTGATTGAGACTTCTTTTTGTGTACTTTTTGTGTAATTAATGCACTTGTGTGCATAGGCTGTGAAAAAGACAAAGGAAGGTCCAGCCGAAACTGTGACTGTTGCTGCCTTTCTCTGAAACCTCCATGCTAAACAGGCTCAGTCATGTTTGTTTTTTTAAAAATAACATAAAGTAAAACTGATTGGGGATTGGCTCACCTGGTACCCTGCCTGATAAGGAAAGGATGAGTCTCCTCCCAGTGAGGCAGGGCTATCGAGATATTCTGGCTTTTGCGGGAGTGATCAACAAGTCTATTCCTCTCATCCATGCATGCAGTATTTGCTGGGGGAATGTTCTGAGCATTTGCATATATCGCACATACTTAGAGCATTGTCCCTAGCTGGCAACCGAGTCTGTGCAAGAGAGGAAAAGGAAGACAGTGTGTGCTGTGCTTCCATGATATATTTTAAAGGTTTGCTGGCTCTGGGGTGACTGGGGGAGGTGGAGAAAGGAAGGCAGGGAAGTGCTAGGCAGTTTGCTAGCCCACACTGGCAAGCTGTGACTGCACAAGCTCCTTCCTCTCCAGCTCCACTCTATTTTTATTTTTTGTTGCACTCTCCTCTCTTGTCACCCGGGAGCTGAAGTATGAGATTACTAGTTTTCCCCCCCTTCCCATTCAGACTCTGGCATGCTGTAGGAGGGAGAGACTGAAGTTCACTTCAGCCTCTGCTTTCCTGCAGTATGCTGCAGACTGGATGGGAAAGCGGGGACAGGACAATGGCAACCTAGTGCAGCAGCTCTTGAGAGAGGAGAGGAATGCACACATCCGTCATTACCCTGCAGTGACTCTCTCTTGAGGGCAGGGCAGTCTGCAATGGAGGAGGTGTCTTGGTGGCTGGCCTCTGAGATGGAGGGAGAAGGAAGTAGCATGGGTGAGTGGTGGAACAAAGCAGGAGCAGCAGCACTGCAGTCCCAAAGCTTGCAGTGACCAATGCTCCCAAGTGCTGCAGGATGGCTAGAAGGATGTTGGCAGACCTGGCCCCACTACACCACTCCCCTAATGAGTCACTTGAAGCAGAGGCTTCACTGTGCTTCATGAGAGAGTCAGCTCTGCCTGTACAGCTGAGCCACAGCTGCTATAGTATGAAAACAAGATTGGGAGGGTCACCAATTAGTATGTCCCTTTCATCTTGGCACAACACATACATTATTTCATTACCTCCTCTGCCCTGCCTATCATTGATACTTCTAAATGCAATCATGGAATGGGTATTAGCAGCTAAAAATATGTTTTGTTTTGTGCATAGCTTGTTGATTCATATACCAGAATTTTATTGATGGAGAAAACCAAAGTCTTTTAGTTCTACTTCCACTTCTTTTAGTGTTAGTTCCTTTCATACAACATATTGATCTGGTTCACATGTAACAAGAAGCCACCGTGGGTGAATTTCCCCACAGTGGCTGCCATTTTGACTATTCAGAGCATAGTGGGGGTGTGCCATAGCTTCTTGTTATGTGCAAACCTGGTGAGGGTGGGTTGTTGGGGTGGTTGCCAACTTTGTAATCTGCGACCCTAAAACAGCCCAGGGAAATTCACCCATGGTGGCTTCTCATTACATACAAACAAGCTCATTGTTTCACAATTCCCCACTTCTCAGACTGCAAGAGAAAGAAAAAGGAGTAAAGAGGTAGCAGAGGAGTGAGTGCTCAGCCCAAAGCTCATTCCAGGGTCATTCACCAAGTGGCAGAACATGTTTTGGCATTATCTTTGGACAGAGCCTCTGTTTCATACCATTAAAGAAAATTTTATTGAGTCTCTGGAGGGTTCTTGTTAGTGTCAAGTGCAGCAATAGGAACTGTGCCAGTGTTTATGCTGGTGTCTGATCGCATGATGAAGTATGAAGTTGTAGACATCTCAAATAATTTTGATAGACTGGTAGGTAGTGTGTGGGAGGAGTCATCAATCATCATGCATGTCAGCACCAATGATAAGGATAATTAGGAAAGGAATCAAAAATAAAACTCCTAATATCATAATACCTTTATACAAATCTTTGATGTGACCACACTTGGAATGCTGTTCACAGTTCTGGTCACTGTACCTCAAAAAGGACATTTGTAGAGTTGGAAAAGGTGCAGAAAAAGGCAACCAAAATGATCCAAGGGGCTGGATCATTTGTCCCCTATGAGGAAACGTTATAACGTTTCAGGCTTTTTATCTTACAAAAAAGGCTGAGTAATCGAAAAAATCTGGATAAGAGAAGAGATCCCAGAAGACTTCAGGGATGCCATAATTATCACCCTCTTTAAGAAGGGTGATAGAACAGACTGTGGAAACTATCGGGGCATTTCTCTCTTAGCTACCGCAGGTAAAATATTTGCTAGGATTCTTGCAAACCGTCTTCTATCTATTTCAGAAGAGATCCTCCCTGAAACTCAGTATGGTTTCCGCCCCTCTAGAGGGACAGTAGACATGATTTTTACTGCACATCAGCTCCAAGAAAAATACCAGGAGCAAAATCAACCCCTTTATATGGCATTTATTGATCTGGCTAAGGCCTTTGATACTGTAGACCGAACAGCTCTCTGGACTATCCTTATGAAAATTGGATGCCCCAATAAATTTGTGAATATCTTGCAACTTCTCCATGACAACATGACAGCAACAGTTTGGGACAACAACGGCTCTCATGGTGCTCCAATCAAAGTGGGATCAGGTGTTAAACAGGGATGTGTTATCGCCCCAACATTATTTGCTATTTTCATCGCCATGATTTTACATCTTGTTGAGGGGAAACTTCCCACTGGTGTGGGAATTATATATCGAACAGATGGAAAGCTTTTTAGTCTCAGCAGGCTGAAAGCAAAAAGTAAGGTAATTACAACCTCCGTTGTGGAACTTTTGTGCTGATGATAATGTGGTCTCTGCACATTCAGAGAATGATCTCCAAACTATCCTAAATGCTTTTGCAGAAGCATACGGAAAACTTGGTCTCTCACTTAACATCAAAAAAGCCAAAGTGCTTCATCAGCAAGTGCAAGCTAACCCTTTGATGATGCCATCTATCCAGCTTGGCGGGACAATACTGGAAAACGTCGATCATTTTCTCTATCTTGGCAGCTATCTTTCTATTACAGCTAACATCGACTGTGAAATCCAGCATCGTTTGAGCTCCGCAAGTGCCGCGTTTTCTCGAATGAAACATAGAGTGTTCGAGGATCGGGATATTTGTAAGAAGACCAAAACACTGGTTTATGAAGCCATTGTATTGCCAACTTTATTGTATGCCTGTGAAACATGGACTATCTATAAACGTCACTTCTACCTCCTTGAAAGATTTCATCAACTTTGCCTCCGGAAAATCCTGCGAATTACTTGGGAAGATAGGCGAACAAATGTCAGTGTACTGGAAGAAGCAAAGACTACTAGCGTTGAAAAAATGATCCTTCAACGCCAACTTCAGTGGACCGGTCATGTTGTTCGAATGCCTGACTGCCGTCTCCCAAAGCAGTTACTTTACTCCCAACTCAAGGATGGAAAGCGGAATATCGGTGGTCAATATAAGAGGTTTAAAGATGTTCATAAGGCTAATCTAAAAAAATGCAATATAAACATCGCAAACTGTGAAGCTCTGGCCCATGAACGATCTAAATGGAGGTTGGCCTCTCACAAAGGTTCCATGGACTTTGAAGAAGCCCGAGTGCAAGGCGAAAAGGAGAAACGTGCTAAGTGAAAAACACGTCAAACGAATCCTTTACAGGACCATCTTCCATCTGGTAACCTGTGTCCTCACTGTGGGAAGCTGTGTGGATCTAGAATTGGCCTCCACAGTCACTAACAGACCCATTGCTAGAGTCTACACAATTTTCTTTAGAATTCCTCCTTTTAAATTTTTTCTTTTTGTAATTTTTTTTTTTTATCCTGGAAGACAATCTTACTCAGTCACGAGTGATCGCCTAATGATGATGATGATGATATTGGAGTATAAAATTATGCATGGTGTGGAGAAAATGGACATATTACTAGAACCCGGGGTCACCTAATGAAGCTGAATGGTGAAAGAATGAGGAGAGATAAAGGGTATACGTTTGCCACTGTGGGAACATGTATAGGTATCTTGATAGATAAAATGATAACCATTGCTTCAGGATAGGGATGTATGGATTTTGCTTAAGTAATCTGTTTTGTGTGTGTTTCACAGATTGTCAGGTGTCTTTCGTTCTGTAGTCCAATCATTGATGGAATCAGATTCCTCCCCCCTTTGGTAAAAACGTTCTCTGCAACTTCTGCTGGTATGCAATATTTTGCATATTTTTCTTAATGCTGCATAGTGGAGGCTGAAGAGAGATTGGAAATGTATAAAACATTTGGGTGCGGTTTTTTTAAAAAAGGTGTATACATTAGTGTATTTTTCACTAACTTTTGTACTTTTATATGACTAAATTTGTGTACAATTCTGGAAAGTTTTAAAAAAAGTCAGCAAGTCCGTGCAAGTTGGAAGATGCTGGTCTGATGTGGAATTCGCAGATCCAATTTATAGAAATCTAAGTCATTTGAATTCATTTCAGATTTCTCTGACAACCCTACAAGTTCAGGAGGGATGGAATCAGTTCATTTTAAGCCAGTGACTACATAGTTCCTCTTCTTTCAAGACCAAAATACCCTACCATTGTACAGAATGCATAAGAATGTGATTACTTTAAAGCTTAGTATGAGGCCAATAAGGGAATGGAAGAAGGGGAAGGACAGAAAGATGCCTCCTGCACAACATTGTATTTATGCACTTTACTGCTTTAATACTATATTTGTTTCCCCAAACTTATTTTTAAGTCTGTGAGCCCTTCAAGGATAAGTTTCTCTCTTGAGTATTACTATGGTTATCTAGCAGGAGCAATTTTGGGAGGCTGCAAAATATGAAGCGAATGTGCTTGGGAAAAGACTGGTTTTAGACTCAAGGTTTGCCTTTGTACTGAGGATGTGATTTTCAGTTGTACAATGTGTGTCAGTGAATTGCTAATTTTCATAATGAAATCAGTGTGCTGAATTGTTTGCCCTTAAATATGTGCATTTTGTCAGTTGTCTTTACTTTTACGGAAGCATTTCTGTTAGCATTTGTGACACTTCATGTATCTATAATTTAAATGTAAAACCCACACTGGCTAGAGTGTCTAATTGATTTTACAGATGCCGTTTTCTTTTTCTATGCTGCCTTAATAATGTTCAAATACACACACACAAATAATATAAGAGGCTCAAAAACTATTAGCATCCTGTGTGAATGCAGCATACCCCTGAATTCCAGTAGCAACAGCAGCTATGTGTGTGTATGTGAAAGAAACTAGAGCCAATACGTTTTAAAAATTATTTTTACATTGCTGTAAAACTTTATGGGACCTGTGTGGATGTATCATTTCTTCCTTTTTCTTTACAGTTATGTCAAGTGCTTCTCTGTACATGTTTAAATGTTTAAAAACAGAAAAAGAGGTAAAAACTAATAAGAAACTGGTTGCTTGATAAGTAAAACTATCATGAAATAGTTAAAGGCACTCTGTTTTCAGTTTGCAGAATCAAAGGAATTGCTCTGAAATTCAGTCATGAAACTGAAGGGAGTGGTAATTCTTCAGTAACACTTTTGTAAGCGTGTGTGTACCTTATTAATATTCATATTTATCCGATTTGACATTTTTTTGATATTTTAGTTTGCCGCAATATGGATTTTGATTTTTTTCTTATGGCCAACCTAGCTATATTTGCTGTTTATTTAACATAGGTGGTGATTCTACTATGTTTAAGATCATAATGTTGATTAACTCTTTAATTTTGTTGTTGGCTTCCTTTATTCTGATATTGATGAATTTCATCATGGGTTTTTTTTAAAAAATGGTCTTGATAATATTGTTGGTGAGAATACGCCACTGACAATACAATACTATGTCTTTTTATAGGAAAGTATAGAATCTGTATAATATAAATTACAATATGAAGTTAGTAGTAGCTGCACTTAGTTCACAATTGGATTTGTTCTTAAGAGCATTCAGTAGTTAAACTTACTCAAACAACATTTCTTTGAGTATTTAAAAAAAAATGAAAAAATGAAACCACCCACATTTTTCAGATAAGACTGCAAAATAATTTGTTGCTGGAGAAAGAAAAATCTGGCCTTGGAACTATAATTTGCTGGAGCTGGGGAAGGGAAAGGTCTCTGGAAACTGAATGTTTAGTCTTTGTAGATAAATTTGAGGGATACATTTTTCATTTGTCTTTAATTCCATTCTAATCTGTTTTGGCATATTTGAATAGCTGGAGAAATGGTTCAAAACTGCTCAAATCAATTTCGTAAGGTCAAGCAGGGAAGTTCTGCTCCAAGGCGCCCCCCCCCCCATGTTTTGGATGTGGGATGGATATAGCAGGGCCACCTTGGTAGTTACTCTGAAGATTTAGAACTTCCTGCCCAGGAAAGCCGCTTCTACAACATTCTTGTAAGCCTTTCAATATTTAATGAAAATGTGGTTGTTCAAAAGAGCTTTCCCCAGCGGGGTTGGTTGGTTTATTTTCAGATTACTGCTGCAGCTGGGTCACAATGTGTTTCTTACATATTTAGATTGTTGACTTCATTTTTGTATTTTTATTTTATACTGCTTTGTATTTCAAATAGAAAAGCAAATGGAACTCCATCCAGACTTTCCCAAAAAGTTGGGTACCATTGATAAATTATTGGAACCAGTCTTGGCCAGGCAATCTAGTAACTATGAATATATTATGGGTGTGTTAAGCTGAAGTATTATAACTGTTTTGAATGACTGTATTTTAAAAGAAATAAAAAAATATATAAGGGGGGGAAAGGAAAAACATTTTATAATTTTTAATGCACAGTAATATTTTGATAATCTTCATCCTCAATTTACATGCATCTGACTCTGAGACTCTTCAAAACCATTTACGCTACATTAGTAAGTTGTACCTGATCTGTAACCCTGCAAAGCAAGACTTTATACAAGAAATGTGGATGGTTCCAAAGTTTCAGGAACATGATCCATGTTCATATAATATAGTTCATGCCATTTAAAGTAATCAGTACATTAGTTGTGCTTGAAGAAGGTACATAGTAGCTCACTCTGGACTGGTTACTAACCTTTTAAAAACGGGTAAGCAAACACCTGGCCGTGTGTTGTTGTTGTTGTTGTTGTTGTTGTTATTATTATTATTTTTAATTGACTTTATTTTTTGAATAACAAAAAAGCATGGATTGTCCTTTTCAGAAAATGTCTACTAATGCCTATTAAATAATTCTAGAATCCTCTGGGTGTGACTGGAGCTGACCAGGAAATGATTAGGAGCACCAAAGTTTATGTGCAAATGCAATGGTGGGTTGCCTAGATCAAGTTGCAAAGGATCTAACTCAGTTGTGAAGTGCTTTTGCTTTGATTCAGAGAGCTTAACTCTTGTTTAGAAAATATCTGTGGAAATGAAACTGAGCAGGTGGGCAAAGGCAAAGTAAGAATATTAGATTTCAAAGATAAGGTAAGGAAGACTAGTGCTAACATTGGGTATCTCCTTGCATTTTACATGGAAGCAGTGCTTTTTTTCTTGAGAAAAGGGTACCGGAACTCTTGGATTACATTTCCTCGGGCGTAGATGGCGATTAAATTGTAATGCAATTAATAGAAGAAAAGGTGCTGGAACTCAGTTCCGGTGAGTTCCACCAGAAAAAAAGCCCTGCATGGAAGCATTGGTCCCAGCAGCAGACTTGCAGTTCTCTCAAATTTTTTTTACTGCTCTAGATAATTCAGTAATTATGCTGCAGGAATAGATGGCCTGTGTCCCAATAAGAGATTGGATTGTGGTCTTTTTATGCATTTGACTTCTAAGATTTTATAAAATGGTCCACTTCAGTTGCATGGAATAGCTGCTATATATATTGAAGATACTATTTTTGTGTATTGTATAACTATTTATCAGGCATGCAAAGCTTGGCCTTTGGTGTGGAGTTATAGAAAGCTTTAAAGGTCTTTGTTGCATAGTGACAACGTTTGTCAAAGCAGGCATGGTAACACCTTCTTGGCCTGTTGAAACAGACATTATGGTATCTAATCAAGTCTCAACGTGGAAGCAAATATTTACCAGATTGCCCCCTTAAAAATAAAATAAAATTCCATCTTGAAATAAAGTTAAGCATACAGGGAACAAAAAGGGAGAGCACCACATAACACAGGGTTGGGCAACATGTGGCCCTCCAGATGTTTTGGTTTACAACTCCCATTAGCCCTAGCCAGCATAGTCAGTGTTAAGGGATGATAGGAGTTGTAGGCCAAAGCTTCTGGAGGGCCACAAGTTGCCCAGCCCTGTCATAACAATACAACAAGTTAATGCCTCCCCTCTCTGTATGATACCATTTGCACCCGTAGAGGAGAAATAACAACTCAGACACAGTTGTAGGATACAAATTGTGGTAGAAATTATGGGGCACATTTATTAAATCATAAACTTGGAGATCTACGAAGGGAAAAGTGCGGGTGCTAATTACACCGGCTAGCAGCCAGTCGCCATTGCTATAGGGCGAAACATCCAGCTAAGGAGGGTGACACCATTAATCGCCATCCCCCCTGCTTAACACCACACGGTGCTGGAAGGTCTTTCCCGCAGTCAGCCTCGTACGGACCATAAGGTGCCAATACAGGTGAAGTAGGAAGACCTCAGAGACATGCCTTATCTCCGCAGTCCCGAGCCGTGAGGCAATCGGCGGAAGGAGCCTCGGGCACGCCTCTCACCTGAAAGGTGCCATAGGATGATCACCGAGCCCCTAAAACTGCCTAATCCTGCACTTAACCGCCAATGTGACCAAATCGAAAATGCCAGTAAGCACCCAAAACCTGAAGTACAGTGTAGAGTAGGCAAAACACGAATATTGCCCCCGGCCAATTAGGACAATGAACCAAAATTCCTACCCGGCCCCTAGAAACAGGCGACCAGCAAAACCTACACTGCAAACAGGGATGGGAGGGAGGGAGCCGCGTTACGAAAGAGGCAGAGAGAGAGGCGTGTGAGTCTAAGAACAGCTTTACCGCCCCTCCCCCATTGCCTCCTGATTGATGGATACAAATCACCCCATGGTGTTCTGATTCGCTCTTCCCCCGTGTGCAAATTATTCCCCCCCACCACCACAGCTACGCATGGTTGGGAGGGGCATTCTACCAGGGACTTTTAAACTGTAGTTGGATCCCTATTCTTAAATTTCATTTGCAGCCTGAAGCCCAATGTGGAAGAGAAACCAGTGATATTGGAGGCTTGTATAAAATAAAGTTTTAATATGCTTGGTCCACATCTCTTACATGTTTAGTTTATGTATACTGTATAGTATAGTGATGTATCAAACCCTACTATGCCAGGACTTGCTGGAATGCAGCAGATGTAATTCCACTCTGTACTAGTGAGTTTTAGTCTTCCTACATCACAGGGTAGATTGATTTAAATTATGAATGAAATGACAAAGAAAAAGGAGACTTCAATTTATTGCTAAAACCTCCCATTTAAACTTATTGAATACATTTATTGATTGAAGCTTTTCATTATTGTTTAAAACTTCTCTTTTATACTTCAGATACTCAAATAAAAGTATAGACCATATGCTCATTGTAATCATTAAAATAATTTGACATATTTTGTCAATTTAATAATTTGACAACGTAAAGTGAAATAAATAGAGCCTTTATATCACTACTATATCATTCCTTTAATTATATAAGAATACCTATTTTTGTATTTTAAAAAACCATATGTGAGTGAGTGCTTTAAGATTTAAACGTACTGAGCAAATTGCAGAACTTATATAGGTAGATGTAGAATAGATCACCACCTGGGTAGCCTTGGTGGATTATCTTGGTGAGATACAAAATGGTATCTCCTGGAGCCAGAGGCTGGAGACCAATGTCTGTGATGACTTGCCAATCCTTCCCCCTGCTTCAGGACCAAAACAAATAGAGGGCATGATCTACTGTGCAATATTTAGATTGTTTTCTTCATTTTCACCATGGTTCTTTAGCGCCCATAGGGTTGGAGTAGCCCAGTGAAGCTCTCTTCCAAATGAGGTGAGGCAGGAGGCTACAAGAGAGAGGGCCTTTTCAGTTGCGGCATCCCGTTTGTGGAATGCTCTCCCCAGAGAGGCTCAAATGGTTGCTATTTTATGGGCTTTCCAGTGCCAGGCGAAGAACTTTTTATTCTCCCAGGCATTTTAAGAACTGTTTCTAGTGCATTTGTACTTTATTCTGCTGCTGGCTTCAATTTGGTTTTATGTGCTGCAATGGTTTTTGTTCTTTGCTGCTAGTTTTATCCTGGTTTTATTCTGCACTGTTTTCATTTTTTGTTTAATGTTTCATAGATTTCATAGATCATAGAGTTGGAAGGAGCCTACAAGGCTATTGAGTCCAACCCCCTGCTCAATGCAGGAAACTAGAGGAGGGGTCTCCCATCCAAGTAACAACTAGGCTTGACCCTGCTTAGCTTTCCACGCTCAGACAAGCTGAGCCAGCGTAAGCCACAGGCCGATTTCATGTTTTTAATGTATTGTACACTGCTCAAAGAACTTTGGTTATTGGATGGTTTCAAAGTACAGTAAATACTTTATTATTATGTAACAGGGCAGCCCTAAAGACTGATATAATTCTTCTATCTTTTTCAGTCCCTGTAACCATCCAAATTGCACATAAGCTAGACCAGCCTTCTCCAACCTGATGTCCTCCAGATGTGTTGGACTATAGCTCCCATAATCATCCTCAACCAGCATTGCCATTGATCATGTTAGCTGGTGATGATGGAAGTTGCAGTCCACTGGATTTGGAGGGGAACGCGTTGGGAAAGGCTAAGCTACACAATGATATATGTAATATTAATGTTGTATTATTCATTCTGTATATTATAACTGAATGGGTTCTTTGTAAGATTTAAGATTGTTTCCATTCATACCATGCCTTTCACATTGTTTTGGGTGACTTTTGTTGGATTACTTTTGTGTAAAACTTGCACTTTTAAAAAATTTGGATAAATATAACTGTGATGAAAAGTTGAACCTATATACATAATACAGTAGTATGAACACAACTCACGTGGAAGGGAATTTTAGTCTACAATCCTGTGCATACTTACCCAGGATAGCTTCACTGCATACAGAAAGGCTTTCTTCTGAATAAACATGCATAGGATTGCACTGTACATCTTAGTTTAAAGCATTATTCAGCTTTTGTTGGCTTGTTAGAAAGCAATATACTGTAGTGCAGAATACCAGGGTATTCTAGTTTATTCTTGAACATTTTCTCTGGCTGTCACACATCAACTATTTCTTCTTCACTCCCCCACACTCCCCATCCACCAGAGACCCACCACATTCAACTTCGTTTCTGGCTTCCCCTGAAGCAACAGTGACTGAATGTTTCTTAAGTGACTTATTTAATCTCTACAATAAATCAGAAATTCTCTAGATAAACATTTACTGCTGAGTGCAGTTGGTGTCCTAAGTGTAACTAGATTGTATTCTCTCTGCCAGTCCCCCGTGTCCCCCCCCCCAAGTTCTTATGACCTTTTTCTGTGGTGCTCCTTTTTCTATAATTGTTACTTTATCACAATTCCTGTGATGAATGGAATTTGGCATATTGTCTCTTTTCTTAATATCTCGTGGATGCTAGCAAAAAATAGATCCTGCTGTATGGCCAGGCTTGTGTGTGTGTGTGTGTGATTACATGGTTGATTCTGAAGCTTTTAAAAAGAACTAAGGAGAGTCAACCATTTAACCAATCAGCATGTTAAAAGAAATTAATTCACTGTGCTCCAGTGAATACTTGCCATTATGAAAAGAATTAGTCAAACAAAATTTTCTTATGAAAAAAATACACTACTATATTTTGTAGAGTATTTCTCTTTCTAAAAATGCATTGTTCTATCAAAAAAAATATAGTAATGTAATGAATGGATATAATACATGTCTAATTGGGCAATTTCAAAATTTAAATTATTTTTTCAGGTGACTATCCCTAAGAAACAATTCATGGACAGCTTCTTGGATGTGCTAAAATTAAAACGTTAATGGTCTTTTCAATGCCTTCATCCCCACCCTCCTTAAAATGGAAAGAATGTAAGGGAAGTTTGTGCTATTGTGTTCCTATGTCTTAAAATATTTCAAAGTATGCTTGCTGGCCTTTCCTGCTCCAGAACAGAGCACGGAGGTGTTGGATGCCGCTGCTGGAAGATGTTCCATCAGCAGCACCGAGGCCAGTACTCTCTCCACTGGCCTTTCCTTGGAAAAGGATAGCAGTGGTGTTTGTGTTGGGCACTGCTGTTGGAAGGCAATCAAGAATGGCCAGGAGGTGGTTTTTGGACACTGCTCTGTCAAGGCACTATAGAATTCACTACCACAAGATGTAGTAATGGCCACCAATTTGGATGGCTTTAAAAGGGGATCGACAGATTCCTGAGGAGAAGGCTATCAATGGCTACTAGTCCTGATGGCTATATGCCATCTCCGGTATTAGAGTCAGTATGCCTATGTGTACACCAGATGCTGGGGAACATGGGTGGGAGGATGCCATTGCACGCATGTCCTACTTGTGGGTTTCCCAAAGGCAGCTGGTTGGCCACTGTGTGAACAGAATGCTGGACTAGAAAGACCTTGGTCTGATACATTTTGGCTCTTAGGGTCTTATGTTCTTAAGCATTCTAGCAGTTGCACCCAAGCTGGCATGATCCCCTTGCCAGGAGAAATGGGGAGTGGGGAAGCTGGCAACTAATATTTTTTATCTTGAGCAGCAAGGCCAGCCAAAAATTGTAGACCCGTATCTGTCAGAACATAAGCAGTAATATTACATGTAAAAGTATCATTTCAAGAGCCAGTGTGATGTAGTTGTATTCGGGAAAGCTCAGTTCAAGTTTGTGGTCTGCCATGAAGCTTACTGGATGACAAGTCATACAGGGATGGCAGTATGGCTGTCAGGATGCTGTGTCAGACCAGGATTCGAACAATCTGGGTTCAGATCCTCACTCAGCCATGAAGTGCACTAGGTGACCATTGGCCAGTTGAGGACACCATTACCTGCAGAGGTCCATTTGTTGGGCACACATGAAGGGCTTTCTCCTGTGTTGCTCCCAAACTTTGGAATGTGCTTCCTCAAGAGCTATGAATGGCTCTCATTCTCTTGGCTTTTAGAAATGGTGCAAAGGCACATCTTCTTAACTCAGCCTTTTAAATTATATTATTTTAATATTTTACAGTTTATAATGTTCTTGGTTTTTTTTAAAATTGTGTTAAGGTTTTATTATTTTAAATTTTACACCACCTTGATGGCTTTTTAGCATATAAGACAGTATATAAATGTTAATAACAAATAAAAATAAATGAAATATCTCTCAGCCTAACCTATCTCATGGGACTGGGGTAAAGAGAGAAGTGGTGTGGAGTGTGCCACCTTGAGCTCCTTGGAGTGAAGGCAAGATATAAATGGAATAAATAAGATGCACTGTTTGTCCTGTATGTGTTTGTGCACATGCGTGAGAGAGGGTGAGGGGCAGAGTCGCACAACTTTTTTCTATAAGCAGAAATTACTTAAACATCCTAGTCCTAGTTCTATGTGTGGTAACACCAAAATGTGAAACTTCCAATCCCATGCAAACTAGCCTGTTTTGTTACAGCTGTACCCAATAAAACGTGCTAGAGGGGAACATGGAGGGAAATGAAAAGATTCCACTTGGTGGGTTTTATCTTGATGAGAAGGATAAGCTGCATTGGGCACAGATAATGTCATGGTTGACAAAATGGCTTGTGAATGTGGCCTCTAATTTGAAAGTGACTGGTTTCCCCCCTCCTTTTGTGGGCAAGGGCATACTTTAATGAATAGTGTCCTTCTATAAATGTGTCCTGTAGTTGAAATTACTGACCAAAATCTCTTTCTAAAAATGCAGTTCCGGGTTATAGTGATGCTGGGAAATGTGCAGGGTAAGAGCTGCTGGCCTTGGGTATGAGTCATATTAGCTGAAACAGAAGTAACATCCTAGTTCAGGGTTGAAATGTCTGGGGGAGAGAGGCAGGTGTCATACAAGGGAAGAATGAAGACAGTCATTGAGTAATTGTGGATGTTATTTAGTATTTACAGATATTCTCCAGTGTATCCAGTAACTTGTTTCTTTGTACTAACTTTTTGTTCTTGTTTCCAACAAATGCATCACTAAGTTGGCTAAATGCTGTTCTCTAAATGTCTTGTATTTCTCAAGGACAGTATGCATTGCAGAATATAGATGCAGTTTGTGTAAAAGGTATAGCAGAACGTTGGTTTGGAAACATTTTATAAAACAAAGGGGAAATGTACTATTTTTTCTTGTCTCGCCTATAGTGTACTACATGTTCTAAATGGTAGTATAAATTTATCCAAATGTTAGCTTGTAGTTACACTTTCATGTGTTAATATGGCTGATGACTGGTTTGAATTTAGATTACGTTTGGAAGTTATTTTCTTTATGCTTGAAGGCATTTCTGTGGTTCTAGAAATATTGTTTTAATAATTACTAATAATGCTGGAGATATGTTAGAATGAGGTAAGTGTTAAATCACATGTACCTATGTTTGTGTATGGAGACACACACACTCCTTGCTTTATGCACTGGTTGTGTTCCATCTGTATTCAAGGAATCTTAAATTTGTCATATGTCTTGTTAGACTAGGTATAATTGACCACGGCCTTTGAAGTACCAGTGTTAATTAGTAGTTGTCAGCTTCTTTAGCATTTTACATATTTGTAGACTAATGCTGCATAGTTTTAATATATAGGGAAAGACTTAAGTAATACATGATGTTGACTAGGGATTGTTCCGACATGACTTGTTCAATCTCCCCTCCTTCCCCATTTTTGCTAAAGTTTGGTTCAGATGGCGGCAGATTATGTATTAATATTTGGTTATTTGTGGGTGAATCAATTCATGAGTTTGGGCATTTTATCCAGTGGCATGTAGCAAGCATCTTAAGCCTGACAACGTACAGTTTGCTGGGTGCACCACCATCCCTTCAAACAGAATGAACTTCCTTCAACTCAGGAAAAAATGTTTCTTATATAAAAATTTACACCAAGCTGGAAACAGTTGCTCACTTGCAGAATCTCTGTGTGCATGCCCCACCCTTGCTGTAAACAAGATGAGCTCCCAGCATAGTGCACTGCTCAGTCTCTGAAAGCCCATTAAAACTTCCTTAAAAAGCTTGTTTCAAAATGTTAAATCAAAATGTTAAAATGCAAGAAATCTACACCAAAGCATTCAGAACAAATATAAAAAACTCAGATTAACCTCTTTTTGCATGTTGTTATGAGGAATTGGCATTGTAGTATAAACTGGGGGGGGGGGATGAAAGTGACAATGCCATCCAGAAAGAAAGACTACTCTTAATTTTTTTGTTGTCTTTGGGCGCAATCCTATGCATATTTAGACAGAAAAAAAGGCCTACAACTCACAGCATGCTGGCTGGGGCATGCTGGGAGTTGTATGCCATTTTCCTGTCTATGCATAGGATTGCTCCTTTATTGTATGTAGGATGGGGTCTAGAAGAGAGTAGGTAAAATAACGTATCAGGACTGAGCATGATGGAAAGATTGATCAGATTAGTATATGCCTAATGTGTATTTGCAATAATCAGGATGGCATGAAAAGTAACTGATATATACGTGTGTGTGAAAATTCTAAAAATTTAAATTGATTAACAAAGGAAGTGCATCTATGAAAGAAGTACATACAAAGGAAGTGCATCTATGAAAGAAGTACGGTACATACAAAGGAAGTGCACCTATGAGAGAAGTACATTTCAAATGTACATGTAAGATGCATGTAATATTAGTTTACAATATAGGAGAATAATCCATTTTAGCAGTGGACTATGCAAAGAATTGTCTAGAAGTGTAAGATGACTTGATCTATACTATAAATTGACACTGGAAAGTGAAAGGCTGTGTTCAAAGACTGTAACTTTATTTGGAAAGGTAGAGTAGCAAAATTGCTAAATTATCTCTAAATATTATGGGTTACTAATATTTAATGCTTGGCACTTTAAGGGCACAATCTTAGGCATGTCTAGACAGAAATAAGTCCTACAGCTTCCAGATGCTACAGTAAGGGTGCAATCCTATGCAAGTTTAAACAGAGAAAAGGCCTACAACTCCTAGCATGCCCCAGCCAGTATAGCTGGCTGGGACATGCTGGGAATCAAAGGTCTAAACTTGCATAGGATTGTGCCTTAACTACACTAGCTACACTAACAAAGTTTGCAAGTGACTCAGTCCAGTTTGGGGGCCTGTATCCTATTTAAGGAGTGATTTGAATGGGCAACCTTCAGGATGAGTTGAGTTATGCCTCTGCTGGTGGTCTATGCTTCTCCCTGTGCATCTCAATAGGAAATGTTATAAACAAACTTTCTGCACAGGTCTTAATAGCTGGCATATTTAATGAAATTTTGAGCAGTTTAATCCCTGGTTCATCTCTATTTCATCTCCCATTGCAACTTCATACTTTTGCTAACAGCTTGCTAACATTTGGCTCAGGATCTGTCTCTCGTCAGTTACAAGAGCCACATGCTGTATGGGCCAAAGGAGACATGTCTTAACAAAGATACACTGGCACATATGGCTACAAATAGGGATTGGGGGTACTTTTTATATCAACTAGAACACATGGGGCAGGGGAATAAAACCCACCCAGCCTTACCTCATGCAGCTGCTTTCATTATGCTTCACCCAACCCAGTTCCAGTACTGAAAGTGAGCCAGATTGGGCTCACTAAAAGCAGGTGTGGGGAAGTAAGAAGGGTAAGCCTAGCGATAGTATGAGGCATCCTTGAGCTCTCTTTCAGTGCCCAGTGGGAAGCAAGAGAAAAAAATCTTTAAAGGGTCTCATCCAGCCCAATGTAGCAACCTGTACTGGGCCAGTGTACTGTTTCAGACTGTCGGAGCCCTGTGCTGCCTCTGGTGCTGGGTTCCACATCGCTGGATGCTGCTGTAGTTTGGGTTGCAGGATTCTACTATGGGTTAGATCTTGAGCAGAACTTGATCTGGGTGGGTCAGGTTTTACAGGAAAGCCAGAGGCACAAAGCTCCAAGTGAGGATGGGGCTGGAAGCCAGATAGGCTTGTCTGTATGTTGCTCCAACGTGGCTCAGTCTTAAATAAGAGTTTGGCTACATTTAGGCTGGTTGGCCCCATACTGACTGAGGTATACTGACTGAGGGTTGGCCCCAATACTGACAGGTATGGTATTTTCTTTTCAGGGGGCCTGGCCTGTTTTAGCAAGCTCAATCTGCAATGACATGGGAGTAGCTGTGGCATGCTAGTGTCCTCATGGCCCAAGTCCTCAAAGTTAGAGGATGATAATGCAACCTCCTCTAGATCCAGGGGAGTCAACCCCTGGGGTCTGGAGAACTGGGTCCTGATGAGGCAGAAGCCTTGTGACTCCTTTCCATGTCTGAATCCTCTGCTTGAATGATTAACTCTAGAACCACTTCTTCTGAGGACTGTAGGATCCTCTGAGGATGAGGGTTTGGGGTCCTGGTCCATGACAGCTGGGTATGCTCCTTTGATTGCTTTTTTCTTGCTGTCCATTGGGTGCCAAGAGGACAGCTGGGTGGCTGCAGCAAGAAACTGAACAACGGGGGAAATTATTTGAATACCTCCCCAGTCTCTAATGCCTCTGGCACATTGGGGGCATTGATGTGGGATTAAAATGGCAGTTCCCTCTGTCTTGCCTGCTGCAGTCACCCAGCATTCTTTTCAGCACTGCTGCTGTCCATTTTCATCTGATCACCTGCCCATTAAGGACATCAGAGTTTTTTTAGAGCTGTTCACAGATGGCCTCTCACAATTCCCCACCCTATTTGCGTGCAGAGAAATTGGGGGACGGGGTAGAATTTCACCAAATTTATCCAATAGGAGGAGGAATTCTCAACAGTTCCTCACAGATAGGGCTCACCATTGACAGGGTTTGTAGAACAGTTTCTTTCTCTTTTCCTAAGGGTTTCTGTGTATGCTAGCCCTGGGCTTTAATTGTAGTGTGGGACACTTGCTCATGCTTCTTGGCCACCTCCTAAATAAGGTAAGCACCAGAAATCTGAACCCAACCCATGAGAGCCAGTGTGCCGTAGTGGTGAGAGTGTTGGTCTGGGACTCGGGAGATCCGGGTTCTAGTCCCTGCTCGGCCATGAAACTCACTTGGGTGACTATGGGCCAGTCACTGACTCTCAGCCTAACCTACCTCACAGGGTTGTTGTGAGGATAAAACGGAGAGGAGGATGATGATTATGTAAGCCGCCTTGGGTTCCTTGCATGAAAAAAGGTGGGGTATAAATATAATAAATAAATAAATAAATTGGGATTTTTCTGAAATGTTCTTCTCCTTCGAATTTCCTTTTGAAAGCAATTTATTTTCTTGCAAATTGAATGAGAATGGTTGAAAAAAATGTGGGAGAATATTCAGCACAGCACTAATATACATCCAAAAGGCCAGTATGGAGGCTCACTCATGATTGTAATAGAGGGAGAGCATCTTCAGGTGCTTTCTTCCTCTGTCTAAGATGAGTTTTGCTTCCATTTAAGGACATTGTCTTTTCAGCAGCAGCTCCCCAGTTTATAAAATGCTCCCCTCTGTGACAGCCATATCAGTTCCTCCCTATTGACCTTTGGGAAATATGTTAAAGCTTTCTTATTCTTGCAGTCCTTTGGGATGTAGATTTTATATGGGAAATCTATGTAAATTTTTAATTTTATTTTTAGTGATTTTGTGTTGGATGATTTTATGGGCTGTATTATTTTAAGGCACCTAGTTCACCTCTTTGAGTGTAAAGGTGGATCATCATCCTGTGCATCTCAAAACCAACCAGATCTCAACTTATTGGCTCGTTACATCTAAAAAAATTAATTTGTGAAACTTGTCCCACTGTCTAATGACATTAAGCTGTAGACATTATGCTGACATATTTTATAGCATTTAACTTCTGTTCATTCTAGTCTGCAGTTTGCAATCCTCTTTTAGCCCTTTCCAGTAAATAAGAATTGTAGTTCACACACCCATGGCTACTATACAAGTATTTTGATACACTGACAATCAAAAGATAGGTGTGTGTGTGTGTTTAAACACTAACTGGATTTCAGGGAAATGAAATCTAAAGTGAGTCTGATTGAAGAACGTTTCCCTTCTCCCATGTTTAATGAGGCATGGTTACGGAGACTACAGGTCTAAGAAGTTTTGTTTTGTCTACCTTGCAGAGTGGTCACTGGTTCATTAAAAAGTAACCTAAGACTTTGTAATTTCCTGTTGTTCATTTTGTTTAGCTTCATAGCAGTAAATTTACTTTTGGCTCTACAAAGCTTCAGCATATGAATTTGGGCAGGGCAGAACAGGAAAAATAGAGACTTTTTAAAATACTGTAAATCAGCTTTATCATAGGATAGTTGCACACAGCATGGCATAAGGATATGTAGTATTGTCAGCAGTATTTATTATTTTAGGGCGCAATCTTATGGCCCTCTGACCTTGCTTGGGGGGCCATGGGATTATTCAGAGTCCCAGCTCCGAGATCCTGTGAGCCTGGAGCTGGAACTCTGAATGCTGAGCCCCTGCCATACCCCCTCGCAGCCAGTGCAGAAAGAACCATGCGGGCTGCCTCCACGAGGTTGCAAATTAGCCTCAGAGAGGAGGAAAAGGGGCATGCCGGGAGGCAGGTAGGGGAGGAGGCTGGGGCCGAAGCTGTATCCAAATGGCGCCCCAGCCTCCTTTCCTCCCCCTCCAAAGAGCTTCACCTAGACAGGCCAAAAATGGCTGTCTAGATGAAATGCAGGGCGCAATGAAATGAAGGTTGCCACTGCTGTACCTCGCGCCATGCTTTGGATGCACATAAGTCTCTGAGTTCAGAGGCTTATGTGCATCGAGGGCGGGGGCCATAGGATTGCGCTCTTAGTGTAGTTGTGAATGCTCAGTATCACATAAAACAGATACGAACACAGCTTGCATGTCTGTCTGTCCGAACAGCCAGTGTAGTTACATAGTAATACCTTGGATTGCAAGTAACTTGGTTTGAGAGTGTTTTGCAAGACAAGCACATTTTTAAATATTTATTTAATTTTTTTTTACTTGATATACAAGCAACGTCTCGCAATACAAGTACTGTAGTACGGCTTAAATTAAAAATCTCTGTACAAATTTTTTTGGGGGGATTTCGTTTTGATATAAGAGTGTTTTGGATTACAAGCACGTTTCTGGAACGAATTATGCTCTCAATCCAAGGCATGACTGTATGTGTTTTTCTTTCACTCAATGGATGCTTGTTTGTGGAGTGTTTTATTTTAATTGTTCATGACACTAGAACCAGTAATGGTAGTTAATCTAAGCTGGAGTATTTTACTTCTTTCCCTAGAAACACCACTAGAAATGAAGAACAATTAAAAGTAGTACAAGGGGAAGACACTGTAAGCAAATAAAGGCAATTACTGTAGCTTTATTACTGGATCATGTTGCCAAACTAAAGTGAAAGCGACATAGTGGTGGGAAAGTGATATAATTGTGTTGTCTTGAAGAGGAACTTGGACATTTGCAAATATTAGCACAGAAGAATGTTTAATAAATGTTGCACTTATGGAAAGTCACTCTTTATAATGAAGTATTTACACAGCCTGTGCAGTGACTGGAACATTTTAACATGGAACTCATATTCCAACTGTCAGCATCTGATGAATGTGTTTACAGTAGTTTTAGCGACTGTGCCTTTTTGATCACAACAGCTGCAAACTGCCCTTTCTTACCAGAGTCTGACAATATGCAGTATGTCCATCATTTTCTCAGATGGTATAATTCTGTCATCAAAAGATGTTTTCCCCACTCTTGCGAGAGTGGACTTAATAAGATGAATGGTAGAAGAAGTGGGGGCGGTGGGAGGGGAGGTCAGATGGTGTAGTATGAGATGGAGCTGGAGAGAGGAGGAAGAGAGCACTCCTAGGTTTAAAGTTATGGTGTGTTCAGGACTAAACCGCCATGGCTGACTCATTGTATCAAAGCTTCTGAATGAAAACAAAAATGACACTGAGTGTTGTGGCACCTTAAAATCACCTTTACTGAAACAAAATAAAATCCAAGTAATATGGGGGATGTTTTCTTGAATTATATGCAGAGTAATGAAATCCACTGGAAAACCAGTGCAGGCCAGCAAAGAGAAGTGCTTAACACAACCCCTTTAAAATTCTATTTTATTTATGTTATTTTAATTAAAAAAATTTCTATGTAACTATTAATTTATCAGTTTTTGCTTCATGATTTTTATACACATGAAACCTTTATTATGAGTGAGAGGAAAGCACTTCTCAGTGCACTAAAAGTTATATTTCTTCCTTTGATTATCTTAACTACACTGTAGCTTTAGCTCTTAAAAGGTAATTGTTGTTTTGTATATTTGGAGAGGAAGGCAGCTTAAGAACTTAAATATTTTGAACTCATGTGAGTGTGTGTGTGTGTGTGTGTGAGAGAGAGAGAGAGAGAGAGAGAGAGAGAGAGAATACAGACAAAGGTTTAGGTAGCTTTTCATGGAGAATTCTTTTCTGTTCTTCATATATTTTTTATTATATTTATACCCAAGCTCCATTGGATGATTTTTTTAAAAAAATATCAGTATATAACTTAAGGGTGAATTGATGAACTAGTTTGTTCAGATGCTAATTTCACAGTACAATTTTACTTTCGGGGGCAACACTTTATTTTTATTTCCCACCTCCTCATTTCATCAGCATAGTTAATCAGGTGGCTTTTCTGCTGCTTATTTGGGTCTCTTGAAAGTAATTGCTTGTTCTGTGAACTACATTAGAGAGGGGAAAAGTCAAACTGAGTTTAAGCTCCCAAAATGGATATCAGAACTTCTGTACTCTGACAGTTGTAGGCCACAGGCCAATATGCAGACCTTATATTGCAGTTAACAGTTTCCCAGTGATGTAAATATTGAGTGTTAGAAAATAGCAGTAGGTTTTTCTTGCAGCTTTCACTTCCTACTTTAAAGAGGCTCATCCTCTACCCACTTCAAAGGCGTTCATAAGCTCAGTGCATAGCTACTTGAAAGGACTGTTCTGCTTCTGAGTTTAAAGAAAGTACAAAAATGTTGTTTGTTTGTTTTTTAAAAAATAACAAATAGATAAAAAACTGTCTAGCTTGAAATATTAATAGCACAATCCAATACATGACTACTTGAAAGTATGCCCTATTGATATCAGTGGGACTTACTTCCAGGTAAATGTAATAGGGTTGCCTATAAAAGGCTTAGGACACAACCCTATGCATGTTTGCACAGAAAAAAGTCCTACAAGTCCCGGCATTCCCCAGCTACCCATGCTGGCTGTGGAATGCTGGGAGTTGTAAGACTTCCTTCTGTCTAAACAGGCATAGGATTACTCCCTTACTAGATAATTGCAGACAGTGCTCAAATGAAGTGGGATGTTTTCAAATTAGGCCATTTCAAATTAGGCCAGACTTGATGGGCAGCCCCATCCTATGTGGGTGCCTGCAACCCTCCAAACCCAGAGGATTATGGGCATCCTATTGAGTGCAAGAGAAGCATGGCGAGTAAGATTTCCGCCATACTTCCCTCACCCTCAAAAGCATTTAGACTGCCAATTTCGGCCATCTAAATGGTTTACACTTCCTTCCTCCTGAGGAGGAGAGACTGAGGCACCACCTGGATTTGTTATAAGATGGCTGTGCCATGCTCCTCCCCTCCCTGCCCCCAGGAACGCCCCACCTCATGGGGGAACCAAAGCTGGCTCCGGCTACGAGGTGGTGGGGGCGGGCGCTCTGCACTCAGAGTCCCCACTGCGACCTCAGAAGGGATTCCCGAGGTCGCAGTAGGGAGCCCAAATTATCCTATGGCCCCCCAGGCAAGGCCCAAGGGCCATAGGATTGCGCTGTAAATTGTAGAAAATAAGTGGAATAGCATTCCACCCATTTCAAACTGATTATGCTGGCTCAGCTTGTCTGAGTGTGGAAAGCTAAGCAGGGTCAGGCCTGGTTATTATTTGGATGGGAGACCCCTCCTCTAGTTTCCTGCATTGAGCAGGGGGTTGGACTCGATAACCTTGTAGGCTCCTTCCAACTCTGTGATCTATGAAATCTATGAAATCACAGATACATGTAATTTTGAGAGAATTCCCTTGGACCAATCTTTTAAATTAGAAATTGTGTGAATAATAAATATGTTACAAACTAAGACTGAATGTGGTGGATCAAAAATCTGTTTGTTAAACATGTGCCTAAAATTTTCTAAATACAGATATTAAAAGATAATACAAATTTTGACCGCGGGCATGCCATCTAATAGACACGATGCAAAAGGGAAAGGGGATGGTGAGGGAAGAGGCAAGCAAGCACTGGTTCAGCTGCTCCTTCACTAGCTGGTGGATGGGGCGTGGATGGTCTCCCCCTTGCCATGATGGTCTTCCCAGGAGGCAGTCCCCTAAAGACCCTGGGTCTCCTGGTTGGTTGCAGAAGCCAGAGCATGCTTCCCTTCAGTTCTGCAGTCTCAGGTCAACAGAAGATGAATGTTCGTTCTGGAAGAGAAAGCCCCATGGAGCTGCTACTACTTTTGGCTGATGAAGGGCTAGGTTCATTAGCATAACTACACATTATGCTAATTGTGTAGCGATGAAGGTTAGCTTTTATATTTACTTTAGTGGAAATGTGTGTGACGCCCATTCAGACTGGGACCACCATGCAATAGGGAGGAAGGATTAAACCAGGGGTCCTCAAACTACGGCCCACGGGACACATCCGGCCCGCCTGGTCTTTTCATCCAGCCCAGTGCCCGATCTAGAGGCTCCTTCTTGCGGGGTAAGGGGAGGAGGGACGGCTGAACCGGCTGCAGGGTGCAGGCCGCCCGCCTGCCCGCAAACCTGTGTCTCCTGCGGGGGAGAAGGGGAGGAGTGGCGGCTGAGCCGGTGGCGGGGCGAGGGCTGCCCGCCTGCCATCTCCTGCGTGGGGGGAAGGGGAGGAGTGGAGGCTGAGCCAGCTGCGGGGCACAGGTCATCCGCCCGCCTCCCTCCCTGCGTCTGCCTCCCTGCGTCTGCCTCCCTGCGTCTCCTGCGGGGCCAGGGGAGGCTGAGCCGGCGGCGGGGCACGGGCCGCCCTGCATCTCCTGTGGGGGGGAAGGGGAGGAGTGGTGGCTGAGCCAGCGGTGGGGCGCCCGCCCGCCAGCCTCCCTGCGTCTCCTGCGGGGCAAGGGGAGGCTGAGCCGGTGGCGGGACGCAGGCTGCCCACCCGCCGTCTACCGTCTCCTGCGGGGGGGAAGGGGAGGAGTGGCGGCTGAGCTGGCGGTGGGGCGTAGGCTGCCCGCTGCCCTACGTCTCCTGCGGGGGGTGGGGAAGGGGAGGAGGGGCGGCTGAGCCGGCGGCTGCTGTCGGTGTGGGTGCGCTGGAACGGACTTTGCTTGATCTTGCACTGAAAGCAGGGCTGGATTAAGATAGGGGCTGTGGGAGCGGCCGCTCCAGGCCCTTAACAGACAATCGGCCCGCAATTATAGGGACACGCGGCGATTTTTCCCCCTTCAGAGTTAGCTATGATCGTTATCATTCAGCATAATTAATGATTTTTTCAAGATTAGAAAGGTGTTCTAAGCACATCTGCATTACAGGCTTGAGGCAAGACCTAGCAAGAACTGTTGTTCTCAAATTAGCATTTCAGTATCTTTGCATTTCAATCACTGTTACTACATTTCTTTGTGAGAACATCTAGCACATGGGGGGCTTGCTAGGGTCTGTAATATTCAGATTTAGAAGGGACCTCTCTCTCCAGCCTCGAGCAAAAGATCTTTCTGATTCGCAGCTCAATTGTTCAAATGCTAGTTTAACAACAACAACAACAAAAGCAACAAGAACAACACAATTATTCTTGGTCAAGCAAAGCTTCCTGGCTTTTTTTTGTGGCTGCTTTTTTTTTTTTAAATAAATAATTTGGGGGAAATTCTGCAAGTTCTCCTTCTCCTTCTCTTCTGTAAAAGGGCTTTCCCTCTTTTGTGAGCCAAACTGAACGTAAGGGCTGTGTGTTTGTGGGTGTGGGTGTCTGCCTTTTGGGGGTGTTGATCCTCCTGCCGCCTGCAAAATGTCACCTGCTTGGCTAATACTGTGTGTGTGTGTGTGTGTGTGTGCACGTGCGCTTTCATGGGGAATTGTGTGGCATTTTAAGTTTTATTTTGAAAAACCCCAGAGAACAGAGTTCACCAAATATCCCTCTTGGATATTTTGGACTACAGTTCTCATTTGCCTCAGGCAGCATGGCCAGTGGCTGGGGAAGATGGTTTATGTTTATTTAAAAATGGTTGTTGTGAATGTTCTATTTATGTGAATGTGTCTGCCTTTTGGGGGTGTTGATCCTCCTGCCGCCTGCAAAATGTCACCTGCTTGGCTAATACTGTGTGTGTGTGTGTGTGTGTGTGTGTGTGCACGTGCGCTTTCATGGGGAATTGTGTGGCATTTTAAGTTTTATTTTGAAAAACCCCAGAGAACAGAGTTCTGTGTGTGTGTGTGTGTGTGTGTGTGTGTGTGTGTGTGCTTGGCTAATACTGTGTGTGTGTGTGTGTGTGTGTGCACGTGCGCTTTCATGGGGAATTGTGTGGCATTTTAAGTTTTATTTTGAAAAACCCCAGAGAACAGAGTTCACCAAATATCCCTCTTGGATATTTTGGACTACAGTTCTCATTTGCCTCAGGCAGCATGGCCAGTGGCTGGGGAAGATGGGAGCTGGGGCCCCAAACATTTGGAAGGGCCCCGGTTGGGGAAGACTGCCCTAGAGGTTAAAAAACGTGGAGGTACTTATCATCAACGATATGTGATGAACGGTTTTATTGAGTTAACAAGCTTATTGTTTACAAAAAAAGAAATATTTTCAATATGTTTCTGTTTTGGCACTTTAATGGTAATTAAAATATTTAATTTGTTTTAATATAAAATTGCGTCTTCATTTTATTTATTTCCATAAAAAGGCCCACCAAAATCCTCAGCACCAGGCCCATAATGCTCTTAATCCGGCCCTGACTGAAAGCAGTGGGCTGTGACAAGGGTGCATAGAGGCCATTCAGTTCATTCAAGCTGCTGGCAGTGCCCTCTAATTCCCTACCTGACCCGTGCCTTGCTGAGCTAGAGGAGAGGATCTCCATGCAGAACCTTTAGGGTGGACTAGGAATGTTATCAAGGCAGGGGCCGGAGCCCGGTGGCAGAGATCCTGCTTTGCACGCAGATGGTCTTGGGTTCATCCCTGATCATCTCCAGATAGTGGGTGATGGAAAAGACCAGCCCCCCACTCTGCCCAAGACCCTGCAGGACTGTGGCTGGTCTGACTCCATCTCTATACAAAGCGTTGGGATTCTGTTCCCCTGGAAACTCACCAAAGCCTGATCCTGTGTCACCTTCAAGCAATATTAAGATGTTTTTATTCAGAGTGAATTTAGGTGGGCAGTAAGAGGACTGAACAATCAGCAGAGTGTTAATCACCCCAAGCCGTTAGGGTGGGTTGGGTTGCAAGCCCAAAGCAATTTCAACAGGACATGCACACTTGCATCACTTGTTACGACTAGCAGTGACAAATATGGAACCGGACATTGACCATCTCATTAGCCAAAAGCAGGCCCATACTTCCCATTGAAATACTAATAAGCTTATGTTGATTAAAATTGTTCTTCATTTTAAATATTGTATTGTTTTTTCCTGTTTTTTTGCACTACAAATAAGATATGTGCAGTGTGCAAATCAAGCCTTTCTATACCTTTTTAAAATTTAATGTATTTCAATTTTAGACAGCAAATTTTATAATTAATTTATAATAACTTTCCATTTAATCAAGTAAAAAAAAAGGACCCGGGTCCTTTTTTTTTACTTGATCCATTCGTTCATATTTTTTTCAAACTATAGTCCGGCCCCCCAACAGTCTGAGGGACAATGAACTGGCCCCCTGTTTAAAAAGTTTTAGGACCCCTGGATTAAACCTTCCCCCTGTTTTCCCCAAAGTTCCCCACCCCCGAGGGTAGGGGGTTAAAAAAAGAGAAAAGTTTCCATTGTGTCAATAGAGGCTTTTTTTTAACCCCCTCCCCCGGGGAGGATTTGGGGGGGAAATGGGTGGAGTTTTAATCCTTCCCACCGTTCTGCAGTGGTCCCAATTCAAATCAGGGCTGTACATGCTTACACCAGAGTAAATAAAAAGTTATGCTTCAACTACATGCTCTGCAATTAGCATAACATAGCTTGGCTCTTGGTCTCCCTCTTGTCATGATGTTCTTCCCAGGAGGCAGTGAGTGCAACCTCCCAGTGGCAATTAATTCTCCCAGATATGCATTGAATGTAGCAAGAATAATGATAGCAAAGTATTGGAAGGCTGCTGGCAGGGCTGGGTGGAGAGAGTGCAATTCAGAGAGCATATTGTGACACATTGGCATTGAAGCAAAGGACTGGTAATTTGGGGAAGGAGAAATGATTTAGTGATGTTGTTAATCTTTGCAATCCGACTAGTAGGGATTGCATGGTTCAATTTTTCATGTAAAGATCAGATGTATTGTGAACTACAGCTTTTGTAAATGATTAGAAGAACAATTTGTCCAATCCCTGGTAATTTTTGACCCCGAAGGGTTGTTGGAGTAGTCTGGCTGGGAGAATGATTTAGTATTAATATCGCCAAATACCGGTACATCAGAATCCTACCCAATGGAAAGTAAGGCCAGCACATGCCCTTTTTATATTTGTGGAGCCAGCACAATCTAGGATGGCAGCCCCCTGGTGATGATGGCATCCTGAGCTGAGGCAGGGAAGGTGGCCTTGGCATGAATATTGAAGTTGCTCAGAACAATCAACCTGACCATTTCCAACATAATGTCCAAAATTATTGCCACTAGCTCACTAGGTAGGCCCTTAAAGACTCCTGCAGCAGCCCCCTAAATTTATTGAAAATATTTTTTGGGGGGGGAAATGTCATCCGTAGTGGCCACAGAGCACAAAATGGTCAGCATGTAGCTTGTTTACAAGCTAATTTTGAAATTTTTGGCACTCTATAGCCACTACAGACACCATTTTTAATTTTTTATTAGTTTTTTTCATATATATTTTTGGGCACTTACCTGTGGAGTGTGGCCCTCAGGGGGTGGGGTCTGGTGAAAATGGCCCTTGGATCTCCCATAGTTGCTTATCCCTGCCAGATTGGATACCTGCTCAGAGAAAAATCATTAATGATAAATAACAGCTCCCTGACCTCTCAGCCTGTGGTTGCTGCTGGACTTGAGTACCTGGCCAGAATCAAATGAGATAAAGTAGAGTTGCTCCTCTCATTTGTGGCCACCAGGTAAGCATATTCAACCTCTGCTAAATAATGTAATGCAACCTTGTTCTTAATGTTCTTGATGTTAATACAGTAATACCTTGGATTGCAAGTAACTTGGTCTGAGAGTGTTTTGCAAGACAAGCAAAAAATTTAATTTTTTTTGGACTTGATAAACAAGCAAGGTCTGCTAGGGATGTAACCGCTCACCTCGAAATCGGCCCCGCTCACACCCGCCAGAGACTCGCTTTGATATAAGAGTGTTTTGGATTACAAGCATGGTTCCGGAACGAATTATGCTCTCAATCCAAGGTATTACTGTAGTAGCATGATTGAGCAAGAGGTCGGAAGAGTAACATGCCCTGTGTTTCCCAAACTTGGGGGAACCATGAGATATTTTAAATGTATTAATGCTGGCTGCTATCCATTCTGCAGCCACCCAAGCTGATCAGTAAGCCTGCCCTCATCCCTACCTTGTCCATGTAGCTATTAGACATAGTCTGTGGCTATATACTGGGAACAAACCATGCAAATCATTTTAATCCTATAGTTGTTTTTAACTCTGTTATTGCAATCGGAACTGCTGCTTCTAGCTTTGCTGGTTGTTTTTTAATCTGTGGTTTTAATTCTTATACTTATATTATATTGTATTTTATGGTTTTAACTGTTGTAAACTGCCCAGAGAGCTTCGGCTATTGGGCGGTATAAAAGTGTATTAAATAAATAAATCAATAAACTCCCATTTGCACGCCTGTGCTGGCACACAAGAATGGACCAGAGCCTTGGACCTATTGATTAGTTCCAATTTGCCATACAAAGGTCTAAAAAATACCCAGTAAAATATCAGTACACATTGCTGTGGTTTTTTTACCCTTAAGTTAATTTTGCACTTACCACATGCCAAACTGCAGTCTTAAGGGACTTAAAACTACAGTTTGGTATGCTGTAAGAACAAAATATAGTAACAACCATTGACAGCCTTTATAAAATCTTGCCAAGGAATTTGAGAAAAATGAAAAATTCATAGGTTGGAAAAGAAATTACCTTCTAAATCAGTGGTGTTTTGAAAGACTTCAGCTATATTTTTCAAAACTATTTACCCCAGGGTGCTTTTTAACATCAGCTGAAATATTCTAGTGTAAGTAATTTTATGTCTGGAGCTTTCCTGTATTAATTTGGAGGCTGTTGGTAGATTCAAACATTGGTGACTTTGTATAAAAACCTTGGATACACAAAAATAGATCCAAAGTTTACACATCTGTTTTTTTAAATTTGTCTATTCTCTTTGATCTTTTTCAAGATAAAAAATGTTTTGTTGAGCAGCAGGAATTATTAATGTACAAGCACACCCACATAGTTAAAATAGCTATGAATTTTGGAATCAAGATATAAATTTGGGAATATGCCATGTAAGATTATTTCTTTCATGTAACAATATAATTGTGTACATTTATACACAATTATATAGTATTTATACATATAGTATTTATAAATATAGTATTTATTTATACACAATTATTTATACACAGTTATACAGTACCAGAAGTACTGAGCTAAATACGTACTTGTAGTGGAAATGTTAAGCTTTGGAGAAAGAAAATCTAAAGTACACTATTGAAACTTTTAATGAAATTAATAAAGAATGATTCCATCCCACTAATGCTTGCCAAAAAGGTTGTTACAATGTTATTTTGAGGGCAGTGATGGACGGTTGACATTAACAATGCTATCCTCTTTGATTCTCCTTTGGAGCTTATTTAGAAGTTGTGGCACAGTGGGCATATCAAAGCATGAGTGATTTTTGCATCTGCAGTAACTTCTAAACAGCAATATTAAATTATTTCATTCAAAGATACAAGGTTTACAGTCATCCCTGTAGATAAAAGCTTTCTAGGGGCAGAATGAAGACAGACAATAAATGACTACAGATGTGTCACAGGCTAGAGGCAAAGAAATGCTCCTTGGCCATCTTCACTTAAATACCTGCATTTTATGTTTCATTTTAGCAATGGAACCCTATTATGTATGCCTTTTCCTGCATTTGTTGAAAGGAATATACTAGGCTAAAAAATGCAAAATGGAAATGAAATGCATAAGATCAAGGATCTAAGGTATTACCACATATTTGGAGAATTCTTTAGAGCGGGGGTGTCACTGGTACTCCAAGCCACAGCTGCCATACTAGGCAGCCTTAGGGATCACCAGAGATCTTGATTTACCTGGAATTTTGGTCATCATGGTTGCAGACAAGATGTGATAGTGGAAATTTTAACTACCGGTAGTCAATGCGTTTGGTCAGAGCGTGTAGCAATGTAGCATTAATGGCAAAATGTGAAAAGCAGCCTTTTACCAGGCCATCTCTGGGAGTTTAACCCCTTGGGATTCCAATTTAGAGGGTAATGCTTCAGTGACAAGGCAATGTTGATGAGGTGTTCCATTTCACATGCTGCATTAGGAGAGTTCCTTTTTAGTAGGCCGTAATGAACAGAGCTGTAATAGATAGTAATAATAATTACATCTGGTCCAAGAGGTTTATTCATCTTTAGGGTTTTTGTTGTTAAATAGTTTCAATAACTATTTGGATCTGTACAATCATATAGGACCTATATTGTAGGTGGTCAGTTCTCTAAGCTCTATTTTTCTCACATCTTTTTTCCTAGTCATCCTTATGTAGTGTATAGGATGACTAAGGAGAAAACTTGTAATGGAGAAAAACAGAGCTTAGAGAACAACAGACCATCTATAATATAGGTCCTATATGATTGTAGCAGCTAGAATTCTTTATATGAAATATTAGAACCAGGACAAAAAAAAATAGTATGAAAAACTATGGAATTATGCAGCAATGCCTGAAATTACAAATTAGAATCTTGTTAAAGATGAAAGGCAGGCATCAGGCATGTTTAATAAAAATGCTCTGTTTTATTTTCTAATTTAATGTTGGATAGCTACAGAATTAGAATACATTTATTTAGTACTTTGTGGTGGATATAGTAATTTTTGTTCCCTCCAAACATAACATAGAACATGGCTAGGCTTTGCTATGTTATGGACTATTTGGATGACTTTTTTTGGTTTTGTTCATAGACTTCTATAATGGTACAACTCTCCTGAAAACCTTTCAGGGTCTTGCAGGTGATTTGGACATGCCTTTGGCACCACTAGACTTGCCTGTGTGGGCATTTGGCTAGATTGTCAGTTGGGTAGATCTCATCTGCCCCCATGGGCTTCCTTCATGCTTTCCTTGTCACTGAAGCCAACTGATATGCTTAACCATCAGCAGCCTAACTCACTTCTTTATCCTTTCCATCACATTTAAACTCCTAGGTTTGTTTCAACTAGGCATGCTAAGAATTTGCCTGTGCTCATTTCAATAAGCTGAAGCCAGATCTATGGCAGTAATTGGCACTTAAGATGGAATTTTTGGCCTTTTGCTGACTGTAGAGACAGGTTTGAACCCACTGTATATAACTGAACATAAACCCTGAGTGAAGTCATATGACTCTACTAGAGTACCTTAATATCACATCAACACAGAACCTGTGTGTCATTTTTTACTTGACCTTGTTATCAGTTTGGTTCTAAATGACCATATATAGAATTAATGCACTGCTTTGGTGAAGAGTATGCTTGAGATTTAGAACAGACAAGGCCAGTTTTTGCAGCTGTGTTTTATACGACATCTGGAAAGCATCCACAGTACCAGCTGTAGTGTAAATGGTATAAAAGAAAACAATGGCAGATGAGAGGGATTCCAGTAAGTTGTGTCATGAAACTTACGGGGTTAGCCTAAACAGTCAGGTATTGATGGGGAAATAGCTCTGCAGGCTGGAACTATCATTTTGTTAATTATTTATTGTTTTAATATCACCAAACCCAGGCAGTTCAGTGTTTCATATTCTTTTTTTCTTTTTTTTAATAAACCTATACGATACATAGGAATTTCTTAAGAATAATTGATGGCTTTGCATCTTCTTCCATTCATTCTTCAAGTTTTATTTTATTCAGAGCAAGAATCATCATCATGTGGGCCTGATAATGCAGGGAGTTCCAGAGCCTAAGCACCACCATCTAGAAGGCCGTGCCCTGCATGTGCACCAGCTGAAGCTTAGACAGTGGTGAGAAATGGAGCAGATTGTAACAGGAAGGTAGATTCATAGGGAAGTAGCCATTCCTTTAATATCCTCGATCCAAACCACTTAAGGTTTTAAAGGTCATGGCCAACACTTTGCAATGGGCTTGGAAACCAGCTGGAATGCAGTGCGGATTATCAAGAACTGGAGCAATATGCTCTGTATAGTGATAACACCTTGGTATCAGCATTCTGTATGAATTGTAATTTTCAAATACTTGTTAAATGACCACAGCTGGAACACCAGCCAAAGCTGTGCAAAATCATCCCTGGCCACAGCTGCAGTTTGGCCATCCAGGAGCAAAGGTGGATCCAGAGGTACTCCTAGATACTATCTATATTAAACCTGAGTTTGCTAGCCCATATGCAGGTGATCAGGCCAGATGGGCGATTTAAAAATATAATAAGTAAATAAATAAATTAAAGGTTTCTACTCCTTCCCAGTGTTCATTTGTACTCTAACCTTCCTCCTTAGAAAATGTTGGTGGATCATTGAAGAAACTGATGAAGTTTATGTTGCAGAAGTAACATATGTCTAACCCAGCCACCAAAAGCATTTTGATGGCTATTTGGTTGATGCCATGCCATGTTCTTAATCAGATGTGTTTCAAACTGAACCACTAATATTTTGGGACACACACACACACACACACACATATATATATATACACACACACACACATATGGAAAGAGCAGCCTTTCTTTTTCTATGCAGTTCTCTTACAAATGAGGCCAGCCTGTCACCCACTGCTACACAATACCATCAGTCAAAGATCTTGAACAAGAGAAGAGACATTTTCATACATATTCATACCAAAATACTTTTTTTACATCATAGCTTTTGAGTTCCCCTTAAGAAAGCTTTCTTTTAGGGTGGGTTTGCATGTCATGGCAATCCAGAGGTTTTTGGGTTTTTTTTTTTTTTTAAATGAGCCATTGTGTTAGCACATGTGGCTCCATTGCTCCTGCTTTGTGTGGTGGGAGATACTTTTATCCTCACTCTGCTGTATGGTCAGTGAAGAGTGCAGCAAACACAGAGAAGTAGACACAAGGATTATGTGAATGTGACAGAGTCACTACATTTACAGCCAGAAATAGAGTGAAGATGTGCATTTAGTGGTTAGGGCAGATGACACTGATTTTTTTAATCATCTGAACAGTAATCTCAATCTTTATGTGGATTTGGTCCATTCATGGAGCAGTGAAAGAAGATTTGTCAGTGTAACTTGCTTGTCAGCAGATTTACACAGACCTGGTATGTACAGCTTACCCTGGTCTTCATACACTGACAAAGGTACATGACTGCATGTATTGGCCAGTATCAAAGGCAAGGGAAAGTGTAACCTCAGAGAATAATGGAAAATTAAGATTTACAACTCTTGTTCATATAGACTTGTGTGTTTTCGTGCAAAATACACTCTTGCAGTAAAAGCAAGAACTATTGGTGAATACTGTGTAGATTTATAACCATATTTAAATCTTATTTTACAAATGTAAAGTGAAATACTAGAAACACTAATAAATGTCAAAGACACTTATTGACACTACTATTAAGGCATAAGACATTTTTGTTATTCATGAGTATTCTTGCTCACTGTCATCATCATTTTATACTTCAAGCAAATCTGCCTCATGAATTCTCACATTACAGTCATTGTTATTGCCTTCATCTGGATTCTTTGCTTTTGTTAACTGTGATACAACTTCACTTGTAAACAATATTGATCTGTATTGTCCTTCAAAGCTTCACCCTTTCTCCTCTGCCTGCAGTAATATTGTTTCAGATATGTGTGCATCCGTGCACATCAGTGGAATGGAATGTGTATGATATTTTTTTGTGTCAGTTGATACGCATAGTGAAAGGAAACTTGCTTGTATTCCTTTTCGAGATACAAATCTTGCCAGGCTCAGACACAGATATAAACTTTGGGGGGTTATAATGCTTACCTCAAAGAAGAGCATCTTGTATGTGTGATTTACTTACCTCTGGGTAAGCACATGCTCCCCCAGTTTAGGAGCATGGCGATTTGGGAGGGGGAGAATTTAAGCTTTCTCCCCTCCTGTTTTCATGCTGAAATTGGGGAATGGTTAAAAAAAGAAAAAACGTTTCTTTTTTCTTCTTTTTTTAGCCATTCCTTGTGAAGGGGATGGAATTTTGGCATGAAAACAGGCTTAAATGGCCCCTCCCAAATCACCATACTCCTGAATTGGGGGTACTCGCACACTTACCCGGAGGTAAGTCAATCATACATGCAGGCATAGCTGTGCTAGGAAGAGGAACAAGAAGCCAAGGCGGCTTTTCTTTAAGTATTAAAGAAAGAAAATAAATAAAACCCTCAGCAACCTCTTCCTAAAAAGTAAGGTAAGCCCCCCACTGAAGATATGGCATATGTATGTCAACACAGGTGCTTCACAAGGCAAGAAAGTGGGGTGAGACGGGGAGATAATCACATCACAGCAGCAATATAGAGGATTTATGCTGCAAAGGCCCTTGAGAAATGTGCAGGGAGCACGTGGGAGCAGTAAGTTGTAAACAGACCACGACAAGCCTCCAAGAATCTGATCATGTGTCTGCACTGTTGTGGGTTAGCAATTGAGTAACCAACCATCAGTACAGGGTGGCTTATCGTGACATGTGAACCAACCCAGGCACGGGGTCCAGACAACATGATAACCCACACTCACGGGTTGAGTATGGGTTGGGTTGAGTGTTGGTTGTTGTTGAACCGTGGGTTATCATGTTGTCTGACCCAGCTGCACTAACAAGCTTATTAATGATGAAGAACCCATGAAGAAAACCCATGGTTTGTTGTTGGGTTGTGAACTGTGGGTTGTTTACCATGGTTTGTTATCTCGGCTGGGTTCAGACAACACGATCGATAGCCCACATTTCAGCAACAACTCATGGTTCAACGACAACCCACACTCAACCCATACTCAACCCTTGAGTGTGGGTTATTGTGTTGTCTGAACCCAATGTATGGGCTTCACTCTCACCTGTTGTTTTGTCTCAGCAGTCTCTCTTAATCTTTCCCTATTCAATCTAATGGAGTGATGTTGCTCTGTTAGATTGAATAGGGAGAGATTTAAAAAGGCTGCATGTACAAAAATAGCTTTCTAAATCTAGTAAGTGATACAAGAATCAAAATAGTTCACTGAAATTACTGACAAAGGAGGAAAAACAAGTTGTAAAAAATAGATCTTACAAAAATATTTTCTAAGCCTTTTCCCTTATATTACAGCCTAGATCAATAAGTGCATTTGCATTTGGTTTTAATGCAAATACATTCTATTTAAACAATCATTAACAAACTTTTCACTCAGGCGGCCTTGCTCCCACTCTTTGTTTTATGGTGCAGACAGAATACATTTGGCATCCAACACTTCATATTTCTTTCTGACAGCTATGCTTTGATGTATAGATAATACCTTGCTTTAATGTGGCATATTACAATCCTTTCTTGAAGCCTCTTGCTTTAAACAGCTGCTGTAGGTTTTTGGAAACCTGTTTGCTATCCAAGATTTTTTTATATATAAAACTGACTTTGACTGTAGTATTTTGGATATACAAATTTGGTCCAAGTTTGCAGCTTAATCATTGTTTCAGATCCACTCTTAAATGTTTTGAAATGCTCAGAATTCTTTCATGCTGTGCCACTGTGGATTGTGTAAACAGAAGTAAAGTATAAAAGTTTATTAGATTTCATTTCATTTATATACCGCCCCACAACCGAAGCTCTCTGGGCGGTTCACAACACTCTATACATAAAAACAACAATAAAAAACATACAGAATAGTTTAAATAATTAAAAACCAAATTTAAAAACACAGTTTAAAATAACAATACAAAAGCCAATAAAACTGAGCCTACAGGTGACAATCCCCTCCGTGCTATTCCAAGCTCCTAACTAAATGCCTTGGCATAGAGGGAAATCTTAACCTGGCGCCGAAAAGATAGTAAGGTTGGCGCCAGGCGGGTCTCAGTGGGGAGCTGATTCCATAACGGGGGGGCTACCATTGAGAAGGCCCTCCTCCTCGTTGCCACCAACCGAGCCTCTCTTGGAGGTGGCAATCGGAGGAGGGCCCCAGATGTTGAGCGTAGTGTCCGGGTAGATAGCGGTTGGGAGAGACGTTCTGTCAGGTATTGTGGTCCTAAGCCGTGTAGGGCTTTATAGGTTAAAACCAGCACCTTGAATTCGGCTCGGAAGCATATTGGCAGCCAGTGCAAACGGGCCAGAACTGGTGTAATATGCTCGGACCTTCCGGTCCCTGCAATAAGCCTGGCTGCCGCATTTTGCACAAGCTGCAGCTTCCGAACAGTCTTCAAAGGCAGCCCCACGTAGAGTGCATTGCAGTAGTCTAGTTTAGAGATCACCAGAGCGTAGATTACTGAGACCAGGCTATCCCTGTCCAGATAGGGCCACCAGCCGAAGCTGGTAAAGGCACTCCTTGCCACTGAGGCCACTTGAGCCTCAAGTGACAAAGATGGCTCCAGGAGCACCCCCAAGCTACGAACCTTCTCCTTCAAGGGGAGTGCAACCCCATCCAGAACAGGTTGAAACCCTCTATCCGGTCAAAGGAACCACCCACTAACAGCATCTCAGTCTTGTCTGGATTGAGCCTCAGTTTGTTAGCCCTCATCCAGTCCATTGTCGCAGCCAGGCACCGGTTCAGCACATCCACAGCCTCACCTGCTGAAGATGAAAAGGAGAAATAGAGCTGCGTGTCATCAGCGTACTGATGGCAACGCACTCCAAAACTCTGGATGACCCCACTCAGTGGTTTCATGTAGATATTAAATAGCATGGGGGATAAGACCGACCCCTGAGGAACCCCGTACTGGAGAGTCCATGGGGCCGAGCAACATTCCCCAAGCACCACCCTCTGGAGCCGGCCATCCAAGTAGGAGCGGAACCACTGCAATGCAGTGCCCCCACCCCCAACTCAGACAGCTGCTCCAGAAGGATACCATGGTCGATGGTATCGAAAGCCGCTGAGAGATCCAGGAGTATCAACAGGGTCACACTCCCCCTGTCTCTCTCTCGACATAGGTCATCATACAGGGCGACCAAAGCCGTTTCCGTGCCAAAACCAGGCCTGAACCCCGACTGAAATGGATCCAGATAATCAGTCTCATCCAAGAGCACCTGGAGCTGGTTGGCCACCACTCACCCAAGGACCTTGCCCAGGAAAGGAACATTCGCCACCGGCCTAAAGTTATTAAGATCTTCCGGGTCCAGAGAGGGTTTCTTCAGGAGTGGTCTCACCACCGCCTGTTTCAGGTGGCATGGGACCACTCCCTCTCTCAAGGAGGCATTGATCACCTCTCTGGCCCAGCCAGCCGTTCCCTCGCTGCTAGTTTTTATAAGCCAAGAGGGGCAAGGATCCAGAACAGACGTGGTTGCACGAACCCGTCCAAGCACCTTGTCAACATCCTCGAGCTGTACCAACTGAAACTCATCCAAAATAATTAGACCAGGCTGTGCTCCGGGTACCTCTCCTGATTCTACTGCTATAACATTGGAGTCTAAGTCCCTGCGGATGCAAGAGATTTTTTCCTGGAAGTGCCTAGCGAATATATCACAGCAGGGCATCAGATGGGTCGATGATGTCCCTGGGGCCAGTGTATAACAGGCCCTGGACGACCCTAAAGAGCTCTGCTGGGCGGCAGAGAGATGTTTGGATAGAAGCAGTGAGATGTTGTCTCTTTGCCACCTTCACTGCCTCTAGGTATACCTGGCTATAGGCACATACCAGGGCTCGATTGCATCCACTAGGAGTTTTCCTCCACCTGCACTCAAGCCGTCTCCTGTTTTGCTTCATCACTCTCAGCTCCGGGGTATACCACGGAGCCGTACGAGCTCTACTACAGAGAGGGCGCTCAGGAGCAATCGTGTCAACCGCCCGGGTCATCTCCCTATTCCAGAGATCAACCAGGGATTCGACAGGACCGCCAGCCATATCAGCCGGAAAACCCCCAAGGGCCCTCTGGAAACTATCTGGATCCATCAGCCCCCGGGGGCGGACCATCTTAATAGGTGATGGTTTCCACCCTTGCAGAGGGGGAAAGCTGCCGTTAGCCTAAATGTCAGCAGGTAGTGATCTGACCATGACAAGGGGACCGATTCAAAGTCCCCCACCTTCAGATCACTATCTCCATGTCCGGCTGAAAAAACAAGGTCTAGAGTGTGCCCTGCTACATGTGTTGGGCCGATGACATGTTGGGACAGTCCCATGGTTGTCATGGAGTCCATGAATTCCTGAGCCACGCCAGACAAGGTGCCCTCAGCATGGATGTTAACATCCCCCAGGACCAGCAGCCTGGGGGACCTCAGCATCGCCAGTGAGACCACCTCCGTCAGCTCAGCCAGGGAGTCTGTTGAGCAGCGGGGTGGGCGGTACACCGACAGAATCCCTAATCTGTCCTGCTGGCCCAACACAAGGTGCAAACACTCCAGACCAGTAGTCAGACGGACAGGGAGCCTGGAGAGAGAGATAGAATTCCTATAGACCACGGCAACCCCCCCTCCCCGGCCCTCAGGTCTACCCTGATGCTGCACCAAGTACCCCGGCTTGTACACGGCTATAAATAGATGCTTGTGTTGTTGCTACTAGGATGATCCAGGCTCTCCCTCCTCCCCCACATCATTCCCACATGATGAAAGGATTGCATTCTACTGTTGAAGGTTGGGGTTATCACAGACAAGAATGATGTGTAGTCACCTTGCTTACTTTCATTTTATAGATGCTACTTGTGCTTCTGTGCTGTATGCTGCTACTTTGAAACACAGGAGAGTGTCAGCCCAAGTTAGTCGCTTCAGGCTGAATGTAGAGCTGGGAAGTTTTTTGTTGTATTCTAGGCAAACTTGTTAATAGCCACACCTCTTGTCACCAATGGTGAGAGATTGCCTCCCGGTGATTAGACAGAGAAGCTTTTCAAAAGTTATTTCTTTTTGTTAACCTGAGGGATAAATGACCTATATTGTGGACTGGCAAGCTAGTAAGAATCATGGGTTACTAACTTCTGTGGACCTATTTGCAACTCAAGTCTACAGTATATCAGTACCATAGATATATGGTACTATATATATATATATATATATATATATATATATGGTATACATATATACACGGAGAGCCAGTGTGGCGTAGTGGTGAGAGTGTTGGACTGGGACTCGGGAGATCTGGGTTCTAGTCCCCACTCAGCCATAAAACTAACTGGGTGACTTTGGGCCAGTCACAGACTCTCAGCCTAACCTACTTTACAGGGTTGTTGTGAGGATAAAATGGAGAGGAGGATGATTATGTAAGCCGCCCTGGGTTCCTTGCGAGGTATAAATATAATAAATAAATAAATAAATAAAATATAATTACTGAGTAATCTGTCACTCAAAATGGTACAAATAGCTGGTGCAGTCTATACTTCTGCTGTGTCTGAGTGAGTGTCTCTGTGTGTGTGCGTGTGCGTGTGTGTGTGAGAGAGAGAACTTGGTACCATTTCACAACCTTTACACTTTTAATCTGGACAAATAGCGCATGAGGTTACTTTTCCAGCCTTTCCACATTCATATTAAAATACCAACCCATAGCGGATTCCTTTGGATTTTGATTTGGAAATGCATTGTTAAAATTGTAAACAGTTGTTTTATATTTAAAAGCTATATTTATATAGCTTTTTAGAGAGTAATAATGAAGTAGTCATTGATTCCAGAATTCATTTGCCCTGTTTCCATAATCCCATTTGACAGATCTGTCATTAAAAACTTATTGAGATTAAACCAGCTGGTGTAAAGAATTGTCAGCTGTAATGTAAAAAAGATGAATTTCCTCCCTCCATCTGTAAGATATAAGGCATTACTAGCCAATTAAACAACATTGTTGGAGCTATATGCTAATTTCATATTCATGTTATTAAATATTTAGTCATAGTAATAAAATCAGTTGTTGCAATTAGAAGAGAACTAAGTGTGCTAAAATAATGCCAGTCATATGCAAACCCTTCTAGAACTATTTAATGGACTGTTTGGGGTTTATTACATGCTTACGTATATAGTAGCAGTGCATTTACTGTGAATATTGCATCACAACCTCCACATTTCACCAATGAAAATAGGAATTCACTGTCCTGTGTATGACTGGGTAGGCCTAGGAGCAGAGTACAGCAGCACTGCCAAGCAGCTTGGCTAGGCAAACAGCAATGGAGCTAGCGCAGTCTGGTCTCCAATGTGCCATAAGCAAAAAGTGGCAACTATAAAAGTACATGCAAGCAGATGGCTCCAGGTGGAAAAAGTAATGTGGCAAGCCACAGACTACAAGGCAAATTTATGTATTTTACATTTTAAAAAATCTCATGCTTCCATTGTTAAACTTAATGCTCAGGGTGGCTTGCGGTAGATTAAAAACAATAACGAAATCATATTAAAAACAAAGAATACCACACAACCCTTTAAAATTTAGAGGGCATTGGTCCCATTTTACAGACGAGGAACCCTTAGGGACAGCGATAAGTGGCTAAACTAAAATCATGAGAGTGCTTAAGCAAAAATAGTAATTAAGTAGTAATAGAGAGCAAATGCAGCCTCTTTCTTCCCCAAATCCTAAGAATTTAGGAAGCAGGGCTTATTTTTCTAGTAATTAGGCACCTCCAGCAAACTAGAAGCACAGCAAACATATGATTTGTTCCCCTCTTCTCAGCAATCCGCTCCTAGTTTTTCCCCTTGCTTCACTTCCAGCAGCAACTCTTCAGAAAACTGGGTTCTCCCCCCCCCCAATGATGATGAGGAAGTTAGCAAATAATGGGCTTGTGATATGAATCCTCACTGCTTGTAATATTCACTTTTAGAACAAGTTGGGCACTCTTACCCTGAAACTCTTACTCCATTTGTAATTAATATCAAGATTTATTTTGGGTTGATGTGACCAATGAGGCTGTTAGCTGTTGATGCCAAATGCTCAGAACTTTAATTTCCTTGTTTGGTCTTGATGAGAAACTGGTCTTTCCTCCTTGATAGTATAGCCTTATATTTAGCAATTCACCTGATTGCCACTGGTAATGAGGAATTATATGCAAGTGAGTAGGCTGTGGGCTGCTGGGGGAGGGACGACGGAGTGCTCTGTCCCTCCCTCTGGCAACCTCCTTGTTTTCTTTGCTGGGTGTGGAGGAGGGCACATTTGCCTCCTCCATGTCTAACACAGAAACCAAGTGGGCTTCTGAATGAAGTGCTCTGTCCCTCCACTCTGGCCAGAGCAGCCATGCCTCCTTTCCCTCCTAATCAGCATATTGGCAGAGGAACCACCAGAGGCCACATAAAATTAGGCAGCAGGTTGCATATGGGCCATGGGTTGTCCATCTCTGCCCTAGAGTGACACCACAGATTGAAGCCTGGTGCTGCTTCCCACCACTGTTAAGTAAGCTTACCAGGGCTTGCCCATATAGGCAGGGATCCACTTGAGGGCATTTTGCCAAGGGCCTCCAACCTGGAGCTGACCTTGCCTTCTTGTGCCAGTACTCATGAGGACTCAGTCCAGGAGTACAGGTTGACCCAGAAAGCATGTTATCCCTTCTCCACATGCATGAGATTCTGCATCACTCAACATCCATTTCTTATCAGTAAACCTGAGCAGGTAGTGGAGATGTGATCCTCCTTGTTGCCTCCTATGGGAACAACTCTGCTGCTGTTTCTTCCCTTTCTCAAATGTCTGACTTTCCAAGGCGATGACAATACTGCTTCGGATTCAGGATCAGAAATATACTCACTCTTTGGACAATAAGTAGAAGAAGATTTTTTTTTAAGTGTCATTACTAGGGCTGAGACTTGGAATTTGGAAAGAAAAGTAACTCATGTGCAGAGTGTCTTAATCACAGGAGCATGATTCACAAAATAAAGATGTAGTGAAATGCACACGTGCATGCATACACACACAGCTTAGCATTGGCCTCCACAGTCACTTACGGACCCATCGCTAGAGTCTACACATTTTTTTAGAATTTCCTCCTTTTATAATTTTCTTTTTGTAATTTTATCCTGGAAGACAATCTTACTCGGTCACGAGTGATCGCCTACTACTACTACTACTAGCACAGTTCCTCCCTGCCTCACATTTTAATGGTCATCTTTTCTTTGATGTAGTTTTATACATAGGTTAAGCAAGAGGGTTTAACCTTGGCTAAGCTTCTCCTGCTGTGTTGCTTTCTGCCCTCACCTGTCCACCATACCTCTGGGTGGCTCTTCCCACCCTCCCCACCCCCATATTTCAGTGGGCTGGGGGAAGCATAGAGAACTAGCCATCTAATTTCAGGTATCATGAAGGCTTTGGGGATGAAAGCGCACAAGGGAAAAAAATGCAATCAGGGATTTCAGAGTGTGTTTCATGCCAGTTTCTTTGCTTGCTTTGGTGAGAACTCTTAGGTATGTGATTAGCAACTGCAGTGTTTGGCTTATAAAGAACACAAACGTTTATCTATATATTGGCATGGAGTTTCTTTGTGATGCTTACTTCCTGGGGTTCAGCATTAGCTACCAGAGGCATGAATTACTAGGAGTGGGTAAGGAAATGGAAAAAAAATGTTACTGCTGCTTTAACGTTTGGGACCATTTGGAAGGTTGGGTTTTCCCTAGGATAGGTCTCTGAAAATTGGGGCAGTCTTGGCTGAATTGGGACAGATGGAGGGTAGGCCGCACTTTTAGAAAGCCTGCTTTAACTTATCTAGAAGTACTGGAATTTAAGGCCAAACTAGATTATGCAGGCAATGTGTGAATGCATCTTATGACACATCTGTTTTTAAAATAGTTTTTTGAATAGCAGCTTAGGGAACCGTAGGTGGGCTTATCCTTCTCCCCAATACCATAGTCCTGATGAAGAGCCCCCCTGCCCCACAAAGCTGCTGTCTTACCCTGGGTGGCGAGCTGCTATTTGGTGCCCGTGGCAGTTTGTTTCCTGGGCAGAGCAGCAGTAGCAGCTTCATGGGGGTGGGTATTTTCATTCTGACTGTGGCATGGGTGAAAGTGTTAACCCCCTTCTCTGCATGCCATGGTTCCAGTTCTGATCATAGGGGTCTGAAGTGCTATTTAAATTTTTTAAAACCAGATGTATAAAATACATTCACACACTTCATGTATTGTCTAGGTTGCCCTTTACAGCTGTGTGCAATGTGCCTCATCAGACACACATCAAAAGAAATGCCTAAACTTAGCAAAAATTATACATTATCTAGCAGGAAAAAATGTTGAGGAGCTTGAGACCAAGATAACCTTTTCAAAAGAATTTGGTTTGGAATCATCTTAAGGGTTTATTTTATTGCAGGAATTCTCAGCTATGAAATCTTGTTTTAATTGCTGTTCTTTGAGGGGAAGCCAGAAAATAAGGTGAAAGTTGGCAACATGTTCAAAAGTTACGTATTTTAAAATCATTTTGGTTAATTTTACTACTTGGAATCAAAAAGCAAGTTGTTTGTTTTTCCAGTAATAAGTATGATCTAAATCATGCTTTTAGTTTGCCAAAAGTGAGCTCTGTAAAATATGAAAACCATTTTAGTTAATAGTATCTTTAAAAAATGTTTCCCTTTTACCTATTATACAGAGATTATCTTTCGGATTCTGAAGCAAACTTGTCATTGTCTTAGGAAGTCTCACATCTGAGAAGGGAAGTAACAATGGCAGACTTGTCCCCACTGGGAACAACTAAGATCACCTTTTCAGTACCTGCTTATGTTAATTGATTCGAAGCAGACAGAATTACACCAGATCTCATGTCCTGGCCAATGCCTCTATGACAGTGTTCTCCAACCTTGGGTCCCCAGATGTTTTTGGCCTACAACTCCCAGCATGCCCCAAGGTTGGAGAACATGTTCGAACTGGACCTGAGCAGAGTGTGTGCGGGTTGGGAGATTTATAATCCTTGTCTGTGTGCTAGCAGACGCCTGTACATTCCACACACAGATCTTCCAGATCTCACCTCCCTCCTCCCGCAAGCAGTGTGCAGCGTGTGTGCCAGTGAACCAACAAAGCTTCTCCGTTGCAGATTAATCCATGGAGTCAGGAAACACTCTGTAAACACCACAGGTCTAATTCTACCTGTTTATTCACTTAGCAAGTAAAGTTCTACAGAGTATACATTTCCTAGTTACAGTCCATGTGCAGAGTATAAATGCATAGCAAGCATTACATCCAGTGGAGTAAGTTGAGCTCACTCCACTTCAGCAAAGACGTTACATAATAGCAGTAACAAGTCCAGCAAGCTGTACCATGAAGAAGAAGAAGAAGAAGAAGAAGAAGAAGAAGAAGAAGAAGAAGAAGAAGAAAGCAGTTCAGCTTCTCTCTAAAATGGCTTCAGACAGAAAACAAGTTAACACGTCATCAGAACATACAAACCATGTGACTAGCTCATATTGCTCTCACACTCTAGTAACCCCTGCGAAAACACGAGATTCTAGAAAGACATAATAAACCTGTTTACCCCGCCATTCTGTCCCTTCCATGTGTAAACAATGTGCCACAGCTGGTAATGTGATACATATCACAACAGAACACTGCTCTATGCAATATAGAAGGGCTTAAATACGTCCTGTGTCAACTGCCATTTTAGAGAACGGAGTGCAAACTGTCCATGTGGCATTTGGTTTGAGTATCCTGCTGAGTTCCTATAATTTATAGATATAGCATGCACAGGCCCAGCATCAGGTAGCTGCCTAGGGCCCAGAGAATCAAAAGGGCCCAGACGGCCCTAACCCTGCCACAGCTGCTACCAGGGTTGGACTGCTGCTGCTGCTATGGTGGTGGCGGCTCCTCCTCTCCCAGTCCTCCTCCTCACCCACCCAGCCCCGCAGGCAAAAATGCCTCAACAACAGCCAGCTGGGCAAGCCTGCAGGGCCTGCACTGTTCCTTTTCAAAGCAAAGCATTTTTCCTCTTACATCTTCAGTAGCAGCAATCTGAACCAATCAGACACTGCCTTGGGGGTGAGGGAGACAGTGAGGCACAGGAGCAGCAAAGGGCTGCTCTTTTTGCCATTCTTGTGCCGTCGTTGGCCATCCTCTTCAAAGGCAGAGTCTAACCAGTTCAGATCAGTTCAGTCTAACCGCTACTTAAGTTGTAAGAGCGGGGGAAATTTTGCTTTGAAAAGGAGTGGTGCAGGCTTGCCAGGCTGGCTGCCGCGGTGCTTCCTGTTGCCAGCGGGGCCAGCCAGGGGAGGAGGAGGAGGGGAGGAGGGGGAGGAGGAGGGGAGGAGGGGGAGGAGGAGCAGTCACTGCCACTGCCGCTGGTAGTTTAAAAAGAAAAAAAGAAAGGGAGGGAGGGCTGATGGTTGTGGCATGAGGGAGGGTGCGGTCAGGTGGCAGCACTATGCTGAGGGACCACTGGAGGCTGGTGCTGGCCCTGAGTGTGGTTTTGAGGTCTGGTTCAGTCATAACCATTACATTTCAATAAACATTGGTTTATCATTCTGGAAGCCGACCATATGCCTACATGCCCCCTCTTTGCCTATCACCTTTCCTCCTTCCCTTTTGTGTCCACCATCAGTGAAGCTATCTTGGTTTCTAAAACCATAATTTCCTGTGACTCCCAGATGGGTAACTTTGGAGGAACTCCTTAAACTATAGTTTCCAAATTTGGATGGGAAACGAACTTAAGAAGCCAGGACACTTTTGCTGAAGACAGGTGCTAGGCACACAGCTCATTCTTAGCCTGTTTATGGTTTATCAGACTGGGATTGTCACATTTGAATCAGGCCTATGTCTGTTTCTGCATGTTGAGAATTCTGAAGGCAGAAATTCTGTACAGGTAGAGTTCTCACATCATGACTGTAAGCAGTATCCAGGCTTTTGGACATTACAGCTCAGTCCTGACTGGATAGTCTGATGTAATAGAAACCATGGTGAAACCCTAGGTCAAAATATTGAAAGAACCTGTTGCTGTTTCAGAATGCTTGTGTAATCCGCAGGGCCGGCGCTACCGCTAGGCAGACCCAGGCGGCTGCCTAGGGCGCGTGGCGGAAGAGGGCGCAGAAACGCTGCGCTCCTTCCTCGCCGCCTGCCCGCTGCCGCCGCCCGCCGCCGCCGCGCCTGCCCGCCGCCGCCGCGCCTGCCCACCGCCGCCGCGCCTCCCCGCCGCCGCTGCACCTCCCCCCGCGCGTGTGTGCCCGCCCGCCCGCCACCTACCTACCTACCTACCTACCTACCTACCTTCGCGTCGTTTCCGGAGCCCCGCCGGCGTTGTTTTGGCGGGAGGAACCAGGGCAACAGGGCTTAAACAGCCCTGTTGCCCTAGTTTCCCTGGCAAAAAAAAAAAAGCACGGGGGTCCTGTCGCGTCGGAGGAGGAGGAGGCGGTGGCAGTAGCAGCAGCCAGCAGCGGGGGGGGGAAGGTAGGTGGTGGTGGTGGCGGCGGCGGCGGCACGCGGGGGGGGTTGCAGAGCAGGGCTGCTTTGCTCCGGAGCCCCCCCACGGCACGAGAGGGGGGGCGCTAAATATAATTTGGCCTAGGGCGCCAAACAGCCCTGCACCGGTCCTGGTAATCCGTTAAACTCTGGCAATCGTATCTCCTATGTTACTATTCCAAAAAGTTACCTACCTTGATACTGAGCAGTAGTAAAATGCTACATATCTGTGTCATTTGTTCCCTTTTTCCAGCAATTTAAGGCTAAGGAGCACTGAAACAATGATGAATACTCTAGCTATCTCGGCTTTTGTTGTTCCTTATCCATGCATTCACCTAGTGCTTAGCTGAAACCAGCAGTATGATTGAACACATTTTAAATAATTTATAATATATAGTTATGTAAATGTAAGTCATACTGAGACCCTTGTTTGTGTCAAGAACGTCTAGCCAGCTCAAAGTCATATCTTCTATGCAATTGTTCAGTACATGGTAGTTGCTCAAAACGTATCAGCACGGAGACTTGTAAGCTATTTGCATGTAGTGGCTTGCCATGCAGATCCATTGCGTTTTTATCTATGCTGTAGCTTATCAAAACTCAGACACACACGTGTGTACGTGCGCGCGCACACACACATGGTGTAGTGAGGTGGTGACAAGCTGCTGCACAGATATGGTTTGCTACATGGAACAACTCCACATGGTTGCATTTCAAGCACTACTACATTGCACACACATGCCTTTCTTTGAATGAAAGATAGGATAGGATAAAGAACATTCTTGTGATTCCTGACCATGCCTTGTAGGAGTTATACTTTGCAAAAATCCAAATCTTCACTTTGGAAATATACCACATTACTTGTCTTTAAAAAAAAAACCCTGCATTTTGCCACATGATCAAAACAAATGACAGTTCAGGTATGCTTTAAAATGCATCTTCATTAATGTACAGCACAATTACGGTAGATATTGCTTTTGCTGCTCTAATACTGTGAATATCTTCTTCATCTCTTATTCCCATAAATTCAACCTGGACTTCATACCAATGCTGATATACTTTTGCGGAGTTGTCAACATAATCTTTATAGGATTATACTGAGGGTTATAATTATATAGGATGATAATGAGTGTTTTTATTTCCAAAGATTCACATCTGTTCTTTCTGAAATACTGTAAATTGTGCCTACAGGGAACATCCTTATTTTGAGATACACATGATACAGTTGTCCAGTTAAGGTTTTCAGCTTTAGTTTGTGATAGGCATTACTATCTAATTCTGTTACCAGGCATGGTTTCAGTGTTGTTTGCATTGTTATGGGGTTAAAATGTAGTGCTTTACAAACACCCTGGTGTGATTTTAGTGGTATATGTTATAACATGGTTAGTGATCTGTTATATCACGTTGTCTGCTCTTACATCTGAAAATAACTTGCTACCAGTTTGAATGAAAAGTTGGTTTGTCTTTCTGTCTACTAACTAGTAAAAATGGTAACAATGTATTTCTTTTATGCTTAATAATGTATGTTTGTTTTTGTATATGCCCCTGCCTTTTGGTTTTCAAATGTGTCCTTACAATCCTATGCATATTTTACTCAGAAGTAAGTCCCACTGTGTTCAGTAGGGCTTATCGGCAGGAAAGTATGCATAGGATCAAAGTATTAATCTTCAGCATATTCTGTGTGTATGCACGCAGGTTTTTACCAGCCTATGCACATACAGTAGATGTTTGAAATGCTGAAACCAGATACCTCATTACATTAAAATTTACATGGGTCGCCAAGATATCTGGTAGAGCCCTGAGGATCATTTATATTTAAATAAAATAACCCTGTTTCTTTTGGATTTAAAAATACTACATTTTGCTTTTAAGTTGAGAAGTGTTTCCCACCTAACTGGTTTTGTCAGCATGCACGCTTACTTAAATAGATGACCTTAAGCTAAACAACTAAAATAATATTGCCTGTAAAGCAAAAACAGAGTACAAGGAGGAGATTCTTAATTTAGGTACCTCATTTGCTTAGTAGCTGTCAAATTTGTAAAGCATTTCTTCAGAAGATATTTAAGCTAATATTTCCACATTAAACATTGGTGCCAATTGCAATAATAACAGATTATATGAACATTTTGGAAAACATTTGTGTTTACCTGTGTCTCAAACTTGTTCCTAATGGAATTCTTGATGACATGCTGGACAACACACTTGATACCAGTGTTGAAGGAATTTATTTTAGAATATTTCCACAGAGGACTTAGTGATTTATTTTCTTTTTCATACATGTACACTATTTCAGTGAACTTGGGGCTGGATCAGACAGGGCAAACTACACACCACGTTAAATACCGTATGTAGCATGCAGCTGATCTTCACCATTGTGTTTACCTTAGTGTAAGTATGTGGGACACCAATCTTGATTGGGACCAATGTGCATGAGTACAGAAGGTTTAAACCTTCCCAACTAGCCACTATATTTCCAAAATTCCCCACCACCAGCATGGGGACTAAAAATATGAAGACAAAAAAACCTTGATTGGTGCCAGTGGAGGGTTCCCCCCCCCCATCTTTTTTTGCCCCCATATGTGGAGGTGAATCTGGGAAGAATTGAGTGGGTGGCAAGGTTTAAATCTCCTATGCATAAGTGCAATGGTCCTGATCTGGACTGGGGCTCCATGAGCTTACGCTAAGGAAAACAAAATGGCAAGGATCAGCTGCACACTACAAATTTAACATAGCCTGCAGTTTAGTCCACAAACAAATGTCACTTGATCTGTTATCGCTTGATTACTCAACACAAAATGAATTGCACCTGACTGTACTGTTTGCTTTCTTTCGCTCATGTATGTATATATTCATTATCACTTGGTGGCATGCATATGTGAACAGGATCTTGATGCAACATAGGGTGAGCAAGGACATATGTGAAAGAGTGATATGCAAATTTCTCCAGGTCCGATTCAGATTGGGACTGGCAATTATAAGTGAAAGGAAAAAGGGGTCTGTCTGTCTGTATTTCTTTCTTTCTTTCTTTCTTTCTCCAAGATATCTAAAAGAGCAACCCTACCTTTTAGACACTCAAGAGATGGAAACCTCTGCGATTGGAGACACCAAGTATCCTATGCTGGCAGAGTGGGAGGAACAGCGGAGGCTATTTCTGCCTTTCCATCCTCATTTCAGGCAGTTTCCCATTGGACAGCCTTCAAGCACACCTAGTGGAGTTGTGCTGCTGGGGGTAGGGATGGCAGCTGGTAGGTCCTGTGGACTCACGACGCCTCTCCTCCCTACCCCGTTATACCTCTTTCCTCATTTACCTCTTTACTCGAGATTAGAACGTCGACTTCAGGTGAGGAAGCTGATGCGGAGCTCATGGCGGCTTGTAGGAGGTGAGGTGGGGTAAATCCATGCTTGGATTCCTGCTCCTGAGGTCAGAGCTGTGTCTACGGCCTCATGGGCGGGAATCCACATCATCATCCTATGGCTTCACAGACACCATCTGAGAAGCTATAGGATTGCTCTGTAAATTTGTTTTATAACCAGCATGACCCCCTGAATCCTCTTATCCGGTGTCACTGCTGTTTGGTGGTAGATGAAAGTGTGTGTACAAAAAACAAATTATGACCAACACAGTAGAAAACAACCAACAAGCAGTAATTACACAGTTGCCAAACCTTCAAAGCAATGTGCAACCCAGCATAAAAATAGGCAAAAAAAAAAAAAAAAAAAAAAAAAATGCCCAGTAACCAGACAGCTAAAACCAATACTCTAAAACAGCAGCAACTTTAACAAAACATCTTATTTAAAGGCCACCTAGAACAATTCATTTTTAAAGTCTTTTCTGAAAGCTGCCACTGATGGAGCCAATTACACATAAGGTAGGGACCACCACTGAAAAAGCCCTGTCTCTAGTGCCCAGTCAGGTGATCTTCATGGCAGGCCAATGAGCAGGGCCTCCAAAATAAATTATATACTTTATTAAGTTGTCTGAGTTGTATATAACTGTAGGTCTGTGCCTACATTGGACAGAGTTGCATTCATTTCTAATGGTCAGGCTACACTCCTGGCCTTTGTTTCTGCTAACCTGGAAGGTATCAAAACACCCATATGTGCATTGCCTGTGAGGACAAGCCTGTATTTCCCTCTTCTATTATTCTATCATCCTGGATCATGTTGTGGCCTGAGGCTAGCTCACCGCCATAAGTCAAAGATATCATAAGGCTCTTCACTTAGTCATTGAACTGGCAAAAGATGAACTCTTCTGCACCTTTCTGCCTGAGGTAGGGAAGATCCTGGATTTCTGACCTAGGAATTATTGCCTTTTGCTATAGGTTTTCTGTAACCAAGTAAATGCCTGCCTGTTTTGTCAAGTAGGGCAAGTATACGAAACAATAGACATTTTACTTTTTATTTCTCTGACTGCAACTTTATGTACTTTGTGTTAGCTTTAATTACTAATTTCTTGGTTTGTAAAACCTGTGTGTTCTCAGATGGAGGCAACTGATTCTGATTATCTTGCTCCATATGAATGCCCCCTCCCACTTACCAATTAAGAATATGATACCCCTTTTGGGAGGGTTATTTGGTTAAAGATTGAAGGCTGTCAGAGGTATAGCTAAATACCCCGTTAGGTTTCTTAACCAAAGTGACTACTCCAGAAACTTAAAGGGTTACTGGCCCAGTTCGATGATACCAATACCAGTCTGTTAAACCATTGTTTATTGGCCAGGAACAAGCTGTGTGCCCATGTAATCTGATCTGGTTTCATATCCTAGTTTGGAGGAAGCCCTTAAACTATAGTTTCCTGATTTTGATGCCATGGGAAACCGTGATTAAGAAACTAAAATAGCTGTGATGAAGCTGGCTGTGCAGGGAGAGGAGTGATGAGGAAGAGCACACTGCTTGTTCCCAGGCTGATAAACCATGGTTTATCAAACCATGATCAGTATGTGTGAACTGGAACACTATTGCTCACTCAATAGATGTTGCAGCTGTCGATTTATAGTGTGGATTTTTTTTTGTTTTTTATAATGGTAATGCTGAAGTAACGAGATAGTCATCTAATCCTTTTATTGTGATCCCTGGAGTGCAGGCTCACCAAAGAATCCCAGGAATAATTAAAGTTACACATGAACATTTATTCATCCCAGTCATTGCTCTACCCTTTTTGTTTTGCCATATCTTGTCAGAGTTTTAACAAAAATCATTGTTCATTTTCACTCTTCCCTCTGTTAATTCTCTGGCCTTGTATGGCCTTCAACTAGGGCATTCAGCAGAGAAGCTGTATTTTTTTTTTAATTGCACAATTTATATGGGGGCTGGGCAGGGAAACAGTATTTTTTTTAATCAATCTGTCCATGAAATCAATATGTATGTCAATGGCCTGTATCTCTGTATCCTGATTGTCATATGTCAGGGATGTAGAACCTCAAGCCCAAAATCTGGCTTGCCTGAGTTCCCAGTTTGGCCCTCAGGGTTCCCCAGATGGCCATGCACCCTTCTTCTGGCTCCACTCCACCCCCTTTCTCACAACCACTGATCATTTGTTGGTTTCCTGCTTTTCGTGCAGTTTTTCCTCCGTTCCAAAAGGTTGAAACGCCTCTCCTTAGGTTTAGTTATTGGCAATAACAGCTTTAAGCTAAAATATGGTGGTATCTTTGGTATTTTTTAGTTCTACCCCCTTCGCCTTTGGCCCCACCCACCACTGGGATGCACCCCAAGGAACTTCTTCAAAATGGAATTTGGCCCTTGGCTGAAAGAGCTTACGCACTCCTGTTAAATATGTTCTGAGAAGGGGAAAGAGGGTGGCATTGCCCATATAAATGGCACTTCTACCATCTCTGTGTGTATTTTTTTGTGGGAAATTGCCTCTTTCAGTATCCATTTTGCAGTTTAAAAAGATATCAGAGAACATCGTTAAATTTAAATTACAGTCTGCCAATTGCAAAAGCACTTATGCATAGTTAACGCACAAAACAATGAATTGTAACAAGGGATGTCATGTGACAAAAGAAGCAAAAATAAAACATTAAGAAATGTAGTGGAAAGACACTGGTCAGGTATAAGACGACAACATTTTTTCATGTGTCCTGGATCTTCCTAGTAAAAATGTTGCAGTTTAGCAAGGAAAGCAATTCATTTAAATAATAAGCTAGTCTTGTCCTTTTTGAAACCTTAGTAACAATCACAGTGGCCAGAGAAAATACTATCTGATTACTTTATGACTTGGGCAACTAAAATAATAATCAGTGTACCTATTTCTCTGTGCAACAGAATTCTCTGGGTAGAGTTCTTGGTAGCTAGTGCTCATTGGAGCTGGTGGAGCAGAGGGCAGGGCATCTAATTGCAGGCGTAGCCATGTTTAAGTGGAAACGGGTTACAGTAGACAGAACCAATGGTAGGCAGAGCTAGGGGTCACATTAGGCAGAATAACTTAGAGTTACGTAAGTACCGGTAACTTCAAAATCTTGAATGCAAAGCAGAGGGATGGAGTGGTGGTCTGACCCATACAACACAAAAAACTTCCTTTGAATCCACATTTTATGCTCCATTACACAGAAAAGCCCCAAACAGAGACCAGTAAATAGACCAAAATCCTGTGTCCAAAGCGGGGGGAGAGGGCTCCACCACACCACACCACACCACACCACAAAAAAACCCCAGTCCTTGGAACCCGCAGAAAATAGAAAAAAAATGGGGGAAATTAAAATATGGGGAGCGGGAAGTGAGGGGTCGGGGGCTCCTAGGAAATCCCTCCTTTGATAGCTCTCATGCCCCAGGTTGCCAGGTTAAAAAATGTGGGGAAAAGATGGGAAAATGCAAAGGAAAATAGCAAGGGTGGAGACTCCTGGGACAGCCCCTTCCACACACCCACCACAATTGCTTCTGTACCACCAAAGCCTCCAGTTTATAAAAATTCTCCCAAGGTCCCTCACCCACATGCACCAATTCCTGTCCACATGAACACACACACACACACACACACACACACACACGTAAAACCCACAAAGCAAAGCATGTTAAGGAATGTACCTGCTGGTTGCTGCTTCCCTATTCACAAACAAATAGCTAGGTCCTGATTGGCATTGGGGGAACAAATTAGGACCAAGTTTGGAAATCAAGCAGAGCAGTCATCCTGGATGTTCTGCCTGCTTTGGATGCATGAGATGAAGTGATTGAGAGTGCCTGCATGGTTACACAGCATACAGAGGGTGCAGGTCACGAGGCACAGAAAGAGGAGAGAGCAGGCATTTGCAAACCCAAGACAAGAGAAAGAAAAAACTTCAAGTGCCAATAGAGATCTTTGTGTATTTTTATTTGTGCCCGACGCGTTTCAGCCTAGGCCTTTTTCAAGGGCTGTAATACAGAAAATATATACGCTAAAAAGTACTATCCAGTTATCCAAAGAACAAATATACTATTCACAAACATTACATGACATTAACAGCGTATCCATTCTAAAATATTAATCCTTAATTATCATGTAAAAAAAGCTTTAGCCACCACATACTCAAACTATCATTCGCATTACTTTAAACCAATTGCAACAAAGCATTTGTTCTATGCACACACAAAACCTTCAAACTCCCTTTTTCTTATGAGACACTTGTTATTGCACCAAAAATCATGCTAAATCTAATCAGAGCTAACCTACCCAAGAGTACGTTGTCACCATATAAATTTCATAGAATGTTAAAATTATTATGCAATTATAACCTAATTTTTAATAATCATACACCTTACAACTTAAAAATCATTTCTCTAAAAACTTTAAAATTGCATGTGGGTAAGCAAGTAATCTTATCTCCTTTGTATCGAACATTAAAATACTGTTATCCTATTTGCGCGCGTAAAAGGGGAAAAGAAGAGGCGAGACACAAGTATATGGTATAAATAAAGGGCCACATTTTATTAATCAAGATCTGCGAAGGGTGAAAGTGCGGGTACTAACTAAAACCGGCCATTGGCCAGTGAGGTATCCCGGGCAGATACATCCAAACCCGGGGGGTGGCGCAGCACTTCGCCACCCCCCCAGTTTTACACCCTCTTCGGTGCTGGGAGGCTTTCTCACAGTCTCCACCTCACGGTGCCACAGAACACCGATCCGTGTGATGTAGTCATCCTCACTGGCGATCCGTATTTCCCCCCACTAAGCCGTGAAACTCAGCAAGCGTTGAGATACAGGTCTCGCCAGCCACCTGAACAGTGCCATTGGATGATCACCAAAACCCTAACCCCACTGCCTATTCCCGCACTTACTAGCCACAGAGAGAGACGTGCTTAAGCTAAGTCTCTTCTCCCCCACCTGGCGGAAACTACCTCCAGGAGGGCCCTTCGCAGATCCTGAAGAAAAATAAAATTGCCGACATCGGACAAATGCACCCCGTCTGGTCGGTACAGCTCCCTCCGAGCCAAGGATATCTCGGGATGAGGAATCGCAGCGCCTCTCCCTCCAAGGCTTCTGCAAATTGCTCTGTTCGCCTTCCAGCAAGCCTTATTCAGGCCACTGGGATTGACAGTATCCCTCCAACAGAACCATGGCAACATGTGGGACCAGAGGATCTGGACCCCGGGCCACGTCTGATGAATCACAGCAAGGTCCGCAGACACTTGCATAATCAAGGCCATGCCCGTGAGCATGCCTAAATCGCTTTCCCCCCAAATGCACTATCAGCACTTGCGGGGGCAGGCCAACCAGGCCAGACTGGAATAACGTGGATAGGGAGTTCCGCCACTGCATTGCACGCTGACCCAAGCACTGGGTGTCAGCCAGTAGACCGATCCCAAGCTGAGATCCGAGGCCTGACTTATCAGTTCTCCACGCCGTCCAAATATCATACAGTGCCGGAACACAAGGACACAAGCCGACCTCCTTCCACTCTGGGAATCTGAAAAGACAGAAATGAAAACAGCAGCACCAATCATGGCAATTCGTGTACATACAATCAGTATGCTTAAGAGCGCCAGCGACACACCGCCTGGACACTGTCTGCGAGGAAAATTCAGAGCAGCAACCGTCTAGAAGATACTTATGACTGTAGAATGCTCTAGGCACTTGCCTTGTACAGCACTAAATGGCTGACAGGAGTTTCTTAATCAACACTGCACCTCTCAAGAGTGTGCATAAGGTAAAATCTTGGCCTTGCCTATCAAATCTGTAACGGCCACAGACACAATATTGTTGATCAGGATAATTGCAAAATGCGGGCAGCACTCAGTTCATATCGTGCTTCTGCAATGCAGCCACTCCAGTCTATTTGAAGAAAAGGATGTTGCTCTCATGTGCATTCGCAATCACAGTGTAGGCAATACATGGCGCTCTCTGACTGGGCCTAGATTTCAAGTTGGCCAAAGCCGTTGCCGTGGGCACACATGGCAGCTGCCCACCACTCCAGTGGCCTCATGGAAAAACTAATTGGCAGCCTGCTGAATAATTACAGAAATGGAAGCCTTGGAAAGAAGATGTCCGTAAAATGCTCCAGGCCCCAGGCCTGAACCATACCAATGTCCAGTAAGAGTTCCTTTAATGTAGACCACATCTCCCTAAAGAGAGCGGATAAAACAAAAGCTCGACACAATTCCCGAGCCTGCAAGGGGCCCCAGACGCGATCCTTCTATTGGGCTAGGGAACTGCAGAAGGAGGAGCCCCATAGACAGGGACTGTAAAAGAGCCCAACATGTGGCTTGGATTTCACGGCCGGCAGATAGGAATTATAATGTGCCGCACTGTGACAACCGAGCGTGCATAAAGCAATGCCCAGCTATGACTACAAAGCCCGCGCAAAAAACTGCCACGGTTGCAAGCAGAAATCTGAGCCAAACATGGTGTGCGGAAGCACATAGGTCGGCTTTTACTTATGCAGTTGAAAACAATCCTTACACTGCCAAAACAGTTGAAGCCTTCTCAAGAAAATTCCTCCTTCCTTAGAGAAAATCAGGGTAAGGCACTGCCTAGGGCGGTGATGGCGAACCTTTTTGAGCCCAAGTGCCCAAACTGCAACACAAAACCAACTTATTTATTTCAAAGTGCCAACACTGCAATTAAACCTGAATACCGAGGTTTTAGTTTTAGAAAAACAACTCATACAGTTGTCCGAACTAATTAACATCTTTTGTCTTAAAAGAAAAACACAATAACAGAGCTTTCAATGATACAAACAGTTTTTTTGTTGAAAAAAAAATCAACTCAAAAAATTATTATAGTACTACATTGTACACATAGCCTGAAGGGGATTTATACAAACTTTTTAAATAATTAGGCACATGTAGTTTTGCATAAGGGATTCTCAACTTGTAATATGATTATATGCCAGACTGAAATTGTATGGGGCAAGCTTTACTCCGGGTCCTTTCCCTGCTTCTACAGGTGTCGAATTAGTAAAAGTAAAAGTCAACCTGTACTAGGATGAGCAAAATAAACAAGAAAACTAAACGTGCTTAACACATTTTAAACACTTTATGTCTTGGACTGCAAACACTGCATTAGGTAAAAGTTTGCATTGGGCATGCTTTTGCACAATTAATGTGATTTTTTCTATTGCATGCATGCTGATAATTTGTCAAACCTTGGCTCATACTCCGTTAGTTTGAGAGCAACACATGAAGCACTCAGGTCAACTGTTAGGGCTTTACATCCAAGCCATGCTCTGTGCATCATTCTTCAAAATCTTTTAAATGTGATAACAATGTAGAAAAGAATTCTGTAACAGGAATTCTAGAATAAAATCATTCTGTTCCACACTGTGAGAAAGAACAAGATCATTAGTGTTTTGCAGAAGGGGACGGTCTTTTCACGATCTGGTGACCAATGGCTCGAGTGCCCACAGAGAGGTCCCTGCGTGCCAGCTGTGGCACCCATGCCATAGGTTCGCCATCACTGGCCTAGGGTCACCTAAAAGAAGGCTTAGAAGAGGAAACGTGCTATGGCAACAGAGACTCCAAATGATGCCGTAGAGGCAAGGGATTACTGCCCACAGCTCAGGAATACCAACGTGCTGATACCCTGAGCAGTCTCCCAGGAAGGCAAAGACGAAATTGGGCACTTCCCACATTAACAGGAATATGAGCCTCGCCCACCTATAGCTGGCACCCTGAGGCAGCCCGTGCCAGAAAATTGGAGGACAAAGCCAATTATACTGGGACATGGGTCGTTCTATGAGAAGCATTAAATAACATAAAACAGGAACCCATCCCCCACCTGTAGGAGGCATGTAGCCGAGAGAGGATGCTTGAAGTAAAGTCCACCTGATTACTTTCCATCAACAACCAATAACACTGCTTGCTACCCAAAATTCAAGCAAGGCATGGGAACCAAAATCAAATTAAATAACAATGAGGCTGAACGCAAGTCATTATCAACTCCCAGAACTATATGGGCTAACAGAACCTGATAGCTGCAGGAATGGAATTAACCCCTTCAGAGTCACATGCTTCGCCAAAATAAAGTATCGGCCAGTGGCAGGCCCAGGGCATGGGTTGCCACCCATGCCCCCTGGGGCCAGCCATACCATAACTGCACTGGAGACTGGACAGCCCACCCGCTGCCAACCAAGTAGGCAATAAAGAACATTACAACACCATATACAGGCCAGGGGATTAGATAAAAATGACAGTGCTGGTAAACAAAGCCTAAGAATAAACCCGAGCTCCGTAGTGAGTAGAATGCGGCAGATGAAATAAATATAATGTATCATACAAATAAACTTAAGACTATTAACGACATGCTGCACTATATTTTCTAAGAATGCACCTCCAGCTTAATGCACAAAATGCATTCATAAGCCCAATTGCAATGAAAGGCAGCTATAAGTCTCCCTTGTTAAGAGCTGAGCCCTTAAAAACTTACTAAAAATGGATAAGCTCCGGGCGTCCCAGAACAGAACCGAAACACACAAGGCAGGGCCGCCCACACTTACCAGTCTGAAATTGTCATGAAACGATGAAAGAAGCTCCAGCTACCTGATAAGGCACATGGCTTAAGAGCATTGGGACGCACGACTGGTCGCTGAGGGAAGAAATAGATTAAAATAGCTCAGCAAAAGGACCAACAGGAACGCCACTGCAGATCCAAATGTTGTCTCGCGATCAGACAAACACAAACTACCTGGAAGACCCACAGCTTGCGAGCACTGGGTAAAAAAGCCAAAAGAAAGCACATGGTATTAATATCAATAGATGGCATGGTAGGGGACAAAACCCCGAAATGGACAGAGACATCATAAGGCACAGACAGTCAAGGCAACAGGTAAAAAGGAAGGGCTGCACTCAGCCATCAGGTACTAACAGGGTGTATGGATCAGGGCCAACCGACTTGCAAATAAAACTGCCACCAGAACTCCCGGCATGGCTCGGCATGATAAAATTGCTCCTGCCAACACAGAACATTGACTTGGTTGGCTATGCAAGAAACAGTGAAATAAGTAAAGTGAATAATGGCTCAGCCATTATAAAAAAAAACATAAGTGAAGCAATAGCAGGATTCAGGTGGGCGTATGTCACCTAATTCTAACTAATAAATAAGGCCATTTAAAAACTAATAAGGCAGACATAAGTTCCACTGAAATGAGCACGCCAGCACACCTCTGGCCAGATAAACTGAGTCAGACCATTGGGCCGTCCAGCTGACTACCGCTGACACTGAATGGCAATGGTCCTCTGGGTTCCCAGGCAGGAGCCCCCCAGTGAGATGCTGGGGACCTATCCTGGGACCCCCGGCATACAAGCCAGTGTTTAACCATAGAGCCACAGCCAATTGCTTGGGGGCACGCCCCTTCTTTCTTCCTGCCATCATGTCCCTTTAGGAGGCAACCAATCCCTAAATAATAAAAATGAGAAAGCTTACAGAAAATGATGGGCACCAGAACATCAGCCCACTCTGCTCAGTAATACCAGCTGGCAACGGCTCTCCATAATTGTAGGCAGAATTGTTTCTAAAACCCTGAGGATTGAACAAGAGCACGCCGGCAAGCAGGTGCTCTACCTACTGAGCAATGGCAATTAACTTGAAACCAGATAATTTTTGAATTAATTTGTTTCAGTACTGAAGCAATCAAAATGTTTCATATACTTTATCACACACTGACCCTGCGATGTAGACCAGCATGCAAATCCCCTCTTCGAAAGAAGGTATTATGTAGTATTGTCCTGGTATCCCGCCTGCTTTCCTGCAAGGAACATGAGACGGTGCACACAATTCCCCTTACATATCATCCTCACAACAACCCTGCAAGGCAGGATAGGCAGAGAGTCAAGGACTGGCTTGTATTCATACCTAAGTAAGCAAAGCGCTTCCCCTACATTAACACACAACAACCCTGTCAGGTTGGACCAGGGTGTAAACTCTGTATGTCAGAATGAAGGCCTAATGTATGAACTGCATCTACCTACTGAGGAATGGCAATTAACTAGAATCCAGATAATTCTTTAATTCACTTGCTTCGGTACTCAAGCAATCAAAGTGTTTCACATAGTTTATCACACACTGACCCTGTGAGGTAGACCAGCATACAAACCCCTTTTTACAAAAGGAAGGTATTATGTAGTATTGTACTGGTATCCCGCCTGCCTTCCTGCAAGAAACCAGAGGTGGCTTACACAATTCCCCTTACATGTCATCCTCAGAACAACCCTACAGGGTAGGCTGAGAATCAGGGACTGGCTTGTATCAGTACTTTGAGTAAGCAAAGCGCTTCACCTACATTATCACACAACAACCCTGTTAGGCTGACCAGCATGTTAAACCACATATGTCAGAATGAAGGCCTAATGTATGTACTGTATTTGTATCCTGTCTGTTTTCCTGCAAGGGACCTGAGGCAGCTCACGTAGTGCTCCCTAACTGTTACCCACATAACAACCCTGTACGGTATAAAACAAAGGGGCGGGGGGGGTGTTAAACCAACCCTTAGGTGTAGAACAAGGCAAAAGCCCCTGCAAGCGAAGCAAATCTACCACCAGAACCAATAAGGGTCTGGAATATAACTTTAACAATTAAGAAAGAGGCAAGGCCTTAAGAAAAGTCTTCTTTTAATATTTAAATTACCTGCTCCAGTGCAAGAGAAGGAGGCCTCACCAACCCAACAGGGAAGGCACCTAGGGTTTTTGTTGTTGTTGTGAGATGCCCTATTTCACAACAGGGGCCAAATAACAGGAGGCCTGGGCAAATCAGGCCCAAATACAGCAGAAATGCCACTCAGAGAAGGCGGGGCAGCAAGGCCCGAGCAGGACACAAGGCCCCAGTAATAACACCAGGCCACACCTACCAGGAGGAAACACAGCCTGGCTGGACACAGGCCTATCCCTGACAGGAGGCCTGGGCCAACTAGGCCCCAGGCACAGAGTAAAAAGGCTGTGCCTGTTAAGGCAGGCCATGAGGCCCAAACAACATAAATGAGGGGGGGGGGATGCAATCAACAGGCAGAACCAACGAAAACGTATTGGAAAAAAGGCCTGGTGGATGGTAAGCTTCAATCCTTTACAGAGAGAAGGAAGGGGGGGTATATGGCCACAGCCAAACGCAGGTTCTGGCACGCAAGGACACCCATGAGACTGCCCAAGGATCTGTATTCTGGGGTGGGAAGTAACCCACCCCAGGAGACACAACGGGCCTCGGGCGGGAGCTGGTCTCGCCCACAACGCACAGTGAGCGGCTAGAAGCCGCTGGTAATGTTACCAGAAGGGCTGCTGCCAAGGTAAGCACCCTTTACACAGGCCTGTAGAGGCCAAAGGATCCCCGATGGTAAGTGAGCCCAGGCACAGCCGTGCTGCAGGGCCACAGCTAATGGGCTATTGCAGGGGAAAGACAGGGCCTGTAGAGGCTGAATAATCCCCCAGGGGAAGCGGCAGGAAAAGGTGCCCACACCCCCTTGTAATCAAACCAGTCACTCGTCCTTGGGCGCTTCTGAATGTGTAGCTGCTTGGTGATCCTTCTTTCTCTGCAGCTGCAAAAGAAAGAGCCCAGAGTGTGGGCATGCGGGCCTAATAACGGTCCTGCACGCTCCACCCTTGTATCCTATTGGAGGGTGAGATCACCCCATAGTGGTCTCACTCTCCTTTCCTCCGCGCACAAAATTCTCCCCGCCCACAGTTGCACGTGGCCGGGGGAAGATAATTACTGGATTACTTTAACAGATCCAAAAAATTTTATACATAGTTACAATTCATTCCAAGCCATTCATATTGCTTATCTCTACGCCAAGGACATTTTCGCCAGAAGGTTAATAATCGGCATCAAGAGTCCCTTGTGCAAACCCAACCACTACTAGCAGCATGAGAATGGACACTGAGAGGAGTGGAACCTCAGCAGAGACTGAAGAGCTTGCTCTTTGGGTGAATGGGACAGAGAACGTGGGGAGGTGGGAAGGCATTACCCTGCCCACCCAAAGCAATGGGCAGAAAATGTAACTATGATGTTCCGCACTATTCTCTGCATATTTTAGCTTCTCACTCCATATTGCTTTTACTTTTTTTTTTTTTTTAAATGTGCCTTTGTAAATCTGCCTTCAGTAATATTATATCCATGTCTTTTAAGAAACAAGGAGAGGAGTTTATCTAATAAATAAATAAATAAATAAAAAGCAAGAGAGAACTAGTGGGAAGCCATTCCATTTCCAGACCTCAATTCCACCAGTGATAGATTAGGGGATTTTCATACTGGTTTAGATCCAACAAACGGAGTGACTAGTTCTGCACACCTAAGGGAAATTTGAACATGTTTCTCAAACAGCCTCCCAAATCTCTTTTGAAATTGAAGAGAATTCGATAAGCAGTTTGTGATATGGCATGGCAGTCTGCCTGCCAGTCAAAGGAAAAAGTCAGAATCCCACCAGGTACACTTGAAGTAGCTCTTTGGATCCTGTTGTTCAAACTACAGTTGACTGAACAAATTATTGATGTTTCTATTTTCGTGTTTTTTTGTTGTTGTAGGAGTGCAAGAGCCACAGCATGAGAAGGTTATTACGGTGTCTGCTAATGGAACTATTCACAGCCCAAAGTTCCCATATACTTATCCCCGCAACACAGTACTGGTGTGGCGATTAGTAGCAGTTGAGGAGAATGTGTTGATACAGCTCACTTTTGATGAAAGGTTTGGGCTTGAAGACCCAGAAGATGATATATGCAAGTAAGTTACTACTGCTGAGTTCACATAAACCTAATAGAAGTGATGATGGATAGATATGCTGATGTCATGCCACAAACTTCACCCTTACCATAGTCTATCATGTTAGATTTTTAATTAGACCTATCCATGTTGCATGTTGTATAGCTTGTATATTTTTTTACCTATTTTAGTATAGTGTGTGTATGCTGCCATAAAATAAAGGACAGTAATACCTTTTGGTATTTATGTGTAACATTTTGATTCTCCAAAGCATTGGTATCCTTCACAGTGGGGTCAAAATTTACCTCCATCTGAAGAATGTGTATCCATTAAGTGAGATGCACTTTAGCAGTGCTTAGCAACAATAGGCAACAGGCTAGGACAAAATAAAAGGAAAAAGTGCATGAAATGAAGCAGAAAATTATGAAAATATACTATATTTTAGGTAGGTCAACAAGTTGTCATCTTCCACTACAAACATAAAGTTCTTTTAATGTTTAATCCTTTGTGTTTGAAGTGGAGTGTGCTGAGGATTGTTGACCTATCAAAAATGAATATATTTAACTTATATCTGAGGTTGGGGGAGGGATTTTTAAAGCCTAGTGTTATTAATTGTGCTTTACATAGCAACCCTATGGCCCCTAGACAGTGCCTAGGGGGCCATAGGATTCTTCGGATTCCCAGATCCAAGGTTGGAAACAGAGCTCTGACCTCGCAGTTGGAGATCCACACACAGATACCCCCAGTCACAGCCAGTATGGAAAGAACTGCACCGACTGCTTCTCCAAGGGTGTAAGAGCAACCTCAGAGAAGGAGTAAAGGGGCAGGAAGGGGTGAAGACCAAGACCACCAGGATATGATGTATCCTGATGGTGCTCTAGCTTCTTTCCCTACCCCTCCAAAGCGCTGCAGGTAGACAGCCAAAATCGGCCGTCTAGCTGACTTTCACGGCGGGGAGGTGGAGATCGCCTCCGCTGTTTCCCCAGCCCTGCATAGGATGCCTGTAATCCTCTGAGTTTTGGAGGCTTATGGGCATCCCAGTTGGATTGTGCCCTTAATGCATTTGTTTTATTAATGTTTTAATCAAGTTTTAGTTATGATTATAAGCTGCCTTAAGTGCCATTTTTCTTGGTAGAAAGGCAGGGTACAAATCAAATTGATAAATCAATAGTAATAAACCAATATCATGAAAATATCAATCTCATGCAAGACTACAGTACAGTCTTTGCTTGCAGAAGATATTTAAGATCTAAAAATTGGCCTCACAAGGCAGGCGTCATTGCATAATGAAACGTATCATCACTGGTTTTTAAAGTACAACAGGTTTGTGTGTTAAACTTTTTTTCCCATGTTTGATCTTATGTCAGTGCAGCTATAGCATACTGTTGTCCAACTTTTACACATAAATAAGACAATGTATCTATAGGTTGCATGAACCAAATTGCCACAAGGAACATAGTATTGAAATGCAGATAAATTTTAGTTCTATGGTATTGTTGACAAATATATTCTATTTCCTTGGTGAGTACAGCAATAGTAGGCACTGTTTCTTGTTTTTATTCAGTGTACTCAAAAACATGTCCTACTGCCTTGTGTATGCATTATTGGCTGACATTCAGTGGGCATGTTTTGAACATTTTCTTGGTATTGACTTTGAAAATTTGACTGTAAATGGTTTAGTTATTTTAATCACATTACCCAAGCAAACTTACTGAAATTATACTTTCTGTATCAAGAATGAACAGGAGTTTTAAATATATTTTGGATGATATAAATTTGGGTTCATTTTGATTGATAAGCAACTTGGATTGAATAAGTATTCCACCATAAACGTAAACATTTTAATATTTAAAACAGCCATGTATAAATACTATCGTTGTAATGCTGGGATCAGGGTTTGTGCTGGAGCTTTTGCACAATCATTTAATCATGCATATACTGTATTTAGTTGAGCTAACACATTGGCACAGGTTGGAAATTAGCCCAGAGATGAGTTATGTGAATTGGCACTTGGGTTCTAGTTTTGTGGCTGGCCAGATGAAACCATTTTTCGTACAACAGTGTAATTGTGACTAATTCTTGCAATCCTTATCTCTTCCTCGCTACTGTACATTCACACCAATAAAATGCCCATATCTTACCTGGTCCACCCACCTTTCGGTGCCTTGTCTGTGAAAGAGCACCATGGACACTCTGCTACGTTAAGGCTACAATCCTATACTGTATGTGGTTATCTGGGAGTAGTCCCATTGAACTCAAGTAGACCTGTATAGGATTGAACTGCATGAGTCAGAGTCTATAACACTTCCTTAAAATAAGCTCTCTATACAGTCTGTTTGATATACCCTTGAAACAAGCCATGCTTGTACACCGTGGGAGAGGTAAGCATAGTTACTGTTTGTAAAATAACATATAAAGTATAGGCGTAATTTTGGTTTTCTGGCAGGAGCAATTAGCCTTGTCTGAGCTTTGGTTTCTATTTTCTGTCTGACAGCATGTATAATACTGAGTGATGCCTAAGGGTAGGTTTCTTAGTATCTTTTTCAGCCTTTCTCTGTGGCTAGTGCATATCATTGGTCATTTGTTTATATCCCTTGGAGAATGTGTCAAGTCAATGAGTTAAATATGCTGTAGGTACTTTGGGGCCACAACCCAATTATTCAGCAGGCCTATTGATTTAATAAAATTAATCATAAGTAGTGTATTACTTCAGATTTCTATGTGCAATTAAAATTGCATTACTGTTAAAAAACAACAACGAACACCTTGGAAAAAGTTTTTACAGTACATCACATTATACAGTATGTATCCAAAGCATCTGACTAGAGAGAAAATAAATAAATGAAAGGGCTTTTCACATAGAATTGTAGTGACCAGGTGGTTAGGACCAATGAATTCACATAACTAAAATTTCCAAATTATCTCAGTTATGAGAAAGTGGGGTCTACTTTATTGTTTACCCATCTGTTTATGATTGAGTGTTCAAACTTCTAAATGCTCTTAGATTGCCACATGCAGTTGGGTGCAATCCAGAAAGAATTAGGAACACTTCAGTCCCATTTATTTCAAGGAGAATAAATTTTGAGCAGCCTTCTCTGGATTTGTGTCTTTAAAAATGTATAACAGTCTAAGGTTCTGCATGCCTAATATAAAGGGAGGGAACCTATATATATGATGACACCTTTAATCCCCACTTACCCCCCAAGTAACAGCTGAGACTGGGCTTTTCATTGATCCTCTTTATATTGTGCAAAAATACAAAGGTAGAGGGTGCTGAAGCCCTTCTGTTTTTTTAAGAGGCACCATGGAGCGGTACATTCTGAATAATTTGACAGTCTGTAGCTAGAATCTACATTTACATAGGTCCATTTATCATGCAATGTTTGTTGTACACAGATCATGAACTTCATCTCAAAGAGGAGGAAGAGTCGTCTTTTCTTGCATTGCTCCTCTTTAATTTTGCATAATTACTTTACTAATGCAGAAATACCGGTCATGTTGTTCGAATGCCTGACTGCCGTCTCCCAAAGCAGTTACTTTATTCCCCAACTCAAGGATGGAAAGCGGAATATCGGTGGTCAATATAAGAGGTTTAAAGATGTTCTTAAGGCTAATCTAAAAAAATGCAATATAAACATCAAAAACTGGGAAGTTCTGGCCCATGAATGATCTAACTGGAGGTTGGCCTTTCACAAAGGTTCTATGGACTTTGAAGAAGCTCGAGTGCAAGGTGAAAGGGAGAAACGTGCTAAGCGAAAAGCACGTCAAATGAATCCTTTACAAGACCATCTTCCATCTGGTAACCTGTGTCCTCACTGTGGGAAACTGTGTGGATCTAGAATTGGCCTCCACAGTCACTTACGGACCCATCGCTAGAGTCTACACAATTTTCTTTAGAATTTTCCTCCTTTTAAAATCTCCTTTTTGTAAATTTTCTTTTTTTTATCCTGGAAGACAATCTTACTTGGTCACGAGTGATCGCCTGACTAACTGACTGACAGGACAGGGAATACTACAAGTGCCCAGCAATGTTCCCTTCCCCATTCACTTCACACAGTTCAAGTTTTAAAAGTGTGTTTTCAGTAGGGGGTGCAGCTGGAAATACAAAGGAAAAATTGAAGAAGAAAATGTATAGTTTGCCCTGGATACATAATGAGATGGCCCCCCAAGGCAGCACTTTGCACATGTTCCCTTGAAGTTATGTTGAAGTATTCTGATCAACGGTGGTGGACAGTTCCTTGTTAGTGAAGAAATGCGCTGGTTCATTTGACACCATGATTCAAGATGGGCATGAAGCAGGTGCACAGCACCTCTTTATTCCTCTTGAGCCAAACTCAAGGAGACGGAGCACACATGAGAGTTAAGAAAATTATTTCAGACTTTGAGTCTAGGAAAATTCCCTCTTTGATGCTACTTCAAAGGGTGTTTTGTGGTACTTAGCCAATTTTGTAAAGACATGTAATAAAACCAAAGCTGGAGGATTGGTCCAGTGAATGACATCAAGATCCACAATAAAATCTTTGATGTCGTCTGAGCAGGATGGAAGATTCCATTTTCTACCTTTTAAAACTGAAAATGCTGACAGAACTTTGCCAGAGATCACTTGGTCACTTTCTAGAAACAAATCAATCATATTGCAGTCATCATAATCATCACAACCTTTTTGCAGACTTGAATTTTTGTCTTCTAGTAAACTTTCTTTTCCAGGAGCATGCCTGGAAAAGTCAGTCATTGCAACATTTAATTTCAGGTTTCTTTTTCCATAACTCTCCACATCAAGTACTGTGAGGGTGGGAGGAAGCAGTTGGGCTACTGAAATTCCCCTTAATGGCTAATTTATATACAGAAAGTTAGAGATAATCTTGTCACCCCTTTCTAGCATCACTCAGCTCCTTGTTGGGTTTTGCTTCCTTTTCATTTATCAAATTGCAGAGCCTAACACTTGTGGTAAGATTTTGAATTAGCCACTAAGCAGCATGCCCTGTCCAGTATCAATGTGTGGCAATGGTTCTGTAGTACAAGAATAGAAAGGGACAAGAAAGAATTAAGGATCAATGGAACAGGAGGAAAGAAAGGTCAGGCTACAGTTGAGAACATGAAGCATCAGTATGAGGAGGCAAGATACTTCCATTGCTGGATGTGAGAAATTGGTATGGAGGAAGCAGCAGTGCACTTGGTCCTGGGCTCACTGAGAGATACAGATCTTATTAAGGAGTGTCTGGTTGGAAGATTTTTGGAATTTGGGACAATGAGCTTTATGGAATTCGGGACAAACCCTGTCTGAGTTGCCAGGCCTCAGAGCTGTCTAAATAAAGGGAGAGAAGACAACTTCAGTATTTTGCACAGGATGCCCAGAAGCTTAAATACATTCTTTTTGGTAAAGCTAGCAATAGAAAGTAGAAAGAAATCAGACCTGGCTCTGACCACCACTTGGATAGAAGGCTTCCTGGGAATCATATTTAATCCACTTCTTTGAGGAAGAACAGGGTCAAACATAACCCTGTTTGACAAACAAATAAGGTAGCATTTCTTTATTTATTTAATTTATTTACATTTATATCCTGCCTTTTCCTCTAGGGAGCCCAAGGCGGCATACATGATCCTTCTCCTCTTCATTTTATCTTCACAACAACCCTATGAGGTACATTAGGCTGAGCATCTGTGAATGGCACAAAGTCACCTAGTGAGCTTCATGGCCAAGTGGGGACTTGAACCTAGGTCTTCCCAGTCCAATACACTAACCATTCTGCCACACTGGATAACAAATGACATGGGAGCGCTTGTAGATAATGAGGGGAAAAAAATAGAGATTGACTCTATTTTTATAGGTTCACACAACATGCTAAGCCTCAGTGGGTTAAGTGGCAGAGTGACTTAGCATGCTGTCTGAACCCTGCGTGGTGGTTTATAAGCCAACCTGCTGTGGCTTATAAACCACCCTGCTAAGCCCTGGCATGCAGTAGCGTTAAAAAAACCTTAGTAGGTTTAGCGTGTTGTCTGAACCCGGATGACAGGCTAACCCACTGAGAAGCCAAAAAGGCACAGAGCCCCTTGGCAAGAGCAGCAAAAAGGGGCTGCTGCTCTTGCCAAGTGGCTAGCAAAGGGTGCTTTGCACTCCCCACCAACTTTTTTTTAAAAAAATGTTTTAAAAAAGCAAAAAAAAAGCAGTGGGCTACAGAGTTCCAATTGGAACTTTGTAGCCCAGTGCTAACTATTTCTTTTACATTCTTTCTTTTTTTTAAGGTGGGGGGGGGAGTGGAAAGCACACTTTGCAGCAGAATCTTCAGGGTTCTTGCAGGGGGCTCATGTCCCCCTGGGCTCCCCTCACTTTCCCAAGTGTGGTTAACCCAGAGGCACAAGTGTTGTTGTAAGCGAGCATGCTACTGCACACTGCCCAATCACTCCCACTGCATGTGGGAGTGGCTAAATATCCCAGGGATGAAGCATCCCTGGGTTGTTTAGTGCTGCGTGCGAATGAGGAACTCTGACTTGTCAGGGGAAAGACAACCCAGGGTAGGAACCCAGGGTTTAATAATTTAAATGAAACCGTTCTGAAGGCTAGCAAAATGGACAGAAGAGAAACGAATGAGAAGTAAGGAAAATAAGTCATGATTTGTTTGCCTGTCTGCAAAACAATTCATGGCTAAAGCAACAAAGCACGGAGCAATATCCAGCTTTGTCATTCTGCTAGCACAAATGATGTAGCACTAGCAGAAATTAGGTACCAAATTATGCACAAGAGGAGAATCTAAATAAAGTTGGATTGTGCATAATGCTTGTGCAACCTGTTGTACAACGAGTTGCGCAGTACACTTGTGCAACCAGTTGCACAAGTATGTGCATCCACTTACGCAACAGAAAGATTTGTCTGAGCTCCACTAGCACTACTTGAGTTTGCAGAATGACACTTTTGGATATTGCCCATGGTTAGCATAAACCATGGCTTAGTTTTATGTGCAAATGTTGACTTAGAATCAACATAGGGCAAATGAAACAATATACAGGAGGAAAGAGCTGATGAGGGGCATGATATTAGGCTGTAGCCTGCAGGTGAACTGAATTTTAAGACTTTCTCTGCCAGTAAAAACACAGCTTGTTTGTAAACTCTGTGTTTACAGTTGCTAGCATAAGAAGTGAGCTAAAGGGCAGGAATCCAAGTGAATTGCCAGGAGCTAACAGCACTAAAGAGGAGTAGACCAATGGCTGAAATGCTCTGTGCCTTATGCTGAGCTTTGCTAGTACAATGCTGCACTCAGCACTACTGCAGTAGCTATTGCCCTTGCCACAGCAGTGCATGTTGTGTCAGAACAGTTGACTTCTGCCTTCTTGAATTAGAACAGGGCGATTTCTAGCAAGTCTTGTGGCTTTGCCTGTTTGCCCAGAAGAGGGTACCATTTCAGCTACCGTAGCTGTATAGCAGCCTTCTGCAACCTGGTGCCCTACAACTCCCATCATTCCTAGCCTGTATGGGGAATGGCTATGTTGTCTGGGGATGATAAGAGTTGCACTCCAACGCATCTGGAGGGCACCAGGTTGGGGAAGCCGGCTCTATAGTAATGACATCTTAGATGTGTAAAGAGGGTTGAAAGGGAATATGCAGCAACAAGGTAAGGGGAAGTAGGGAATGCTAATACAGAAGAGCAAAGTGGTGTAAAGGGCCTGCAGTAAAGGAAGTGCTAGTGTTGGGTAATTTGAATAAACTGTGGTGGGGGGAAGGAGAGATCTGTCTACTCCTGTTTTCATCAGACACTTATTCTAGAGATTGTCACCTTAGTACTAATTCCATTTTATAAGTCTGTGGCTATAAAATTGTCAAAAGTGTTTCTGGAGCTGCTTCTCATCCTCGAATCGTGGTACAAATATTTCAGAAAGAAACTGGCAACATCAAATATGTTGCTTTTCCTTTGAAGTGTGTACTTACACAAAGGAAAATTATTTGCTTAGCTATTGAATTCATCAAGCAAGTACTATGGAGTGGCGAGTTATGATAAACATAATAAATAGACTAAACATCGGGATATCTGAGGGTTCACTCTAGCAAAGGATTATAAAAAACATATGAGCTAAGCCTTTCATGTTGAATACATCAGTGTATATCTGAGCATCTCAACAGGATCTTAAATTAGAAAGCTATACTTTTACTTTTACTTGTTAACGGTAGATAGGGCTAGCATATCTATTACACTACTTTTCCAGGGTGTGGCACAACCTCAAGGAGACCCTGTTACGATGTTTCTATTATGGTTGCGCATCAGTTAAAGTCTGGGTCTAGGAGGGTTTCAGAGGAAGTGTGAAGGAGCTAGAATCTTCTTGGGGATTTGCTAAGTATGTAGGGAGATGTCTGTGGTTGCTAAGCAACCAAGATGGGCTTTGCCCCTCCCCTCCATTCATCAGATGAAGAACAATGTCTATGTGTACCTGAAAAGCCTTAGGCTACAAAGGCAAGGAAGTTCTCTCCTATTCCCCCACCCCTTCTTAAGTACAGGGTGGGGGTTATATAGACCATCAAGCAAGACTTAAAAAGTGATTTCTGCTTCATGACATGGCTGGGAGGTAGGAAACTGAGGCTGCTGGTCACCAAGGCAAAAGTCGCATGCCTCGCATCTGGATCTGCTCTGAGAGAAATGTGGATACAAGCAACAACACAGCTAGGCCTTGCATGTTTGTAGAGAGGAAGACAGAAAGGTATGAGTTTCAGCTCACCTTCTAAAGCAGGAGTCTCCAACCTTGTTGGACCCATGAATACATTTGGGAATTTAAGCAACTGCTGTGGGCACCACCACAAAATGGCTCCCACAGTGAATGTGGCTAGTGATATAATGGCTGCTGTGGGGGCCTAGCTAGTCAAAAGTGAGCTAAAGAGGAGGGGGGAATAGTGAGGTTAGAAGCTGGAAGGGAGGGGGAAATAGCAAGGTAGAGGAGAGAGAAAGGACAAGGCTGGAGGCTGGGAGGGGGAGAAACAGCAAGGTAAAGAGATAGGGAGAGAAATAATTATCTGGAGGCTAGGAGAGGGGGGGAAACAGCAAGGCAAAGGGGTACAGAAAGAGCAAGGCTAGAGGCTATAAGGGGGAGAAACAGTGAGCTAAGGAGGTGGAGGAAATAGCAAGGCTACTGGCGGGGAAGGAGGGGGAAATAGCAAGACAGAGGGGTAGATGGAGAGAAAGAGCAAGGCTAGAGAATAGAAAGGGAGAGAAAGAAGACTGCCCTTTTCCAAGGTCAAACATTTTTTAAGGGGCGCCTTTGGAAGTCCCCGCAGGCATCATGGCACCTGTGGGCACCATGTTGTGGACCCCTGTTCTAAAGCTTCCAAAGAGCCAGGATTTAATCTTCAGAGGTCAGCCCTGTTAGTCTGTTGCAGCAAAAGCAAGAAAGAGTCTTGTGGCACCTAAAGACTTACAAATTTATGATAGCGTGATATTTCATTGACTAGAGTCCACTTCACCAGATGCATGGAAGTGTTATCCTGAACTGCAGGGTGTGTGTGTGTGTATCTCCATGGTTGTGAGGGGAAGGGGAAATTCAGAGGGAAATGAAATCAGTAGTTGCTGATAATACAAACATCCTGGCATTGGGTAAGCTAATGTAGTGTGATATTTTTTTAAAACAACAACAACAACAACACATCTTTATCCCAATTCAACCTGCAGGAGATAGAATTGGACCTTTTGATGAATGTTAATACATTGGCATTTTCATATTGTAGTCTCATTTTGAAGTTCCTTTGCTCAAGAATGGCTACTGTAAGAGAGTGTCTTGGGAGGCTGAAATGTCCCCCCACTTGTTTCTGAATATTGCTATTTCTGATGTCAGATTTGTGTCCATTATTTTTTTCCCCATAGAGCCTTGCCTGTTTGTCTTATTTCAAATGCAGAAGGGCATTGCTGGCCAATGCTGCCATATATCACATTGGAAATGAGCTGGTGAAATGAACCCCTAATGTTGTTGTAAAGAAATTTGTTGATGAACTGTTTTTTGCATGCTTTGCAAGTCCAGGTTTCCTTTTTTCTGAATCTATGTCTCTGTATCTCCCAGACTTAAAATCTGACAGCCTTGTCTTATCCCTCCACTTCCTGACAACAGCTGAACTGTGATCAGACTTTTAAAATTCAGCATCGAGGTCAATGAATGGGACAGGGAGAAGAGGACTTATTTTTTATTTATTTATTCATTATATTTATACCCCACCTTTTTTCCTACAAGGAACTCAAGGCAGCTTACATAATCCTCCTCCTCCTCTCCATTTTATCCTCAAAACAACCCTGTGAGGTAGGTGAGGCTGAGAGTCAGTGACTGGCCCAAAGTCACCCCGTGAGTTTCATGGCCGAGCGGGGACTAGAACCCAGATCTCCCGAGTCCCAGTCCAACACTTTCAACCACTACGCCACACTGGCTTACCTCAGTTAAACCTGCTCAGTTGAATCTACTTCTTCTCTTCCCCAGTGCCATGGCCTGGATTAATTTGTGGGGCTCTGTGGCTGCTATTAAGAAAATAGACATTGGAAGATCTGATCATGGATCTCTCCATCCATATCTCGTCTGGTTCAGCCTAAAACAACATTGGATTTTATTTTATTTTTTCCGTAGCATCATGTTGTTGCATATTTTGTGATTGTTTATGGATTTACTATTAGAAAACATCAAAGTGATTGCAATATTTTCCTGCCAGTATTGAATGAAGTCCCATTAGTGCATACAGAAGAAGTGACCTCTTAGACTTAGACTTTTAATGCTTTGTTTTGGAAAGATGTATTTCTCCATTACTGTGAATAAATAAGCCCAGCCAAAGTATCAAGCTCATGCTCATTGATAGTTTTTCGATATATGCCCGCTTCTCATATGGGTGGCAATTGCTGCATGTCCCAGGCATGTGGGTGAATAGCTAATTACACATTTGATAAAAGGATGTAAGAGCTATTGTAGGAGATGATCTTATAGAAGAGAATTATGAAACTGGATATGTTTCATCTGGAGAAAAGATAAGTGGTAACATATTGCCAGCTTTCAGATCCTGAAGAGGATACCAGAGAATGAGTACTTGATGCATGGATGAAAAGACATGAAGCAATGACATTTAAAATACAGGTTGTAGATTATGGATTATGGAAAGTGTCCTGATTATATGATGGCTGGGGAATGCTGGGAGTTGTACTTTTTTCTGTCTAAAACCTGCATAGGATTATGCCTTTAGTAATGGAACAAGATGCTCAAGGAGGGTGCAGAATTTCCTTGTATGGACTATGGAGATTCCCCCCAAAAGATTGGGCAGGTATTTGCAGGGTACTTTAGGGGAAAGGGTAGGCTAGGGCTGATTGTTTATCTACCCTTCCAGCTCTAACTTTGTGATTTTGATTTTTATGTAGCTTTTTAAAACTGGAAAAAGAAGGTGCACCAGTTCACACAGTCAGGCTAATGATTACAAGGACAGGTTTACAAACCTTCATGCCCCTTTGAGAAGCGCTGCCACACAATTAATTTTCGAAAGATTCCATGTTTGGTTGTAATGCTTGGAGTGGTCCTATGATGGGTAGGGAAACAGCCTACTTGTTTATCACACACAATTTCATGTTTTACTATTAATGATTACAATAACTCTTTTGTTCTCTTTCAAATCTTTTGAACTAAGGTATTTAGTTTTGATTGGGAATATGTGGTAGGTCCCAGGAATCCAATTTTCCACAGAAGTACCAGATCATTCAGGATATGAACCAGGTCTCAAACTGTGTAAAGTATTTATTAGAAAGTGGTGGATCCTTGGAGATAGGGATTCTTGAGTTTATTATGAACACAGATTGGGTTGGTGGAAGGAAAAGGATATAAAGTGTTTCCCCAAATAGCTATACCCATATTTCAATTGCTAGTGGTTTGTTTGTTTGTTTTTAGACAAGTGAGTGTTAACTGTTCATGGTACTGATTTTAGTACAGTTTGCATAAAGTAATCAACTTTCTAACTGATAAACAAACAAAGCAAAATGAAAAATGCCTAAATAGAATGGAATCTTAAGGGGAAATAGTACTTGCTTTTTCAGAAAGTTAACTATTTTAGAAATACATTTTATATCACTTTAGGTACTTAAAAGGTTGCTGCTGCTCACAGCTGTTTCTTCTGCTTATAAAGGTATTTGGATAACTTCTCTCAAAACAAATAGCAGGTTTTTGTTTCTAGTTTAGCAAGGGTTGTACTGCATAAGGTTGGTGACTTAATCCTCTATTCCTTTTCCACACTAGTGTCTGCAAAGTCTGGTTTAGAAAACGTTATAATTTTAATGCCTCACTTGTGTGTTCTGTGTCAAGCAGCCTGTTTGAATAAAGTAAACTAGTTTGCACTGCCACTGCAGTATCAAAATATTTTGGTAAATGAACCTAATCCAAATTTATTGCTTCTAAAATTGTTTCATGTTACTGTTGTTGGCTCTGTTTCTAATGGGGGTTATTTTTCCTTGAAAATGAGTTCTCTGCTCTTAGATCTTGTTTCTGTCTAGCAGATTCTGGGAACAATTAATGTTGATGGAGCATTTTCCCTGTTCATTACTTACTAAAAGATGCAAGTAAATGAGTACAATAAAGGGACATAAAAACCAGACTCTCTGCTCCTGACCTTCTCTATTTTAGTTGTACAGTGCAGACCAGAGATTTGAAGCCAATAATCCAGACACTTCTGTGTGGTTTCATAAATGGTGAAGTCAGAAGTTAAATGCAAGCAAAGCCATGGAAAGTGCCATAATAAAAACATACTATGTATAGACTCTAAATATTGTAGTTATGCACATATCAGGCACTGTTTTCCTGTTACTGGAAGGTTAAATGTTTTCAGATAGCAGATTCACTTAGGTTTAGAAGCAGCTTATTCTGCTGTTTAATTAAATAGCAGACCTATCTATTCTTAGAAACAGTAGTTTCTTCACCCATTTCCCAGGTTGTTTTTTTTTCCTTTTTCTGTCTAAATTTTCAGTGTTGCTTATCAAGTAACATGGATTGCACTGCATAGAGCTGTAGTTGCTATCTTCCTAATATTGTATATGGTACAATCACTAGGGTGATGCAGGACTGAAATAACTTAGAAGCTAGTATTGATGATCTATCGTAGTGGCACATAGACATTTTAACTGACAGATGACGATTTAGTTGTTTCCTTTCCTGGGGCCTTGTTTGCATTAGAAATGCGTCCTCTCTGAATGTCTTTATTTATATATATTTTAAAGGTGTACTTAATATGTGCCTTTATGGAAAACAGCCAGGAACTGGGTTAGGCATTGTCTTACTAAAAATTGTTCCAGACCGGAATGTTAAATGTTATCCCAAATATTACAAAATATGTGTATTTTGCATCACATCTCACACTTTACTCTCTGGGCTGATGTAGACAGGTACATCGGATAACTTCCTTCTGCTTATGTACTTGTTTGTCTCTGGGTATGATTCTCACTTAGAGTATGGGAGGTCCTGAGTTCAGCTTTCCAGACAAGCTCATGCTCTGCTGGAAATATAGGGGCATACCTTTTATGAAAAAAAATCTTACTCTGATAATACTAGAATTTTGGGTCATTCAATGAAACTGATTTATTCAGGACAGATGAATGCAAGTGCTACATAACCTGATGCATAATTGACTTACGGAGTTCACTGCTATAAGATTTTAAATGTGAAATATTATTGCTATCATTATTATAAACCCTCACATAGTCCTCTGCTAAAATGACTACTACTGTACTACATACCAATGCTGCCACAAAATAAGCTCACCTAAATACAGGCAGTCCCGGAGTTAAGAACATCCGACTTACAGACAACCCATACTTAAGAAAGTCCTTCTGGGTTCCCCGGCGCTACGTCGTTTACGTAGAGTACATAGCATAGTTTACTACACAATTTGCATAATTTACGCAGTTTGCGTAAATGCCGATATTAACGTATAGAATGCTGTGCTGTTCCGACTTACATACAAATTCGACTTAAAGACATTCTTAAGAATGGAACTCGTTCGTAACCCGGGGACTGCCTGTATTCAATAAATCAGGATCAAGCTACACTTACATTAATTACATAGTTTGCAGGTCCCTTTCTACTTTTTGTTTACCCTAAAGTAAAGTAATCTGGATATGGAGCACCACAGTAGGGGAGGTTTAATCCTTCCCGCTCCAGCTTCTTTCCTCCTGAAAACTCCCCCCTGTGATAGTCAAATAAAGGGGGGGAAGCATCCACTGATGTCAGTGAATTTGATTTTAAATTATTTCCTAAGAATGCATTTATCTATTTGTTCAATATTTCATGGAGATTTGTGCTTCTATCTTAGTCATGTAATTATACTGTCAATATACTTATAGAAGCTTGGTGTGTCACAAAAATTAAATTCCCTATGGTGGAACAAGGAAGTAAAACTGCTAAAACCTGACAAAGTTTGATTTATGAGAATGTGTTTGCAGAAAGCTTGGAAAGATAATGGGGAACTGCCGCTGAGGGTGCAGCAGTGTTCTTGGTACTTCTTGGAATTAGATTTTATGCAAACACTAAGGTACTGCCGGGGTGTGCGGGAGTTGTCTTGTTCAGCTGTACAAAAAGTCTATTCAGTGAATGAATACATGGGAGCGGTGGCATAATGGCAGCAGCCTCTGATCCTCCTCCTAAAAGCGTTCAGCAAGTGCCTGAACCTGAGCCCCTGTGAGCTTATGTATGCAGGGGTTCTGTTGAGTCTGCTTCTGCACCCCCATGCATTCAGTGAATGTGTCAGATGTCTAATAGGATGAGCTGTAGTAGGACTACTATATTTAAGGTGCAGTCCATGCTGGCTGGGATGCTGGGAGTTATAGGAGTTTTTCCTGTCCAAACATGCATAGGATTGTGCTCTAAGTAGTTAAACTTTGCTGGAAAGCTAAGACCTGAGGAGAAAATGGGAAGGCAAGGAGATAAACCTCATGTAGGGACTAAGCTCAAGAGAGGGTATGTCGTTAATGAGAACGGCATAGATGAAGACACAGGAATGGAAGTTTAGGGACCAGAGGAGGATAGAATATTTGAGGCAGTCGATTGGCCAGTCTCAGTCTCAGTCTTTATTCCTGAGGCTCAGGTTTTGGGGGGCTTTCTCAGGATCTCGGAGCAGCAAGTTAAATTTTAGGACCATCAGCTAGTCTGGCACACCTACACATTTGATGGCTTCTTCTAAATGTGCAGGTGTACTAGATTAGCTGGCGTATGTGATAAGTTGCATATGCAGCACCAATAGTTATATAAATACGCAATGTATAGGAGTACTGAACTGCATGGCCACATTGTCACTAACTTGCTGGACAGAGATGCATCTGGAACTGGAGAAAGTGCTTTTAAAGTATCTCATTCATCATGCATTCATCATTCAGTTTTCTCCAGAAATCGGAAGCAACATTTATCTCTTTCGTTTGTTGGTTGGTTGGTTTTCATTTTTTTTGTCCCGGACATCTCTAGCTCCTTTACCACTGGTTCATGCCCCCAGATCTAACCAAATATCAAATGTTTTACTTTCAAGAGTTAGCAACCTTGTGACCACCAAACCCCCATCTCTTTAGTCTCAGGCTTTGGAATGCTGAAGACCTGGCAACCCCTAGGGGCCAAGGAAGAGGCAGAAGGCCTGAGGTTTTCATACATGTATGAAACCACTAGCCCATGCCCTCCAACATGTTACTATTCTGGGGCTCATCCTCCTTTCACTCCCAAAGTGGTAAATGCAAGGAGATTGATGGTGGTGGTGAGAGGACATTGTAGTAGGCCCCAGCATGAAAAGTACAATATGGACAGCAGGGTTAATACTTCTTCATCCCAGTCTGTATCACCAGTCACAAAACTCAGTACTATAATAGTTGTATGGGAAGGTTTGGAGGGTGGTTAAATTGTAAGTTGTTCAGCAACTCAGTCTGAGCAGTATTGCATTGTAGTGAAGTATTGGAGCTGACTGCAGGGCAAACAGTGCTGGGAGATTATTGTATTCTGACCACCGTTATGACTACTGTACTAATGTAATTGTCACTGTCTGTACATTCTGCATTCTGACCTCACTGTTTAATCCACCACCACTGCTGTAGCAAACATAGGTATATATTCCTGCAGCTGATGTATCTGATGGAATGGACTCCAGTCTACGAGAGCTTATGCAAGTGGTGGACAACTTGTGGCCCTACAGATGTTTCAGGCTACAACATCTGTGGCTCACGCTGGCTCAGCTTGTCTGAGCGTGGAAAGCTAAGCAGGGTCAGGCCTGGTTATTACTTGGATGGGAGACCCCTCCTCTAGTTACAGGGGGTTGGACTCGATGGCCTTGTAGGCCCCTTCCAACTCCATCTATGAGATGTATGGTACCAATCAGCCCTAGCCAGCATAGTCAGTGGTGAAGAACAATGGCAGTTGCAGGCCAAAACATCTGGAGGGCCAGAAATTACTCACCCTTGGGTTATGCCACAATAAATGTGCTAGTCTTTAAGGTGCCACAAGACTCTTTGTTGTTTTTGTTGCAACAAACTAACATAACAGCTACCTCTCTGGAAATGGTTTGCCTTGTTGAAGTGGGGGAAGGAAAGCTGCCGATTGTGTGGCTGATTTCTTTCCTCACTATTTATTCATTATCCATTTTAAAACATGCATAGGCAACTTAGAATAAAAACACTGAGTTCAAAATCATTGTTTGCAGTAGTTGCCTTTCGTGCTTGTCAACATACCAATTGTTGGTTTAGTTGACAGACTAATTGCAGGCTAAAATATATGCTTTTTCATGAGTCTTCCTTCAGTCAGGATATCTGATAGGCTATTCTGTCTTCTTCCGCTTACAGAAAGTAGATCTGTAGTGGCAGAAGGGTTGTGGCAGTTGCGGGCAAGGAGGAGCCACAACAACTGTGTATGTGTTTGTGTGTGTGTGTGTGTGTGTGTGTGTGTGTGGAGCTGGATGGGTAGATAGCTTTCTCCTCAGAGCAAAGTGGTTGGTTCTTCAGTAGCACAGTCTGGACTTTCAACAGTTTCTAACATTCTGTTTCTACGGGAAGGCTTTACAGTCCTCATTAGGAAAGTTTGGTTTGGTTTTTGTCTCCTTGTTGTGTGTATGGATTTTGTGTTGTATTTGAATGAAGTAATATTTTTCTGCAAACCTGACAAGTCTCCTGAGTCTGCAGAAACCCCTTCCTTTATTTTTTATTTTTTGCGTGGTCCTGTTCACTGTCATACTGGTTGGCATGGGAGCAGTAACTTCACTATTATATAGATTTCATAGATCATAGAGTTGGAAGGAGCCTACAAGGCTATCGAGTCCAACCCCCTGCTCAATGCAGGAAACTAGAGGAGGGGTCTCCCATCCAAGTAATAACCAGGCCTGACCCTGCTTAGCTTTCCACACTCAGACAAGCTGAGCCAGTGTAAGCCACAGGCTGCATATAGATCTTTGTTTCTATGTCTCTTCAGCTTATATAATTCTGAATCTATTCAACATTTCTGTTCGGTTTTCCACTTCTACTCCTTGTCTCAGTTTGTTTTGGCCCCTCTCGTAGAGATGTACGAGAATTTTTTTTAATGTTTGCAAATCATCCAAAAATATCATGTTCACAATCCTGAATGTGAGTGCAAGCAGTAGCTTGTTTGGGGGGAAACATTCACAAATTCATGAAAATTGTGATCAAATTTGGAAAATGTGCATTTTTACGCTTTAGTCAATGGACAGAAAGTGAGCACTTATGAAAAATATGCACAGAAATACACATTTTCTCCTTTTGAAATATGTAGTTTTTCCATTCAAGCAAGCCGAAAATAGATTTTTTAAAAATGGGAGCGAGGCAAGACAAGCTTGAAACAGCATTTCAGAGAATTTTAGCGAGCTTGAAAATCACTGGGTCTTCCATCCCTGTGTTAAGATTTATTCTTCCTTTTAATATAGTATTGCATGTAAGTACCAAACCACCACCAAATCCCAGCCCACACTACCTTGTACCAGCCTGCTCCCCTGTACCTGTGTGTTATAGTGCAGTTTGATTGGTGGGTCTGCCAATGCAACTCATCCAGAAGGAATGATTTGCCTTGGGTGAGTGGCTAACTGGAAGGCTGCTTTAATAGAGGGGAAAGTATTATGATGGTGTCATAATATGTATTGAGGGCAATTCTCTACTTGGCAGCTAGACAGAAATAACAAACAATACATGAACATTGAAATAGATTTTTTTAAAAAAAAAAACCTATCTGAAATGTCAGACAGTTGCTTAAGGCTACAATCTTAAGAGTATTTTCTGGGAAGTAAATTGCTTTGAGATCAATGGAATTTAACTCTGAGTAAACATGTTTTGGATCTGGAGTTAAAACTGAATTCTCTAGCAATTGTACGACTTTGTAAGACTTATTACTAAATTAATGGATTTGAATGGTGTAAACCAAACTCTCTTAATGTGAACTGAGAGTGCCATGAAACATTACAAATTGAGATGACAAAATTAAGCGGAATTTTGTGTTCATATTTGGTGTTACATAATGTATTTACATACTTACAATTGGTTGATAATGAATCACATTCTGAAGGGCAGATTACTTGCATGAATGACTAAGTTATAATAGTTTCTGCTAAATTGGTTTGGGTTCAATTTTAATTTCATTTATGCAAAGACAGAGGAAACAAATTACATGAACTGAGTAAATTAGATATTAAAGCAAATTACCCAGACTTGAATTACATGAAAGTGAATTTAATTAAGGTAAATTTTATTAGTATGAATGCGATATGATGTTGTGAGATTGTAGATAATGAGCTCTGGTATTTTTGAAAGGTTTTGAATATTCAATTTTTAATTGAAGATTGAGACATCTTACATTTAAAACATCACTGTCCTGTAGCACAGTGTTCTCCAACCTTGGGTCCCCAGATGTTTTTGGCCTACAACTAGCTGGCTGGGGCATGCTGGGAGTTGTAGGCCAAAAACATCTGGGAACCCAAGGTTGGAGAACACTGCTGTAGCAGACCTTAAGGAGGCTACTTATTTTTTGTCCACTATTTAACTAGTCTGACTGCCATATTTCCTGTTACTAGCAAGAAGGCCCACCTAGTCTGCATCATTTAATGGAATCATATCTCATGCAGACAGTGACATGCAGATCAATCCTATGGCTTCTCAGACAGAATCTGAAGATCCATGGGATGGTGTGGATTAGCCCCTCCCCCTCATGCCCTAGACACAGCTGAGACCTCAGGGGCCAGAATCCAAGTGCAGACTTTTCCGCCAACCACCCCTCACAGCCACTGTGGAAAGCACTGCAGCAGCTTCTCTTCCCAGGATGCTACAGAATCCTCAGAGAGGGGAGGAAGGAAGAGAGGCCTGGATCTGCTTGATCTGAGAGCCTCTCCGTCACTGTCTACTGCGTGGTAAGCCAGCTAGATGGCCTGGGAGGCTCTTGTCTCTTGCCAGCAGGGCTTTAGATAGACAAAGGGCTCTGAGATCAGGATTAGGATTGCCCTCTTAAGAAATGGTAGTGGTGGATGTTTTAGAAGCTTCACAGCTTCTGTATATTGATTTAGTAGATGTTTAAACAAAGACCACAAAATAGATTTTTCTTTATTTTTAACATTTATTTACCATGTTTTTAAATTTAAAAAATCAAGACAACTTTCAAGATAATGCTTATTATCAGGAATAAGTTCATTTAAAGAACAATAGTAAAACACCAGTAAAACAGCAAAATAAAACAGCTATAAAAGAAATGTAATGGCCCATGTTCAGGCATGACACTAAACCATAGTTTAATGCTACATGGACAATCCTTGAGCACATGCCCTCTCCTTTTCCACTGTAGCCATGAGGAGATTGGAAGCACCAACTTCTTTTTTCAGCTAACCTCAGTGTCATCAAAACCAGGCTTGTTGTAACAAATTATGGTTAGTTTATAGTTTGTCCAAACAAGTCAAGATGAAACCATGTTTAACTATAGTTAAAATTAACCACAGTTCCCAGTTAGGATGAAATGACAACTGTACTTAAATGAAAATGGAAGCGATTGTTTCTAATTTCCTCCTTGTTTTAGCATTGGAGCAAGGTATGTGGTTGGGAGCAAGCTTATGCACGTAACACTATGGTTTAGCTTTGACCCAAACTAGGTCAAAGAATTTAAAACAGAATCGGCCTAAAAAACCACTCACCATTATTTTTCATTAACACTTTGGTAAGTAAGAGTTTTGACCTGGCTCCTAAAGCTCAACAGGGATGGTGAGAGTATTTTAGGGGCAGAGCACAACCACTGAAAAGACTGTATACCCAGTTACCACCTGCCTAACTTCCAAAGGTGGGAGCACCCACATCAGGTTCTGAAATGATCATCTTAGGGAACAGGCAGTTTTGTATAGGAGTAAGTGGTCCTTTTTTTTAGGTACACATAGTTACATGTAGGCAATGTGTTGCTCATCCTGAGCTAGAGATGGATGAAACTGTCAATTTCAGTTTTGCTCAGTTTCCCATTTTTCCAACATTATGTTCATTACAATTGTTGGTGACATCACTAGTTAGGAAGTCCTGTAGCTCAGTGGCAGAGCACATGCTTTGCATGTGAAAGGTCCCAGATTCAGTCCCTTCCATTTCCAGGTAGAGCTGGGAGGACCCCTGACTGAATCCCTGGACAGCGACTGCCAGTGCAGGCCTCACTTGTGGTATAAAGCAGCTTCATGTGTTCCATGTAGTAGTTTTCCATTGGCAAGTTTGTCTGGAATATTCTTTTAATTATTCTTTGTGTGTGATGTTAATCTATACACCTCAGGAATTCATTTCTTCTGGAGACTTGCCAAAGTTGAAGTCTGAGCATGTTTTCCAAAGTTTTCCAAGCCCCACCTGCTTAAGACTAATTTTTGGTAGCTGTTATAAGATAATTTTAATTGTGATACAGTATGCTGTAGGATTTTGTGGTGGATTTTATTTAATTTTTTGGAATTTGGATTTTTTGGGTAGATTTGTCACCAGACAATTAAAAACATGATTCCCCCTGCAAAATTTCAAATGTTAGTGGATCTTCAGGGTGAGAAAATGACAGATTTGGAAGGCAGCCACTGCGACCTGCTCTCTACATGCCTTCATTGTTCTTATTTAATATACTTGGGATATTCGGGAAGGGACCCTTAACTAAGTAGACCCAGTCTCCATTTTGGAGCATTATGAAGTCCAAACCAGAATAGGCATTGTGACTACAAAAACAGACTTGTTTCTAAAGCATGAAAGAAAATAAATCTTCTGTAGGTCCCCAAGGATGTCTGAGATGTAGTCATTATAAGCCACTTAGTTATGTATGTACAGTATCATGTTGCTGTGAGAAACCTACATTTGATTGGCCAATAAAACAGGTTTAGTAAATCCTTTAAATACTGATTTGGACAGTGCAATACAATACCAGTGGGTATATTACAGGGATTACAAAGTCTGTGAAATGATCACCTGGGGACATGTGTGGTTCTGGTTGTCAGTGATAGTTCGTTTCATTTCATGTGTCAGGTGTTATGTCATATCACTTTTCTACTTCCCTTAATTTTTATAGATGGTGTGTGTGTTTGATCTCTACATGCTACTTTGAGAAGCAGAAGTATAATAAATAAAGAATTATAAGACATGTGGACAATCAAAAACTATTTATGCTAATAGTATTTTATTTGAAAACAAGTTGGAAAAAGGTGTGAACAGAAATTGGATGCGAAAGAGCCAAATAATAACCATACGTGGGTCAGTTTTGCATATTATTTATAATTCTCAGTGTTTGCCTGATAATATACTTTGCTCTATCGTCTTACCTGAAGAAGGGATCCTCAATCCCCAGAAGCAGGTTTTTCTGGGATGCAGAGGAAACAGGGAAGTGGGGAAGGCTTGTTTCATGAACGTGGACTCCCATTCACAGAAGGAAGTTAGGATCCAAGCCTTTGTGTGTTCAGTCTGTAAAGAGAACAAAAGTTTGTTTCCAAGTTACTGTGTCTGAAGACACAGTTAAACACACAATTATTTGAAATTATATCACAAATAAACTTTGCAATTATGCCCTGCCTCTTATAGTTCCAGGGGGGACCACTAGTTAGTAAATTTCAAAATAACTTATTAAATTCAAAGTAATAATAAATAAAATTGATGGAGCAAAGTATCCTATGGCCCCTAGACATTGTCTGGGGGCCATAGGATAATTTGGATTCCCAGCACTGAGGTCAGAGACAGCAATCTGACATCGGAGCTGGGAATCAGAGCTCTGAACCCCCCCCCCCCCGCCCCCTTGCAGCTGGTGTGGAAAGAACCACGCAGACTGCCTCTACAAGGTTGGGAAAGCAACTTCGGAGATAGGTAAAGGGGACATTCTTGGGGGAGGGGAGGAGACTGGGGTGGCCAGGATACAAGGTATCCTGAAGCCGCTCCAGCCTTTTCCCTCCCCCTCTGAGATGCCATTGGTAGATATCCAAAAATGGCCATCTAGTGAAAATACAGAATGGGAGGAGTGGGGAGGTGAGGATTGCCTCTGCCACTCCACCTGCTCTACACTGGATGTCAAAAGCCTCTGAGTTCAGGGGCTTAAGGGCATCCTGAAACGATTGCTCCCTGAAACTTTTACTAACTAGTGGGTACTTCCTAGAACGACTGGAAGCTGTTCTTGTACCATCTTTACATTACATCATTTGCAAAATGCAGTAAAAGAGAAGGAAAATTCTATCCAAATTGCAGGGGGTGAGGCACAACTACTTGTGTCTGCCACTGATCTTCTTACCATATTAATTGCAGTGGGATATCACATTGATTAACACATGGAGCTGCCTGCCTTATACTGAGTCAGTTCATTGGCCTTTCTAGCCCAGTACTATCTACTCTGATTCAGGTGGGGGTCTTTCCAGCCCTGCTGCCATGTTCAAGTGAAGATGTGGGGAATGGAACTTGGGACCTTCTTACATGCAAAGTATGTGGCCTGCCATGGAGATATGTCTCCTCCCATGCTATGGACTGGAATTTCTTTATCCCATCTAATATTCCTAGCCACATCTCAGTAACAGTTCAGCAAAGAAATTTAATATTTTCTTCTTCCCCAGAGTGCTATCCCATCTCCCGGGAAGACAGAAAACAGCAGAAATTGTATACTTAGTTTAACGGCATTTCTAGCCTTTTGCAAGCACTCCACACCAGTGATCTATGTCATGGGGAGAGCCTGGTCACATATAGCACGCCTTCACTCCCCCAACATCTGGACAGAGGGGTTGGGGCCAAAGGGCTCGCAACACCAGCAGGCATGAATCTATTTGTACCTTCATAGTCCCTCACCAGTCACCAGGCTCTACTAACATTATAAAGGGAACTGGTTCATTCTGTGTTTCATCTTTGCTTGAAGATGGAGGGTAATGGATAGAGAGTTCTGATTTCAAGCCCAGTCACACCCTAAAACAATTCCAATTAGATTGCTAGTATAGCTTGCCTTATCTAGTTAAATACAACAACAACCTGAAACCTCAAGACAGCTTACAAAATACAAATATTAAAACAACCAGCAAGAAAGCAATCAAAAGAAAAGTTAAAATCAGAGGAAAAAATCCACCACAAACACTGATAAGGAAAACCAGCAGGAATTAATAACAAAAGATAAGCATCCAGAGCAGCCAGCTATAACAAAAACAGGGTTAAACTAAAAACATAAACTGTTTACGTTTAATCCAATAGAGACAAACTGTAGAGTCTGAGCCTGGCAAGCCATCCTGTGGAGGGCATTCCACAGTGTTGGCGCCATTTACGTGCGTAGAAGAGAAATAATGAGTCAGACACGGTTGTAGGGTACAATTGGTGGTAAAATGAAGGGCCACATTTATTGAATAACATCAATTGGAGATCTACGAAGGGATAAAAAGTGTGGGTGTTAATTACACCTGGCTATCAGCTGGTCACCATTGCTATAGGGCAGTGATGGCGAACCTTTTTGAGCCCGAGTGCCGAAACTGCAACACAAAACCAACTTTTTTTATTTCAAAGTGCCAACACTGCAATTAAACCTGAATACCGAGGTTTTAGTTTTAGAAAAACAACTCATACAGTTGTCCGAACTAATTAACATCTTTTGTCTTGAAAGAAAAACACAATAACAGAGCTTTCAATGATACAAACAGTTTTTTGTTGGGAAAAAAATCAACTCAAAAAATTATTATAGTACTACATTGTACACATAGCCTGAAGGGAATTTATACAAACTTTCTAAATAATTAGGCACATGTATTTTTGGATAAGGGATTCTCAACTTGTAATATGATTATATGCCAGACTGAAATTGTATGGGGCAAGCTTTACCCCGGGTCCTTTCCCTGCTTCTACAGGTGTCAGATTAGTAAAAGTAAAAGTCAACCTGTACTAGGATGAGCAAGATAAACAAGAAAACTAAACGTGCTTAACACATTTTAAACACTTTATGTCTTGGACTGCAAACACTGCATTAGGTAAAAGTTTGCATTGGGCATGCTTTTGCACAATTAATGTGATTTTTGCTATTGCATGCATGCTGATAATTTGTCAAACCTTGGCTCATACTCCGTTAGTTTGAGAGCAACACATGCAGCACTACAGGTCAACTGTTCGGGCTTTACATCCAAGCCATGCTCTGTGCATCATTCTTCAAAATCTTTTAAATGTGATAACAATGTAGAAAAGAATTCTGTAACAGGAATTCTAGAATAAAATCATTCTGTTCCACACTGTGAGAAAGAACTAAATCATTCGTATTTTGCAGAAGGGGACAGTCTTTTCGCGATCTGGTGACCAATGGCTCAAGTGCCCACAGAGAGGTCCCTGCGTGCCAGCTGTGGCACCTGTGCCATAGGTTCGCCATCACTGCTATAGGGCGAAACATCCAGCAAGGAGGGTGACGGCATCCCAGTCATCCCCTCCTTGCTTAACATCACACAGTGCTGGAAGGTCTTTCCTGCAGTCAGCCTAGACCGGATCGTGAGGTACCGGCAGGTGAAGAAGGAAGACCTCAGAGACATGCCTTATCTCCGCAGTCCCGAGCCATGGGGCAGTCGACGGAAGAAGCCTCGGGCACGCCTCTCACCTGAAAGGTGCCATAGGATGATCACCGAGCCCCTAAAACTGCCTAATCCTACACTTAACCACCAATGTGACCGAATTGAAAATGCCACTAAGCACCCAAACCCTGAAATACAGTGTAGAGTAGGCAAAACTTGAACATTGCCCCCAGCCAGTTAGGACAATGAACCAAAATTCCTACTCAGCCCCTGGAAACAGGCAACAGTAAAACCTACACTGAAAACAGGGATGGGAGGGAGGGAGCCACTTTAGAAATGAGGCAGAAAATGGTGGGTGCGTGCTAGCCTAATATCGGCTCTGCCACCCCACCCACTCTGCCTCCTGATTGGTGGATAGTAATCAGACCATTATGGTCTGATCGTCATTCTCCCCGTCTGCATATTTGCCCCCCCCGCCACAGCTACGCGTGGCAAGGGAGGGGCTAACTGAAGACAGCTCCTTACAGGCATCCGCTGAACCACATCCAGAAGAGGCACCTGGAGCAAGGCCTGTAATACTGAACAGAGTGTATGGAGTGGGGGAGAAATTCACATTTTAATGTGAACCTTCGTTACCTTCCTAATTTACACTTTTAATTAATGCATACATATGAGTGAAAATAATGTACAAAATGTATTATATTAGGCAAAATTGCATACAAAACTGTGTATGTTAGGAGAAATGTGCACAAAAAGGCATACATGTTTTCAGGTGGACTCTTTAAAAATAGCAAACTGATGCAGAAATGGGACAGGTCAATTAAGATTGAGAAAATAAGAAAGAAAGAGAAAACAAGATTGACAGATGCATCTATCCTTAATGGGGGAAGGGCAGTCTTTTAGGTAGCCATGTATTGAATGGAATCCAGGAACAAACAGATAACCAATTTAGATCAAATAAAATTGGACCAGTGTGCTCTGGCTGACTAACTCTAGCCAACAACTTTGGCAGCGGTGTTCTGAACCAGCCAACAACCGGATGAGGTTGAGGTTTCCAGATGCCTTTCAAGGTCAGACCCATATAGACAGCGTTACAGTAACCAAGCCTGGAGATGACTAGAACGTGAATGGCCACGACAAGTTCTAGCTATTCTAGGAAACGATGTAGCTGATGTACAAGCAGTGGCTAATAAAAGTCCTTCTTATCCTGCCATCTGAGCCTCTAAAAGCAGGGACAAATTAAGGAGCATTCCTGAGCTATGAAAATGATCTTTCAGGATGAAGGTAACCTTGTCCAAAAAGGTTTCATGCCTAATCCTGAGTCATAGAGACCAGCAATACTTCCATCTTGTCCAGATGCTTTCAGTGCTGTCAAATCTGGTCTTAAATCAGCATACTTGTGAGTGACTGTGTTAGTCTTACTGAATAAGAATATCTTTCATTAGATATGGAGCTCCTACTAAGGTTGTATTAGTGTAGAGATTTCATAAGCATATTGGCGATAGACTAAGAATTATAATTGGTGAATGTCTTTGTTTCTTTAGGGCACAATCCTATGGGGATGCTTGTAACCACCTGAATTCAGAGGATTATGGGCATCCTATGGAGGGTGGGAGGAGTGCGAAGGTGAAGATCGCCTTCCATGTTTCTTCCGCTCTGCAGAGCACTTAGGTGGCCATCTAAATGCAGTGCTTCAGAGCAGGAGGGAAGGAGGCTAAGGTGCTGCTAAGATATGTTGTATCTTGGTGGTGCTGGTCTCCTCCCCTCCCTGCCCACCAGAATGCCCCCAAAAGTCTTTCTGAGGTTGCTCTTATGACCTCAGAGAAGTAGCCAGCTCAGTTCTTCTCTCTCTCTCTCTCTCTCTCTCTGTAAGAGGGGAGGGGGATCCGAGCGTGGATCCCTAGCTATGAGGTCAGAGCGATTTTCTGACCTCGTAGCTGGTTTTCCAAAAAATCCTATGGCCAACTAGACACTGTCTAGCAGCCATAGGATTGATTGTACTGCCCGTGATGTTGTTATGTTATTATGTTCTTTTTGATGCCTTTTTTTTTTTTTAACTTCCTTTTCGAAATAAAATAAACTTTCATGGAAACACAGTAATTCATGGACATGCATAAAACGGAGAGGAGGAGGATTATGTAAGCCACCTTGGGTTCCTTGCAGGAAAAAAGGCAGGGTATAAATATAATAAATAATTAAAAAATAAATAATAATGGGTATGAGCATTCCCATCTAAGGCCTAATTTATGCCTCTGACAAGAGCTGATTTTGGACTCAAATGTTTAGTTTGAAATGAAATTATTCTCAGTGTTTGCATATCTGACTGTTTTTCTACTATATAAAGGTTTTGTACAAAGTATAACAGTGAGTAAATGCTCTTTTTTCCATTGTAGGTATGACTTTGTAGAAATTGAAGAGCCCACTGATGGCACTATTTTAGGTCGATGGTGTGGTTCAATTCCTGTTCCAGGCAAACAGATTTCAAAAGGAAACCAGATCAGGATAAGATTTGTTTCTGATGAATATTTGCCTTCTGAACCTGGATTCTGTATCCATTATACTCTTTTCACACCAGTAAGTAATATCATATTTCTATGGATTTTCAAGATGTAATGATAAAGGAATAAAGTTAACTGTAATAAATACTCAGCAATAAGGGAACTGTAATAAACATTCATATGCTGTCTAATTTGTTTAGAGTTACAAACCACAGCCATCAAGCAATCTTCCCATCCATAGCGGTGGAACATGTGTGTTTGTTTTGCATTTGAGGGAGACTTCCCCATCTGCATTATTCTCTCACTCTCAACCTGTTTTAGTTTTCCTCATTTTTCTTCTTATAGGAGGGAAGGCATCTTTGGGCAGGGGGAAATTTCCCCAACTGCTTCTGATTGAAACCACCAGAACCTGTTTTTCGTTTGGAAAAAGAAGTTTTGGAGAAGTTGTGTGTCATTTGGCACTCAGAGAATCTGTTTTGCACCTGTATCATAATTAACCAAATGTCTTCCTGGAAAGTAGATTGTTTTGTGAGAAGTTGTGGTTTAGTCATGGTTGTTTAATGACATGGCACACTTCTGCACTGTTAATACAGTGTAAGTGTGAAGACACAAATTTTCAAGTTTTGCTTGCAGTGCTCCTTAAAATGTAGTTGCTTACCGTATATACTGGAGAGAATGGATTTTTAGCTCTGACACTGCAGGCGGGGTAGGGAGGGGATCTGCTTTTTCTGAAGGCAAAGACAGAAAAGCACTTAGAATGATTACCCAGTTGAAAATTCTTCATTGGCCGAGAATAGTAGTCACCAGCAAAGGATTGAGTTTGTTTTAATCTGTACAAATATCTGTACTGAAGTTAATAAAACTTGTCATTTTTCATTTCATGTTATCATCAAACATGTCAATAAAGTTTTATATAAATAGTTTCAGAACTAATTCTCCTCAAATACAGCCAGAAGAAATTGGAATTGATGACCCCCAATTTTAAAATAGCCTGTGTCATTCAAGGGATGATCTATTGAGAAACCTGGACTGAATATCTATAAAACAGGGTGGGGAACATATGGCCCTCCAGTTGTTATGGGACTCCAACTCCCATCAGCCCTTGCCAGCATGGCTGATGGTCTGGGATCATGGGGGAAGTAGTCCAACATCTGGAGGGCCACTGGTTCCCCATTCCTGCTGTAGAACGTAGTTTCTCAAATTGTAAGGCACTCCCGCACTTAGGGTGGTTGTCAGAGAAGCCGTACCTTCTACACTAGAATTCTTCTTGCCACCCTACTCCACCTCTTAATTGAATATGTCTGGGGACAGACAGCAGTTGCTCGCTAGCGAGGCACTCTGTACACACTCAGGCACTTCCATGATCATTACATGACAGAAAATTAAAAATGGTTAATTTTTAGTTCACAATAAACTAATTCTTAAATTTTACATATTGACTGGAGGTGGGGCAGAAGTTACAAGGAGGCAGAAATCCTATGGCCCTTAGACATTGTCTGAGAGACTAGAGAATAGTGGGATTCCCCCCTCCAAGGTTGGAGACAGCGCTTTGACCTCAGAAGGGGGAGTCAGAGATCTGCCCCCCTCCCCCACCCTCTTTCAGCCAGTGTAGAAAGAACTGTGTTGGCTGGCCTCTGAGGTTGTAAAGCTGACCTTGGAGAGGGGGAAGGGGGTGTTTCGGTGGGCAGGGAGGGGAGGAGACCAGAGAGGCCAGGATAAGAGCTATCCTGAGCCTCTTCCAGCCTCCTTCCCTCCCCCTCTGAAGCACCTGTTGTTAGATGGGCAAAAAAGCCCATCTAGCTTTTGTTTTGGAAATTTAATAATATATTTTTGTAAAGCCCGTCTAGCAAAAGTGCAACAATCGGAGGACAGAGAAGTGAAGATCACCACTGCAGTTCCTCTCGACCTGCTGGCTTAAGCCTGGCCGCACATTGGATACACAGAAGCCTCCAAGTCTGGAGGCTTTCATCTTGCAAGGGTGCAACCCATAGGATTGCACCCTACGTTTAAAAGGAAGTCTTCCATTGAAAAGGGTTTGAAAACCTTTGTTATGGAGGGTTTGTTTTTTTTAAAGAAAGCTATCTGATTCATATTTTTATGAATTGGCCATAAATAGAGATACATCCCTCTCTGCTCTCCCATTCTGCCAGATGAAAGGACTGAGTGGATTACCCAAAGAGATTGTTTGAAGAGAAATGAAGTAAAAATGAAATAAAACAGTGCAAGCTTGTGTTTGTTATTGGAGGCCACACACAGTGAGAAGAACAGCTTAGAGCTCTTTCACAAGCATTCTTGTTTAATTCTGCTGCAATTTATTTAATTTTAGTAAACTTTTTAAAGAAATAACTTTTATGTTGATTAAGCATCTGAAGGATATTGGTAAACCATCCTAGACTTAGCCCAGACAAAAGGGAAATGAGCAAAGCTGAAGTCACTAAGTGTAATAAAGAAAATATGTTGGGTTTTTTGCCTCTATGCAAGTGCTACACGTTGTATATGCCCAGATACCGAACATATCTAATGCATTTACATACAATAATATTGTGAAGAAACTAAACATTGAAATACCTGATTTTCTGTTTATATAGACCTCAAGTTCCTAGCCTTTCATCAGTTCTTTAATCCTGGAAATAACATGTTTAAAATAAAGTTCTTGGAAAACATTGTTTTGAATTCTGTAAAGTATATTGACATTCCCCCCTCTATTGCATCCATGCAGTCATTCTAGGTCTGGGCTATATAATAGTATTTTTGTACTTAAGTTCTTTTGGGTATGCAAGAAGGGAAGTGACTTGCCAAAAAATTATGTTAAGAAAGTCTATCCCAAATCTCCTCGATACTGATATGATTTACATAGCAACCGTATGCTGTGTAAACAAACCTGATAAAAGATTCCAATTTGGGTCTGGGTAATATTCCTTCTAGTGACTTGTTTAGTTTAAATTATGTCAGTTACAAGCTTGGCATAGAACACCCAGTGTAGTAAAGTCTATTGTTACTTGGGGGGAGTGGGTGAATGGGACACTTGATGCCTGAGGTGCCATTAAGGAATGCATGACTGATTGCCAAAGGAGTTATTAATTATTCAGGGCGCTGAGAACAAAGCGGCTCCAGTTGAAGCTGAAGTTGGGGGTGACTATATCCCCCCCGTCTATCTTGGCACCTGGTAATATGTCATTTGTCATTCAAGATCATGCCAAAATTTCTTTACAAGAAACTCACTTTACCCTCTTGCATGGAAGCTGAGATGGAAGGTGGAAATCCAAGAAGCTTCTGAATGACCACCCTAATTTGAAATGTGTTTTGTCAGATGTTTTAAGCTTTGTATATGTACCAGGCATTCATTATGAGAGATAGTAATTTTGTGGTGGGTAGTTATTATTGGCTTAAGAACCATTTCTCAACCTGAGGCAACTGGAGCTGAAGTTTAGATATTCGGTTTAGACACTCAGAATAAAACTAATTAATCACTCCTTATTACTAGCACAACCAAGCTGTATAACATCAGCCACTTGACTTACCATAACTTTTCAAACATTAAATATATATATATATATATATATATATATATATGCATTAAAGATCTGGTATCACATAATTCTTGATCAAAAAACTTCCATCCATTGAATTTTGATAAACTTGTGTTTTATCTACATTGTCCTTTGTGTGACCTGTATCAGTTCTAGTGTCAAACTAACATTGTGAATTCAGGTGACTTGCAAATTCCTGATCAATTTTATGTGTGTGAGGGGGGCGGGGGATGTCATGGATTCACAAATTTTAATCCTATATTTCATGGATTTAAAATATTGTCAATGGTCCGATTAGTATTCTCATTTAAAAATCAATAAGGATGCAATCGTATGCATGTTTAGACAGAAAAAAGGCCCTACGACTCCCAGATTGCACCCTAAATGATGCTGACCTCCTATGGAATATGTAGTGTTATGGTATATAGTCAGAGTGTACATATTTTCTCATCCTTCTTCAAATTTGACCAGTTCTGTCCATTTGATTTTATATATTGATTTGAGCCAGATCATTCTAGTCCAATTCATTATTTAATTTCTTCAGGAGATTTCCATTTATTAGCTATTTAGAACACACACACATTCACATGCACATACTGCTGTTAGCCCCAGAGGGAAAAACTCCTATTGGTGCCAATGTGAGCTTCATCCTAGAACTAATAGCAGGAATGTAAGTGACAATTTTCATTGGGATTATGGCTGGGGAGGGAGGGGATATAAATCACCTCTCCATTTGCTGTGGTACCAATGAAAATAGGAGGGTCCTCCCCACACCTGCTTCATAGTGAGGCACTTAATGTTACATGTAGTCCAGCCTAACAGGCATTAAAATTCAAAACATGTTAAACATCTGTTAAAATGACTTAAGTAACAACTGGTATGAACACAGAAGTTTTTTCTGTAATTTGGTAGACTTGTCTATCAAATGAAAGAACGCAGGGAAATGAAATAGATTAATAATTCATAATGTGCTTTTAGACTACTTGTGGTGTTTTTTGTTGTCATTGAAAACTAGGTTTTAGAGAGGGAGAGAGAGATACTTTAAACTCCAAGGAGATCTATCAGTCAAGAATATCTTCTATCTGATTCAGGAATTTCCCTGAATTCCATATGAAATAATTCCATATGAAACATCTGCCTGTATAAATTGTTTAATTTACATGATTGATTTTTTTTAAAATGAAGTACTTTGTTAGCAAGAAATTTGTTTTTGTTTTTCAGGAGGAAAAATAATTACTACTACCATTCCCCAAGTATCTCTCAGTTAATATATCAGTGATTTAGAACCTTATTCCAATAAATTGACTGGACTATTATACTACCTGCAATGTATGGGACCAAAATAGGCTGGGAGGATATTATTTCCCCAAAGCTCCCTGGTGCATCTAGGAATCTAATTACGTATCTAGATACCTGACTCTTCTGTGCTAGTCAGTATTATACTAGGATGAACAAGTTATTTGTTTATATCTGGAGAATTTACTTCCTTTTTTCTTTTGTTTACAAGCATGGGGACTGAATGTTGTGTCTCATAGCTGATGAGAGAAGGCAGCCAGGATACCATTGTGCTCTTATATGCACAGCAACACAAGGGAATTAGGATTGCCTTTTCCAAGCTGTGAGGACAAGGAGTACTTGCAGAGGGTGAGAGGCTGAAATCAAACATTCTCTGGGTAGTTTTTCTCCACAACTTAAAAAAAATATTAACTAAAGGCAGCTGTGAAGTCTACAATCTAGGGCAGGAACTCATATCATGTACCTTGTATGTAGTATTTATATTATTTCTGTTTTTTATTATGATGATTATGCTGTCAAAGGACAAAAAGATCCCAGCCACAAGAACATACAGTCCTTTTTGACAGTTGGGGCATAGGAAGGAAAGCCAGGTAACAAGTCAAAAAGCAATAAGTTTAACTACCTGTGCTTAAGATTTGTTTCAGTTAGGGATGCGGGCTAAGAGGGAACAGTATAGGCCTCACAGAAAAGGTAGGTCCTGTGGAGGGATTTGAGGTGAGAAGTAGCATCACATATATTAACTGTTCATGGAAACTTTGCTATGCATTGATTGAGTCTGCAGTCCTATACATACTCATCTGGAAGTAATTCTCACTGAACTCAGTGGAACTTACTTATGAGTAGACATGCAGAGGATTGTACTAGCGATTCCTCAAATAGACCAGGATACTGCCCGATGGAATTAGTCTTTTAGTGACAGTCCTTGAAAGGGGGGAAATAGTCATGGTGGCCTTGTCCAGTGCCCTCTCAAATCTGGTACCTAGCCTGTACTAGGCTGTACTTTGATTTCAGGTTTATAATACCTCTAAGGCAAGGGTGGTCCACATGCAACTCTCAGCTCAATTCCATACAGTCCTCCTCAGCCTAATTTTAAAAGTTCTCTGCATGTGCCCAGTTCAGACCCTTAGCAAGAGTGATCTCTCTCTTCCTGTCAGCCTGCTTCATGGGAACAAAGGAGGAGAAACAATAAATGGGAGGGAGAAAGAGAAAAGGGGGGCACCCACTGCTGACTCTGGCCCTGCCCACTGCTCCCACCCACCACCAACATGCAGCCCCCAACAGATTACCTGCAAAGGATTGTGGCCCTCAGCAAAAAAAGGTTGTACACCCCTGCTCTAAGGCATTGTATAGCATGAATCTCATAATTCGCTTGGAATATATATTTGCAGTTACATATATCTTTGCACTGGTATTTATCCATGTGATACTTTTGTGAGGGATATAAATGGCAAAATGCAATTTTGTGAGGGATATAAATGGAAAAATGCAATTTCCTGAGTACTGAGATTAAAAAGAACCTCAGCTTCTGCTGCAAATTTGCACCACTACTGTTAACCTCAGATCAACAGCACAGGAAATATTTCAGAGCCATTTTAGGTACATTCTGGACCACCTTAATACAGTTTAGAAGGCAGCTTCTCCAGAGATGTGTGAATGCCCTTGTGTATCCAAGCTGTACCATACAGGTCCGCAGGCATGATTATTGTTGGGTGCAAGACCAACACCAGATACTGTGAGTAGGGATGCACAAATCTGTTTCTCTTCTATAAAGTTTTCATTTTTTGAAGCACAAGGTTGCTTCATCCCATTTCTGCATCACTTTGCAAATGTTTTTAAAGTCTACATGAACATTTGTATACATTTTTGTATACATTAAAATTCATATGCATATTTGTATGCAGGAAAATTTGCATATATCTTTGTATGCAGGAAAATTCATATGCATTTTTGTACACAGGAAAATTTGTATGTATTTTTTTTCCACTTTTTTTTATTGGACGACTAGTTTGGAAAATTTGGAAGAGTAAACTGAGGGATTATCAGTTTGCACTTTCATTTTGAAAGGGCGAATTAGGGTATTGTTTTAAATTATAGACCAAAATAAATATCCCTAACAGTGATAGTATTTGCATATTCTGTGGGTGATTTCTACCATCACAGTAGGTCACAGGACCAGTGGCAGTTTCAAATGTTACAAAATAGTGGCCTCAAACAATTTTCATTGCCCCCTCTGCCAAAATACATGAAACTCCTATTCTGAAATGATACTGAAGGCAAGTAAATACATCTTATTGGTACTTAACAGCCTAATCCTATGGCCACTAGACAGCGTCTGGGACTCCAAGGTCAGAGCTGGGATTCCAAGCTCAGAGCACCTTCCCCCACCCCCTGCTCACAGCTGGTATGGAAAGAACCATGCCAGCTGCTTGTCCAAGGTCACAAACACGACCTCGGAGATGGGGTTTTGTGGGCGTTCCGGGGGGAGGGGAAGAGACTGGCGCCATCAAGATACGATGTATCCTGGTGGCGATTCGGCCTCCTTCCCTCCCGCTCTGAGATGCTGCACTTAGACTGCCAATTTTGGCCATCTAAGTGTTTTGCAGGATGGGACAAGTGCAGAGGTGACCTTCACCTCCGTGCTCCTTCCGCCCTGCATAAGATGCCCGTAATCCTCTGTGTTCAGAGGGCTACAGGCATCCAGATTGGATTGCACCCTAACTCTGTTTAAACTACAAATAAAGTAATAACCATGAGATCTTAGTAGTTAGCGATTAATTCCTATTCATATATAGAAAACTTACTGAACTACTTTCTGAGGAGGGTGTCTTGCCTGTCTATATTGCTCAACAATGCTCCAATTTCCTACAGGCTTGAATTTCTTAAAGGCACTAATTACAAACTCAAGATGATGTTTTCTTGTTTCACTTTCATGAAGGAATTCCAGATACAGTAAAACCTTGGATTGCAAGTAACTTGGTCTGCAAGTGTTTTGCAAGACAAGTAAATTTTTAAAATAAATTTTAACTTGATAAACAAGCGATGTCTTGCAATACAAGTACAGTAATACCTTGGATTACAAGTAACTTGGTTTGAGAGCGTTTTGCAAGACAAGCAAAATTTTTAATATTTATTTAATTTTTTTTTACTTGATACACAAGCGTCGTCTTGCAATACAAGTACTGTAGTATGGCTTAAATTAAAAATCTCTGTACAAATTTTTTTGGGGGGATTTCGTTTTGATATAAGAGTGTTTTGGATTACAAGCACCTTTCCGGAACGAATTATGCTCTCAATCCAAGGCATGACTGTACTGTAGTACGGTCAAGAAAAATGAAGACTTTACACTATCATTCTTTATTGCAGCTTAAATTAGAAATATGTGTACAAATTTCTTATGGGGAATTTCACTTTGATATACACGTGCTTTGGATTAAAAGCACATTTCCAGAACGAATTATGCTTGCAATCCAAGGTATTACTGTACCAGGAAAAGTTCTGCTTTAAGAATCAGCAGTTCAGCATCCATGGCCAGCCTAAATGCCACAGCATGAGCCCGTTTGTGCTTTCTGAAATAGTCTTTGTGTTGAGTATTTATATTTACTGTATTTCAAGCTGGTTCCTATTCATGTATTGGAAGATAGGCAGTTCATGTCAAAGCAGCTCTTATATATAACAAATCCTGCAAATAGTAACTAATTGGCTACTGAGACAAGATTTATTTTTCAACATGGGAAGGTGATAAGATGAGAATGAAAATGAAAATAAAGTATTTATTATAAACAAAATAATAATTCATCATATCGTCTCTGAGGAACTTTTAGGGAAGAGCAGATATATAGCGGAAAAGAAATAAATACAGTTCAGTAGATGAGAGATCAAACAGTGCAGCTGTATCTGAACGTATCAGCCAAAATGGGCTAAAAGCTCCAGATTTACTAAAAGCACATTTGGAAATGGGAAATTCTTGGCATAATAATGACACCGTACAATGGCTCCAGGGCAAACGTCTGGCTACAGAAAGATTAATGTATAGATATTGTTAGAGCTGGTAAGAAAACTCTTTTGTTTCTCCGGAGAGGCTGTGGAAATGTTTAGATTTGCACCTGCTATCGCTCTGCAGTATGTGAGCTGTGTTAGTGTACAAAAGGAATATGATCTGATCTGTCATTTGCTCCCCTTTCACAAATGCTCTGCTATAGCTATAAGAAAGGTATGGTCAAGATAGCTCAGGCATTTACCTAGTAGAAAAACAGCTTCTTGAAATAGTCCCAAGCTGTTGCAACATCTTTCCACTTCTCCTGTCATTCGTCTCTAAATAAACAAGCAGATTTGGGGACAGGGAAGGCATGTCAGTGTCCCTGAACTTAGTGCACTGTTTTCAGAATACTGCTGAAGAATATAAGTTTCTATTTTGGTGTGGCATATCCTTGTTTGATCTAATGATGTTATTGGTGATCTCTTCAGGTGCACAAGTTTTAACCAAGTCTTAAGCTGTTGTCGTTGAAGTTATTTTTCTTTCATACTTATGTAAATGTGCTCTTCTGTATTGAAGGGGCTTGTCAAAATCTCTGAATCCCAGTTTGTTATTGACAAAATGCATAAATAACTTTGTTTGGTTATATGTTTCACTAAAGGGCGGCTGTTCTAAACTTCCAAAAACAAAACAAAAAAACAGTGTGACCGTGTCATGACAGTGATATTACCATGGCCTTTCCCCAAGTCCAAAATATACAACTTTGCATGCATTAAGGTGCTAGGTTCAGTCTCTGATATCACCAATTTAAAAGGATCTCTGGTAGTACTGGAAAAGTCTCTTGCCTGAGACCTTGAGCAGCCATTGCTAGTTAAAGTAGAAAGGAGAGGACTGGTTGGACCAGTGGTCTGAATAGACAGCATCCGTCTCATTTGGTCTAACTTAACTGACAGAGCAATCTTATGATCCCCTGGAGTGCATCCCAGTAACCATTGGATTGCTCGGAAAAGCCCTTCCAACCCTACCCTCCCCCCGGCTCCCTAACAGCCAGAATGGAAACAACCATGCCAGCTGCCCTCCTAAGTCAGAAAAGCAACCTTGGAGGAAGAGGAAAGGGAGCATTCCAGTGGGCAGGGAGGGGAGGAGACCAAAGAGGCCAGGATATGAGATAGCCAGCCTCTTTCCCTCCCCCTCAAAACTGCCCTCACTAGACAGGCTGAAAAGCCCATCTATTGAAAATTGCCAAAGACGGAGGATGGGGAGGTGAAGATTGCCTCCACCGCTCCTCCCACCTTGTCGGCTTCAGCCCAGCAGGGCATAGGAATCTCGGAAGTATGTGTTACGAAAGGAGAAATAATAGATCCAATTTATGCCATAGTGTTTTTCATTTAATATTGTAAGGCATCAGCAGTTGCGAGCAAGGCAATCTGGCAACACAGTCTAGATGCCTTAATCTTGGCACCACCAGAACAGCTTGCTGGTGGGAGGAATGACTGGCCTCATGTCTTGCTGTTATGCTTATGCCACCCTGGCAGTGACCTGGGAAGCCAGTGGGAACCCTGCTGGCCTTTATGTAAGAACTGTTTTAGGGTTGGTTCCTTAGTCTTTGTTGCTTGAGTAGCCCCCACAGCCCCCAGTGTGACCCCCCCACTACTGTCCAAGATTTGTGTGGACCCCAAAAATTTTAAGTTTCCCCCCAAACAAAATGGCATCAAGAGCTGCTAGGATGCAAACAAGCTAATTTTGACTCTTTCAGGACTCCATAGCAGCTATGGAGCACAAAATTAGGTCGCTAACAAATTAATATTGACCCTTTGGCATTCTGTTGCAGCTATGGACAACATCTTGTTTTTATGGTTTTTATTTTTTATTCCCTCCTGTTTTTGGCACCTGCATGGGGGGGGGGTGACCCAGAGGGGGTCTGGGAGGGTGAAATTGTCCCCAGACCTCCCGAAGTTGCTCACCCCCTGCCTTCCAGAATCCATTCTCTGCTCTGTCATGGACCACATTGCCTGCCTCTTTCTGAGTCTTGCTGCTTTTAGACTTGAGCTTTGCCTGCCCTGGACTATGCCATTTCCCTTAGACCCTCCTGGACCATGATGCGTATGCTGTTACTGGTTGGACCAGTGGTCTGAATAGACAGCATCCGTCTCATTTGGTCTAACTTAACTGACAGAGCAATCTTATGATCCCCTGGAGTGCATCCCAGTAACCATTGGATTGCTCGGAAAAGCCCTTCCAATCCTACCCTCCCCCCGGCTCCCTAGAGTATAGACACAGTGTACTGATATGACAGTATAGAGCAACTTGATTCTTCAATATGCTTTGGTTCATTTGGTTTAAATTATGTAGAAATCTGTGTTCTACAGGCCTCTTTTTTTTGTATACATTGTGTCCTGTTCCCTATTTGTGGATCAGGTGATTGGATATTTTGGTTAATCTATGTGGAAGATTCTGCATGTGGGCAGAGAGTTGTGAATAATGATTTTCAGATCCTTCGAGTCCAAGGATTCCATACTATGTTAGCCTTTAAGTAAACTAATGGCTCAGGGCCATGCAACTTTACATAAAAATGACTGCAAGCACAATCAATAGAGACTGTTCATACCTGTCCTTTTACATAGCATTCACTGCTAGGAAGCAGAACCTATATTTCCCGACGGCACCCTACATCTCTACAGTTCCTGCATCCTACCATCCTTCAGGGTGCCAAATGTGCAAAGGAACTTTAGACAGACACAGCTACAACACATGGTGTTCCTGTGAAATCAGTGCCCCTGTGGCCTTACTTTGTGCCTCTAGCTCATTCCAAAACTAAAAAGTGACACTACTACTATTACAGCATGCAAACGAAAACTGAACAGTACAGGCTTGTAAATAGCCACTTGCATACATGGTGAGTAAGAATTGCCTGCAGGTGATCAGGCAGGGAACCTTAAATTTTGGCTATCTCCCCCCCCCCCCCATTTAAGACTGATCTAAGGTTTCCCTTTATTTTGTGGATAGACACATTAGCAAAATATTTGTGTGGGTACCAGTAACATGTGTGGTCTTACTTCATGCCACACGACTAGATAGCTGCTGGATATACAGTTGCTTCAATAGATATAACAGTCTCATAGAATCATAATTTTCAAAGAAACTACATTGTAGTTAAACCAGACAGCTGGCTGTTACTCCTGAGCTCCATTCAGACCACAATTACTGCAACTAGCAAACATGTGAATTGCAGAAAGGAAAATAGTTTGCGAAGAGCCCCCACAACAGCTCATACAGTGCAGATAAAGGTGAACAAAGTTCCTGCTTGTTGGTATTAAGAGATCTGGAAGTTTTGCTTACTGGTACAATCTGAGGTGCAGTGATTTTAGACTAGTGCCCTGAGTACCAACAAAGAATGATACTTCTATTCAGATCATTTCTTTGTACATGACATCTCAAATGTATTGTAGTGTTTTCAATGTTATGAGTAACACAGCTGAGCTCCTTTGCATTATCTGTATGAGTTTTATCATCAAGAGTGTGGATCACCTTCAGCCAGCATTTAGCATTTAATTAGAAATGCAAACAATCTTAGAAAGAAGTGCTGCCATTTAAACTGTTAGCCTGAAGTAGGAATCCCATGAGTTAGGAAAAACACTTCAGTTCTTTTGATGATTGCATAGGCTGCAGACTGAAAAAGAGAACCATGCTTCACCTTCCATTCCCCCAGCCTTATTTTTAAACTCAGTTTTCTGGACTAGGACTCGGGAGATCCGGGTTCAAGTCCCCACTCGGCCATGAAACTCACTGGGTGACTTTGGGCCAGTCACTGACTCTCAGCCTAACCTACCTCACAGGGTTGTTTTGAGGATAAAATGGAGGGGAGGAGGAGGTTTATGTAAGCCGCCTTGAGTTCCTTGCAGGAAAAAAGGCGGGGTATAAATATAATATATAAATAAAACATTCTCCTATGGAGAAGCTGGCTCAGCTTCCTGTATCTCTACACCTTTTGAATGTGAACTAATCTGTAGCAAGCAATAGTAAAACAAGAAAGCCTTGTTATATCGCATCCTTCACTCAACAAAGGAGAGAGGACCATATGCCATAATTGCCTAGAAAGTGGCTTTGTTGAAGCCTGTTTATAATTTAATTTTTATTATTTTTCATTGTTAGTAAGCTTTCCCCACTACTTCAATATCATGATCATATTCATTAATATTCGGCCAATGGTCTTCAGACTAAATGGTCTTCAGTCTCCTTTTTATTTGTTTTTTTTATATGCAATTATCCTTGTGTTGTCTCTTTATTTTGATAGAGCATGTTTGTGTGTGTGTTTGCCAATTATACCTCTTCTCCATCCTTATGATGTTCTCTCTTCCTCAAATTCTGGCTAAAAATAGAGGGTTGAATCCAGTGGTGCCATTCCACTAGCACAAAGCTTCTACTGCTTGCGGAAACCCATTTTAATCCAAGTGTCAAATCCAATAGTTTATTTTGCTTGCACAAGCCCTTCCACAAAGTGGCACACAAGGTGGTGCATACTGTGTTGCACAACTCATTACGACTTCATATCACTATGTGTTGCTTGCACTAGTTGTGCTGCATAGGGCATGCTCACACATGACACTAACCCACCCTAGCAATAAGCCAAGGTGGGTTGGTTGTTGGCCAAACAACTCACAGTGTGCCCGACAGACTTATTGAATAAGGTTAAGTCTTCCTTAATTATTAACTGCCTTGTTAATAGTATTTCAAAAAATTCCTTTCCATGTCAAGGAAGTCTGAAAGCCTACATAAAATCTCCAAAACTATTCTCATCCTTGCTAGCTCCTTACCTAAAATAGCTTTTGTCCACACTAAAATTTGTTTGTTTGCCACATTTGGTTGCTTGTATCTGACTGTTGAAACACAGTACAATTCCCCTTCCCTGCTTTATCATTAATTCTCTCATAATGCTGATACACATCCTCATCAGAGGTGCCACTGAATATGGTCTCCTCATGGCAAATGATCTGTGACGACACCATCCTTTCACACTAGGACACGCCACATAAACCCTTCTCAGGCTAAGCACCAACACTTAAAAACCTGAGGGGAGGGTCAAATGAAACCTTTCCCCTACCAATGAGGGAAAATATTAATACAAGTTATTAAGGATCTATTTTAAATTTATGATAATGTGGGTACAAAGCTGTGTGTGTGTGTGTAGATTTAACAGTAATGCAGGTTAATAACACCAAGCTGACACGTAGGATTTGGGTAGCAAACAAAATAAAAATAAGTTGAGAGAGTGTTGGGAGTTAGGTTAGTTGGGTTATTCGTGTCTTGTCTGTCAGGTGTTTTGAGAGAAATCAGTGCTTGTCTGAGGAGTGAAAGTATTTAGAGTTATAGGGAAGGCAGAAGAGAAGCCCAGGCCGGGGAGCAAATGCCATCAGCTCCTGAAATGACCATCACCGGCCAGGGAGGACTGTTGGGGCAGCCCCTCCCCCACCTTCCCTGGGGCTATTTAAGACCTGTGTGTCCTGAGGGAAGGCAGAAGAGAAGCCCAGGCCAGGGAGATTGTACCAGCAGCTCCAGAAGAAACCTTCAGTTGGCCTGAGAGAACTGGTGTATGTTTGGTTTGGGGGTGTGTGATGTTTGTTTGTTTATTTAAACATTGTAAACCGCTTTGGGTGCCTTAGCAGAAAGGTGGTATAGAACTGTAATAAATAAATATAAATAAATGTACTTACCGCAAGGAATGTTATCTCCACAAATGATGGGGCCAGCCACACATCACAGGGTAGAGCGTTCCAAAGCCTGGTCATTGGAACAGAAAAGACCCTGTCCCATGTACTCACCAACCATACTCGCCAACTGAACCTCCACCAGCAGTGGGACATGGAGCAGGGCCTCCACCAATGACCAGAGTAGGTGGGCAGAATCATGGGGAGAGGAGGGGAGAGGAGGCCCTGGTCTGAAAACTTTTAGGGATATAAAGGTAATAAATAGCACGTTGAGCTTAGAAACAAGCCGGAAGCCAATGAAGCTAGTACAAGAGAGAAGCTGCTAAAATAAGCAGTCTAAAATAATGAGTTTAAAATAACAGCGCAATCAAAACTCATTGCTGGATTTGGCGCCAGCTGAAATTTCTGAAAACCTTTCAAAGACAGCCTCACATAGAGCACATTGCAAATTTCAGCTTGGATGTGACTAAGCACGAGTGGCCAACCTGGTACCCTCCAGATGTTTGGGGCTCCAATTCCCCATAACCTGTAGCCACCAAAGCTATGATCAGGGAGTTTTCATTCAAAACATCTGGAGAGCAGCATGTTGCCTGCTCCTGGAGTAGGGCATATGTGACACTGGCCAGACTTGCCTTCTCCAATAAAAGGTACAACTGGTGTAGCAATCTAAACTATGCTAAAGCACCTTCACAACTGCCACCTGGGCATCCAGTATCAGTGTCAAGTCCAGAAGGAGGCCCGTAGCTCAGTGGTAGAGCATATGTTTTGCATACAGAAGGTTCCAGGTTCAATAACTGACATCTCTTGGTAGGACTAGGGAATCCTGCCTGAAACCCTGGAGAACTGCTGCCAGTCAGTATCACCAATATTGGGATAGATGGACCAGTGGCCTGACTCATGTAAGGCAGCTTCCTATGTTCCTAACATTCCCAAGCGGTGAACTTGGGTTTTCAAGAGAGTGAAACCTTGGCCAAAACAAGTTGTGCACCTCATTTATGATTAATTTGATGCTTATTTTAAAAGTTTCCAAGTCACTTTGAACAGCATCCATGAAAAATCAGGGTACAAATATCTATTTTATTTAGTATATTTTTGTAATGCCTTCTTGGGTGGTTTACATAAAAGAGAACTATAAAAATGCTTTAAATAAATAAAATGAGTTCAGCTAACTAGAACTTTTGGTCAACAAGGTCAGATACTAGGATTGATGGGGGAAGGAAGATAGCTTGAGGTATCCACTGAAGGAGAACATTTTATGAGAAAACTCATTCTTTTGTGCGATTTTGCACATTACAGAACATGTAATGACATGAATGAAGGGAAATGGCACTAGTATAAAGCCTCCAGCTTTCTTAGAGTGCATTCCTTAAAGATCATTAGGAATGAATGTGTGGTTATATTGACAGTATAAATAGTTATGTAGTTGAAAAAAAATGTATGCACTTGGAAGTTTAGACACAAGGATAACTAGAAACGTTAATTTTGTAAAGTAGTTGAGGTTTCCTAATTTTAGCCTCATCTTATGTACCATTAACATATAACATCAATATAAAACTTGCACAAGTATAACAGTGCAAGAAGCATGAGTTGTGAATTACCAGTAAAAACAACAAATATCACAGACCTTGCACTTGCAACCACAGTATACACTACCTGAGCAGCCTATGCACAGTCACAAGATTTCAAAACTGCATGAATAGGACAGATGAAACAGATACATGACACACATCATTGCTACAATTTCCTGTCACTGTGTTGTCCACAAAGATGACACCTGCTCCTTCCCTTAGCGTCAGCAGTGGCAGGCCAGTTCCGAGTATGCCCATAGACTCAACCCAGGTTTGATCAACCCATTGACCTAGGTCTAATAGGAAAATACATATTTTGGGATGTTCTCACCATCATGGATTCAGCTTCCAAACAAAATAGGCATTTAAACAGGCAATGTCCATTGCATTGGGGCGGCGGGGTGGGGGGACACACACAATATTGGCCACTGTTCTGTTTTTATATTTACCGTATTTTCCGGCGTATAAGATGACTTTTTAACCCTGGAAAATCTTTTCAAACGTCTGGGGTCGTCTTATACGCCGGGGGTCGTCTTATAGGGTGGGTGCTGAAACTATCTGCGGTCGCCGCATATGGTTGGGGGAGCTCAAAAACGGCCGCGGCGACCGTATGAAAGCAGTATGAAAGTACAGAGCAAGCTGCAGCCATCAGGGATGCCTGGGGTATGGAGAAAAGAGAGAGAGCGGCGCTGTGCCCAGAAAGCTGAAGAGAGAACCAGTTGCAAAACTGCCCATACCTTGCCTCTGCAAACAGGCTTCTTCCAATGAATCTGCTTTTACACGGGAGTAAGCCGAGGAGAGAACCATGTGGTTGCAAAACTGCCCATAAAACAAACAGGCTTCTTCCAGTCAGGAGCGAGACTCTGCAAACAGGCTTCTTCCAATCAGGAGCGAGACTCTGCAAACAGGCTTCTTCCAATCAGGAGCAAGACTCTGCAAACAGGCTTCTTCCAATCACAAGCGAGACTGACGATAGCTTGTATGTACCTAAATGTTGCCTAATTACTAAATAAGAATGTGTTCCGTTTTATGTTTAAAATATTGATTTCTGTATTTTGGGTATGTAAATGTTGCCTAATTACTAAATAAAAATGTGTTCTGTTTTATGTTTAAAATATTGATTTCTGAATTTTGGGTTAGAAAAGTGGGGGTCGTCTTATACGCCCAATCGTCTTATACGCCGGAAAATACGGTACTATAAGCCACTCAGAGAACTTTCTGTTGTGGGGCAGCATAATAAATAAATAAATGTAATGCTTCATCCCATACGAGCCTGCTGGAACCCTGAGATCTTCTTCGGAAGCTCTTCTCAGAGTGCCCCCTCCAAAAGAGGCTAGAAGGGTGGGTACTAGGGGAAGGGCCTTCTCTGTTGTGGCACCCCATCTATGGAATCAGCTCCCCAAGTCAGTGCGCCTGGCATCTACCCTCTTTCATGTGCCAGGTAAAGACCTTTTTATTTGCCCAATATTTTAATGGTTGATTTTATTCCTTTTATTATAGCCACTGTACCTCTGGATTAAATTTATTTTGGCTGCTTGTTTTTATCATATTATATTTTATATGTTTGGTTTTTTTAATATTATTTTTCTTGATATTTTTGTGTTGCTTTGTTTTGTAAACCACCCAAGGAGCCTTTTGGCTGGTGGGCGGTGAATGAATGAATGAATGAATAAATAAATATCAACCTGTCTGCCACAGGAATGTTTTCTTAGCAATTTTTAAATCCAGATTACCATATAAAGTCAGTTTAGCATGAGAAAATGGGTCAAACTGTAATTGACGAGATATAATACGCCACACCTCTCTAACTGCCATAATTGTAGGAGGCACCCTGTCTGTTTTAGTATAGCAAGACCCTAATACCATCCATTTAGAGGGAGGATCCAGACATAAGGATTCCAAAACTGACCAAGGTGGCTAATCTAATCTAAGTGGAAAAGACCAGAATTTAGAACTAGTCAACAAATAAGCCCGATGATATAAGGCAGTGATGGCGAACCTATGGCACGGGTGCCACAGCTGGCACGCAGGGACCTCTCTGTGGGCACTCGAGCCATTGGTCACCAGATCGCAAAAAGACTGTCCCCTTCTGCAAAATACGAATGATTTTGTTCTTTCTCACAGTGTGGAACAGAATGATTTTATTCTAGAATTCCTGTTACAGAATTCTTTTCTACATTGTTATCACATTTAAAAGATTTTGAAGAATGATGCACAGAGCATGGCTTGGATGTAAAGCCCTAACAGTTGACCTGAGTGCTGCATGTGTTGCTCTCAAACTAACGGAGTATGAGCCAAGGTTTGACAAATTATCAGCATGCATGCAATAGCAAAAATCACATTAATTGTGCAAAAGCATGCCCAATGCAAACTTTTACCTAATGCAGTGTTTGCAGTCCAAGACATAAAGTGTTTAAAATGTGTTAAGCATGTTTAGTTTTCTTGTTTATCTTGCTCATCCTAGTACAGGTTGACTTTTACTTTTACTAATCCGACACCTGTAGAAGCAGGGAAAGGACCCGGTGTAAAGCTTGCCCCATACAATTTCAGTCTGGCATATAATCATATTACAAGTTGAGAATCCCTTATCCAAAAATACATGTGCCTAATTATTTAAAAAGTTTGTATAAATTCCCTTCAGGCTATGTGTACAATGTAAGTACTATAATAATTTTTTGAATTGATTTTTTTTCCCCAACAAAAAACTGTATCATTGAAAGCTCTGTTATTCTTAACTCTCACTCTTGGGGTTAAATAGAAAATTTTAACCCAATTTGAAAATTCCATGGGAAAACCAAAGTTTCTCAACGTAGCAAAAATAATTTTCCAATGAATTTTGTCAAAGGCCTTTTCAGCATCCAAAGAAATATTAATTTCTATTATTGAATGCTAATATTCAGCCCTTAAGCAATATGTTGAGGAATTCTTGTCCCTAAGAAGTTTGAAGACTGTTGCTGTGATCACACAACTTTTCATTTTCATCCAGTCCAAGAGCAGTGGCCCCTGTCTTCTACAAACTTTGTTAATTTGCAGAGCTTTAAATTGTTCACATTGGGCATTCCTCCCTGCCCCGCCCATACTGAACACACACACAGATTATCTAGATCAGTGGTTCTCAACCTTTTTTGCCCCATGCACCCCTTTCACCATATGTTAGAATGTCATTCCCCCCTTTCCAAGATTGTCTGACTTAATCTGTGCCATACAATAAGGTGTGATGTCCTGCAGATTATGTACAATCTGTAGAATTGTAATTTGTAGAAAGATCAGTATTCCAACAGTTTGAGTCTGTGGTCCCCAATTCCCCCCCTGAAACCCTAAAATTCCTCCCCTGGGGGGATTTTCCCCTGGTTGAGAACCCCTGATCTAGATAATGAATAATGAATTTCAAAAGTCATGAGACTACTAATCAGGCCAACAGTATGAGTTACCTGTTCAGTGGGTAGGTCTGTAGAGGTTAAAAAAAATCCGCCTTATACTTTGGGAATTTGATTTCAACCATCTATGTCCTATGAACTTTACCCCCCACACACCCAAAGTAACTTTTCTGCAATGGAATTCCCTATATTGAAAATGGTGATAATAGCTATTCCTTTCTTTAAAAGAAAGCTACAAATAGTATAAACAGAAAGATCTTAGAGTGACAGTACTAGGCTAGATGTCCCCATGTTCTACTGTAAATAAGCATATAACTAAGCCTAAGTACAAGTAACTAAAATCACATATTCTTCCCGTTTGCCCCTGCCTCCTTTCTCTCCCCTTTCTCTGTTGTTTCCTCTATATCAAATTCTAGATCAGGCGTGTTGGACCTCTTTCAACCTGAGGTACAAATGCTTGAGAAGTTGTGTGGTTGGTGGATGGGGTTGAAGGCAAAAGTGCTAGGGCTAAAAGTACCAGTATATTTTGGCTTAAAGCGCTTATTGCCAGTATAGAGTATACAGTATACAGTATACAGTATAGAGCCAGTGTGGCATAGTGGTGAGAATGTTGGACTGGGACTCGGGAGATCCGGGTTCTATTCCCCGCTCGGCCATGAAACTCACTGGGTGACTTTGGGCCAGTCACTGACTCTCAGCCTAACCTACCTCACAGGGTTGTTGTGAGGATAAAATGGAGGGGAGGAGGAGGATTATGTAAGCCACCTTGGGTTCCTTGCAGGAAAAATGGTGGGGTATAAATATAATAAATAAATAAAATAAATAAGCCTTAGGAGAAGCATTTCAACCTTAGGAGAGGCATTTCCCAAGAGGTTCCTCAGAAGTTGCTTGGGCAGCAATCTGTCCTCTTGTGCTGTATAAAGCACCATGCACATTGATGTGCTATAGAAATGAAATGAAATAAATAAATATTAGATGGACTGTTAGTTTGACTCACTATAAGGGAGCTTCAGATGGTCAGAACACATGACATGGGCTGTACAGATGGGTCAAAAATGACCAGCTACAAACTTGGCTTGCTTTCCTTTTGGTTCAAGCTGTATATGTAAAGGTTGAATATTAATCTGTTGAATTGGTTTGTCACACACCTCATCAGAGACAATACAGCTTCTTGTGTTTCTGAGGAATTCACATAAACTGTTTGTCACACACATACACAATCTGGAGACATGAAAAGATGTGGACTGTTAAAAAGCCCAAATACTATTTGCAGTCACGTGAATCAGGGGCAGTTGAGAGGACAGTAAGTTTGTCTCTGATGTACTTGATCTATATTTATATGCTCAAGCTGTGTTGTTGTAAAAAGGAAAACCCTTGTAACTAACAGTTCAATCCTAAGCACATTTACTCAGAAGTTAGTTCAATTTACCTGGAAGCAATAGAGCTTGCTTCCAGGTAAATGTGTATTAGGATTGCAGCCTAAATCCCTCCAGTTATGCTGACTCAATACATCTTGTTTTTACAAAATTTAAGAATATTAAGGAGTTCCAAAAGGAACCTGAAACACAGGGATGATATGTGATGCTGGAATTGAAGCTCTTTTTATGTGGAGTGAAAAGGGACATTTTCAACCTTGGGCAGGACAAGCTCTGATTTGCAATATGTGTTGTACAGGAATGTTGGGTGTGCTCTTTATTATGATTTTAATGTAATGTACTGATGATTATCCATATTCAAATGAAATCAGTTCAACAAATATATAAAGATATCCTAAATCATATCTACACAGATTGCGTTTTTGTGCCCCCAAACATTTAAATTGATTAAAAATAGGGAGAGTCCTGTGCTTGACAGGGTTGGGCTAGAATAGTTTTGCCAACTTTTCAGCTCCCCTTGGAAGCTGTCCCTTTAACAGCAATTTGATCTTCAGTATTAGCAAGTGTTGATGTATGCCAGAATCCTCACCAGCTCATTTCTGCATATCAGACCTCTGTTTAAAAGCACAGGTGCAATTTAGGCCACTTTTTCTAGCCAGTGGGAAACCTGGGCAAGGGAGAGTCCTGTAGCCCAGCAGATTGGCACTGGGAACAACAGCAGGGCAACACAATCCGGACAGACTCAAATGCACCACAAACAAAAAGCAGGAATTAAAAGTGCCCTTCTCCTCTCCTCTGTGTTGAATTATAGATTGTAAGTTCCTTGGGCAGAGAGTGGTCATCTTGTACTTTGAAAACGCAATGGATATTGATGGTGCCATATAAAAAATATGATCATCATCATCATCATCGTCATCGTCATCATTATTATTATTGATGATGATAACAACAACAACAACAACAACAACAACAACAACAACAACAATAATCTATTATGAATTGTTATTGAATGGGAATGCTTATTTAGAGGATGTTGGTTCCATTTTACTGCTGAGGAACACTGATGCACAGTGGTAGGTGACTAGCCCAAGATCAGTCAGCTCACCCATGGTAGAGAATTGTCAAGTGGAAGTAAGGTATGTAATAGAGTGTCTCTGAAAAATATGCAAAGTGCTTCCCCCTCACCATTACATAATTGCAGCCTCACTTCTAGGGATGCACAAGTATCCCACTGCTTACTCTGAAAAGCATGACGCCTTTGCAAGCATTCAAATAGAACATTTTGTGAGTGTTAGATTCAAATGCTCACAAGGTGCCTGCTGCTGCTTTCCCTTGCCACAAGGCCAGTAATGTATCTTGGAACAAGGCAGGGGAAGGTGGTAGCAAGCACTTTCTAGACTTTTGTGGAGCTTCTTTTACTGTCCAGATTGGCACTGGGCCTACCAGTCCAAAAATTCCCACACTGATGCAGTAAACAGATGCTGTTTGTGTCCTTTCCCTCTGTAGACCCAGTCCCATCCATGGTGGGGAAAAAATGCTCCATCAGGGCCTCGGGAGTGATTGTCACCTTTCCCCAACCAAAGGTAAACTACTTTGCCTTTGGACATGGGGAGCTGGTGGCAGTGCTCATAGAATTAAGGTAAGCACAGGCCATGCTTACTAAGTTCACAGCAGGCTAGTCTGAGCAGATCCTATGTTCATCTCAGTCCTGTTCATGGGCATTTGAGCAGAGAGACTCGAGTCAAAGCCATCTCTGGGCCATTTCTATAGACATAGAAGAACAAGACCTCAAATTAAATGATTAAACACAGAAATTTTCAGGAAAATGTGTTTGCCAATTTACTCAAATCAGATTGTCAGCAAATGGAAGAAAAATTAGGTAAATTTAGGTTGCTATCTAAGGAATGTTTATGAACATTCCAACTTCTCCAAATCTTGAACAACTGTCAGAACACAAGCCTAGGGGACAGTTGTGGCTGTGTTCTCTGTTGGAAAGGGATTCAGCAGAGGAGGGAATAGGCAGCCCTATTTCAGTGTTGACCAGTTGTTGGGCAGTGTGTGTGAATGTTTTATGTATATGAGAGCAGTATATGAATTGCTTTGGAGTAGTGTAAATAAATGAGTGAGGTGTGTATGTGTAAGCAGGAATGTGTGAGAGAATGAAGGGCTAATGGATACTCAAATATATGAATTTACATATGTGCAGGGGAGGCTGGTGACTCCTATTTTGGTGGGGCTTCTAATCCATTGCAGGCAGTATATGGAGCTTTATAGGAGCTATCCGTGGTGCTGAATTCCATCTCCAAAATAGGTTCACCACCATGGAGCACCATGGATAGCTCCTATAACCCTCCAAATAAAACCTGCAATGGATTAGGAGCCCCACCAACATAGGAGTCGCCAGCCCTACTGCATAGGTACTCTGCTATTTATAAAGATCCATGATAATTTTAGGTATTTTTAAATGTATATTTTTAAAAGCAAGGTGAGAAGCAGCCTCGAGGTAGGATGAAGTCACAATGTAGTAGTATACAGAATTGCATGGAAGAAGGCTATATAGCAAATCATATAGTAAATCATTAGGACTGTACTGAGGCACTTAGAAATAAGTGCCAAATCACTAGAAACATTGGTTTTTATAGCCCATTACCAAACAACAAAAAGTCTTCTATAAATGATGATCAAGAATAGTTTCTCAATGAAAAATATGTCAACATCCTAACCCTTATTGCTCAAGACTCCATAAATCGCTTTTCTTTTGCTGCCTAGGAAGGCAAACAAAATGGCATTCAAATTAGTCTTTTTAAGCAAAAGTCCATCTGTTTCCTTTCAAACTATTGCAGCAGTGCCCGGATCTTTTAAAGCTTATTGTTCTTTAGTGCTGTAAAGATAAGTGGGAAAGGGTAGGAGACTTTGTCTTCTGCTTTCTCTTATTCCTCTTTCCACCTTCCAGCTTTACACAATGAATGCTGGACTGAACTCCATTGCTTCTTACCTGCACATGAGTGCCTGCATTCTCGTGTTAATGTGCACAGTCTTATAAGATAGAACATTAATTTTGAAGTGATATATGGGTCCATAAAAAAAAAAGGTCTTTCAAATTTTTAAATATAAATTATGGTGACCATTTAGGGCAGTGATGGTGAACCTATGGCATGCGTGCCACAGCTGGCACGCAGGGACCTCTTTGTGGGCACTCGAGCCATTGGTCGTCAGATTGCGAAAAGACCGTCCCCTTCTGCATTCAGCATCGGTTTTCCATAGTAACTCCTCTCCACTCATTCCTTGCTGGCCTCCACAGGCAGGCACACTCCAACATCTCCACCCCAGAAGCGGACTGCACAGGCGCCCAGCCCTTCTAACTGAACAGACAGCTCAGAAGCACAGCACGTGCGTGCCCGAATCTTTGCGCGCCCGGTGAAGAGCCATGCCCTGAGACAGAGCGGGGTGCGATTAGCTAGTGCCCGCTCCTCCTTCCTGCCAAATTTAAGGCACTTTGAAATAAATAAGTTGGTTTTGTGTTGCAGTTTGGGCACTCGGGCTCAAAAAGGTTCGCCATCACTGATTTAGGGCATATCTTTATGGTTCGTTCTTGCTTTTCTGATTTATGCCTTAAGATTAGCAGAAGAAAGGAATAAATGGCCAGTTTTAATAATATACAAATAAATATTGTGATCTGCTATGGATCTTTATTGGGACAGGTGCTATTTAAATGATCTGGCATCAGGGTTGAACTGGAAGTCAGGTTATTCTGAGTAGACTGTGATAACTCTGAAAGGATCTGGTCAATAAAATGGGAGCTAGCTTTCACTATAACTACAAAATTAAGCAGGTTGGGACACACACACACACTATATATATATGTTTTACATATGTGTTCTTACAACAGGGTTGTTCAATTAAATGTATTGGCAATAGTTCCAAGGGAGACAAAAGGGAGGACTTTTTCACACAACACACAACTTACAGAATTAATTACCACTGGGTGTGCTGATGCTAGTCCCTTGTATGGCTTTAAAAAAAACAATTAAACAAATTAATAGCAATGAATGGATAGGATGGATAGAAAGAAACTCTTCTAGCTCACATACAATAATTGAATTTGTGATCAGCCAATGGAGTTGCTTTGTGGTGAGTTTGGGATAGAAAAAGAGAATACCTCTTCATATAGTGGATGAAATTAACGATGGGCAAATGAGTGATGTTTTGGATCTCTAGGATTCTCCAAACGTCGTCTCACTGCTCATCTCATGCTCGATTCCCATTTGTGTTTGTGATCACTGCTTGCTTTGCGCAAATGGGAGATTTGTGCAAATCGAGCCGTGACCAAATTTGCGTAAAGACAAAATTCTCATACATCCCTACGAATGGAATTCATTATTGTAAGATGTGAGGATGGCTGATACTTAGATGACAAATTCATGGAATATAGGTCTAGCAATAGCTATGGACCATTTTGGTGAAAAGGAGCTGCCATGCATGGTAGCAGTATAGTTTTGAATGCTAGATGCTGGGAATAAATGGGATAGCTGTCACTTTAATGACTTGCTTATGAGAATCCAGAGCAGCTCATTATGTTAGGCCCCCAAATGTTGTTAGACTACAACTCCCATCATTCTTGACCATTGGTCATGCTGCCTGGGGATTGTAGGGGTTGTAGTCCAACAGCAACTGGGTACCCAAGGTTTGGAAAGCCTGATCCAGAGGCGTCTAGCTACTATTAGAAACAAGAGGATGACAGAGGGTCCTTTCATTTGGTTTGGTCCAGGAGGATGGTTCTTACAAGTTTTGTGGTGCTGTTTGACCATATGCTTTGCTGACTTTACTAACTTGCTCCCCACTTTCTTACGTTTACACCATTTTGTATGTCAGTGTTCAGAATATAAACAATATAATCTCCTTAGTCTTATTGCACAAACCCTCAGTCTGCAGAGTTTGGCCCTGAGAATCTCTTTACATTTAACATACTAGATAATTTTATATTTGTCAACACCTAGGTATGCTACTGTTTGTCCACTTTCAAAAATTAAAAGCAATTAAAATGTGTAAAGTATGTTTGGTGTGGTTTGAAGAGCCTTAACAGTCATACAAAATGCCTCAAAAATCGCATATAGTTTACATTCTATCTATTGCCCCCTCCCTGGTTCTGTGAATAGATATACAAATAGTTAGGAATTAAATAGCTCTAATCATAAATCTAGTTCAACACATTGTGGCTCTTTTAGGGGGATGCATCAAGTTTATGTTCAGATGGGTGTTTTTGTCAGTGATGACTGCATCCTTCCTATGGATATTTGATCCATTTATCACTCCCTCCCACTGGCATTGCAAAATAATCAGTTCACAAGCAAGCTGCTATGTGAAATCTGAGAAAGACAAACACATTCTCAGACTCCAAGCACATTGCAGCTAGCCACTTAGTTTGGTTTAGCTTTGAAAAAAAAAATCCCATATTTTATTCATATGAGTAATTTTAAGAAGGCCTTGAAAAGAAGGCATCCTTTAATTGTGGCTGACCACATCCCTCATAATATAAGTATGTACTGCCTTTGTTACTGGGTACAGTTCAATTATAACCACCTATGATAATAAGGTAGTATCTTGGGTTGTTTGTTCTTAGGTTTTAGATGTTTTCTCTCTGTAAAATAATTCCTACCTTTAATTTTTTTCTGCTTCAAATATGTTTCGCCTCTCTCTTTTTTTTTAATGATACGTGCTTATGTTAGCAGAAGCCAAGGAATTGTTATCATAAATGAACTGTCAACCAAACTTGTATATAAATCTCTGAATTCTTAATATTCTTTATTGAAACTGGCCTAAAATGTATTCTTCTAAAAGCTGATTCCCCCTCCCCATAACTTTTCATCCCAGAGCCTCAGGGCTCAATGCAAAATAGATGTTTTAAGTATTGGTGAATACACTGCTTCTCCCAACCCACTGAGATTAGTAAAATAGGAGGAAATGGGTGATAGGAATTAGAGAGAACTGGTTGATTGACTGTTAAAGAGAGCTTCAGCTATTGGGCAATATAGAAATGTAATAAATTAATAAAGGAAAAAAGGCAATTGGATCTGCAACAGATTTATGCAAGGGTGGGTCATGAAGGCCAGGAGGAGTTTGGACAAGGGAAGTACTTGTTTTAGCTCTCCACCTGTTCTCTAATTTACTGAATGATGAACATTTTTTAAAAAGAAAAGGGAAAAGTTACTTCTTCTACTCTGTTAGTAGATTATGTTATTGAAAACCATTGGCTAAGAATATGCTTAGAGATAACCTGCTCTTGAATTCCAAGTACAGTAATACCTTGGATTGCAAGTAACTTGGTTTGAGAGCATTTCGCAAGACAAGCAAATTTTTAAATATTTATTATTATTTTTTTGACTTGATATACAAGCGACGTCTTGCAATACAAGTACTGTAGTACGGCTTAAATTAAAAATCTCTGTACAAATTTTTTTGGGGGAATTTCGTTTTGATATAAGAGTGTTTTGGATTACAAGCACGTTTCCGGAATGAATTATGCTCTCAATCCAAGGCATGACTGTATATTGCAGAAGTAGCATTGTTCAAAGAAGAAGGGAAAGCACTCTATACATGCTGTTACTTTTAGTCCCATATCCCAGCACTCAATCCTGATCTTGGAAACAGATGTCTGGGCTGAGCTATATTGAGTCTTGGCACAAATCAAATCTTAGGGAAGTGGAAGATGACAAACTTTGTTATCACAAGAAACGTTGAAGGGGGACAGTTGTGGTTTTCTGGAAGGAAGGTGAAGGCCAAAAAAAAAAAAAAAGGATTTTTTAATGTAGGAAAAGAATGTACATGTTCTTTGGTTTTAGATTGTTCACAGTGGAGGTGGAGTTAATAGCTAAAGAGTTATGTTGGAACTTAAATCTGTGTGGGAGATATGTCATTACTCTGTGCATCCCAGTTCTTAATTCTAAGTGCATGGGAAGGGAAGATGCTGCAGTTGCTCAGTGGTAAGAGGAAATCATGTTTAAGCTTAGAGGCACTATCATTAAGTTTCTGTTACAAAATTCACTGCCATGGATTCATGGACTGATCTTGAGTTAGTCACATGTTGTTTGACTTGAGTGTTCATCAGCTGTAAGATTGGAGTAGTGTTGTAACAGAAGAATTAGTAGAGGAACAATTGACAATTGAGGCCAGAACGGAATGATAGGTGGAGTTAGAATCAGTTAGGAAAGTCATTTCGTGAGTAGAATCAGAGACAGGGTGTGGGTTAGAAGACAGGGAGAGGAGTTATTGAGAGAAGAAATGTTGTGTTAGGTGATTAGAAACACTATTTATTACTAATTATCAGATGACTACTTGTTCTGGATGTTCATATGTTCCATAAATATATGTTCCATTTTTTACCTATTTGTGTCCTGTTCTGGGTGGATTCCAAGGTTAGCAACAAATACTGGTTACTGCATTCACTTGTTTATGATTATACTGCTGGTGGGTTGTTTTTCTTTTTAGCAGCAAGGTAGGTCCCAGTGGCAGGGCAGCCAGCTCAAGTCAGGTCTGCCCCATGAAAGGTGTTAATCGCAGCCTGTTTTAAAAGTGGAAATCCACTTGCTGGCTCAGCTTGCATCAGCTTGAGTCAGTGCCAGCGTGGGGGAAATGGAATGGAATCCAGAGGGTCAAGTTGGGGAAATCCATTGGATTTCCCTCTCCCCCGCCAACAGATTCCTCACATGTCCCTATTTAGAAATACTTATTTTAAGAAAACAGTACTTCATTTTAAACATTATTGTTGCTTTGCCTCCCTAATTCCTAACATTTTGATCTGTTAATCTTGTTACCAGTGATCAGGAACAAGATTGTCCTGCATGGTTTCGATAAGACATTGTTGTCTACATACATGTATTTGTCTGAGCATAGGCAGCTGGTACTTTCTGCCTATATCAGTTGAGATTTCCAGTTTATAATCTACTAACTGTTGCCTGCGGCTTCGCTCGCGTGGATTTTAGGATTTGGGACGCCCCACACACAACAGTCATGCAGTCTGTCAGTCATTTAAAAAGTTTCCCTCCCTTTTCACCCCCTTAGAGAACATTCTAAATGGCTGAGGGGAGATTTGCATACCTACTCCTATTGGCCCCTGCAGGAATTCATACAAATATTCTAAGTGTTGTATGGGCTATTTGCATAACTGCTGCCCTGTTGTTTTACCCATAGGAGATTTGAGAGTGGGGTGATTTCCCACCCTTTTTCACCCCCTTAGGGACGGAATTTCCAAAAATTCTTCCTTAGTGGGTGTCTACGTCATAAAAACAATGTTCCTTCAAAATTTCACGTTCCTAGATTAAATGGTTTGAGCTGGGTGTTGATGAGTCAGTCAGTCAGTCAGGACTTCTTTTATATATATAGATTTATGAAGTTGAGGCCACCTTTTTTTATGGGATGTGATTTAATCAGCAATAATAGCCTGTTTAATTTTTTTTTACTCCAGTATAATAACTAGAGTTTTGGGTTCAAATTGCCTATTAATACTTCCATGCATATATATATATATATATATATGCATGTTCTAGATATAGATATAGATATATATGGGTCATCTGGCTTGGTTTAAGACATGATACCACTATTTGTTGGAACCATCTTAGAACTTTGAAAAAATGGAAACTTGACAATGTCAAGTGCTTGTTAGGATACATTTTATAGGCCAGAAATTCCTGCTCTTCCAAGTTGTCACATATTTTATTTCTAGGTTGTTTCTACTTGTTACTTAGAATAAGTGTGCATTTTTGTTAAAGGTATAGGCCTCCAAGTTTCATGATAAGAACAGACATTATATGCTTTTGTAGGACTTGGTTCCCTAGATAAAAAGGGACAACAACCCACTGCTGTCAGCTCTTCCAGATGTAACATTTTAGTAAAGCGGGGAGGATAAGAGGAACAGTGTTAAATAAATTCTGAAAAAGCCTGCTTATGCTTCAGCATGGCCTGCAGTGTAGTTCCTGGCAGACATATTAGTGCCCCATCTTCTTCTTAACTTCTTTAAAATGTAGATTAATGCATAAAGCTTTGACATGACTGAATATGAGTAGATGTATCTTTTGCATTGAGATGAACTTGGACTCTTTTTCAGCCTCCCTGCTGCGTTAATCTTTCATTTCTTACTGTACAAAGGGTACAGTAAGGGTAATAAGCATTCCTAACTAACCTTGCAGGAGGTATGTGTGAGGTGAAAAGTCATCTTATCAGTTTTAAACTCGCTGTATACATTTGGCTTAGGAAAGCTAAGGCATAAATTTTTTTGAAGTTCAGAGACCAAAATATTTTGCACTTGTTGCTAGGACACAAAAGGTAAACTTGCATTCTCTGGGAAGAATATATGTATGTCTGGGGTGGGAAAGAATGGCTCATTGTAAATGAGATATTTTTAAAATTATACAGGCAAGAAAAAAAACTAGGGAAAGACCATCTACTTACTAGAAGATAAACAATATTGTTATGAAAGCAGTAATAATTCAGATATTAATAGCTATGAGGAGAAAATCTGGCTCTTTCATTAAAGAATCAAGGTATATATAGTGGCCTAGTTTGAACATAACACTACCTTTGTGTTACATGCATAATCTTTGGGTTTGTGTGCTCCCCATGCCCTCTTCTCCAGCGTGGCTGCAAGGAAGAGATCGGAAGTTTTTGCTTCCATGTTCATTCAAACTTAGGTTAGCATTACTTATGTTCAGACAAACTGTGGTTAGTCTAAACTGTAATTTATTGAAAAAAAGTCAGCATCATAAATGAGAGATGAAGTTGTCTTGTTTCAGATTCAATAAACCATAGTTAAGACTAACCATACTTTGACCGGGTTTGGACATAACTAAACTGCAGTTAGTTAAAAATGGAAGTGAAAACTCCTCTCCTGGAGGAGAAAGCTTAAGCGTCACATAATGCTAAACCATAGTTTAACAACACACCTAAATGCAGACCTTAAGTAATTAAGATTTGCATTTTACCTTCGTTGAAAAACTTTTTCCATGATTAAAAGCAAAATAGGCTAGGTAGCATCTGTGTGAGTTTACTCCTACTAACATTGACTTGGTTCTTCAAGCCCATTTTAGGCCATGATTGTGACATCTACCGATCTATCTTCACCAAGGCCACTGAAATTTGACCATATGCTTTACTGACTTGTTCCCTGCTTTCTTACATTTCCACCATTTTGCATATCAGTGTTTCAAATCAAAGGGATAAGTCCAGTAAGTTACAAAGTCCCATTAATTTCAGTGAGACTTAAGTGCAAATAGCTGTCTCTGAATTGGGGGCCACACATTTAGTAGCTGATTTATTATTGTTTTCTTGTGAGAAACTTTTCATTAATTGCTTACCTTTAAAAAAATTATTACTATATACAAGGGGTCAGCAACTGGCAATGGCTGGACTGAATATGGCTGTCAGTTGCCAGCGTAAAAGCAACAGGGAGTATTACCTTTTCAACATGGCCTTTTAATAAAGTAGTGACTGACCAAAGTGATATAATTTTACAGGGAATGTGTTGGTATAAATTCTGCGTCTAATACATATGGCTACTCGAAATATGTTGAGTGAAGATTCAGCTCCTAAAATTGATTTATAAATGTATGTGCTTGCAATCCCCAAATTCATAGATTTCATAGATCATAGAGTTAGAAGGAGCCTACAAGGCTATCGAGTCCAATCCCCTGCTCAATGCAGGAAACTAGAGGAGGGGTCTCCCATCCAAGTAATAACCAGGCCTGACCCTGCTTAGCTTTCCACGCTCAGAGAAGCTGAGCCAGCGTAAGCCACAGGCCTGTATATATTCCAGCAGAGTGGCATTGTGGAATAAGCTAAAATTGAGTTATAAAACACAGTAGGTACTTGCAACAAAACACTGCAGTGTGTAGTGCTTCTCTTCAGCATTCCAGCCACTCTGTACCATTGCATTGCTTCCTTCCCCTCCATCTTCCTTATTTTTACCCCAACTTTGAGTTAGCATTCCATGCCCACAGAGCATGCTCAGGCCTCATTGGGCTTTGGGTGGGGAGTTCTCAATTTTCAGGGGTGAGGTGAGCGTATTATACACTTGTGCACAATCCCAGCTACATTCAAAACTGTTCACCATTGATGTCTGCAGGCAGCACTCACTTTGCCCCTGGGGATATTTTGAAATAGCTTTTCAGTGTGAACCAGGAAATGACCTATGCAGCCAATGGGGCAGTTCACATGTAAGAACAGCCCATGGGTTAAACAAACATATGGAAGAGAGTGGGTGCAACAAACCATGGGTTAACCTCTGGGTTGTTTAGCCCCTAAACAACCCATTGGTCTGGGTTTTGTACATCACACTCATCAACCTAGGAATGAGCTGATTGTTGGTTGTTGAGTAAAAATAGAAGTCACGGGCACAGTGGAGGCAGCACTTTCATTCTCTCCCACTTGTGCATGACAACCCATGGGTTATTTTAAACCATGGGCTATCATGTGCAAACCAGGTAACTGAAGTGGTTCATTCCATACTTTTTTATTTGTGTATTTTGTTCTCCCTTTCCAGCCACTCCATTCAATTGCCTCTCCTTCCTGGCTGTCAGTTTTTTCTACTCAGTCAGTTAATATTCCATGCCATTGCGTGGGTTCACACATCACATTAACCCACCCTGGCAATAAACCACAGTGAGTTGGTTGTTTCATGAGCAACCTACTGTGTGCCCAACAGACGATCGAGCTCATTATAGGTTCTTTGCCCCTCAGTCCGCCAGCCGGTATCCTAGGAGACACAGCGGCAGGACCGACTTGTCTTGCCCTCCCTGCCATGATTACGAGCCTTTTTTTTTTTTTGGCTCAATACAGCTTTTTTCCCCTTTATGACAACGAGTGACAGCCCTTCAAAGTGCCGAAGCGGCACATTGGAGGGGCTGTCACTGGTTTGCTCCCCCCCCATTTTTAAATTGCACTGCAAATGTGCACAACTTTTTTTTCATTATTTTTTTAAAAAATTCTATATAGACTTGTGCAAGTGTGGAGTTGCACACTTCGGTGGGTCTGAAATAGGAAGCTTTTCCTTGGCAATGTCCAGGCAATGTCCATCAAAGTGCAGCAGGTACCCACCCTGGATATTGACCCAGAGAGGCTCCAAAAAGGTGTGTGTTTGTTTTCACATTGATTTCTCTGACAGCTGTCAAAAGGTGAGCTGTCAAGGAAAAGCAAAGGTGCAAGGGAACTTTGCTTGCAAAAAGGGGGTGGGGAGATTTACACCCCTTCTGTGGCGGCATCCTCATCTTTTTCTTTTCCGTTTTTTAGCCTGACATTCCTCAGGGTGATTCACACTTTCCCAAGACTAGTTGCTTGGGAAAGTGCAAAAATGCATCTCCCCCCCCCCCTTTTTTTAAAGGAATTTTGGCAGCTAGCTCTCAAAACTCTGGGTCCCTTTTTAAATGGGGTTTTGACAGGGAAATTGGTGTTTTTTTGTCAGGGACATATGGCTGTATATGTTCCTGACAAAAAACACCCATTGCCCTGTCAAACCCCCATTTAAAAAGGGACCCAGAAATTTTCTCCTCCTTCCTGAAATGGGAGTGGGATGCACTTTTGCACTTATTTTACATATTTTTCTATGACTAAATTTGCATAAAATTACATAGAATTAAAAGAAATGGTCCGCAGGTCCACGGAAGCCGCGTGATTCAGGAAAAGCTGGCCCTCTGTGGAATCCACGAGTCAGATTCTTAGAAATCCAAACTCATTTAAGACCATTGTAGATTTCTCTGACATTCCTAGTCCTCATGGGGCTGTTTTGGGGGTCCCCCCTAGAGATTTTTCTAAAGATGATTAGGCATCTGTAAACCTCAGGATTACCCCTGAGTATGCTGATACCTCCCTCTTCAGCTATAGCTCCACAAGCACAGGAAGTCTTGGATTGGAAATAGAGGTAATGATGCAGTTGCAATTCCTAAATGATATATTCCAGCTTAGTGGCAATGTCTTAAATATGACTGTTGAACAATAAGTGGATTGAAGAATGATGTACTTGTCCTTACCTGTTTTATTAAAAGCTGCTAATAGCAGAATCTTTATTTGCTTTGAAGGGTTTTCCTGTAAAAATAATCAAGACAATCTTTATTTTAATATTTGTGCCCCTTTTAGGCTTTCAGAGCATAGTTTTATTGCCCTCAATGAAAGCACAAAGGTCTTGCAGGAAAAGGTTTGCTCTGCACTGAAACCAACTATATTTTGATAGCTTCAAATGTATGCAGGAAAATACCGTATAAATAGCAGAACAGGAAATTCCACTTGATCCAACACTAATTGTCATTTTTGGCTTCACTATAAGGTAGTGGCAGGCCTAGCATATTTATACATGGGTTAGTATGCTATCCTACTCACATATAATACCATGGCTGAAGTAAAGTATCTTCAACTATCCAGTGTTTAAACATGTTCCCCAATATTAAAATAAATGTAAATGGCATTTTAGGCTTTGTTTATTTTTGAATGTTTTTGTTTTTTATCTGAGTATGACATGAGAAGTAAAATTGCAATTATTAGACTTTTTTAAATTACATCCTTCCCCATCTGCCAAAAATAGGATGCCATGTTGATTACTATTTTATTTTCAACCCCTTTCCTCTTATTCCTATCACTCTTTGCCTCTCTCACCACCACAGAAGACTGAGTTGACTCATCCAATGAGCTTTTCACTACAACTGCAATATCTCTATCCTCAGTGATCACATCCAGTTTTAGCCCCTAACAGTGTACATGTGAAATCTGAGAAAAATAAATAAATAGATCCAGTCTGCATCACTCCTTGGAATTTTATCATGCTAAATTATTGATATTATCTGCAAACTTGGCTGAGTTGCTCTTTGTTCACTCCTATCTCCAAATCCTTTGTCACTGATAACAATATCTGTATTTGGATTTCAGATTTCGTGAATCCTCTGCCTTTTTAGATTTTGTGAATCCGCTGCCTTTAAGAAAGGCATGGGCATGGGAGCTGTAATCAGTTCAGCTGGACTCACAAGTTGGCCAAACCGATCTCTGTTTTGTGTCACCACTGCCACCAGGCCTTTCGGCCTGGCAGTTGTGGCGCAGGGCAGGGAAAGCCTCAGACAGCTCCCCCCAACTGCCGCTTGGGCACTTTGGGGGTGGCTGTCAGCAGTGCTCACCAGCTAGCCAATTGGTTGGGCAGCGGGGGAGCAGGTATCGCCACCCACCACTGTGCTGAGTCCCAAAAGACTTTTGTGGCTTGGCACCGCAATGGGCAGCAGACATCACTGTTGCTGAGTGATGAGTCAGCAGCAGGAATGTCTACTTCCTGCTGGCCCAAAACGGCTACTTTGGCGAGCTGTCAGCCAAGCAGCTCACTTGTAGTTAGGGTTGACCCACAATGGGCCATGTCGTCCAGGTTTGGACGACATGAGAACCCATTGTGGGTGAAACAACCCCAGCAACAAGCCATGGGTTGTCAGGGTGGCTTATAACCCAAACTTAAGCCACCCTGCCAAACCCATCATGGGTCAGCATGTCGTGCGAACCCAGTCTGTGTCTTACAGTTCTCATTTCTGTGAAAATGAGGCTATGGAGCAGTAGTTTTTAACTACTATCATTATATATACATTTAAGATATACTTTGTCTCATTACAGCACCACACAGCATCTGCCAGCCCAACAGTGTTACCGCCCTCATCTTTACCATTAGAATTGCTAAACAATGCTGTTGCTGGATTTAGTACTGTGGAGGAACTTATCAGATACCTTGAGCCGGATAGATGGCAATTAGATTTGGAAGACCTATACAGACCAACTTGGCAGCTCCTTGGAAAAGCATACATTCACGGGAGAAAATCTAAAGGTAATCAGCTTCTCTCTCTCTCTCTCTCTCTCTCTCTCTCTCAAGCTTTATTTTAGCACACAAATATCAATCTCTTGAGAGAGCTCATGGAGTCAAGTATTTTTCTGTGTATTTATTAAATGTGTAGGGTTATTTACTGCTTTCAGAATGTAATTATTTAACTGGCTTTTGAAACAGTGTGGACTATCTAGAACGACATTACTATTTATGTGACTACTCTTCATTCACTAACATTTATTAGAGTAGATGGTAAATATAAGTCAGTTTCAATGAGATTGGGAAACAGATTTATCCTCGCATCAAATTCTGATGGGGAAAACTAAATACATATTTGAATTAGCACAAGTGATAGTGGTTGTGGTAATTATCCACAACCTTTAATGTAATTGCCTTAGTGTGTAGAAAAGAGGACTGAAAAATTAGTATTTTTGAATCCAGAAGTAACTGTCCTCTGATCTACATAGTTCCTGTTTGTTCAGTGTCAGCTTATATATATGTAAGCTGGTTGGATAGATAGATAGATCCAACCAGACCCTCCCACCTCCCCTGATATAATCTGCTGTGGGTGATGGCCACTAGTTTAAATGGGTTGGGTTGGGTTTTTTTTTAAGGGATTGGGCAAATCCATGGAGAATACGTTTGTTAGACTGCAGTCCTATACCCACTTGCCTGGGAGTAAGCCATATTGAATTCAATAGTTCTATTTCTGAGTAGAAATGTAGAGGATTGTGCTGTGAATGGAATAAAGGCCTCTTAGGCTGTTCCAGTAGGAATGCTCTTAAACATACATAAACTAAATCAAAATTAGTTTAGATACAGGCCTGTGGCTCACGCTGGCTCAGCTTGTCTGAGTGTGGAAAGCTAAGCAGGGTCAAACCTGGTTATTACTTGGATGGGAGACCCCTCCTGTAGTTTCCTGCACTGAGCAGGGGGTTGGACTCGATAGCCTTGTAGGCCCCTTCCAACTCTATGATCCTATGAATCCTATGAATTATGTTGACTAGTGAAAGATTTTTTTCTTCGAGTGGTAAAGTAGGCAAGGTAGGATCACAGCTGCATTAAACCCTGAGGGCAGATTGTTCCACTGCTGCTCTTCCATCTTATCCAACACAATAATAATGTCATTCATGAAGGTAGGCAATTACATCATTGAATCGATAGGGTTCAAATTTCATGTTAAAACCTGTTTCTTTACCTCCATGTAGTACTGGAAAAGAGTTTCCTTTAACTTCCATTTGAATTTAGTTCCAGACAAAATCTGCTTTATCTGCTGGGCACTATTGTATACTTACAATGCAATCCTGTGAATATCTACCTAGAAGTAAGTCCCACTTTGTTCAGTGGAACTTACTGTCAGGTAAATGTACATAGGACTGCAGCCTTAATATATTTGATATGACTGATAGTGATTCAGACAATATTACGAACGAGTTCCATTCGTAAGAATGTCTTTAAGTCGAATTTCTATGTAAGTTGGAACAGCATAGTGTTCTATATGTTAAAATTGGCATCGACACAAATTGCGTAAATTACGCTATGTAAACGACGTAGCGCCGGGGAACCCAGAAGTCCGTTCTTAAGTATGGGTTGTCTGTAAGTCGGACGTTCTTAACTCGGGGACTGCCTGTATAAAAGTCTTACTTACATTGAAGCACAGGCATTAGATAACATCTATATAAAACTAACTCCAGCAAAACAATGATTTTCCCACCACCAACCTCCCAAAAGAAAACACTATCTGAATAAGTCTTTAAAAGAATTCTAATTAGACACTAAAATAGACTTGCCATTGAATAAACATATCAAAGTATTACCACATCTATCTTAAAAGGACCACCCTCAGACTGCATTACTGAGTAAGTAATGGAATAGCCTAAGGCAGAAAATGTGTCCTATTGAGATGCCATGGTATTAATTGTTGACATAAAGACTTGTTACAGAAATGACATATTTGATTTTTTAATATCATGTGATGACTTTTTGAAAATCTCACTGAAGGGAGTGGTTTTGGGGACCAGAGAAGATTGATTATTTAATAGAAAATACACCTTTGGCTTCCAGTATCATAGTTTAGATGATACACCTTTGGGAGGACTGGAGGTATATGACTTTCTTTCAGATAGTACACCACCTTTGTATAATACGAAGGCCAGAGGTAATCTATAGATTTTTGTGAGATGGCTTCAATCTCTTTACATGTTACTAAGGTAGAATGTCCTGAATCCAGAGTAGGTTTGGCTCCTCTTAATTTTATTTATTTATTAAATGTATAAATCACACCCTCTGCCTACCCAGCACCTAGGGTGATGTATAATAAAAACATTAAAAGACTTCACATAAAGCATCTGGCAAAACAGCATGGCCAAAATATACTAAAATGAGCATGTTATCTCTTGGGATGTACTTCATGGTGGAATTGGCATATGGTTAATATTTTATTGTTAAGAAGACATGCCTTTTATTTTCCTATTTTTACTATACTGGGGGTAGTTCGACTTGCAGATATTCCTGAAGGTCAGAACCCTGAGCTTCAGAAATACTCAGTCACTTGTTTTCCTCTTTAACCGCCACTTTAAATGTGGGAGGGAGCCCCTGGCCTTTATTTTTTTTAAAAGGACATTTCCTGCTTGAAATGAAAACAGAAATATGTAAAGATGAATTCCCCAACTTCATTGAAAAGTAATTGCATACGGATAAGCAGAAAGTTCTAATATAAACAAAAATGCAACTCTTTTCTTCCCATGGTCCTATGATATACAATATGCAGTAGGAGCTAGAATCTTGCATGGGGACAAAATCATCAGCATGCGTTCAGAAGCTCCTCACACTTTTTAAATATCAACTCTAATCTACAAATATTTTTTCTTGCAGTGTGAATACATTACTAAAATTAAAGCATGCCAATCTGACTAGTTTCTTCTCGCTAAAGCTTTTAAAAAATGTATTCCACTTTATTTTCAGTCATTGGTGTTCATGTTTTTAGTAATTAGTGTTTATGAGTAACATTTATTTATTTGAAGCCACCCAGTATGAGCATTTCCCTGATTGGGTTGGATTCCGATTTAGGTAATAGCTATGATTCATACAGTCACTTTGCCACTGCAAACAACCCTGTGTTCTTTCTGAGGTTGTTCGGAAAAAAGTTATTTGACTACTGTGTCAAACTTGATGAATGAGTAGGAGCCCAGTTCAAAGGGTGTTTAAATTTTCACATTATAATAGGTTTTGTAGCTCAGTTCACTTCGTAGATCCATATAACCTTTTCTTTTGGTTAAGTAAACATTTTAAAGGAATATATATATACACACACACATTTTCTCATCAAGTGTTATGCCCCACAATGTGCTAAAGCATATTTTGGGTAAGACAGATATGGGAAAGAAGGGAGGGATGAAGGCAACTTTTCACTTCAAAGACTTGATTATGCAAGGACTATGTGAAACTGCTAGCAGAGCCTATTCATGTAAAGTGTAGCATTATGGAAGGTGCACGTGGCAGTATCCTACTGTGCTTTGACAAGTTGATGAAATCTAGTTTTCCAAATCCAAATAGTTTTATGTAGAATCTGAATATTGGTTCAGACTCTGAGGTTATTACAATTTAGGAAAAATGCATCCCCCGCCCCCCAACTTGGTCACAATATATTATCAAAGTCAAGTCAAATAATCAAATTCAGACACAAACTACACAATATGTTAAATAGGTAGTATGCAACTTAGCTTCTTTTTATTTATTTTTCTTCTGTGTCAGTGGGGTCCTAATCCAGGCCACTGGGCATGGGTAGGGGAGATTTAAACTTTCAACTTTAGCCACTTGTTTTCCTAAATTAGCTTTCCCCACCCACCTCCTCTGTGTGGGGTGCAGGGGATAGTTTTAAGCTCCTGGTGGAGAGGGAGAATTTAGGAAACCAAACGTCTAGGAGGTGAAGGTTTAAACCTTCCCTATCAGCATATGGTAGTCCCAATCTGGATTTGGGGGCCCATGTGCTTACTGGAAGTTATAAAGAAAGAAAGGCTACACTGCATGCTACATATTTAACATACTATATACCTAGTTTAGCCCTCTGTCAGCTAGTCTTCTATCCAGCAACAAAGCCAAAGCCCAGGATGTATAAGTGCTTACACTGACTGTACTACTGACCCATAGACCTATATGCAGGCCCACATTTTAAGGTGCTTCTCAGCTTAATAGGACAGCTCTGCTCTGAACCTGGTGAGCAGTTTCAGTGTCTGCAGACTTAGATACTGCCTTCCTGTTGGCCAAGCAAACAATGAAATGAGCTGTACTGCTCTATGGTCACTGCTCAGCTATAGCCCCAAAACTTCATTATCCAGAAAAATCCCTACATCAATCAATGAAAGCCACAGACCTTGACCAGAAGATAGAAACCTCCCTTTCACCTGGACATTTTGAAATGGAAGGAAAGTCCTTTCTTGATCTGAGAAGATACACTTAATGGCCCTTCAGTAATTTTGCAGCATGCTGTGGCATAACCCCACAATTCAGTTCCCTGGTGTATGTCTGCATTAGTATGTTTAGTGTGTCTAGAATGTTGAACCGAGTGGTGTGGTTTGTGATGTATTGGAAAGGGTGGGGGGGGAGTATATAAGGAGTGTTTGAGTGATGTCTGAGTCAGTTAGGTTTTATGTCAGTGAGTCGAGTTATGGGAGTGTGGAGTTGGGTTAGAGAGTTTTAGGTGGTTGGAGTTAGTGTGATATGGGAGAGTGTTTGTAGTGTGTGGGGGGAGTTTGTGAGTTAGGTTAGTTACAAAGTGTTTGGTGTAGGCAGGTTTATTTTCTGGAACTAAGATTTTGATAATTAAAATAAACTTATTTTTATTTTGTTAACTACCAAAATCCTATGTGTCAGCTTGGCGTTATTACCTGCTTTACTTTTAAATCTACACACACACCTTTGTACCCACAGTATCATAAATTTATAATAGATCCTTAATAACCAGCATGAATCTTTTCCCTCATTAGTAGTGGAAAGGTTTCATTTGACCCTCCCCTCAGGTTTTCAAGTGTTGATGCTTGGCCTGAGAAGGGTTTATGCGCGTGGTCCTAAAGTGAAAAGGGTCGTGTCGTTGCACATGCCTCCCATAAATAATGCCTAACTATTATCCATCAGGCAGAGGCATGTTGGTTTTATTGACTACGGTTCTTAATTTAGAAAAATGTGCTGTTACCAGCATGTAGACTTTATTCTATTGAAAATTCACTAGCTCAATAACCCATTACAAGGCCTGTTGACATGGACAGGGTTGGTACCTCCTAAAAATTAGTTGCATACCCTTCACTCTTAGCAGGTATTTATACTGAGAGAATCTGATAAATAAGTTATAATAAATGTTTGCTTTTTAAAATTCTTCAGTCGTAGATTTGAACCTTCTGAAGGAGGAAGTACGAATGTATAGCTGCACTCCGCGCAACTACTCAGTGTCACTGCGGGAGGAGCTGAAGAGAACTGACACCATCTTTTGGCCACTTTGTCTTCTGGTTAAACGTTGTGGTGGAAACTGTGCCTGTTGTCACCATTCTTGTAGTGAGTGCCAGTGTGTCCCCACCAAGGTCACCAAAAAATACCATGAGGTATAGTGCTTTATTAAACCTTTTTTTTTTTTTAATTGTGGCCATAGAATTTAGAGGCTAGCAGAATACCTTTATCAGGACCAAACAATCTTCACATTGTATCATCTGAGATTTCAAGTCACAAAGAATTCTTCTTCTTACAGATGGGGCTGTGGGGGTGGGGGGAGAAAGTTTGAACATGCTTAAGCCACTGACAACTCCAGGTTTTGGGGGCCCTCAGGCAAGGTGATCTCAGCGTGTATCCCATGTTCATCAGTGGCCCTTTATCCATCTCACTTCCATTGCTGCCAGCTGCTTGCCTGCTTGCTAGGGAGAGAACTGGTGAGTAAGAAGGTGGCAAGAGCTGTTGCTACTCATCCTTGCTGCTCCTTTCTCATCCCCTCTGGGCCAGAGGATGGGTAAGTAAACAGGTGGCAACAGCAAGGAGCAGTAGGCAGTGGTCTCTCAGTAGAAGGCCCCCTGCCAAGGCATAGGTTATGGGCCTTGATGGATGCCCACCGTGCTGACCTCTCGTGCCAGCCCTGGGTTAGCTAGCTTATGCTTTTAGCTTGTTGCAGTATTAAGGTGACAACAATACTACAAGTGAGAAGGATCTTGGAATTGTGGTAGATCACAAACTGAATATGAGCCAGCAATGCGATGTGGCTGCAAAGAAGGCAAATGCAATTTTGGGCTGTATTAATAGAAGTATAGCTTCCAAATCGCGGGAAGTGATAATTCCCCTTTACTCGGCACTGGTTAGGCCTCATCTTGAGTACTGTGTCCAGTTCTGGGCACCTCACTTTAAGAAGGACATAGACAAACTGGAGAGGGTTCAGAGGAGGGCAACAAGGATGATAAAGGGACTGGAAACAAGGCCCTATGAGGAGAGACTGAAAGAACTGGGCATGTTTAGCCTTCAGAAGAGGAGACTGAGGGGAGATATGATCGCACTCTTCCAGTATTTGAAGGGATGTCACACAGAGGAGGGCAAAGATCTCTTCTCGTTCATCCCAGTTTGCAGGACACGGAATAATGGGCTCAAGTTACAGGAACCTAGATTCCACCTAAACATCAGGAAAAATTTCCTGACTGTCAGAGCAATAAGACAATGGAATCAACTACCTAGGGAGGTGGTGGGCTCTCCCAGTCTGGAGGCATTCAAGGTGCGGCTGGACAGACATCTGTCAGAGATGCTTTGACCTGGATTCCTGCATTGAGCAGGGGGTTGGACTCGATGGCCTTGTAGGCCCCTTCCAACTCTACTTTTCTATGATTCTATGATTCTATGATGATGGGGAATCTCTTGCAAGCGTAAATGTGCATGTTTCAAGTAATTGGCTTACCTAGGCAACTGCTGAAACAAAGAAGCAGTGCAGGGGTGTCATTCTGATATTCTATGGGAACTGCAGCTTCCCCCAGAAATATTCAGTAGGCCTGTTTCTGTGGTCAAGAAACAATCTCACCTTTATAATAATCCCATTCTACAGATCACTGGCAACCCTATTTTTAATAAATGGGGAATGACTGGGTCCATGGGTGAATCACGTAGTTACAGAATGAATTTCTGCAAGCCTGAGAGACGCCTTGGTGTACTATGCACTGCTTCCTTAGTTGTAGTAGATTTAGTAGCTTGCTTCTTGGTCTATGTAAAATTATTTTTATTTTTTATGGCATCTTTGAAAGACTGTTGAATTGTCTCCTTGTAGGTCCTGCAGCTGAAGCCCAGAAGTGGTGTAAGAGGATTGCATAAATCTCTGACAGATGTACCTTTGGACCATCATGAGGAATGTGACTGTGTGTGTAAAGGGAATACAGAAGGATAAAAGGAACTAGATGTGCTTCTTTCTTTTACAGCGCATTCAAACCATGGCTGATTCTGTTCTGGGGCTTGTGCATTAATCTTCTGTAATCTCAGTTGTTTGCTTTGAGAATCTTCAGTCTTCAAGATTGACAATTCTGGGAGGGGGGAAGAGAAGAAATCTAACTGGGATTATATATGCAATGTAACAGTGCTGTTACTTGAAGGCCCCCACTATAAGGATGAGCAGAAGGCATCGATGAGGGATACTTTTTTCCTCCAGGTATATATAAATATATAATATCATCTCTCTGTCATCTTGAATTTTAAAAGATTTAAGTTTAGGAGTATGGGAAAAGACAATGCTCAAACGAAGCCCAGACTCTTCTGGTGGTCTTGTTTCTACTGGTCTGTCACTTCTGGCTTACAGTTCAGAACATCTGGAATCTCTCTCTTAACTCGACTCAGCAACTCCTGTATATTCTAAATCAAAGTGTTAATTGTCTTACAGACTGTCTTATTCTGAGTTAAACTTAATTTTTCACTGATACAAGCAGAAAAAAATGGACACTTTCCTGTGGTTTTTTCCAGTAAGGTTCTTGTTATTTAGCAAAGCTGAATGGTCAGTATATGTGAGCAAGAAGAAAAAGATTGAAACCCAGGGAGTGCCTTTATTCTTCTCACTATGGCCTGCAAGTATTTTTGTTTGTTTATATTTTTTATTGTGTACATTTTTATACTCTCTCTTCGACAGCATAACTATTTACTTTTCTAATCTTGTTAAATATATCTATTTTTTACCAAAGGTATTTAATATTCTTTTTAAATTACAGCCTTAGTTTTGTAACTACTTTTTAGTTTTGTAAGACTTTGGAGTCAGAGTTATAGAAAGAAGGAAGGAAGAATTGCTGTTTCTACAAAGCAAGGAGCTAAATGGTACATCTGTACATAAAAAAATAAACAAGGGAGTTGAAAATATTAATCTGAATTTACAGTTGTATGTAACTAGCTCCATGATGCTGGTATAAGAAGAGTCAAGATAATAGCTATTAAAGCCATCTTCTTCATAAACTAGTGCCTCGATCCATATAAAGAGGTCTGCGTGCAGAAGCAGGCTTCAGCACGCATAAATAAATAACTAAATATCATTTGTTGGATCAGGGATCACTGGTATAAAGTTGATAAGCATCAAGATATGCACCAGTAGGCAAATATTGTCTGCCCACATTGCATTGGTTTCAGTGGGATACATATTTGTACATTTGAATATGCATTCCCATCCACATTCTGGTTCAATTGCTTATTCATAAATATCATAAGTAATTTCAATCACTTTTGCATAAATAACATGATGGAGCAGGATGTAGGTGTCTTCAAAACAACCATAAATCCAGAATGGAGAGGCCCATTCTGTCTTACAGCCCGATTCTTACAGATTTATTCAGAGCAAAGTCCAACTGAGTACAGTGGGATCTGCTTTCTAGGATGCAGTCTTAGTTCATTGTTAAATTAACAAGTGAAAGATCTTGACGAGCATCAGCCCCACTGATATTTCCGTGTGTTCTTGTCTCTAGAATACGCAATGTGTTCATGAAAAAAGGCACACATATTTATTGCTACAGGTGTAAGGTGTTTTTTTTAAATATAATTATTGATTATTTCCTCATAAGGACAATGGGCTTCCAGTATTTTAATGATGTATAGTACAGTTTCATGAAATGTGTTTTTTCTTATGTACAGTCTATATGTAAACCAGTTCATTTATCCCACCCTTTGCCAACTGGGAAAAAGCAGTAAAATATTTTGCTTGTAAAATGTTTTAACATTGTCTAGTGTGTTTTTCTGTGTTTCTGTTTACTGTTTGAATGTATGTATTTTGACAATGCCACAAAGTAATTGCACTCATTAGGGGAGAGAGGAAATGCCATCCATATCCATACATGACATGTGGTTCGCATTCAGAAAAAAAAAGATTTTTATCCTACATCATTTATACAATAACACTGGTATTCATCTCTGCTACAGATTGCTTAATGAGGACACATAGCAGGTAGCTGCTGCTGCTTTTGTTGTTGTAATTGTCCCTTACTGCTGAAACCTTTTAAACCATACTCAGTGAAATTACAACTTTTCAAGAAGGAGAAGCATCAAGTACAGTACTGTTCCAAGCCCTAACAGATGTGCATGCACATCTTAGTGTACATACAGATACCTATCTCCCACAGAAGCCAGTGCAGGTTTTTCTGCTCTGCGGTGAGTTCTGCTTTCCCTGGCACCTTTTCTATTCTACTGACACATGTATTTGACTCTGAATTCAGCTTAGATTTTCACCCCTTTGACCTATGCCCTACGCAAATCTACAGGTTTTGTTTTGTCTTTTAAAAAGTGTTGGATCCAAAGTGTCATGAGCCGCTCATGAGTGGATTTTCCCATTCCCCCATTTACATTTATTTATTTATTTATTTATTTTTATACCCCGCCTTTTTTCCTGCAAGGAACCCAAGGCGGCTAACATCCTCCTCCTCCTCCTCCTCCTCTCCATTTTATCCTCACAACAACCTTGTGAGGTAGGTGAGGCTGAGAGTCAGTGACTGGCCCAAAGTCACCCAGTGAGTTTCATGGCTGAGTGGGGACTAGAACCCGGATCTCCCAAGTCCCAGTCCAACACGTTCACCACTACGCCACATGACGCTTCTCTGACCATTTGGAGTAATTCCTCATCTGCAGCCCCCCCCCCCCCGAGAAGCTTTGGTGGAGTTGAGGAGGCTGCAGCGGATAGGAGAAGAAACCATTGTGTCATCGACTTTCCACTTACACAGCTTTGAATCCAACCCAATCGTTTCAGGTGCCTGGATGTCGATCCACTTAAACATTTATTTGGTTCTTTTTTGAAGAAGAAAAAAGAATATGACTTTTTTAAAATGTGAAACATAGAGTGGTTTAGTGATTGCCACAAAGGGCAGCAAATCAGCACTCTGAACAGTTGGCTTATGGACACAGAAAGAATCTTCTAAGACAATCCTGCACTCATTCTCTTAGGAAGGTTGTATATCTGGCTAAAACGAGATGAAAGCAGACCCCAGTGGGCTCAAGGCTCAAAATATTTATGTCTCTATGCAGCTCTCATTTGTCTTTCTCAAAATGTAGTATTAACTAGGGATTCTGGAGGATTGCATTTGGTCTACATTTTTAAGCAAACCAACCAAATTCACACTCACACCTCTCAGACTATGATGCAGATTGGAACACAGCTATCCTTCGGATTCTGCACTTCTCCAGATTTTGTGACACAGTTCTTGGCTCAAAAATTATGTACAAAAATATGTATATTAGGGAAAGGTGCATACAAAATGTGTCTACTAGGGAAATCTGTGTACTAAAACACACATTTTCATGAGGGTTTTTTTTGTTTTTTTTTAAATCACAATGTGGAAATCGAACAGAATGAACTCAAGATTGAATACCTGAAAAACCGACATGGGCTAGATATAGACTGATTTGTACACCCCTAAGATTAACTCAAGAAATATGGATGCACGTGTTAGATACAGTGTGCTTTTAGAAAAAAAAATTAAAAGTGTGGTCCAGATGCTGTTCCCAAATGATGTGGTGTTTAGGAACAGGATTGATGAGTTGTGCTTTTATTGTTTCAGTGGCATGTGATGTATTGTTCAACAATTTAAATCATTCCACTATTCAGGAGCAATACAATTATGAGTGATTTGGCTTTAAACAGGTACAGTTTCTCATGATAATACTACTTGCATATGGAGGATAGGTGATACTGAGATGCCATGAAATATGCTTTGTATCCTGAAAATAGTTGCTTCTATACTTTCACACCAAATTGTTGCTTAATTTTTCTGCCCCAAGATGGATGTGTGGTCACCATAGAGCATTCACACCACCACAACGCATGCCAGCTATCAAAAGATGATCATGTAAGCTGCCCCATATGTGACAGGTTGTACATTCACAGTACAATCCTATACATGTTTATTCTAAAGTAAGTCCCAGTGTGTTCAATGGGACCTGTTCCCTACCTAAGGATTTCATCCTTAGAAGCCTAATGTTTTAATCACCCAAACACACTTCAAGCTACGATTTTTCTGTTCAGTTCAATGAGATTTATATTGAGGACTGCTTAGAGAACTTCATTCCACACATTGCTTACAGGAATTGCAACGAAGGGTGCAATCTTGTTGAGGTTCCTAAGAATGGCATTTAGGTTTTGAAAGCTCCTAAGCAGTGATCAATGCAAATATGCTAGCACAAGTGATTTAAGGATCCTTCAGTATGTCACACTACCTTTGAAAAAGATTTGTCTACAGTCATGAAGATTTATGCTGATATATCTGCCTGTCATGTTAGTGTAACATCACTGGAATATGGGGCACAATTTCAAAAAATAAAAATAAAAACACAAACAGATAAACATGCACCTATGACAAAATATGGTATAATGGTGCAGATAATACCACTGTAGCTATATTTATTTATTCAAATCTATCAGAATTATCTATGGCAGCAATACAGAACATGTAAACCTAAAAAACAACAGTAAATGAAGAGTTACAAGAAAAAGCTCTTCAGTAGGCAATCAGTAGTTGCTGAATTGGTCAACTCAGCAAATCATTTGCACTCTCTTAAATTAATGTTTCTAGTGAACATGAATTTGCACGTTATGTCATGAAATATTTCCAGTTTTACAAGATTATGAATTAGTATTTAAAATTCAATTTTCTGTCTTAAGAAAAAACGATGAAGAATTGGAGTATTCAGTTGCCTTGTAATGTTTGTGATCTGATAGCTGCTGAAGGGATTTTCTTTAGTTTCGCTTGCAATATCCTTCTGATGTTTGTATCTGCTTTGTTAATCATTACTAGAGTTAAAACTTAAAGATAAGAATGTGAGATTACAGTGAGCCACATGATAGCAAAGAACCTGTGCCTAGAAAAATAATCCTATGTGAAATCACACCTTTATTTTTCAATTTGGCTTCGGTTTCTAGAAAGAAAGATAGTCTTTGAACTATTGCCAGATAACATCCTCATGCAATTTTGCTTCCCATGGAAAATAAAGTACAGAGAACAAAGAAAATATAGGGTGCAATCCAGAGCAATGTAAATCAATGGGAATTTTCTATTTACTTCAAAGTGTATGGATTGCACTCTTAACTCTTTGTTTTCATCTAGAAACCATGAGTTCAGTGTCTTCAGACACAAAGAATGAAGTCGCAGAATGAAGCTGTTGATACTTTGGAAAATGCTACTCCATCACCCCATTCTTAATAGCAGCATGCTATTTGTAAAAATAATAATTGGAAGAATGGTTTGAAATATGCTAGGGTGGTCAGTTCATATATAGGATCCTGTGAGCACAACCTACTCTTCTTGAAAAACAATGGCATAATGTGAGCTTCGACTATTGGGCGGTATAAAAAAATGTATTAAATAAAGAAATATAATCCCACAATTTTAATGAATCCAGACAGCAGAGGCCGGTGACTCCAATGTCAGTGGGGCTGCATATCCGCTCTGTATTTCATTTCGAACTCTAAAGGTGGTATCCATGGTGCTGGACCCTGTTCACAAAACAGGTTCAGTGCCATGGATAGCTCCTCAAAAGTCCGGAGTAAAATCCAGAGTGGATATGCAGCCCTTCTGACATTGGGAGTCACCAGCCTCCACTGGTGCATCATACAACCAATATAACCTATAAGGCAGCCTCCCCCAACCTGGTGCCCTCCAGATGTTTTGGACCACAACTCCCATCATCCTCAGCCAGCATAACCAATGGCCAGGAATGATGGGAGTTGTCGTCCAAAACATCTGGAGAGCACCAGGTGTGGGGAGGTTGCTATAAAGTGTCTTCTATGCATGCATTTTCTGTGTTGATGGATATTTGTTTGTGATGAGTTTGACTGAGCCCTGCTTAACTTAGCCCTAGGCCTAGCTTAGGTAGCCTGACTTTTGGAGTGATACACAAAGTTAGATCATGGCTCAGATCCCAAAGTGGCCAGTATAAACTAAGTCAGCCCTGTGTAGAATACCAATCTGTCTTGCTTACCTAATAATATTGCTGCTATAATTGTTCTGGAATTATTTGGCATAATATTTTTAACCTAAAATGTTAAGTATCCTAAGTATAAGTATGGATGGGGCTTGCCTACATCTGTATTTTTCAATACATGTTGGAATTGTTGAGTTTGGGGGTCATGCTGGTTTCCTTTTTCTTCTGGCTTGGACCTAGCTGGTTTTACAAACTCATGCTGATAGTTAATTCAAACTGAGATGGTATATCACTTCTTTGTATCTTGGAACTACTATCAAGTGTAGCTCTATAATTATTAGTCCATACAGAGACTGACTATTAATCTTTGTTCTATATCTAATTGTAATTTGGCTACTGCTGTAATGGACATCTGTAAATTTGTAAGTAACCTGAAACATTCTTCTCAATTAAACTGTTCTTATCGGTTTAATATCTGCTACATTTTCTCTTCAAAAGATTCATAGTTAATTGATTTTTGGAACCAGAAGGTAGCCCAGGAGTTCTCTCATCCACTGCTGGTACTGTAGTTTTTCCAGAAGCAGTGTGCATCCTCACCCAGGATTGCTTTCCAAAAGTGCAAATACTTGTTTTAAAACCTGAGATGGTATAATCTGTTTCTCTTCCTAGATGAAAAAAAAAACAATTGTACTGTCAGAAAGCTTACAAATTGTGATATCTCATCATACACATGTGGTATTTTTAAAAATCAATAAGAGAATTCCCTTTGCATTTGTGGGTGACATTTAGCAGCAGCGTACTTTAATTCCAGTATTAAAACAAGGGACAAAATATTATTTGTTAACCCTTGTAGATTCTGGCACAGTGATTATATTAGGAAGGCTCAGTTACTCAGTGGTATACAGCCAATGTCCAACTGATGTAGATTGCAGCTGTGTAGATACACCCTATATTTCCCCCCACTGATCTCACTAGTGTAAGCAGCAGTGGCATGTAGTTTCCTGATTGGTTTGAGCTCTGATGTTCTTCCTAGAAATAAAGTGCAAGTGCTCAGTGTACATTCTGTTTTAATAGATACCATCTTTAAATGCTTTGGGTATCCCAGCTACTTTAAAAGTGTAAAGAACCCAATGGTCATAGAGTGAAAAATACTAAAATATTTAAACAGGTTTTTTCATTTCCTTATCTTTCAGCATTGATGGAATGCCACTATGTAGACAAATGTGCAATTCCTTCCAGGGACATTCTAGGGAGAGGGGAAAATGGGTGGTGACATTGGGAAGGCTGTTCTTCTTCGTGGTCTCTGTGCATCACACATATGGGCTCTGCGCGTGCGCGGAGGCCGCTTCAGGAAAGTTCTAAAGCTGAGGTAAATTTTGGGCGGGAACCCCTCCCCCCTTCATCTCCTTTACGCGGGTTCCCGCCCTCTCCCTCAGTTCCTCTTCGACCGCCATCGCGTGTGGCTGTTCTTTCGAGAGGTTCTGGAATTCTAGTGTTAGAATTCAGATAGCTTCGAGGATTTCTTCGCTAACTTCCCCCCGTTCGTCGTGGGATCACCGCTACGATTATGGCTCCGAAAGCCCCCTTTCGCAAATGCGTAAGGATGCGGGACTAAGCTTCCTCCAGCTGACGGACACTCGCTGTGCCTCGCCTGCCTCGGCGAGGGCCATAATGTGGACGCTTGCCATCATTGCCAAGCGTTCACAAAACAAGCGAGGAAGCACAGGGCGGACAAATTGACAGCCATTCTGTATAAAAAGGCTCTACAACCGCCCGCGGAAAAGCCTATCCCTTTGGCAAGGCCTAGTACGCCACCGTCGCACACGGTCTCCTCAGCGGACGCTCAGGAGGCCTACATGGCGACGATGATATCGAAGAGCAAAGCCAAGGAGGCTCGTAGAGAGAAAGAGGAGAAAAGGAAGAGCAAGGAGCGGAAAGAAAAGGCGAGGAGACTGGCAAAAAAATTGGCTTCGTCTCTCTCGGGATCGAGATCGACGATAGCTCCGGATCCGACGGACGTCGTGACCGTTGAACGCCCGGCTAGGCTTAAATCTCCTCCCGCACAGGTTCCCTTGGGCTCGAGGGATCCTCCACCTTGCTCTCCACCAAAAGCCCCCTCGGGATCGAGGGAGGGCTGTACGACTCTCAGTATCTGAAGGCGAGATACCGGATTCACCTTCGGACTCGAGGCCTCCGACCACTGCTCGTCCAACTCTCGCCTCCCCGGTTCGGGAGATACGGGCTCGTACTCCACGGACTCGATCCAGTTCACTCGAGATCGAGGAGGTTCTGATTACCCGGGACTGGGCATCCTCCAGATCAACTGACTCTCGTAGAGACCCCCAGCGCTACAGGGAGAGGTCTCAGGACTCGAGGGACTCGAGATACTCCCAGGCGTCTCGTCACAGCTATCGTCGGAGACACTCTCCTGTGTCTGAATACAGATACCAGACCAGGGTGTACCATTCCCGAGAGAGGTCGCCGCTCAGAAGACACTCCCCGAGAAGAGAAGCCAGACGCTCTCCACCGGGACAAAAAGGGGTACGTCCGAGCCCCAGAATATCCCCCTCCGATCCGTCCTCTAGCCCTCCCCTCACAAGGGGATGACAGAGAGGACCAGCTAACTACGGTCTCGATAGCAGCCGTATCCCACTCCCGCAGATCGTTGACTCCGGGGTCTCCCATGACTGACTCAGACTCGATCATCTCATTGTCTCCATCATCTACATCCCCGGACCAGAACGTCTCCACTCAGGCCGCTGTATCCCCCTCTGAGGATATGGGCACCTTCCAGGACCAGGTCCTTCGGATGGCTCAAGCCCTCGGTCTGGAGTCTGCTGTCGAAGAGAAGAAACAGGTTGACCCTCTCTTCGACGCGGTTTCGAAATCATCTTCGGGCCCGACATTGCTCCCAATCACCCCGACGATCCTGGAGACAGTGCAGGGATCGTGGAGCTCACCATCCACAGCTCCCCCTGCAGCAAAGCGCCTTGACGCTCTTTACAAGATCAGACCAGACACGGCTAAGTTTCTCTTCTCCCATCCAACCCCGAACTCGATGATAGTTGAATCAGCGCAATCTAGGTCAGGCAAACATCATTCCACTCCGTCCGACCCCGAAGGAAAAAGGTTAGACAACTTCGGACGAAGAGTCTACACCTCGAGCGCCCTGGGGATCCGGGTTGCGGGATACCAAGCTACGATGGCTAGGTACCAACTCTTCCTTTGGGAGAAGATGGGAGGGTTGATAGACTATCTACCGGATGAGAAGAGAGACTTAGCCAGAGTCTTCCAGGCCGAGGCAACAAACACCTCCAGACAACAGATCCATACTGCCAGACACCAAGGGGACTGTCATGGGAGATCCCTGGTGAGTGCAGTCGCCCTCCGCCGACACGCCTGGCTAAGGTCCTCTACATTGACCACGGAAGCCAAGGCAAAAATTGAGAATCTGCCCTTCGACGGAGTCGGCCTCTTTAATGATAAAACGGACGACTCTCTCGACACGGTTCAGAAAGCCCGAGTGAATGCGAGGAAGATGGGCCTACTTCCACAAGCATCTTCCAAGATATTCAAACGCCGCAGGTGGGCTCTGTATCCGCCTCCGATAGCTCCGAACCAGCAGGGTCAGCAACTCCAGCAGTGGCAGGACAGTCGTTCTCGTCCACAGCAGCCCCGGGCACCGAGCCGTCAGTACCAGCAGCAACGGTACCGGGGCTCCCGTAAAGGAGGCGACTTTCAAAGACGTCGGGTTTGACGCGACCCAAGGCACGACCGACATCTCTACTCCGATCCTTCCAGCTCGACCTCAGTTCGGAACTCGACTATCCCTCTTCCTACCATCATGGAAGAAAATTACCACCGATCGTTGGGTTCTGGACATTATCCGGCATGGGTACAGGATCGAGTTCGATTCTCTCCCACCTTTTCTTGGCATCCGCACCACGCAGCCATCCCAAACGCTGCGGGAGGAGGTCGCTTCCTTGCTACTCAAGGGGGCCATCGAGATGGTCCCGCCTCACTTGGCACAGGACAGCCTTTACTCCAGGTATTTCACGGTGTCAAAGAAGGATGGAGGGCTCCGACCGATCCTGGATCTACGTTCAGTGAACTTCTACATTCTACCCAAGAAGTTCAGGATGGTCACTCTCCAATCGATCTTGCCTCTCCTCCGCAAGACCGACTGGTTTGCATCCATCGATCTCCAAGATGCCTACTTCCACAAAGGGATCCATCGAGACAGCCAGAAATACCTGAGGTTCAAGATCGGATCCGATACTTACCAGTTCAAGGTACTTCCATTCGGACTTTCGACGGCACCGAGAGTGTTTACCAAGTGTATGACAGTAGTCTGCGCTGCTCTACGAACCCAAGGGGTGACGCTCTATCCTTACCTGGACGATTGGCTCATCGTCGCACCATCTGCTCAGGAACTTTGGAGCACCCTCCGCCTGACTACCGACACTTTGGTGGCTCTCGGGCTCTGCCTCAACGAGAAGAAGTCCACTCTCTTCCCAACTCAAAGGATCCAATTCATCGGAGCATTCTTAGATGCTACGGTCGGTCGTGCCTTTCTACCGAAAGACAGAACTCTAAAGATACTTACCCTCGCCTCGAAACTACAAAAGGCGACGTCGTGCACAGCCCACTCGATTCAACGGCTCCTCGGCCTCATGGCTTCATCCATATTGGTCGTTCCTCTCGCTCGACTTCGTATGCGCCAACTCCAAAACTGGTTCATAAGATCGTTCGATTCCAAGATGAATGCCCATCGAACGCAACTAACTATTCCGTCCAGCATAAGACAGTCTCTTCGCTGGTGGACGAGCCGCTCCAATCTGACAAAAGGGCTACCCTTCCAACCCGTCACGCCTTCGCTTACGCTAACGACGGATGCCTCTCTCCTGGGCTGGGGAGCTCACTGCGGGACTCACACAGCACAAGGCCAGTGGGGCCCGCGGGATCGAGAGAGGCACATCAGTGTTCTAGAACTCAAAGCAGTATGGAACTCGATGAAATCCCTCGAACCTATACTTGCTGCGAGACACCTGCAAGTAGTCACGGACAATACTACGGTTGTGGCCTACCTGAACAAGGAAGGCGGCACCCGCTCACTACGGCTGACGAACTTAACCCTCCGTATATTCGACTGGATGATCCCTCGTCATATATCTGTGAGAGCCATCCATATTGCGGGGAAGGACAATACACTGGCAGACACCCTCAGCAGGATGTCACTCGACTCCCACGAGTGGCAACTCGACGTTTGAATTCGACAGTCCCTTTTTCACCTGTGGGGAACCCCAACAGTGGATCTATTCGCCACTGCAGACAATGCAGCTTGCAGCATTTTCTGCAGCAGAGCGGGACACGACAACGAGTCGATCGGGGACGCATTCCTGATAACTTGGTCGGGGACTCTGTTTTATATATTCCCACCGATTCCGTTGTTGACCAAGGTCGTCTCGAAAATCCAGTCCGAGGGCACAAACTGCATCCTAGTGACTCCATGGTGGCCGAGGCAAGCCTGGTTTGCACCACTCCTCCGACTTTCCAAGGGAGAGTATCGCTATCTACCGAACACGACAACGATACTTTCTCAAGCTCGAGGTGCGCTACTGCACCCGAATCCGTCCATCTTGAAACTCACTGCCTGGCTAATTTGATACCGAGCACTCTCCCTTCGGAGATCAAACTCGTACTACAGGAAGCGTGGAAACCATCCACTAGAGCTTCATATGCCAGAAAATGGAAAGCCTTCTGTGATTACCTCAGCCGGACTGAAGTGCCCTACTCTAACACCCCTATCCATCAAGTGCTGCAATTCATGCTTGATTTGCAACACAAGGGGCTTAAGACGAGCTCGTTAAAGGTCTATTTGGCTGCCTTGTCAGCTTATCATAATGGTCAGGATGGATTCACTTTATTTTCAAACCCGCTAGTCAAACGCTTCATGAAAGGTTTAAGAAATATGACCCCTTCATTTAAGCCAGTCACTCCGACCTGGGACCTACAATTGGTTCTACAGGTACTCATGGCTAAACCATTCGAGCCAATGGCGACAACGGATCTCCGCTTAGTAACTTTTAAGACCGTATTTCTTGTCGTGATCACCTCTGCTCGGAGAGCATCAGAGCTGGCGGCTCTGAGGGTCGACCCACCGTACCTCAGTTTCCACAAGGAAAAGGCGGTGTTGCGTCCAGATTTGGCTTTCCTTCCTAAGGTCGTGTCTGCCTTCCATCTGAACCAAGACGTTATATTACCAGCTTTCTTTCAAGGTCCGTCGACTCCATTGGAGCATCAGCTCCACATGTTGGACGTACGAAGGGCTCTATTGTTCTACAAGTCCCGTACTGAGTCCATTAGGAGATCTCCCCGTCTCTTTATTTGTTACGGTGGACGCTCCAAAGGCCTTACCAGTCTCGACCCAACGTCTATCCTCGTGGATTGTAGACTGTATCGAGCTAGCGTACGAACTCAAACGGCAGCGATTACCAAACTCGGTACGAGCTCACTCGACCAGAGCCGTTTCAACCTCGACGGCTTTCGCACGAGGAGTGTCGCTGACGGATGTTTGTAAGGCGGCTACGTGGTCCACGCCTTCGACGTTCGTATCACACTACCAAGTCGATGTTCGATCCCGGAGGGACAATGCATTTGGCAGAGCTGTCCTTTCCTCGGTCCTACAATGATAACGACACCGACCCTCCACCGGTAAGTCAGCTTGCTACTCTGCCCATATGTGTGATGCACAGAGACCACGAAGAAGAAGGACAGGTTGCTTACCTGTAACTGTGGTTCTTCGAGTGGTCATCTGTGCAGTCACACAACCCGCCCATCCATCCCCGCTACGGTGTCACTGTCGAGTTCGATGGTGTACTGAACCGGGACTCCTGGGCTCACTGTGATCGATACCGTGTAACACCATCGAACTTGATTTTCGGTATTGGTATCAAGAAATTGCGAAACCTCTTCCTATGTTCTCCCTTAGCACTGGGATCGCGATGGCGGTCTCAGGGGAACTGAGGGAGAGGGCGGGAACCCGCGTAAAGGAGATGAAGGGGGGAGGGGTTCCCGCCCAAAATTTACCTCAGCTTTAGAACTTTCCCGAAGCGGCCTCCGTGCACGCGCAGAGCCCATATGTGTGACTGCACAGATGGCCACTCGAAGAACCACAGTTACAGGTAAGCAACCTGTCCTTTCACAACATATATATATATATATTTATAGGATAGACAGACAATATAAATATGAATTTCGAAATAATGTTATACTCTGTGGGAGCAATGTCACAAAAACATTTCAGAGTCTATAGTCTAAGCCAGTCTTCCCCAACCTGCTGGCTGGGGGTGCTGGGAGTTGGTAGTCCAAAAGATCTGGAAGGTGCTAGGTTAGAGAATGCTGGTCTAAACTAAGGTTCCATGGACTTTGAAGGTTCCATGGACTTTGAAGAAGCCCGAGTGCAAGGTGAAAGGGAGAAACGTGCTAAGCGAAAAGCACGTCAAATGAATCCTTTACAGGATCATCTTCTATCTGGTAACCTGTGTCCTCACTGTGGGAAGCTGTGTGAATCTAGAATTGGCCTCCACAGTCACTTACAGACCCATCGCTAGAGTCTACACAATCTTCTTTAGAATTTCTTCCTTTTATCCCGGAAGACAATCTTACTCGGTCACGAGTGATCGCCTGACTGGAAGAAGCAAAGACTACTAGCACTGAAAAAATGATCCTTCAACGCCAACTTCAGTGGACCGGTCATGTTGTTCGAATGCCTGACTGCTGTCTCCCAAAGCAGTTACTTTATTCCCAACTCAAGGATGGAAAGCGGAATATCGGTGGTCAGTATAAGAGGTTTAAAGATGTTCTTAAGGCTAATCTAAAAAAATGCAATATAAACATCAAAAACTGGGAAGCTCTGGCCCATGAACGATCTAACTGGAGGTTGGCCTTTCACAAAGGTTCCATGGACTTTGAAGAAGCTCGAGTGCAAGGTGAAAGGGAGAAACGTGCTAAGCAAAAAGCACATCAAATAAATCCTTTACAGGACCATCTTCCATCTGGTAACCTGTGTCCTCACTGTGGGAAGCTGTGTGGATCTAGAATTGGCCTCCACAGTCACTTACGGACCCATCGCTAGAGTCTACACAATTTTCTTTAGAATTTTCCTCCTTTTAAAATCTCCTTTTTGTAAATTTTCTTTTTTTTTTTTTAATTATCCTGGAAGACAATCTTACTCGGTCACGAGTGATCGCCTGACTGACTGAAACTAAGAGTCTGGGACTTGCTCAGGATAATGTGGGGATTTAACTGGACTACCCTGGAGTAAATGGTTTGGAGATTGCAGCTGGTATCTTTATCTTGAATGCACTACTTAATTGGCACAGAACCCCACTTATTTCAATGGAATTTACTTCTGCGTAGGTATACTTAAGATCACAGTCAAAGAAAGATTCAGTCTTTCAGTTCATTATGTCTTGTAGTGATTAAAAGTGAGGCCTAAACAATGGAATCCCACCTGTAATCTAATTGCTATAAATGATTTAATTCTTACAACACCTGGCCCCTTAAATCAAGATTACTAAAGCAAATCCATAAATCCAACAAGCGTAAACTGCAAAGTTTGGACATGACTTTCATCTGACAAACCCCAGCTATGTTGTTCTTCCGTTGTAGCAAAATATATATCATGGAAAGCAGAATAGCTTTGAAAGAAGAAAATAAATTACTTAGAAGCCATGTTGTATGGCCAAATGGCTGTGACCAGCCATCTCTCTACTTTAGGGCTCTCCAACTTTGGGTCCCTAGATGAGCCCTGCTCTACTTGCATGATTGGGCCCCACTCCAGGGCAATGGGAGTCATGATTCAACAAAAGTTCTGATGTGAGGCATTCTTAAAATATATATACTACAGATATAGCTGTTATTTGGACTTCAGAATGCACTATATCTGGCAGTGTATACTGAACCAAGTTACACACACACACACACACACACAGAGAGAGAGAGAGAATTATATAAGGAATACTGAAATTCTCCCCAGATTTTGGAATTCCAGATTACCTGGCCTTAATTTCTGAAGTGGAAACAATGCATTAGGAATCTCCCATTATTCCAAATTTCATACAGTCCTCTAGGCTTACATAGTTTGCCACAGCTTTCAGTTCATTAACATCCCCCCATGTGCACACAGATTAATGATGTACACTACACATTTCCATTGAGAAAACTGCAAAGAAGCAATCTCAATGTGATTGTACAGTCAGTTATATCAAGCTTATATTTCTGTGGTGTTTTACTAAGGCAGAGGAGGTGCACATGTGCATCAGTAAAACACAGAAAAATCTTGTTGATGTAGGATTGCTTTGTTGCAATGTACATTGATAATGTAGAAGAGGAGTGTATCACCTTATTAACCCTAGGGGAGGCATCCAGTCCTAGGGTGCATGTACACTCACCATACACACACGGGCACGCACACACACACACCCAACACACACAAGTCTCCTCCCCTGCCTGCAGTTGTGGTGCCCCATTTATGGAATGTCTTCCCAAAGAGTATTTATTATATTGAAAATGTAATAAATGAATAAAATAAATCATATTTTTATTATTTAATTTCCAAAACTTTCATAGATGCTTGTAATCACTGGAAACAAAACAGCACAAGAAACTGGTAGAGTTTCAGATCTTCTGTTGTGTCTTTTCCTTGTTAAGTACTTATTTAAAGAGTGCTGCTTTGGATGTTAGATTACTGGCTGAATGGCTTTCCCAGAAATGTTTTGCTGCATGTCAGTTCTTGCTTGTCTCTTGTAATTTTGTAAAACGTGTAGATAACATTTCCATATTCTTTAAGTGCTTTCAGTAGGTCACAGCAAGTTTGGCTACCCGAAGAAGTGTCAGTGTATAAGGTACTGATTTGCTATCAGGTAACTTTTGGGAACAGAACTAAAATACCATGGACACAATCCTATATTTCCCCCCCCCTGCACCATTGAAGCCACCATCGAAGATAATGGGGCTGCACAAATGGACACCCATTAATTTTGAGAGGGGGAACTTTGTACAAGATAACATTTTACTGAATTGTGCCATGCAAGTGTTACAATTGTACAGTGCCAGTAATGTTAACATTACTGATATGTTTTGCTCTCTAACTATGGGTTGTATTCAATGTTAGTCCTACTTAGAGTAGACCCATTGAAATCAATGGGACTTAAGTTAGACTAACATTGGATGTAACCCCATATGTTAAAGAGATTTAAGGCAGACTTGTTAGACCAGATGGTAAAGGATCCTTGACTTGCCTCTGCTCTTAGCACCGCTTGAAATCTTCCACTGTTGTCTCAGCAAGAGAAGTCATTGCCATTGCTCTCTTACCATTTGCTGCTATAATAGCAGTTTGGTTGGATATACAGCAGGCTTTGTCTGATAGTGAGTTTTACAACCAGACTACACCATCACCGAAGGCAACGCAACGTACACCATAACACTGCAGCTACACACAAATCTAAGCTCTCCTGCTGTTTTGGCCATGCCAGCTTCTCCCACAAATTGAGAATGTACCCAGAATTATTTGCAATATTACAGAGATCAGTGCTGCATTTTTCTATTTGCACAGGGACATTCTCACCCTACGCTGCATTGGGTAGTGAAAGTGTGAAACATCAAGAGATGATCCTTATCTTCATCTGGTATGCTCTGCAGTTTCGGGATCGCAGCTGCTTGCTTTCCCAATCCCAGCCGCAAGCTGTTGTCATGTGATGTTGTGCGTGTTCTGCTGAACACTACTAAAGGCTATGTTAAGCTAAGAGGTCAATGGTCCAAAAACCTAGTTCTATTTCTCAGTTCATCATCTGTATAGCGAGGTTCTTGGAGGGACAAAGATAATATTTTAAGGAATTTCTCATATAAAGTGATAGTTCATCACGCTCATCTCAGCAAGAGGAAAGCAGTTTACATCGCCCTTTGCAATTTTACACATCAATTATAAATCAACAGCTCGTTCTATCCTAGAATGTTGCTCCTGGGCAAGATTTAACTGTTCAAGAAATTGGAATGAGTGGAATGTAGTCCCTGCTTTTAACCAAAGCTAAATTACTGGCAACAAAACTATTTAAAAAAAAAAAAAAGCATTCTAGAGTGCAATAAATTCCAACAGGGTTGACCCAGGAAGTTGGTGACCCCTTCAACCAATGATGCCATGCCAGGAGATTGGAATAAACCTGTGCAGGATCTATGCTTCTACACTTCGGTTGAAAACATTAATTCCAGATTTACAATCCAAGTACTATTGCATACAAACACATAAGCATTAAAAGGAAATTTAAGACAGAATTGAAGCTCTGGGCCATGACTGTTACATGATGAATACCATCCATAATGTTATTCCAAAATCCATTGGAAGGCAATACCTTTACTGGGGCCAACTAAATTGTCACAAAATAGTGAGCAAGCTTTCACATTCTTCAGAACTCTTCATCAGGCCAGCTGTTAAGCAAAGTGTAGTGGGGTGGGCGGGGGGAAGCTGGCTTGGTGTTGAAGCCATGAAGTCTGCATTGGTCACAAGTCTTAAGATGAAGTTAAAGAAGAAGTGGCAAACATGCAGTACAATCCTACACGTCTATTCAGAAGTTCCATTGAGTTCAATGAGACTTGTCCTAAATCAGTGTGTGTAGGATTTCAGGTTTAATTGAATTAGGCTGTCCTAGTTGAAGGTTATATCTAGGGATACTGGGACAAAGAAACACATAATGGCTGATTAGCCATTTTTGAAAAGGTTAAATGTAGAAGTTACCTGGGTCTGTCTCTAGCCTTAGCTGAAACACATAGGTTCCTTGATAGGGAGAGAGAGAGAGAGAGAGAGAGAGAGAGAGAAATCCTGCTGTGTATTTTGGAATATTGCTCATGGGCCAATACAGATGACTTTGCTTTTTGTGTTCCATAGTGTAAGAAACCCAACATCAATCAGGATTAGGAAAACAGAAGGATGTGGTGATTTTAAAATGCTCAGCCATCCTAATATTGTGTTGACTCATGCTCGAGCCAGTAACATGAAGGAAGCAAAAGGAATAGTTTGGAGGGTGGGGACATAGAGGCAATTGCCTCCCCAAATCTTTGATTACAAGTTGAGATGAGAGGCTGTTATGTCATTCCATCTTCAAAGTAAAATGCTACCCTTGATAAAGTAGTGATTCAATCCCACCAAAATCGAATTTGGCTGGTCTGCAACTCATTACTATGCACATTTACACATGGGAACTGCAAAAACAAATGTAGATGTGTTGAATGTTTCTGTTCAGGGTTCAGGCCAGCCAGCTCATGTTCCAGGATACTCCTTTCCATCTATCTCCCTGCCCCTGTTATCGGGGCCTTTGTTCATCTCAACAGTCAGTCAGCATTCCAGGGCCACTGGGCATGCTCACTCTTCATTGGAATGCTTTTTGGGTCCCATGGGGGAGGGGTTGCACTTCTGCAAGCCTTGGGGTTACCCAAGCCTGCTGATACATCCCTCTTGTGCATGGGTGGTGCTGTTTGCCTACATGTGGATCCACACTGAAGAATGAGTTTGCTACTAGTATATAGGATTGTAAACAATGGCTTGCTTGTTGGGGGGAGGACCCCCCCCCCCATTTCAGCACCTCATTTGCAATTTTGGTCAATATTTGCAAAGTGAGGAAGGCAAAATCTGATGGAACTGGCAGCATTCTTCCTGATGGCTGATGGCCACCAATTTCTGTTAGGCAGCAATCCCTAGAGGGAGGCCATGAAACATGGCTGTAACTGGCTTCTGAACAACACTCCTCAGGCATTCAGGATCTGTGTAGAATCAATACATTATAGAATCGTGTAGGGAAACAGTTTGAAGAGGAATGCCTACTATATCTGTGGAGGCACTCCACGCAATTAAGAACCCTGGAAAATTGAACCTTAGTGCTGAACCTCTGGCCCATGGGTCAAATCCAGCCTGCCTGGGGTCCCAGTCCAGTTCTCGGGGGTTTCCCAGATGGCCTTGCCCCCTTCTCCTGGCCCTGCCCCCTATCCCTTGACTGACTGCTGATTGCTTGCTGGTTTCCTGGCTTTCCCAGTTTTCCTCCCCATTCTAAAAGGTTGAAATGTCTCTCCTCAGGCTTAATCTTGGCAGTAAGAGTTTTAAGCTAAAATATGCTGGTATTTTTGGCATTTTGGCTCTGCCCATTTGTCTTTGTCTCCACACCCTTTTGCCTTCAGTCCCACCCTCCACTGGAATAAGCCTCCCCAAAAGCACCTCTGAAACAGAATTCGGCACTCAGGCTGAAAGAGGTTCAGCACCCCTACAATAGACCTGAAGGATAAAACAACATAATAAGAATTTTAATTAGGGTGGTGTGTGTTTTTCTTCTAGATTTCCTACAGAACAGAACATACATAAGAAATACCATTTTTTTAAAAAGCAAGCAAGAAAAATACCAAATAGTCTTTATTTAAAAGTAAGACAGAAAGGACATGTTTCAGACTAAGGCAGATTTCAGCTCAGAAATGCATTCTTTGTTGTATAGCCAAAGATGGCAGAAGCATTGTGTAAACAGTTTTATATCAAAGGAACCATGCCGTATAATATGCCCCATGTAGAACAAAAAAGCTATAACTAGGGAGCTGATAATAAATGGGTGCCTGAAGTTCACTTAAAAACAAAAAAACAAAAAACGAAGTCTAGACTTCAAAACTATGTGTGTATTCAAGCAGGTTATTAAAGGCCACACAATGCCTCAGAAATGAAAGTTGGCCGTTGCTCACAGCATTCTAAAAATATCACGTTCCTCAACCTTTTTTGGATTATGCATCTACTGAAGAAATATAGCCACTTATAATAATTAACACACTATTGTTTCATAGAATTCAGAACCCAACATGTCTCTATTGCTAACCTCAAAATAACAGAAGGGAACGTAATGAATATCGCTGTATTGGAGGTGCTTTATCCACAACCATTTCGTAAATGGTGTTCAGGTAACGAATGGGCAAGTAAGTTCTGCTGCTTATGATTTTGTTTTCTGTGCAAAGGAGAGCTGTGTCTGTTGCAATATATGATGTGTGTTGCAAATTATGCAAGTCTTTCCAACATGAATAAAAATCTCTCCTTACATTCTAACATGACATGCGGGCCTTATATTCATACCTATGTAGGACACCTGTATCAAGTGTCAACATAGGATAACACTTCATGCATCTAAAACAGCTATAGCTATTTTATATTTTGCATGGTTTAATAATTTTATTGTAAATCACCGTGGGTCTTTTTAAAGAGAAGGACAACTAAGAAATTCAATTAATCCTCCACCAGCTCCTCCAATGGAGTGGACTCTAGTCCACAAAAGGTTACTTATTCTATTTATTCAAAGGTTAAGTGTAGCATAAATATAGACTGTTTTAGTTCATATAGTTTAATACATTAGCATGAGCTTTCATGGGTTGCAACCCACTCCATAGATTCATAGATCATAGAGTTGGAAGGGGCCTACAAGGCCATCGAGTCCAACCGCCTGGTCAATGCAGGAAACTAGAGGAGGGGTCTCCCATCCAAGTAATAACCAGGCCTGACCCTGCTTAGCTTTCCAAGCTCAGACAAGCTGAGCCAGTGGAACTGGGGGCTTTGAGTCTGAAAGGGCAGTTAAACAGGTAGATCTGCAGCAAGCATTCCATTCTCTTAAAGCAACAGTTACAAACCACAAGGTGAACCAAGGGGCTTTATAATGTGCATAGAAACCATAGTCCCTATTTAGTTCCTGAAAAATAAATAGGGGGCTATGGTATCTGGACCTTAAAAGCCCCCACCCAAGCTAGGGTCCCAATCCAAATTAGCCCCCCTGCCTGAACCTGATCTAGAGTAAAAATGAGGAGGAGGAGGAGGAGGAGGAGGAGGAGGAGGATGCAGCAGGTAGACAGACACAGATTTTAAGTCATGTCTATAACTGTTTTGACAAACTTGTTTAGAAAACAGGAATAATGAAATGCATGATGTGGTTCTGGACTGGTTATTTAATCTTACTGCCCCCTGCCCCAAATGATCTGCCCTTTGTGGGATCATTACAGTTTCAACCACAGAAACTTCTATGGGTACCAAAGCCCCCAGTATGTACAACTGAAATTATACAGTTGCCACTTCGTCGCCAGCTCAGTTCTGTGCATTTGTGGCTCACACACACTCCATTGCTCCAGTTATGCTCTCCACAGGCTGTTAAACTCAATGGTAGCTTTCTGCTGACTTTAATTATTGTTCCCACAGTATCTAGGGATGTGTGAGCTCCCTTCAGCTGGTCTCCAAATTAATTGGGCTTTTCTAGTGTTCTAGTTGAACACTCATACATCAAGGGATATATTTTTTTCCTGTTTAATATAAACACTGGGGAAAGGCCAGTTACTGCTTTCCCACAGTTCCCCCTTTCCTGTTTTCCCCATTTTTAAAAAAAGCTTTACCTGGTGGAAAGGGGATGGATAACAGGTGGTGGAGGCTTCCTTCAGCACAGGAAAGTCCCTGTGGAAATGATGCTTTGCACATCATTTTCAGCAGGCAGAGGTCCTGCAGTGCTTCACCTGTATCCATCATATCTTGCCAAAGGCTTGTCTTTTTTTCATGAGGAAAGTCATGGCAGGGGTGGGGTGTGTGACAAGGTGGGCAGGAGAGTAGTGGAGTTGAGCCCCATTTCAAAAAGGGACAACAACCTCAAGCGGTGTGTGCAGCTGGTCTGTTTGAGCAGGGGAGTTTCTTTGGCCTTCCCCTTTTGAAGTATCTCCCCCATTCCCAAATTTTTGGTACCAATTATTAGAAGTCATCTCTCATATTAAATCAGATATCCTTCTACGTTACAGCCCTATTCAGGCATTCTGAAACTGAGAAAAATAAACATGTGAGTTGGAGGGCACTAGCCCTGCCCCCTCCATCATAATTCTCATTGCCCTCTGCATGGAGAGTGGCTTTCTGAAGGGAAGAGCTTCCTGCATCCACAGAGGCTCCCCACTGCAGATTTTGGATGCTGATTTTCCAGCTGCATGATTTTTATAGGCCCTATGTACATACAGGACCACTAGCTTAAGCTAGCGCAGGTTGGAGGAGGGCATGTTGACTGTAATGATCCCACATGGGGCAGATCATTTGGGGCAGGGGGCAGTAAGCTTAACTAATTCAGAACTGCATAATGCATTTCATTATTCTTATTTTCTAAACAAGCTCGTCAAAAAAGATATAGACAAGGGCTTGACTTGTAGCCAACATTAATCTAACTGAAGTCCCATTCATTTCAAAGGGTCAACTCTAAGTAGGACTAACATTTGGAAACAACCCAAGGGAACAATAGAAATGGGTAAGCCTCATGCACACTTGCTGCTGGGATTAAGGATTTAGGCAAGAGTTTGTTTCCCATTGACATTGTCCATACGTCACACTAAGCCATGGTGGGTTGTCAGCATGGGTGGTTGCAGGGTGGCTTAGCATGATGTCTTAACCCGGTGCAGCTTCTCTGTCCGTCATGGGTTGTTTTTCTCAAGCCACCCTGAGAACCCATGGCTTGTAGTAGGGTTGTCTAGGGTCACTTCTTCTCAGGGTGGCTTGTTGTGATGTCCGAACCCAGCAGAGTCACTTCAGCATGGGTTGTTTAAGACGGCGACAGAGCCATGAAAGTCCTGTCCTGTCAAGATCTCCTTGCAATGATCTTGCCAGTGCCACTGCCACCCACCCTCCACCTCTGCTATCAGTGTCCGTCCCTTCACCGATACTGCATTGACACGTGGTAATGTCCCTACTGTGTTGGCAGCCCTTTTCTCAGTCTTTAAAAATTGTGCAGATGGGTTCAGCTTCCCCCCCTCCAGTCCCCACCACCTTCAGTCCTGTGGAAGTGCACAAGTGTGCACATTTGCAGGACCACAGCAAGGCATATTTTCCTATTTTATTCACATGCTTCCTGGACTGTTAAATTGGCAAAGCAGAAATAAGCTCTACATCCTCCCATAGTAATTACACCGACAGCAAAAGCTCCCATCTCATTCAGCTCCCTTTTTCCTAGTTCACTGACAAGGGAAGTGCCAAAGCGGAGGAGGAATTTGACAGCTGGCATTTCAACATGTTGTGAGCGGGGGAATTTGACACGTGGCATTTCTAGACACGCAGAGGGCATATCGATGTGCTTGGGTACTGTACTAGCTGCTGCCACACTGATACAACTTATGAATGTAAACTGCAGTCCTGTGAATGTGCACACTTGTGCACTTGCAAATGATGGAAGAAAAAACAACAAGAAAAACCCGAACCCATTTGTGCACATTTGAAAGACTGAAAAATTAATTAAAAATACTGATCCCATTTGCACAAATTTGAGGGGACCCCCCCCAAAAGGTTGCCAACATTTGAAATGCTCAGAAGAGGAATAGCGATTGGAGGGGTAGAGTTTCTTTCCATAGGGAATACAAGGCTCCAAGATTTTGGGCTTTGCAGCTTGTAGATTTGACAGCCATATCACAATCGGAGGGTGGGGTGGGCTCTCGGCCATTGGGAACATGAGGATCTGAGAGGGGTTGTGCCACAAAGGCAGCTGGGATATGTGCCGGGAGTGGGCAGGATGAATTTTATTTATTTAGTTAGTTAGTTATTATATTTATACCCCGCCTTTTTTCCTGCAAGGAACCCAAGGCGGCTTACATAATCCTCCTCCTCCTCTCCATTTTTATCCTCACAACAACCCTGTGAGGTAGGTTAGGCTGAGAGACTCTCAGTGACTGGCCCAAAGTCACCCAGTGAGTTTCATGGCCGAGCGGGGACTAGAACCCGGATCTCCCCGAGTCCCAGCAAATTTCGGGGGGGGGGGGTTGCGTTCAGGAACAGTGAGCCGGTCTGAACTAAAGGAGAACGTTCACGAACAGTGGCTTATTCTCAGGGTGGCTTAGCGTGATATGCAGACTCATCCACCAAGTCAAAAATTAAAAGCTGGAGTGATACACACACACACACTGGTTTAGCATTCACACTTATTTCCCTAGATTTAAAAAGAACCAAGAGGTATTTTACCTTTGTAACACCGTTGAGAAAGTATCTAAGGCCATCCATTTACTAGATTATCTTCAAACTTCAGAAACTTGAAAGCAAGCTGTATGGGAAATGCAGTACAGCCTTCTGACTTCAGCCAGCAAAATAAATGGGAAATTCAATACCTCAATAGTATTAACTGTTGTATTTACAGCTGCTGCTGCTGCCCACATGAAGAAATCTTTCCCAAGGGCAGAGATCAAAGGTACTGCCACAATGTGACATGGTACGGGACTACACTATAACAATTTTACAGATTGTCCTGAATGGAAATGTGTGCGATATAAGCTGCAGGTGTTCCTAAAAAGGGGCCGCAAGATCAAAACGTTTAAGAGACGCCAGATTAGATTTCAAATTAGCCACTTCACAGAAGGAGCAGTTTCATTTTGCACCTTTTTGTGTACTGTAAGTAAATGGATCTTTAGAATCCAGACTTTTTCAGGGATGTAACTGCCCTCATAGAGGGCTTTCATATAAAATGAACATTTTTACAGTTTGATGGCAGAGATATGGAGTCCGAGTGCTTTCTGTAGCCCATTAAAATGAGCCATCATTTGTCATTTGACCTCCCACTTCTTTTGAGATAGTTCCATGTACATCCACTCAAGGTTTTCAAATTATCCAAGCTTTAAAACAAGAGAGTATTAGTTGTCAGATCTTTAGGAACAAATTTGGTTGGGGTGGGTCAGGTCTATTCCGCTGGCACCGATGAAGGATTGCTGATTATGTCCCATTCATTGTACTTGAAATTACAACAAATCCTGAGCCAAGCATTTGTGGCGCATGCTGGTTGAATGGTACAGGTCCTTTCCACACAATTTTATTGTGTAATTAATGTGAGTGTGGGTTTTTCATTTGTGGCACACAATACTCAAATCTTCCCTCAAGGTTGTGCTTCTGCAACAGGAGAATCTTGGGTATTTTGAAAGCTCAAAGCAAATATTTATTTGCAGAAGGGATGGACGGAATGAGGTAGATACTGGTGAATGAGAATAAACAGGCTACATAGAGTTGCCCTTGAAGACTGCTTGTACAACTGATACAGAATGTGGCATCCAGAGGACTTGTGGGAGCCAGGCATTTGGGTGATGTTGCAACCTATTTCTCACTGGTTATGTTAGCTGCATATATGTTTCTGGGCCCAGTTCAAGGTGCTTGTTTTGGTCTTTGAAGCCCTAAATGTTTTGGGTCCAGGGTATCTAAAGGACTGCTTGCACTTTTATAAGCCTGCTCAAGTATTAAAAATCAGTGTCTGAAGCCCTGCTGTATGGGCTGCCAGTAAGAGTTGTTTGGTTTGGGATCAGTGTTTCTGTCAAATCTGTTTCTGCAGACTTCCTACTTTTCCCACCTCCATGTTTGCTCCATGCCAGTTCTGTGCAGATTTTGGCTTTTATAAACAAGAAAAAATTGTCCATATTTTTGTGTGCATTTTTCAAATGGACGCATTAATGGATGCATCTCCCAATTGACTGAAGTGTGTTTGTGCACATTTTAGAAATGTATGCATTTTTCAGATGTGTGCACATTTCAAATGTGTGTGCATGTTGTCAAACACATTTTTTCTTTCTTTCACAGAATTTGTCACAAACCCAGAAATGTGTGGATTTCTGACCACAAATTGCATTCATTTTTTTTGTGTGTGTGTTTTTTTTCTGGAAGGTGCAGATCTGGTAAATACTTAAAAAAAACAAAAAAAAACAACTCAATGGAGAAAAATTTTCACCCATCCCTAGTTAGGTTGGTGGATACTAAAGATGGGGCCTTTTCAGTATGGCCTGACATGTTTTGAACACCGTTCCCGGAAGACGTATGGTCTTCTCATCACTGCTATTGTTTTTGTTTGTTTGTTTTTTAAAGAAAACTCTGAAGACATAGATTTATAGATTCATAGATCATAGAGTCTGTGTTTAGGTAATGTGCTGAGCAAAAAGTATTGTAGCTGCTGCTGTTTTAACTTAATGATATTCATTTAATGATATGTTTGTAATTGTTGTATTTTTGTGTGTGCTTAAATGTCTTGCAAACCACCTTGGTGTGCCCTGAAAGGTACATTAGACATTCTTTAAATAAATAAATAAAATATATAAGTAGAGCTCCCCAATTATGGGGGAGCCATAATTTGTGGGGGCGTGCAGGTCCAGCAGCAAGAGAGGAAGGAGGCTGGCAAAAAGCAGCTACTCAGCTGTGGTGCTAGTGCTTTCCAGTGGGGGGGGGGGCTTGCTGAGCCAGTTGGTGCTCCTATTTGCATGATGGGGTGGGGCCAAAGGGTGGACCAGGGTGAAAACTTTCTCCTTCATTCTCGCTCTGGTCCTCCTAAGGTCCATAAAAGCCAGTCTCTGATATGGCTTCAGCATTGCCGTTGCTGACTTCCCTACCCACTCACTCCCGGTAGCAAAAAGTCTGAGACTGACTTTTATGGAGCTTAGGAGGACCAGAGCGAGAATGAAGGAGAAAGTTTCCTAACCTTCTCAGCCCCATTAACCGGCAACTAGCTTCTGTCCACTAGATGCCGGTTAATGGTCAGCCCCTGACCCGGCCATCCACCACCAACACTGTTGGCATGCGGACCAGGAACAGGGGAATCGGACAGCAGGTGAGCTGTCCAATGACAGGATCCATATCCTATGCCTCTGCCAATTCAAGCTAAAGCCAATAAAGTTGTGGCCAATTTTATTAACCCTTCTAAGTCTGTGTGTCTAATTTGTTCCCTTCCCTTTGTTGCCTGGACCCAACTAGGTGCTGCACCACACAAATAAAACAAGCCACGGCTTTATTGAAGGAATATGGTATACATGCATCAGACTAGTGGGAAGGATTAGTTTTAGACCTCCTTATGAGATGTCCAGGGAGACAGGCATAGATAACCAGCCATTATGCTCCTCTGGTGCCACTAAGCTCAGGCCCTCAGCTACACTTGGTCAATTGTAACCTGTTTCCCTTGTCGGGCGAGACAGGTGTGAAATAGGTTTTTATTTGATTTATATATTCTGTTTATACCCCACTTTTCAGCCACAATTGGGTTCCAGTCAAAAACCCACAAATAAGTACTAACATATATTCTATCTCACAGAGTTGTTGTGAGGATAAACTGTGGGGGTGGGGAAAGGCCAGACAGAAATGGCAGAAGTAGTGAGATTCAAACCAGGGACTTCAGTCTCTTAGCCACTACACTAATTCACAGAAATTGTTCTTATGATGATATAGGTACCTGCCTGCTATGAGCTGCCTGAAACTCTGCTAGGTGTCAGGATCTGCTCAGCCTGCACAGTGCTGTAGCTCCATCTGGTGGCCCAATGGAGAAGGCAGGCAAGTCCACCTGCAAATACTCACAGGGTTAGTACCAGACTGGTAAGTGTTCTCAGGGTCAGAGCCAGTCACTCATGCAGACCAGCTGGGAGCCTGAGCGTGGAAAGCTAAGCAGGGTCAGGCCTGGTTATTACTTGGATGGGAGACCCCCTCCTCTAGTTTCCTGCACTGAGCAGGGGGTTGGACTCGATGGTCTTGTAGGCTCCTTCCAACTCTATGATCTATGAAATCTATGAAGCCCTATAATAAAGAGGCTTCCTGTTGCTGTTCACCTTTGCTACAGCAACGTGAGTCATTGTGCTCATGAGTTCCTGGCTGTCTGCTGCAAATGCTGCTCCTTGTCTTGCCCATGCTCAAACTTTGCCTGCTCCTGACCCACACTTCTGCCTCTGGCCCCACCACACCTTGTACATATCTGACCCTTGCTTGCTCTTGGACTATGGACCTGCCTTTGGTCCCACCACACCTTGTATGTATCTGACCTTTGTTCACTTTCGGACTATGCATCTGCTTCTGACTTGCCATGCTGCGTACATATTGGGCCCTTGCTCATTCCTGGACTGTGCTTCTGCCTCTGGTCCCCTTTTCCACCTCCATCACCCCTGTCCCGGGTGTTCCAGCTGAGGACCCCTGCTGCTTACGTCCTGGACCTGACACTAGGGCACAGTCCAGTCGAGATGCCTGTAGCCCTCTGAGCTGGGACGATTACAGGCATCCTATGCAGGGCGGGAGAAACACAGAGGTGAAGGTCAACTCTGTGCTCCTCCCACCCTACAATAGCCTTGTAGGCTCCTTCCAACTCTATGATCTATGAAATCTATGAAATCTATGAAAACAGCTGGACAGCAGATTTCAGCTGTCTAATTCTGGCACATCAGAGCAGGAGGGAAGGAGGCAGAGGCGCCATCAGGATCCCTTGTGTTGTGGCAATGCAGGTCTCCTCCGCTCCCTGCCCCCTGGAATGCCCACTAGGCCCCTTCTCCGAGGTCCTGTTTGTGGCCTCAGAGAAGCAGCTGGTGTGGTTCTTTCCACACCGGCTGCGAGGGGGCGAGGGTACTCCTAGCTTGGAGTCTCAGCTCTGACATTGGAGCAGGCTTCTGAGGACAGAACAAGGACTCCAAATAATCCTATGGCTGCCTGGACACTCTCTAGCAGCTGTAGGATTGTATGGCTAGTTATACAATCACAATCCTAGAAATCAGCTCTATGTTTGAGCTGTCCCAACCTTGTGAATGTCCTCTTGTCCCTCATTTCAGCTAAGATGGACCACCTGGGTACCTTCTGAACAGATTAGTTCTTCTGCCAAAGTTTAAACAGCCAGGCAGCAAAAGGGAAATGCAAGAAATGAGGACAAAACACAGAAACCATACCTCTGGGAGCAAGAACACCCCAGGGAAAGCAAAAAATCATACTAGTCCAGCATCTAATCAGGGCTAGCATTAAATTTCCTTCCTGAGTGCCTTGCATAGAGTGTATGGTGGGTTACATCTGTATAGCAGATTGTGCTTTTCTGAGTGGCAATGGGGCTTACTGCTGAGTAGATATGCATAGGACTGTGCTGTGCTTTTCTGAGTGGCCAACATTTGACTCTTTGATTTTGAATTTGGCAATTTTTTTAAAAAATAAGCATAGGTAAGAATCACATTTTGCCCCTGCCCACATAGTTTTGGCCCTTCCCACTGCTGGAATGTGCCCCACTGATACCTTTCCCAGGTTGCAATTCAGCCTTTGGGCTGAAAAAGCTTCCTCACCCCTGCCATAAAGAATGACCAGCCAGTGTGCGAGTGAGTGTCAGCTGTGCTACCTACCTGCCTGACCCAACTGACTTTTATTCTTAGATGAGAACAGGATCTTTTATAGGTGATGTTCCCATCTCTTGCTCCAAGTCTCATGAGACCCTGAGCCAGATCTTGCAAGACCTCAGGCGATTTAGTCTTGTTGTGTGTGGCTGTCTTTCCCCCTCTGCCCTGGTTTCTCAGTGGAGGATGGGGGGGGGGCTCACCTGGGAATATGAGATACTTCCAACCCGCTATTGTGTTTGTAGTTTGGCATATAGTTGCACAAAAGTGGCAGGTGTTTATTGGATATTCTTTGATGTGTTTAATGGTGAGCAACAAATTAGACATGGAGTGAAATACCCAAGTGGAAAGATTCAACTCTCCGAATTACTTGAGGAACTAAAATTTGAAATAAACTCCAATCGAGTCCGATCAGTTAACATAGGGTTAAAAGCTGTGCCACACAGATGAGACAAGAACCAGGCACCATTTCAGAATGATAAATGTTTGGAATTCTTTGACTGCTTAAATGCAAAGGCATGCAATGAGTACAACTGAAATAAATGGTCACTGAAAAGAAAGGCATGACTGTAGTGTGCCAGAGTCCAGGGCATTGAGCGAAATGTTTTTTAATCTCCATTCTAGAAATGTCAAGAGCAAAAACCCTAGAACTATGCTGAATTTGTTAATGTTAAAGATCCCAAATTGGGTAAATAAGTCCAATCCTCACACAGCAGAGAACAAGGAATGTACAATTCAAGAACTAGCTGTAGCAGCTGTGGTTGTGTAGCAAGAAATTCATTGACGGAGAAATTCATTCAGTTCACATGTTTATGTGAACATGCTTAATTTTGCACTTTCAAACCAATACGTAAACCAAAACTCAGTTGTTCTTTGAAATTCACACTTTTCTGAATTTTGCAATGGAGTTCTCCAATCAAATTGTGCATACAGAAATGTGTATATTAGGGGAAGGTGCACACAAAAATGCATGTATTTGTAAATTAATGTTAAAATGCATTATATTAGGGAAATGGCTTGCAAAGAAAATTGTGCATATTAAGGCAAAATTGCATACAAAAATGTGTGTATGAGGAGAAATGTGCACCAAAAATTTCATGTAAACTTTAAGATCCCCCCCCCCTCAAAGTTCAGGATGAACTAAATTAAGATTAGGGGGGGGGGGAAAGAAACTGAGATAAACAGAAATTGAGTCATTCGTCCATTCCTATTAGCAAGGGAACAAGAGAATCATACTCTTCTTTATCTCCCCAACCCATTTTCCACCCCACCAGCTGGAACTGAAATGCCCTCTTCAGGTATTCAATCACGGAGGGAAAATGGGGACTCGTGCTCTGGTCTCACCCCTTCCACCCACAACCGGCCTATGCTGATGTGGAAAGTCTGAACAGAAAATAAAACTGTGTTCATCTGAATATGGTTACAGTCCTCTGCATGATCAGGAACCCTGTGCAATCAGGGTTCCCTCTCACATTGAAGGCTGCAACTGCATTCTGATATTCCAGTTCCAGATGGGAAAGTTGGGGCTGGAGGAGGCAAGGCTGCAAGACACCTTCCCATCTCTCCTCTGCTGGATAGTTTCTGGTTATCATGAGCTCATGGAAAAGTGCTTCGAGTGCCCTTGTGTCAAAGTCCCTGGAAGGCTTCTGCAACAGGTACTTCCCCCCATAACATTTGTTTTTTTTAATCCGCTTATAAAACTGGCATTAGATTTGAAAGCCCCATGGTGTTTGATTTTACAGCAGTCTGTTGTTGATTTTTCTCTAAGGAACAAAACAAACAACGAAACTTCCTGTTTCAGACTCATACTCCTTGCTCTGCTTCTGAAGTGTCCATCATTCCGGGGTTGCTTTAAAAGCAATTGTAATAAGAACCATGAGACAATTTTCTGCCGTCCTCTTTCGAATAATCTGCCAGGACTTGGATCAGGCTGGACAACTCCCTTTTGGGACTAGGAGCCGTCATTGCAGATGGTGTCTCCTTTTGTCTGCCCAGCCCACCCTTTAGAAGTCCAAATGAAGCATGTAGCTTTATGCATCTCTCATCCGCGAGCATAAAAATTGCAATTGGATGCCTTACCAACCGCACCCCTAAAATGCTCCTGAGGTTTGGGTTCCTGCTGTATACATCATTCAGCAAAGCAGCTGTTAGGCCGTTTTCTTTGAAAACCACACATAAAAGTTGAACATCTTTGGAGCGTAGTTAAAATGTCTCAGTGCTGTCCGATGAGTCAGAACAGTGGCTAGTTATGTAGGGCCATCAGTAATTCAAAATACAGACCCATGCGATTGCCTCAGACATTGGGACACAACAGAGCTGAGAGAGAAGAAGAAGAAACAAATAAACATGACCACCTTGCGTGCAAGAGCTTGTTAAAATCGGTGATTTGCCACTTCTGTATTGCTTTTCCTATTTCAATCATAGAATAGAATTCTCCCTGTGACGTTCTCCAGATCCATGAATGAATGACTTCACAGCAGCTTTTGAGGTTAAAAATGACTCATTTTACAGACATGGAAAATGAAATTTCAAAGAAGTCTGACTTGTATACGATTGCACACAATAGGTGAAAGTTGAGAAATGCTGGCTGCCTTTCCTTGATCCTCCCAGTGCTGTCGAACCATGGTCACAATAATCACTCCATTACATTCCCTTCTGCTTCTCTACCAGATTATCAGTGCTGTCAGCTTGGACTATGCTGACCATGTCTCTGTGGTTTTAGTACTGGACATACAGTCTTTTGCTGTGCACATTGTTCACTGGATTAGCTTGACTTTGGACTCCTGAAGTTATTTGTTTGTTAGGCCCTGTTCACAAAGGTAATTAAAACCATTTTGGTTGATCAATGAACATGACACATATATCACAGCAGGGGCTGTTGTTCGAGGTCCAAAACAGACATTACCGTATTTTTCGCTCCATAAGACGCACTTCCCCCCCAAAAAAAACTAGGTGGAAATGTCTGTGCGTCCTATGGAGCGAATACAGTAAAAAAAAAATTGTTTTTACTTTCCTCTGCTGGTCCGGAAGAGCGGAGGACTCCTGGGCAGGGCGGGGGAAGCCCCCGCTTCTCAGCTGATTCCCGTGGAACAGCTGATTTTTTTAAAATTAATTTTTATTTTTTTAATTTTTTTTTACTTTCCTCTGCTGGTCCGGAAGAGCAGAGGACTCCTGGGCAGGGCGGGGGAAGCCCCCGCCTCTCAGCTGATTCCCCGTGGAACAGCTGATTTTTTTAAAAATAAAATTATTATTATTATTATTATTATTATTATTATTATTATTATTTACTTTCCTCTGCTGGTCCGGAAGAGTGGAGGACTCCTGGGCAGGGTGGGGGAAGCCCCCACCTCTCAGCTGATTCCCCGTAGAACAGCTGATTTTTTTAAAAAATAAAATAATAATAATAATAATAATAATTATTATTATTATTTTACTTTCCTCTGCTGGTCCGGAAGAGCGGAGGACTCCTGGGCAGGGTGGGGGAAGCCCCCGCCTCTCAGCTGATTCCCCGTGGAACAGCTGATTTTTTTTTAAATTATTATTATTATTATTATTATTATTATTATTTACTTTCCTCTGCTGGTCCGGAAGAGCAGAGGACTCCTGGGCAGGGCGGGGGAAGCCCCCGCCTCTCAGCTGATTCCCCGTGGAACAGCTGATTTTTTTAAAAATAAAATTATTATTATTATTATTATTATTATTATTTTACTTTCCTCTGCTGGTCCGGAAGAGTGGAGGACTCCTGGGCAGGGTGGGGGAAGCCCCCACCTCTCAGCTGATTCCCCGTAGAACAGCTGATTTTTTAAAAAAATAAAATAATAATAATAATTATTATTATTATTATTATTATTTTACTTTCCTCTGCTGGTCCGGAAGAGCGGAGGACTCCTGGGCAGGGTGGGGGAAGCCCCCGCCTCTCAGCTGATTCCCCGTGGAACAGCTGATTTTTTTTAAATTATATATTATTATTATTATTATTATTATTATTATTTACTTTCCTCTGCTGGTCCGGAAGAGCGGAGGACTCCTGGGCAGGGCGGGGGAAGCCCCCTCCTCTCAGCTGATTCCCTGCGGAACAGCTGATTTTTTTTTTAAAAAAAAATTTGGTACCATATGGTAAGTGCGTCTTATGGAGCGAAAAATACGGTACTTTAAATCCATATTTAAAGCTATGGCTTTTTTTCACTTTTACTCTAAAAGTGTAAAAGTGTAGGCACAGGGACCCTGATCCAGATTGGGACTCTGGCATGGGAAGGTAGGGAGGCTTTTAAGATTAGGATCATCCCCCTGTGCCTACTCTAGAGTAAAAATAAAAAGAAGACCTAGCTGCTAGACATGGATTTAAATAAGGTCTTGTGAAGAAAAGCTTGCAGTGTCTCCATGTCCTGTCCTGCCAAATACATGTAAATAAGTGTAATCCCAGCCGGAGGCTGAGAGTTGCCTGTGAATGTACATAGTTCCTCTCGGTGGCTCTGAGTCGCCTCAGAGTCTACGACGTATTAGCATGCAAATGTTCCCCCAAGCACTCTAAGCACTCTAGGTATGGTCAGGAATTCACCCCTCTCTGGCACCTATGAGTCACCCCCTCCCCTGCCTAGCCCAGATGAAATTAACCCTGATTGGTCAAGTGACAGTTGGGCTGTTGAAGGGAAGGGTGGGAAAAAATTGATATGGTCAGTCATAGTTTCTGGGTTTTGTTGTTGTTGTGGATGTGAGGAAGTGCAGAGCAGGGGACTATGGCTGATGCAAGTCCCGGGAAGAACAACCCCCAAGCTAATGTGTAAGTGCCTGGGTACTCTAGCGTGAGATTTAGCTTTGTTGTTTTGTAGCTCTGACTGTGTGTAACAAACGTAGGGATGTACATGTACCTTTTTTAGTGCTCGCCAGGTCAGGTGCTTGGCGGGCACCCCCGCTGCTTGATTCCTCTTGCGGCGACAGTGAGGCTCCCGGTGGACTTTCTGAAGCCCAGAAGTGACACGGCGGGTCCCAGCACTGTGCCAGGAAGTGACGCGACAGGACCCCGGTGCTGTGTTTTTCACGTAAATACCATAGAAAACCACCTTAAAATGGCCCTGATTTGCTTTTCGCGGACATTTTAAGGTGGTTTTCTATGGTATTTATGTAAAAAACGCAGCACCAGGGACCCGAAAGTACCTCTCTCCGCCTCCTCTCCAGGGAGATGTGCCAAGCTGGGGAAAGGTAAATTCAGTGGGGCTCGCCGGGGGGGCCTCGAGTTCCACGTACATCCCTAAATATCCCATTCTGTCAACTTCACTTCCCTTATCTCCCCACCTAATTTGTAACTGACTAATCCAACAATAAACTTCCTTTCACTTTCCCCTACACGGTGTGTATGTGTGTGTAGGTTCTCTGTTTATTTATTTATTATTATATTTTTAAACCGCCCATCTGGCCAGTCACCCGGCCACCCTGTTGGTTCGGTGCTAATTCCAGTGTCTGAGACCAGGGCTGGGTTTGAGACTAAGTGATTCGGGAATGGCCGCATCAAGGCTAGCAGTTTGTAGCCTCTGATCTCTCGTTCAGAATCAAAGGACTGGCTGTAGTCCTTCACATGTCTGTTTTGTCCCTGAGAAGATGTATAGTGATTGAATGTCAGGGCTCTGCTGTGGGCAGCAGTCTGAGGTGAGCTGGAGTGGGGACCAGAAGCTGTGGGACAAGGCAATGGTCAGAACTGAAGAACAAATCAAGATTGAAGAACAAGTCAGGAGGATGATCAAAGAGCAGGCCAGAAGTCAGGTTCAAAGAATAAGCAAGGATATAGGAACACACCAGAGCTCAAGAAGCATGTGTAGCTCAAGCAAAGCTCAGCTCAAGCAGGAGGCTGTTTATACTCCTCCCTGTCCAGAAGGATCCAAACTCCAAAGGTCAGTGTGGTAGGATGGAGTCTGTCCAGAATGTTTTTTTTACTGAGAAGCTGCCACCTGCAGTGGTTCACCACATGGGGGTGATACACACAGATCCAACAACTCCTGACCCTGTACAGTCATGCCTTGGATTGAGAGCATAATTCATTCCAGAAACATGCTTGTAATCCAAAACACACTTATATCAAAACGAAATCCCCCCAAAAAAATATTGTACAGAGATTTTTAATTTAAGCCGTACTACAGTACTTGTATTGCAAGACGTCGCTTGTATATCAAGTAAAAAAAAATATTAAATAAATATTTAAAAATTTGCTTGTCTTGCAAAACGCTCTCAAACCAAGTTACTTGCAATCTAAGGTATTACTGTATTTCTCTGTTAACTTGAATCCAGTTTTCCAATCTCTACTGAAATCAATAGAACTTCAGTTGTAATCCCATACTGACTTACCTGGGACTAAGACCCACTGAACTCAATAGGACTTACTTCTGAGTAGACATGTGTACAGGATTGTGCTGTTATTCACACATATCTGTTCACTGGGTTGCTGCCATTGGGAACGATCCACTAGAAACTTCTTCTGTATATTCATGGTCTTGAACATGCTCTCATTCATTTGTGACCAGACTGGGAATAACAAGATGAGGCACATGTCCACAGTAACCAGGGCCACAGTTTTATTTAAATTTAATGTAACAGGATCAGCAACAGTTATGGATACTGTGCAGGGCACTGCAAATGCAGGAGCTGTCTAACAGCTACCCCTCCCTTGAGTTAGGGTGAGACCTAACCAGCCATGAATTGGAGGTAGTATAATAACTACCTCTTCCCCACGGGCCACACCTTTTTAGGTGCTGGTCCTTCCTGAGTCATCCCCCTTCCACTGAGCTCCACAACTCAAGGTGGGTGAGACAGGTTGTCCCCAGAGAGGTTCTGTATGCCACCCGCCCAGTTCTGAGAGCCTTGAGGGGTGAATTTCAGGAATTCCCCATTTCCTTAAAGGTGCCTCAGAGTATTCACTCATGTTCTTACTTTCTTTGTTACCTTCCCTGCACAGCCCCACCATGGCGACTAATAGATTACCTAGCAAATTTAAACACTCTCCAATCACTAATGTCACGCTTCTCCAGATGGACGGCATAGAGCAAGCAGGGGCAAAACCTACTCCCTTTACACCAATCTGGGAAACAAGCAAACAATTCCTACTTGCCCCCAAAGCAACCAGCTAATTCTACACTCTAAACTTAGGGTGGGAGGGTTGGGTGCCAAGGCAGCGGCAAAAGAGGTCTGCTAAGGGCAGAGGGGGTTAAACAAGCCATCTAAGCTTTGCCTAGAATTTCATTTCAGTACGTTTTTGATCAGGTTGTATTCAGTTTTCACTTTTCCGGACTGAAAACAGACTCTCAAAACCCGAGCTCGTCAAAGTTCTCTAAATTTCACCTTGAAACTCACTCCATCTTGTGTTCATATCAGATTGTGAGCTTTGTTTCCCTCCCGCTTTTTGCATGAAATTTTTTTGTGTATTTTCATGTATATTTCCCAAATGTACACATCAGTTGTGTGCATCTTTGAAATGTGTGCATTCTTCTCACATTAAAGCATGTTTGTGTGCATTTTTCAAAAGTATGCATTTTCATTTTCATTTTTCAAATGTACGCATGATGTTGAACATGTTTATTTTCTTGGTCCACAAATTACATTGCAAACTCAGAAAGGTATGCACTTTGACTGAAGATTGCATTTGAGTCTGTGTTCAGTCCAGCAAATGTGAACTGGATAAATCTTGATAAAAAATGAACTGAAACAAATTTCTCATACATCCCGAGACAGCAACAAGGATGAGATGGGTCTACTCAGGGCATCTCACTCAAGGGCTGCCCCAAATTTGGAGCAAGCACTGCTTTCAGTATTTTGCAAAGCTGTGATAAATGAACCTTCTTTGTTGCTGAAGTGGATGGGCAGGGGGTGGGGAAAGCCGTGTGTGCAAAATCCGATTAACAAAATGATGCATGACATATATTCTACCCATAGCCAGTTTTAAGTCTAATATGCATGCTTTTGTTTCCCAGCTCATACTAGAGGCAGCCAGAAAGTCAGCTGGAAATCTCCATTTCTTTTGATGCCAGTATTTCACTTTCTGTAAAATTCTTTCCACCTAATAAAGTAAATGAAAAATCATTTGGCTTTCTTTCATAGGAAAATCTTGGAATCATGGAAAGGGATACAGTGGAGGCAAGCACCAATGGAAATCTGCCTTTGCGAGGGGCGTAGCAGCAGTCTGAAATGCCTTGCAGTCTTACCGCTTCCAGGCTGCACATAATGTAAGATTGACTTTCCATGGGCACCTATCCCAGGTGTGCGTTTCTGGGAAGAGACTGATAACAGGCAACTGTCAACCACAATACAGTTGGCTGGCTGCTTTTCCTGACAGCCTTTCTCTTCCAGTTTTCAAACATTAACACCTGTTGTATTTTTCCTTTGGCCTCAGTCCCACAAATAAAAGCGTGTTGGTATATTTTAATGGGGTTCCCTGGAATTGTTTGTGGCTACCTGCTGTGCCGGCTCCAGTTTTTCGAGGGCCCTTGGACGGACTAGACACCCTCAATGGGCCCCCTCCCTCAGTGTGAGTCTACCTTCTTATCTTACTGCCGTTGTCACCAGCTGCTCTTGCTCCTCATCCTCTCTCATCATTGCTATCAGTTGCATGCTTGACAGGCAGATGAGCAAGCAGGCAGTGGCATCGACTGCTCCTCCTCCTCGCCACCACTGTTGTCCGGGCCAGAGCGAGAGGCAGGTGAACAAGCAGGTTGCAATTTTGAAGAGGAGGAGAAACTCCAGGGTGTTCTTGTCAGTGGGACCCTGCTCGGGTGTGAGCCCTTGGCAGGTGCCTGACCATGCCTACCCTTGATGCTGCCCCTGGCTACCTGCATAGATTATTAAAAAATGGCAGGCACAGGACTTGCTTTTTACTCCTATAGTCCAGATGTTGGATTCTTTCACAGTACAGTATGTGTGAGATTCATTTTGCCCTTGCGCTCCCAAAGAAAGTCAGACTCTGAAGGGTTCAGATGGTATTCTTTACTCCAGCCTTTCCCATTCTGGTGCCCTCCAGATGTTTTGGACTACAACTCCCAAGATTCCCGGCCATTTGCCACGCTGGCTGAGGCTGATTGGAGCTGAAGGCCAAAACATTTGGAGGGAACCAGGTTGGGGAAGGCTGCTTTATTCTGACCAGCTAGAGCAGTAACCGTAGTAAGGAATCACTTGACAAAAGGAGAGAGTCATACGTAAAATACAGATTTGTTTTAGATGGTAAATTTCCATTTCTTCCATATTAGTCACTGGATGCCTGCAGTTTTCATTCTTCTGTAAAAAAAATAAAAATAAAAATCTTTCTTGATGGCATTGGTAGACATGTGCATTTATTTCATAACAAATGATAAAGTGAATGAAATGGTCCCTGTTCAGTTCAATTTTCATTTATTACAAAACAAATGTCATGAGTAATTCGTATGAGTTTCATTCTCATCATTCCACTTGTACCCATTTGTCTAGTATGCCCTAGATATTTTGTACTTCTGGGGTATTCCAGGGAAATAAATAATGGGTTAATGGACAAACCATGTTTTATCATTATGTCCAAAATGGACAAATGTTGGTTAGTTCAAAATATGGGGTTGTATCCAATGTTATTCTAACTTAAGTCCCATTCTTTTCAATTGGTCTTCTCTAAGTAGGATTAACATTGAATACAATTCATGGTTTATCATCCTAGCTTGTCAAGAAGCTATAGTTTAACTACCACTAACGTGGTATTTTCGGACATGACAATAAACTGGAGTTGGTGTTAAACAAAAAGCAGATGCTTCCAGTCTTCTCCTTGTGGCCATGCCAAAAGAGGAGTAGTGAGGGGGGAAAAGCTTGTTCACATAACACTAAACTTTGATTTAGCATTAAATCTGACGTTAATTGCTGTGGCGAGGATCCAAAGAGCCATTGGCTTTCCCATGCCCTGTGTGATTGTTGACTTTGAACAGCAGACTCCTATGTAATATCACAGATTGCTTTTAAAAGTCTCCTGAAACTGTGGCATAAGGATATACAGAATTAATTGCACAGTTCTTTATCATCTGGATCCTGGTGCAAAAGTGAAGTGTATTGCACTCTTTAAAAAATAGTTTATGCATAAAGGCCTTTCACTTTCATGGTATAGTAAGGTGCTCAACTCCCATGTAGGTTTTAAATATTCCATCCAGAATGTTCTTTTTTAAAACACAATTGCTTGTCCTGAGTGTTTGGGTTTCAATCCAGTTACAAATATAAATGACCTGCAATAAAATGTTGCATTACATACATTCTCACTCCCTAACAGGAATGCTCCAGTTCATGGTTCCATTCAGGTGGGTGGGGGTCAAATAGGCCAATGTACTCCCCACCCTTGGCTTTCTATTTTTCTTTTCTAACTGATACACAACATTCTGTGGTGTGTGTGTGTGTGTGTGTGTGTGTGTAAGAGAGAGAGAGAGAGACAGACAGACAGACAGGCAGACAGAGAAGGCCTATGCAGGCGTTCAGCCTGCTTAAAAGTGGTGGGGGTAGAAAGCACATGCAAGCCCCACCTCCAATGTTCCTGTGTGCCTGGTTCCTCTTTAGATCTTTGTGCATTTGGCACAAAAGTCTGTAGCAGGGTTGTAGGTGCATTCAGCCAACCATTCTAATTCAATTTGATAGAAAAGAAATTGCTTTAAAAAAAAAATATCAAAGGAAAATATTAGAAAATGTCAGTGAAATTCTCATGGGAGGGGTGCAGGGTTCTTACGCTTAACTTAGTTATACGGTCAAGGTGTCTGAGTGACGTGTGTGAGTGTCCTGTCCTTCATTGTACAATCTCCAGTGGTATGCAGCTTCCCTGCCTTCCTGCATTTCAACTGAAGTCCAGGGGAAGATGCCATGATGTACTTCCTCAGATCAGGAAGCGTGGGCAGCTAAGGAGGCTGCAGAGCATTGGAGAGACGTGTAATAGAAAGAAGAAAAACCCAGCATCCTAGGCCACCTTGCATTGATGAGGTAAGCTGAAAAACACCACCAGAAGAAATTTTGAAGTGCCCTGAGAATGAGGTAGAAAAATGGAAGCTCTTTCATGGAAGAAGAAAACTTTTGGGAAATTGGAGGATAGATTTTAGCATAGCTGTTATGGTCTTATTTTTGAAGGAAACTGTCATTGGGACCAGCTTGAAACGGGTATTTATTTCAGTTTTCATGTCTCCCAGACGTCAAACTAGTTGCCTTAAAAAAAAAAGATTGCTAATTTTTATTTTTGTTAAAGTCCTGTATCGAAGATAACATTTTGAAATAAGAAACAGCTATTTAAAGCAAAATAAAAAGGTATTTGGCACATGTTATATTTCTGAGTCAAAAGGTTCCATATTGCATAACATCAGCAACAACTTTTTCCTCCTCTCATTTTATTTATGAAACTGTGTCAGTGACTTGAAGTCTGAATGATTAATATAGAGAAAGCCCTCAAAACAAAGTATGTGTGATTTACTTCTGTGGGGATAAGCAGGACGATGGTTTTGTTCCTGCATTAACGTAGAGATAAATAGCTTTTGCTGAATAAACATCTTCCATAGTATGTGAAATATCTCGGGAGTCATTGTTTAAACAAAAATTAACACAGTTGCAGAATTTTAATAGTTTAACATTGCAAATCCCTTTTGATATCTTCAAATGAAGTGCCACATGACATCTCTATCTGTGGATTATATAAGCAAATTAAACAATACTGCAATGCAGAATAACATAACAGAGGAAAAGATTATGAGAATGGGTTTGTCAGCCTGGTTCACCTGCTACCAATAAATAATGACAATATTTAGTATTTCCATGGTGCTTCAAAGTGCTTCACGTTAATTATTTCACAGCACAATCTGATGCACACTTACTTGGGAGTAAGCTTTATTAAACTCATTGGGACTTACTTCTGAGTAGGCATACATAAGATTATTCTGTTATTAATTCCCCCCCCCCCAGCTATCCTATAAGGAATTTTATTTCATTATTATTTGTTTAAAATATTTTTAGACCACCCTTCATCTTATGGTACTAGGGCAGTTTACAAAATGCAATTAAAAAGAATAAAAATTCAAATAAAACCACAAAAAAACTGGCAGAAGAAACATAAAATGGGCAGTTACACACTCAATTTAAACCGCATTTAAAATGCTTGGCCAAACTAATAGCTTTTGACCACCGAGTGCTGAAAAGAATATAATGTTGGCACCAGTGGTACCTCCACCAGGATGGTGTTCCACGATCAGAGCACCCTTGATGTCACGTAATGCACCATAGGTGCTTGGAGAAGAGCGTTCTTTGAAGATCTTAAGGTACAGGCAGGCTGATACAGGGACAGGTGTTCCTTCAGATCTTTGGGTAAGGTAGGTGAGTATTTTCAGGCCCACATGCAGAAGGGGGCAGGACCAGCATCAAGGGTAGGTATGGCTGGGCTCCTACTGAGGGCCCACACCCCAGCAGAGGCCCAGTGCCAAGAGCCCTTGGAGTTGCTCCTCCTCTTCACCATTGCAACCTGCTTGTTCACCTCCCTATCGCTCTTGCCCAGACAACAGTGGTGATTAGAAGAAGGAACAGCAGATGCCACTGCCTGCTTGCTCGCTGACTCTGCTTGTCAAGCAACCAAGTGGTAGCGATGATGATGATGATGATGATGATGATGAGCAATAGCAGTTGGTGACAATGGTGGTGAGAAGGTAGTCTCGCTGAGGGAGGAGGCTCATTGAGGGTTTCTTGCCCAAGGGCCCTCAAAAACCTGGAACCAGTACGGGGTGGGTTGTCAAAGCTGAAAGACAGTGGTTTCCCAAGTCTACCTACTGAATTCATAGCTGCAGCAAGCTTTGAACCAGAGACCTCCTTCCAGGCCAGGTACCAGCACATGGCAACCTCAGGCAGTTGCCAAAGCCCCAGTGCCCTGGCAGGGCCTACCACTGATGCCTGCCCTGGGGCCCCCTTTTAAAAAGTAGCTAGGTTCAGGGCCTTCCATCTTATGCCCTGGAACCATACTATGTTAGGGACATTGCAGGAAATTAAAAAGGACGGAGCCAGCCTCATGGTACTGCCACTGTCCACCACTATACCTAGTGGTATAGTGCAGCTGCTGAGTGGCATACTCATACCTAGTAGTATAACCAGGGGGAGGTCCTCTGATGTTCAAGAAAGCACCCCAGAGGGCACTTTTCTTTGGGCCCCTTGCCCCCTTCAAGCCTGGAGCTGGCCCTGCTTCATTTCTCCTATCAAACACTCTCTTAGTAACTATCCTCTGCCAGCAAAAATATCACGAAACAATTAGGAGTAGGGCAATGCATTTCAACAAGCAAGGGGGAAGTTGCTTTTGTGTTCCAGAGATTATTGGGCAGTATTTTTGAGATGAGGTTCATTCATAATATTGCAGTGGACTTTGGGAACTTTGATGGGCCCAAAGCAATGTGGCAATTGCTGTGAAAGAGAGAGAGCTCTCACATCTGGGTTCAAGATTGGGATTGTCTAGTGACTCCCCTAAAGCTAGGTGTGGGTAACTTTTGTTCTTGGAAAGAACACATGACTTCAGGGATAATTTGTCGGAGGCTGCATGTCAATAGTGGGTGAGGCCAAAGTCAGCAGTAGGCAGCAGAGCCAGAGCCAAAATTGAGCAAGGCAAGCCCTTTCTCGCTTTCTGCCACCCACTTTCTTTGTCCCTCTCCCTCTCCCTCCCTGCCCAATAGCCTGCTGGGGAAAGGACAAATCACTCTTGCTAGAGGTCTGAGCTGATCACTTATAGAGGGTCTTGAAATTAGGTCAAGTACCACATGAAATTATGCAGAGGGTAGCATGCAGTTTTAGGATTGCAGGATGCCCACACCTGCCTTAAGTCCATCACATGATTTACTGAGAAAGCCAATCGGTCGGTATGCATAATCTTCACAGTCAGGGATCAGACTGGCATAGAAAGTTGGAATGGGGCTGCAGTGATGAGAAGTGGGGTGGGGGGAGCCTTGACAGGGTGTAATACAGACAGACAGCTGCATTCCTACCTAAAAGCATTCTGGCTACTGCCAAACAATAAAAAACAAACAAAAAACCCTCACAAACACAGAATGGGCTGCATAAGCACAGACGCTGGTCAGTGTAATGGTTCACCAGGGTTATACAGACTGAAACCAGAGGTGCTTTTAGGAACACTTTTAACCCCCATGAAAAGTGCCTCACATTTGGTGATTTGGGGTGGGGCGAGAGAATGTGAACAAGGGCAAAAGTGTTTGCCCAATCAGGGTGAGAGCAGAAAGCATTGCCCTCACTCTGAAGTGCCTTTGGGAAATCAGCACAGAGCCAAGTCTGATTAGCTGTAGCCAGCATGAATTATTATTATTATTTACATTTATTTATCGCCCATCTGGCTGGCAACCGGCCACCCTGGGCGATGTACATCAGATAAAAACAGAATAAAATACATTTAAAACAGTATACAATTTTAAAATCTTAGCCCACCCCATATTTCCGCCTGAACAGCCAAGTTTTTAGTAAGCGGCAGAAGCTCAGCAGAGAGGGGGCATGGCGGAGGTCACTCGGGAGAGAGTTCCACAGTACGGGGGCCGCCACAGAAAAGACCCTCTTCCTAGTCCCCACCAGTCTAGCTGCTCTGGCTGAAGGGACCAGGAGAAGGCTGTCTGTGACAGATCTTGTTGAGCGGCCTACTTGGTGTTGCTGGAGACGCTCCTTGAGATAGACTGGACCAGAGCTGTATAGGGTTTTAAAGGTCAAAACCAACACCTTGAATTCGGCTCGGCAAGCAACTGGTAGCCAGTGCAGCTCCTTGAGCACTGGCGTGATGTGATCCCGCTGGCGGCTGCCTTTAACTAGGCGAGCTGCCGCGTTCTGTACCAGCTGTAGCTTCCGAACCATCTTCAAGGGTAACCCCACGTAGAGCGCATTACAGTAGTCTAGGCGAGAGGAGACCAAGGCATGAACCACTGATGGGAGCAGGTGATTAGGAAGGTAGGGGCGCAGCTGCCATATCAGATGGAGTTGATACAGCGCTGCCCGGCTCACAGCTGCCACCTGAGCCTCCATGGACAGCTGGGAGTCTAGAATGACCCCCAAGCTGCGGATCTGGTCCTTCAGGGGTAGATGTACCCCATTCAGCACCAGGTCAACATCCCCTAACCTCCCCTTGTCCCCCACCAGAAGTACCTCGGTCTTGTCGGGGTTCAGCTTCAGCATGAAGTCACTGTTGTTGCTGTTTTAAAAAACAGTGCTGACGTATCTGTTGAGAGGGCCATCAAAAAGCAGTAAAGAGGTATGAGCAAGGTAAATATTGTGTGTATAGGTGGGAGGGATTCTGGTGCAGCCGTACTGATCATGTTATGAGTAGATATAATAATAAGCATCTGGTTATGAGTGTGGCTCACCAAGGAGGCCACAGCAGGCCCCAAATAGCAAGTTGGGTAAGCTTGGGTTCCTGGAAATGATTAGCTAAACCCTTCACTGGACTGGCGCAGAGGATGCCAATGAAAGCTTGAATGGAGCGTGATTGAAATCTAGAAAGTATGAATGGGCACTGGCTGGAGTCTTGCAATGATCAGATTAACACGCATGCATGACCTGAAGGGATAAGAGAGCAACTCCTCAAAAGAAATTGAAACAGCCCTGGAAAAAGGATGGCCCCAACCCCGGACAGGACTCCATCAGAGGCTTAAACTACTCAGGTGAGGGGAACCGGCAAAAGCTTCCCCCTATAACACCCATCAAGGACTATAGCATCACACAAAAGATAAGATACCCTCCGCCACAGGCACACAAAAGACAGAGTGTTAGCGGTGGTTAAGATTGTCAGGGAAACAAAGGAGACCCTTGCCCCTCTCACGTAGCCAGGAAAGGTCTAAGAAGAACTGAAGGTTCAGTAATGGGAAGGTGTGTCGGGAGAGAGTCAGGAGACCCATCATAAGTCGTCTAGCACGCAGACGTGTTGAGATGCAGGTCTCTTGATTACCTTCTGCCTCCATGGGACTACGGTTGGGGATCCACTGCAGGGATCCCAGTGGAGAAGGTAGTAACCAGGACTTCTTTCTCTCACTATCCTTGTAGATGGAAGCCTTTCTTCTACCACTTTCCTATCTATAGGCTACTAGGGTAAACGGGGACTCCTTTCTCTTAGAACTATAGAGCGTGCTTGCAATAGTGTAAGTGTATTTTGCTGCCTGAAATCATTGGGTTTACTGTATCACCAGAAGTAAGACACTGTACCTGCTCTATATTTCATCTTTAATAAAACAACTCGTTGTTTCTGGTGTGTGTGTGTGTGTTCAGTGTTAAAGGGCAAAGCGCGCACTTAACCCAGCTGTGCGTGTCTTTACTGCAGCCAAAGATCCCAAACCTTTTGCAAGAGTGTGGGGTTAGCCTCTCTTCCTGAAGGGAATCTAATGCCCAGATGATCTGTCGTAACAATCAATAGAGTTAGTTCAGCTATGAGTCATCAGTTATTTAAGTAATCATGTGATATACAGCCATGCCTTGGATTGAGAGCATAATTCGTTCCGGAAATGTGCTTGTAATCCAAAACACTCTTATATCAAAATGAATTCCCCCCAAAAAATTTGTACAGAGATTTTTAATTTAAGCTGTACTACAGTACTTGTATTGCAAGACGTCGCTTGTATATCAAGTCCAAAAAAATTAAATAAATATTTTAAAATTTGCTTGTCTTGCAAAACGCTCTCAAGCCAAGTTACTTGCCATCCAAGGTATTACTGTACATGCATTTATTGAATGATATACATGCATGTATGAACCAGCTCATAGTGCTGAAATGAAGTGTTATGTTAAGTCAAAGTTTAATGGCTGCAATCCTATACCCATTTACCAGAGAAGAAGCCCCACTGAACCCAATGGGACATTGAGAGCCAGTGTGGCATAGTGGTTAGAATGTTGGACTGGGACTCGGGAGATCCGAGTTCTTGTCCCCTCTTGGCCATGAAACTCACTGGGTGACTTTGGGCCAGTCAGTCACTGACTCTCAGCCTGACCTACCTCACAGGGTTGTTGTGAGGATAAAATGGAGGAGGAGGAGGAGGATTATGTAAGCCACCTTGGGTTCCTTGCAGGAAAAAAGGTGGGGTATAAATATAATAAATAAATAAATAAATAAATAAATAAAATATGTCTGACTAGACATGTATAGAATTGCAATGTTAGGAGTCTGTAGTACATGTTCACTTGGCAAAGCAGTAACTCCATTTTGTTTCTTTTCATTTCCTTCTCACCAGCATGAGCCAGCACTGTGGCACGAAAACCATCTAAGAATCAGCCAGGGAGGTCTTCAGAATATATATAATTATTTCTGCTCTGAAAAGTTATCCACCTCTTCAGGAATGTAAGAGTTTTCTTCTTCAGTTCTCTGGTAACTGTATGTAACCAGTTTCTGCCTTTCCCTGCAGTGTTGAATGCCTAAGACTAGCATGTATTTCTTCTTATCTTCATTCCATAAATCTCCATGTGCCCTTCACATAAACACAAATATTAACCTTAATATTTCAATGGAAGTCTTGGCATGCTGAAAATAACTGGGGGAGATTGTTGCATCATTTCATTTGTATGCTGAATCAAAGGTTTGCTCATCATGTGGTTTCCAAGCTGTATTCTAAGGAACTCTGGACTCCTCAGACGCTTATTAGGGATTCCTCAATGAAAAGGTGAGTAATGGTGGACAAACTTTCCTAACACTCCTGATTTTACACCACAATGTACAGCTACAGGGGAGTGCTTGGTGTGTTTTAGTTCGAGCAACAGCATCTGGCCTACTAAAACTAGACCCCAGAATCTTCTGCAATGCAGAAGAGTTCCATGGCAGTTGTTCAGAGTTCTTCAGCAGATAAATTGAATTGCAAACGGTTCCTTGAAGGTAGAAAGTTTGAAGACCTTGACTTGTCATACAGCTATGATGAGCCTGCCCTAGTAATTGAGGAGGGGTGTCAAATCATGATGTCCATTGGGATGGCACTGGGCAAGCCAGAGTAACTAGGTGCCTAATAGCCCAGCCTGTCCATTGGGTCCAGGCTTCCCATGAACCTATCCAAAATAAACCTCTGCCACCCTACTGAACTCAAGAGCAGTAGGACTTTCCTTAAAAATGCTTTACTGTGCATGTGAAGGCCAGAATGTAGGGTGAGATATATTACCCTGGAATTCGCCCAGACCAGAACACATCAAGCATCTCGATTCTACCTTGGCAAGTGACTGTCTCTTTTCAGATCCATGCTTGCTGCTCCCTGGGCGTTCTGAGCATAGAGGCGTCTGACTGAATTAACACACTACAGTTCCACTCTGGCATGAAGGGATAAAAGAGGTGACAGACTGCTACCCTTGCCTGAATATGTTTACCAGACCACTAATGAGAAGGCCTGTTGCCAGATTGAGACAGAATGGGCTGCAGAGATCCTGGAACAGCCGGCCACCTGATGTCTGATTCTGGGGACTGCATCCCACAGGCTATTATAGAAAGGTTTGACATTATAGCTGCAACTCGCTTCCATGCCTCTCTGCACTGATGCACAAATGGAACTGGCAGAGTGAAGTGGAGCAGCAAAGGCTGAAATGTGATGGGTACTTAGAAATCACTAGGAATGGTTTGAAGGGAGGTTGCCTGGGAACAGGGCCGGCACCCAGGATAGGCATGGTTGGGCACCTGCTGAGGGCCCACATCCCAGCAGGGGCCCACTAACAACAGCCCCCTGGACTTGTTCCTCCTCTTCATCACTGCAGCCTGCTTGTGCACCTGCCTCTCACTCTGGCCCAGAACCTGCTCCTTCAGGGGGAGTGCAACCTTCTCCAGAACAGGATGAACACAGAACCATCCAGTTAGAATGACTGGTTTGTCTTCAGAGCTTTTCTTTGACTGTTGAAGGTCCCACTCAGATCTCATCAATATGCATGCTACCCAAGGATTTGCAATTCTCTCATTTTATTTCAGCCTCTGGAAAGCAGAATTATCACTTAAAACTTATTCTTCAAATACCCCATAATATTGAATTCCACTGCCTTTCAGCAGCAGTGCACATTTCAGCTGCAAACGTATTTATATCGAAAATGCAAATATGTGAACAAAGATTACACATGGATTTACTACCTTTAGATTATTTTCTCAGGGAGAATATTAGTGTAATTGTTAACAGCCTTCATTGGACAAGAGACACTGTAGGAAACTGCATGATAAGCTCACGTTTCATGGCCCACTTCAGCAACACTATAGGAGACTTGGACTTTGGTGAGCCTGCTGTCAAATAATTGCTTGTCTTTTTTGTTTGATTGCATAATTTTATTGATTTTATTATTTTAATAATTTCATGTAAACTGCCTTGTGAGTTCAGTCTGAAAAGCAGTATATATGAATACCTTGAATAAATCAACATCCAAATAATTCTCTCTCTCCTTCCTTTTTGCTTTTCTCCTTTCTCTGTAGCAAGGCTATGAGAGACTTTAAGGGCAACAATTCTTCAGAATCCATGTACTGAAGGCTGTTTACACTTTCTAAACATTGCAATATATTCTGCAGCCTCCTGCTTGAAAGTTACGACACAGCCGCTTCATACAAAGGATGATGTTTCTCAGTACATGCTTAAATAGAATTGGCCAAAGGTTATTTCTTTAAGCCTGTTCATCCCACTCTTCATCCCAAAAGGGCTTCCAGAGTGGCTTCTATGTCAATAAAAAGCAACCTGGCAGTCCCAGGCCGCAGGCTTACCCTGGAAAAGAGATCACAAAGGGAAAGAGGGGTGGGGAGGGAGGAGGAAGAAAAGCAAAGGGGTGTGAAATAAGCAAAAATCTGTGTGTGTCCGCATGTTCACGTTCGCCAGCCCTACCTATGTTTACGGGTGTGTGTGTTGCGATCTCCCCCCCCCCCGTCCACAATCACCCCTCCTCACATCTTCTGTTCCCCCGTGATTTCCTGGGAACCGGAAGTGACGCCGCAGAGCTCCCGTCACGTCACTTCCTGGTCCTGACGCTGCACTGCGCTTTTAATGTAGATACCTGGGCTGGGCAACCCACAGCGGTTTTAGGTGGGTTGCCCTTATGGGGGTTACACGTACCTCTCCGTGGCTCGGGGTTCTCCATGGCTTGCCCGTCTGCGCCGCTGCCGCCTCGCTCTCGATCTTCTGAGCGCCGCGGAGCGTTCTCCGCACCGCCGCTGCCGCCGCTGCATCCTGCTGCTCCGGCGCGCTGCTGGACCCCTGCGCTATGTTTTTGGCAGGGGGAACCAGGGCAACAGGGCTTAAACAGCCCTGTTGCCCTGGTTTCCCCTGCCAAAAACATAGCACGGGGGTCCAGCAGCACGCCGGAGCAGGGTCCCGTCGCGTCACTTCCGCCGCGCCGGAAGTGACGCGATGGGAACAGCGCGGGCGGCACGGGTGGCTCTCTGCGGAGCGCAAGGAGCCAGGTAGGCCTGTGCTCGCCGCGGAGAGCCCGCACGGGCATGAGCGGGCTGAGTTCGGACCTCACTCGTGCCCACGCGGGCAAAAGTTACATCCCTAGTTGCCCTGGTATCTATGTTACAAGTGCAGAGCCAGGACCAGGAAGTGACACGACGGGAGCTCCGCCACATCAGTGCTGGACACGGGAATTCCCGGGTTGCCAGGTGGAAGCGAAGGTAGGTGGGGGCGGATGGACGGAAGGTGGGGCTTTGTGGCAGGCACATGGGGGGAGAGGTGGTTCGCAGGTGGGTTCAATAAGACGAATGGGGTGCATTCGTCTGCTTGAACCCCCCTTTCAAAATTCTCACACATCCCAATAGACCCCGGCATCTCCAGGTAGGGCTCCAAAGATCTGAGTGGGACCTTCAACACAGTAGGAAATGATCCTGCCTCAAGCCCTGGAGAGCGGATACATGTGCCCGTGTTGACAGCACTAGGCTAGATGGACCAAGGGTCCAACTCAGTATAAGGCAGACCCCGATGTTCCTATGGATGGACAGCTTTGATAAAAACAGGAGTTAAATGTTGGCGGGAGAGAAATATTGCTCACTTCTACAAGCCTCTGTATAGGTGGGTATCACTCATGGCTATTACTTACTCAGAGGTAAGCCCATTACCTTATTTGGGATGTCTATTTGCATATCAGCAGAGGGAGAGCTGTGTAATGGTACTTTCTGTTGTCATGGGGAGAGTTGCAATGGCACATCCCATTGTGAGCCCTGCTGTGGTGGTCACAATGGAATTTTCTACGGCTGAGAAGGGAGGATGGACAGTTGGGCACATCAGCCAAAGACCAGAACTGATAGGGTGGTGCTGTTTTATTGTGTGCTCACTCTGTATTTAAAAAGCAAACAATAAACCCACCTGGTTTGACTCTGCAGAAGTAATTGAATGCGTTCTGTAGGCAACACCGAAGAGTGTTTAAATGCTGCCTCTCTCCATACTTTAGGGAAACATTTCTCAGAAGCATCCTTCTGACACAACGTGGGGCTCCTTCTCCAGCTTGTGACCACTCGAAGAACCTCCCGTCCTCCCTGAAGAAGGCAAGCACCCTGGGAGGTGGCCTGCCTTCTGATCCGGGGGGCGGGCTCTGATCCGATGTTGCCTCCCTCCCTTGGAAGAAGAGAAGGAGCTCCTCTTATGGATGAAGAGGGTCCACCCAGGAGGAAGAAAAGGAGGGAGAGAGATGGAGGCTTCCACCTTCTATTCCGGGAGACACTTGACTGGCCCTTCGACACAGTCCATGCCTGTATGAGCACGGCAGCGAAACCCCAGAACTAGGTCGTGGGAAGTCTCTCTCGACTCTTCATGGAAGGGAAGCAATGCCAGGCATCTCCCACTGAGAAAGACGGGGGACAGCAGCTCTTCAAGGAGGTTTCCTCGAAGATGCTTAATTGTGCCGGGACCCAGGAGCCAGGGCCATTGACAAGAGCCCCGGAACAGATTGCAGCAGCTCATGAAGCAAAAGGCACAACAGACAAGGAGACCCCTACCCACCCGCCTGCCCCTGCTCCCTCCAGCTCTGTGCTCTACCCACCTATCAAGAGATCCCGTACAATTTCAACACACCTCCCCTCAACATAGAAGGCCGCAGCAATCTTGAAGTACCCTGGAATTTATTTATCGTCAAGGAGGATTTCTCAAAGGTTTCAAGCTGCCCGTGTTAAAACTCCATCGTCAAATGTGCCACTAGGGATATCTTGGAGTTACTACTTTACAGCCCTCTGCTCAGAGGATAACCCACCCACAGAAGAATCCGTGATCAGTGTTGCTTTGCTTGCCAACCAAGAAGACTGCTGCCTTGGCCACTGGTCCTGCTCTGCAGGTGGTGCAGATTAACTGCCGGTTTCAGCATCAACGCCCTGCTTGGCCAGAGCCCAGAGACTGTTGGTCCGACATCCTCTGGTTCTGAGGATGACTCCCCTGCAGCTTCACCTGTTCCTCACCAACGCGGGAGCATGAGACCACGGAAACTGACACCGGCCCTTTCAGAGCTGCAGTCAGTACCGATCAGGGGTGGAGCCTCTGGAAGACCAGGCTTGGCCCCACTTCAGAAGGCCTTGGTTGAATGCAGTCCTTCCCAGGAACAATAGCTCCTTGTGGCAGAACCTTCCAGTCAGCACTTCATGTCGTGCACTGTCCAAGCTCCAGCCTCATCTCCAGCCTTTTGTGATGTGGTCCCTGCCTTGCTTAGTGTGATGCAGAACAGACCATGAATGCTGTGCGCAGATGGCTTCCCCTGGGCCTCTCGCTGGGCCAAGACAGTTTGTTCCAGCCCATACATGCGGGATGAAGGCTCTCACAGCTGAGCATCAGGCTTTATTGGCTGGAAACCAGGCGTTGCGAGGTTCAGTGGCCCAACTTTTGGCTGAAAATCTTAGAATTTAAACTCAACTGAAGGCTACCGAAACTGTAACAGTTGCACCTGCCCCCGCACCGTACTGGGGAAGATGTCCGGATAGTCCCCACAAAAAGTTGGTGGATGTCCAGGGATGTTTCCCACTCCCCAGTGTTGTGGCTCAGTCTCAGGTTTACTTATTGACAGGGAGCCAGTACCTCGTGGCAGTTCAGACCGATCATTGCAATCTTGAGCACCTTCAAACAGCTAAAGAATACAACTGGCAGAAAATCCGGTGGTCTCTGTGCCCAGGCATGAGGGATTTCTGTTGCCCATGCAGGAGGGAAGACACAACGTTATGTTACCTCCTGTGAAAAGTGTGCCCATGTGAAGGATCAGTCTGGGAAACCAGAGGGCCTGTTACATCCCTTGCCGACTCCAGATGGACCATGGAAAACTGTCACCATGAACTTTATTACGTGGCCACCTCTGTCCCCACGATACATGGCCATCCCAGTGGTAGTTGATGCCTTTACCCAAATGGCTCATTTTGTACCCAGCGCAGGCTCTTCCACAGCAGAGGGGAAAGCGCAACTCTACCTTCGATGTACATTGGGACCACAAGGTCTCCTGGACCAAGCCCTGCAAATAGGTGATAACGTTTGGCTCTCCGCAAAATATCTCAAAACTGAACACCCCCGTCAAAAGCTGGAGGATAAATTTTCAATGACCCACATCATCAGTCCTGTGGCTTTCGATCTCCGCCTGCCAAGCTTCCTGAAATTCACCCGGCCTTCCACACTTCGTGCAGAGTGCTCTCTAAGGGCCAGCTTTGCCCCCAGCCTTGCCTCCAAGCGTGACCAACGTGGATCCTGCTTAGGCACTGAACAGGCACTGAACATGGTGTGCAGACCGCTTCCCATTGGCCTCCTGCCATGCCAGGACCTGCCCATGCCTAATTCTTGCTTCAGGGCAAGGATAGAAAAGCAAAAGACCCTCTTTTTATCCAGTCCTAGGAACATCATCATCCCTCCTGGACTGGAGCCCCGTGAAGCACAAGGAAAGGTGCTCACACTTGGACTTTGGTGAGCCTGCTGTGGGAGATGGAGAGCCAAGGTCAAGTGAGTATTGAAAAAAGCTACCTCACATTTAACTCTGAGCCCCGCCCCTTCTTCAAATGTGACAGGTGGTTTAGCCCTGCTACTGGCAGAAGTCCCACCCCATCCCCTGGAAGTCCCACCTCCAGCCGCCCTTTCCGGATGAAGGCATCAACCGGATGGGGGTCATTTGAGCCCTCTAGGGACTCGTCAAGCTGAGATGGACCGATACGAGGACGGTTTATACCCCTGCCATACATGTGGGGGACTGGAAGTGACCACACAGGATTCATATGCAACACCATCCCTGGAAGTGCCAGATCTGGAGGTCCTGCCCTGGATGTGGGGAAATGTGAGGGGGTCATGTGACCCCCCCCCTCTATGAACTCAGCATGCAATTGTGGCCAAACGGGAAGAGGTTTTAGACAGCTGTTGTACACGTGGAAAGAAAGCACCCCACCAGGGTCATTTCCAACCCTTCCTGGATTGGCCCAGAGCTGTCTTGCGAGACCTGAAATAAATTACATGAAGGTGGTTTTCCCAGTTTTTAAATGTGGGCTTTGTATCCCGGATCTCCCTTTGAGATGTAGAAGATACTTAGGCACTAATCAACACAAAACAAGTCTAGGGAGAAAGAAAAGAGCAGGTCCCTTTTTCTTGAGAGAGAGTTTTAAGTTCATCACATTTAGCAGCACTGCCTTTTTTTCTTCTTTTGCTGCAGAAAACTAGTTTTTATGTGGGGTCCTTTGTTCCCCCATCAAAAGCAGTTGTCTGAAACCTCTCTCTATTGGTTCATGGTGGCATGATGAGTTTGTGGACGGGTCGCATGGCCATGACCCCATCAGGAGATCCCTCCATCCGGGGCAGGACCTCCAGAGATTCATAGGTGATGGAGTTGGAAGGAGCCTACAAGGCTATCGAGTCCAATCCCCTGCTCAATGCAGGAAACTAGAGGAGGAGTCTCTCATCCAAGTAATAACCAGGCCTGACCCTGCTTAGCTTTCCACACCCAGACAAACTGAGCCAGCGTGAGCCACAGACTTCTGAGCATGGTGTTGGAAATGACACCTGTGTAGTCACTTCCAGTCCCACATATGTACGGCGGGGGTCTATAATAGGGATGTACGGACATTGTAAAATTCATTCCGTCTACATTTTGCAGATGTTCAGGCAGCTTTTGTTGCATCATCCATGCACTGACGGAATCGGATTTTGCGCAAATGCATTCGTACGCAAATTCACAAATTCCCCCAAAATGCCCACCACCTCCCCCAACATACACTAACATGTATTTGTATGATTTAGCCTATAGGGGAAATGTGCATTTTTGGGGGGTGTTTCAAATCTTTTATTTTCCGTATTTTCATAAAACAAAATTTGTGCCAAATTACGGAAGATAAAAAAAACAGTCCTCAATGGAATCCCCACCAGTCTGGAAGAGACAGTCTGGTGGAGAATCCGCAGGTCAGATTCTTGAAATTCGAACTAATTTGAGTCCCTTTCGGTTTCCTCCGGCATCCCTAGCCTAAACCCTCAGCGTATGGGTCCACGGTTGCATGACAAGTGATCCCTCCATCCGGGGCAGGACCTCCGGAGGTAGAACATCTGGGGATGGAGTCGGACGTCCGATAGGGGTGGAGTTAACCATCTGTCACATTTGAATAAGTGGCAGGGCTCGTGAGGTAGCCTTTTTCACTACTCGGGTATGTTTTGTTCCCAGTGGGTGTGTGGGGATCACCCACCACTAAGGCCTCTCTCTGCCCACTGGCAGGCTTATCTGGACACAGAGATGGGGTCCTTAAGGGGCAGATCAATGGGGCACAGAGGAGAAGGGGGGACACCTCCAGAAACCACCATGGGAGAGGAACCAGTGGGATCTCCTGGCAGCCTAAGCCATCTCTTCTCGGACAGGAGGAGTCGCAAGTCCTTGGCGTGGGGTGTGCCAGTCGAGGCACTGAGAGGTCATCTGAAATTGACAAGTCCTCACAGGCTGATGCTCAAGAACAGGCAGTGTAGAAGCTAAGACAGTGTAGGAGTATCATCAAGTGCTCTGCATGCAATTTTAGGTCACATTAATGGAAGCATAATTACAAAATTACGGGAAGTGATGGTTCCACTGTCTTCTGCTCTAGTCAGAGCGCACCTTAAATACTGTGTCCTGGTTTGAACCCCACGCCTGAAGAAGGATTAATCTTAATTCAAATGAGCTCACAGAAGGGCAACAAAGATAATCGGGATACTAGAAACTTAGTCCTATGAGGAAAGATGGATGGAACGGGGTATGTTTAGCCTCCAGAAGAGAAGACTGAGGGGGTATGATAGCGCTTTCCAAGTACCTAAAGTGTTGTCACAGAGAAGAGGCCGCAACGTGCCCTGCCTCTGTCATCGAAGACACGAGATAGGGGCCTAAGTTACAGGAAGGCAGATTTCGCCTTCGGCTGAACCTCAGGAATAAAGTCCTAACCGTCACAGCAGTCAGAGAAGGGAACCAACTGCCTCTGGAGGTGGTGGGCTCTCTGTCACTGAAGGTCTTCAAGCAGAGTCTGGACAGCCATCTATCAGGGATGCTTGAGACTGGATTCCTGCACGGAGCACGGCGTTGGACGCGATGGCCTCAGTGGCCCCTTCCGCCTCTAGAATTCTATGATTCCCCTGTTCTATGAGCAATGCATCAAATGTGCCCCTCAGAATTTTGCCTGGAATAAAATGGCTGTGGATGGCTCGAGTCCTATGTGAATGTCAGCAGGTGTGGGGATTCTGTGTGTGGATTTCATGGGCACCATAGCCTTGCCCCAGTTTCCAAGTTCCACTGGAGGGTGGCACACTGGTATGCAGATTCCCATCTTGCCCTGAGGAGAGGAGAACCAGAATCAACTTCTCCAAGAGAAATAATTGCTTGTCTTTTTTGTTTGATTTAATAATTCTATTGATTTTATTGCTTTTAATAATTTCATGTAAACTGCCTTGTGAGTTCAGTCTGAAAAGCAGTACATATGAATACCTTGAATAAATCTACATCCAAATAATTCTCTCTGTCCTTCCTTTTGCTTTTCTCCTTTCTCTGTACCAAGGCTATGAGAGACTTTAAGGGCAACAATTCTTCAGAATCCATGTACTGAAGGCTGTTTACACTTTCTAAACATCGCACTATATTCTGCAGCCTCCTGCTTGAAAGTTACGGCGCAGCCGCTTCATACAAAGGACAATGTTTCTTAGTACATGCTTAAATAGAATTGGCCAAAGGTTATTTCTTTAAGCCTGTTCATCCCACTCTTCAACCCAAAAGGGCTTCTAGAGTGGCTTTTATGTCAATAAAAAGCAACCTGGCAGTCCCAGGCCTCAGGCTTACCCTGGAAAAGAGATCACAAAGGGAAAGAGGGATGGGGAGGGAGGAGGAAGAAAAGCAAAGGCAGGCCCCAGTTCTGAAAGTGATAATGGCCAGCTGAGATGGGGACAGTTCAGGGAGCCTGGTTGGCCTGGTGACAGTTGGGGGAGAGACATGTCTAAATCCAGTCTGAAAATGCTGCATTGTCATGAAAGCCAAACCTGATTCTATTAGCCATTTTACAGAACTTGGGACCAATCTAGGAAGATTCCTTGCCCTACAATCTCTGTATTCATTTCCCTCATTTGGAATTTGCCTTTCAAATGGTCTGGCAATGTCTCTCTTTGGAGTCGACATCATGTAACAAGGTTTAAAGACATTTCCGCCTGGTGATGGTTATTGTTAGAGTTACTCACATTCCATGTGAAGTTCTACATTTTAATAGAAAGAAAATAGTAAGGATGACGATAGATCTGCCTGGATGCTCTTTCAGGCTGCAATCCTGCACACAGACTGCTATGCTCCCATTTATGATTGGGGACTTGCTTCCTATTTCCTTTAGTAAAAAGAACATTAACACAGTTGCTTATCGCATGAATGATCTCTCGGCTATTGAGGGCTTCTGGAAGGCCATTATAGCTGCACTAAGTCTGGAAGAACCGGGTGTTGGTTTTGATATACACAGTCTATGTGCAGAGTACAAAGCATAGCAAGCAAAGTCCAGTGCTATATACATCCAGAAAGGATAAGTCCAGTAGAGTGAAGAAGTAGTCCTCCAGACTGGGATGAACAGTACCTATAACATGGCTGCTGTCTGACCAGCACACACACATCACCAGCAATAGATCACATGACAAACTGGTTCACACACTTCTTGAGAACTACCAAGAATAGCTAAGGTGAACACAGCAAAACCTAGGCAGTACACATCCTGCCTAGCAAGGCCAGATACCAGACCATCTGTACTATAAACAAAAAGATCATAGCATGTTGTTGATATTATACACCAACACTGGGGACCACAAAGAATCACTTTACATATCGAGCCAGGCTAAGCAAGCCTGGACCCATATGCCTATGTTCCCCAGTTGCTGGGGAACATGGGTGGGAGGGTGCTGTTCCACTCATGTCCTGCCTGTGGGTTTCACGTGGGCAGCTGGTTGGCCACTGTGTGGACAGAATGCTGGACTAGATGGACACGTGGTCTGACCCAGCATCAAGGCTCTTCCTATGTTCTTAGCTCGGCACTTTTGTAAACTGGACTGGCCCCAGAACTTGGATCCAGGTCTCCAAGAGGCATTTCTGGAAAGCTCGATTAAAAATGTTGGGGGTTCAGACACAAAAAACCTGCAGCTCTTCCCTAAAACAAGAGGATTTGTTGTTCTCCTTCTCTTCACCCAGGTCTTTGAGACAAAAAGCAGGTTCCCATGGTTGCAGAGGAAGGGATCTGGGCCTGTTCTGGTTGCTGTTGTTGGTTACCATTATCCAGCGATAGGAAGGGCCGTATGTCGGGTAGAGCCCCTGCTTGGCACGCAGGAGGTCCCAGGTTCAATCCCCGGCATCTCCAGGCAGGGCTAGGAAATTATCCTGCCTCAAGCCCTGGAGAGCGGATACCTGTCAGTGTTGACAGCACTAGGCTAGATGGACCAAGGGTCCGACTCAGTATAAGGCAGATCTCGATGTTCCTATGTTAGGGATGTGCGCAGAGCTCGATCAGGGGTGTGGGGTGTGGAAGGTTAAGGGCTGATTTTGCTAACACATGTTCCATGTTTTATACAGTGTTTTGTTAATATGGTTTGATTATCCTCAGTGATGGTGAATATTATGTGCAATTTGTATTATGGATAATTTGTTATACTGTTGTTTGAATTATGGTTTGTTGCGCTTTCAATGCCCCTAGGAAGTTTTCCACTGAAATGTGTTGGTAAATTTACTGTTTTATTAAAGTTTCCTGTAGTTTTTAGTACCATTTTGAAGCTGCCCTCTTCCGCCCCCTCAGATTAGTTACAGAGAGCTTGATCAATGCATAGGTAGCTATTTGCCTCAGTGGTGCAGCTAGCTACTTTTAGATTCTGGACTTAATGATATCATTGCAGGGGTGGCTTTAGACAGACATGTGCATTACACACCCAGCATCTTTCTCCCCCGCCCCCCCACCATGGGCTTTCCATGGGCTTCACTGCAGATATACCTGAAACTTTGTCCCAGCTTTGAGGCATTTGCCTTTTAGTGTTCTCTCATGTTCTCTTTCCTTTTACTTCCTTTCCCTTTGTGGTAAGTCTGTACCCTGCATATGCAGTTGCTTACCTAGATAAGTTTCATTGCATCAGCAATTTGGCAATCTGGCTGGTGACAGATTAGATTTTTCAAGAGCTTTGCGGCTTTTAGCTTCCTGATAACCTGAGGGAGGTTTCTGTGGGAGCTCTTCCAGTGGCTTATGCAGCTGGCAATGTATCTCTGGTTTGCCATATAATTTTTCATGCCCATGCTTTGAGCCTTGCAGCACTTCCTGCTTAATGCCAATTCCTCTCCTCTGATGTGGGTAGACAATTTCACAGCTTCTGTCAATTTGGTTCCTAGCTCAGGGCAACTCACCCCATGCTTTGAAAACAAAAGGCACATTATATCAGCAAATTCTGAAACTCATTCTAAAATCCCACAACACTCTTGAGGTGAATCTCTGGCTTCACTGGCATAGATAGGAGCTTTACCCATGACTTCAAAGGAATCTAGATTTCCTGCATAATGTTTTGGTGCCTTTATTATATGCTGCAGGTGTGATGAGAGTGAGAAGATCATGCCATCTCGATCAGTAATGCCTCATGCCAGTCACTGTACTGGATCTGCAAGAGCCAGTACATCCTGTTCCTAATTCATCAGCAAGATGATTACAAACAGATGTTATCCCTATGGCACTCTTATCCAGATGACAACAATCTCCAAACCACATTCTCTTGTGGGATTCTGTTCAATACATTTGAACATTACAAGGTGTGTGAGTAAAATAAGGATATGGATTAAGGGCACAATCCTATGAACGTTTAGACAGAAAAAAGTCCTACAACTCCCAGCATACCCCAGCCATCATGGGTAGCTGGGGAATGCCGGGACTTGTAGGACTTTTTTCTGTCCAAACATGCATAGGATTGTGCCCTAAGTTGCTTTGTGCTGCTCTGTTGTGACACTGCTGCCTGAAGACAATGGTATTGTTCTTAAGGAGAATTATTTAAGTTCAAGGTGAGCCTTTTGTTCCATGAGGACTTTTGTTCATCCCTCCATTGCCAGTAGAACCCAGAAGTATAAACATGATAAAGGGAATTGTGGCCTGCCCAAAACATTCCTACATAACAGAACCTCCTCATTCAGATTGTGCTTCATGTACTGTTGCAACTGAAATTTGGAGACAAAAATAGCTTTGCTTTGAAAGAGCAAAGACACACTCTATTCCAAGATGTGACCATTGGCAATCAGTTCTAGCAATGTGGGAGAAATTCTTTCAGTTTGCATTTTAATATGAACCCAACTAATTTTGCACTTTCAAACCAATACACAGACCGAAACGCAAGTTATCCTTTGAAATTCATGCTTCTCCAAATTTTACAATAGAGATTTCCAATACAAATGCATACAAAAATGCATATACTGTATTAGGAAAATAACTTGGAAAATGTGTATATTAGACAAAATTACATACAAAATGCATGCATTGGGAGAACATACACCGAATGGATATGAATTTTCATGCAATTTTTTAAAAAAATCTCGAAGTTTGAGATGAACTGAATATAAGATTGGAAAATGAGAAACTAAGAGAAACTGAAATTGTCAGATTCATTTGTCCATCTCTAATTTTTACAATTATTGTCCGTATGGAATAATGTCTACTGATATAGACATCAGTCCCATGGCTAAACTTAGGTTGATCCCCCTCCCCCCCTTGCACCCCAAATTGCATTATTGTATCTCTAAACATATGCCAAGAGCAACATCTTGAAGACACTTCATAAAACCTCATGATTTAAGGCTGGAGAGTAGATTTATGTCTTTATTATTCTGTTTCATTTACAAAGTTGAATATTGACCTGACTTGCTTTGACTGCTGCTGCCAAAGGAGCTAAGGTCTGCTTCGCCATTTGAGAAAGAATTATCAGCTTGCATGGAATCTAGGTTCTTAGAACAACTAGATTTAAAAAAAACAACACCTTAGATTTTTGTAAAGGTTACTTATTTTTATGGAAAAGTCAGGCATAATGGTTTTCTTTGATTTAGCAAGGTCATCATTTGGAAAGTTTACCTTCAATTGCCAGTTATGCTGTTTAGGAAGCATTAATGAAGAAATCAACACTAGTATTGAAGATCATGTATTTCGAAACCCAATTTGTGGGTCCTACCCTTTATCACATGACTTAAGAAATGGATCTCAGGTTGGAGCTATGCTGAAAAGAGCAAACTCAGTGCTCCTCAGTGCCTCCTCTTGAGTTCTTCTACATTATATGGACAACAATAGGCAAGACTGTTGGGGAGGGCAAAGACTATCCACTCCCAAGAAGTTCAAGTAATTAGAGGCAGGGGGTAGGTTTACTCCCACCTCAGTGGTATTATTTAGCACACACCCTTCCCCTGATACTGGTATAGGTAAAGCAAGAATACTTGGGGGTAGGGATGGGGAGAAATTTGTTCAATTTGCATTTTAATGTGAACTTACCTGGTTTTGCACTTTTTAACCAACACGTGAACTGAAATTCACTTATCTGTCAAAATTCGCATTCTCCGAATGTTGCAATGGAGTTCTCCCATCAAAAACTGATTACAAAAATGCATATATTAGGGACAATGGGATTTTTTTAAAAAAGGAAAATTTTAAAATAGAAATTCTCAAAGTTCCGGACGAACTAAACTTAAGACCGGAGAAATGAGAAGCTGAGAGAAAGCTAGTTTTGTCCATCCCTACCAGTGGAGAAGAGCACATTTACAGTCAGAACAAGACTTTTCCAGCCTCACCCCTTGATGCATTGTCTCTCCAGGAAGTGGAATCTCACAGAATGGCATAATGCGCAGACAGTCAATGCAATATATGGGGGCCCTCTTTCCATCTCACATTTTGCTAGTTTCAGAAATCGATCTTTGGGACATGTCTAGAGGAGGGTGACAAAATTGGTGAAGGGTCTGGAGGCCAAGTCCCAGGAGTACAGCTTGAAGGAGTCGGGTATGTTTAGCTTGGAGAAGAGATTATTAAGAGGTGATATGATAGCTATCTTCAAGTATCTGAAGGGATGTCATATAGATTTGTTTTCTGTTGCTCCAGAGGTAGGACCTGAACTGATGGGTTCAGTTCACAAGAAAGGGGATTTTAACTAAACATTAGGAGACTTTCTGATGGTGCGTCTGCAAGCTGTTTGATAGTGGGCCAGACTGCCTTGGAAGATGATAGGCTTTAAAGCTGAGGTTCGATGGCCACCTTTCAGGAATGCTGTAGCAGTGGATTTTCTGCATCTGTGGGGGGTTGGACTAGATGATCTTTCAGGTCCCTTCCAACTCTATGATTCTATTTATTTTTATTTTTTTTAAATATTTTTTATTCTTTTTTTTTTTTAAAACAATACAAAGAAAATAACATACACACATAACTAATATTGTGCTCCCATCACCATGGGACCAAACAATCCAATAACTCTATAATTGTTCATTATTCCAAAAATACAATATATCTTGACAGGGTAAACTCCCTTTCCCCCTTTTAAACACATATTCCAAAAATAAACCCCAAATATCCTTAAAATTATTTTTCTTTAATTGACCCCTTTTGCATTTAATATTACTAGTCAACATATCATTCAAAGCCATATCCCATACTTCCTTATACCATTCAGTAATAGTGAAAACTTGCTGGATTTTCCATTTCCTTGCTATCATTAGTCTACCTGCCGTTAACAAATTTATGATTAATTCTTTAACATTTTGTGAACCGATCACCTTTTCCGTTATTGTTAGCAAAGCTAGTTTAGGGCATACCTCTAAATCAACTCCAACAATTTCTGATATTTCCTCAAAAATCATTTTCCAAAAATCCATTACATTTTTACAACTCCACCACATATGAGCATATGTACCCAATTCCTGACATCCTTGCCAACACATTGGAGAACATTTATTATCTATTCTATTTAATCTCACTGGGGTCAAATACCATCTCCAAATCAGCTTATAAAAATTCTCTTTAATTCTTACAGACATATTTTTCAATATTCGCCTATCCCAAATCTTATTCCACTCATCCTTTGATATTTCCTCTTCAAACTCTGTATCCCAAACTATTTTAAGATTTTCTGCTTGCTCTTCTGATTTCTGCAACATTTTATATAACATCTTTGTAAGACCCCTAGCTGATGCATTTCCTTCTACAAGTTCTCTAGACATAACCACCTGCTCAAATGCAGTGAAATCCCTTTCATGCTCATGTCTTCTCTTCCATTTCTTACCCCATTGTACTAATTGAATTAAATTTAACCAAGAAATTCTTCCTGCCCCAACCCTATCAATTATTTGCTGTCTTGTCTCCATTTTTTCCAGCCAATCCATTAAAGTTATCACCTTTTTCTCTCTAAAAATTCGTTCTAAATGTCTAACATTCTCGGGAAAATCTTCCATAACCACCACTGGAGTAAGCGGGGATATACCTGGTAAAAATATTTCCTTATTTCTACCCCAAATTTCTAACATATTTTTTAAAAAGGGATTTTCTAATCTTTTTGTCATAATATGTCCTTGTTTTGTAAATAAGAATTTATCCACCCTATTACCCAATTCAAATGCTTCTATTTCCCACCACATAAAATCTTTTCTAACAATAATATCCATGATATATCTAAGTTGATTAGCTATATAATACCATTTTAAATTAGGGAGACCAAGTCCCCCTATTTTTTGAGCTTTATACCATCTATTCTTAGTAATCCTTGATTTTTTCCCCCCATTACAATAGCTATTTAACATTACTTGCCACTCTTTAATTTCTTTCTCTGATATCTTATATGGTATCATTCTAAATAAAAAATTAAACTTCGGTAAAATCTTCATTTTAATCAAAGCTATCCTACCAAACCACGATAATCCCAATTTTTTATAATCCTCTATTTGATTTTTAACTTCATCTTTTAGTTTTTTAAAATTACATTCCCCTATTTTATCCAAATCTTTTAATATATCAATACCTAAATATTTAATTATATTTTTTATCTTTATATCCACTCCCCTTTGTTTAAATCCCCTTTCCTCCAGTTTACTATAATTAAATGTCATTATCTCCGATTTATCCCAATTAACTTTTAACCCTGTTACTTCTCTAAATTCATCTAAATGTTTCTCTATCCAATCCCAATTTTCTATAGGCCGTTCTAATGTTAACAAGATATCATCTGCAAAAAGGTTTATCTTACATTTGGTCTCTATTCCTATCCCCAATAATTTCTTCTCCTGTCTTATCGAATTCGCTAACAATTCCATAACTAACACAAATAATACTGGGGAAAGGGGACAACCCTGTCTAGTTCCCCGGCCTAGGCTAATAGTTTCTGTTATTCCATCGTTTACAATTACCGACGTGACATTATGAGTATATAATTGGTTAGTAATACCTATAAATTTTTCTCCAAACCCCATAGTTTTTATTAACATCTTTAATGCAGGCCATTCCACACAATCAAAGGCTTTAAAAATATCCAATGCAAGAACCCCCGCTTTCAAATTATTTTTCTTTATTAAATAAATTATATTCAGAACCCTTCTTGTTAAATCTGCCATTTGTCTTCCTTGAATAAACCCACATTGATCTATCCCTATATACTTATTTAGAAAACTATTCATTCTTCTAGCTAAAATTGCTGTCAATAGTTTAGCATCTTGATTAATTAATGATATTGGTCTATAAGAACCTGGTTCTGCTAAATCCTTCCTTGGTTTCGGGATTAAAATGGTCAAGGACTGTTTCCATGACGGGGGGATCTCTCCCCCCTGTAAAATATCATTAAACAACCGTTTTAACTTCGGAATTAACATTTTTTTTAAAGACTTTATAATATTCCGCCCCCAGACCATCCAGTCCTGGCGTTTTCCCCTGTTTTAATTTATTTATAGCACTTTCTATTTCAATTTCTGTGAATGGTTGCTCCATTTTCTCTCTATCTTCATCCTGGATTTTTATTTTTAAATTTTTCTCGATATATCTTCTACTCTCAGCTTCCGACCATTTTCCTGCCTTATATAACTCTGTGTAATATTCATGAAAAATTTTCAATTTATCCTTTACTAGATTATATTCTTTACCCCTCTTATCCTTAATCATCCCCACTAAGCTTTTTTCTTTTTTTTTTTGTGCTAATCTAGCCAACATTTTAGAGTTTTTATTACTATTCTCAAAATACTCCCTTTTTGTGTAAATCAAATTCCTTTGTACCCTGTCCAGTTCTTTATTCTCCAATTCTTTCCTTTTACCCTGTAATTCTGCAAAAATCTTTTTATCCCTCTTCTCTAAATACTTCTTTTCCAAATCCCTAATCTCCCCCTCTAGCTTTTGATAAAAAACTTCTTGTTGTTTCCTCAAATTTATTGCCTCTCTCAATCCTATTCCTCTCATTACACTCTTCATTGTATCCCATATTATCGCTTCAGTACATTCTTCTGTTTGATTAAATTCCCAAATTTCCCTCAATTCCTTCTCTATTTTCTCTGTTAAATGTTTATAACGAAAAATATTACAATTCAATCTCCATCTTTTCGCTTCTCTATAATCCTTATATATCTTCAAATCCATGTTAACCAAAGCATGATCTGTAACTTTTATCACTCCTATCTCTGTGCCCAGGACCCTTGAAAACAGTGTCCTGGACACAAAAATAAAATCTATCCTAGAATAATTCTTATTTGCTGATGAGTAAAATGTATATCTTTCCTCATTCCCCTTGACCCCTCTCCAAACATCTAGCAACCCTTCCTTACTAATTAACTTATTCAAGATCATTAGATTATTTCTCTGATCTTCTCTCGTCGGATTGGATTTGTCTTTTCTTCTATCCAATACCATGTTAAAGTCCCCAGCCATAATAACCCTTTGATTTGAAAATTACCCATTTCTTTAAACACATGTTGATAAAATTCTCCTTGATTTTGATTGGGAGCATAAACATTAACAATAACATATTCTTCCCCTCCCAAGGTCCCATACATTATAATATATCTACCTGTATCATCCTTTTTCACCTTTAGAACATTAAAACCACAATTCTTTGAAATTATAATTGCTACTCCTCGTGATTTAGATGATCCACATGCTATCTCATATATTCTAGACCACCTCAATTTCAATTCATTGACTCCTTTCCTTGCCTGGTGCGTTTCTTGCAAGAATATAATATCTGCCTTATCCTTTTTAAGAAGTGCTTCTATTCGCCTTCTCTTAGTAACTGACCCTAGCCCCTTAACATTTAAAGTTGAAATTCTTAACTTATAATCCATCTATTAACAACATTTTTTCTTTTTTGGTCCCCAAAAGTGAAAATAATACACAATAACATACCCCTTAACCTACCCCCACATTCATCTAAACTATCCCCCCTGCTTAGCCAGGGCAACTTGCCCCACCCTAAACCTACCCACCTATCCCAGGGGGGGGGGGAAAGGACCCATCACCAGCCCGAACAGCAGCCCCTCATTCCCTCCCGGATAACTTCTTTATAAAACATTTTCTATTTCTTTTTTCTTCTCGTGTTGAAACGACCTCTTATACAATTCCTCCACTGGCTCCTTCTTCTTCCAGTTGACCCATCGATTCTGGACCCTCCGCATCATCATGAAGCCCCAACTCTCCCAGCAGGCCCATGCCTTGATCACATGATGAAATCTTGTATCTCTTACTGTTCCACACAAAAGTAAGAAAAACTGGGTAACCCCAATTGTATTGTAATCCCTTTCTGATCAAGACTGCTGTACACGGTTTAACACTTCGCCTCCACTTTATTGTTTGCTGACAAAGATCATTGTAGATTTGCAAAGTAGCCCCCTTGAAAGCTACTTGACCTTTCTTTCTAATCTCTTTCATGAAGACATCCTTCTTGTATAAATTTGCAAATTTCAGTACAACATCTCTGGATGTCATACCACGCCTTAATGCTCCCACTCTATGCACAATCTCAATGTCCATATCATCCCAAAAAATTGTTTCTCCAGAGACAGCTTCATTCATCCATTCCAAAATACTGCCTCTTAACTTATATCCAGTCTCCCCCATCTCCATGGGGAAGCCTCTGATCCGAATGTTGGAACGACGTTGCCTGTCTTGCATGTTAATCATCTGTATTTCCATCTCATTAAATTTCATTTCATACTTTTCAAAACTTTTTTCATCCTTCACCTGGAGTTTTTCCACCTTATCCACTCTAGCTTGCAGCTCTTTAACTTGAACCCCTAATTGATCTATGGAATTTCGCATTTGCTTCATATCCTCTTGATGCAGATTTTGAAATTTCTCAATTGCTTCTATTTGTTTCTGCTGGCCTGCTTCCATAGAGCTTTGAAACTGTGATAGAATTTTCTCCCAATCTGGTGCTGCCCCTTTAAGCTTGGCTGGAGATATTGACTTTGGCTTGGCACCAGCAGGGAATTTGCCAGCTGAATCCGCCATTTTTCCGCCCTTCCCCCTCGCTGTCTCGAAACTTTCACTACCTCGTGGCTTCTTATCAGGACCCTGTTGCACAGTTTGATAAGAACATTCAATATCTTTAGTGTCAAGGATCCTAATTAGCCTTTTCAAACTGTTATCCGAGGGATGCGCCCGATCGCGTTTCCAAAGAGGGGGTAGGGACTTTTTCACCCGTCTGGAGCTCATAAACAATCCAGAGCGAAGCACATCAAAAGAAAGCTATTCTTGTTATTTCTTTATTAGCTCTATATCTGCATACTTTCCAGAAAGCAAACAGCAAAGGAATTTAAACTCACGCTTTGTCTCTCCTGTGTATTTGCAGATGTTTTCAAATCATTCCGGGAGCTCGGCAGAAAAGCTACTGCTCCATAGCCAGCGCAGGCTCCTCCCCCCCTCTATGATTCTATTTAATTTCAACTACAACTTAAATGAAACCCCCAAATGTTCAGTCTTCTTAATAAAATTGTAAGGTGAGAATATTTTTTACATGCCAAATTCAATACTTTACACCCTGTCCCCCACCCTGCTGTAAAATCGCTAGATCCAACACTATCTATACTAATTAATTAAAAAGAAAGAAAGAAATCAAGGCAGGTTACTTGATTTTTTTCCCCCAAGCAAATTGGGACTAGCTAAATTTGCTTGAAAGAAATGTTTTCCCAAACTCATGTCAGTTCCAGAGGGAAAGCAGAAGGGCTTACTGTTTAAGGCTCAAAAGCACCAGAGGGGCTGGCAGCTGTTAGTTAGCTGTTACAACACATCTGCTCTTACCTTTCTTTTGCGAGAGTATTTTTCATTGCTGGATTAAGCTGTAACTACTTCAGGTGTCTTTTATTTGTACAAGACTGCCCAGTTCCTACATCTCCCAGTTGCAGGCACAATATGGTAAAACCCACAAAGTGCCAAGTCCCATTCTCTTAAGGGTCCCTTAACCCACTGGTGAGTTTTGCTGTGGCATTTTGTGGTTATCATTACTAAAAAATAAATGAACAAGGAACTTTGTAAATATTATTGTAAATATGATCAAATCTGGATCCAGGAATGAAAATCCCCAAATAGGATTTTGTTGTGATTTTTCTTATCACCCTGAGCTTGAAGTTGTAAGATACTGTTTCTTAAACAGTGCATTCTGCTTTAGTCCTAGTTAGCTTGGCATCTCTGAAAATGACATGACATCATATTATTAACTAGTGAATTTTGAAGAACAATAAAGCCATTTAGATGGTACCCCACCCTGAAGAGTAATAGAAGATTTTTGCTTTCCTGGGTTCCTTACCTCTCTGGAAAGCAGGGTGAAATCAATTCTTTCAGCACTATGAAGAGAGAGTTTGTGTCTCAGGCCACAATCACAAAGCAGGAGCACTCTAATACACAGAATGACCATCTGGATCATGTTGACTTTTTCTTTTCTTTTTTACCATGGCAAAAGGGGTAAATGAAACTTAATTCCTGACTGCTGATGTCATGGGGATTCCTTTAGTTAGGCAACAGCTGGAGTCCCCAATCCCAGAGCATTTATAATTTTTTAGAAAAATGTTACAGATGTTTTGTGTAAAGGATCACTCTAACATGCCTTAAAGTTACTGCACTCTGGGAAAAAAGAGCAATTAAGAGGCCAGCAGATTTATCCACAACCCAGTTAAGCTGAAGCTCTTAGCTTTACATTAATTCAGTTCTATTGGACTTTAGTGGGATTAAACTGGCTCACATCCAAGAACTTCTGCTTAATTGTGTTGTGGATTGGATGCATGCCCTGGGAATCCAATGTGTTATACCCATTGACTATATCAATTATAGCTATCAAAGAAACAGGAACTAGGAAATGTCTCAAGGTAGGATCTGTGCACATTTTACTTGATTCTGTCTCTGGTTATAGATTCATACATGTCAGCTTGCTAGATGTCTCCTTAAAAATGATTTTCAGATCTTTATATTATTGAGTATAATGAGGTTTTAGAGCATAAATACAATCACACAATCCTAGTACCAGGGCCGGCGCTACCGCTAGGCCAACTAGGCTGTTGCCTAGGGCGCGTAGCGGAAGAGGGTGCAGAACGCTGCGCTCCTCTTCACTGCCGGCGCGCTCCCGCCTCTGCGCCGCCTCCCCCCCCGCGCCGCCTCCCCCCACCTCGCTTCGCCTCCGCGCCACCTCCCCCCCGACACCTACCTTCTCCGCACTGTTTCCGGAGCCCCGCCCGCGCTCTGTTTTGGTGGGAGGAACCAGGGCAACAGGGCTTAAACAGCCCTGTTGCTCTGGTTTCCCCCGGCCAAAAACAGAGCACGGGGGTCCCTTTTCGGAGGAGGCGTGGGAAGGTAGGTGGGGGGAGGCAGCGGCAGCGTGCGGGGGGGTGGTCCGGTGGTGGTGGTGGTGGCGGCGGGAGGTTGCAGAGCAGGGCTGCTTTCCAGAGCCCCCCCCACGGCACGAGAGGGGGGGCGCTAAATATAATTTAGCCTAGGGCGCCAAACTGCCCTGCACCGGTCCTGCCTAGTACGATAGCAAGGGGTCATCTTCTAGCAATGCCAATCGATTCACTTGCAGAATTGGCTGGAGAAATCAAATCTGGACAAGTAAGTTGTCTCTTATTTTTATCTATGGGACTTGAAGGGACTGGATGAAGAAGATGCAGAAGTCATACTCTGAGGTATGACATCCACTTCCCTGGTAAGCTCTGTCCACTCGCTCAGTATTTATTTATTTATTTATTATATTTATACTCCGCCTTTTTTCCTGCAAGGAACCCAAGGCGGCTTACATAATCCTCCTCCTCCTCCTCTCCATTTTATCCTCACAACAACCCTGTGAGGTAGGTTAGGCTGAGAGTCAGTGACTGGCCCAAAGTCACCCAGTGAGTTTCATGGCCAAGCGGGGACTAGAACCCGGATCTCCCGAGTCCCAGTCCAACACTCTAACCACTACGCCACACTGGCTTCTTGAAGCCCCACTTGCAGCAGTATTATTGGGGTTTTGGACAGGTATTCAACATTTCGAGGCTTGTAAAGGTTGGTGTATCTGTAAGGCAGCCTTCTCCAACTCAGTGCCCTCCAGATATGTTGGACTACAAGTCCCATCACCCAGAGCCAGCTGGCCAATGGCTGATGGAAGTGTTCTGAGAAGTCAAGAATTATTAATCTTTGTTCTGTGTTACATGTTGTGATGCCGCTGAATTTCATAATTAGTTGGCTTGCTGGTTGAACTTCGCCTGTTTGTAATGCTCATCTTTTTAGTGAGCCTGGACTGGCATTTTATAAATTCACTTTTAAGTTTAGAATTGATCGGGAGCTTCTGAGCATGCCCAGTCTGTATCTAGACAACACTATTTCCATACATGTGCTGAGTTGATTGGATTATCTCTTTTCTTGCTTATGGTAAACTGTGATGATGTCATTTTACCCCACAACCAATCACGTCAGCACACCCTCTCTCTTACTTTCATTGGATTCGATTTCACTCATCATTGTTCATACAGTACTTTCTTTCTTTTGTTTTTCAGTAAGTAAATGTTTACTTTCTGCTGCTGGTGGGTAGAGTGTTTCTGTGAGAGACCACATGAAAACGCCCAGTCAGGAAGAGAGTACATAATGACATCATGATGTGCTATGCATTTCCAAACTACAGATCCCAAGATGCACTTTGATACTGTGTGTGCAAAAGCTCATTTACACAGAATGAGAGGTTGTTTTAAGGGAGAAGTCTCATCCGATTTTGCATGGGTGAGTTTATTATTATCTGAGGAAATAATGAATTCACCGGGGGTAAGTTTGCCCATCACTACTTACATGTCCTTCACAAAGGTTCCTTCCCACCAAGTCCCCTTGGGCAAATTTCTAGTTCTTTAGACTTGTGAACAAAGGGATGCAGCCCATGCTACACATCTTGATATATGTTATCTGGGTCCTCTTGCTGAGCATCTTCTCCAGAAATGACACATACAGCAACAGTCCCAGTGCCCAGTGAGAAAAGACACTGTGCTGGGACCTAGGAAGTGCCTCTGCCTTCCCCTACTAGCCTGTCACAGGGTAAATTTGGTCCCTGAGGTGGAGAAAGGGCAGTGGCTCCAAGCTTATGGTGAGTATTGGAATGGAAAATTGACAAAAAGTTCATGCCTTTGTGAGTTTGGAAATGGGAGATCCCAAAAAGGCTCTATTCCTTCCAAGGCAAACAGTGGGATGTTTGTGCACTCACACAACTTTTGGCATTTTAGCAACATCACAAGCCAATCTGGGACACTGCATTAGTACAGTAATGAAGGCTGCTTATATTGCTCTGGTCAAAGATACCACCATCCAATTAGGAAAAGTACACAGAGGGGAAAAGTGGCATTGTGGGATGAAATCAACAGTGGAGATGACTAAAGCATTGTCCTAAAGAAATTTCCGCAACCACAGATTCTAATATTGGCATGATCTTACACAAGTAGTAAGTAATGTTTATTTTATTATATTTGTATCCTGCTTTTCCTTTGACTTCTGGTTATCTCCTGATCACAAGGCACTGATCAATTCTATGCCTCCTTGCTATGGATTAGGTACTCACAGGCTCATCATCACTTGGCCTGGTGCATTCACAGGATATTGCTGGAACTACATCAGTTCAAGTCCCACTTTTTATTTTCACAGCTATCTATAGGATTGAGACAAAATGCAGGACAGGAAAAGGAATAGGCACTTCACAACTTCAAAGAATCAAACATATTGAGGCTCCTAATTTAAGCCCCAAAAATCCTGGTGCAATCTATTTATTCATCACAACAGGGTTGTTTTGAGGATAAAATGGAGAGGAGGAGGAGGAGGATTATGTAAGCCGCCTTGAGTTCCTTGCAGGAAAAAAGGCGGGGTATAAATATAATAAATAAATAAATAAATAAATAAATCTTGTTCTTCATCAGTATCCTATAGTCTGTTTGTGCTTGGCACATTAACAATGTGTGTGTGTGTGTATAATGTGTATTTACTATAACTGTAACATTACACAAGTTTACGGCAATAGTGACTTTTTTCTGTGGAGGTGGATACCATTACACTTACAACTGATTCTCAGAAACATCTCTGCCAGCCTTTCCCAACCTGGCGCCCTCCAGATGTGTTGGACTACAATGCCCATAATCCCAAGCATAGCTGGAGGGTATTAGGCTGGGAAAGGCTGACCTCTGGTGAGGCAGCTTCTGCTTGCTGTATGCATTGACCTTTGGTATGGCACCCTGAATTGGGCTTGCCAAGGGTACTCGGTGACATGATGGGCACCGAATTTGGTAGGCCATGTTGCTCCCTGTCTGCCTTGCTTCTTCTCCATCCATTAATTTGTCTTGTGTAAGACTTTGCACAGTGCCGTTATTTGTGTGTTGGGTGAAGTTCTTCCTTTGGATTAACCTAAACCTGCCACCTGGTAACATGGAAGGGGATGTGGATGAGGAGCAGCTTGGGGAAGCAGAGTAGTGAGGAATCACCCATTCCAAAACAAGCATGTGTGTGTGTGTGTGTGTGTGTGTGTGTGTGCGCGCGCGCGCGCGCATGCGCGCATGTGTATATTGCAGACTGAAACTTCCAAGTCTTACATTTTAGACACTGAACTTTTGAGGGGTTTTTTTTAGAAGTCAAGTAGATTCACTTGACTTTTTTAAAAGTCAAGTAGATTTTAGAAGTCAAGTAGAAGCTTGCCAGATGGCTTCTGTACCCATCACCAGCCTTAAGAGAAAATCCTTTGGATCTGAGAAGTGTTCAGAAGGAGTTAAACATTATAATGAAACCACAGAGATACAGAAGTGTTTCATAACAACTCTTTCAATGCAAAATTTGCTTCAGAGGTTTTTGAACCATCTGTTGTAAACACTGCATTATACGGAGCTGTGGCTAAGATATGTAGGATAGAAGAGAAATCACCGATGGCCAATCTGTTTAAAATGCAAAACTCACATTCCTGAAAGTGAAAGAATGTGTGTCTTGTGATGATGGAAACTGATTTTGACTTGCTTATACCTATCATACCAAGAGTGTTAAAATCCACTTCTATCATCCTAAGTATGAGAATGTGGCCATTCATTTGTTTGGCTAAACTTATTTGGTTATGAGTTAAATCAAGGATTCACAGTTAAAATAGCACACAGTTTTCTGATTCCATGTTTCAAAGTGAGGCTAATAATTTTGCAAAGAGGCTGCAATCCTAAACATATTTCTATTGAGTAAACCCCATTGAACACAGTGGGAATTAATTCTGAGTAAACACATATAGGATTGCACTGTAAGCCAGATTCAAGATTTGTCTAGGGCAGGGGTGGGCAACTTGTGGCCCTCCAGATGTTTTGGCCTACAGCTCCCATCAGCCCTAACCAGTGTAGCTAATGTGAGGGTTGATGGGAGTTGTAGGCCAAAACATCTGGAGGGTCACAAGTTGCCCACCCCTGGTCTAGGGTGAGATCAGCTTCATGGAGACTGGAGAAACAAACAAACAAACAACAAACAAACAGGTGATATTGGAACTGCTGAGTGTTATTACAAGATGGTACTGAATTCTTTAATAGCTTGCAAGGAGTGTACAATTTCTGATTGTGCATGAATTAACTTGGAGTCCTGGCTCCTGCTAAGCCAGATTTCATATGAACGCTCCCATGGGGGTGGAGTGAAGAGCAAGCAGTATCCAAGCAATAGTAGCAGAATATTCTCCAATATTCTCTTCTGCTGTTGTTCCACAGCAACTGCTATTCACAGGCATGCTGCCCTTGATCCTAGAATTAGCATATAACCATCATGACTAGTAGCCATTGATAGCCTTATTCTCTATGAATTTGTCTAATCCTCTTTTCAAGCCATGGAAAATGGTGGCCATCACCACACCACACTTTTAGTACTCACTGAAGAAGTCCTTCCTTTAGTCTGCCTGCCATGAATCTCCAGCCAGTCAAGTTGTTTGGATGATATCTGGGTTCTAGTGTTATGAGAGAAGAAGAAAAAGGTCTCCATGCCAGGCATGACTTTACAAACCTCTATCATAATACAGGCCTGTGGCTTACACTGGCTCAGCTTGTCTGAGCGTGGAAAGCTAAGCAGGGTCAAGCCTGGTTATTACTTGGATGGGAGACCCCCTCCTCTAGTTTCCTGCATTGTGCAGGGGGTTGGACTCAGTAGCCTTGTAGGCTCCTTCCAACTCTATGATCTATGAAATCACATGTCCCCTCTTACTTGTTTTTTTCCTAAACCAACCTTCCTTCCTTGACCTGATGCCCTCCAGATGTGTTTGGAGTTGTAGTCCAACACATCTGGAGGGCACCAGATGAGCAAAGGCTATTCTAAATGAAAAAGCCCCAAACATTGTAACCTTTCCTCATTGGGGAGTTGCTCTAGTCACTGATGGTTTTCGTTGCCCTTTGGTGTACCTTTTCCAGCTCTACAATATCTTTTTTGAGATATGACAAACATAACTGCACACAGTCCCATCACAGATAGTGATGGGGGGGGGGGAGATAAATTTATTCAGTTCGCATCTTAAGGTGAAATTACCTAATTTTGAACTTTCCAACATCTATGCAAACCAAACCTCAGTTATCCTTTGAAATTCGCATTTCTCCTAATTTTGCAGTGGAGTCTTCCAATTAAAAAACCCATGCAAAAATGTATATATTAGGGGAAATAATGTCCCAAAACACATTATAATAGGAAAATTTCTTGCAAAAATGTATTTTAGGCAATAATGCATACAAAAATGCATATATTAGGAGAAATGTGCACAACAATATTAATACATTTTCATGCAAAAAAGTAAAAGTAAAAGTTCTCAAACTTCGAGACAAACCAAATTAAGATTGGAAAATGAGAAACTGAGAAAAAATTGAAACTGACAGATTTGTCCATCCCTAAGGTCCATAGATTTGAAACTTGCCTTGGCAATAAATATCAACATCTGTGACTATTCTCAAGTTATATGTCTTCATTGTCTTTCATGATCAAGGTCTTGCAACTCATGTTGGTAAAAGTAGCATGAAAAGTAGCCCAAAGTTATTATTTTCCCTAGTGACCTTCGCCATGCCCCCTCCGTGACCTCCCTAGTGACCTTCACCATGCCCCCTCCGTGATGAGCTTCCGCCGTGCATTAAAAACATGGCTGTTCAGGCGGGAATATGGGCTGGGTTAGGTTTTTAAAAGAATTTTTTATATTGTTTTAATTATTATATTTTATTGTATTGTTTTATTGTATTTTAATTGTACATCGCCCAGGGTGGCCGGGTGACCGGCCAGATGGGCGATTAATAAATATAAGAAATAAATTAATAAATAAAAATTATTGGCCAATGTTTCATGGAGGATAAGGCTATCAATGGTTACTAGTCATTGATTGCTATATATTACTTCCAATATTGGGGACAGTATGCCTCTCAATACCAGTTGCTGGGGAACATGAGCTCTTGTACTCATATCCTGCTCATGGGTTTCCCATAGGCATCTGGTTGGCCACTGTAGGAAAGATTGGACATGATCAGGCTTTAGTCTGATCTAGCATGGCTCTAATTATTATTATTACATTACATTTACCGTATTGTTCCGAGTATAGGCCGCTTCTGATTATAAGCTGCACCCTTGAAGTTTGGTGCTATTTTTAAAATTAAATTTTTAATGAGCGGCGCGGAAAAAGCAACATCCTGCTGGTGGTGGCGGCTGCGGGAGAAAGAGGAGGTGGGGCGGCCGCGTTGGCTGCAGCAGGAGAGCAGCCAGCCCTGGCCCTGGCCCTGACCCGGCACCGTAACCATGGAGACGCCGTCCCCGCCCGGATGAGCTGCTGCCACCTGCATCCAAGCAGAGGAGGAGGAGGGCGGCGAGGAGGTGGCAGCGGCAGCGAGGGCGCGGCGGCGGGGGCGTGCCGGGCCAGGGCGCAGCCTGTGGCGAGGGTCCGCGGAGAAGAGGTGCTGCCGCCGCGGGAGCCCCCGCCACCTGCGCTGCTGCCACCGCCACTGAGGAAGAAGGGCCCGGCCGCGGCTCCGGCAGGCCCCGCAACCCATCACTGTGGGCAGCTCCAAGACGCGCGCCTCGCTTGAGGCACTTAAGCTCAGCCTGCGGCAGCTGCACTCAAAGGAGGTGAGGGGCGGGGGGGCGGGAGGCAGAGGAAGCCCCTGGCCTGGGAGCAGCCCGCCACAAGGGATGGACTACAAGTCCCATCAGCCCCAGGCAGCGCGGTGCCCCTCAGCTGGGCTGGACTATGAGTCCCAGAGACTCAAATTAGGGGGGAAAGTGTGGCCTATACTTGGAACAATATGGTATATCTCACCATTTCCCCCTCTTTTAACAAACTCAAGGTGGCTTACATGGTCATCCTCCTCTCCATTTTATCCTCACAACAACCCTGTGAGGTAGGTTAGGCTGAGAGTCAGTGACTGGCCCAAAGTCACCCAGTGAGCTTCATGGCCGAGCGGGGACTAGAACCCAGATCTCCTGAGCCTTAGTCCAACACACTAACCACTACACCATGCTGGCTCTCTTATGTTCTTCGTGTAGCCTATTATGACCAGGGATGCATGAATCTGAATGCTTTGCTTTCTATAATGTTTATACTTTATCAAGTAAAAGTTTGTTCCATTCCATTTCCACATACATGCATTTTTTAAAAAAATCCATATGAAAATTTACATACATTTTCATATTCACAAACATTTGTATGCATTTTTGTACACATTTCTGCCCCCTGCAAATATATGTATTTTTGCATGTAATTTCTCCTAATGCATGTCTTTTTCTATGCTATTTTCCCTAATGTGCACATATTTTTTTAAATCACAGAACTACATCACACAATTCAGAGAAGCACAAAAACCAAAGGATAATGGCATTCTAGTCCATGTATTAGTTCGGAAGGTGTGAATTAGGTTGGTTTGCATTACAATGCGAACCAAACAAAAAATCACCCCCATCTCCAGTTGTGACAGTACTGTGGGTTGCTTCAACCAATCAATCTTTCTGTATGTAGAATTGAAATTAAATAATTTCTCTTTAGTTAAAGGGTTTGATATCATGAAAGGTCAGCTGGGCAGTCTCTCCAGCTCCAACAATTATACTGAAAAGTAAACATACCACAAATAGACATTGTTCACTGTGAACTGCAATATGTCAGATACTCAACTGATGCAGAAAGGATCCTTCACAAGATTCAGGAGGGTCATCTGACCACCACTTATTCTATGGGACAACATAGCTAAAAATAGATCTAAGGATGGGAAAGAATTTTGTTCAGTCCATTTTTGGATAAGAAATCCACAAATTTCTTCAGAAACAAGATGGAAAGAACTTGAGAGGTTGTTGGTTTTTTAAAAAATGAATATGGGAGAGGGGGTTGAACAACAACCAACCACTTCTGAATGCATGAGAAAGTGAAATTGACAGATTCATCCATATCTAAATGGATATTACCACTCGGGTTCTACAGTTTGATGTCCATACACATTATGGCTAATTTGTTTAGCATAATTTCATTGATTACACATTTCCTTCCACACAAATGTGGCCAGAAATTCAGCTGGTTGCAAAGCAGAATGAGAGTACTTTCTATTGTGGGAAATCTGAATGTAAGAAGAGAGGTGGCTAATTATGAGGAGATGAGAAGAAAAGGGTTAGGTTTCAAGGTCCACCTGTATGGGATGAAATTTTCCAATACATTTCTTTTCGTTATTTTTTTTAAAGAGAAGGTGTCTTTAAAGTGCCTCTAGCAGGTCAGTCATTATTAGACCTCTATAACAATGTTCAACACCTGAAGCAAGACTATTTATTAAGCTTGCTCTAAGGAGAACATTTTCATACTTACCACAGTTTTTCTCTCTTTAACCCCCCCCCCCCCCACCTGAACCCTGGAGCAGTCTGGGAATCATTAAGTGCTTAATGCTTTCATCAAGCCCATAAACAATGAGGAGATTCTATAGTAAATCAACTTAATTCCCAGGAGGTTTCAACAAAACCCATTTTCACTTATTCAAGGCACAGGGAATAAATCTTGAGTGCATTTGAAAAGGACCTGTGCTTAGACACTGGGACTCTGTCACAGGATTGGATTGAAAATGCCTTGCCAGATTTACTCCTTTCTGGGGTTGCTTTGAAGCTCAGCAATGCTTCTGCATGTGATAGGTACTCCATGTTAGCTCTCCCTGTGGATCACTTGGCTTAGCAATGGACATATAAGCAGAGAATACAGGCTGGAGAGAGATACTGAGTTCTGAACCAATGCAAAGACATAGCTGAGCCAGCTTCTTGATCGGGGGGAAACTAAGAGCTCCTGTCCTGACCTGAGTTCCCATCAGGTTCGAATGAATCTGGAAACTTTGCACACCTCTAGGCAAGACTGAACTAATTTAAACACTTGAGTAAAATCTTAATTCTCCCTAAATGGCTCAATTACTTTTAAGGTGATTAACATCATAGTTTGACTTTAATTGGAGATCTCTCTCAGTGTAATTTATTCCATAACCTACACTTATATTTACAAGGCACAATATATACTTTCCAACCATGTGTCCCAGGTTGCTGTCTGTACCAGATCTGAAGAAACTTCTGCTAATGTATCTTCCCTCTGCATTTATTGGGCTGGTAGAATGCCAACCTTTTTGGCTTTTGTGCATGGTCTTGCACATATTTTATTGTATAGTCATCTTACTTCATTCCTTTAGGGAGAAGTTTTGGGTGTTTGAGTGAAGTTGCTCATGTTTGGAAAACTGAAAGCCTACCTTCAAACCAAACAACTTTCTCCCCCTTTCCTAGCTACAGATCTGATCAAAGTTGGAAGCCCCTTTCACCGGTTCTAAAGTTAAGGAAAAAATTGGGATTCAGTCACAGACTGATCAAATGGGACAACCCCAAGCTTCCTGGAGGGCAGATGAGATACAAATATGACAAAATTAAAATAAAAGTGGTCATTCATTAGAATGCTGTGCAATGATGATGGTGATGATGATGCATTCAGCAGTTCACAGTGTATAATGGATGGACTTCATTAATAGGGATGAGGGAATCTGTCAGTTTCACTTCCTCTTACATTTGATTTTTAAAAAATCTTTTCTTTCTCTCTTGAATATGAAGAATTTTGCAAATTTTGGTAAATTCTTATCAAAAACAGACTGAAACGAAATTCTCACCCATCTGCAACAGCTACATTCAATAGGTACAGCTATTCCCAAGAGGAAGAGGACCACGTTGCACCTGCCTGCCATGTAGCTGCCAAAGATGAGGAGCCTGTCAGAAAAAAGAGGTGGCAACCCTAATTCACCACTAACATAGTTGAATACACAGGGATTCGAATCCAAACTTTGAAAAGCTAAGCACTCAAAGCCCTGGATCTAGATCAGTGATGGCGAACCTTTTTGAGCCCGAGTGCCCAAACTGCAACACAAAACCAACTTATTTATTTCAAAGTGCCAACACTGCAATTAAACCTGAATACCAAGGTTTTAGTTTAGAGTTGACTCGCACAAGCCACCACAGCTTAACTCACACCACCTCCAAGCTGCCAGTGCATCTGCAAGGGCTGTCTCCTGACTCCTCCACATCAGCTCCCCCCAACAGCCCCTTCTATCCCCCCATGGGCAGAGAGTGAGTGAGTGCACGAGGCGGAGATTTAAAGCGGCAGCCCAGCCACCCCTTCTCAGACAAGCAGGCAAGGCTGGAGGAGGAGGAGGAGGAGGAGGAGGAGGAGGAGGAGGAGGAGGAGGAGGAGGAGGAGGACGATGACAAGGAGGGCGCGCAAGACGGAGGTGGGCAGAGAGTGAGCACGCGAGGCAGAGAAGCCAACCGAGCATTTAAAGCGGCAGCTGCCCTCCCCGCCTCACCTCGCCCGCTTGCTCTCCCGCCCCTCGGGGGAATCCTTGCAACAGGAGGTGCCCGGGACCCCTGCCTGATCTCGCTCCTCTCGCGTGCCCACAGAGAGGTCCCTGCGTGCCAGCTGTGGCACGCGTGCCATAGGTTCGCCATCACTGATCTAGATGGACAAATCTTTCAGTATCAGTTTCTCCCACATTCAGTTTTTCTTTTTTAAAAATAAATAAAAATCTGAAGTTCTTTTTTCCCTCAGATATGGAGAACTTCACAAATTTTGGTAAATTCTTATCAAAACTGAAATGAAACAAAATTCTCACTCTACTTTGGTGTTGTTTTCATGTCTAAGGCACTGATTGGAAAGGTTTCAAGAATAAGAATGTGCATGGATTGGGCACTGCATCCTAACCCCCCCCCCCCATCTATTTCATGTCCAAGCACACAAGAAGCAAGAGCAAACCACTGGGGAGCAGGATTACGATCAGTTATGGCTGGTACCACATTTGCAGCTGGGAAGGAGGACAGAGGTTAACAAAGGATGGAAATAAATGAACCACGCAACATGGCAAGAAGACCATGCCAGATTCATAGAAAAAATGGTAATTAACTAAAGGAATACAGCATTGTACCATTGCTAAGTTATCTTCAGTCAATAACAAAAGGCGTTTGTTATATATATATAATGAACAGTGTGGCCATCCTAATTTTATAATGTCATTTATTTTCACACAAAAGAGAGTATCAAAGGATGATTTGTGGCATGAAGCCATTTTCTTCAAGCAACAGTTGTTGCTTCAGTTTAAGTCTTCTGCAACCATCCCTACAAAAGTCTTACCCAATCGTGAAATCAAACTAGTCCATGGTGCACAGTCCTTTTTAATGGGATGACCTTTTGCATTGCACAAATGTGAGAGGAACAATCCCTGAGATTCTGTGTGTGCCAGGTCATTTTTTTAATCCTTTGTTAAAAAAAAAAAAAATCCTTTGCATTTAACAATACAAAACAAGGTTAAAGCATGTCTCAATTAAGGTATTTCATTTACCTTACACAGATTTCTTTTTATTGACATCCATAGAGGAACATAGTAATTACTCAGTCATCCCATTACAACCGGACTTCTTTTCTCAACTAGGGAAGGTTATAGCTTCTTGCTTGCTTAACCTAGTGTTCCATGGATCTCTGTTATTCTTTTAAAACCAGGTCATGTCTTTCTCTTCCTCTTTAGCTGCAGGGTTCTGTTCCCCTCTTTTTAGATGTTGCTGGATGATGGGTGTGATTTCTTGGGCACCTACTGAGCGTCATGAATCTTGAGCAGGGCTGGCCTAAGATATTTTGCTACCTGAGGAGGACAAGATCCCACCCCCCAATCCACATACAGATGCCAAGTGGTCTGCCAGTTGAATCTTAGTTCAACACTGGTGAGAGGACAGCATCCTCCACCATTCCTAAAGTCAACAGGCTAGCTTAGGGAGTGCAGGGGAGGCCATGATGGACACACAGCTCTGTCCTCCAACACCCTGCCTCAGCTGCCCCCTCTCAGCATCTCCTGCCTGAGGCAGCTACCTCACTCTGCCTCATGGCAGGCTGGACCCTGATCTTGACCTCATAACTCACAAACAGCTGAGCTACAATAATTTGGAAATATGCTTTTAAAGTGTGTAAGCAGTAGCAGGCCCATTGCCAGCCTAAATGTTTAGGGAGGGAGCTGAAAACAAAGTAGGGGGCAGTTCATCTGGTTTTCAGGCCTTTGAAAGACAAAATTGTAAACAATTTTTAATTTTTTTGTTTTTTAAAAATATTTTTAGGGGAACAGAGAAAATTTAGGGGGCAGCCCCCCCCCAGCTCACCCCTAGCCATAGGGATGGGAGAATCATCAACGCTCGAGCTCACTGAGATTCTCCAAGCTCCACCTTGAAGCTCAGACTGCCTCACTCCAGCTTTCAATCGCAATCTGTTTTCCTTTTCATTTGAACAGGAAAAGTGCGCATTTTGGTATGCATTCTTTGAAAGTGAACACTTTCCCCTCATAGACTAAAGCATGAAAGTGCATGTGTGTTTGTGTGTGTGTGTGTGTGTGTGTGTGTGCGTGTGTGTGGTGGTTTGCAATGCACATTTTAAAGTGCCTGTTTTTCTAAAGTACGCATTTTTTTGAACACTCAGGAATGTGCGAGCTTTTTCCAGAAACTGCGCTCCCAGAGTCCCATTTGCATTTGGGGTTGTGAACAGGGCAAATTCAAGTTAAAAATGAATCAAAACAAAATTCTTGTTCATCTCTAGACTAAGCACCTCACTATCAAAAAAAGGCAGGAGAAAATGTTTCATGCCCAGAGCTAGTCTGATCCAGTGAGCCACTGTGTTTCTGCAGCAGCTCCAATAACTAAACCCTGTGTCGACATGAGGGCTCATGAGGTGCTGGAAATTCCTTCGCCCCACTTGCTATTTTTTAATTATTTTTTGTGTTGTGAACTGCCTTGAACTTCCAGGAGGAAAGGCATGGTATAAATATTTAAAAATAACTAATAAAATAAATGTGACCAGAGCATCCATAAGTCAATTCTCCATATGATTAGTGCTGCTCATCTTAATTTCTGCCTGTAATTTGTTTCTGAAGTGGAACCAATGCATTAGGAATTCTCCATTGTTCTGTTCTATGTCTGAATTTTGCACAGAACTTTCTGTTGCCTCAGTACATTTGCATTCTTTCTCCCCTTAACATTACCAACACTGCAAACAAGCAATCTTGCTGTAATGTCACACACAATTATGTCACGGTTATTTTTGTATGCGTTACTGACACACACACATGTGCTCTTGCACATTTGCTGAAACTCAACAGGAAGAAGCTTGATAGAACTGCCTGTGCAGCTGCATCAAGTTTGCTTTATGTGCTGTGTTTTTATTAATGCACAGAACTGCGCATGCGCATCAGTAAGACACAACACTAAAATAACCTTATTGGAAACATGTGTACTATTGCATTGATTGCTTTTTTGCAGTGTTTGATCAATGCACATGGGCAGATCGCCATGCAGAGGAGTGGGGGGGAAGACATTGTTGTACAACAGTGGGAACAAAAAGCTGCCGCAAAATGCACATACTTCAGTTCTACACTTAATTTTAGAGAATGGCCTCGTTAATCTGGAATTCATGTGGAGTGGAATGTAGGTCAGAATGACCCAAAGGAACAGCAAAGGCATGGAATGTGGGGAGAGGGGTCTTTCATCCTTACCGATCATTGTTTTATTTGTTTAAGTTGAACTAGTTGCATTTTGTGTTTGCTATATTGTTGCTGATGATCAAGAGCTGGTGTACAGGTATCTGAATAAATCACCCTATGAGAAAACAGTATTGTTGTGAAAAGGAGACATTTGAGGTGTATTGTTCACATTCAGTGAGGACAAGGCCCAGCAATTAGTACGCTTGAACATGCCCCAGAATTCTTTGCCACACAGGTCCCCTTCACATGTTATGACACTGGCAACAGAGATGTTAATCTGAAGTTTTATTCCATGCTCGAAGGCCACTATTCTCTCACCTTGAACTCTCCCCTGCCCCTCCCCCCACTTTCAAATCTGCAATATATTATCAATTCACAATACTGGTCTTTCATGCTTGGTAGTTGTCAGGATTACTTGATAATGTATGTAAAACATTCAAACACTTTAAAACAGTGGTTTTTCCAGCACTCTTCAACTGGGGATCCTTCTTTGCACCAACTTATCTGCCTCAGCATTTAAGGGTCCAGCACCATCACATCGGGAGGGTCAGTCATGAATTACTTTTCCACCCAATCATGTCCTTGATCCCAGCCAAGTGATCAAGTGGAGGAGTAGGACCCACCCATTGGCCCTGTCCATGCAGTGCTGGGTCTTTAATGTTAGGGCAGCACCATGGATGAGAACACGGAGCAACCTCCTCCAGCTTGGTGCCCTCCAAATGTTTTGGACTTCAACTCCCATCAGACCCACCCAGCATAGTGAATGGTCAGGATTGCTGGGAGTTGTAGTCCAAAACATCTGGAGGGCACCGGGTTGGGGAAGGCTGCCATAGATAAACAGCTCCTCTGCCATGATATTTTGAGGCTGCTCTGTGGCAGATATGTAGGTTCCTTTTTGACATTTTTGTGTGCAAGAAGAACACCTGAAAAGGACTGTTTTGGAGTATTCAAATGGCTTCACATACAATAGCATTGGGCTGTCTTATAACTATTAAAAGAGGCCATATTACTTAACCCCATATTGCAGTTGGGGAAAGGGAAATGCTGAGGCCAAGAGAACTGTGGCTTGCATAAGTCCACTTATAGACTTAACAAAGTGAGATTTGAACTGGGGACTTCCCATATCACACTCTTAGCTCTTCTATGACACCAGGCTTCAGATAGTACAGCTTTTCAGATTTTAAAATCCTCAGCTGAGACCACTATTTTGTTGCCTGACAACGGGATTAGCAGATGAGTGAGAAAAATCTTGGAATTTTGTTTTATTGACTGATTGGGTAGTAGTCCCCCTTGGATTGGAAAAGTGTATAAATATTAATATGGTTGTATTCTTAACATTCTTGATGTGAGGGAGGTTGGAGATAACTGTATCTACCGGTAATACAAGATGTTCAGACATATTTGGCATTCGACAGCCTGTAAATAACAGATTCATAAACTCCCCCCTGCCCATACACTCAGCATCCCAGATAATTTCATTCTATACAGTATATAAAAATAACAGTTTCACCACATATTTATATTTTTCATTAGTAACTTATTTTTTTCTCATACATTTCAACAAAATTATGGCACTATAAAGGAACATAGAGATGCATCTTGTTGATAGGTGCTCAAGATTTATACCGTATCTGAAAGCTGCATCTTTTTTCTGGAGGACCACCACAGCCCTAACTTGAATTCATTATTGGGAAGGGGTGTAACATCTTTCTGTTTGGAGGACTGGTAGAAAAAAACAAGGAATGAATGGAAGTATTGTTGGCTTATGCGACAAGAAGATGTCAACTCTGCAGGGAGGGTATTTAAGTCGACTGCCCAGTAAAGGGTTAAGATAGACTGTTATAGTCTAGTTAAAGGGCAAAGGCAGAAACCAAGCTTCTCTGAGAAGTCAGGGGTCAGTGGAGCAAACCACTTGATTAAATCTGGGGAGGGAATGCTGGACATGGCCTAGCAACAGGTTAGAAATTCCATTCTATCTCACTCTGTTAGACTAGTCCTACAGTTAATTGGCTGAACTGATGCTTGCTAGGGTTTAGCAAAGGAAACATGTTTTGTGGTTTTCTTAGAGGTGAAATCGAACCTGCCCCCCCGCCTCACCCCTGCCTCGACTCTCCGCGGGGGCACCCCCCCCGCCTCAATCTTCTGCAGCGCAGAGCAGTTCTCTGCACCGCTCGACCCACCCTCTCCGGTCAGAAATGACGCGACGGGACCCTGCGCAGGCGCAGTACGCGGCACAGGGGTCCAGCGCGCCTGTGCAGGGTCCCGTCGCATCATTTCCGGTGACGGGACGGGACCGAAGCAGGCTGCGCGGGCGGCTCGCTGCGGAGAGGCGAGCCACCCCGGAGAGAAGGTAAGGCCTCGCACGGGTGTGAGCGGGGCCAATTTCGGCCCGTTATGCCCGCACAAGACTTGCGGTTACATGTCTAGTTTTCCTTACCTCACAGAATGAGTAACGTTTAAGAAAATGAACTTACAGAAAGTCTGTAACCATCAAGCTTGAAGTACCTAAGAAATATTATGTTACTGGTATTTATTTTAAAAGCATCTACAGTAATGCCTTGGATTGAGAGCATAATTCGTTCCGGAAACATGCTTGTAATCCAAAACACTCTTATATCAAAACGAAATCCCCCCCCCAAATTTGTACAGAGATTTTTAATTTAAGCCGTACTACAGTACTTGTATTGCAAGACATTGCTTGTATATCAAGTCAAAATTTTTAAAATAAATATTTACAAATTTGCTTGTCTTGCAAAACGCTCTCAAACCAAGTTACTTGCAATCCAAGGTATTACTGTACTTAGAAACAAATCCTGTGTGTATGTGTGTTTGTTTGGGTGAAGTCTGCTGCTGCTATTGTGCTCTGGTATCAAGTATTTACTGGGCCTAGGGCTGTACCGAATTGACAAGGACCATTTCTAAGCCATTTCCCCCACCTCAACATCAGCTGTTTTGTTTCAACTGTATTTTTGGAGGGAGATGCGAAATTCTTTTGGGAGGAAGCAAATTGGAGCAGCTACCATTTTGCATTTCTTAGAAAGGTGCTTTTCTAATTTTGGGAAATTCAAAATGGCTGCCTCCATAAAAAGATGGCTGTCGCCTTTGCCACTCTCTTGGAGTTGCCACTATAGCGGATTGCAATTGAACATCTACAAAAGGAAAACACATACTTTTAGATTACTGCAATGTGCTCTATGTGGGGCTGCCCTTGAAGACATTCAGAGGCTGCAGCCTGTGCAAAATGTGAGCAGCCGTATTGATAATGGGGACCAGAAAGTCTGAATATAGCACTGATTCTGGCCTGACTGCACTGTCTGCCTGTATGTTTCTGAGCCCAATTCATGGTGCTGGTTTTGACCTATAAATCTTTAGATGGCTCAGGACCACAATACTTGATAGAGTGCCTCTCTTGGTATGAGCCTACCCATACACTATGATTGGCCCTCCGCTGAGTGCCTCCTCTGAGGGAGGTTTGGAGGATGGAAATGAGTGAAGGGGCCTTCTTGGTGGTGTCCCCTCCAACTGCAGAATGCTCTCTTGAATGAGGTCCACCTAGCACCAACATTGTCATCTTTTTGGCACTATGTTAAGACTTTCCTCTACTCCCAGGCATTTGATAGCATATGATGGAGCTGTTTAGTTTTGTTTGTTTTTAGCAGGTCCTGTTAATTGTTTTTATCTTATTTTCAGACTGTTTAGAAGTTTTGAATGTTAAAGATTTTATATTATATTTAATCATGTTGTGAACTGCCCAAAGAGCTTTTGCTATTGGGTGGTATAGAAATGTAATAAAGCAATGAATACTTTTACAGAATGGGCAGACCATTCCTCAATTCAGTTCTTTCAAATCCCTCAGTTCATTTTATGCAAAAAGTGCCGCACATTTAAATACCCCTCCAAGGAAAGAGCAGTGACTGAAGCAGGTTTGTTAAAAATATGTTTGCGTGGGAGGGTGGTGGTGGGACTGTGAAACAGCAATTAACAGTGCAATCTTATAAATGTCTAATTAGGAGCAGAGGAGGCTGGTGACTCCTATTTTGGTGGGTCTCCTAAACCTTTGCAGCTTTTATTCAGAGCTTCATAGGAGCTATCCGTTGTGCTGAACTCCATCCCAGTTCACCAAAATAGGTTCACCAGCATGTGGAGCACCATGGATCACTCCTATAAAGCTCAGAATAAAAGCTACAATGGATTAGGAGCCCCACCGAAATAGGAATCACCAGCCTCCACTGATCTGAAGTAAGTCCCATTTAGTTCAATGGGACTTACTCCCAAGTAAATGTGCTGAAGAATTAGCCAAATGATTCAGAGAAACTAAATTGGGGGAGGGGCCATTTCATGATACCATTTCTCCTCAAATTTTTGGATCACTTTCACAAATTTGTGGTTGAATCACCGTTTCTCCCCAGCCCTACTGAGGCAACACTTGCACATCAATATATAGTATTCCCAGTGCTGGGAGTATAGCTTGATGTTCAATAGATGTGGGCTTGGTTTGCTCACAGAAAACCATTCAGTTGGGTCAGAGCTTCCTTTGGATGAGACTTTTTAAAAGCTTGTCCATCTCTTGGTGGTTTTCTTTGAAAACTGGTGGAGCCCAGTCCTTCCAGGAAAGGCCATGGTGACGCAGGCAGGAGAGATGTCAAGGGGTTGTCCGGATGTGACTAGGCTTGTCTGTGAAAGCAATTTGTCATGCACTCGAATGTTCCCATTGGTCTCTCATTGAAGGTTAAGAGAGCTTGCACTACCCATCTCAACAGTTGAAGTTCATATTATTCTTGATCCAGCTGCAACTTGCCAATTTCTGCTTTACTGGCTGCTTGTGAGGCACATACTGGGGCAAGGGGGAACCAGGTGACTGTTCAGCTTCATTGCTTTGTCAAGAGAAACTCACAAAGTGGTAGCAGTGGGGAGCTCATGGACAAACTTATGTCACCCTGGCAACTATCTCTCTACTTCCCGAGGGAGGTCTACCTTACTCAGAGTTGTGGGATCAGACTACTGAAAGGCACAAGGGGGGGGGGGTTCAAACCAGACCTCTAGCAGCCAGTCCCTGGCACCTTCCTTCTTGTGCCACCAGAACTCTGGTCAAAACAGACATATTAGGGCCTGTGGGACAAGGCCACCACTAGGTTTCATTACCAGCCTGAACACTGATGGCTGACCCTACTAACCAGTTGCACCCCATGCTCTGTAAAGCCTTAACATCCAAGTCAGCACCTCACCCTGAGCAACTATTTTCCTTGAGTAGACTCCCACATCTCACCTTTCCCTCTTTGCCTGCTTGATCTGGAACCCAACCACGGGCCTTTCTTTGAGCCTGTCATCTGCCTCTGGCCCTTTGAACCGTATTTGTCTGTATCAGAACTAGTGCTGTGCTGAAAATTTCTCCTACATTTTTTTCTTACCCTTCTCATTCAATTTGATAGAAAAAAATTGCTTTCAAAGGAAAGGAACATTTCAGAGAAATTCTCTTGGGTTGGGTTTGGGGTTCATGTGCTTACCTTACTTATGAGGTGGCCAAGGAATGTGCTTGAGCGTCCTATCTTTCATTGTGCAATCATATCTCTGGCAGCCTGTAGCCTCCTTGGCTTCCGACACTTCAGTTAAAGCCCAGGGGAAGATATCATGAGATAATTACTCCCATAGAGCATTTTCAGATCACGGAGTGCGGGCAGCCAGGGAGGCTGCAGAACAATGGAGCGATGTGCAACAGAAAGAAATAAAACACACAGAACCCTCAGCCACCTCACAGTGATTCAGCCCCAAAACACCACCAAAAGAAATTCAAAATAAATTATAAAATGCCCTGAGAATGGGGAAAGAAGATGGAAGCCTCTTTCATGGGGGAAGAAAACTTTCAGGAAATTGAAGGACAGATTTGGCACAGCCCTGGTTCCACCTGTTCCCTGGAGCTAGACACAACACTGCCCCTCACACTTGCTACAGGGAGTTAAGGGAAGTAGCGGTATTATAAGCATCTATGCTTGAGACAACAAGATGTATCCACAATAACCCCTCAGAAATTTAATGTTTGGAAGACCCCAGGAAGGGTGCTAAAGAATTACAACCAGAGCCAAGATTTCTCAGAAGACAGTTTTCTCAGGAAAGTTCTGAGATTTTCCTTTTCTCACTCCCCTAGATATAAAAGGCCACAGAATTTTCTCCAATTTTTCTTCACCTTTTTTGGGTGTGGTAGCTGCCTTTCTTCTCCTCCCCATGATGCTAGGTATAGGTAGGGATCTACGGATTTTGAACTAGGGAAATGCATTTTGTTTTGCTTTCAGAAATAATACTGCATTTCCCCCACTCTAACAAACCTGGAAAGGTGCTCTTTAAAAACAGCCACAAAACTGGAGGATCACAACATCATCTAAAGGCCTGTGGCTTATGCTGGCTCAGCTTGTCTGAGTGTGGAAAGCTAAGCAGGGTCAGGCCTGGTTATTACTTGGATGGGAGACCCCTCCTCTAGTTTCCTGCATTGAGCAGGGGGTTGGACTCGATAGCCTTGTAGGCTCCTTCCAACTCTATGATCTATGAAATCTATGAAATCTATAAAGCACTCATTTAAAAAAACCATGAGTGAGGAATGATGAGTGCATAGTAAATGCCTCATGTAGAAATCTGAACTCAGCTGAATCCATTGCAGATTTCTGCAACATCCCTAGGTGTGGGGCACTGTGGAGGATGCAAAATTGAGGCCAGGCTGCCAACAACACAGTTGCTGCTGTTGCCAGTTGTGGTGGCAGTGCAAACAACCAAAAACCCTTGGGGAAAAGGTTGTGCTAGAACCCCTGCCAATGGTGAGCCCTACCTGTGAGAAACTATTGGAGAATTTCTCCTCCCGCTGGAGAAATTCATTGAGATTGGTCACCCAGTTTATTTGCCCACAAATAGGGTGGAGGATTTTGAGAAGCCATCAGTGCACAGCTCTAATCAGAACTCGACCCCAGATGGGGCCTGCTTCTGAGCTTTGCCAAGGCCTTATGACGGTTCACTGACTTGGTTTGCACAACATGATAAATCACAGTGAGTTGTGAGTCATGTTTGTTTCAGAGTGGCTTGTCGTATTGTCCGAACCCAGCAGTGTGGTTTGTTAACCATGCACAAGCCACTCTTGCTGGGTTCGGACAGCACAACAAGCCACTCTGAAACAAACATAGCTCACCTACCATGGCTTATCGTGTTGTGCGAACCCAATCACTGAGAGCAAGCATAAAGCTTAGCTTTAAATTGCTGTGAGGAAAAAGAATCTATATGGTTTCAGTGGTTCCAAGCATTTTACTGTTGGGACCCTGCAATGGAAGTTTGTCTGGTTGTAATATCCACTGGCTTTGAATACTATCCAAAGCCTTTTAGCCATGTTATTCCCCAATACTCATTCCTTGTAGCTCCTATAACTCAGCAGGCTATAATGGCACTTTGGTGGTTCTGGCCCACCATTCGGGAATCATAGTGTTGTTCCTCAATGCTTGTTTCACATCCCTGTGATTTCTCTACTGCACCATTCAGAATGCCTTTAAAACAAGGACAGATCCAGAGGGAAATCTCTGCATTAAGTAGGAAACCAAAGGCTGGATGGAAGAGATGAGCAGCAGATGGATGGTCTACTATGTATTTCTTGTTTGGTGCACCAGATGTAATGGAGATAATAATAAGAGAGTTTAATAAATATAATAGGATGGGTGTGCCATTATCTCTCGCAATGATATATTTCCATTTAGTTTCCCAGATCCTCTTTTTCCTCTCCTGGGGCCTGAGTGTTTGCTAACACCACAAGACAACAATTCTGTTACCTCAACATCATTACAGTCACCAGGATATTTTATTTGTAAAGTGCCTAAAATCACCAGGTGCTGTACAAAAACTTTTAAAGAAGATGGTTCCCCATATTCAGTCCATCACAAGTCATGTCATTTCTTCCTGCACAATGCTAAGGAAATACAGACCTTTCTCTCTGCTGCCTCAGTGAAAACTACTGTTCACACTCTAGTCTTCTCCCATGCATTACCTCAATAATCTTTACAACAGCTTTGTAAATTAGGTCATGATGATTACCCCGTGTGGAATATGGTGAGCTGAAGATGGAAGACTGTGACTTTGCAAAGGCAAGAGACCCAAGTCCTGTTCAGACAATAATTCAGTATAAAATCAACACATGGAGGAGAGAGTAGGATTACTAGGTATGGGGGATAAATTAATGCAGATTTACCCAGTGCAAACCAAAACTCAATTATCCTTCAAAATTTTACTTCACCGAATTTTGCAATGGAGTTGCCCAATCAAAAACTGCATACAAAGGTGTGTATGTTGTTGTTGTTACATTTATATCCTGCCTTTTTTCCTCTTGCAAGGAACCCAAGGTGGCTTACATAGTCCTCCTCCTCTCCATTTTATCTTCACAACAACCCTGTGAGGTAGGTTAGTCTGAGAGTCAGTGACTGACTGGCCCAAAGTCATCCCATCATCATCATCATCATCATCATCATCATCATCATCATCATCATATTTATTTCTTACCCGCCTCTCCACTTGGATCTACTTGGATCGAGGCGGGGAACAACAATATAAAATACATAAACTGGTTAAAACATATTATTAAAACATTCTTAAGAAACTTTTTAAAATATTCATGGCTGAGTGGAGACTAGAACCCAGATCTCCCAAGTCCCAGTCCAGCACTCTAACCAGTACACCACACTGGCATCTCATATTAGGGAAAATAACATTCTAAAACTCATTATATTAGGGAAAATCACTTGCAAAAATCTGTATACTGTATTAGGAAAAATGCATACAAAAATAAATGTATTAGGAGAAATGTGCACAAAAATGCTTATGAATTTTCATCCAAACTTTTTTTAAAAAAATCTCAATGTTCAGGATGAACTGAACTTCATTTTTGAAAAATGAGAAACTGAGAGAAACTGAAACTGACATATTCATCCATTCCCTATTGCTCCCACTGTGCACTGATTACGTCTGTTGAGCAGAAGACTTGGTCTGCATATTCTGTATGCTGAAAAAATACGTGATACAATTTGTACTCACACAGACTCTGTCCAGAAAACCCAATCAATGCATGGTCAAGGACTGAGCCACAGGGCATAATCCTGTTTCTCTCACTTTGTGTGTTGATTTTATGTAGAATTGTTGTCTAACAGGACTTTTGTGAGTCCATGGCTAAGGTGAAGGTTGAATTGAATGCTTCCTGGATCATTCTCTGAACCATTACACAAATTCTCCAAAGTGTCTTCTTCAAAATCAACTGTGAGTGTTTGCTGAGATGATACCATATCTATCGATGACACCATATCTATCTATCTATCTATCTATCTCAGGCTAACAGATATAATAATATAATGTTTATTTACAGTCTACCGACCACACCTATATATATATATATATATATATATACAATACAAACAAGATATACCAGCTCTCAGTTGTACACTCAGAATAAAAACATACAATAAAACCGATATAATGAATAAGCCCCCAATGGTCATGTGAATTGGCCTCCACTATCCACGTAATTCCAGGTATGCAGCCAAGAGCAGAATCTGCCCCTATGATTCTACTGCCAGAGGCAGCCAGCAAAAGAAGAGTCATATTGGAGGGCAGAGCAACATTTCCTAATGACTAGGAGAAATCCTTCTGGGCCAGTTCTGGCTCTTGATGAGAGTCTACAATGTACCAGACACTCTGCAATCAGAACACTAACATTAGCTCAGACAGGATGCATGAGTCAAGGATATTGAAGCAAATGGGGGGAAAATGGTCTTTAGGCATCTGCTCTGCCGCTTCCCGGTTGCTGACTGCTACTTGCCATTTGTGCTGCTAGTCGGAGCATACTGGGGGGTGGGAGGAAACAGGAACAGTTTACATTAGATTCAGCCACTAAACCCTCCAATGTGAGTTACTGAAAAAGGGAAAGGCTGTAGCCGCAAAAGGCAAGACTTGTGAGCGTTACAGTTGCAGCAGTCAAGGTCTTTCCAAATCTTTCTTTGTCAGATGATAGGACCTTCCCTGCTCAACCATGGATTGGAGTGTTGTGTCCACACTGACAAGAAAAGAATGTTTGCTAACCACTAAGGATGCAGTAACAATTATGCTGTCTTTTTTCATTTATAATGGGCTCTTCTACTGGATTAACACCCTGGGTCAACACATAAAACCAAAAATAGAACCGTTATAACAGGTCCTGTTTATCTGGGTTGGTGTAGCAGCTACATGGGCAGAAAGAAAAAAAACAAAAAACCCCAGAGGGCTCAGCTGGTAGACCTGGGTCAGATCTAAAAACAGATGTCTCTCTTCCAGAACCTACTTCTACCTTAGTAATAAGACTTAATGATTATTTTGTGTGAATCGATGCAGACTGCATGCCGACGAGGAACATGGAGCATGGGTATTTGTATAAACACAGGTGGCAAAGCAGTATAAAAAGGTAATGTGAGTCAATTTTCGGCTATCTTTACTTATAAAACCATGACAGTTTCAACCTATGTTGAGGCCATTCAGACTTTCTGACTAAATTCTAATTAACACGCATACACAAAAAATAGCACACACTTCTTGCACGCACTCCTTTAATATGCTGTATAGATCGTATTTTTATTCTTTCATTAGGTGTTGAGCTCCTACTTAGGCTGTTTTACTGTAGATGTTCCATAAGCATATCGGCTATAGACTAAGAATTATAATTAGTGAATTCCATTGTTTCTTTAGGGATCCTTGATTTATTATTATGTATGTTGTTTTTGTTCTTTTTGTTGTCCTTGTTTTCTTAATTTTATTTCAAAATAAAATAAAGTTTTATGAGGAATAAAACCATGACAGTTAGGATAAATAAATGGGATCAGGTGGGAAGAGCAATTCCCTGCTGGTCTAATATATTTTACTGCCTGAAGCAAGGCCCAAATGCCACCCACCTCCTTGAGCCAATATTTTAAGAAGTCTTCCAATACCATTCAGGTACCACCAATCCCACCCTGCCTTCACTTATCACCTTTTTGTTGTGTTACCTAAAGCAGGTCACTACATGGTGCTGCTTAAAGCAGTCAGCCTTGGCTCTAGCCATACATGTTATTACCTTACTTAAGGGATGGGCAACTTGCAGGGATGTTGAAGAGTCCTTGGTCTCGAGTCACGAGTCAAGTCACGAGTCTTTGGACCCAAGTCTCGAGTCCGAGTCCAAGTCCTTGGTCCAAAATGGTGACTCACGAGTCCCAAGTCCCGAGTCACTCCCAAAGCTGACTCCACGAGTCCCTATTAAAATCAATGGGGTTTTTCCCAACAAAATAAGGCTATTTCAGATGTGCCTAGAATTTATTTAAGCCACACAAGTGTGCCTTTTCATTTCAAAACTCTGCAACTGATTTTGGCAAGAACAGACCAGGCAGACAAACCCAAAATAACCAGACAGGCAGAAGAGGCAGGGAACTCCAAAGCAGGCAGGCAGATGCCTTTGTCTTGAACAATTCAAACTGTGGAATTGGTTAAGAAGAGACCAGGCAGGCAGAGGAGGCAGGGAACCCCAAACAGGCAGGCAGAGGCAGCCAAACCCAAAATGTCTGAAAGGTTTCATTAGGAAAATGATTTTTAAAAATAAACTTGGATTGTTACTGCAACTAGGTCCAGACAGCACCTGCAGGTGGCATCAAGCAGGGATGTTGATGAGTCCTTGGTCTCGAGTCCCATTAAAAATATTGGGACTCAAGTGCGACTCGAGTCAGAGGGGGGACTCAGTCCGACTCACGAGTCAAGTCCTGGAGTCCGAGTCCCCATCCCTGGCAACTTGTGGCCCACAGATGTTTTGGCCTACAACTCCCATCAGTCCTCACCATTGGCTATACTGCCTGATGGGAGCTGTAGAACAAAACATCTGGTGGGCCACAAGTTGCCCACCCCTATCTTAGAAGCTGCTATCTAGGCCAGGGGTAGTCATTTTGACCACCTGCAAATACCGTGTATGTGTGTGTGTGTGGGTGTAAAATGGGGGACATTTTAAGCACTAGTCTGCCGAGGTAGCCACCCAGTGTCTGTGCTTTTCAATTTGGACCAGTTATGCTTTACTTTTGGTGTGTGTTTAAATAGAGAAAATTGGTGTGTGTGTTTTTAATTAAACTTGTGAACAAAAAGAAATACATAAGTCAAGTTCATTCAATACATTACAAATATAAGGTGACAATATAATCTAGACTTAGAAAAACTAATATCTAATATATACAGATGCATACTGACCTGGTTCGCATGTAATGAGAAGCCACCATGGGTGAATTTCCCCATGGGATGTTTGAATATTTGTGGAGCAGTGGGGTTGTGCCATAGCTTCCTGTTACATGCAGACCTGGTGAGGGTGGCTTGTTGGGGTGGTTGACAAGCCGCTGCAACCCTAAAACAGCCCATGGGTTCTGAGTGGCTTGTCAACCACCCAAACAAGCCACCTTCACCAGGTTCACATGTAATGAGACGCTACCGTGTTCCCCCTGCTGCAGTGAATATTCACAATGGTGGCTGCCACCACAGCGAAAAGCTCTACAGGGAAATTCACCCACAGTGGCTTCTCATTACACGAGAACCGGACCAGTATATAATAAGAAAACATGGGGGAGGAGAAAAAAGCTTCTGTCAATATAGTCTCACAAAGTAAACAATTCAGTGAAACAAGACTGAATTACATAAAAGGCCTCTTGTTCACCACTCTGTCAAAAAATAACCAAACAACAAGTCAGGAGTAGATTTGTCTCCCCTCCCCCTTTAAATGGAGAACAATGTAATGGTAGGTTCTGAACTACATGAGATTACAGTCTGGAAAATGCTCCCACATGAAAATTACATTACATATCTACCTTTGTGGATAAGTGTAATGAACATGCGATGCAACGATATAATCAAGAAATAACTGCAGAAATGACAAGGAAGGTTTTGTGCATCTCCGGGACTGTGACTCAACAGATAAAAGTTAAGGGTGCCCTAATCCACTGTGACAGTGCAATTCTCTGTATGTCTACTCGAAGTCAGGCCCGCTGAGCTCAATGGACTTACTCCCAGGTGAATACTTGTAGAATTGCAGCCTAAGGCAGTGTTACCCGGTTGTATTGTCTGAATGGTTTGGCCTGCGCCTGACTGGCCAAGCTGGGCTATCATTTCTCTTGTGCATGTAATAAAGAATATGCAAACAGTACTGTGGTGAGTTGAGAAATTGATATTGGGAGTAGGAGCCATCTACCTCCTAGGGCAGCATGGGAAGAACCTCCTTGTCTTTAAGGTGGTTGTTGGAGTTACTGTAGCTAGAGGCTCTTCCGGGCCTCCGTTGTGTCATATCCAAAAATAAAACAGTTTGGGTTTTCTTCATAAGAAGCTGGTGTCGGTCTTTGGGTAGAAGCTAGACCTCTAAAACACTATTATAACTGTGCTGTTGCTTTTCTCAGTGGCTGCTGCTGCTGCCCCAGGCCAGTGTCATAATAAAGCATGGCAAGCAAGACTTAGGGCACAATCCTACGCATGTACAACTTCCAGCATTCCCCAGTCAGCCAGGTTGGGTGGGGAATGCTGGGAGTTGTAGGACATTTTTCTGTCTAAACATGCATAGGATTGTGCCCTCAAGGGCTGATAGCTGACAAAGCTGAGGATGCAGAGGGGAGAAGACGACTTCTGGTGGGTGTGAGCTATCCTGAAGATTGTCATTTGATGTCTCCAAAGTGCTGAGCAGTGATTTTAATTCATGTCAGTGACTGTGAGCAGTGCATGTGTGTGTTTTATTCTGGATTTATTAATATAGAATGTGGTTTTAGAAGAAATGACAGAATGTGTTGCGTGACACATTACCAGCCCTCATTATCTGAACTATTGAAAGTGGTGGTGAGGCTTGTTAGGGCTATGTAGTGATTAACATTTTTTTTAAAAAAAATCTTTTGTACACAGTAAGTTTTCAAATAGCTGTTTCTGGAAAAATGATCAGGTGAAATCCCAGCTGTTATTTTTAGACTTACTCTCTCTATACAAAAATGCATAATACCAGCTTTAGGAATAGGGCCTTAGCTTTTTACAGTGTACCATATAATTTGTATAATTCACTTTGATTTGCGCTTTGTAATGTAACCTTTTCGCCCACGAGCAAACCTTACGCAGCAACAGGCACTGCAGTCACATAAATCAGTGAGCCTGGAGTCGGAATGTCCCACTCCATCTAGGGGGGTGGGATGTGCGTGTAGCTCCCATTGTGCTGGGAGCTGCACACACAAATAGCTGCTCCTTGAGCTGCACTTAAAGACATGTACACAGCTCTACATCTGCACAGGACCACCTCAGGCTGTGGACTAGAACTGAGGTCTTAAAAATGCTCCTGTATACAAACAAAACAAAACAATTTCCTCTTCTTAAGTCAACCAGACATCATGGTTGGGAGAAGTGTTCTAGTCTAGCTTTTTTCCTGCCATGTTCATTTTTTGGTGTTTCAATATAGGGCCTGCATCAGTGCTCAGCATCACTGAACAGTTGCTAGGGCCCCCAGCATCTTGGAAGGGCCCACTGCTTATGCCTGCCCTGAGCCTCCTTTTAAAAATCTGGACTGGTCCTCTGAATAGTGCTGGTCCATTTAAATTGCCCACAATTAGTGCCTGAATTGGGAGGGGAGGAAAGGAAGCACTTGGTTTCAAAGTGGGAGAAAAAAGGAGGGAGGATGGTTAGGCCAGACTTGGTTATGAAATGGGATGGCATCCCACCCTGCCTTGAGCACTGCCCACAATGCCCCTGATGTAGCACCTCTCCCCCAGCATGGGGAGAAATTGAAATGACAGTCGACCCAGGCACCTGCTGCTGCCGCCGCCTGCCAGTACCACCAGAAAAGTAGGGTGACCACTTACAAGTTGCCAAAAAAAGAGGAAATGCATCACCAAAAAAAGAGGATACCTATTTGCATAAAATCTGCATATGTTCATTTATACATATAGATGCAAATGTAGAAAGAATTATTATCATTTAAATAGAAATGCAGTACATCTCAGCATAGTGCGGAAGACTGCGACCAGGTGGCCTGCTGTGTGTCTTGCTCAGTTTGTTGTCCAGGTGCTGTTGATGGGTAACTTCAAGGCCCAGCTCTTCCTTCTGATGGTTCTTTATCTTTTTACTGACTTGGACTGGACAGCTCTTCAAACAGAGGACAGTCCTTTGACAACCCTTCAAACAGAGGACTGCCCTCTGTAATATGTCCACCTGAAGGTAAGCTGGACAAAAGGCCCACTTACCGATGAGGAGTGGGCCCACCAGAGGCCATTTTACCCTCAAACCTGGAGCTGTTCCTATGTGACGATATACAGTTTTGTGTAATAGAGGAGTATTCAAGACTGTAAGACTTCACCTGCAGCCTGAGTGATACTGTTCGGACACAGGTCTGCCACATCTTCGGCTGTATCTGATCACTGGGCCTACATTAACATGGAAGTCACATTTTGCTTTATGAACTAAACCTTGGTCAATAACTGTTGGTTGCTTTACTGAAAGTAGGCTAATGGCACAATCTGGTGTTGCCGAAGGACTACTAGGACATCTACTGTCCAGATTATTTATTGTAGAGTAGCTCAGATTTCTGGAAAAGATTGGAACACTGGTGGTATTGTTTGGTGGCAAAATGAGACTCCGAATATGATGTGATCTAATTAATCTAATTAAAGTCCTTTGAATGTGCACACACTTGCAGTGAAGTCAGCAAATTTATAAAACCAACAAACTCAGCTGGTGATTCTGCCCTGTGCCTGCCCCAGCACTTTAATGTTGTCATGCAAAGCGTCTGAGCAATTTTTTATATTATCCATGCATGTTTTCTAAAAAGTAAGAAGGTGGAAGTAACCATTGGTTATGGATGAAAAACTCTCACTGGAGCCAGTATGCAACAGACAATGGCATGAGGTTCAGCTTCCTGCCTGGGCACAGATGCAACTGTCCAAATGACACGTTGCTTTGAAGATGTAGCTAGCAGCTAGGTCTGCTTTCTTATTTTCTCTTAAGTAAGCACAGGGGTGCCAATCTTCATGTGTGGGGTACAGTAGCTTTAACCTTTTGCCCCTGTGTGTTCCTGATCCAGATTGGGCAGGGGGGCATGCCTGTAATTTTCATTCCCAAAGTGATCCCTTGCAACATCCATGCCTGGGCACGGGGCAGTGCTGTCAAGGTTCCGCTACTGCAGGGACCCCTCGACCTGCCTTTGGAAGATCTCTGCCTCTTCTCAAAGCCTCTCCCGTTCTAGATCAAATCCTTTGCCTGTTTCCAGTAGCATGGGTATAGGCTTTAGACGTGGTGAATAAGTCACTCCAAACTCTCAGGTTACACAACAACACTTTACTTATTATATTAGGGTATTTACATAATAGAGTGGTTATAATTCAAAAGCAAGTATGATAAAATTAAACAAACAAACACTACAAGGTACTCTAGCTTAACTTCAGACTACCTCTCTCCTCTGCAGTCAGTCTCTCTCTGCAGTCAGTCTCTCTCTCTCTCTTAGCTGACCACACCCCACACATATATAGCCTTCCCAGGATTGGAAGGTTATAATCATGTGACTTTGAACAGGAGATATAATTCTTAACTTCTATTGGGTGAACTAAAACTCTCAAACTCCCCCTCCCATCCTGAAATGGTTGGGCCTTCAGGCTCCAACTAATCTAGGGAAGTGTTTGGGCCTTCAGGCTTCAACAAACTTAAGCCTGTGTAGGCCTCAATCCTTCACATCTTCCCCCCCTTCTCCTCAAGTGGAACAATTTCCCTTTTACAGAAGAGAATTGTGAAACGTTACCCTACACAAAAAGGCAACTGTTTTTTGTTTATTTCCTAGACAAAGCATCGGCTATTACATAACATTTTCCTTCCCAGGCACATGTTCAATGTTCATTTGAAATTCCTGCAATTTCCAAGACCATCTCTGAAGCTTGGTATTTTGCATTGTTTGTATCCATTGTAAGGCATGATGATCAGTCCATAAAGTAAATTCTTGCCCAAAAACATAAGGCTTGAGCTTGTCCAGAGCCCACACTACTGCCAGACATTCCTTTTGGATCGTAGACAGGTTTTTCTCCCTTGGTAGAAGCTTCCCACTCAGGTAGGCTACTGGATGTTTAACAGAGTCATAGTCTTGTAACAATACTGCACCTATGCCAGTGTCAGAGGCATCTGTAGCCACAATAAAGGTTTTTTCAAGGTCAGGTGCTCTTAACACAGGCCTTGAGCTTAAAATGTCCTTTAGTCTATCAAAAGCTCTTTGACATTCATCAGTCCACACAATTTTGTCAGGTTTACATTTCTTGGTTAAATCAGTCAGAGGTCCAGCAATTTCACCAAAATGGGGAACAAATCTCCTGTAATACCCAGCAAATCCCAAGAATGACCTGACCTGTTTCTTGGTTGTAGGTATGTCCCAGGTTCTGATAGCTTCAACCTTGTCCCATAAAGGTGTGATATGACCATTTCCAACCCTGTGCCCTAAGTATACTACTCTGGGCACCTTCTGCACCTGTAAAACTACTCTACTCCTCTCATAGTGTGGCTTCATCATATTTACATGTACTACCCTTGGTCTTTTTTCAGATTTTTCTTTAACCACCACATAGGTTAAATCATCCATTTTCTCTCTGACTATGTAGGGGCCTTCCCAGCAGCCTTAAGCTTGTCTTTGCACAGGGGAAGAAATATCATTACCTGATCCCCTACCTCAAATACTCTAGAGCGTGCCTTTTGATCATACCAGAACTTTTGCACCTCTTGGGCTTTGGTTACATTGGCTTGAACTAGTTTACAGAGAGTATCTAGGGTTTGTCTAAGTTTTAACACATAATCCACCACAGAGGTTTTGTTTTCTACGAGTTTTGTTTTCTTCCCAGTTTTCCCTCAGGAGATCAAGAGGGCCTCTCACTCTTCTGCCATACAACAGCTCGAAAGGTGAGAATCCTGTTGATTCCTGTGGAACTTCCCTGTAGGCAAAGAGTAGGTGTTGCAGTTTGTCATCCCAGTCATTTGGGTGCGTGTTTACATAAGCCCTAATCATTCCTTTGAGTGTGGCGTTAAATCTTTCCACCATTCCATTGCATTGAGGGTGATAAGGAGTGGTTTTCAAGTGTTTTACCCCGCAACACTTCCACAGACACTCCATTATCTCGGAGAGGAAATTTGACCCACAATCTGTTAAGATTTCAGAGGGAAATCCAGTTCTGCAAAATATAGTTAGCAAAGCCTCAGCTACAGATGGAGCATCTATAGAGGCTAGTGCTACAGCTTCCGGGTATCTTGTGGCAAAATCCACCACTGTGAGGATGTACTTTTTTCCCTTGCGGGTGGGTTTAGTGAAAGGCCCTACAATATCCATGCCCACCCTAAAGAAAGCTTCTCCTATAATAGGCAGAGGCTGTAAAGGGGCTTTACTGTGATGCCCTGCCTTCCCTACACGCTGACAGGTTTCACAAGACCTGCAGTACTCTGCTACTTGCTTAGCAATTCCAGGCCAAAAGAAGTTTGCCATGAGCCTTTGTTTAGTCTTGTTTTTCCCCAAGTGCCCTGCGCATGGCACATCATGGGCTAGTTCTAGCAACCTTAGCCGGAATTGGTTAGGTACTACCAGTTGCTTTAGTGGTTTCCAGGTTAACTCTTGGGTTTTTGGTAACCACAGCCTATACAGCAATCCTTTCTCCCAAATAATCTGCTCCCTTCTTTCCTCAGAGAAGGGCCTCTCTTGAGGGAGAGCAACTCTTTTCAGAGGCTCCAAACTAGGATTGCTGAGGACTTCCTGCTTGAATTCTCTACTCTTAAATCAGGAAAAGGGGTCTCTAGCGCCTTCTCCTCTACAGAACCACCTGCCTCGGTTGTTTCACTGGCTTTCAGGTCTACAGGTTGCATGGAGGCTTGTTCTGTTGTTTCGGTTTGGGGAGGGTCTGGGGTTGGTTTTGGACCTTCCGGAATCACCGTGGGTTGTACCTCTAGTACCTTTTCTTTTACATTAGCTTTTGCCTGGTCCTGCCTTGAAAATTCCTCCCTTTCCTTTTGCTTGCGGGTTACCACACATATTTGAGCTTCTGGGCCCATTATATCCTTTTCCACAATGATAGGGGCAAATTGGGTTGGAGGTTCCATCACCCCAACTTCATACAGACCCCTCCATCCCCTCCATTCTATGGATAACCTTGCTACTGGGACTTCAAAGGAGGGACCATTCACTCCCTGGATCTCAATAGACATTCCTGGTACCAAATCTTCAGGTGTCACCAAATCTGCCCAGATCAGAGAAACATCAGCTCCAGAATCCAACATCGCCATAATGGTCTTATCCTTTACATAAACAGGTTCTTTAAACTGATTATTAACCTCTTCCCTGTTGGTGATCACAAATCCACAATTATAAGGTTTTTTTATGCTTGCTACCCCTTGTGGCTTGGTTTGTTCGGGTTTAGGACTACCTAGGTTAGCTGGTGTTATTGCTTGTAACTTGGGGCAGCTATTCTTGATGTGGCCTGTCTGACCACATGAATAACAGGCACGGTCTCTGGGGTGAGAAGGATCAAAAGGAGGTTTTTTGAACTCCTTTTTACTTGGGGCTTCCCATTTCCCCCCCTTCTTCTCAGACTCAATCCTGGGGCCTAACCGTTCCCGGTTTTCAATCAGTTTGTCAGCCATTTCTGCAGCTTGGTTTACAGTTTCAGGATCTTTATCCTTAACCTTCAGTTTTATTTCTCTGGGCAACCGAAAATAAAACTGATCCAGAGCCATAAGCTCTAGCACCTTTTCCCTGTTGTCAGCTTTTGCTTCATCCACCCATTTTAGTAGCAGGTTTTTTATTTTTGTTGCAAACTCTACCATAGATTTACCAGGTTGAGGTGTTAACCCTCTGAACTTTTTCCTAAAGTGCTCAGGGCCTAACCTGAACCTTTTAAACACCGTTTCTTTAAATTGAGCATAGGAAACAGCCTCCCCCTCTGGCATGCTATTATAAATCTCTGCCAGCTCCCCTTTGATTAAACTAGGCACAAACTTCATATAATCACCCTCCTGCAGTCCCCACTTCTGTGCTGCCCTTTCAAAAGTGGTCAAGAACACTTGTGGGTCTTCTCCTGGGGTGTATGCTGTGAAGTCCTTCGGGGTAACTCTGACAGGCTGCTCCTCTTTCAATTTCATCATCCTTTCCTCGTGTTTGCGTTGTTCCTCCTGGGCCTGAAGTTGCTCTTTCTGGGCTTGAAGTTTCTCCTGGTGCAGCTTTTCCTCATGTCTGCGTTGCTCCTCCTGGGTCTTAAGTTGCTCCTGCCGCACCTTTTCCTCGTGTCTGCGTTGTTCTTCCTGGGCCTTAAGTTGCTCCTGCCGCACCTTTTCCTCATGTCTGCGTTGTTCTTCCTGGGCCTTAAGTTGTTCCTGTTGCAGTCGAAGCCGTTCCCACTCTAACCTGGTCTCTTCTTCCTTCTGCTTTGCCACTAGCCGCAGTTCCTGTTCACGGAGCTCCCATTCTTTTGTTTGGGGTCCTGCTACCCTAAGGCTAGAGGGTGCAACTCCTTCTATTGCCGCCTGGGAGATCAGCATAACTTTCAGTTCTTCTGCTGTTTTCTCCTCCCATGGCAAATTGTCCTTTTTACACTGCTCAATCAGGGCAGTTTTGTTCATAGAAAGATATTGGCTCATTTTAATAGCCTCACTGGGTCCCTATTCCGCAGGCCTGAAGTTAAAACATACACTGCTTTTGCCAGCTCTATTAGTAAAAAACCCAATTACTGTTTGGAGTGCTTAATCTCACTGTTCAGGATCGCTCCGCTGCCACCATCTGTCAAGGTTCCGCTACTGCAGGGACCCCTCGACCTGCCTTTGGAAGATCTCTGCCTCTTCTCAAAGCCTCTCCCGTTCTAGGAGATCAAATCCTTTGCCTGTTTCCAGTAGCATGGGTATAGGCTTTAGACGTGGTGAATAAGTCACTCCAAACTCTCAGGGTACACAACAACACTTTACTTATTATATTAGGGTATTTACATAATAGAGTGGTTATAATTCAAAAGCAAGTATGATAAAATTAAACAAACACTACAAGGTTCTCTAGCTTAACTTCAGACTACCTCTCTCCTCTGCAGTCAGTCTCTCTCTGCAGTCAGTCTCTCTCTCTCTCTTAGCTGATCACACCCCACACATATATAGCCTTCCCAGGATTGGAAGGTTATAATCATGTGACTTTGAACAGGAGATATAATTCTTAACTTCTATTGGGTGAACTAAAACTCTCAAACTCCCCCTCCCATCCTGAAATGGTTGGGCCTTCAGGCTCCAACTAATCTAGGGAAGTGTTTGGGCCTTCAGGCTTCAACAAACTTAAGCCTGTGTAGGCCTCAATCCTTCACAGGTGCCACTGGGTGACCTTGCGCAACTCAGTCTCTCTCAGTCCGATACTCCTCACAGGGTTGTTTGAGAATAAACAAATGAGATGCATAGTGTGCTACACTAACACAAACAGTACACTAAAAGTGACAGAAATTGTAAACGGGTTTCATATGATCATTTTCCTCTATTTCCATTCCTACTTTCAGGCAGTTTCTGGGGAAAGTTCAACAGCAGTTGGATACACCTGCATCCCTGAAAGGATAAGCAGCAAGTGTAAAAGAATGGCCTATTAACAGGCATAGTAGCCCTTTTCAGACATTCAGTGGCTGGGGTGGGTGGAAGGGAACATGCTTACTGTCCCTCTCCCAAACCCCGTGCTTTCTTTCATCCAGAGCTCAGAGCAAACCCTATGTACAACTTGGATAGGTATAGGCCAGTATAGTATTGCTGCCACAGCTCTGCTCACCTGTTGTAGCAAATGCCACAGTGGGAGGGCAGCCAGCAGGGCTCTTTGGAGCAGCCCCCCAAATCTCTCACTCTAAGGCAGTGTTCTCCAACCTTGGGTCCCCAGATGATTTGGGCCTACAACTCCCAGCATGCTTGCTGGGGCATGCTGGGAGTTGTAGGCCAAAAACATCTGGGGACCCAAGGTTGGAGAACACTGCTCTAAGGACTTTCCCAGAGTGAGAGGTCAGGCAGGTGGGCAGGTTCTCTGGAGAGGATGCCCACCTACCTATCCAATCTCCCTCACTGAGGACTCAGGCAATGACCTCTCTGGAGCCGCATTGGCCACAAAGGGCAAGTGATACAGCTCTCTTGAGAGGCCGCCTGCCCAGTCTCTTGCTCTGGGAGAGTCCTCAGAGGCAGAGACTGGGTGGGCAGCCCCTCTGGAGAGCCACCCAGGCCCAAATGCTACCCTTCTCAAAGCACAGCATTCAGGTCTGGGCAGCTCCAGAGAAGCTGCCCACCCAATTTTTCATTTGGGGGTGTGTGGGGTGCTCACCAGCAATGATAACAATGGGGGGTGGGTGATGGCAGTGGGGGGAGCAGCAGCATGCATCTTTCCACCTCAGGTGGCAGAACATCTTGCACTGCCACTGAGGCACAGCACTGTATGAGCACATGGCCTTTGGGAGTGGGGACAGTGAGCATGATCCCTCTTCCCCATTCCACACATGGATTACCCATGGATTTCAAATATCTGCCCAGGGTTCTTGGGAACTGCATTTGCTGCCCAGTTTCAGGGGAACAATTTCAGGGCTAAAACAGACATTACTTTTTAGTTTCACTCTAGAGTAGGTCAGAGATCCTGATCTGGATCTGAACCCTAGGAATAGTGGAGCTTTTAAGATCTACCACTAGACTGAAAATGAAAAGGAGGCATAGCTGCTGCTAGTCACATTCAAAGTAATGTCTCATTTGGCCCCCACTGGAAAGTAGGGGCACCCACAAGGTTTCCCCTCGGATATATTTCAAAATTTAATGCAAAATGACAACAAAAAATAAGTGTGATATACCTCACAAATTGGTTAGCTTTGCAGGGCAAATTTAAGCAAAGAGGTGTGTGCCTTTGATGTGCACACAGAACATCGGCTCATATCTCTGCATGTCGATGTGCAGTGCAGTCATTTGTGTGTTTACATGGTCTTCGACGGGACTTACTCCCTAGTAAGTCTGTTTAGGACCGCAGCCTTAGTGAGGGGTCTGAAGAAGATACAGGCGCTTCAGTTATCACAAACTTAAATGTAGCGCTATTTACACAGTGAAATGCAGCCCGGGGAGGGAACTGTTCTTAACTTCCTGGTTTGGTGCCCAGGTGTGAGAAAACATTGTTTCAGGATTTATTTATTTTTTAAAAAAGTAGGTGGTCTGCTCCTAAACAGGCACTGGAATTTGTATAAGTTTTCATTTTATAGTGTCATGAATATAAAGAATTTCTAACTGTTCTTCCAACTTGATGTCTAGTTTTTAAAATGCAATAAAAACAACAATCCAAAACTACTGATGTAGTAAGTAATCACCTTAAAGTATTTGGGATTTCTAGCATATTAAATTGCAAATGGCAATTTATGGAAATAATATGGATAAAAACATCTGCAAAGCTATTGAAAATCCTGCTTTATATTTGCTTTTTAAACTTGAACATTAGCTCATTTTGAGTTTGCAAAGTGGGAAACATTAGCACTCTCTCCTTCTACCCTTGGGAAAGCAGCCAGTTCAAACTTCCTGGAAGTGAGGGGGGGTTTTTTTGCAAGTAGCTTAACATTTTGGACCAGAGATAGAATATGGCATTATGAACAAAGATTATACTTGTATTCTGTGTGTGTGTGTGTGTGTGTGTGTTTTAAACCAACAACAACCCCCCCCCCCTTACAAATTGTGAAATGTTTGGCACAGGCAGAGATTAAAATGTTTAGCAATGGTTTCATCAAGATGCAATATCTTTTCCAGAATATCTTCTTCGCTGGATGGTGTTTTCTGGGCCAAAGGATAAAGACCGCAGATAGGAAAAGTGTTTTCAAATATTGTAGTCAAACATTGATCTTTATAGACTTTTTTGAACAAAGTGCAATTTAACAGGTTGCTTGGATCACACTAACCGAAAGTGCAAATATGCCCTTGGGACCTCAAGTGTCCATTTAGTGTCTGTTTCACACAATAGGCCTTTTATAATTTTTCAGTAAGGTATGCACAATCGTAAAAAGGGTTATGCATGCCTGTTAAGAACTGCTTTTTTCTTTTGACAGATAAGGATCAGGTCAGCATTAGCAATGCTCACGATCAGATAAAATTTCACTTCAAAACTGGAGCCTGACTGATCTACTAGTATTAATTACACATAAAAGTTAATGCTAAGCGAGGTCGATATGCCGAATGGGCATAACTGCCCCAACCCCAACCCCAGCACCAGTCTTGCTGAGACGATGGGGATGGGAGCGGATTTGAATCTTCTGACTCCTCGTGAGAGTTAAATAAAATGTAACAGATAAAGAGAAGGAAGGGAGCTACTATCACACAGAACTATAGTAGCATATGCTCCTTCGGTCCGCCCCTGAAATCTGCATTATGTGAATCGAAATGGGGGGGAAAGTCAAATGTAAAGACATCACTAGTTATAATTATTTCCCCTGTAAACCCAGAGTACCAGATCCTATAATCGGTACAAAGCCTAGAATGTGAATTATATCTGTTAAAATCAAATGCAGTCTAGGTTTGAAGGCACCAAATGATTGAAGGCAAAATATATTCTTAAACTGTCATTTCATTTCGCTACCTTCTTTCATGAGCGCTGACAGGCTGAATCCTGCTGCAGCTGTGCATGGAAAGGAAAAGCATTAGGACTAAGTTGCTTCTGCTGAATCTTGGAGGGCAGCCAGCTGGCAGGGCTGATAATGAAGAAATGGGGCTTTGTAGGGAGCAGGGAGGAAAGAATGTATCTTTGCTCAGATGCACCCTATTCCACAGCTCATGAGGTGTCGGTGCTTGGATTAAGGCCAATTTATTTATTTTTTGCCCCATTGAAGTCAAAAAGATAACCAACAAAAGAACAAAAGGCAAGGCAGACAATGTCATGTTCTGTTTTAAGAAATCGTATACATCCATGTTCTCAGACACAAGACCCCCTTTGGTCCAAACCAGTCTTCCCTAGACTGGCTGGGGATGTTGGGAGTTGCAGTCCAACACATCTGAAAGGTTGTGTTGGACTGCCAAGGGACTCAGTTTTAATTTTGTAATGTGTAAGCACCCCTTTCTCTTTCTCCAATTCCCAGTTTCATCTGTGGCGCACAATATGACCTAGTTGCTGCTGCGTCACACACTTCAAGAGCTCAGCCTGCTTCTGCCTGTTCTCCCCCCCCCCCTTCTCTCTTGTCTTTCACAAGGTAGATACCTTGCAGACATACTGGTTTAATTCATTCTCCCCAGGGAACTCTCAGAATTGTAGTTCTGGGTTGGGTGGGTGGAGAATTCGTAGCACTCACAAGCTACAGTTACCGCAGTTGGTGGTGGTCTGGAAGCCATGACAGTTAAACTGAGATGGAATTGGTATATACTACAGGCACATACCTTCATTCTCCCTATTTCTCCTTCTCCTTCTTCTCCCCCTCTCCCATTCTGTCTCTTAAAAATAAAAATAAAAGTGGAGCCACTAGTGTGACCCAGCTTAGGACAGGCCGCAGCCCATTACCTGAAGAACAGTGCTGTTCATGGATTACTATTGCAACATGAATTTAGTGTCAGCAGTATCAGACAAATTGAGTAGTATATATATATCTCATTTCTTTGTCCATATGACACAAGCATTTTTAAAAAGTCAATGGGTATGGAATACATTCCATACATGGATGAACTGAGAAGGAAGGACCACAATCCCATCTGCCACATGCACAGAGAAAAGACTGTAGAGTGGCACCTCATAGTTTCCTCATTAAGTTCTTTCTGCTGTAGTTGTGGAACGCAGGGGTGTTGAACCTCTTTCAGCCCAAGAGGGTGGCATGCCAGTGGTGGACAGGGCCGAAGGCTGTAAGGGCGAGGCCAAAATACCAAAAGTAAGAATGTACGTATTTTAGCTCTTACTGCCAGGACAGACATTTCAACCTTTCAGAATGGAGAAAAGACTGCAGAAAAGCCAGGAAACTAGCAAAACAATTGGTGGGCAAAGGAAAGGGGGTGGGGCCAGGGAGAAGGGGAACCACGGGGCCATCTGGGGAACCACGGGGGGGTCAGACTGGGACTCCACAGGGGGTGAATTTTCCCCCAGGCCTGAGGTTTTGTACCCCTGCTGTCATGCCTCATCTTTGCCCAGTGCATCCATCTCACCAGTACCAGCTCCAGATTTTGGGGAGCCTTTGGGCAGGATGCTTTCAGTGGGTCCCCTCCCTGAGTTAGCTCACCTCCTCTTCACTGCTGTCATTATTCCCCATTTACTTGCCATCTCCTTTTGGGCACAATCCACACAGCTGCCCAGACCCCTGCAGCCCACCATCTCCAGTTGGCTAGTGGAGATCACCACGTTTCCTAGGCAGCTAGCTGGCCACAGGCATGAGGCCCACAATACCCTTGATCTTGCAATATTTCTGAAATGTGTAAGCAGGTATTTTGTTCTGCTATTGGAACATTTTGTCCTTGTTTGCTCTCACTCTTCCCTCTCCCCTTCCTCACACGGACCCTTTACAAATCTCCAGAAGATGATCATGTTTTCCCCAAAGTGTAAAGGCACAGGGGATCTAAGGCTGCCTGTTCCTTGGAGAATCCTTAACAACACATTTCCAGGTAGCAACTGTAATCAAGGCTGAGGGTTTTATTCTGCAATTGTCCTGCTGCATTCACTGGATTTTACAGGGCGGGCCAGACAACATCTTCAATTCTTCGATTTGTAACCCTCCTGTGTTTTCCCACCACTTTCCCCATCTTTTTTTTCTTTCCACAAAAAAAAAAAAAAAAAAATCATTAAAGGGGCAAACATGGAATAATTGTGTAATACCTTTGACTAGTAGTCCTAGGAACCCTCCACCTGGAAGCACCCTGAGTGTGATCATTTGTTGGGCAAGCAATTTAATGAGAAGATATTAACACTTAAGGTATGTGCATGATATCAATGTGCCTTGTTGAAGGGAGGAGTGGTGCATTCAACATTAGCCCAAAGACAACAGTTCCTTGACTTCATGGCGGCCTACTCACAAGGTTGAGTTTGGGACAGGATACAGTGAAGTGCTTTTAGTTTTTTACTCTTTATTTAGACAACTAGATCCATGATTCATTTATGCCGAAATGCTTTGATTGAAGTCGAGCTAATCCCATGGAAGCCAATGGCACAACACTTGTTAATGCTCCAGTATTCTGCCTTAACACTGTTGTGGACCAGGCTATAAATGTGTAGATGTGAAACCTGTCAGTATCACATGTGTTCAAATCTCCATCTGTCCCAAAGGGTTTATTTTACCATTTTCCACCAGCTACCCTGGAGGTGAAAACTCTAATCCCCTTGAAATATAACACCACTTCAGGCCACGGAATTCATATCGTTGTGGTGCTTATGTGCTTATTTAACGGACGGAAATGCCAAAGTCTTATTTTACAAAGCCCCCCACAACCCACTCAAGTTTTCTCTCTCTTTTGTACATTGCCAAGGGTAATGCTAATATGTTTGGCTGTTTTGGGATAGATGAATTTACAGGGTCAAGGGTACAAGGAAGGGTTTTGGATGTGTGTGTTTTTTGCGATGGCATCAAATTATTGTATGGATTAATTTACAGTAGAATAAAATAAAAAAACCTTATGGTTACTAAGCCGGAGAAGTAGTATTCCTAAACCTCCCTTAGCAACAGGCCACATTTAATGCAGTGTTTAGTGCTCTGTTTGTGAAAAGTTAAGTATTAAAAAAGCAACAGCGATACCAGAAATATGAAATGTTTAGTTGGAATTGCTAATTTGTAAAAAAAGGAATTTGTCTGTACAGAAAAGATTGAGTAGTTCCTAGAACAGCTTAGGTGATACCTTCTGGCTGACCAGTTAAGTCGGCAAAGTTAGGAGAGAGAGGTTTGAGCTACATGGCGGAACTCTGCACACCAGGTCTTGAGCAAAACTCCTCAGTGCTATAGGCAGGGACTGTATCATGGATACCAATGGAAAGCAACCTGGTGCACTCCAGGTGTTTTGGACGACAGCTCCCATAATCCCTGACTGTTGGCCATGCTGGCTGGGGCTTTTGAGAGTTCTAATCCAAAACATCAGGAGGGCACCAGGTTGCCTACCCCTGCTCTATAGCAATGTGTGCCCCCCCTTTTTTATGGCTAGAATCTAAAGAACCACAAAACTATTTATGTACGCCCAAGGGAGCTTTGGGTAGAGCTGTGAACAAATGGCCTCTCCAAATTCTCCACCCCTTTTTTGTGGGTAGAGAAATTAGGGGGACAATTTCACTGAATTTCTCCAGGGGGAGGAGAAATTCCTGACAGTTTCTCACAGGTAGGGCTCACCACTGGTAGAGGTTGTAGCACCGCTTCTTTTTTCGTAAGGGGGTTTGCCTTTGTTGTGCTGCCATTGCAAGTGGCAACAGCATCAATTGTGTTGGCAGGCTGGCCCCCATTTTGCATCCACCACAATGCAGATGTGAGGGGGCAGTGTTGTGTGTAGCACCAGGGAAGAGGTGGAGCCAGTGTTGAGCCAAAAACTGTCCTTCAATTTCCTGAAAATTTTCTTCCACCATGAAAGAGGCTTCCACTGTTCTGCCTCATTTTCAGGGTGTGTTATAATTTCACTGTGAGGCAGCCGAGGGTGCTCTGTGTGTGCTTTCCCCCCCCTATTACACATCTCTCCATTGCTCTGCAGCCTGCTACGCTGCCTGGACTTCCTGATCTGAAAATGCCCTAGAGCAAGGATTACTTCATGATGTCTCCCCCTGGGCTTTAATTGAAGTGTGGGAAGCCGAGGAGACTACAGTGACAGAGAGCAGATTGTGCAATGAAAGACTGGACTTGCACACACTGCTCAGTTACCTCTGTGTAAGGTAAGCACAAGAACCCCAAAGCCAGCCCATGAAAATTTCTCTGAAATTTTCTTCACCACTGAATTTCTTTTCAAAAGCAATTTCTTTTCTATCAAATTGAATGAGAATGGTTGGAAAAAATGAGAAATTTTCGGCACAGCACTAGGTTTGGGCTTGTATTTCTCAAACAGCAATTCTCCATGTTATGTGGCCAACTGCTTTTGAAACTGAGGGGACTCTCAAAAGTAATTTGAGACGGGCATGGAGATCTGCTGCTCAGAATTGACATTCCGCTAGACATGGGCATGTCTAAAGTAGCTTTTAAGATGTCTGCCTATGTCTCTGTCCCAGTTCATACATGCTCCTCCACATGGAACTGCCTTGTTTCCACATCAACATGGGGGAAGTAACATTTTAGATAGAGTGTTCACACTCATGCCTGATCTTCCAGAAGCCCTGCTCATGTGTTTTCTCTCCCTCAAAATGGAGGGGGCATGGGATCATGTGACCAAGGCCTCCTAGGTTAGGTGTTGTTGTAGATACTTAGATGTTAACTTACGTTACTTTCCCATGTGACTCTGGTGCTGGGGCTGTGTCACTTGAGGGATTTTTGAAAATGTATGAACCAGGGCAAAATGTCTGCACCTCTCACTGATTCCATTGTACGACTGCAATGGCTATGCTTCAGGATGAATCCAAAACATGACGAATACACAGAGTGCTGGCATAGTCATGCCCTTAGTTCCAATTGTTCTGTGCCCTTCCTCCAATACATACTTCCCTTCCTTGCTGGCTTTGATCAGCCCAGTCTATACCAAAAAACACAAGAACCCATCCTGTGCAAACCTATATATCTCAAATCAAGGAATGATAGAATTTTGTCCTGTGCAATGCTGGCCCAAGACATTTTGCTGCCTGAAGCGGAGGAGCACATCTGTCCAGCCCCCCCCCCCACTAAATGCTAAGCTAAACAGTTTTAAAAGTCTCGCTGCACCATTTAGACATCTAGTACTACTTTCATCTATCACCCTGCCTTCATTCTATCACCTGAAGCATCCGTTAAGCACTAGGTGGCCTTAAGGAAGCCACCATTGCTTAGCCACTGCACCCCCGTTTGCAAGATGACACAATTAATATTGCCCTGCTTTACAAGTTTATTGTGAAGATCACTGATATCACATAGTAAATGCTTTGATTTCTTTAGGGGGGAAATGCAATATGATATCTTGGAATTCTATCTGCAGAATTTGGATTAAGTGAGAGGGCTATTTGACTTCTTTTACTTGAAGAGCCTGCCTGGATCAGACCAATGGGCCATCAATCAAGCATCCTGTTCCCACACTGGCCAAGAAGATACCTCTAATAGGCTAGCCATGAGCCCTCTTTTACAGTCCTCTATTTGAAGGGTGGCCAGAGGACTTGAAGGTGACCTCTATTTGAAGGGCTGTCCAGCCCAGGTCCAGTTTAAAGATAAAGACAAAGCTGGGCCCAGCAGTTGCCCATTAACAGCACCTGGACAGCAGACTGAGCAAGGCACACAGGTCACCTGGTCACAGTCTTCCACAATATGGTGAGATGTACTGTATTTCTATTTGAACTATAATAATTGTTTCTAAATTTGCATGTATACATATATACTTGCAAATTGTATGCACACTGGAACCCTCTTTTGGGGGGCAATTTATAAGTGGCCACCTTAAACCACAAGGTGGGCAGGAAGGCAATAGCCCTCTCACCATTGCCACTCAGCAACTAGTATCCAATCCAACAGCTGAATGGCTCTCAAGATGGAGAATATACAGGCCTGTGGCTCATGCTGGCTCAGCTTGTCTGAGCATGGAAAGCTAAGCAGGGTCAGGCCTGGTTATTACTTGGATAGGAGACCCCTCCTCTAGTTTCTTGCATTGAGCAGGGGGTTGTACTCGATAGCCTTGTAGGCTCCTTCCAACTCTATGATCTATGAAATCTATGAACCTAGGCCTGGTCTGAATGTTTCCCCCAGCTTCTCTGGAGTCTCTGTTCCCCACAAAGGGGGAGGAATGAAAGTCAAATAACTTTCGTGTGAGTGTGTGTGTGTGTGTATGTGTGTAGGGTGTGTGTTTACCTACAATAGGCAAAGTGGTCTGAGGGCTGTTTTAAATTTTCCCTCTTCCTTTCATATTTTAAAAAGCAAGCCACAGTTTCAGGCATGCCACATGGCAGCAGCCCAGCTGGTGCATCCCTTGAAAAATATGGCTGCCTCCATGGGAGTAAAATGGAAGGGGGGGGAATAAAACAGCCATCATAGTGGAGGGTTTTTATCCCTCCCCAAATGTGGAGAAATGAGAGGTGGGTACACAGACATTTGCCCCAAGGAGGTTGTAGATAGCCATCATGCATCCCAGCCAGCTGCCTTGTAGAAATACCTTTTTCTCTTCTATCTACATTGAATAAAAATAAGAAAAGTCTGAGGGAAAGGTACATGATTCACCTGACTCTGCTCAAAAAGACAGTTTTATTTGGTAATGTAATTGGATGTGTAATATTCAAGATGCCAATTTTTTTTTTTGGCTATCTATAATTCTGCTCTTATTATTTTGTACTAGGCTTGTTAAAAATGTGACCTTTTGAAGTTATTAACAGAGGAAATTAAAAAGTTACATATTGATAGCTTCATCATGTACGGTATATTGATTTCTCAGAGGGTGCTCAAACATTCTTTCTTCATTGGCATGGTCCCAGTGGGAGTTGTTCATCTGTAATATAAGTGAATAATTAAATTCTCTGTAGTTACGGATGTCCTGTTCTGGGGGTTCTTACTTAGCCTGAGAACCTACAGCTAACAGTACAAACTGCAATTGTTGTTTGCTCTTTCTTTTGTTTTTTGCTGGCTCTCTGCTCTCTAAGCAAAGAGAGCTCTTGGTGATCCCCTTGTGGAGGCTTTTGGAAGAAGGGAAGATGCTAGCAGTTTGTTCACAAGATTTGCTGAGAACCATTTCACACCATTGTGGGCCAGAGATCCTGTTTTCTTGGCGGGGTGCTCCATGTATATCTGCCTCGTCACTGTACATACAATGTAATTGTGTGTATGTGTGAATCTTATGCACATCCAAGTAAGATAGGGAAAAGGCCCTGCTACACAAAGGGCAAGCCTGCTGGCCATGCATTTAAAGGCATTCTCTGGACTGGGGTCTCTGTGTATAACTGATATTTAAGTTATTTTTCAAGAAATGAATAAATAGTTCATGCAAAAGGAAATGGTTACCCTTAAACAAATTTCTTAAGTTTGTTTAACTATTATCTTTTTAACTGGGTGGTTGGCATTCTGCAAAGCAAAGTGCTGCCCTCCTGTGCCATCTTTATTTGGGTTCAAAAGAGTTATTCTCTGTTTTGGACCTCAGACCCCACTGCTGCCTTGCACTTATTCTTCAGCAAGTTACTTTTCTTTTAGTCTCACCAGTTTGCCTTCTGGGAAATGAGCATTTTGTGACTGGCCATGCCCACCATGGCAGCCATTTTGTGTGAGCACCCACAACACTTTCTCAAAATTCCAAATGTGCCCGTTGACCCCAAAAGGCTGGGGACCCTCTGTCTTAAACCTTTTAGATAATCCCTCTCCCCACCCCTTCAACTCACTTCCCCACAGACATCTGATATAGTACCCCTGCATTGCCATGCTATATAATGGCTTACATGGAATGGAATCCTGTAGGTACACTTATGTGCAATGTATCTTTAAATCCCTGTCTGACTTTGGGATCTTAACGACTACCTGCTGTCATTATTGACCTGTGCAAGCACTGAGGAGGGCCAGCCCTACCACTTAGCAGAGTGAGGCGTTTGCCTCAGGCAGCAGATTTTAGTTGTCATGAAAGAGCAGCAAATTGTTATTTATTTTGTGATTGTATTTTTACTTCCAGAGGTGGGGAGAAGTGCTTGTGAGGCTCTCTGCCTCATGTGCCAAAATAACTTGGCTGGCTTTAGGTACTATGCACCTTAACATGGGAGCTCCACTTGTAGCTCCGCCTCAGGCAGCAAAATATCTTGGACTGGCCCTGGTGCTGAGATCATCTGTGGAGGCTGTTGTCTGGGTAGCCATGCCTTCAGAGGTGAGGTGGATAACAACCAGTTGATAGGGCCTTTTCAGTGGCAGAGTTCTCTTTGTGAAAGACCTCTGCAGAGAGATATTTGTCTGACACCAACTCAGCTTAGTTTTAGGTACTGGGTCAAAACAACTTGTTGAGTTTTTAACAGTGATGGTGCTTAGTGCTGCTGTTGAAGTTTTATACTCCAGGTTTTTGTCTTATTTATCTTGGTTTAATGCCATTTCTGCTGGTTTTATGACATTTTATTTGTATTTATGATTTATTTCCTCAAAGCTGCCTTGTGAATTCATTTTTGAATTGAACAGTGGGATATAAATATCTTAACTAAACAAATCAATAAAAACAGTAACTAAATACTGGGATAAATACATGATTTGCAGTCTCTGATTGCACATGTGGAGACCCATATCTATCATTCTTGTATGCATGGAGGGAACTTATCAGTGTTTACTAAGCTTGACAGCCCCCCATATAGTTATGCAGCATTTTCCTTCTCATAGGATAAAAAGAGAAGTCTCTGTCAAAGTGTGGCTGCGGATTGCCACTGGTGTATTTACCATAGAGGTATGACCTATTCAGTAGAAAGCTCTAATAATGATGTATACTCCTATATGTGTTTCTTGAATAATTTAACATAAATCCTGCAGATCGTTTCCACAGCAATCATCTTAAACATAAGTCATGTTCCTAGTAGCAATTGTTGACTGTTTTTCATCATTCTACTAATCTGCATTTTATAGCAGTTTTCTGTTTTCAAATGCATGGTGCAGATTTACAGAAGTGTTTCTGTCCAGGCCATAAGTCCTTGTAAATTCTCTCCTCCTGCCCGTCCGCCCAGCCCTAATGAAAAGAACTACAAGATGTGAATGAATGCAGTTCCCCCAAAGAAAGAAGCCACTCAAGTATGTAATGTATGCATGCAATATTTAACAACCTTCACTCACAATACATGAAGATAAGAAAGAGGTGGATTTATAGCCTGCATGTGGGCTGTGAAATGCAGAGTTCATTTTACTGTTGTACCAGAATAGTCTGACATTTCAATTATGCAGATGGAATTCATGGATGGAGAAAAGTTTGGCACATACACCTCAGCAGTAGCTTAAGACATATAACAGTAAAGAGACATTTGGGTAACACTCTCCAAAAGTGGTGTGATACAGTCATGTAAACGTTTGCTCAAGCCAAGGTGTTGGGGCTCCAACTGCTTGCACTGAGTTCCCATACCTGGAAGAGCTTCTCATTTGAAGGAGCTGATACAAGTGTGCATTTCTTTTTATGCTTGCATTGGTTTCCACCAATTGAAATCAATGGTGGCTCTTGCATTTGCAATAGATCCATACAGGCATCTGAGCCCATTTGGAACTTTATGACTGATATCAACCATAATAACTATAATTAAGCAGGAGTAATTGTCAACACTGCTTATGCTTTTAAAAACTCAAGATCATTCAGCAGGAAACACTGGGGAAGAGGTCAAGCCTACAGAACGAAATACAATTTTACACACACACACACACACACACACAGCTTCCCTGCAGGGCTGACCCAAGACATTTTCCTGCCCTTCCCAAGTCAAAGTGCATGGTACCCAAGGCCAGAAATTTTGGCACCTGAGTCAGGAAAACTCACATGTGCCTCTCCCACTCCCTGACAGTAATCATTCAATAATAAATAAAATAGCTAACAACTTGCTGCCTTTTCATAATACTTAAAATCAGCTGCCTATTCACTCAGCCTAAACAGTAGGGCCAGCTCTGCTTCCTTGAAAAGGATGACCTCAGATCAGGGATCTGAGATTAGAGGGCAGGGATGGGGACTCGGACTCGAGGACTCGACTCATGAGTCAGACTGAGTCCCCCCTCTGACTCGACTCGGACTTGAGTCCCAATATTTTTAATAATGGGACTCGAGACTCGACTCGGGACTCGAGACCAAGGACTCGTCAACATCCCTGCTTGATGCCACCTGCAGGTGCTGCCTGGACCCAGTTGCAGTAACAATCCAAGTTTATTTTTTAAAATCATTTTCCTAATGCAACCTTTCAGACATTTTGGGTTTGGCTGCCTCTGCCTGCCTGTTTGGGGTTCCCTGCCTCCTCTGCCTGCCTGGTCTCTTCTTAACCAGTTCCACAGTTGAATTGTCCAAGACAAAGGCCTCTGCCTGCCTGCTTTGGGGTTCCCCGCCTCCTCTGCCTGCCTGGTTATTTTGGGTTTGTCTGCCTGGTCTGTTCTTGTCAAAATCAGTGGCAGAGTTTTGAGATAAAAAGGCACACTTGTGCCTAGAATTTATTTATTTAAGCCACACATCTGAAGTAGCCTTATTTTGTTGGGGAAAAACCCCATTGATTTTAATAGGGACTCATGGAGTCAGCTTTGGGAGGGACTCGGGACTCGTGAGTCACCATTTTGGACCAAGGACTTGGACTCGGACTCGAGACTTGGGTCCAAAGACTCGTGACTCGACTCGAGACCAAGGACTCTTCAACATCCCTGTTAGAGGGATGTTTTAAATGCAAAGGAAGTTTGCAGCTTAAAGTTCATGGTCCAAAATGCATACAAATCAGGACATATAAAGTGATTGGTTTTCCTTTAGTGCTATAGTTCCTGTTTGTTAGGCTTCCTCTGAGAAATGTTTGTTCCATTTCTTTTTAAAGGTCCCTACAAAATGAATTACACAGCTAAGGGCACAATCCTATGCAAGTTTAGACATAAAAAAGGCCTACAACTCCCAGCATGCCCCAGCCAGATGGGAGTTGTAGGCCTTTTTTCTGTCTAAACTTGTATAGGATTGTGCCTTAAGTAATTTCCAACGTCCATCTCTGGAACACTTTTAATATATGGAGCATAATATAAGCACAATACCTTTCCTAAGGGAGGGTGTCAAAATAAGTCATCTCTTGTACTTTTTTGCATACAGGCCTGTGGCTCACGCTGGCTCAGCTTGTCTGAGCATGGAAAGCTAAGCAGGGTCAGGTCTGGTTATTACTTGGATGGGAGACTCCTCCTCTGGTTTCCTGCATTGAGCAGGGGGTTGGACTCGATGGCCTTGCAGGCCCCTTCCAACTCTATGATCTATGAAAAAACATATATCGACTTTTAGTCACATGCCTTTTATAGTTATACAAGCCCAAATCACATCCCACTTAAACAGAATGAAATTTAATAGGGATAAATGCCAAGTGCTGCACCTAGGAAAAAGAAACCAGATGCACAGTTACAGAATGGGGGACACTTGGCTCAACAATACTACAAGTGAGAATGATCTTAGAATTGTTGTAGATCACAAACTGAATATGAGCCAGCAATGCGATGTGGCTGCAAAGAAGGCAAATGCTGTTTTGGGCTGCATTAATAGAAGTATAGCTTCCAAATCGTGGGAAGTGATAATTCCCCTTTACTTGGCACTGGTTAGGCCTCATCTTCAGTACTGCATCCAGTTCTGGGTACCACACTTTAAGAAGGATGTAGACAAACTGGAGAGGGTTCAGAGGAGGGCAACAAAGATGATAAAGGGACTGGAAACTAGGGATGTAACCATGAGTCTCGGGGGGGGGGGCTAAAAGCAGGCCGAAAGTGGCCCGCTCAGCCCACTCGAGACTCTCGCAACTTACCTGGCCACTGCTCAATCTAAGACATGCTGGGGAAAGGAGCTTCAGGTCCGTGGCGCGTCTTTTTCTGGTTCCCTGGCGCTGCGTTTTTAGCGTAAAAACCAGGGCAACACACAGCTTAAAATGGCCGCAATTTGAAGATGGCCCATGCTGATTTTGAGGCAGAAAGGATGAGAAATGGCATATTTACAGGACCTTGGCACTTGATGAGTGACCTCCATCAGTTTGACAGGGACTGTCTGTATTCTTTCTCATAGACTTTGCTGGGGTTGAACTTTATGGGCCAATTTCTCTACTTGCACATCATCTTTCAGGAAACCATTTGTTATGTTGGGTCAGGAGGAAGGTCTAGTATGTTCGGTGCCCTAGTTGTAGTGTAACATGTTTGTAGTTTTTCTTTAAAGATGTAGTTGTCCAACCCATTTTATCCTAATGGAAGTTCAAAAGGGTCTGTCCCTGGGCATGCCTCGGAATGAGCCTGCCTGAGGGAGGGGGCACAATGCCATGGAGTGCAGTTGGTTACCAGGGAGACAGAACAGAAGGGGAGGAGGGGAGCAGAAAAGGAGGGCGTTTTTATATCAGCTAATATTTTAGGCACTTGGCAGAGAGTGATGAGGATGAGGTTTTGGGCTGGGGAAAAATAGAAGCTACAGCATTAATCGTACCTTAAACATATTAGTCATCTAAGCTAATGACCACCATCACCGAGTATAGAATTCTTTCTTCCTTTTTTTCAAAGCCAGTGTTTCTTACAGAATCAACATTCTGTTGAGATAGCAATGGGGCTGTAAATGCTGTCACCCTGAGGTTGAAGTCGATATATACCTAAGGATAGTGTCTTGATGGGATTTATGTATGTAATGAACCAACGTGAAAAAATAGCATAAGGTACGGTCCTTCCTGAACTGCACCATTTCAGATGGTAGGTGGTTTAATTTTGGATGAGGGCCAATACTTAAAAATTCACTGCACGTGGAAAGCTAGCAGGCCTGAAAGAAAATCCTCCCTGCTACCTTTCCATGTGCAGGTGACCTTTTTTGTTTTTGTTTTTTTAATATGGGGAAACATCAAATGTGTAATTAATCACCTGTATTCTGAAGTGGAACAGTCCAGGAAAAACTGTAGCACCTGATATTTCTGCACTTTTGAATTAGCCTTGAAAAATGATTCTAAACATTGAATGCCCTGGTAGGGAAGTGGGGTGGGGAGGGATTTAAAATGGGGAACCAGGAAATCACTTTTGGGAAAAGAGCAACATTATAGATGGTGGAAGGGGGCAAGGAATGATCAACTAGCAGGCATTTACTCTCATTTTGTAGTCTGCTTACAAGGAAACACTTGTATGCATTATGCACTTAGTAGTAGTTGGTACCTCAAAACATGAGAAACTCACTAGTAAAAGCTCCATTAAGTTCAAAGTATAAGATTACATACTTTAAAGGCTTAAAATCAAGGACATGCAAAATGGAAAAATTATTAAGTCTTGGCCAGCACAGTAACCTTAATACTGCCTTGCAATGTAAGATAGTAATGGGAATCAGTGTATCAAAGTATGACAACCATGAAAAACATAAATGTTTGAATACAAGATATATATACTTAATCCAGCTGAAATCCATCCAATTAATATTTATAGGGGGCAAGAATTTAAAAGAGTGGGTATTTTTGTACCATGATTTGATTTCATAGCTTATAAACCTGGTAGTCAACGAGCAAACAAATAATCTGTTTTTTGTGATTTAGTTTTTTGGGGTGAGTTTTTTGCTCTCTGATTTTCAGCACAGTGTGACAAATAGTCAAAGCTCTGCCTTTAGCACACTTCTTTTGCCACGAAAAAAGATAAAAACCCTGAAACAGTTTGAGCCTTCATAGCATTTAACCACAGACACGAGCCCAGTTCAATAACGACGCAGAAGGAAAGCAGCATTCCAAGAAAGTTGCTGTCCATCAAGTTCTGCTTATTGTGTCTGAATGGCTGAATCTGTACACCCCCTGTCCTCTTTTATGTTGAGCACTCTATAACCAAACTTCTATGGGTGTTTTCTTAAAGAGTTGACAGAGAATGATGGGTAAACCCATTAGCAAATTCTTAATTCTGCTATTTTGAAGATAGCACTCAGGTGGATCTGGGGCTCAGTGGTGAGCATCTGCTTGGCATGCAGAAGGTCCCAGGTTCAATCCCTGGCATTGCCAGTTAGGGCTGGAAAAATTCCTGCCTGAAACCTTGAAGAGTAGCTGCCAGTCACTGTCGACAACACTGGGCTAGATGAACCAATGGTCTGACTTGGTATAAGGCAGCTTCCCTTCCTAGGTTCTTAAGCATTAATTAGTCGCATCACAGGATGTCAAACTACAATTTGCTGGGGAATGAACCAGGATGTTAAGCCATAACTGCAGATAGGACTTTCAATAGAGGGAATCTGAATTCTAACCAGCTTTTCTTTCTTTCTTTTAACCTGTAAAACTTGACTGCAGTAGTCTTCAACCATTTAATTTGGCCAGTGTTACTAAAGGTTAAATTGTGCATTAAGTCACTGCAGTAATTTGGAAGAAAAATGGCAAGCTTGCTTACTATTCAGAATGAGAAGTCGCAAATATTAAGTTTTAATGCAATTGTTACTGGAGCACCTGCTGAGGGCTCAAGCACAAACAAGGCCATTCTGGAAAAAGAGGCATGAAATATTGCTGGCTTGTTGTATTTTGCTACTTACCCTCAGCATGTAGTTCAAGATTGCAAAGCGGGCTATCCTTCAGTCTGTGGAGTGTGGACAGGCTGTACAATAGGGTTAGGCTTGCACTGTCTGCTTTTTCTTACTCTTACTTGTACATCCATGCCACACTGATGTGTTTTAAATTTACAAAGTAGAAATGCATACTCAGGATCTCTAAGCAGTTAAAGCATAACTAATCTGCCGCAGGTTTTTACTAAGTATGCACTTTTCCTTAAGGCCATGTGCCTTGCTGGTTCAGACCAAGATCAACCTAGACCAGCAGTTGTTGTAAGAATCCCAGCACCAAAAAACAGCCAGCAGTTAACCACTGGCTTGCCTAAACCAACCTAATGAATCATAGCTAAATTGAGATTTGAACCAGGAATTTCCTTGCTCACAGATCATAATCCCAGCCTTTATGCTACAGTTCTCAGTTTACTATAGACAAATTGGGACTATGTGTACCTGCCATTTTGAGCACATGTCATTTGTAAGCTAAATGCTTAATGCTACAGTTTTCAGATACATCCAGTTCTTTTTCTTCTCCATACTCCAACATTCCCCAATCTGGTGTCCTCCAGATGTTTGGGAGTTAAACTTCCATCACCCCCAACTGGTATGGCCAATGGTCAGGATTGCTGTCTGGGCGGCACCAAGTCAGGGGAGGCTGCCATAGCTGATATTATTCCCTTCCCCCAGCCACGTGCAACTGTGGGCGGGGAGAATTTTGTGCGCGGAGGAAAGGAGAGTGAGACCACTATGGGGTGATCTCACCCTCCAATAGGATACAAGGGTGGAGCGTGCAGGACCGTTATTAGGCCCGCATGCCCACACTCTGGGCTCTTTCTTTTGCAGCTGCAGAGAAAGAAGATTAAACCAAGCAGCTACACATTCAGAAGCGCCCAAGGACGAGTGACTGGTTTGATTACAAGGGGGTGTGGGCACCTTTTCCTGCCGCTTCCCCTGGGGGATTATTCAGCCTCTACAGGCCCTGTCTTTCCCCTGCAATAGCCCATTAGCTGTGGCCCTGCAGCACAGCTGTGCCTGGGCTCGCTTGCCATCGGGGATCCCTCGGCCTCTACAGGCCTGTGTAAAGGGCACTTACCTCGGCAGCAGCCCTTCGGGCAACATTACCAGCGACTTCTAGCCGCTCACTGTGCTGCGCCACCCCCCGGGTTTGGATGTATCTGCCTGTGATACCTCACTGGCATGCATGCCCCCCCCCCCCCATTTATGTTGTTTGGGCCTCATGGCCTGCCTTAACAGGCACAGCCTTTTTACTCTGTGCCTGGGGCCTAGTTGGCCCAGACCTGTCAGGGATAGGCCTGTGTCCAGCCAGGCTGTGTTTCCTCCTGGCAGGTGCAGCCTGGTGTTATTATTGGGGCCTTGTGTCCTGCTCAGGCCTTGCAGCCCCGCCTTCTCTGATGTATCTGTATTTCTGCTGTATCTGGGCCTGATTTGCCCAGGCCTCCTGTTATTTGGCCCCCTGTTGTGAAATAGGGCATCTCACAACAACAACAACAACAACCCTAGGTGCCTTCCCTGTTGGGCTGGTGAGGCCTCCTTCTCTTGCACTGGAGCAGGTAATTTAAATATTAAAAGAAGATTTTTCTTAAGGCCTTGCCTCTTTCTTAATTGTTAAAGTTATATTCCAGACCCTTATTGGTTCTTGTGGTAGATTTGCTTCGCTTGCAGGCGCTTTTGCCTTGTTCTACACCTAAGGGTTGGTTTAACACCCCCCCGCCGCCCCTTTGTTTTATACCGTACAGGGTTGTTATGTGGGTAACAGTTAGGGAGGACTACGTGAGCTGTCTCAGGTCCCTTGGAGGAAAACAGGCAGGATACAAATACAGTACATACATTAGGCCTTCATTCTGACATATGTGGATTACCATGCTGCTCAGCCTAACAGGGTTGTTGTGTGATAATGTAGGTGAAGCGCTTTGCTTACTCAAAGTACTGATACAAGCCAGTCCCTGATTCTCAGCCTACGTAGGGTTGTTGTGAGGATTACATGTAAGGGGAATTGTGTAAGCCACCTCGGGTTCCTTGCAGGAAGGCAGGAAGGATACCAGTACAATACTACATAATGCCTTCCTTTTGTAATAGGGGTTTGTATGCTGGTCTACCTCACAGGGTCAGTGTGCGATAAACTATGTGAAACACTTTGATTGCTTAAGTACCGAAGCAAGTGAATTAAAGAATTATCTGGATTCTAGTTGATTGCCATTGCTCAGTAAGTAGATGCAGTTCCTACATTAGGCCTTCATTCTGACATACGGAGTTTACACCCTGGTCAACCTGACAGGGTTGTTGTGTGTTAATGTAGGGGAAGCGCTTTGTTTACTTTAGGTATGGATACAAGCCAGTCCTTGACTCTCGGCCTACCCTGCCTTGCAGGGTTGTTGTGAGGATGATATGTAAGGGGAATTGTGTGGACCGCCTCATGTTCCTTGCAAGAAAGCAGGCGGGATACCAGGACAATACTATATAATACCTTCCTTCGAAGAGGGGGTTTGCATGCTGGTCTACCTCGCAGGGTCAGTGTGTGATAAAGTATATGAAACATTTTGATTGCTTCAGTACTGAAACAAATTAATTCAAAAATTATCTGGTTTCTAGTTAATTGCCATTGCTCAGTAGGTAGAGCACCTGCTTTGCCGGCGTGCTCTTGTTCAATCCTCAGCATCTCTAGGAGGGTTTTGGAAACAATTCTGCCTACAATTATGGAGAGCTGTTGCCAGCTGGTAATACTGAGCAGAGTGGGCTGATGTGCTGGTGCCCATAATTTTCTGTAAGCTTTCTCATTTTTATTATTTAGGAATTGGTTGCCTCCCAATGGGACATGATGGCAGGAAGAACGATGGGGTGTGCCCCCAAGAAGTTGGTTGTGGCTCTATGGTTAAACATTGGCTTGTATGCCGGGGGTCCCTGGATAGGTTCCCAGCATTTCATGGGGGGGGCTCCTGCCTGGGAACCCGGATGGCCATTGCCACTCAGTGTCAGTGGTAGTGGGCTGGACGGCCCAATAGTCTGACTCAGTTTATCCGGCCAGAGGTGTGCTGGCATGTTCATTTCAATGGAACTTATGTCTGCCTTCTTAGGTTTTAAATGGCCTTATGTATTAGTTAGAATGTGGTGACATACGCCCACCTGAATCCTGCTATTGCTTCACTTATGGTTTTTTATAATGGCCGAGCCATTATTCACTTATTTCACTGCTTCCTGCATAGCCAACCAAGCCAATGTTCTGTGTTGGCACGAGCAATTTTATCATGCCGAGCCATGCTGGGAGTTCTGGTGGCAGTTTTATTTGCAAGTCGGTTGGCTCTGATCCATATGCCCTGCTAGTTAGTACCTGATGGCTGAGTGCAGCCCTTCCTTTTTACCTGTTCCCTTGGCTGTCTGTGCCTTACGATGTCTCTGTCCATTTCGGGGTTTTGTTCCCTACTATGCCATCTAATACCATGTGCTTTCTTTTGGCTGTTTTCCCCAGTGCTCACAAGCTGTGGGTCTTCCAGGTAGTTTGTGTTTGTCTGATCTCGAGACAACATCCGGATCTGCAGTGGTGTTCCTGTTGGTCCGTTTGCTGAACTATTTTCATCATCTATTTCAGTGATGGCGAACCTATGGCACGGGTGCCAAAGCTGGCACGCAGGGACCTCTCTGTGGGCACTCGAGCCATTGGTCACCAGATCGCGAAAAGACTGAACCCTTCTGCAAAACACTAATGATCTTGTTCTTTCTCACAGTGTGGAACGGAATGATTTTATTCTAGAATTCCTGTTACAGAATTCTTTTCTACATTGTTATCACATTTAAAAGATTTTGAAGAATGATGCACAGAGCATGGCTTGGATGTAAAGCCGTAACAGTTGACCTGAGTGCTGCATGTGTTGCTCTCAAACTAACGGAGTATGAGCCAAGGTTTGACAAATTATCAGCATGCATGCAGTAGCAAAAATCACATTAATTGTGCAAAAGCATGCCCAATGCAAACTTTTACCTAATGCAGTGTTTGCAGTCCAAGACATAAAGTGTTTAAAATGTGTTAAGCACGTTTAGTTTTCTTGTTTATCTTGCTCATCCTAGTACAGGTTGACTTTTACTTTTACTAATCCGACACCTGTAGAAGCAGGGAAAGGACCCGGGGTAAAGCTTGCCCCATACAATTTCAGTCTGGCATATAATCATATTACAAGTTGAGAATCCCTTATCCAAAAATACATGTGCCTAACTATTTTAAAAGTTTGTATAAATTCCCTTCAGGCTATGTGTACAATGTAGTACTATAATAATTTTTTGAGTTGATTTTTTTCCCAACAAAAAACTCTGTTTTTTGTTGGGAAAAAACAAGCTCTGTTATTGTGTTTTTCTTTTAAGACAAAAGATGTTAATTAGTTCGGACAACTGTATGAGTGGTTTTTCTAAAACTAAAACCTCGGTATTCAGGTTTAATTGCAGTGTTGGCACTTTGAAATAATAAGTTGGTTTTGTGTTGCAGTTTGGGCACTCGGGCTCAAAAAAGTTCGCCATCACTGATCTATTTCTTCCCGCAGCGAACAGTCGTGAGTCCCAATGCTCTTAAGCCATGTGATTTATCAGGTAGCCGAAGCTTCTTTCATCATTTCATGTCAATTTCAGACTGGTAAGTGTGGGCGGTCTTGCCTTGTGTGTTTCGGTTCTGTCCTGGGACGTCCAGAGCTTATATCCATTTTTAGTAGGTTTTAAGGGCTCAACTCTTAACAAGGGAGGCTTATAGATGCCTTCATTGCAATGGGGCTTATGAATGCATTCTGTGCATTAAGCTGGAGGTGCATTCTTAGAAAATATGTGCAGCAGGTCGTTAATCTACCGGTAGTCCAAGTTTATTTGCATGATACATTATATTTATTTCGTCTGCCGCATTCTACTCACTATGGAGCTTGGGGTTTACTCTTGGGCCTCGCTTATCAGCACTGTCAGTTTTATCTAATCCTCTGGCCTGTATATGTGGTGTTGGTAATGTTCTTTATTGCCTACTCGGTTGGCAGCGGGTGGGCTGTCCAGTGTGGTTATGGTATGGCTGGCCTAGGAGGCATGGGTGGCAACCCATGCCCTAGGCCTGCCACTGGCCCATACTTTATTTTGACCATCGAAGCATATAACTCTGAAGGGGTTAATTCCATTCCTGCAGCTATTGGGTTCTGTTAGCCCATATAGTTCTGGGACTTGATAATGATTTGCGTTCAGCCTCATTGTTATTTAATTTGATTTTGGTTCCCATGCCTTGCTTGAATTTTGGGTAGCAAGCAGTGTTGTCGATGGAAAGTAACCAGGTGGACTTTACTTCAAGCATCCTCTCTCGGCTACATGCCTCCTACAGATGGGGGATGGGGTCCTGTTTTATGTTACTTAATGCTTCTCATAGAGAGACCCATGTCCCAGTATAATTGGCTTTGCCCTCCAATTTTCTGGCACAGGCTGCCTCGGGGTGCCACCTATAGGTGGGCGAGGCTCATATTCCTGTTAATGTGGGAAGGGCCCAATTTTGTATTTGCCTTCCTGGGAGACTGCTCAGGATATCAGCACGTCGGTATTCCTGAACTGTGGGCGGTAATCCCTTGCCTCTACGGCATCATTTGGGGTCTCTGTTGCCATAAGCACGTTTCCTCTTCTAAGTCTCCTTTTAGGTGGCCCTAGGCAGTGCCTTACCCTGCTTTCCTCTAAGGAAGCAGGAATTTTCTTGAGAAGGCTTCAACTGTTTTGGCAGTGCAAGGATTGTTTGCAACTGCATAAGTATAAGCCAACCTATGTGCTTCCGCACACTATGTTTGGCCCAGATTGCTGCTTGCGTCTGTGGCAGTTTTTTGCATGGGCTTTGTAGTCATAGCTGGGCATTGTGCGGCACATTATAATTCCTATCTGCCGGCCGTGAAATCCAAGCCACATGTTGGGGTCTTTTACAGTCCCTGTCTCCTCCTGCAGCTCCCTAGCCCAATGGAAGGATCATGTCTGGGGCCCCTTGCAGGCTTGGGAATTGTGTCGAGCTTTTGTTTTATCCGCTCTCTTTTAGGGAGATGCGGTCTACATTAAAGGAACTCTTCTTACCGGACATTGGTATGGTTCAGGCCTGGGACCTGGAGCCTTTTACGGACACCTTCTTTCCAAGGCTTCTGTTTCCATAATTATTCAGCGGGCTCCCAATTCGTTTTTCCATGAGGCCACTGGAGTGGTGGGCAGCTGCCATGTGTGCCCACAGCAACAGCTTTGGCCAATTTGAAATCTGGGCCCAGTCAGGGAGCGCCATGTATTCCCTGCACCGTAATTGCGATTGCACATGAGAGCAACATCTTTTTCTTCAAATAGACTGGAGTGACTGCATTGCAGAAGCACGATATGAACTGAGTGCTGCCCGCATTTTGCGATTATCCTGATCGACAATATTGTGTCTGTGGCCATTGCGGACTTGATAGGCAAGGCCAAGATTTTACCTTATGCACACTCTTGAGAGGTGCAGTGTTGATTAAGAAACTCCTGTCAGCCATTCAGTGCTGTATAAGGCAAGTGCCTAGAGCATTCTACAGTCATCAGTATCTTCTAGACGGTTGCTGCTCTGAATTTTTCTCGCAGACAGTGTCCAGGCGGTGTGTCGCTGGCGCTCTTAAGCATATCGATTGTATGTACACAAATTGCCATGATTGGTGCTGCTGTTTTCATTTCTGTCTTTTCAGATTCCTGGAGTGGAAGGAGGTCGGCTTGTGTCCTTGTGTTCCGGCACTGTATGATATTTGGACGGCGTGGAAAACTGATAAGTCAGGCCTCGGATCTCAGCTTGGGATCGGTCTACTGGCTGCACCCAGTGCTTGGGTCAGCGTGCAATGCAGCGGCAGAACCTCCTATCCACGTTATCCCGGTCTGGCCTGGTTGGCCTGCCCCCACAAGTGCTGGTAGTGCATTTGGGGGAAAGCGATTAGGCGTGCTTATGGGCATGGCCTTGATTTTGCAAGTATCTGCGGACCTTGCTGTGATTCGTCGGAGATGGCCTGGTGTCCAGATTCTCTGGTCCCACATCTTGCCACGATGCTGTTGGAGGGATACTGTCAATCCCAGTGGCCTTGTTCAAGCCTGCCCCTGCAAGTGCTGGTAGTGCATTTGGGGGAAAGTTTAGGCGTGCTTACGGGCATGGCCTTGATTTTGCAAGTGTCTGCGGACCTTGCTGTGATTCGTTGGAGATGGCCTGGTGTCCAGATTCTCTGGTCCCACATCTTGCCACGATGCTGTTGAAGGGATACTGTCAATCCCAGTGGCCTGAACAAGGCTTGCTGGAAGGCAAACAGAGCAATCTGTAGGAGCCTTGGAGAGGCGTAGCGATTCCTCATCCCGAGATATCCTTGGCTCGGAGGGAGCTGTACCGGATGGGGTGCATTTGTCCGAGGTCGGCAATTTTATTTTTCTTCAGGATCTGCGAAGGGCCCTCCTGGAGGTAGTTTCCGCCAGGTGGGGGAGAAGAGACTTAGCTTAAGCACGTCTCTCTCTCTGGCTAGTAAGTGCGGGAATAGGCAGTGGGGTTAGGGTTTTGGTGATCATCCAATGGCACTGTTCAGGTGGCTGGCGAGACCTGTATTTCAACGCTTGCTGAGTTTCGTGGCTCAGTGGGGGGAAATACGGATCGCCAGTGAGGATGGCTTACATCACACGGATCGGTGTTCTGTGGCACCGTGAGGTGGGGACTGTGAGAAAGCCTCCCAGCACCCAAGAGGGTGTAAAACTGGGGGGGTGGCGAAGTGCTGCGCCACCCCCCGGGTTTGGATGTATCTGCCCGGGATACCTCACTGGCCAATGGCCAGTTTTAGCTAGTACCCGCACTTTCACCCTTCGCAGATCTTGATTAATAAAATGTGGCCCTTTATTTACACCATATACTTGTGTCTCGCCTCTTCTTTTCCCCTTTTACGCGTGCAATACTGCTTCTGTATTCTGATGCCTAGGATGAGCTCCAGATAAGGTGCAGGTGTTGAGAGGAAGCATCCAAAAGTATAGAACTACATGTGAATAGTAAAGGAAATCACGGTGTTGCTCATTTTTCTTGGTCCTTGTACCTACTATGCCTATGTTGGGGTAGAGCTCTCCCTGGGGGTGGTGTCAGATTGAGGGAAGGGGTTTTGTTTTTTTAGCCACCTCCAGTGCTTCTCCTTTCTCCTTCTCTCTGAGTTCTCTGCAAAGCTATCAGAGAAATCCTCCTCAGCTTGCCACATCCCACACTTTATGAATGGCTGCCTTAGTTGTGCCAACACTTTTCTCTGATCTCTCAAAACTGTCAGGACTTGCAATAGCACAGCAGCGCATCCCAGTCATGAAGGCAACCAGGTCCACATTTCCCAAACAGCTAGACTACTGATGTCACAAGAGTGTGTCCTACTGTCCTGGTCACTTTGGCAATTGGTGCAGTGCTCTGTGCTTCACTGTCTGGTGCAGCTCTCCCACCTCACCTGTACAGCTGCCAGCCGAGCAGACTCACCCATTTCTCCCTCCAGCTTAGGTGTATGTGTGTGTGTGTCTGGGCAGGGGGATGTCCACCCACCACACAGGCTCTACCACATGCGTGTGACTGATATCTGAGAGGTAAACATTATGGTTTCTTTGTGAGTTGGGATGTGCTATTCGCAGCATAAACGGTTTGGTTTCAGACTGAAGGAAAAATGAGGTAGGCTTCCATCTATTTTTAAGTACATATTGAATGTTTTTAAGAGTGATTTCAGCCCTCATGACAGACGGGATGGGGGGGGGAGACTAAAAGCTCTTTGGCGTGAGCAGAACAGAGGGTGGGCAAGCATTGTGTAAGCTTCTCCATATGTCCCTGCCAAATCACATCAATCCTGACATGCAACATTCCTGCTGTCCCAGTGCCAAGCCTTTCTTGAGCAACCATAATATTCAGCGGTTTTGTAACATATACAATTATCTTTGGGCCAGCCTTCCAGTGCTACTGGTCACACAGCAGCTGCCAAGAAGCTGGGTTGGCTGCAACAGACTCACATTGACACTCGCCTTCATTTGGGAACCTCTCAGTCCTTATTTGGTTACCTCAGAACTCAGAAGTGGACTTGTAAACATATGTGAGAGCTGTGAATCATGGAATATATTTCATCGTTAACCTCTCAAAATAGCCAGTATTCCTCACAATATGCTGTTGTCTGTTGGCTAGAGCGACTGCAGCAAACCCCCCCCCCCCTTTGCAGGCTTTAGTTTAGAGTACACATCCAATAGGACTTGAAAAGTATGAAGACCCGGGTGTTTTTGAAAGAAAGCAAAAAAGCACTGGTCTTTAAATCAAGAAGTATTATCCATACCCTATAAAAATAAAAATAAAAAGATTTAACAGGGAAAAACCCTGCAGTTGACTTCTGCATATTTTTAACATTTAATCACCCCCTTGGTCATATGGAAGTTGGAAGTCAGTTTTCACTTGCCTCATGAAAGCAGCCCTTCAAAGAAAGTTGTCCTTGGCTGAGGGATGGTTCAGAGCCTGACCCTGCTTTGGCTGAAGTCTGTGGCAGAGTTCTAACTGACTTCACAGAGTGGGGACATGGGGGGGGGGATTCAGATCACTTACTTTTAATCTCCTAAAGAGGCAAAGCATGGAATTATATTTTGGGAGTCTGAGCAGGGCAAAGGCAACCATCTGAATCTGTTGTGATTCCATCTGCAACAAAAGATTCCCTGATAGCAGTGATTCCGTGATCCAATGTTCTTTGGATCACAGATATAATAATAATAGAGCAAGGAGTAACAAAATGATGAAGTACTACTTTGATTCAGTTGACCCTTCTCATTCTGCACTTCCAAGATGGCTGCACTGGAGTGCAGAAGGACCTGAATTTTAATTCAGAAGCCAGGTTCATGTATCTGTTGTCATGAAGGGGGGGAAAAAAGGAATCTTTTTAGAGGTGCTATTGAAGAAAAATAGTTTGGGTGCTATCCTCATCAGTGCTATGGAACTCTCTCCCCACAAGGAGGTTCTCTTGCCCACCACCATCAGATGATTGGTTTGGGCTGGTAGAAGGGAAGACATTTTCATCCTATCTCCCTGCTGATTGTTTCAGGACTGGATTTTTCACCTCCACGGTGAGAAGCCATTGGCCATTAGTCCCACCTCTTCCCTGTTGAGAATAGCAAGTACAGGCACAAGCTATGGACCAGAGGAGATATACAAGGTTTTCCATCACAGTTCAAGGCCTGGTCTGCCTCTTCCCCCTCCCCCCTCCCCCCTCTCTCTCAGAAGTGGGTGAAGGACAAAGGGGAGGATTCATGGGAAAAGAGGTGATCAAGCAGTACCAGCTCCAGGTTTTTGAAGGCCCTTGGGCATGATACCTACTATGCAGCCTCTCCTTCAGAGAGCCTGTCTTACCACCATTGTCAATAGCTGCTATTGCTTCTCATCCTCTTTCTTGTCATTGCTGCTGCTTCCTTGTCAGGCAAGAGAGCCAGTGAGCAAGTAGGCAGTCACATCTCCTGCTCCTCCTCACCACCACACCAGCACTGTTGTCTGGGCCAGAGTGAGAGGCAGGTGAACAAGTAGGCTACAATAGTAAAGAGGAGGAGCAACTCCTGGGGGCGCCTGTCAGTAAGCTCCTGCTGGGATGTGGGACATCGGGAAGTGCCAGACCAGGCCTACCCTTGATGTCAGCCCCAGGTTCATGTTTGTGTTGAGTTATTTAGTTATTTATAGAGGATGCATATACATCCCTTCACCAAGAAAAGATCCCAGGGCAGTTTACATTAAAAATATCAGTAAAGACGTAAAGAATGATCAGAATAAAAAGACAAGAACAAGTTAAAACAGCAGACTGAGTTCCAAAATTCCTAAACGGTGTTGCAGAATTTAACAGATATTGCTTGAAAACCTGAAAGATAATGGAGAGGATGTGTGTATCTATCTGGGTATGTGACATTTTGCCTGTGTATGTCGCTGGAGAGGAGTGAAGAAAGGAGGGACCAGGCAGTGGTGATAGCAGGGGAAGGGCAGTTAGAGAGAGGTGGAGGTGAGTGTGGGGGGGCAGATGCAAGAGAGGGGGTCAGTGAGAGTTGAGGGAAGCTGCGATATTGGCTGGGCGGCTTGAACAGGAGAGCAAGAAGCAATGAGGGACAGAAGGGGAGAATCAAAAGGGAGTAGGCAGTCACACACAACTTACACATTTAGGGGAGGCTGCAGCTCAGTGGTAGAACACATGTTTTGTATGCAGGAGGCCCCAGCTTCAATCTCCAGCATCCCCAGGTAGGGCTGGGAAAGACCCTTGCCTGAAACCCTGGAGAGCCGCTGCCAGTCAGTGTCAACAATGCTGGGCTAGATGGACCATTGCTCTGACTCAGTATAAGGCAGCTTCCTATGTGCCTATTCACCAGACAGATGAGCGGGTTGCAAAGCCATGCCTGCTAGCTCTGCCCTTGCTGTCACACTTGCTGGCCATGCCTAGAAATCTATGAGATCTATACTTCGACTGCGGATTGCATTGGAGTCTGTGTTCGGTCCAGGAGGTGCAGACTGGGATCTACCCAGTCTGCACCTCCTGGGCTGAACATAGACTCCAACGCAATCCGCAGTCGAAGTATGTATATTTCCAAACTTGCAATCTGATTAATTACGGTTTCAAAAAAAGTGTGGTCGACAGCATACATACATTTGAAAAATGTGCATAAAAATGCTGACTTTTGAAAAACACACTTGTCAATGGGATAAGAATGTGTACATTTCAAAGGTGCACACAACTGATGCATACATTTGGGAAAATTCGCATGAAAATATGCACAGATTTTTGTGCAAAAACCAAACAAAGCTCACAATCTGATACAGACACAAGTCGAAATGAGCTTTGAGGTAGAATCTGGAGAACTTTGACGACCTCATGTTTTGCTTGTAAGCACATTCCTAGCCATGCCTGTAGCAGCTGTGTAGTTGGCAAGTGTATGAAGATGCCCTACATGTGTTCTAATTCTAAACTAATATATGCTTCCATCAGCATTTCCATGTAAGGGGAAATCCTGAGTCAATTAGGATTCCCTCTTGCATGGAGCTACTCTGAACATGTATGTTAGTGCACATGTAGGGCCCCCTCACACACTTGCTGGATGCACCAATGGCAGAGAGCATGGCTGGCAGCACATTGGCTGTAGGTGGACCAGCCTCACAAGTCCCTTACACATGCTTCCATGTGAACTGCCCTAAAAGATTCTTATGTCCTCTCTCCAGCTCAGCCCTGCCACCCATACAATAGCTTGCAGGTATAATCCAACAAAGCCAAATGGGTCTCTGAAAACCATCTGGGCCAGTCACCAAATTAGCAACAAACAAAACTTTTAAAAAAAAAGCACAGAAAATTTCTTAACTTTCCAAGAATTATTAGGGAACTCCTTAGCAAACAGATGCTTTGCAGAGAAGCCAAAGTATAATTTTCAATATCCCAAAACTTGCAAATTTACTTTAAGGCCCTAAAAACAAAATACCACAATGAAGCTCGATCTGCTGTATGAAGCATTCAGCATGTATCTCAGTCATCTACTGTCTGTTCCAGACTCAATGGCGAGCTGGTTCTTTAAATTGAGGTGAGGGGCACTTTTTCTCCTCTGACTGGTAACAGATATATCATTCAAGCAATTGAAGCATGTTTTAAAGGGCCATTAAGTGCACACCAGTTTTCAACACCACTATCATCCACAACTACTGTGATTTGGAATGCAAGGAATTTATCTTTGGTAGGACTACACTGGCATCACTTCAGGCTGTTCAGTTTAGTTTGTACAAGGGGCTTTTAGTTAAATGCAGACTGCTTTCCCATTGCTTGTGCTTTTTGTTTTGTCCTCCAAGAACCAGTCACATGTTTGAGTAATCTCAACTTCCCCAGCTGCAGCCCCTCCTCAAATTATGAACCTTTCCAAGAACTGTGGGGTGATAATAACACAGTGATCAATAACAGAGCAGTCGGGCTCTCTGCACACTGCTTCCACCTCACACCTGTTGTCCTTTCTTTTCTCACCTCTTCTGGGCCTGACACAGTGCTATTAAGATGAGGAAAAGGACCAAATATTGCTCTGCACACTTAGGATGCAATCCTATGGCCAATAAACAGAGTCTAGACGGCCACAGGAGAGGTCGGAGTCCCAGCTCTGACCTTGGAAACGCACTCTGAGGTCGGAGCGAGGCCTCCAACTTCAGAGCACCCTCCCTCTGCCCTCACAGCCAGTGCAGAAAAAACCACCACGATGGCTGCAGCTCCAAGTTTGGAAGAGTGAACTTGGAGATGGCATCCTGAGGGCATTCTGGGGGGCAGGGAGGGGAGGAGTAAGGCTCCGCCAGCGTATGATGTACCCTTGCAGCGCCTCAGCCTCCGCTCCTCAAGAGCTGGGGCAAAAAGACTTAGATGGCCGAAATCAGCCATCTAAGTCTTTTGCAGGGTGGGAGGAATGCGGAGGCCTCCACTGGATGCCTGCAATCCCCCGAGTTCAGAGTGTTACGGGCAGTCACGTTGGACTGCGCTGCCAATCTATGTGGCCTTCGTGCATGGATGACCACAGGAAAATTATAAGGAGGCAGGGGCATTGCTAGGTCTGCGTAGGGATTTACAGATTTTGTTAAATCCATTCCATCTGTGTTTCGTGGTTTGTCAGTCGTCTTCTGTTCCATTGTCCACTCATTCATGCTACCGGATTTTTTGTACAAGAATTTCATTCATTCGCAAATGCACATTTGTGCTAATGTGATGGGGGGGGGCTGCAGCTGGGGAAGAAAGGTGAACTCTCCCCTTCCCGTATGCTGCAAATCTGCCCCCCCCCATCTCTCTCTGCATGGCAATTAAGCTTAGAAAAAAAAACTGTTTCCATTGGTTTGGGATGATCTGCGGCAAGGTGCAAATTAATTGAAGAATTTATTTTAGTTGAGAGTATTTGGATGAGAAATTAATTGGCTGGCTTTGTCTCCTGTGAAATTTAAATGAATCCTTGTAATTATTTTCTATATTGCAAACATAGATATAAAACGATAGTGCTCTTGTGGAGCCAGTGTGGTGCAGTGGTTAGAGTTTTGGTCTGGGACTGGGAAGGTCCAGGTTCTAGTCCCCACTTGGCCATGACGTTTACTGGGTGACTTTGGGCCACTCACTGACTCCATTAAAAAAAAAAGAGTTAAAAAAAGAGAAGAGAAGGATCATGTACACTGTGTCGGGCTCCTTGGAGGAAAGGTGGGCTATAAATGTAGTCACTAAATAAAATAAAATATGCAAATTTTATACAGATTTATATCCTATGGGCCTGGGCCCCAAATCTTTTATGTGCCTAGCAGCTCCTTTGTAAGGAGGTGCCATGGTAGAGCTTCTGCTTGCTACCTTTTTCTCTCTCTCAGCAGAGACCCATCTGTGGTGTCCAATACAAATATCTTCATTGGTGCTCTGTATTTCAACCGCCCAGAATAAAGTCCTCTTTCTTATGCCACCAACATCTGTAAATCACATCTGGGATCAGACTTTTGCCTTTAGAAATGTACTAAAATATCTCTAGAGAATTCCTCTACTCTCTTTGCTTTCTACCTCAGCTTACTGTTCTTCACAGAGGATTCCATCAGAGTGACAGAGTTTCCCAAACTTTTAATGCACTAGGATCTTGCTTGGCCATATGCAAACAGTGATACATTGGACCATCTTTACCCAACTTGGTGCACTCCAGATATTTTGGACTTCAACTCCCATCACCCGAGTCAGCATGGCCAATGGCTAGGGATGCTGGGAGTTGGGGAAGGCTGTGCCAGACTACTAGATTTATATAAGCAATGGACAGAAGTGATAGGTAGAGGGAGAAAACAAGGCCTGTGCAGATATGCATATGAAAGCATCAGAAATTTTAGATTTACATAGCAAATATACATACAGAAGCCTCTGAGGTCATGGAAGGCTTAACCAAAAATAAAAAAGGGGTCTTTAGACTTCTTGAGCTAATAAACGAAATGTATCTCCCTCTTTGTATATTTTTCTGAGTTTCTGTAAGTATATTGCTATGTACATAGGTATGGGTATGAACCTACCCATACATTGTGATCAACATCTGAGGCCCTCTTCAGAGTGCCTCCTCTGAGACGAGCGAGGCTTGGAGGACAGCAACAAGGGAGAGGGCCTTTTCAGTGGTGACCCCCAGATTGTGGAGTGTTCTTAGTGAAGACCTCCTGGTGCCAACATTGTCATCTTTTTGGCATCAGCTCAAGACTTTCCTCAACTCCCAGGCATTTGAAGGCATATGGTGGGCTTGTTATGCATCAGTTGCTTTGATTATGGTTCTTACTGATGTTTTTGTTGTCTTTATCATGTTTTGGTATTTTAAAGAAAATTGTTTTTAGCTGTTTTATATTTTGTGTGTTTTAAATAGTATCATTGTAATTGCCTTGGATCTGTTTTAAGAGGGAGGCATCTAATAAATAATCGAAAACATTTCCATATATGTATCAGCACAGGCCCTGAATCAAGCCCAGAGGCATCCTGGATTCCATCGTTTTTCATCTCAGTTCTGATGATACATGCCTCACGGGTACTTTCATGTGGGCAGCTACAGTTTCTTCCATTCTATTTACCTCCTTTTGCATCCTCCCTCTTGGCTTCTCATGCCACGTCCTCCTCTAGTCAGGCACTGCATTTGGGGAAACACTATAATTCTGGGATAATACACTGGCAAATCAGCCTTACAGTTTCCCACTTAGTGTTTGGTAATCTTCCCATATTCTGATCCAATCTACAAGAGAATGAAAGCAGCCCACATAAATATGATGTGCCTTGTACAGAAATGGGAAGAAAACATGCCGTTCTGCATTTAAAACACAAAGGTGGAGGAAACCTTTCAACCTAATTGAAGATAAGTTGAGATGTTTAGAGCGACGGATATTTAAAAAGCAAAGGAGGCTGCTTTGTGGTAATGGTGTTTTTTGGGGAAAAGCAAGATGTTTTTGGGAAAACTGACATTGGACTTTTTTTGGAAACAAGAGCTGGGCCGGTTGCAAAACACTTTATAGCTTTCCTTAAAAGTGTGAAAAGAAATGTTTCTTTTCCACAGAAAGTTGGGCAGAGGCTGCAATATTTTCTGAGTTAATCAGATGAGTCTGCATCTTGTAAGGGGAAAAATACAAACTTGGAAGTAAACATCCTACTGTTATAATCACCTCCCATGCCCTTAGATTTCCTAGCAATGCTTTTCATTCTGAACTTCTCTCTTTTTTTGCACCTTTTCCAACTGCTAATGAGAGCCTGCCTGTGTGTCTGTCATTTCTACTTCTAGTCCATTCCCTTTCTATTTTGCATTCCCTTAGAGGATTGCCTGCCTTCATTACTGAATCCTCTTTGGGCATTTACAGACAGCTCTACCTACAGACACCGGAGGCAGTTTTGGTGCTTTCTATTTCTTCATTCCAGAATCCTGATCCACATGACTGATGGAGACCAGTGCAGGATACATGTAGAATGTGCAATACCTGTCTATTCTGGCACACCTTTGGTGTTTCCACTTGTTCTACTAGGCCCAACTAGGTGCTAGGGTGGCCACCTATGAATTGCAAAAAAAGAGAGGACAAAAGAGGACACAGATTTGCATAATATTTGCATATGCTAATTTATATGTATATTCACAAATGTAGAAATTATTCTTATAATTCAAGTTGAAATACAGTACATCTCACCGTAGTGTGGAAGACTGTGACCAGGTGTCCTGTGTGCCACCGCTCAGTCCCCGCTCAGCCATGAAGCTCACTGGGTGACTTTGGGCCAGTCACTGACTCTCAGCCTAACCTACCCCACAGGGTTGTTGTGAGGATAAAATGGAGAGCCGCCTTGGGTTCCTTGCAGGAAAAAAGGTGGGATATAAATATACTAAATAATAATAATAATGACATGGATCCCGCTGGAGAAAGCATGGATGTAGATGGAGAAACACTGCAGTCATTTGTGGAAATTAAGGTGCTCCTGCAACGTGGACAAATGTTTCCATCGTTTCAATACCCCGCCCTTCTGGTACGCATCTTATTATAGGGACTCAAATCATAAGGCATTATTCAGTGATTGGGTGGGGGCAGTTCTTTTCCTGTATTTCTGGTTTGTTTGTGTTCTTAGAACAGTCCATGCTGGTCTGAAAAATGTATGCGAAAAGGTTTTACCTGAGAGTCTGACCTCGTACAGAGCCAGAAGACTGCAAATTTAGCTTAAAGCCCTCTTTGAACACTCCCATCACAGGTTTTATGCCAAACATTAATCAGCTAGACTGGAAAATCTGATTCTGAGAACTTAAATTCCAGTGAACTTTTTTTCTCTCTCATTCAAAAGCATAAAAAACAGGAGTTGGACACCTGGCTAATTAAAAATCATTTCCTGGGGTAGTCTGGAATAGCTATAAGGAAAAAATGACTTGCTTAGCTGTTTGTGGGTCTTTTTGTTATCAAAAAAATCCTATGCGTTTGTGTTTTCTTCTGATGACCCAAGCATCTTCTTTTTGGTTTGAAAGGTACTTTTTATGCCAAGGCTCAGGGGGAGGTTCAGTTAGTAAAATTCTAAGATTAACTTATGATCTTGGTGGATTTTTGTTTGTTTGTTTCTATAGCAACGTTAATGCTCTGGGAAGAATACATTCATGAATAACTTCCTATTACTGACACAAATTCTAGAAGCACAAATTAATCCCATGTTAATATATGCTTGCGCTTTTTCATTGACCTGAAATGATTCTGGGCCCACTAAAAGAACTTGCCTATCTTCAGACATACAGTAAGTACTTGTACATCTCAAGGTATTTTGTTCTGCTAAAATGTGACTGGGTTTGCTTGGGCAACTGACATGTTTGATAATCTAGGAACCAGGGATGTTGAAGAGTCCTTGGTTTCGAGTCACGAGTCGAGTCACGAGTCTTTGGACCCGAGTCTCGAGTCCGAGTCCAAGTCCTTGGTCCAAAATGGTGACTCACGAGTCCCGAGTCACTCCCAAAGCTGACTCCACGAGTCCGTATTAAAATCAATGGGTTTTTTCCCCAACAAAATAAGGCTATTTCAGATGTGCCTAGAATTTATTTAAGCCACACAAGTGTGCCTTTTTATTTCAAAACTCTGCAACTGATTTTGGCAAGAACAGACCAGGCAGACAAACCCAAAATAACCAGACAGGCAGAAGAGGCAGGGAACTCCAAAGCAGGCAGGCAGATGCCTTTGTCTTGAACAATTCAAACTGTGGAGTTGGTTAAGAAGAGACCAGGCAGGCAGAGGAGGCAGGGAACCCCAAACAGGCAGGCAGAGGCAGCCAAACCCAAAATGTCTGAAAGGTTGCATTTTAGGAAAATGATTTTAAAAAATAAACTTGCTGTACTTCCTAAAACCTATCCATGTTGCATTTGAGGAACACGATTTTGGAACACGAATCCTTGGTCTCGAGTCCCGAGTCGAGTCTCGAGTCCCATTAAAAATATTGGGATACAATATTCGATACAAAGGGGGGACTCAGTCCGACTCACGAGTCAAGTCCTGGAGTCCGAGTCCCCATCCCTGCTAGGAACATAGGAAACTGCCAGACCATGGGTCCATCTAGCCCAGTATTGTCAACACTGACCGGCAGGGGCTCTCCAGAGTTTCAGGTAGAAGCCTTCCCGAGCCCTATCTGGAGATATGGAGATTGAACCTGGAACCCCCTGCATACACATGTGCTCTGCCTTGGAGCAGTGTCTATTCATACTGAAGCATCCCTCAGTACTCTATATAGTGCCAACCGCAAAGAGAAGCATGGGGAAAAAACTGCACTCCAGAAGTGTCCCATCAGAAAAAAGGAAGGCAATATGGAGCTGGTGGTGTGATAGAAATATCATTGTTTGTGATGTGCATTTTCATGTCACTTCCATCTCTATTTGTAGACTTTATAGATTTTTCTAGAACTTGATAAGCCTGCAACCCCTGATTGACCAGAGACACAAACATGGGACAATAAATGAGTGTGTATAGGGATTGGGCCCACTGGTGCTTCAAAAGAGCCTCCTCGGGTTGTGGAAATAGATTCTGATTCAGAAGACGAAGAGGAGGGGAAATTCGATACTGAGGTGCAAAGGTCAGCCGAATTGCCAAGCAAAGAGGCAGGAGGGAGTCAGTTAGTCCCAGATACGGTAAGAAACCAGGGCAACTCTGACGAGGAGCAGGAGGGGGGAATGGGTGTGACCCATCTGAGAGTGAGATGTCAATTAAGGAGGGAAGATCAACGAAGAAGTATAAGACGTTCCAAGCAGTAGGCTCTGAAGCAACATGAACCACCTTGGGGGCTGGCTTTTAGTGTTTTGAATATGAGGTGGATGGAGACAGTTGTGTGATTAACACACTCAGTCTGAAATCAACTTTCTTGCAATGAGGTTGCATTTCCTTAATGAACTGATTCTATAGAATTCTAACACAGCTTGTTTCTTTTGTTATTGAGTGCTGCTGCAGGAACATAATAAAGCTACTGAGCAGAAGATCAGCTTCTGTGTATTCCTTCTGAAGGAGTGGGAGAGAGGCGGCCCTGCCCCAGACAGTGTGCACCTCATAGATGGTGAGGGTTCTCTCATCATACCTTGTTCTACTTCAGAAGTGCAGAATGTTTGGCCCTCCAGATGTTGTTGGACTTCCATCATCCCTTGCCATTGGTTATGCTGGCTAGGGCTGATGGGAGTTGTAGTCCAACAACATCTGGAGGGCCACATGTTTCCCACCTTTGGTCTACTTGCTGCAAGATTGACTAGCCACATGCATGCAACAGTAAAAATAATGTAGGTGTCACAGTACTATAGTATACTAGCCCTCCAGATGTATTGAACTGCAACTCACATCAACGCACAGGCATCTATGACATGCTGGTTGGGGTAATGGGAGTTGTAGTCCAACATTGGCCATGTAGGCAGAGGATGATGGGAACTGTGGTTCAACAGCCATGTAGGCTGAGGATGGTGGGAATTGTAGACCAACACATCTGGAAGGCACCAGGTTGGGGAAGACTGGTATAAGGGGCAGGGGATCATCAGACTCATGCATATTTATAATACCTTTCATGCCAAACCTATAAACAAGGATAGTTAATGTGCAGTGTGGTTTGTATTGATGTAGCCATAGTAGAATCTTATGAAAGGAAAATAGGGGAGATCCATTCCATACTTTAGCATGCAGCCATAATCTTAATGAAATACTTTTCTACCCTATCTCAGGTGCATAAAATTATGTGGATGAAGCTGATTCTCCATGCTCGATTACCATTTTAAAGAGGCTGCATAGATGATCTGCCTCCAGAAGGCTACATGATTCATTCCCGATAGTGCCAGCTTTCCATCCATCTGTGTGCTATGTACGTGTACCAGTTTTGTGTAATGAACTTTTGTTGCATTTGGAAGCTACTATTGGTGTTGCAGTGCTGACCCATTTTGTGTGTGTGGTCATGAAATGAATGCATCATCGTGGACTATGATGTGTTATGCTTTGGAAAAGACATCTTTCTGTGACATCCAAAGCTTTCTTTTGCCATCATGGCAGCTAATGGGATCAGGGTGTTTGTTTGCTGCCCTTGGCCCATATCCCTCACCTAAAACTGGAGAGACGATAACCTGCCACACCGTGAAAATTGGAAGGGGGAATTGTTATATATTGTTATATGGGGAAACATAACAATGGCCTTCTCTGAGAATCAGAATTAATGGGCCATTATCAGTATGATGGTCAAGCAGCAGCTCCAGTGTGTGAGATAAATGGTATGATTTTGCATAGAATCTACCCTGCCTCTCTGTATGTGGCTAGCATGTGCTGGAACAAGTGCCCTTAAATATAATTTGCATGATTCCTTATTGGGGATGGAAATGAGTTCATTAGACTGCTTCTAAATGCAGGCTAATTGAGGGTTTAAATTTGAAGACTAATTTGAAGGAGGGGTGAAGAGTGAGACTTGACGCTGAGGAACTTAATAGTGTTGTAGAAGCAGTAATGCAGTTGGTTGCTTGAGGTGTCTCTTCCAAATCTATTTACATTCATGGCACACTGGGGAACAGCTGGATCTATACAATGAGTGGCTGTTCTAGCTCTGTTTGCAAACAAGGGTGAATATCTTTGCATGTTCTATGCCTACCTGTAGATTAGGATTACAGTATGAAAGACAGATCTGTACACTTCATTATTTTTACACATATTTGTCTTCATGTATAGCAAGACTTGTATCATTCTTCTCCATAAAGATCTCTGTAAGAATTACAAATAAAAAACATAGGGCTAGTCTGAAACTTAATAAAATGAAATCAATTGTGACACCCACACACCCCACACACAAATTTACTGACTTCTTTCAGATTTCATAGATTTCATAGATCATAGAGTTGGAAGGAGCCTACAAGGCTATCGAGTCCAACCCCCTGCTCAATGCAAGAAACTAGAGGAGGGGTCTCCCATCCAAGTAATAACCAGGCCTGACCCTGCTAAGCGATCTCCTTTGTATATTGGTATGAAATCAATATTACATACAGAATCATAGAAATCATAGAATTATATATGTTTTTCTCATACATTTATCCACTGGAGTAAGTACTTGCTAAAAGATGACCATTAAAACAAGTTGTGTGATTATGATGATAACAACAACAACAACAACAACAACAAGCTCAGACTCCAGAGATAGTTTGTTGCATTTAGCTGCGACTAACTTAAGCCCCATTGATCTCCAAAGTATTTAGGCACAACTAAGATTAAATTGGACTAGGGTTATTCATATTTCTCATTTTCTAGGCTGGCTCTTTTATATGGGCAATCCAAGCAGTTGCTTGGGGCAACAATATATCTAAGGGCATGAAAAATAATCTGCCAGCTGAGCATTGCATTCCAGAATGTTTTGTAATATTGCTTTTGTGCAACCCTCAAAAGCACACACAATCAGACCCAGTGTCAGCACACAACATCCTTGGGCAAGTGGCCTGATGCTTGTCCAGGACCCCCAGCCCATGGCTGGTAGCCATTTTAATTTCCCACATTGCCCTGGAGTGATGCTACATTAGGGGCATTACGAAAAATTTCAATTGCCATGTGCTAATTGCCACCAGGTAAGCTCATGGCCAGGGGCCCACCAACAGATAAAGGGCCCACATGAGGGCACTTTGTGAGGTCCACCCAGATGTGGAGCCAGTTCTGCACACAATCTAAGAATTGTAGCCTAGCATCCTCTGTCTGTAACATCTTTGTAATAATGATGAAGTGTGTACATGATCTGTCTTTCATACTGTGATCCTAATCTGCGGGTAGGCATAGAATGTGCAAAGATATTCACCTTTGTTTGCAAACAGAGCTAGAACAGCCACTCATTGTTATAGATCCAGCTGTTCCCCAGTGTGCCATGAATGTAAATAGATCTGGAAGAAGCACCTCAAACAACCAACTGCATTACCTCCGCTTCTACGACACTACAGTATAGTTCCTCAGCGTCGAGTTTCTCTCTTCACCCCCTCCTTCAAATTAGTCTTCAAATTAAAACCCTCAATTAGCCTGCATTTAGAAGTGGTCTAATGAACTCATTTCCATCTCCAATAAGGAATCATGCAAACTATATTTAAGGGCACTTTCCAGCACAGGCAAGCCACATACAGAGAGGCAGGGTGGATTCTATGCATCATCATAACATTTATCTCTCACACTGGACAAATATGCTTCAGAACAAACAAAACTACTTTTGTCAGAACCCCCAGCCATTGATCCAAATATACATACTTCTGCTGACTTTTAATGTCAGATTAGATCAGAATCCTTATTTTTACAGTCTTCAATTTGAGAGTAAAATGGTGCCTCGGGAACTTTATGATGCCTTCCAGTTTTTATAAGCTATGTAAGAATTTCTTGTATTCTGCTTCCCAGAGAACAGAACTTTCTGAAATGGCATGGTAAGCACTCATTCCAACAGCCTCTGCATTCCAGGAAAAGATCTCTCTTTATTGAGGATGAGCTAAATAAACAATGACAAGAAGAAATACATTCTGTTGAAAAGAAAAATGTAGTTTTTGTGCAGTCTGGCACAGCAAAGTCTCATTTAATTCAGTCAAATTGATAGGAGTTCAATATCACTACATTAATATCATTCAGGACAGGGCTTAAGGATTCAGTATCTAACATCCAATGATTTCTGAAATGCGCGCGCGCGCACACACACACACACACACACACACACACCCCTCAGATCAGATCAGGTGATGCACAATTCTGGTTTGTAACTTCTATGCTGATCATTTAAAAAAGACAACCATATCAATATTTTATGCACTTTGGATACCCTAGTCAGCAACTAGTTTTCTTGGAGGGCCAATTCACAATGTGAGTGAGGGGTACCTCCACCTCCACCACCAAAGGTCATCTGCCAGGAAGTTCAGAGTACAGAATTTTCTCCTCATCACTTTTCTCTTTAGGTTAGCAACTGAGTATCCAGGTGACATTTCTCAGGGACTGGTATTTGGCTGAGGAGAATCCTGTTGCTGCTCCGTAGATGTTCAACTTGTTTTGTACACCCTCAGCTATTTATTTATTTATTTATTTATTATATTTTTATGCCGCCTTTTTTCCTGCAAGGAACCCAAGGCGGCTTACACAATCCTCCTCCTCGCCATTTTATCCTCACAACAACCTTGTGAGGTAGGCTAGGCTGGTTTAATGTTCCTGTTAAAATAGAATCATAGAATCATAGAAAAGTAGAGTTGGAAGGGGCCTACAAGGCCATCGAGTCCAACCCCCTGCTCAATGCAGGAATCCAGGTCAAAGCATCTCTGACAGATGTCTGTCCAGCTGCACCTTGAATGCCTCCAGAGTGGGAGAGCCCACGACCTCCCTAGGTAGTTGATTCCATTGTCATGTGGTTTTCACTTCCACTATTTTTTGGACCACTATCTGCTTTGTAGAGGCCCTGCCCTATTGCATTTTGAAAATGTCTTTCCATGACCCAGTGAGTATTTTGTTCTAGTTGATTGCTTAAAAATATTTCATTTCCCCACCTCAACGTTGCTGTTGCTTTGACTTTTATATGTAGAATCTACTTGCTTTTCCTTTCTTTTCAGTACTTAGCAGAAATCTATGCAATAACTTTATCTCATTTAGATTTCACCCCTGAAATCTTTCTGCTCTCAAGTGCTTATATGAGGGCTTTCAAGGGCTTAAAGATTTTTCTAGTCAATTAACTGTGCTCTGTAACTAATAAATGAACCAATTATTCCATTAAAAAACTCAATACTACAAAAGTTCCTCCAATACAACACACAATCCCGAATCTCATTCTTGTTTATTCCAGCTCTGAAAGAGAACTCCGGTTTAGCTGTATTATCCTTCTTCATGTTTTAAACATATCTTTTTCTCACTAGTTAACCCACATGCTCTACAGTCATGAAATCAGACAGCAAATACATTCCAGCAACAGATAAAGAGAGAGAGAGACTGTAAAGGCATGTTCAGATCCTTGTGGCAGATGTGGGACAGTGTTAATTCATACTGATTATTAATAATCACAATCTTAGAGTGCAACCCTATCATGCTTAGACAGAAAAAAAGTCCCACAACTCCCAGCATTCCCCAGAGCACAAGAGAAAGTGCTAGGGGTACCGTTGCCACAAGTCTCTTATCCATGCAGCGTTTTCCAGAGCAAACTACAAATGGGACAAGGTGCAAGAGTGATGCCAACAAATACACATGTAAAAGCCAGCATGGCTAAGCTTCTCAGTAATAACGCACTTGTCAGAATATCAATAGGGAGCCTAGTTCCATATAGGTGTGTGTGTGTGTATATGTTGGGGCTCCGTACAATCTTCACTGGCTCCCAGTTTGTTTCTGGGCCCAGTTCAAAGTGCTGCTGCTGACCTATAAGGCCCTGCACTGCTTAGGGTCACAGTATCTGAAGGAGCACCTCTTCCCATGTATTCCTACCTGAGTCCTGAGATCATCATCATAGGCCCTGCTCCAAATGCCTTTGCATGCTGAGGTACACTGCGCAGCTACTCTGGAGCAGACTTTTTCAGTGGTAGGCCCCCAGTTATAGAATACCCTCCCAGAAAAGTCCGCCTGGTGCCTATTTTGTTACCTTTTTGGTGCCAGGAAAACAGCTTCTTGATCTCTCAGGCCTTCTAATCCTCTCTATCTCTGCTGTTATGCTGTGTTTTAAGAAGTTTGGTCTTTATACTTTCAGTTCTCTTCTGATTCTTGTTTCTCCCCTCTGCTGCTTTTAATTGATTGTTTATTATGCTGTTTCCAGGGATGTTGAAGAGTCCTTGGTCTCGAGTCATGAGTCGAGTCACGAGTCTTTGGACTCGAGTCCGAGTCCTTGGTCCAAAATGGTGACTCACGAGTCACGAGTCACTCCCAAAGCTGACTCCACGAGTCCCTATTAAAATCAATGGGTTTTTTCCCCAACAAAATAAGGCTACTTCAGATGTGTGGTTTAAATAAATTCTAGGCACAAGTGTACCTTTTTATTTCAAAACTTTGCAACTGATTTTGGCAAGAACAGACCAGGCAGAAAAACCCAAAATAACCAGGCAGGCAGAGGAGGCAGGGAACCCCAAATCAGGCAGGCAGAGGCCTTTGTCTTGGACAATTCAACTGTTGAACTGGTCAAGAAGGGACCAGGCAGGCAGAGGAGGCTGGGAACCCCAAACAGGCAGGCAGAGGCAGCCGAACCCAAAATGTCTGAAAGGTTGCATTTTAGAAAAATGATTTTAAAAAATAAACTTGCTGTACTTCCTAAAACTTATCCATGTTGCATTTGAGGAACATGATTTTTTCTAAATGTTTGGCCCCCATTCTGGAACGGTGAGATCTCATCACAATTCCACCCTCACTGAACACCCGCTGATGAACTTGCTGGAACCAGAAACACACTCAGAGCAGCCACACAGAGTAATCTCAGGTCCTTCTTCTGCCTCTCCCAAGTACGCAACACATCAATCAAAATAAATCTTGACACACTGTTGGGGCTGCACTCCTGGTAGCCGTCCATAGTGGCTGAGCAGCGGCACACCTCGCTTCCATGCGCTCTTCGCCGGCAATCACGCTCCACTCCTTCTGGCACAGCCCAGGGATGTTGAAGAGTCCTTGGTCTCGAGTCCCGAGTCGAGTCTCGAGTCCCATTAAAAATATTGGGACTCAAGTCCGAGTCGAGTCAGAGGGGGGACTCAGTCCGACTCACGAGTTGAGTCCTCGAGTCCGAGTCCCCATCCCTGGCTGTTTCTGCCTGTAACATGGATTTTGGATATCACCTTTGCTTTACTGAATGTCACCCTGAGATCTTTTAGCTCTAGAGCGACTAATACATTTTGGAAACGAACAAGCAAATACATAAGATCTACTCTATTTCCCATTCACCTCCCCCTCCTTCAATTTCTGTTGCTTTAAAAAAAACTTAGTCACACAGGACCACTCTCAGCAACCTCCCAGGAATCAGAATCTAACAAAATGAGATTATGGCTATTCTGCTCTCGCTCTCTCCTGCCCTGTCCATGTTTACATACCAGCACTAGGGTTGACAAACAGCGCACATACCAATGGTGATGTATTATAGCTGACTGTCCAGTTAGGTGGCCTTACGTAGTATTACGCACTTAGGTTTGATCTTGTGAGTTGCTGGCCCTCTGGTGCAGCAGCTCAAAGCATCAGGCACCAGCCTCACTCAATAAGAGATCTGTAAGTTGAGGTTGACACCACCATGGTTTTAAGATGACACGGTTAACTTACTACTATCACATGAAGCACAGCCTGTATTATGTGGATGCTTACATCAAGCACAAGTAATTCTCAATCGGGAGTTGTAGTAGCACATGGTGAGTGTAATGCTTGCTGCTGTGAATTTTGTAAAATGATGCCACAGGAGACTGAAGTGTATGGAACAAACGTTATATAATTCTGTACAATGCTTTCTACAACTGATTTAAAAATGGCTTCTGCTCAAGGTTTCAATTCTCTGCCAGCGTTCCTCAAAACACCTTCCCTCCATGCAACTCAGTCATGGAATTCTTCCGTTCCTACTGCCATTGCAGCAAGCTGATCGGAGTTGTAGGCCAAAACATCTGGGGAGCCACACACCATGGTGTAATCCTATACATGTCTACTCAGAAGTAAGCCCCATTGAGTTCAATGAGGTTTACTCCCAGGTAAGTGCGTATAGGATTGCAGCATCAGTGTTGTGCTAATATTTCAACTGTACAATAAATGGAATTGTGCACTTTAATACTGTTTTGGTTCTGTGTTGCACTTCCTCACTTCAACATAAATGTTAATCTATATTTAATTTATTGGATTATATTTTGTTACAGTAATTCTTCTCTTTACATTTCTACATGTATTTATAACTCAGTTTTTTTAAAACAACAACATTTTTTGGTTTTTTAAGTGCATATATAATTTATATGCACTTATCAAAGAATAATGGCAACATACATAATTAAATAAACTACTTTTCATCCAGCTGTATCAATAATAATAATAATAAATAATAATAATAATTTATTTCTTACCCGCCTCTGCACTCAGATCGAGGCGGGGAACAACCGTATGCAGGTCCTTTCTCATTGTGGGCATGATTTATGACACCTTCCTAACACCTACGATTTGCCTTTTAGGGCCCAATCCTATGCAATCCATCCTAGCTGGGGGCATGCTGGGAGTTGCAGGACTTCTTTTTCTATCTAAATATGCATACGTTTGCACCCTTAATGAAAATCTATTTTTGTCCATTTCTATTCTGGGCATTGTTCAATGCAGATAAATTTTATATTCTCCTCATGTGCCTGAGTGTGGGAAGAGTTTACTGCATTTAAATAATGCCAACACCATTGATTTGAATTCAGATACTTAAAGCCAAGGTTATGCTTCACTGCTTTGTGTGGCTGTGGGTCGTTCCCAGAGTTATTACTACTGAGTGGCAGGGAATTACTCCACTGTTTTGGTTAGATGTGACTATGACCCAATATGACACAAGATCAATTCACATGTTGATTCACAATTCTAATTAGCAAAATGTGATTCCTCCTCACACACATACAGAAAAAAATTATGCTTAAAAAAATAATATTTTTCACTCAGTTTGTCACTAAAAGTAGACACTCTAAGCCTCATAATTCTATGCCTGAGTGAAAAGAAGGGGCCTTTCATAGGAAAGTACATCCATATGGAGTCAGACCATATGGTCTAGCCAGTTTAGTATTGTCTCCAGTGGTTCCCTACCTTGTAGTCCTACAGATGCTGTAGGACTACAACTGCTATCATCCCCAGCCAACATGTCCAATGATCAGGGATGATGGGGGGTATTGTTCAACAATATCTGGGGACGCAAAGTTGGGAACCACTGGTCTCCACTGACTAACAGCAGATCTCCAGGGTTTCAGACAGAAGTATTCCCCAATCCCCAGCCCTTTCACTGGTGCAGTAGTTTAAGAAGTAGAAGTAGTAAAGAATGAAGTGGGTATGATTTCTATTTGACGATCACAACCCTAAAGTATATTAATGATATAGGATATGAGTTGTTTCTACATTGTTAGTGAGATAGGACTAAATTGATGGGCAGGGGCATCCTACTGAGGGCAGGAGGAGTGTGGAAGATAGGATTGCCACTGTGCTCCCCTCACCCTCAAAAACATTTGGGCATCTAAATGCTTTACACCTCCTGCCAAGGAGGAGAGGCCGAGGCACCACCTGGATTCTGCGGAAGCTGGCAGTGCCTCACTCCTCCCCTCCCTGCCCTCAGGAACACGCTCCCCCATGGGGACACTGAAGACAGTCTTCCGTTCCCAGCTGGTGAGGAAAGAACTGCACACTGGCTACGAGTTGGGCGGGGATGGGCGCTCAGCAGGTGGACTGTGTGCTGCGACCTTGGAAGGGATTTCTGAGGTCGCAGCGGTGACTATGCCCTATCCTATGGCCCCCCAGACAAGGTCAGAGGGACATAGGATTGCATCCTTAAATACTTTAATTTAGTTTTTGAGCAAATTGCATAGCTGGCTGATCCTATCACAACCAGATCAACTACATTTTTTAAAAAAATCATCTTGCTTCCATCCAGATTTGATAATCAGGCCCCGGGTGGTTTCCTAAATAAAGGGAGGTAAGAAGTTCTGTGGCCCTGATTCTCAGCACCTTTGCATCTCCTATTCACTGCATGGTCTATGCTGTGTTTCAAACCAGTTATTTAATCTTTGTCTCCTGATCCTGACATTTTATCATGTTTCCAAAGACTGCTCTGGAATATTACTTTTTAAAATGTTCATTTTATTTTACTTAATTCTAATTTTTTAGTCTTGGTCTTGTAGTTGTTGTAGGAGGTAAACTAAAAGGATTCTCAACTCTGGGAAGAACATTAGCTAATCTGAGAAGCACTTCTAAAGAATTCAGGCAAGCTTTAAATGAGATTACATTGAGATGCTGTTTAAAATGGGTTAAGAGACAGCCGTGTACTGAAGCATTCCTTTACAAACACTTTAGTGCATGTATCCAATAAGTATTTCCCAATCGGAGGGTAAATCACTTAATTTGTTTCCTGGTAGTGTTTTCATAATGTCAAGCTGCATCATTACTTCCCTTTGAAAAATCTCTAGAAAGAGTGTCAATGCATTCCGATAAATCTGAACATATAGAGCTCTATTTGCTGCAGTCTTGAGGAACAATACAAAATGTCTGTCTCTCCTCATCTTGCCTGCCCACAGAGCACTGGAATGCAAATAAGTGAAACAATAATTCAGTAGTGAGGAGTGGTTGGTTCATCATCTACTGTGCATGGTGTTAATTGGTGATGGGCAAATTGACCTCACCATCATTTGTAATTTTCTCACCAACTTGCGAATCCTGGGGCAGTATCCAACTGTGTCATGCCATTAGTGCAAATGATGCTGCAATACGAGAAACTAGCTTCTGAACTATGCACACGGGGAGAATCCAACTAAAGTTGTTTGTGCAAGCAGTTGTGCAACAGCTTCTGCATAACTTTTGTGCAACTGGTTGCACATTACAGTTGTGCAACCCACTGTGCAACCGGTAGGGATGTGTGATACTGGGAATTCTGTTCTGTTTAAGCCCGATGGGATTCTGCAACATTTCCGTTCTGGTAAGTGGTGGTGGACTGCAGTGGATTTCGCCGCCCCCCCCCATTTCCAGAAAAGTGTTATGCAATTTTTTCATGTTCCTCCATTTGCATAAATATGCAAATTTGGGGGGGGAATCTTTAAATTTGCACAAATGGTGTCATAATTTTTATATGTTTTTTTAATTGATGATCTTGTGCAAGTGTGCACGACTGCAAGTCCGCCTGTCTGCTCTGTAGCCCCGCAGGCGCAGAGGCATATTCCCCTCTTGTAAAAATGCTTGTCAGTTTCATCCTCTCTGCACACTACTTCATGTAGCCCAGCAGAGCCATATTCCATACTTGTCAAAGAACTTGTCAATTCCCACCCACCCCACTTCGTTTGGGAAGTGCCAATACCTATTGAGCATCAAAGTTCACTTAGTAACACCTAAGTAAGACAGTGTCTCTCAGACTAACCTAGCTTGTAGGGCTGCTGTGAGGATAGGATGGGCTGAATCCATGGATAATCAGTGCATCCTGCCCTGAGCTCTGTGGAAGAAGGAGGATACCAATGTGATTTAAAAATAAATAATGGTATCCTCTGGTAGAATGGGAACAAATTTGCTTGTATGCACATAGACTCTCTATAGCAGGTCCAGTGAAAGTTCAGAGGTCAGAGGCAGAGCTCATGGGTATGATCAGACCCACCCCCAATTCATTATCCCAAGATTGCCATCCACGCGGACAAAGAACACAATGGGAAAAATACTTTAAAGAACACAATGGGAAAAATGTGTTAAGGAATCCCTAAAATAGGGACCCTGTTTTTAGAGCTGTGCACAAATGGCCTCTCAAAATTCTCCACCCTACTTGTGGGCAGAAATATTAGGGGGACAATTTCAGTGAATTTCTCCAGGGGGAGGAGAGCTTCTCAACCATTTCTCACAGGTAGGGCTCACCATTGGCAGGGGAAGTAGCACAGCATCTTTCTTTTTTCGTAAGTGTTTTGGTTTTGTTGTGCCGCCACTGCAAGTGGCAACAGCACCAACTGTGTTGGCAGGCCGGCCCCCATTTTGCATCCACCACAATGCAGGTATGGGGGGGGCAGTGTTGTGTCCGGCTCCAGAGAAGAGGTGGAGCTAGTGCTGAGCCAAAATCTGCCCTCCAATTTCCTGTAAGTTTTCTTCGCCCATGAAAGACGCTTTCATTGTTCTGCCTCATTCTCAGGGTATTTTCTGATTTATTTTGATGGTGGTTTTTTGTTGTTGTTGAGCTTATCTAATCACTGTGAGGTGGCTGAGGGTGTGATGTGTGTTTTCTTTCCATTACACATCTCTCCATTGCTCACAGAGCCGAATGAGAGGAATTACCTCATGATGTCTTCCCCGGGCTTTAACTGAAGTGTGGGAAGCCAAGGAGGTTGCAAGCTGCAAGAGAGATGATTGTACAATGAAAGAGAGGACACTCATGCGTACTCCTCTGCCACCTCATAATTAAGGTACCCCATTACCCATAACTAAGGTAACCCATGAGAATGTCTTCTCATTTTCTTCTCTGTATTTCTTTTGGAAAGCAAATTCTTACCTAGAAAATGTCCAAAAAAATGTGGGAGAAATTTTTGGCACAGTACTACCTGGTTTATTAAGGCAGAAAACCTTAAAACGAAATGAAAGACAATTATTATTGTCAGCACAAAAGGTGATCCTGTGTATAATACTTGTACACTTGTTAATTAATCTAAAATCTGTTGTGTGTGCATGTTTGTGTGTATGTGTGAATATTCCCTAAATGTCTGTGAAATTTGAATAGGTTTTCAAAATCTTGATTGCGCATTGCTGAGAATCAGCGGCTTGGATTTTTTTAAAAAAATTGTTTTCATTCTTTTGCATCTGTTCAAACAGCTGTGGCTGTGGTGCGTGGGAGAGGGTGGGGCAAGTCATTGGCAGTCTTTGTAAAGAACAAAGACCAGCTGTCCTGCTAGGATGTGGTTCTGTTAAAAGGTAGTTGTCATCTTCCCACTGGCAAGAGAAATGAGGGATCCAAAGTCACCCTGAAGCCAGATTTCCTGTGCTGCAGAGCTCAGGTCTAGAATCAGTGCTGCTACTGAGTCACTAGGCTGGAAGATGTCTACGAGCAAAGCCATCATTTAGGTCTGGCTCATAGTGACTTTCAGTGCTTGAGGAACAGGAAGGTCAGGTATGGTACCACACATTCCTCCATTCCACATCCTCATGGCTGTGTGTCCTGGAATGTTTGGAGCAGTGCAAGGCTTTCCCCAACCTCTGATGCCCGATTGGTCCGATGCATTGTAAGCTACCAGTGCCCCCCCCTTCGAAAATGTCAAAGAGTGGAACAAAATTATTGAGAAGCCTACAAGATAACAGAATCCAGCAAACCAGGGGTGAGCAACTTTTCAATAGGGCTTTCAGCCAGGATAAGAAACTGAGGCAGCTTTGGTCACCTTGGTGGATGACCTATGCTGGGAAGTACATGGGGAGAGTGTGGCCCTACTAGTTCAGTGGTATCCTTCTGGACCACCTGGCAAGGCTGGGTCTTGGAGGTGCTGTACTAGAAGGAAGGTAACTTGTACTGGAAGGAAGGTAACGTTACCTGAGTTCGATAATGGGTTGGATGAGGGTGAACAAACTGGCATTAAATCCAGAAAAGACAGAGGTGCCCTTGGTCAACAGAAAGCATGACTCAGGGACTGGGATTCAGATTGTTCTGGTTGGGGTTGCCCATCCCCTAAAAGATCAGGCTTGGGAGTGCTGTGGGATCCTACGCTGTCCCTGGATGTTCAAGTGGCAGTGGTGGTGAGGAGTTTATTTGCAAATGTACATCTAGTGTGCCAGCTGTAGCCATTCCTGAGTCAGTCTGATTTGGCAAGAGTTATCCATGCCTAGGTTACTTCATGATTAAACTACTGCAATGCACCCTACCCCTGAAGAGTGTCTGGAGGCTTCCATTGTGGCAGATAGGCTGCCAAGGCGGGGTGTTGGAGAAATCTGCAATAGACTCAAATGAGTTCGAATTTCTAAGAATCCAACCTGCAGATTCCGCAGTGGGACTGGCTTTTTCTGAGTTGCACAGATTCTGCAGACTTGCGAACCGTTTTTTATATTTTACATAAATTTATGCAAATATAGTAAAATAGACCAAAATGTGCATTTCCCCCATAGGCTAAAGAGTGAAAATACACAATTTTTTAGGAATTTGCATATTTTGGGGGGATTTGTGCATTTTCGGGAGTGTAAATTTGCACTACTCCAAATTTGTGCAAATGCGTACGAACGGGTTTTTGCAAAATCCAATTCTGTCAATGAGCGGACAATGGAATGAAAGCCACCTCACAATCTGCAAAACATAGATAGAACAGATTTTTCACCATCCATACATCCTTACTGGAACCAGTGCATGGTATTGTGATCATATCACCCCAATACTGAAAGATCTGCTTTGTCACCTCTGACCCTGACATCATCCAGGATGATTCTTCAGACAAAGAGTATATGCTCCCTGTGGCAGAGTGTATGCTTCCTGTGGGGCCCTCTGACTTTAGCAAGACCTCAACTACCTTACCTCTGACATCAGTGGAGAAGATGCATCGGGCCCTTTAACAACAGAGGACTCTCGGTAACCCCCAGATGGAACCCCTGAAGACTCTTCCTCATTCATGGTGGCAGAGGAGGAAACCAAGTGCCCACTCAGCCCTCGAATGTGCCGGCTCCAGAAGGTGGAGGCACAGGCTGCCACATGGGGATGACACATGTGCTTCAAGACCTATAGTAACCAGACTCCTCATGAGTAAGACTCCTGCCAAAGTGCAGAGGACTTGCAACTGAGCCTTGGGTGGTGCTCTGGAAGATTTGGCTATATGAGCTTCCAGCTGGAACTTAATAGCTGCTGGAACAATATCTTATTACCAGTTCCAGTGCCTTGAACCCTTGTTTCTCTGACTCTGCTCTGCGACTGAACCTCTGAGCTGCTGACTGTAGAGAGAAAGTCTGACAGAACACACTTCACCCACCCATCACCTGCATAATCTCTGCCCAAGGTAGAGGAGTTCAGTCCCTGGCACGTATTTACATCTAGATAGTTTTACCATGCACCCTCAGTAAGTTGTCAAGTCTGGGACACACATTTGCATTGGCTTCAATGGTCTTCCCCCAAGCATTTTCAAGGGGCTGTCAGTGTCAAGTACCCTCAATCACCCTACAAGCACCCGCAAGGAGCTATAAGCAAAGTGGCGCTGAAGAAACTCAGCACCCCCTCCTGACTGGTTTGTCCTGTCAAACAAAGGGAGGGGTTGGGAGATGAGAGGGAGGGGAGCAAGCGAGGGAGTAAAAACAACAGCCTAGGCTCCATTGAGGTTGTTGGGAACAAGGTGCAAGGCAGCATGGAGCGGGTCGTCGGCTCAGGCCAACCCGGATCATCAACCCCCAAGCAGACCGCCTGGGTACTTTGTCATAAGTCCATCTGAGTTTCTAGTGTTAGACTAGGGTAGATTCTTCAGTGTTAGACGAGGCTAGCGTAGGTTCTTTTTTGTTTGATAATTCTGTCTGTGCCTAGCAAGCTTCAACTCCTTTTGTGGACTGCATTCCTTGGCTGAATTGATTATTTACTACAACTTTCCTTATCTCCCTGACCTGATTCACTCAATTAAACTCTGTAAGTAAAGTGAGTTTCACTTCTGACTGAGCGTAGTTTCGTTCTGACTTGGTGCTTGATTCAGTTTGTTCAACCTAATTTGACCAGAGGAGCGTGAAAGGGAGCTCTGAGCTGTCAGATTAACTGCTTAGCTCCCGGATTCGTGGTAAAGGACCGGCGGTGGTCCTTCACACTGATGTCTTGACTCTTGCTTGACTGCTTCTTGGACTGCATTTATGTTTGACAGCTTACATGCATTTGGACCTTGGCTGCACCTCAGACCTTTTTCTTGGAACTGTCCTTCTTGCCTGGTAATACTGAGCCTTTCACCCTTGCCTATCTACTGACCACTCCTGCCTTGAACTTCCCTGTTGATGGACTGGTACCATTGTGCTTGACCTTTTGCCTGTTTACTGACTTGCCTTTGGATTTCCCCCTTAATTTGCCCTAGCACTGAGTCTGACCCAGCCATAGTAGGACATGCACTGGTTGCCAGTTGCTTTCTGGGCTCAATTCAAGGTGTTAGTCTTAACCTTTGAAACTCTAAATGGCTTAGGGCCTAGCTATCTGAGGGACTGCCTGTCTCACTGGGGCAGTTTGCATGGCACGAGACTGTAGGTTTTGGGTGGTTTGTTAACCACCCCAGCCACCCTCCTTGACCAGGTTCGGATGTCACAACAAGCCACAGCCAGCGAGAGTGATTTGGTAAATCTGGCAGCATGCAGAACCAGCACATGTGGGTGTGGTTAACAAGCAACTGTGGCTTATTAACCACTCTTGTGTCATACGAACCTGGCCACTATGAACCTGCTGCCATCAGGAAGGGGGTCAAGACACATCTTTTCCATGTAGTTTTTAAATTTGTTATGGATTTTAAGTTTTTGCTTGTTTGTTTGTTTTAAGTTTATGAACCTACTAAGATAGGCAGGAGCTGCTGTTTTAAAGACCCTCTCACTTACAGAGGCCCGCTTGTCAGGCACGTGGGAAAGGTCTTCCCACTGTGTTTCTCCCAGACTCTGGAACACACTGCCATTGGAACTATGGCTGCTCCCCACTCTCTCTGCCATCAGGAAGGGGGTCAAGACACATCTTTTCCATGTAGTTTTTAAATTTGTTATGGATTTTAAGTTTTTGCTTGTTTGTTTGTTTTAAGTTTTACTGTGTCTTTAATTGCAATTTTTATTCTCTGTTTTTATTTATTTTTGTAAAGCACCTTGATGGGCTTTTCCAGAAATGTGGTACAGATATGTTTAAAACAAATTAAATAATAAATATTTTGGCCAACAACTCTCATTAGCCCTAGCCAGCATAGCCAATGCTGAGGGATGATGGGAGTTGTAGGCCAGAACATCTGCAGGGCCACAAGTTGCCCACCCCTGCAGCAAACCTCTACTGGATTCAAAACAACGTTAGATGAGTAAGAAGTCAAAAATCACTTTTGAGTGCTAAGTGAGAAAACAATCTCTTTATCTGACCTAGAAAGAGATCCCTATTTACTTTATAGGACCGAAAATAGAACCCTGTTCCCTTGAGCACAAACTGCAATTAATGGACCATTTCCAGCCATGGGGTATAGTCTGCCTTTCTAACCATCATCTAATGGACCAACAGAATCACAGTTACCAGATACAAAATGTAATTCACGGCTGGTCGTGTATAATTGTTTAGCAAAAGAAACATTTACTAGCATAATGCAACCAATCACTAAACCAGTTAGGCATAGGTATTGAGATTTTTTAAGTTGAAGGTTCTTGCCAGCTCAGTTTATTTGTAAATAATAGTATTGGAAAGCATATTTGCAACACAAATGTTTGCTAGGGTTTCTGTCAGCCTAGCTAGGTTTTTAGTACTTGGGCCAGCTGCCAGTCTGGGAGTGGACAAACTGGTCCTGAATCTAAGTCAGCGGTGGGCAGAAAGAACATAATCAAATGCTTTGGACTTTAACTTCCAACATTCCTGACTGTTGGCCATGCTGGCAGGGGCTTCTGGGAGTTGAAATCCCAAATATCTGGAGATCTACCTTCTGCCCACCCCTGGTCTAGGTGACTTGTGTGTGCTAGTTCAGTCCTTAGTGTCACTGACCCATTTCAGTCTTTCATTCCACTTATAGAATGAATGTGCATGGGGCAAGGCCGTCCCAAGATGTTTTACTGTCTGAGGCAAAGGACCAGAAGGACCCCATCTCACCCCACCCACCCACACTATTCCATGTACAGAAACCAGCCAGACTGGCAGTTGCATCTTTCTTGCACTCTGGCTGCTGATGGCGGCAGGATAGTTTAGGGGGCTGTGTTGTATACATAGAGCTCTGTTTGCCCCCAGAATCTGTCATCTGAGGCAGCTGCCTCAATCTGCCTAATGGTAGGGCTGGTCCTGGCACGCGCTGAGTGGCAGGCGCCTCCCACTCCCACCAACAGTGCCGAAATAGAACTCCCACACATACCATTTTGCAGGGTTCCCAGCTGTGTGGACAGCCTGCAGTTATGCACATGGGGACTCCGATCTGTTCAAGAATTCGAATGAAAGCACGTGGGCTGGGGGTGGAGCCTGCTGCTGCCATGAGGCACCTGTTCATTAAATGCACTTTTGAGTTATTTTAAACTATTCTAAAGGGCTCACATCTGTCCTTTCCCTTCCTTTCCTTGGTCTGTCCCCCCTTTCCCAGAGCCCTCTGCTCTCCTAGGGTTGGACCCTTGCCGGGGGGTCCCTATCAACTTAGTTTGCGTCGTTCAGTTTTAAAGTCCGCCACACACTGACAGCGCAAGTATAAAAGGGGAACCATGTTGAAGGTGCTCACAGAGCCAAGACTGTACTTGTTAAAACAAGGCCATGTTCATCTGCCCTCTCAAAAATAGCACTTTTGTTGCCATAGTGATGCTTCAAAGCTGTCCAAAATGTATTCTTAGGATGACACCCAGTGGCCAGGTCAATTAACAGCACTGCATTTTTCTGTAGCTGGTCTCCTATATGGCTCTTCCTTTTCTTATCAACACGAATTAAAAACGAACAAACCCCCAATATATTAGAGATGCATGGAACTGTTCTGAGAAAATTCAGAGAAAATTGATCTTACCTATTAGCCAGCTGCAAATTCCTTCTAAAATTCCAAAGTGTCCAGTTTCTCCAGATATTTTAAAAATGGATCGAGCTTGATTATCTTTTCCTTTTTTAATCACATGGGAGTCCACCCCCCACCATCCCCACCAATATCCATACCAAAAGGAAACAAATATTTCTGCTTCTTCTGCTACAACTTTCCCCAAGCTGGCAGGCTGGGGCTTTCTGGGAGTTGTAGTCCAACACATCTGGAGGGCACCAGGTTGGGGAAGGCTGTGATACTACATCCCAAAAACAAAAAGCATCTTGCAGGAGGAGAAATCTATGCAGAGGGAGAGACCCCACATACATGTGCACCAACAGACAAGTGAAACCAAACATAGTTTACTTTAAAAAGCAAACATCGTCGTATGGCTTAGAGCAGGAAAGTGGCTGCATTGCACCTCTCACCTCTGTCATTCTAAAGCAGGGGTGCACAACCTTTTTGGTCCTGAGGACTACATGTGATGCTGGCTTGAGCGGGGGAGAGGCACATGCATGTGCACACAAGACACAGTTATATACAGGCATGCACACATGCAGACATCGTAGTGATCCTGATACGGATTCTTCTTTCCTCACTGCTAGCAGTGATGGGAAAAGAGTGATCTGTTTGAGGATTTCTGAGGGAAAGGAGTGGAGAGTACAGGCAGTGTGGAAATCAGAGGCGGGAACGTAGCGTGCGGGCAGGTTCAGAGGACCCTTGGGGGCCACAGTAAAGGCCTTGAAAGGCTGTGGGTTGTGCACTCCTGATCTAGACTTTCATGGACACAATTAAAAATTAATTAGCTCCAAGTGGATGTACAGGTAAATCAGGTTAAGAATAATTTCATACTTCCATAACAACTGAAGAAAATATCACTTTGAGCAAATAAGCAATTAATATACAGAATAAACACATATATAGCCTTGAAATATTTCTTATGCTATTCTAGGAGTTCTAGGTGACTATATATTCGAGGAGAGCAGTATTCTACTTCATTACTATACAGTAGTACCTTGGATTACGAGCATAATTCGTTCCAGAACCATGCTCGTAACCCAAAACACTCGCATATCAAAGTGAGTTTTCCCATTAGAAATAATGGGAACTCAGATGATTCGTTCCACAACCATTTAATCACTGCTTTGCTGGCTCCTTGGCAGGGAGCCCCATGGAGGGAGCCGGAAAAGCGGAAAAGTGATTAAATGCTTGTGGAACAAATTCCCAGGAGCTGGCACGGCAGCGAGAGGCACCCGCAGAGCAAGCGGCCGCGCTGCACCGTGCCTCCACTCGCTCTGCGGGCGCCTCCCGTGCTGCCATGCCAGCACCCGGGCTCCCGGCCGCGCCTGGCCTCCGCGCAGCTCCATGGCAGGGATCTGCATGGAGGGCAGGCGCGGCGCTGCCGCTCACTCTGCGGGTGCCTTGTGCGCTGCCATGCCAGCTCCCGGGCAGGGAAGCGGCACGGCAGCGCTGAGGCGCCCGCAAAGCAAGCGGCCGCGCCTGCCCTCTGTGCGGCTCCCTGGCAGGAAACCGGCAAAGCACTTGCCGGCTCCCTGCCAGGGAGCCGCGTGGAGGGCAGGCGCGGCACAGCGCGGACGCTCGCTCTGCGGGTGCCTCGCATGCTACCATGCTGGCTCCCGCTCTGCGCCAGCTCCCGGGCGGCTCCACATAGCATGGAGCTGCCCGGGAGCCGGCAGCGAGTAACCCGGTGTGCTCGTTTTTCAAGACCTTGCTCGTTCAGCGAGTCAAAATTTTTTTAAATTTTTTGCTCGTCTTTCAAAATGCTCGCAGACCGGGTTACTCGTAATCCAAGGTATTACTGTATTGCCTTGTTCTTACCTCACAGCTGCTGGACTCACCCCCAACCTCTGTGCACTGAGAGGGAGACGAGAATGAGACTTCTCTGCACATACAGCTGTGCCACCTTGGGGGCTGGGGATTATCCAGTGGTGCCACTGTGCTAGCGGAAAGGAGCTCCAGCAGCCCGTCCCATTCTGGAAATGCTAGTTTGAGCTAGTTCCCGGGGTTGCTGTAGCAAGCGCTAGCTTCCCGTTGTGCTAGTGGTCGCTCCTGCTGGCGCTGGGTTGGGCAACGTGTGGCCATCCAGATGTTGTTGGACTTCAACTCCCATCAGCCCTAGCTAGCATAGCCAATGGTGAGGGATGATGGGAATTGTCAGCCAAAACATCTGGAGAGCCACCAGTTGCCCACCCCTGTGCTAGCGCAACGGGATGAACACTGGTGTGCAGCCTGCTCTGGAGCTTGCCTACTGACCCTTCCAGCACAATCCGGGCATGTATAAGGCCCATTCTCACCTTCCACTGAATGCATGGAGGCTGGGAGCATTGTCTGCAGGGAAGGCGAGAAGAGGGCTATTAATCAACCCATCCAAAGAAAAGGCGAACCCTGCAGTAAATGTACATAGCAGCATGCATTTTTTAAAAATATGCTTTTTAAAATAAATCCAGTTCATTTGCCCTCCCGGATAAGCTATAGTTCTTGTTGTCCAGCTATTACCCTGCTCATGAGGCGCTTATATGTCTCTCCCCTCTAGGACTGCAGTGTGCAAGAGCCAGTGTGGCGTAGTGGTGAGAGTGTCGGACTGAGAATCAGGAGATCCGGGTTCTAGTCCCCACTCGGCCATGAAACTCACTGGGTGACTTTGGGCCAGCCACTGCCTCTCAGCCTAACCTACCTCACAGGGTTGTTGTGAGGATAAAATGGAGAGGAGGAGGAGGAGGAGGAGGACTATGTAAGCCGCCTTGGTTCCTTGCAGGAAAAAAGGCGGGGTATAAATATAATAAATAAATAAATAAAAAATAAAAATACTGTTGCAACTTGCAAGCAACTCTACGTAGGGTTGCAACTTCAATTGTTTTTAATGGCAGCATGGTTGTGCCCTAAATGTTTTGTGCAACACTTATTGCAGATGAATTGCTGTAAAGGAGGTGGTGGTGGGCAACAAAAAACCTTGTGAGAAAATATATGTACATTCTTTAGAATTACCTTGTATTTTATTGCCGCTTTCTTCTTGGAAACGAAGATATATTTCATTGTAAGGGAATCGATGCCAGCCTTCTTCCTCTACATTGATTTCCAAAGGTTAAAGTCTGAATGACAAGATTAATTTTAAAAGAACTAAATGTAGATAAGGAGAATCAAGTCCATCATCTTGCACCTTCTGTCCCCATACCCCTCTTAGTTGGCTTGGTTTACACTCTGGATTCATTATTTCATATTGATTGATCACATTTTTATCCTGCCCATTTTCTAGGGTGCTCTGGGCAGTAAATATTGCTCCCACCACCACCACCACTTTATCCTAACAACAATTCTTTGCAGAAGTTAGGCTGAAAGAGTGTGCCTGCTCCAAGGTCACACAATAAGCTTCACAGTTAAATTGGGATTTGAACCTGGATTGCCCTGGTCCTGTACTGACATTCTGTCTACTGCTACAACAGTGCTGGCCTAAAACATTTTGCCACAAATGGTTACCCTCTCCTGCTCACTAGGGGCCATGCTTCAGACACGAATTCCTTCCTTCATCTATTGCCAACCTCATGGTGTCATCTGAAGCAAGTCAATTCAGCCTGCTGCATTAAGACTGGCCCCGTACCCTACACTGGCTCTTAAATGTAATATCAAGTCTATGGGTTGTATCCAATGGTGTCATTCTGCTAGCGCAAAGCTTCTACAGCTTGTGGAAACCCCTGTTTCACGCTTGTGCAAGTGTCAAGTCCAATATTTTGATTCTGCTTGGGCAAGCTATTGCACAAGATGTTTCACAAGCTGTCCCACATAAGGCATTGCATAAGATTCCACAAGGCATTGCACAACTCATTACAATTTCATTAGGACAGGTGTTGCTTGGACTACCGTAATTGTACTAGTTCTGCTAACAGTTGTGCAGTTGCTAGTGGAATGCCAACTCTTGTAATTTCTCTGCTAGTATAACCCTTTATGCCCAATATCCAGTCAACACCTCTGGAATGTGAATATCAAGTATATATATCCACAAATACAGATTGATCTGCCTTCTCTCTCTCTCTCAGGTAGATTTGCATGAGAAAGACGTATACAAGGACATGTCTTCTCCCTATTTCTAGAGAGATCAAGGCCTTACATGCAGAATTTTGAATAGAGTTACTGATATAGATTGGCTCAGAATTATGGTTACTGACCATTCTTGACATAGATTGATGTACATAGAATTCAGCACAGCAGGCAAAATCTCAGCCAAATTTAATGAACATTTACAGAGCCTGATTCTTTTTCTGGGTGGGGTGTTGGGGACCCTTTTCTCAACATAGCTATGCAATTTTATTTAATTTTGGAGACACTCAGCTATGGAGAATGTAGAAAAACTAAAACATTTTGACTTGCAATTGTATCACGTATCAGGCACAAATTATATATTCAGGCTGCACTCCTATGCAGACTTAATTGAGAGTAAGCATCATTGAACTCACAGATACTTTCTTCTGAATAAACAGGCATAAGAATGGGTGGTACACTTGCTTTAGTGGAGTCACTTTCAGGGCAATCTTCTGCTCTATTTCCATAGTACTATAAATCTGTCAGTGATCAGACGATACCGTTAGCTTCATAAATTCTAACTTACCATTTTTTCAATATTAGCTTTACTCTCTGAGGGGATTTTATCAGCCATTCCCTAGTTTTCTTGACCAAAGTGAGTGAAGAAACCACTATGCTACCCGAAACCTATAAAATTATATATATATATATATATATATATATATATATAATTTTATTTTAAAATATTATACTCTGCCTTTCTACATTATACCTTAGGCAGCTTACAAAAATTAACATCACAATAATATAATGAGCATTGTTGGTGTATGGATGTGGTTGGTTTTCAAATATCTAGTAAAATGCAAGTATCTTATCACAGGCCACTAACAGAACGGCCCTGAATCTTCATGTAGACTGTTCTTGTCTACACTCTGAGCCCTGCCTGCCATGCCTCCACCACCCTGGACCCCCATCCTGGTATATTCACACTAGGGATGCAGGCCACAGGCAGCACTCTAAGGCCTTTACTGCACCCCCCCCTCCCAAGGATGCTGCTGATCCCCACTAGATTTACCCCACCAATTTCCCCACCACTTGTACTCTCCACTCCCCCCCCCCCAGAGATCCTCATACAGATCACTTGTTTCTCATCGTTGCTAGCAGTGAGGAAAGAGTGATTTGTATCCGGACCTCTAGGATGTGTGTATTTGTCTATGTCTCTCTCTCTCTCTCTCTCTGCACACATGTGCATGTCTGCACGTGTGTGCAGGGCAGGGGTGGTGCTAGGTACTGAAAAGATCTGCAGCTCAGACCCATAGGACCAACCCCCCCAAAAAACCCACAAATTTGCATATGCTAATTGACATATGCTCTAAAGTGTGTGTATCTTTAAAGAACCCTGTCTCCTAAGGACACCTCTATTTGTAAAAAGGGATGTCTGGACAGGGGAGAGGAGGGCATTTGATTTCAGAAAAAAGAAAAAAACCTCAGGCAGAAAGCTTGGGGGGGGGCAGCAGGAGGTGAAGCACATGTGGGCAAAATGCCAGCTAATGCAGGGGGATCAGATACAACAGAGATCATCAGGGCCCCTGTACCTTTATTTCAGAAAGTGCCCATGGACAGTAGGGTGGTGGGGCAGATGGCCTCCCAGAGATTCAGGGGTCCAAATGAAAGATTCGGGGCTCCAGCCCTAGTGGGCCACCCCCTAACACCACCTCTGTGTGTGTGCACGCACATGTGCATGTGGTCCCTGATGCCTGAGTCAGCATCACATGTGGCCCTCAGAGCTGAAAAGGTTGTGCACTCCTGATCTGCACTGATGGGGAAGATCCTGCCAGTGAAGAAGGTAGGAGAACAAAGTATCACTGTTGGTGTGTAGTCTGTAGTCTGGGTGTGTACATAATGCCAGAGCCATGGTTATTCTTCAGTGTTCGTATAATGCGGACACAGTGAAATTGGGCAAGCCTTTAGAAGCTAAAGAAGAACACTGCAAAAAAAGTGGCATTTAATTTTTTTAAAAAACAACCTTAGGATGTACTTTATCATGCAGGATATTTGCAAGGTATGCTATGTTAACCTAGCATGATATGTCTGAAGACAGAGCCATATCTATGCAATAGTATCAGGAAAAAATGATTCGAATTTGTCATGTCCTAGTCTAATTTTTGTTGGCTTTTACAATGAATGTTTCAAATGGTCAATCTACTCATTGTATAAACTTGCTTACTGCAGAAGTAATGTAAAATTCTGACATTTTTTGGTCATTAAATGTTATTTTATGTTATTTTATTTCAAACATGAAAATAATTGTGAAATTGGTCCTCTTGATTAATGCAAACCATTAATGAATATAAGGGCAATATCCAAGTCAACATGCGTGTTAATGACATTGCTCTAGCATAAGGGACCTCTAGTGCAACACCAACAGTCTTAGCTAGCATGACACTAGCTAACACCCAGAAAACCCGTTGTGCCAGCATTGGTATTACGCTAGAGGTCCCTAATTATTTACATTAGTGCTCATGTTGACTTGACTGTATATAATCCTAGAACTCCTCACTTTGGTGTCCCAGCATTCTTTACCAACAAGCTTGTGTTTAAATTATGCTCTTTAAAAGAGCCATGTTTCACTTACATTTTCTTCTATTAATTGAGAACATCCTTATTATTCTCTACCACTGTGATCAGTCAGTGTTTAGAAATGGAAAGCCAGTCTGTTCATGAATCATCTTTAAACCCCAACATCAACTAGGATCATAGAGTTGGAAGGGGTCTGCAAGGCGATTGAGTCCAACCCCCTGCTCAATGCAGGAAACTAGAGGAGGGGTCTCCCATCCAAGTAATAACCAGGCCTGTACCCTGCTTAGCTTTCCACGCTCAGACAAACTGAGCCAGCGTGAGCCACAGGCCTGTATTCTATTAACAATATAGCCACTGCCTAAAATATGGTCTTATAAAAAGCCTAATAAAGAGAGAGACCCTCTGATGAAGTGAAAGCAGAAGCCCTTGTGATCAAGAGAGTACCATGTGTACAGTGAACCCATGCATCAGCAAGGAACTACTGGATCACACTAGTGTTTTGTGCTATTGTTGAAGTTCTACTCACTTCACTGGAACCCAAATGAAAAAGCACTGGAACACTTTCTGTTAGATTTATATTTTTACTTACCCTGGTATTACTCAGGGTTCTTCCTACTTATATTTTCAACTTTTTAAATATGGTGTCCTCTTTTTCCAAATGAGATAATAAAAGCTCTTTAAAAGGATTTATAGAATGTGAACAATATTTTTTTTAAAATGAATGACTTAAACTTAATAGGAATGTGTCAATGCAATGGACAGATAGAGAAAGAAATGAGTCATTGGTAAACATTGTAAATTATGTCTCCATAAGTATTCAAAGAACCACTTAACCTGGAAAAAATCCTCAGCACTGAAAAAAGAAAGAAAAGAAAACCCCAACCATACAAGTAGTATATTGAGTAAAATGAATTAGCTCATTCATAGGTCTTGAACTTCAAGCTTTTGGCTGGTAGACAAATCCTGTAATGCTTTGCCAGCTACAGTATACAACTTAAAACAAGAGAGAATTCCCTTTACTTTAAACTTACAATTGCCCTTTAACTCCCACCCTTCCTGTCACCTTTTTGAGTCAAAGCTTCTTTTTCAGCTTTATACAATGATCAGTATGAATGATGCTTGTAATTTGCAATTAGAGTCAAATCCACATTCCAACTAAGCTAATTAAGAGGAAAAATATGTGGGACCATTTTTTTATATATAAAGATGGACTTTTCCACTAATAATACAGAAGTCATTGGTAGTAGAGTGCAAAGTGCATCTCAGAAAGCTAAGTATCTCTAATTAACAGTTATGAAAATTTAGCACAATGCCCTTGTTTCTACAATGTTCGCTTTGTGGAAAACTAACAGTGCATAATTCAGAAGTTCTTGGAAAGGAGGTTGGAATTACAATATCCATTTATATTACTTCAGTTCAAAGCTTTTTATTTTTTAATTCTATTGTGTTAGAAACCACAAACCTTCCCAACAATACTGCTTGTTAATCCAGGCCATGATATTCAGATAGATGAATGAGGAAGATAATTGGCAATATTGAAAATGTTCCTCTGGTACTGCTAGAGAAGAGATACCATGAGAACATCCATAACGATCGACACCATTAGCCATACTAAAAATACATATTGTGCAGGATAAGTGATGGAAACCCCTCTTCCCGTTACTTCTGAGTATGGAAAGAAATAATATTACTGGATTTAGGCAATGGAGAGAGCACCAGTCCCACTGTGGTCTGTATGTGTGCGAGTGCATGAACAGAATTTGGGATCCACCTTTTTGGGCTTTGGGCACACTTGGCAATTTGAAAAACTGTCCCGGGCACCACCACAAAATGGCTGCTATGGGAGCTATGGCAAAGGACAAGTGACCTGCCCAAAAGACTGAGTACAGGGCAAAGGTGGCATCTGAGCCTCAACACACTAATCAACTCCTTTGAACCCACCGTTTTTAGCACAATCAGAAACCTGTTTCACTGCAAACTCAGCTATGGGTAAGAAAATGTGTTATTTATTTATTTTTCCAAAAGGTGAGAGGGGTAGAGAACCTTGGTGGGTGCCATGAAAGATGTTCAGGGGCATATTGGTGCCCATGGGCATCATGTTGCCTGCCCCAGTCTATATTTATCAAAGTCTCAGAAAAGTTATGATCTTTTTGAGTGCTGCATCAGTGAGAGAAAAGGACAACATATATCGCAAAAGCTGATGCCTATCCTTTATGAAATTCATTATCTAAAGAAGGTGGAAAGTACTCCACTGTCAGAACAACCTTGTGAAGAACATTACTTGAATGTCACCTAATTTGTTTTTTTCTTGAACAAACTGCATTGATAGAGTGCTAAAAGGGCCCTTGTAGATACTGAGAAGGAACAGAACTAGTCTAAATCTCTCTACCAACTAAATTAAAAATATTCCAACAAGATGAGGCATTGCAAAATATATATATATATATGCCAGGTGAATATTAACATTAAAACAGAGCATAACTACACATCATCATCATCATCATTATACTATTATTATTATTATTATTATTATTATTATTATTATTATTATTATTAATATTATTATTATTATAATATTTATAATATATTATATTATTATTATTATTATTATTATTATTATTATTATTATTATTATTACTAAAGAGTTATTGGAAGCCTACAGAAAGATGCCTATTTCCCATTTTGAAATTCATAATAATAATAAATGGTACAGTCCACTAGGGAATGGGTGGATGTGGCCCCCCCTGGCCTTTTTTGCCCCACCCCCCACTGCTACCAGGGTCATGGCAGGGCAGTGGTGGCAAACCCCCCCCCCAGTGATTTCCCCTCCCCTTTAAAATAAAAGACATGGGAACACATGTTTTGTTTTGAAGCAGAATTGCACTCCTGGAAGCTTCCGAGTGGTGTGATTTTTCATCAGAACAAGGTGCACGCTCTGTGTCTATCCTGTTTCAAAGGAAAATCACTGTTTGTTTGTCGGTACCAGCACTGCATTGCCAAAATTGGGTGGCAGCTTTGGCAGTGCAGTGGGGCAGGGGGCAGTTTTTGGGAGGGAGCTGGCCCCCAGACCCCTGGAAATTGCCCACCCCTGCACTAGGGAAATGCATTTGTTTTGAATGAATGAAAAATTGAACTGAATAAGGGCTATTTGGTTCAATGTTCATTTGTTCCAATAGATATAGATGGGGCTACCGCTTGGGCTCCCGTTCATACCCATTCATATTATCCTCTCTGAACTGGCTCTTTGCAGTGGCAAAAGGTGAGTTGGTGGCTGCTATTTTAGTTAGCAAAGTGATGAGAGGGGAAGGCACTTATGCATGACAGAAACAACAGGAGAGAGAAAGGCGAATCTCAGGTGCCTTCTATTTATTTATTTTATTATATTTGTTAATCGCCCATCTGGCCGGTCACCCAGCCACCTTTCTAGAAAGGTTTATCGTGCCCGACGCATTTCGGGAAATATGTGTTCCTTTGTCAGGGCCTGAAATTGAAATTAAACCATAAATTTCTGTGTTACTCCAAACATTCTCACGCAAGTGCATTGTATAATGTAGTCAGGACCGGTGCAGGGCAGTTTGGCGCCCTAGGCTAAATTATATTTAGCGCCCCCCCCTCATGCCGTGGGGGGGGCTCCGGAAAGCAGCCCTGCTCTGCAACCTCCCGCCACCGCCGCCACCACCGGACCCCCCCCCGCACGCTGCCGCTGCCGCCCCCCACCTACCTTCCCACGCCTCCTCCGAAAAGGGACCCCCGCACTCTGTTTTTGGCCGGGGGAAACCAGAGCAACAGGGCTGTTTAAGCCCTGTTGCCCTGGTTCTTCCCACCAAAACAGAGCGCGGGCGGGGCTCCGGAAACAGTGCGGAGAAGGTAGGTGTCGGGGGGGAGGCGGTGCGGAGGCGAAGCGAGGCGAGGTGGGGGGGAGGCAGCGTGGGGGGGAGGCGGCGCAGAGGCGAGGCGAGGCGAGGTGGGGGGGAGGCGGGGGGGAGGCGAGGCAAGGTGGGGGGGAGGCGCCCAGGCTCGGCCCCACCACTACTCTGGGCGCAATCCCCCGCATTGACCTGGCTTTCTCGGTGAGGCGGGCGGGCAGGGCAGGAGCGCGCCGGCAGCGAAGAGGAGCACAGCGTTCTGCGCCCTCTTCCGCTACGCGCCCTAGGCAACAGCCTAGTTGGCCTAGCAGTAGCGCCGGCCCTGAATGTAGTCCACTGTTTTCACAGCTTGTACCATTCATCAATAATTTGTTAATGGGTTCATTCTGTTAAAATCAAAATAAATAAGTTTGAAAATTAGATTTAAAATTCGGGGGGGGGAAACTTCTCATAAATAACACACACAAATAATTGTCAAAGCTGGAAGCCTGAGAATAGGATTAAAGCCTACATAAAAGCTATTGTATTAAAAATTAAAATTTACATTGGCAGTGTTAAAACATATCTGCTAATTACGTACATCTTTAAGAAAACCTTGAACCCTAAACGTTTCTTGTTAAAGTTGTGTAAGGTATTAATTCATGCTTAGAAACACATATTAGAAACATAGTGTGTTTGTATTACAAGCCAAGTTGCGTTGGTACACACTGTGTATGCACTGTAAAAATTACTTTAAATTTACATTTTTTGTTATACCACGTATAACAACAAGAAACATACACAGTATGCGACACTTCAGGAATTGTGTGTGTTGTGTGGTAGGTGCCATTTTTCCCACAATGCCCCAGAATGACACAATATCCAGGTGTCCAGGGCATTGTGGGTAGATAAAATTGTAGTCAACCAGAAGCCATGGCGAAGTCTGCACTGTAGTGGAGTCTTTAATACCAAAAGAAAATGAGTACTGAAAAGGGCAGGGGGAAATCATGTGCTAATTACAGTACATCCATCGGTTTTGACAAATTAATCATTTTGCTCATAATATTTTTCTGGATCCCACAATGTGAAAAAAGATTTTGCAACATGACCACTGCATGTTGTGAGGACTGTAACATTCCAGGGAGATATGTTTCCAAGGACATAGACTGGATGGGAATAGCTAGGCACAGGACTGGAAAGTGATAAATACGATGACACCGGTTAAGTGAGGGAGGACCTTAGGAAGGGGAAGAATGGAAGAGCTGGGGTGGGGGTAGTCAGAAGCCATGGGAGATATCCAAAAAGGTTCAGATCTGTGCTCTGCTGCCTCTTGTGCTGAGTTACTCAGGACTGCACACCAAATGGTTCCTTGAGCTATAATGTTTTCCTAGGCTTCAGAATGACTCCACCCACCTGGGTAGTCCATTGGTTTCTCCTGATCAGGTAGGACTTTTAGAGCTTCTGTGTCAGACTTGTTCTGTGCTTCAGCAACAGTTACCTTGGCCAGGCCCTGCTGGCTCTCTAGACTGTCTTAGGAGATACTAGCTGTATGATAAGTAGCTCGTCGTCTCATAGATAAATATTTAATTTTAATGTACTCTTTGAAAATTAATAGGTGTCTTAGCAGCTGTTTTGAGATCCCAGTTTGTATTCCCTACATGGCTATTAGACCATCAAAATAGTGCATATTGAGACATATATACACACATATATATTTATGTAAAAGTGCACAAAGCAGGAACACAAAAATTATAGCTGATACATATAGTCCTGGTACTAACCGGACCAACAGCCCAATCCTATGCAGAGTCAGGTGTATTTAATCCCAATGATTTCAATCCACTTAGGGGCACCTAACTCTGCATAGGATTGGTCAGCAGCACAAAGCACTCTAAGCAATACATTTACAGGATAACCTCTAAAAATGTGTTAGAGGCAGAGAACATACTGTTCCGCAATATTTTTATTTTCCAAATCAAAGCCATTTTTCTTTTAATTTCTCAGTCTTGGAAATATTTCCCATGTACTTTATAATTCATTTTTGACAGTTTTCGTTTCTTTTTTGCCCTCTAGAGTACAGAACTGCATTGTTCTGAATTCCCGTTTCACCTTTTTCTTCACTCAGATCTTTCACAGACATATATTTAACATGTTTTTATATCATACTATATGCACCAAAGGGCTTTAAACATTAAAGACATTCCAAGGGAAAGTTACAGTGTGAACATTGTTAAGTTTCTCCACATCCAGACAGCATACTAGAATAACAGGCTGCAACCTTAGCTACTGTGTGTAAGCCACTGCAGAAAGAGACTTTAAAAACACACACCAAAAAAACATGTTTTCACCTTGTCTTCATCTTCTAGACAGCCAATCATCTAGCACTTGGTCTAGCCTGGATCTTTATAGGAAACACATGGTGAAGCCAAAACCATGGTATGATTAAGCATGGAGCTGCAAAGTTGTCTTCAATTCAATTCCACTCTTCCAATGCTAAACAGAAATGGCATGGAAGTAAAAGTATTTGCACTAGTGTTGTTATTAAGTTTCATTGGTATATTTTTATTGCATTGAAGGTCAACTGTTTTCCTGAACTATTATAATATTGATCTATATTTATTAATTGCATTTTTCCCAGTAAACCCAAACAGCTATATGCATATCAAAACTTAGTTACTACACAATGAAATCTCTGATTCCCTCCCCCCCCTGGGACTATGCAACAATGTTTTCCCTGCCCCCCCCCCACGGACCACACAATGAAATCCCTGTTCCCCCCCCCTCGGGACTACGCAATCAAATCCCTGCTTCCCCTCTGTTACTACACAATGAAATCCCTGCTCCCACCCCAGGACCACACAATGAACTCCCTGCTCCCCCCCCGGGACCACACAACAATGAATTCCCTGCTGCCCCCTCCCAGGACCACACAATGAAATCCCTGTTCCCCCGCTCCCTGGACTACACAATGGCATTGCACGGATTGTCATTTTCCTATAGGCACTATTTGTTCGAAATTCCCCACCCCCCTGTGTATGCCCCGGCTGCAGAATCCCTGCTCCCCCCCCGGACTACACAGTGGCATTGCCCGGGTCGTCATTTTCCTATAGGCACTGTTTGTTTGAAATCCCCCCCCCCCCGTGTAGGCCCTGGCTGCAGTTCATATGAACATTCTGTTTGGACGTAGGAGAGATTTGCATATCTGCAGGGCCGGTGCTACCATTAGGCCAACTAGGCAGCTGCCTAGGGCGCAGGGCTAAAGGGGGCGCCAGAAATAGGGAGGGAGGGCTCAAGTGGGAGGGGTGGCGCTAAATATCTGATCTTGCCTAGGGCACCAAACTGCACCAAACTGCCTTGCACCAGCCCTGCATATCTGCCTCTGATTTGGGCCCCTATGCCAGTGCATACCAACATTCTAAATGCCGTTGGAGCTATTTGCATAACCGCTCCTGAATGGCCCCTGCATGCATTCCAAGTGACACCATTGGCTCTCATCTATTTTGGGCTGTACAGGCGTGGCGGGTTTTTTTTTTTTGTTTTTTTTTGTTTTTTGAGATTTTAACCCACCAGTCTTTGTCCTTGGGTGATGGGGAGTATGCGTGCCAAGTTCAGGGCAGATCCGTCTAACCAGGTAGGAGCCAATGTGACGCACGCGAGCCGTTCGGACATACATACGTACACACGTACAAGCATTCACATTTATATAGTAGATTTATACTTTCAAAAGAAATTACAGTAATACCTTGGATTGCAAGTAACTTGGTTTGAGAGTGTTTTGCAAGACAAGCAAATTTTTAAATATTTATTTATTTATTTTTTACTTGATATACAAGCGACGTCTTGCAATACAAGTACTGTAGTACGGCTTAAATTTAAAAAATCTGTACAATTTTTTTGGAGGGGATTTCGTTTTGATATAAGAGTGTTTCGGATTACAAGCACGTTTCCGGAACGAATTATGCTCTCAATCCAAGGCATGACTGTATAGCATATAATAATAGCTCTTTTTCTTTCTTTTTCCTTTCTTTTTCTAAGAGCATCTGATTTAAGACACAGAACATTCATGAGAATTTTGATTCTTACCAACTTACTTCTGAATCCTGCTCATTTTGACTTGAATCTCACATGGATATATTGGCAGAGGCAAATAATGAGAAGTCTACAGGGAAAATTATACAGGTGGAGCCATAATGCCTGACAATCAGAAATACACATTATGAAGATATTTCTGAGGAGATTTTACTCCCAAATCTATAATCAAGACATTTAAAGACAAATGAAATGTAACAAGCACTAGTGTCCAAGGTTCCCACTATCAGAGCTATATGAGAAAAAGCAATAACTATAAGAAATTTTAAAAAAGTAAGAAATGAAAAATTGAAAAAATTGAAAAATAACCCAGTGCTGTAATTCTGTACCGGGATACATGCAAGTAAATAACAGTTGTTCAGTAGCTTAGAGTGATTTCACTCATGTCTTATCCACATGATCCTGCAAATTGTATCCCAACTTGTGGATGAATCTATTTCTGGTCTGTATCACTTTCATTTGTGGTGGCCAGGTGTCCTATTTTACAGAGGACAGTTCTCTATTAAAGGGGCTGCTAGAGGACCATCCTCTATTTGAAAGCTTCTTCTATTTAATGGGATGTCCTGTCCAATTTGAGTGTAAAGATAATGAACTATAAGAGCTGCTGCCCATCAACAGTTAGCACCTGGACAGCAGATTTTATTTATTTATTTATTATATTTATACCCCACCTTTTTTCCTGCAAGGAACTCAAGGCGGCTTACATAATCCTCCTCCTCCTCTCCATTTTATGCTCACAACAACCCTGTGAGGTAGGTTAGGCTGAGAGTCAGTGACTGGCCCAAAGTCACCCAGTGAGTTTCATGGCCGAGCGGGGACTAGAACCCGGATCTCCCGAGTCACAGTCCAACACACAACAGCTCACCTGGTCACAGTCTTCCACACTATGGTGAAATCATTTCCCCCCCTGGAAGGAATACTCACATATTTCAGCTCTGTATCGAGATATGGATGAATATTTATTCATTTGGTCTTTCATTTCATTTACACATCTTGCTGTTCCTCCAAGGAGCTCAAGGCAACGTGGTTCTTTCCCACCAGTTTATCCTCGCAACAACCCTGAGAGGTACGTAAGGCTGAGTGGTGGTAGTGACTGGCCCAAGATCACCCAGTGAACTTCACAACAGACTACCAATTTCAGCCTGCATCTCCCCAGCCTTAGTTCAGCACTCTAACCACTCAACCATATGGATGAAAACCATGAAGATGGATGGCTGACAGAAATTTCCGCAGTTTTTGTTTCCTGCTTCCATTTTCTATTGTTTGTATCTATCTTTTCTATCATGTTTGCTTACAGTTTTTATTGTGTGTTATTTTTTTCTTGCCATGATTACCTAGTGTTGTGCAGTGATTAGACTGGCACATGGGAGATCTGGGTTCTAGTCCCCACTCAGCCATGAAGCTTGCTGGTAACTTTGGGCCAGGCACCAATGCTCAACCTAACCTTCTTCACACAGGGTAGTTGTGATGATAAAATGGAGAGGAGGAGGATTATGTAAGCTACCTTGGGTTCCTTGCAAGAGGAAAAAGGGCAGGATATAAATGTAATATTAAATAAATGAATAAATTGGTTATAGCAATGGGTTATATCCAGTTGGTGTCCCTCTGTTGATCTAGCAGAACACCCAGGGAGGCAATTTTCAGTTATTTTCCTTCCCCCAAGTTTCCTGGAGGCACAGGTTGAGGGACCCTTTGAAAGAGCCTGGGAGCCTGGCTATAGGAGAAGGGGGAACCAGGGAACATTGCTTCCTTCCCCATTCTGCTGACTGAAGCCTCTCATTGGTCCAAGAGCCTTCTGTCACTGGAGTGATACCAGTCAGATACAACTATTTTTATTCTCCAATTTTGACTGGGGGAATATATATGAAGTCTATTTTCCTCCAGACAAAGTTGGAGAATAAATATAGTACAAGAAATGAAATTGTATATCTTGTTTAGTGTCTGAATGGCTCTCTAGGGCAATGATACCCATAACATATAATTATTTGTTGGGGAGCTTACCACAGTTCTTCTCGGTAGCATTTGGCTTGCTAATTCAAATGGGTCCTAAAGGGCCTTTTAAACTATGTTCATTATCCTTCACTTTTGTTTGAATGCAGGTATCTCAGTAGCGAACCATGTGGAGAGAATGAATAGGGAAAAATTAATTCTCAAAACCCTAGAAGCTGGAATTGTCTGGTGAAATTGACTGTCAGTAGCTTTAGTAAAAATAAAAGTGGGGTGGGGGTGGGATTATTCATGCAACACATAATCAATGTATGGAATCTGTTGCCACAGCATGCGATGAAATCTGCTAGCTTTGAAAGATGAGTTAGTTAAATTCATGGAGGATGTTTCTCATTGGCTGTTAGCAATTCTTCCTTTAGCTTACACGGCTATGTACAGAGACTCTATGCCTCAGATTACCAACTGCTGAAGACAGGCAACAGGAGATGTTCTCCTTACAATTTTCTTGTGAAAATTAAGCTGACCACTGTTGGATATTGTGGAGAAAGCCTGCGCACCCACAGCTGGCATGAACCCCGACATAGTTTCCCCTTAGCGACCACATGTAGTTTCCCCTGGCAACTCCTGTCTGCATAATCCCCCACCAGGGGGGGAAACAGGAGATGCAGGTCTGTCCAGACAGGTATACAATAGGGAAACATCTACCCGAATCCACAAGAGGACACATGGACCATCCGGAGGTGAAGGGCAGTCTCAAAGAGCTGCAAAGTATCCCCTGAAGAAACCGGTAACTGCCAGACATCACCTTTCCCGGGCAGGAATAAGCCCACCTGACCGCAAAGGGGCAGGAATAAGCCCACCTGATCAGCAAGGGGCGGGAGAGGGGGATGGGCAGGGTAGAAAACCCTTCTACCCACCCGAAAAGGGTTGTTGGGAACACGGGCAAGCTGACAGCTTCCAAGTCCAGCCCCGGCTGGGTCAAGCAGTTCTCTTCCCCGAGCACGGCGGCTTGGAGTCAGGCTAGAAGCGGGAAGGCGTAAAGTCTTTGGTCTAAGGTAAACTCATTGCTGCAATACGCTAGCCTGGGAACCAAGTCATTCAAGCTATCTGAGGTCACGATGACTAGGTCTTATTTATGTTATAGTATTCCTAGAAGTCTATTAGTTCCGCTCCATTAACCTGTAGCGTCTATTAAATATATAATAAAGCGCCTATTCTTGACTGTGAATGGACTCGTGTGCTTTTTAGCTCGTGGTTGCATTTTTATCATGAAATATCCCCTTTACGGGCTATATCTCAGTGCCGGTTAACCCGTTAAGTGCCGAACTCACGCAAAAGACCCAGTTGCTGGCCTTCCACAGATCAAGTCAGATTGGATGGATTTTTGTTTTGACTCCGTAGCATAGGAAGATTACTTATAATGAGTCAGACCATTGGTCCATCTAAGCATCTTCTAAAACAGGGGTGCCTGGGAGCCAAATTCAGCCTTCTTGGGTTCCCAATCCAGCCCACTGAGGTAGGGGGTCATGTCAGCTGCAGGCTTAGTTGTATTAACTTGTTTTAGTTATTTAAGTCATTTTAAATTTGGTTTTTAAACTTGTGCAATGACATTTTATGTTTTTATTGTTATTTTATGAATGTATTTTATTGTATTTTATGAATTGTAAACCACCCAGAGAGCTCTGGTAGAGAAATAATAGAAATAATAATAATAATAATAATAATAATAATAATAATAATTTAACTTGATCTCAAAATAGAATTCTATAATAAGAAAGACCAAAGCCTACAAAATAACAGGGATACAGCACCATCCCATAAAAAGATAGATATTCAATAGTATAAGAATAATAGTTATGTAAGGGAGAATGAATGAATGAATGAAAGTGTCAGGCCTCTCCTCCCATCACATTCCTATCACCCCAATGGTTTCCGTTCCTGGTGCTTTTTGGTTTTCTCCTTTTTGGTTTTAATGCCCTTTTCATTTCTTACTTACACCAATTCTGTGTCTCTCTCGACTAAACTTGTTTCTGGGAATACCACTGAAAGAATTTCTATTAAAAGTAAATTCTGACAGGAAACAAATCAGCAGCCAGTAACCTTGTAAAAGGGATATAGGTCAGAATGGTATTATGCTTCCTGAAAACTGAGGCGCACACTATATCAAAGAAATATTTCATGCGAAGCATAGCAAAAAAATATCATGTAAACTCTCGTAGTCACATTGACCCCAAATAAATGGCCCAGGAGATTTGATTGTAATGGAAGTATTGTGAAGAAAGTAATTTGAGGATCTGTTTACCCACCCACACATCCTACTCTGTGTGTGTGTGTGTGTGTGTGTGTGTGCGTTTGCGATACATTTATAAAGTGCTTGAAAGATATTAGGGGCTGACAAAAATGCTATTCTGAAGAAAGCAAAAGAGGCTGAAATCCAACACACATGTACTTGGGAGCAAAGATTAGGTTGTTGGTGGTGTGACTGAGAGACCCAGCAGCTTCACAAAAAAAAGTATTACAAACTAGGGATGGGAAGGACGGGGGAGATGTTCAGTCACCATTTTAATATGAATTCACTTAATTTCACACTTTCAACCCACAATGCAAACTGAAACTCACATATCCTTCAAAATTAACACTCCCCTGAATTTTATAATGTTCTCCAATAAAAAAATGAGTACATTAGGGGAAATAATGTTCAAAATGCATTATATTAGGGAAATTGCTTGCAAAAATGCATATATTAGACAAAAATGTATACAAGCTGCGTGTACTGGGAAATGTACACCAAAATTCTTAAGAGTTTGCATGCAATTTTTTTTTTTTTAAGTTCTCAAAATTTGGGATGAACCGAATTTCAGACTGGGAAAAAATGAGAAACTGAGAAGCCAAAACTGAGAGATTTGCCCATCCCTATTAGAAACCTCTGAGCAGAAATGATTTTGGGAAAGCCTGAAGAATATGGTTGATTAGAAGAAAGAAATAATTCAGAGGAACTCAGGGCTGCTTAAACAATGCCAATGTTAAATAGAACTTTTTATTTGTGTAGGGGGGAAAGTATGTCAACTGTACATAGACCATCATATCGGACAACTGCACACTTACCTGTTTTGCTGATAAGACCCCCAATAGAAGGGGGTCACGTTTGCTAAATATAAGGAGCTTCAACAGTAGGAACAGGGTGGAAACTTCAATGGGTTAGTCTTTAAGGTGCCACAAGGTTCTTTGTTGTTTTATTGTGAAATTTATGTTTGCTTTGCGACTGCATGGGCTGTGGCAGGAAGACTTCAAAATGATGCCATGGCATGATGCCAGATGCCATGCCACCACAATGGTGGCCACCACAAAAACATACACAAATGTTTAGAAGTCATAGCCAGTCATGGGTTCTTATTTCATTCATGTGTGCTACCTATCCTCACAATGAACTAGGAAAGTATTTGATCATCTCGTGTGATAACCTACACCAGCCTTCCTGAATGTGGCACCTTCCAGATAGGTTGGACTACAACTCCCAGCATCCCCCAGTCATCTGGGAGTTGTAGACATCCAAAACATCTGGAGGGTGCCATGTGTTATGATGGACTATAACAACCTTGGATCCCCAGATGTTGCTGGCCTACAGCTCCCAGCATACCCAGCCAGCATGGCTAATGGCAAGGGATTCTGTGAGCTGTAGTCCAGCAACATCTGGAGACCCAAGGTTGGAAAGCCCTGCTCTAGACGGAAGCCTTTCTTCTACCCCTTCTCCTATCTAGGCTGTCAGGGCAAAAGGGACTCTTTTTCCTCTCCAGAATATAAAGTGTGTTTGGATTGAACTATAGCGTAAGGATATTTTGCTGCCTGAAATCACTGGGTTTGCTTTACCAACAAGTAAAAAGCTGTACCTACTCTCTATATTTCCTCTTTAATAAAAACAACACTGTTTATTTCTGGAGTCTGTGTGCGTGTATGTTTGTTTAAGTGTAAAAGGGCAAAGGGCATACTCCACCCAGCAGCGCACGTTACCTCAGCCAAAGATCCCAAACCTTTCGTAACAGTGTGGATTTAGTCTCTCTCTCTCCTCGGAGGGAATCTAGTTCCCAAATTATCTGTTGCTTGCACTATGTGTGAGTTGCCACCAAATTTTTCCCTGAAATGAAATGCAAAGCAAATGAATTTCAAGGGAAGCGAAAAGAGTTTTGATAAGAATAGAAACATCTCCACACATAATCTTAACTTCTTCTTCTTCTTCTTCTTCTTCTTCTTCTTCTTCTTCTTCTTCTTCTTCTTCTTCTTCTTCTTCCTCCTCCTCCTCCTCCTCCTCCTCCTCCTCCTACTCCTCTGTGAAAATTTCTAGCTAGAAAAATATGTCATGGTTGGAGCAGTCCTTCAAGATGCACAATAAAGTGACAACAGAAATGTGATAAGGTGCATGACATGATATATCAGGGGGCTCAGCTGTGTAGCTGCCTGGCATATGAATAGTATTGCTAAGAAACCGCTCTTACATCCCCAGTCCTAAACCACTGTACTGAGGTAGGACTGAGGGTCTAATCTGAATGAGGTAATTACCTTTTTTTCAGGTAATCTATGCAAGTGTTCTAACTCCATAGCTAACAAAGCAAAGTGGCACAGGGCTGTAACACTAAACAAACAATTGACTGAAATGTTTTTTCCACTTGCTTGCTATAAGGTTACTGTTTTTATGTGTCAGCATCTGTGTACAGGGTATTAAAGCCAAGATGAATGTGTAGTTCATAAAATGCTTGGCAGCTAAAAAAAAGTATTCCATCAGTACTGGAAAGCACTTACTTAGGGGTTTGCACTGTCTTTTATTTTATAGTTCTGTGAATTTGCTTTCTTGTTTTGAAAGATGTTTGCATGCTAGAATGCTAGTTACTGAGTTAGTGAAATGGAACGAAGCATCAAAATTTCTTGGATATTCAGACTTGAAAATTCAGAACTGGATTATGCAGGTTTCCTTCCTTCCTTCCTTCCTTCCTTCCTTCCTTGTCTTTTTGCAGACCTCAGTTACAATCAGCAGAATTAAGGGATAATATATTTTTTCCAGACTATGCCCCTTCAAACTGCAGGGTGTGGGTGCACTTTTGAGTGCTCCCCCACAGGGAGAAAAATCCTGAACAGAGAAAAGCAACATGTCAGTGAGAAGGCCATGCTAAACCCTGCATGCAAGAAGATATTTAAGGAAGAACATTCAAATATGCTTCACATACACACAGTCCAAACTGGCACAGTCCAGGCAAAATGTTACCACTCGAGTCTGCTGATTCTATAAATTGTCTGAAACTTAATAAGTCTCAGTTACATGGATTAAGAAGGTTGGCCCTACCATTCATTAAGCAGAGTGAGTCAACCTCCTCCGGCAGCAGATGCAGGGAGTATCTGTGGCAGCCCTCCAAGCCATTCCTCCTGAGCCCCCTGGAACAACCCCATCTCTTGGAGGACAGAGCTGTGCCACACACCCTGTTGTGCACCCCTTGAACTAGCCTGGTGTCCTCAGTTGTGGCAGAGGATACAATCCTCTCCAGTCCAGTCAGCTTCTGTATGTGGAATAGAGGGGGCACCATCTTGTCCTTTGCCTCAGGCAGTAACATGTTTGGGGCCAGCCCTGGTGATTAAACCATTCTTTACTTTGCACAGTCCTTCCTTATCCCTTCACAGCTTGTATAAAAACATCTTATATCACGTTGCTTCCCCAAAAGACACCCAGACTCAGGCTTTCGGAAGTCTCTCAAGGAGAAGGGTATGCTGCAGTTGAGGGGTTGCGACCAAGAATGCTTTCTGATGGCTGTTTCTTCATCGCCAGCTGAACAGAAGTGCAAAGTGCAATGATAGAAAGGCATTCTTAACGTCAGTTGTGAGTGTGCATTTAGTATCTAGGATATGGGATCAATGAGTTTTGCATCCAAGCAACATGTTTAGAATGGGATGCATGTAGCTGTATGTAACTGCATGAGAGCCAGTGTGGCATAGTGGTGAAAGTGTTGGACTGGGACTCGGGAGATCCGGGTTCTAGTCCCTGCTTGGCCATGAAACTCACTGGGTGACTTTGGGACAGTCACGGACTCTCAGCCTAACCTACCTCACAGGTTAGGTGATGCCAACTATCTAAGATGCCAGCAACCCCAGAACATCAACACAGTGGCAGTATCAAAAGTCCTTCCCAAGAGTGCATTGCAAGAGTGCAATGTGTTTGGAATTGTCTTGCACTTTACCAAACAAACTTATGTTAGCAGGATTTTATTTCCCTTAAGAATTCAGTTCTGCAAGACAAACTGCTTCAATGTGCAGTCTTAGGGATGTGCGCGGATCTCGATAGGGGGTGGAAGCAGGGGCGAAATAATAATAATAATAATAATAATAATAATAATAATAATAATAATAATAATAATAATAATAATATCATCATCATCATCATCATCATTATTCTGGGAAATTTGCAAAGAAGCATTTTTTTTAAAAAAAAGTATTTCAAAAATGGGCTGATCCACAGTTTCATATTAATAAATGAGATGCCTGGCTTGGAAAGCAAAATGATAAGCTTGTGCTGAAAAACATGGGTTGAATTGATCAAAGATTGCACAAAACATTTTGTAAAGCTTATTAAAAAAAAAATCCTTATCTTGGGCTGCAGAGCAAATCAGCCCTCTCTCTTACTTAATTGCCAGCAATATCAATAAAGAAGCTCGCTGGGTGAGAATGAGTGATGAGGTTAGACTAGTTGCACCTTATCTTTTAGCATCTGACATTCAAAGGTTCTCTTTTTTACAGCCATCTCTTTGTTCCAGTTATTGTTGTATTTTAATCATTATTGTATCATAAGCTCTTCTTCAGTAGAGCTCAGCTGGATGCTGAAATGAAATGAAAATGATGGTGGTATCACAGATTAAATAGACCGTAGCACATACTGTAAAAACAGCAACACAATTGATTTTTTTTTAAAATACATAAATATCTGTTTCCATTGTTCAGCTCCATCCAGAGAACATCCCATTCTTTCCCTGAAAGGTTATCCTGCCAGGTTTGTGGCAGCTGCCTGCCTTCTTCATAACCCACAGCATATTCTTGCTTGTAACAAGTGAATCTGATTTTGTTTGGTATAGGTGGAAGAAGCTGCTAGTTTAGTATGGCCCCGAAATGACTTCATTGTCAGAGAGCAGACTCTGGCCTCAAGTCAAAGAACTCCCTGACTTAGCCATGATAGTGAAATGGAGCCTCTACTTTTAGAGGCAGCAGACCTATGCACACCAAATGCTGGGGGGAAATCAGAGGAGGGCTTCTACCTCACTTCTTGCTTCTAAGATTCTCACAAGTAGAAGGGAGAAGCCCCCTCATATGAGAGGATGGATTGGTTTGATATCTAAACTCAGCTTGCAATTACGGAATTAGCTTGCAGGCTTATGGCTAATTGAAAAGAGTAATGGTTTCAAAACATTTTCACGCAGTAATCCACATCTTATTCAGGCATTTCTTAGTACATCATTAAATCCTTTGTCTCTGCTAAAATTCCAAGGTAATTTGTGAGCTAGGTGGAGGAGGCTCATCTTTTCTGGCCTTATCAATGTCTCCTTTTAGGAGGCCTGAATATCAGATGTCCTCATGCCTGTTGCTGTTTGATTCTGAGAAGATGGGTTATGAATCTAGTCTTGGCTCTTGGAGCAATGATGAAAAGGTGGCCACTATGCAGGGTCAGATTTAGGGCCAGGAGACTCAGGAGGTTACCTGGGGAACTGGGATTGGAGGGTACCAGGCTCAGGGAAAGAACACCTGTCATGGGCTATCTACAGAATTATCCACTGAACAGCTGGAAGTCCATATGGCATGAACAAATAATGATTTACAGGTCCTAGTGTACAAAGGATAAATCATGCATGCAGATTGTGCATCGAAGTCAAGAAGTGGCCTGAAAATGCAATTTAAAAAGTTATTGAAAAACTGACCAAATTGAAGAAAGTGCGTATGTGTGGCAAGGTTAGTTCTTGCCTGGGGGTGCAATGTGGTCTATGGCTCGCCCTATGCATCTCTCCCAGACCCAAGAGAGTCAGATTTTCTACATGAATCAACACTGAATATGGTTTTGGATCTTCTATTTGGATCTTCTTAAAGCAGGGCTGCAGAACCTCTGGCCCTCTGGGGTTCCTCAGATGGCCCCGCCCACCCCCTTTCCCACAACCACCAATCCTTTGGTGGTTTCCTGGCTTGTGTGTGTGTGTGTGTGTGTGTGTGTGTGTTTTCCCCAACTCTAAAAGGTCGAAATGCCTCTCCGAAGGCTTAGTCACTGGCAGTAAGAGCCTTAAGCTATCATAAGCTGGTATTTTGGGTGTTTTGGCCCCATCCCCTTTGCCTTTGGCCCCGCCCATCACCGGAATGCAGCCCCCAAAAGCTTCTCTGAAATGAAATTTGGCCCTCAGGCTGAAAGAGGTTCTGCACCCTGTCTTAAAGTATTCAGACATTTCCAGAAGGTGGCCAGCAGTTGTATGCCTGAAAAAGAGGATACTCAGCATGACGTTTTCTGTGTATAAAACAAATATGGGGAAGGCATGCATGTGTAGTCATAATTGCCTATTTTGTGCATTTGGTGTAATGTGTGAAAAGTCTGGTGACATCAGTTATCCTCTGTGCACAGGCAGTTTAAGGGGAGGACGTATATAGCCAATTTTCACTTTTTTGCCATCATCCTGGTTTCAGGGATTTTGACTTACATTGCAAGCCACTGCTGACGCAGAAGCATACTGTAATAGAATTTTTCACTGGTTACATAGCCTAGGTTTTCTGCATAGATTAATGTGCAAGGGTTTCAGAACTGTAAAACATGACAGGATGTAGTAGTCAAAGTGGTTGGACATGGCCACGGGAATCCTGGGTTCAAATCCCTGTTTAGCTGTGAAGTGCACTTGATGACCTTGACTAGCAATTTCACTGGGTCGTTGTGATGCTTAACTGCTGCTCTAAAATCTTTGGAGGAACCTTGGGATACTAATGTAACAAATAAGACCTCATCTCATTTTGTAACTTCAAAACTGGACTACTGCAGTGTTGTCATTAATATCTGTTTAGAGGTTTAAACATGATGAAGAACGCCGCAGCTCACCGTATCTAATGTTGGTCTTTCATCTATAAAAATCTAAATGATTTGGGATGTACATATGATAGATCCACCAAGAGCAGCCTCTGTGTATCAGCTATGGACTGCAAGGGGCATAGAGATCTGTTCTTGGGATTTGTTCCTGGCTTTCGAATCCCATTCTTTGGAAGTCTGCCTAGGCATCTTCTGGAACATACATTAAACATTTTTTAAAAAAAAATTAAGCAAGCATTTTGTGGTTGGAGATGAGTGTATAGTTATTTTATTATTCCATGGCTTGTTTCAGCCCCCTATGCCAAGTCAATATTAGAAGGGAACACTTGCAGTCTGATCCTAACAGTGTTTACTAGGAAGTAAGTCCAATTGATTTCAACAGGATTTACTGCCAAGTAATTATGCCTAGGATTGCAGCCAGAGGATAATAATATTGTGGCAGAATATGAACTCATCAACAAATCTGATTTGTGACTTCAACGCATTTGAAAGCACTCTCTGTGTCATAGCAACATCACAATTAGAATAATGAATTTAAAGCTCAGTTGAAGATGCAATGATTTTTGGACAGGAGTTTCTTGGTGATGGTGAGAGCAGAAAAGCCCAATAAAAATGGGGACATGGAATGATTGCAGTGTGGTTGAAACTGTAGGGCTGAGTAATGTCCTCTTCTGAGGCAGAGAGATCTGTATATTATAGTAATGCAATGTTCCACAAGAAATTGTAATTCCTTTCCATAAATGTTTGTTACCACAATCTTGCTGTTTTCATATTGCCAATGATGCCACATTATGTTATTCGTTATGACTACAACTACTTTTACATATCTATTCCTAAAAAGAAATGATTTACAAAACATGAAATCCTGCCCTATGCCTTATCCTATTCCCAGGGCCAACCCTATTAAGCAAAGTAAGACAGCCACCTCAGGCAGTAGATGCTGGGGGCAGAGAGCTGCAGCAAGGTGTTGGAAGACAGAGCTGTGCATTCCTTGTTAGCCTGCTGCCCTAACGTTTGGTGAAGGGGGCTTTCCCAATTTGCCAATGTTGAAGTAAGATTCAGCTGTCCATCTGGCTTGCTTGTGAACAAGGAACTGGAGGTGGGCTACATCTTATACTTTGCCTTAGGCAGCAAAATACCTTAGGCCAGCTCTGCCGGGACTGTCTAATATTAATCTTTGTAAGCCACTCTGGGAGCCTTTTCTGGCTGAAGGGGGGGTGTAGAAATGCTGTAAATAATAATAATAATAATAATAATAATAATAATAATAATAATAATCCTATTGAAGGTTGTTTATATATATATATATATATATATATATATATTTATAATAAAATCTTATGTGGGATAAAGTATTTCTCAGAGGAGACATTTTGGCTCTGTTTTCATTGTCCTCAAAAAAATTCACTCTGGTTTTTTTCACTTGTCCTTATCAGTATTCGGAACTGATGCCATCTTTGCTTTCCAAATTAGTTAAGCAGAAATATTAATCAGACCCGAAGTGAAATCAGAATTTGAACTGATGTGATTCCTTTCCCCCTATGTTTTACGACATGATTACTTGGTGGATTTATGTTCCACTGAAGATATTTGCAAATGAATAATTATCTTTACTTAATAAGCATAAGCTCCACATGGAAATATTAAATACTATATGGTGCACTACAGAAATTTATTGCTATTCCAGATCTGGTACCTTTGACATCATATTTTGGCTAATGTTTTACCTTGAAAAATGAAAGTTTACAGTTATCCAGAGTTAAGAACTATCCTAAAACATAGAACCAGCACCTATGAAGAAGAATAACATGCAAGGAATCAGTTATACAAAATATGTGTGACTTGTGATTGTGCTTTTTATTGGACAATTGAAGATTATGTTAAGCACTGTTGACACATTACTCAAGTGTAGGGCAGTCTTATGGTCAAGCAGAAGAAGGATAAAAATACATACAATGAGGATCTCCCTCACAATAATCACCACCAAAAAAATAAAGGTACAATGATATATATAGAGTACCTATATCTTTGTAAACTGCCTTGGATGGCTTCAGCAAGTTGGTATAGAAATACAATATATACAATACATACATACATACATCTTATTGTTTGTACTAATATTTACAATCTATGGCTTGAATCCAGCTGTTTCCTTCCACCGGCAGAGTGGAAACCACAGGTAGTAGGGATTTGGCATTCCCACATGCAGCCCCCTAAATCTGCTCCAGAGCATTGGGGGACCCTCTGGAGCAGATTGGGGTGGGGGCTGCAGGGGGGAGGAGCAGATGGGGAATCCCATCACATGAGCTGAAGTCCATTCATGTGATGTTTGATTTATTTTTAGCAAAAAAAACATATGGATGTTTAGATAATACAATTTTTTAAAGTACAATCAACCAATATAGTAGATACTGCCAACCTCCAACTAAGGGTCACCAACAGAAGTCCCTTTCAACATAAGGTGTTTTTCAAGTTCATGTAAACACTAGCTTCTAATTCCCTGGGGGGAAATCCTGTTGTCAGATTCCAGCTTGAGTTGTTAATGAGCACTAGTCCTCCCAAAATAGTTTTGTGAGAAGAAGAGAGTAATTCCTCCAATTTGTATTTGGCCTTTTTTAAAAAAAAATCTTCTCTCCCTCCCTCCCTCCCTCTCTATCTATCTATCTATCTATCTTTCTTTCACTGCTTCATATCATGCTATATAAAAACATAAAATAATCCAAACCACTTAGCTACCAGTTGTGCTTCCATATCACAAATAAGCTGAGTGAAAAGTCTCTCTCATGTCACAAGCCCAAGGAAAGAATGATGAACTCTCACAAAATTTCTCTCAACTTATACCGGCTGCATAATGATCAAGTCAAGCATTGTCATTTGCAGAGGAATCCCGATATGCAAGCAGCTGCTCGTGTGTAGGGGCTCCCCTGGGTACCAGAAGCTACTCTTGACTAGGCATTCCTTTGCAGATAACAGTGCTTAGTGTGCAGACATCAGAGTGTGGAGCCAGAGCGGGAATGCAGAACTGGGGGGCAAGGCAACACATGCCGTCTCAGTCTTCTTTCCAGTATCAGAGGCGCTGTGCCGATGTGCACCGCTTGCTGGGGAACATGAGCAGGAGGGTGCTATTGCACTCAGGTACTGCTTGTGAGTTTCCCACAGGTAGGGATCCATGAGGATTTCATTTGGGGGGGGGGTGGAAATCCGGCAGACTAGCCAGGCTCAATCCCCCAAATTCCATCCTGCTTATTTCTTCCCCAGCTCGACTCACGTTCTCCTGAGTCGAGCTGGGGAAGCCACTTCCGGGTTTCTGGCAGGCCACTGTATGTGTAGGAAATGCCTTAAGATACACCAAAAGTGGCCACAATTTGCATTATTTACACAACTTGCAGCCGCTTTTGATGTATCTTAAGGCATTTTCTATGTAAACAGTGGCCCGCTGGGAACCCAAAAGTCCGGCGAGCGGCACAGCATGTGCCAGCTTTTGGCCCGGCTCGGTGGGCCCAGCAGCAGCATTCGCTGAGCCAGAGGCGGGTCGGTTCCTGGCGGATCACCCGCCCCTACCCACAGGCAGCTGGTTGGCCACTGTGTGAACAGAATGCTGGACTAGATGGACCCTTGGTCTGATCCAGCAGGGCTCTCCTTATGTTCATCACAGGAGTAATGCATAAATATGGCCTCAGAGTTAAGAGAGAGAGAGAGAGAGAGAGAGAGAGAGAGAGAGATTTCATGGCTCAACTTGTGATGTGACACTACATTAAATGTGCAGTGTCTAGGTGATCTTAACTGTTATTTCTACTGTAGTGTAAACAGCAGGGCCCCTGATCCAGATAGGAACCACTTCATGCGAGGAGGGGGCAGGTTATACGGTTATACATTCCCACCCAGCCACTTCCCTCCTAGATTCACCACACACACACACACACACACACACACACACAAATGGGGACTAAAGAAAAGGAAAATAAACCTCCATTGGCACCAATGGAGTTCCCCTCCCTGTTTCTTTAGCCCCCATATGTGTGTGTGTGGGGGGATGAATTTAGGGAGGAGTGGCTGGGTGGGAAGCTAGAAAAAAAAACCCATGCACACTGGTCCCAGTTGAGATTGGGGGGCCCACACACTAGAGCAAAAAATAAAAACACACTAGAGTAGAAATAAAAGGTGGGATCACCTAAACACTACGCATTTATCGTAATGTCTAGTTTAGCCCTCGGAGTAAATAGAGCCTCTTTCATTTTATTGATTTATTTCGTAGATTTACAGCCTGCCTTTCAGAGTAAAACCCTCACAAAGCAGACTGCAACTTTTTCTATAATACAAGATAAATAATGAAACCATAAAAATAATAAATATTAAATCCATAAAATTCTTATAATAATAAATAAGATATCAGCAGATAGAACCTTAGTTAAAAACACAATACACTAAAATTAACCCAATGCAGACTGGAACGATAGTCTTTAGGATCCTCCTAGAGGGCAGCAATGGGGGGGGGCATACGCCATCCCTCTTTTTCTCAGGGCCCGGGCCTACAAGTTACTTATGCTCCAGCTGTCCTCTTGTGTAGGAAGCATGCATAGGCCTTCAGTTGAAAGTAATGGCCAGCAGCACATTGTGGTCTGAGCACAGCTGAAAGCAGGTGGAAGTGTTGGGTGGAGGACAGAGTTGATACCCTTTATTTATTCCCCCTATTTTTGTGCAGTTGTGCCTAAGGGAGGAGGAATGCACGGTGTGCCATGTTACTATATTGGTATTGCAGAGGTTTTATGCTGGTTTTATGGGTAGACACAGCATTTCACATTCACAGCCGCAGTACATGTAATGTAAGCATTTCCTTCAATATTATTTATGATCAAAAACAACCTGCATATTTTTTTTGCCTTTTGCTCAGAAATCAACATTTGTTTGATAAGTTATCTAGAAGTAACTATAACATCCAGAAAGTACATTTTGTCAACAGTTTGGTAGACTTCTATCAGGACCCTAAAGTGAAAACAAATAAAAAATGTGATTTTATCTCTGTTGCAGAGAAACATTAGATATTTCACACATTGGCTGGGCTGCATGGGGGAAGACCAAATCCCTATTACCAGTGGTTTCCATCCTGCTGGCAGAAGGTTACAGCTGGATTCAAGCCACAGATTGTAAATATCAGTGCAATATATTTTATTTATTTATTTATTGTATTTCTATACCATCTTTCTGAAGCCGTCCAAGGCAGTTTACAAAGATATAGGTACTCTTTATATATCATTGCACTTTTATACATGCTTTCAACAGTCATTATTTTTAAAATACTCATTCATCGGTGGAATAGATGTGCTGCAAAAAGGGAGTGATTATTTATTCTTCCAGAACAGCACAACCTGCTTTTCCCATTCCTACTTTGAGCTGCTTTGAACACCATTTCCACTGGGCATGCCAACTCTTCATATTCTGCGAGCCAACCAAGGCCTCCTGATTTCAAAGCCAGTTTGCATTAACATGGAAGTTCAATTTATATTTTATTCCTTGAGGATTCTAATGATGAAATTTGACTCTGTTGCATTAAGGCTTTTAGAAAAACCCAACCAAATCCCGAGGTTTTGATCACTGATGACTGTCAGTTCCTTTGCTTATTTTCTTTACTCTTGCATGAGTCTCAGAGTTCTAAGGCTAGGAAGGGGCCCTTAATTTTAAAGATAAAATTCAGTTCAAATTAGCCACATACCCAGATCCATTATATATAGGCCCCAGTTCAGCTCTAGTAACAGGCTATGACTAACACCTAGAAGGGGATGTGCATCACTATTTACATCAATTCACACAGATGTGCACCCTTATTTGCATCAAAGCAGTTCACAATGAGCATCGCAATATTGGTGCAAGTGCTCATCCGCCATAGGCTGCAGCATGGAAGCCTGGTTCAGCATCTGGGGGCAGATCTACATGACGCTACCTATCTCCGAATTAGCAGAACAGTACTGCTATATTCACGTTCTGCAGTAGTGGTGGGCGATCTGCCCACCACCCGACTCGCTGGACACTCAGAGACCACTGCTGCTGCGCCCGCTGAGCTGAGCCAAAAGCAAATGCCAGCCGAGCCGCTCGGCGGACTTCCCGGTTCCCGGCAGAGTGCTTTTAATGTAGAAAATGGCGTAAGATACGTTAAAAGTGGCTGCAATTTGCGTAACTTGCACAAATTGCTGCCATTTTTAACAAATCTTACGCCATCTTCTATGTAGAAAGCGCTCCTCTGGGAACCCGGAAGTCACTTCCCCAGCTCGGCCCAGGAGAACACGAGTCAAGCTGGGGAAGCAGGTAGGTGGGACAGAGTTTGGGGGGGGGGGGTCAAGCCTGGTGAGTTCGCTGGACTTCCACCCCCCGAACGAAATCCTCAGACATCCCTATAAAATCTGCAGTCACTCCTCACAGGGCACACTCTCGTTAAATGTAGTGCAGTCATCCCTGCTTGCCACCCCACACCTAACTCCGTAGCAGTAGAACTGGGTGTTGCCTTGAACAGGGCTTCGTTTTTCTTTTCTTTTCTTTTTTGCTTCGTCATCTCTGTGCAGGTGCGAATGAGCACAGGAGCGATCTTTAAAAAGAGAAAGGAAAAAGCTCTTCCGGTCTCTCACAAAGAAGAAGGAGAAGGATGCTGCTACTGCTGCCACCCTCCCACAGGGTCAGGGTGAAGCCAGCAGGATCAGCGCACCCCTCCCCTCCACCCAAATGCAAGTTCCCAGAGCAGCGTCCCTCCCGTTCTGAGTTTCCCCGAGCACAAGGCTCCTGTTAAATCAATGTGATTCACTTGGGAGTAGGGGCATTGGAGAGAATGTGATTTACTTCTGAGCAGACATGCCTTTTGGCTAATTTACAGCTCCCTGTTCTTTGGGCAAGGGGGTGAGTGCAGCTGTTAAAAGGGGGGGAAGCCTCCCACAACTGTCCTCTCTCAAACTCCATGGCAGTTATCCTGGGGGTACTGCCTTTCACATGCACGGGAAACAGCCATTTAAAAAACAAGGGGGTTGTTTCTGGTCTGCAGTTTATGCGGAGGTGCGCACATGTGCAGGAACAAAATTGTTTAAAAAAAAAAAAAAAAAAGCACCAAAATGAAATTTCCTGAAGCAGCCTGCTTGGAGGTGTGGAGGTGTGCAGGAATGTTTACAAACAAATAAAAAAATTAATGAGCTTCTGGGGAAGAAGTCGAACCGCTGCACAAGAACAAATGGTGGGTACCAGTTTGGGAGACACACGTAACACGCCGCATTTCCCCCGCTCCTTGAAAACTATTGGCTAAATGCCAGTGGCGACACTTTCATGGCCACACCTCAGACGGGCAACAACAGCACCGATTTAGCACACAGTAGCTGTGTCCTCCGCCAATGACCTGCAATAACTAAAAAAACCAAACAAACATGATAAACCTAGTCCAGGAAATTCCAGAAGAAACAAAGAACGATTACGCAGGACTAGCACAACCGGCACTGAAAATTGCGTGTGTCGTGTGCCTCGCAAGTCACAGCAGCGATAACGTACAGCAGTGTTCTCCAACCTTGGGTCCCCACCCAGATGTTTTTGCTGGCTGGGGCATGCTGGGAGTTGTAGGCCAAAACACTGCCGTAGTGCCGTACAGCAATAAACCTTAGGTGTGGATCCAGGCTGGATCTCCTGAGCTGCATTAAGCAATAAGGTGTCAAATGCTCAGCTGTGTTTTGACAATGTGGGTTATGGTTTTCACAATACTCTTATGGAAGAATTGTTATGGTGTAAATGCTATGTTATGAGGCTCTGGAACTCCCTGATAGGGAGGTTAGGCTGCCTGCCTCTTTGTTATCCTTCCGTTGTCCTTTATCATTGGGTTCCGACTCTGGGTTGTCTCTCCCCAAAGAACCCAGAATTCCCAGTTCACACATCACACTTAGCAACCGTGCGTCCTTGGGTTGTTTAGCCCCTCCTGCTTGCAATGGGAATGATTGGGGAGCGGGAACCAGCACACATGATTGCTCCCTCTTCATTTGCAGAATCCCAGGGTTTAACACCCCCCCCCCCAGGGTTGTTGTGACATGTGAACCAGGTCACTGAGTAGGGCAGTGTTCTCCAAACTTGGGTCCCCAGATGTTTTTGGCCGACAACTCCCAGCATGCCCCAGCCAGCATGCTGGGAGTTGTAGGCCAAAAACATCTGGGGACCCAAGGTTGGAGAACACTGGAGTAGGGCCATGACATACACAAACAGAGCACCACTGAATACACCAAGCTCAATGAACAAGGGCTGCCTATGTGCTTTCTAAGTTGAGGAACTTTCTGTATGCATATCTCATTTTGAGCAAAAATAATTCTTCAACATTCAAGAGAATTATATGAAATATGAGATTTATTAGAACATTAGAAAAAATCCGTGCTCCAAAGCAAAATTGTATCTTAATTATTAATTAGGGCTACAATCTTATGCCACTTACTGAATAGGCATGTATAGGATTGCACTGTAAGTTAGCCACTTACATAGGAACCTCAACCGGGTTGTTTTGTTACTTGAAAGAGGAAATGTACACTACGCTGTCATTTTCCTGTCCAAAAGTTAATTAATCCCATTGTGATTATTGCACTGTGAGCCAATATATGCATAACATTACAGAGAAAAGGAAAAACTAGAAGGTACAGTTGAGTTCTGACAACAGCAAGGATATTGAAACATATTCAGACTGGTCTTTATCATTATTTTATAGTGCAATCCTAGGCATGTCTACTTAGATGTAAGGCTCATTGAGTATAATGCGGCTTACTCCCAGGTATATGTGTATAGGATTGCAGCTTTAAACAAAGAACTTCTAAACCATGGATTGGTGCCTTGTCCTGGACATTATATAATACGCAGATAACCTTCATTTGTAGCAGCTGTTGCTAGGATTCCATTCTGTTTCCTAGCAACCTAAATTTAACCTACTTTCCAAATCCATGTCTTAAATGCATGGGAATCAGTATGAGTTTTATACAGGGTCTTCAGAGCAGTCTCATCAGAACAAGAATACCTTGGAAACAATACATTGGCTGTATTGCCGGAAAATGTTTCTTAAACTTGCTGGATATATCTGAACTTACATTTAGCAAAAGAGAAATGAGCTATCTAGATTCACAGAAGCCTTCCTACAGTTTCAGGTGTTAGATTAATTTCTCACTCTGCACATAAATCAGAGCATCTAATTGCGGTTCCTGCTGAAATGTCATAAGTAAATTTTAAAAAAAAGACTGAGGTGTGTAAGAAGGCTGAACAAATAGTTGTTGTTGTCAGCTCTGACAGGACTGATCTCCTATGAAGGAGGAGGGAAATGCTGGCAATGAACCCCTAACCAAGCTATCAGTGCTGTAAACAGATGTTTCCCTCCACAACTTCCCATTGTATGTGCATGGCCACCATTGCCATGCCAGAGCCAGTGTGGCATAGTGGTGAGAGTGTTGGACTGGGACTCAGGAGATCTGGGTTCTAGTCCCCGCTCGGCCATGAAACTCACTGGGTGACTTTGGGCCAGTCACTGACTCTCAGCCTAACCTACCTCACAGGGTTGTTGTGAGGATAAAATGGAGAGGAGGAGGATTCTGTAAGCTGCCTTGGGTTCCTTGCAGGAAAAAAAGGTGGGGTATAAGTATAATAAATAAATAAATAAATTGCTGGATCAGGGTGTAAAACTTTTGCAGTTCTCACCGTTCCACCATAATATAAGAAAAAGGTTCAGAAGGATTTTCAAGGTATCCTATACTTTTAATACTGAACCCCTGTTACCTGGGAAACACCCTCAACAAACGTGTGTACTCTTGGTGAGGAAGGCTGTGCGGGGGCTTACTGCAAGTTACAAGCAAACCTATGTAACGTATGTTACCCAAACACCTTTTTTTTTTTTAAAAAAGGAGCCACTTCAGGAGAGGGGAATTCAGAATGGATAGGTGGGGAAGGGGTGGGGTGGGGATGCTTAACCCTTTCCCCACCCACCATCTTTCTGCGCCATCCTCATACCACTCACATGGCCCACAGCTGATCCTCTTACCAGGCTCCAACTGCAGGTTTGCAAGGATACACCCGATAACTTCATGTGAATACAGAGATGCTTATTCCCTTTAAACATTTTTAAAAGAGTGTTGCACATATCTATTTAACAATTTCAGCAGGAACCACTTAAACCCTTTGAAAAGCAGACTGCCCTTTTGATGCTGAAAATGAAAGATAACCACCTTATCGTGGGATTCAAGATTATCCTTTGTGATACTCAGAGATTCTTATTTCCATGGCAACACTTCCCATCTTCTAGTGGGATAGCAGCCTTCGCAGACAAAATGAGTCTCTATTAAGGGAAATCTGAAGACTTAAATAACGTGAACATACGCAGATGAAGTAGCCAAAGCAACTTGCCCAAATGTACTTTAAATAAACGAATGACTTTTTAAAAGACAAAACAAAAAACCCAGATAAAATCGCAATGCCGTTGCCTTCTCTCACCATTTCCTATTATTCATCTGTGAATTCATAATGCACTTTTTAGCATGAATCTGTAAAAGCAAATACAAGTCTGGCTTTAACAGGGTGCAGCTTAAAACAATCACACCAAGTCACAGTTTACAAGGCGTTTCGTCCTGGCTGTGGGGGGCACGGGGGATGGAGCAGGGGCTATTGCTACCACTGTCACCAGTTAAACAGCTGCCACAGAGTCTGCATGGCAGGCCGTGACTTCCATAAATACTGTCATGTGGAAATTACTGGCAAATATGTCTTGACAACACTCTATGGAATCTTTAAAGACTGTGATTAGTGGTAGCTTCACTTTCATAACAGCACTTATGGTTATACCATAGCAAGCATGTCCTTGTGACTCGAATACTCGGTTACCTACCAGAACCTTGCACATAATTTCCCTCTCCATTTCACTTCGGGTAGCTTGTTGTTATGCTGTGCAAATCTTTACCAGCTGGAGAACATTTTGTACTTCACTGCTGCTCATCCCCTTTGTTTACCTGATGATTTGTGGAGCGGTATTAATGTGTCTCAGAACTCCACACAAGAAACATATCCCCATTTCCAATTGAAGCTGGGGATTATGGGCAAATAACAAACACTGTGTGTGGTTGCAGTGCAGAGCTCTACATACTTCAGCTGCCAGATCTTGGGGGGGTTTGTACTTCCCCTTGACCATGTTTCTATTTGTGCTCACCAACCCCACCTTTCAATCAGTGTCCCAGCCGTTCTCTGTGGCTTTGTGGCTTGTGGCTTTCTTCTTCACCCAGAAGAAAGACATACAACAGATCAGTTCACAAGCAACAGGTGGTGTTGAGAGCACATAGAATCATAGAATCATAGAAAAGTAGAGTTGGAAGGGGCCTACAAGGCCATCGAGTCCAACCCCCTGCTCAATGCAGGAATCTAGGTCATAATGCAGGCCACATGCTGAAGCCAAGCAGGTATGAGCTGGGTCAGTGCTTGGATGGGTGACTGCCTGGGCTGCCCACATCTGTTCTCCTGCATTGTTTCTGGCCCGTTTGCACTGGCTGCCAATATGCTTCCGAGCCGAATTCAAGGTGCTGGTTTTAACCTATAAAGCCGTACACAGCTTAGGACCACGATACCTGATGGAACGTCTCTCCCAACCGCAATCTCAACATCTGGGGCCCTCCTCCGATTGCCACCTCCAAGAGAGGCTCAGTTGGTGGCAACGAGGAGGAGGGCCTTCTCAGTGGTAGCCCCCCAATTGTAGAATCAGCTCCCCACTGAGTCCCGCCTGGCGCCAACCTTACTATCTTTTCGGCGCCAGGTTAAGACTTCCCTCTATGCCAACGCATTTTGTTAGGAGCTTGGAATAGCACGGGGGGGGGGGATTGTCACCTGTAGGCTCAGTTTTATTGGCTTTTGTACTGTTATTTTAAACTGTGTTTTTAAATTTGGTTTTTAATTCTTTAAACTATTTTGTATGTTTTTATTGTTGTTTTTATGCATAAAGTATTGTAAACCGCCCAGAGAGCTTCGGCTGTGGGGCGGTATATAAATGAAATAAATGAAATGAAATGAAATGAAACTGAGCAGGGGGTTGGACTCGATCGTCTTATAGGCCCCTTCCAGCTCTACTATTCTATGATTCTATCAACACCAAACCATGATTTGGTGCCACAGGAACAAGTGCTGTGTTCATGCGCTCTCCACTCCTCCTCCCCTCACATGCTCTGTTTAATAAATTACTTCCAGGGGTGAAAGGATTGCCCCCATTCTATTCCTTTATTGTTTCTCTTGCTTTCTCTTCCCTGAATTCCTTTCCTCCTGAATTCTAATTTTTTTTAAAAAAAGTCATTCTGGAATTGTACTATGCATCATTTGCTGTAGCAGTTTCAGTTTCATAGATTTCATAGATCATAGAGTTGGAAGGAGCCTACAAGGCCCTTGAGTCCAACCCCCTACTCAATGCAGGAAACTAGAGGAGGGGTCTCCCATCCAAGTAATAACCAGGCTTGACCCTGCTTAGCTTTCCATGCTCAAACACAAGAAGCCTATCCCTGAACTTATTAGGGAACTCCTAGTACGTAACATACTCCATAAATGCAAGTGGTGAGCGTGGAAATCAATCACTATTCAGTGCCTAAATATAGTGACCACCAGACAAAGTTACCATGTATGTTACCATCTTTGACTCTTAACATGTCTGTCATTCCACATGTAACTCAGGAATTTTTAACTACATACATCAGATAGAACCAGCAATTTCAAAAGCAAAGCTGAAATGTACTTTGTGGGGATAAAACAACTGTGTGTTGTATAATAATCTCTCCCCAAAGCCAGACTCAAGTACTTCCCCCCTGCATAAATTAACAATACATCTTATCAAATATTTTTAGATCTGTTACTGATTCCAAATATTTGCACGAGATATTGACACAGCAGCTGCATTTATTTACCTGTACAAATATGAACTTGTAAGGGTTTGTCGGAGAAGCATGCTCTTCTTTTTAAGAAAGCAGAACTTTGCCTAGCAATCGTGAATTTCAAACTGAGGGCAAGCTCAGTAATTAACACACACACTTCTGGTTCTAATAGTATGTTCTCTGGCTCTATATGTGAGTATAGGGTTCAGCATTTATTTATTTATTTGGAATTGTTTGATTTGTACCCCACCTTTCCACTAAGAAACTGGCACCATAAAAATTAGATAGATAGATAGATAGATAGATAGATAGATAGATAGATATCTTAGTAGCCACCAATTATCCTATTGCAATATAGATAGCTAAGGATAGCCTCTTAATGGTGCTTTTTATGCATCAGATTTGGGGTGGGGGGAATGACTTTCAGAGATGTTCCCAAAAAATATTCCCCAGCTTTAGAACTTCCTTCTTCCAGAGGTGGACCAAAGCCCAAGGTAGACTATCTACTAAACATGGTGATGATGAAGAATTTTTAAATATATCTTTAGAACCCAATAGCACAATCCTACCCATGTTTACTCGGATGTAAGTCCCACAGTGTTCAACAAGGCTTACTGTCAGGTAACCTAGGACTACAGCCTGATCCTATGTTCTGTTTCTCATGTCACTCATGGAATTAGATCAGGTTCAGGGCTTCATTGTTTAGGATTGTCGTTGCTCCAAAGCGGCAGCATCTGTGTCAGCACTTCTGCTTCAGTACAGGAGATACCGTCACCCTAATGTTGTCATGCACAGAATCTTTCGGGGGAAAGAGGATGGGGCATGGGGAAGAGGGCGTGGCCATCTGTGGAAGACTGGGACCCCAGGTGGGCTGGATTTGGCCCATGGACCTGAGGTTCAGCACCCCTGGCTTAGATGATCAGGCTACCATCAGTTCCATGTCTGTCCTCCCCACCCCACCCCTGTTCACAGATGTACTGATGTAGTCTTTGGTCCACTAGAAGATATATGTCTGCTTTTAGACACAAATATGGAAGTCTCCCCTGTGGGTTCATGGACGTTCTAGGAAGCAGAGTTGCAATCGACTGAATGCTTGTCAGTTGCGATACATAGCTTTACTTTTCATATCAGTCTATTAATCATTAGAACTTTGCAGGTGACTCATTATTGCAGTACTAGCTTTAAAAAAATGTAGAGAGCCTAACTGTGGTTTCAGCCCAAACTACCAAGAGAAGAGAATGTACTTTGTGGGGATATTATTTTCAGCAGGAATTATAATTTATATTGTTATGTTTCCACTGTGGTGATACATCACTGATTTTTCCATACGATACTCAAATGCATGTTACCTTAGCTAAAAGGCAATAATTCTTAACATTAATCATTTGAAAACAGACAGCACATGTATTTATACTGAAGCTTTTGGAGATCAGGGGCCATTCATACCACATGTCTAAATATTTCAAAGGATAGTTTTATATGTCCAGGATATCTGGGATTGTGGGCAGATGTCACATATGGGGAAATGAAGGAATAGTAACATCGAAAAAAGTACTCGGAACTCCTGCTAGAAATTAGGAATTACTTCCTTCTCCATCTAATGTACCTCCTCCCTTTATTGGAGGACAGTGACAACAATTCAGTTATCCAATGAAGCAAATATTTCTCCTAGAAATACATCCAGCTTGTTGCATTTTTCTTCTTTCCTGAAGGTAATTTTAAAAGTCAAGTTGAGAACAGCTGCAAGAGGAAGCAATTTCGGATGACTAGTACTTTCATATCTCTCCACATGAAATTCATCATCAGGTGGTGGGAGAAAAAAAATTAAAAATAGGAAAGTAGCATTACTTGCTCACACTGTGCTGAGAAGTTACATTTTAACATTGCTGAGAAAAGATTCAAGAAAAAGAATGAGCAAACAGCCCAGATAAGAGACAACATACAGTAGTAAGTAATACATAGGCACTGTTTTGTAATAGGGTTGGGACACCCTTGTTCCCTGGGCATCTACCGTTAATATAGAGGAACTGGAGTTTTAGATGTTGAGGGAACAAAGGTTCCCGCCCGGCTCTAGACAGAAGAAGTAGTACATAATAGGTCCTGTGGACTTCTCCTAGTCTCTGTGAATTCATCCTACAGACTTTAATCTAGACTTAATGTTGATACCTAAACATGTGAAATATATTTTAAGCTTTTCTTATGCCTGTTATATAACATGTCTGTTAAGTGTTACTGAAACAAATGCATCTTTCTCCAAGGGGTAATAAAAAGATGGTTTTAAAGATAATAGTTTTTCAAAAATTGTGAATGCTGAAACCCTGTAATTACTGGCTCAAACCATTGTTATAGATTGTTTTGGTATCATTCTCTAATTCCTCCTCAAAATGTATCTTACCACTAAAGCAAGGATGGGTAGAAAGTAGATCTCCAGATGTTTTGGACGTCAACTCTCAGCATCCTGACCATTGGCCATGCTGGCAGGGGCTTTTGAGAGTCGAAGCCCACCCCTGCTCTAGAGGATCCAAAATATTGCATTTTTTATTATGAAATCAAGTAATTAAAATTATTTTATGATGAGTTTGTAAGCTGCCTTATGAACCCTTTTATGGATCAAAAATAAGGAGAGAAATCCAAGCAAATACCTTTGAATAATGTCATCTCATTTAGTTTCATCTACTCTGCCCGTTTGTCCACATAACACAAGGAAAGCACTTCAGTACAATGCATTGTGCTTCAGTTTATTAGTATTATTCAATTTGTCAAGCACAAATATGTTGGTTTGGTTTGTATTTACAGTGCCCTTATTTCTTGGATGATCTTTCCTGACATTATGCAATGAGGAAAAACAAAAAAACAAGTATGTTCTATTGCCGCCAGTACTCATGCATGGGGATTCATCTTATGGGAGATATCCAAGTGTCCTGGTTGGTGCCTTAGTACAATATTGCAGGCCTGCAGGATTAGGATCCACGAGACCACAAGCAGCCCACCAGCCATGAATTGTGGATTTCCAAGTGCATGGCAATACCTTTGGTTTTGCAGTCCTGGGCAGGAGCTTTACTGAGCTCTTGGTGGGCCGCACTCAAGTAGAGAGCTTCATTAGTGAATGGGAAAAGACCTAAAACGTAAAATACAATGCCTGCATTCTGAAGTCATTATGAACCATGGTTTATTGTGACAGGAATGAGCCTGCGGGGGCCTTAGGCTCACACACTCCCCCTCCTATCTCCTCTCTGGCAGCCACAAGAAAGAGATTGGAAGCCTTCACTTCTATTTTGTAGAAACCACAGTTTAGTGCTATGTCTGGACCCATAACTCTGGTTAATCTTAACTCTGGTTTGTTGAAACAAGCCAGCTTTATAACTTATGGTTTGAAATTGGCTTCTTTGAAACAAACCATAGTTAAGATTAACCACAGTTTGTCAGGTTTGGACAATATGACTAGCTCCAAAAACTGCATGAGCCCAAGGCTCACCTAGGCTTGCACCTGTCATAATAAACCATGGGTTTACCATGACTTCCAAGCACAGCCAAGGTTTGGACAACATGACTAACTCCCAAACTCCTTCTTGTGACCACACTGGAAGAGGAGAGAAGAGGAGAGGAGAGGGGGGAATGCATGAGCCCATGGCTCACCTAGGCTTATGCTTGTCACAATAAACCATGGTTTATCATGACTTCCAAGCACAGCCAAGGTGAGAGAATTCTGTTCTAGCATTGCTTAATTAATTATACACTGGCTGCACTGGACCTGCCTAGTATCAGTATCTATGTGGTGAGCTCAGGGTGCCTCCATGGGTTTAGAGAGTAGCAATTTCCCCAAGGGTAACCCCATGCAGATTGTATACTGAGGGCTGTAGATAGTATAGAGAGGACTAAGAGGGCTGCTTAGGATCATGAAGTTACATGGCTCAGAGAATAATCGATAACTGAACTACTTCATATGTTCAAATAAAAATGGGCAGTCTAAGTAGAAAAGGAGCTTGGCGTGAACATATGCAACAATATGTTTATGCAGAATTGAGGTATTTTGAGCTCTTTCCCCTCACTTGTAGCAATTTGTACTGATGAGAAGTACTATAAAGTAGCCTTCTTTACCGTTTCTATGGTTCTTTACAGCAGCCTTCCCCAACCTGGTACCTTCCAGATGCTTTGAACTACAACTGCCAGCATCCTTGACCATTGGTCATGCTTGCTGGAACTGATGGGAGTTGAAGTTGAAAATACCTGGAGGGTACAAGGTTGGGGAAGGCTCCTATAGCCTACACAAGCTGGAAGATCTTGTCTTCACTCCAGAAATGGGATGCTCAACCTTCCCAAAAGTAGCTCGAGTCATTTCTTTTATCCCTAGGTATCGATTGTCTCATAACTCAGCAGACATTACAAGACTGTGCCACAGGACAGGAGATTTTCTGGTACTTCTCCTCTCCCCCCAGCTGCTTTTATATATGTCTAGACATTCACTGAGTGCCTGAGTCATGGACAAGGCAATTAGAAACAAGGAGGAAAAGAAATTCCCATAAGCTCACACTTGCTGGGCTGGGCCTCAGGAAAGGAAGGAAGGAAATAAAATAAAGTATCTAAAGGCAATTTAATAGTCATGCTCCATCTGCTTATGTATGCTGTGTGGATAAGCATGTTCCTTCCATCATTTCTATATGAAAAATATAGCTGGTTCTACCTTTTAGGCACAAGTTTGCTAGAAGTGAAAAGAAAAAACTAGCACAAAAGGAAATCAAGAGGAGACTGTGAGTATATTTATAGTGTTATGAGAAAAATCCCCTCTCTGGACTATTTATCTTTCCTTTCCACTATACTGCATAACAATGCTTATGGTAACATTGCCGGCAGAAATGACCATTGCCTACTCCTTATGTTTGTCATAGCCACAATTAGCCTTTCAGTGTTTAGTTAACTCTGTAAAGCTTTTCACAGATTATCTTACTCTGTAAGGTCTTTCTTTCCCAGAGTATAGTCATGCCTTGGATTGAGAGCATAATTCGTTCCGGAAACGTGCTTGTAATCCAAAACACTCTTATATCAAAATGAAATCCCCCCAAAAAAATTTGTACAGAGATTTTTAATTTAAGCCGTACTACCGTACTTCTATTGCAAGACGTCGCTTGTATATCAAGTAAAAAAAAAAAAAAAAAATATTTTTAAAATTGCTTGTCTTGCAAAACGCTCTCAAACCAAGTTACTTGCAATCCAAGGTATTACTGTATAATAATTTACTTAACTGAGGATGTAAGATGAAATATAAGACATGATTATTTGCAGCAATACCTCGCAGAATTGCAATGGAGAATATTCCTGGCAGCCATGTATTTCAGTTCTTTGAATGAAGTAAGGACCTCCATAGCATAGTGCTCTTCTATATTAACTGATATTTTGGATATTAAAGCATGCTGTAAGCACATGACAGAAAGATCCAGGCAAGCTGCGCCTGTGCGACAAGGGAAAAACTCAAGGCTGCTTGTCCAAGTATTGTCCACCTTGGAAAAAATGCCAACATTATTTGCTTCATCACTGGAAACTTGTCTTGGTGGAATGGTACCAATCCCACAACCACTCTTCACACAAAAATGAGAAGTGTCATACCTGTCTTTCTGAATGCTGTTTATATATATATAGATAGAGAGAGAGAATCTTCTTTGAGGATGTTAACAACATGCAGATACCGGTAGAAGCATATGGTAGACAAGGTACTGTTAGTGGGTGGTTTTTCTGCCCAGATGAGTAATATTCAACCTGTTCTGGAGGGGGTTGCACTGTCAAAATACATTATTAATTTATGGGATTATCTGCCCATGGACCATTTTTGGACTAGAACATTATCTTGTAGTATGTGTTGTTTCTTTATTTACAAGTAACTCACTACTAATAGCCATGATGGCTGGGGGTTGCAGTTGTGGTAGTTGTAGTCCATGGAAGTTGTAGTCCAACACAACTGGAGGGCACCAGGTTGGGGAAGTTGATGTAGATGCTTAAAAAACAATCTGTATGGCCCTTAGGCAGCAGTTGGTTTTCCTATGGCAATGCTTCTTCACTGGCAAAACTGAGCCACAGATATTAATTACTGTGACTGGAAGTGATCCAAAAATGTATGCCCCACTAGCTATAGTCAACTACACCTATCGCATATGAATTAGAGGGTTTCTTCTGAAGCAAATGATATTTCAGTAGGAAGTATGAGACATATCATGTCTACAGGCTTCAAAAAGATATTTTATCCTGTTTCATTTGTTCTATTGCAATGCTTAATTTCTACACTATGAAGAATGGTACAAATGGTTATTGTAATGTATTTCCCTAGGATGTGGAAGCATGGCAGAGTTTGAATGTCCAATCTCAATGTTCAAAAGAAGCAGGCATTCAAATTAATGTTGGCAAAGAATACTGAAATCTAGACAAATACTGTAAGTATATCTAACTGCTATGTGAATGCTGCATTAAAATATTCACAACATATTTCTCCTGAGACACAATGAACCCATAGTACCGTATTTGATACACATAGGGCAGAATGACTCATTACATGATGCTCAGTGGCTCTTTTTTCTGACTTGTACTTATGATATACTATGCAGTCAGCAAAGCTGCAATTTGAAATGGAAGACATATTGATTGGGTGGTGGAGTAGTCTTAAAATCTTAACCCTTCCTGCTCTCCCCATTTTTCTACTCCAAATCAGCCCCCAAAGAGAAAACATAGAGCTACCCATAAAGGAGTCCAAGATGGGTGGGAGTTTTTAAAAAAGGAAATTCTAAAGGCCCAATTACAAACAATTCCAACAAGGGAAAAAAGTAGAGGACAACAGAAGAAGCCAATGTGGCTTCACAAAAAGCTTAAAGATGACCTGAAAACAAAAAAGGACATATATAGGAAGTGGAAGGAAGGCCGGGCTACAAAGGAAGAGTACAGGCAGGTAGCACAGAACTGCAGGGATGGTGTCAGGAAGACTAAAGCTGAAAATGAGCTGAGGCTAGCGAGGGATGCTAAAAGCAACAAAAAAGCTTTCTTCAGATACGTGCATAGTAAAAGACAGAGGAAAGAAATGGTGATTCAACTACTCAGTGAGGATGGCAAAATGATAACAGATGACAAAGAAAAGGCAGAAGTGTTCAATTCCTACTTTGGCTCAGTCTTCTCCTGAAAGAGGGTCTATGATCCCCCTGGCAAACCTGAAGCACAAGCTGAAGGGGCAGGATCACAGCTTGAGATTGATAGGCAAATGGTCAAGGAACACCTAATTACTTTGAACAAGTTCAGATCTCCAAGGCCCGATGAACTGCATCCTAGAGTAATAAAGGAACTGGCAGAAGAACTCTCAGAACCACTGTCTATTATCTTTGAGAAATCATGGAGGATTGGTGAAGTACCAGATGACTGAAGGAGGGCTAATGTTGTTCCTATCTTCAAAAAGGGCAAAAAGGAGGAACCTGGGAACTACAGACCAGTCAGTCTGACATCAATCCCTGGGAAAATTCTGGAGCAGATTATAAAGCATTGTAATTGTAACTATTATTATTGTAACTGCTATTGTAGTTATTGTAACTGCTGCTGCTAGCTCTGCTGTTTGTTTTTAATCTGTGGTTTTAAATTTTATATTTTATATTGTATTTTATGATTTTAACTGTTGTAAACCACCCAGAGAGCTTTGGCTATTGGGTGGTATAAAAATGTATTAAATAAATAAATAAATAAATAAATTAAGCAGTCAATCTGCAAGCACCTTGAAAACACTGGATGCAGCTGGACAGCCATCTGTCAGGGATGCTTTAACTTGGATTCCAGCATTGGATTCCTGCAGGGGGTTGGACTCGATGACCTTATAGTCCCCTTCTAACTCTACTATTCTATGATTCTATGTCAGGCTTTTCCACATGAGGTTGTTAATCCGCTGCATCTACTTTCAGTTTCTTCAAATTGAGATCCAAGCACTACATGAGGAATGTTTAGTTTCCTGCTTTTCTGTGACATAATCTCTAGGTGGCACTGTGGTATAGCAGAATAGCACAAATACACAAGAGGAGCTCACACTTTCTTTTTGCCATCTGAAATAATACCCCATTTTCCCTACTCTAAAAAAACTTGTGGAAAGTGCTGTTTACAAACAGAAGCAAAATTGGACAATCATGATGTCATCTAAAGAGCCCATAAACAACCATGAGTAGGGAATGATGAGTGCACAACAAATGCGTTGTGTAGAAAAGCTCATTGTTTCTTCAGCAAAAGTAAAAGAACTGGAGGGAGGAGAGAAGGCAGAGGATTTCCACTGGAACAGATTCCAAGAGGAGAGAGTTAAAAAGCCCCTCTTGCCATGCCAGTTGAATTTCCAGTCTATCCTCCTATCCCTCTTCTAGATTCCCATTCTATAATCACTGCACTCTATCACCACAGGATGCTAGAGTGATGTGGATTTGAATACACAGCCTCTTCTTGGCAGTAAACAAGGTGGGGCATGCCTTAACTCAGGGGCTCTGGAGGCCATTTACACACACACACACACACACACACACACACGCAGGTCACACTCATACCACTGAATTTGGCAGAGGTAGCAAAAGACAAACAAACAAACAAACAAACAAAAACCCACGCAATATGCTGCCAATTTTCAGTGGCACACTGCTATTGTGCCACTGAAGGCTAACATGGGCAAATTTAGCTTGAAAACACTGTCTGTTTTTGTCTTCTGTAGCCATTTGCCACCAAAATTTGGATGAGATCCCTGCACTTGCCAAGCCCTGGTCCTTAAAGGTTAGTGGGGAGAGGAATCTCCACTGTTATCTCTGATCATGGATTGGAGATAACAGGAGGGAGTCTCCTTAGTATGGCCCTGGCCATCTCAATTGGGAGGATAAGTGGTGTGTTAAGTGCTTCACCTGCCCCAAGTCCTCCCTAGTGGGGGAAGGTGCTAGAGGCACCAGCTGGAGGGGTGTTTCTGCTGTTTCCAGAGGTAGCAATAAATCCAGCTAGTCCTTGACCACAAACCTGTGTCCACTCTGGCAGGACCCTTCTGAGTACTGTCCTGACCCCTGGACTTCTATCTGGCTACAATGGTAGATAGCTTGGTCCTGATCTTTCAAGAATTCCACGCATGGGGGCCTCAAATCGCAGAGTCTATGTCTCTGTGAATAACAGCCCACTATGCACAATACAACCTAGTGGTTTTATGCTTGCCATTTTTATGGTGGTGACTGAAAAGTGGAGAGCCAACAATGTGTTAGATGATGAACATCAGTGTACATTATAAAGAATTACTATTGAGCTGTCATTTTTTTAAAAAAATATATTTCACCTATAAAATACAAAGATTTTTAAATGCTATGTTGAACACAGCTGGGGGGAAAAATTCAGTAGAAAACAACAAGGGAATGAACACATTTCATTATTGTTTGCAATGAATCAGAGATCCTTTGCTGGAGCATGCTTATTCTAAACATCACTACTTGCTTAATTTATTGAACATGCCAGAACAAATACAAATGTCTTTTGCATTATCAAAGGGGGGATGAAAGAGCTCGACTGAGAGCCCATTCTCTTGTCGACGTTTCGCCCCGGGCTCACATTATCCTAATTTTAGATAAATAGTGTTGTGCATAAAGGAATGTGAACAATTTGCTCATATATACAGAATGGCTTTGTTGACTTAACTAGAAGCCTGTCACCGCCATGGAGCAGAATTGTGTGGTAGCTGACAAAGACCATTGCTTTTCATTCATATATTATGAGTATTATTTTTAAAGGCCTTTTACAACTATGTGAAAGTTTAATGTTAGGGTTAAGCCCCCCTCCCCCAGTCACAAGCCCAATGTTTCATCTTTTCGGTTTTCACATTTATCAGAATTATTAATTTAAAGCAATCATAACAGACAGGCTTATGTTTTGCTCTATATCTCAATGGACACGCAGAGGGTCAAGGCCACCAAAAAGAGCTCTTGTCTGCTGACCGCATGTATACCCTGTTAAATATACATGAGTGTTAAGTATAGGATTTCCTTGTCACAGAAGAAACATAACTAATCAAATGAAAGTTGCAGCAGATAGAATAAAAGGAGAGAATTTCTTATTCACTGGAGGCCCCTTCATTTGGTTTGCAAATTGAACCTTAAGACTCAGTTTACAAATCTGAAAAGAAAAATAGTATTTGTTTACTAAAGCGTCTCACTCATCACATAATATAATGAACCCAATTCTCAGTATTTACTTAGGTAGCCTTATAATGGGATGTCATATATAAATGTTAAGAGGCAAATTCATTATGCATTATTTTTGTATGGTGTGATTATGTCTCTGTTTTTATTAGTATTGCAACTGTTTGGCCACATTTCCCCCACTTACCTTCTCCTATTTTTCATTGACAGTTTTTTTTATACCTTGCCAAATATGCATGTGTTATTCTCGGGGTCAGCCCTACCATTAGGTAGAATGAGGCAACTGCCTCAGGCAGCAGATGCTGGGAGGCAGCAGCTGGTAGCCCACCGCCCAAATCTATTCCTCCTGAGCCCCCTTCTCTTAGACAATATAGCTATGAATGCCACACAACCTGTCCTGCATCCCCTAAGCTAGCCTGTTGTTCTCAGGTGTGGAGGACACAAGGCAGTTGCCAGAATTAAAGTAAGATTCAACTGCCAGTCCAGTCAGCTTCTGTATGTGGAATGGAGTGCAAGGCACCATCTTGTCCTTTGCCTCAGGCAGCAAAATGTCTTGGTATAGCTCTGGTCATTCTACATTTGGGAGAGAAGATCAGTGGGAAAGTAAGATGCACCAGAAGGCTGGCTGGATCACCCTCTCATTTTAAAAATAGAATTATGTGATATCTATGAAACGACTGGGTGGAAGATGGCCTCTGAGTCTGGAATTGGAGATAGTTCTTTTAAATGAATTGTTATTTTAAAATGCTCTTTTTGACAGCTCTGTAACAAAATGTAATCGCTGAATTCACCAATAATTATTAAGCCTATTTTGCAGTAGTCTAAATGAAACATTTTCAAAGTGCCATGTGCCAGTAGACTGTCACTGATCTCTCATCTGTTGTATGTATGGAATGAGATGCAATGTGAAAAGCATAGGTGGCAAATGACTTCTACCTTTGGAGACACTGAGGTTCCTCCTCTCCAGGTTAAGATCATATTTTAATGACCATCGTAACACATATACTGCTTAGATACACCAGTGCTCATTTAGCGGCACTTGTGAAGTGTTTTGCTCTGCTCCTTTATCACCCCAAGGTGAAGCTTCAAAAATGCTGTGCAATAAACATGCAAAAGACCCTTTTCAGCAGTGGGAACTATATGAAACCCTAGGCCTTTCACATATTATTATCTAACTGTGTCCCAACTACATTTCACCCTTTGTAGCAAGGGTGTTGAACCTCAGGCTCAGGGGCTGAATCTGGCCCTCCTGGTGCTTTTCCAGATTATGTGTGTTTTTCCACATTCTGAAAGGATGGAATGCCTCTCCTAAGGCATAATTACTGCCAGTAAGAGCTTTAAGCGAAGGTATGCTGGTATTTTTGGCATATTGCCCTTTTGACTGGTCATGCCTCCTTGCCTTTGGCTCCTCCCACCACTGGTATGTGGCCCCCAAGAACTTCTCCAAAATTGAATTTGGCCCTTGGGCTTAAAGAGGTTCTGCACGCCTGCTTTTTGTATACCCTTCAAGTCCCTCTGGTATGAGATTACTTCCAGATGTAATAAATGGCAGGGAAGGAGAGTAAGATGTTTTGCTGCCCAAACTAGAGCCTGAATGGTTATTTCACCATCCCCAGCCCAGCTAAGGCTAACACTTTGAGAAAGATTGCTGCAGCATTCAGACACCAATTCCAACCTTAACCTATTCCCCCAGAAGGCACTGCCTGGAGCAGGTTGTGTCATTCTGCTGCGTGGTGGGCTGACTCTAGAGGTGTCTTATCTTTAATAAGATTTCTTCATCATCATCATCATCATCATCATCATCATCATCATCATCTAATTTAATTTAATTTAATTTAATTTCAAAACATAAAGTATCTTTAATAGCAAATACTATTTTTATTTTACAAGTAGTTTATAAAAAGATTAAAAAGTTGAACTCTATATTTAGTTCTAATGACAAGGACTGACCTCAGGTGTTGGTGTCACTTGGCACTTGACAGGCACATGCCCCAGCAGGCGGCCCATTGGAGCCACCTGACCTAGCTGCTGCTGCTGCTTGCAGTCATTGCCTGCTCACCTGACCTCTCTTGAGTGAGTGAGCGAGCAGCCACCAGAGCAAAGGGAAGAGGCAGCAGCCACTGTTGCTCATCTTGCCTTCTCCCTCTTGGTGATCATATGTGCTGGGCTCAGAGGAGGAGGGCAAGTGAAAGGTCAGTAGTAACAGTGAGGAGGAGGTAGATCCATTTAGGGAGGAGGTGTCCACTAAAGGCATCTTGCCCAGTTGAGCTGATATCAGCTAAACCCGAAGCTGATGACTATGGAGTCAAAATCTGGAGTCAGCACTGCTAATGATTATGGGTGTCTTTCCAATATCAAGTAGCTTGCACATCATCTTAATTTCACAGTAAACCAGTGACAGTTTTAAAGCATGGCTCTGGGAATGATCCGGGGAGTTTATTTTATTTGTATTAAAAATATTGTTAAGGCGCTGCGACGACACAGCCCTTACACTTTAGGACTAGGTACATAAACCCTTCTTAGGCTAAGCACCAACACTTAAAAACCTGAGGGGAGGGTCAAATGAAACCTTTCCCCTACCAATGAGGGAAAAGATTAATACAGGATATTAAGGATCTAATTTAAATCTATGTTACTGTGGATGCAAAGGTGTGTGTGTGTGTGTGTGTGTAGATTTAAAAGTAATGTGGGTTAATAACGCCAAGCTGACACATAGGATTTGGGTAGCAAACAAAATAAAAATAAGTTTATTTTAATTCTCAAAATCTTAGTTCCAGAAAATAACTTTAAACCTGCCTACTACACCAAACACTTTGTAATTAACCTAAGTCCCTATAACTCTAAATACTTTCACTCCTCATACAAGCATTGATTTCTCTCAAAACTCCTGACAGACAAGACACGAATAATCCAACTAACCTAACTCCCCAACTCGCAACTCTCCCCACGCTCCAAACACCCCCCACGCTCCAAACACACCCTCAACTCACTACTCGACACTCCCATAACACAATCAACTCCCTCAGCTACCCTGACATCACTCAAGCACTCCTTATATACTCCTCCCCCCACCCTTTCCAAGACATCACAAACCACACCCACTCAGTTCAACATTCTATACTCACTAAACATACTAATGCAGACATACACCAGGGAACTGAATTGTGGGATTACACCACAGGTGCCCTTAAGGGTTAAAAAAAAAAAAAACCCTCTCAAGGTGCCTTACACAATAAAATCCAATAAAATAATTTCCTGCATCTTTACCAGCTTCGCAATATCTCCCATGAAAAGCATGGGAGACAAGATGGAACCTCCTGGCACTCCATAGGCCAAAGGCCATTGGGTGGAACAGAAGTGCCCCAGTACCACCTTCTGAGGCTGCTTATCCAGGAATAACCAGATCTACCGTAACACCAAGCTTTCTGTAACACTAAGCACAAGCAAGATAAACACTCCAGAAGGATACCATGATTGATGGTATTGAAGGCTATTTAGTGTCTAAAGGAATGCAATATTTCCACAGTGTGTCTGAATTGTTCTGTGCTGGGGGTAAAGCTAATAGCCAAGTAGACTCAAGTGTGAGCACGGCACCCAAGGTGTTGTGCCTCCAGTAGGTCAGACAGAGACCAGCCGTGCCGGAGTGTGTTTGGGGTGGGGTCAGGCTAACTGCAGCCTGACCCAGCTGGGCAGCCTTACCAATCAGCACCTGCTCAAAAGGCAGGTCCCAAACACACTCAGATGCTGGAAGCAATTGTTTGTTACAGCTACCACCAGACGCTCTTGATATTCCTGACCTCGGACCCCTGTACCTTTGATCTTCGGAACGACCCTGACTACGCTTGTGCCTGACCCCTAACTGGTTTACGTTTGCTCGGTTTTGGACTAATATATCTTGGCTTGGACACTCGGACTGTTATAACGAGAACGGCTTATCTTGACACTGGGCAATTGTTTGTTACAGCTACCACCAGACGCTCTTGATATTCCTGACCTCGGACCCCTGTACCTTTGATCTTCGGAACGACCCTGACTACGCTTGTGCCTGACCCCTAACTGGTTTACGTTTGCTCGGTTTTGGACTAATATATCTTGGCTTGGACACTCGGACTGTTATAACGAGAACGGCTTATCTTGACACTGGGCGGATTTACGACAGCTTGCTTCCAGCCACTTACCAAAATAAAAACGGAGAGGAGCAGCAGCAGCAGCCATCCCAGATGGAAAAGCTTGTTCAGGACAACCTGCTGTTGCAGGGGCAGGTAACCCAACTCATAGCAGCCGTTCAGGCTTTGCAGGCCCAGCCGGCCCCTGCTGCCGCTGCCCCCGTCCCAGTGAGAAAGCAGAAATGCCCCTTAGCTGTGCCAGAGAAGTTTGATGGCACACCTGCTCAGCTCCCGGTGTTTTTGGCTCAGGGCCAGCTGTTCATGAGCTTGAAGGCCGAGGCTTTTCCGATGATAAGACTAAGGTGGGGTTTCTTATCAGCCTGCTCACGGGCTCTGCGGCCAAATGGGCGACTCCCCTGCTGCTGGAACAGAGCCCGGTGTTGGGAGACTTGGCTGCTTTTACTCGGCAGCTCAAGGCCATGTATGAGGACCCTGTGAAGGCAGTCACTGCCAATCGACGCATCCGTGAGCTACGGCAAGGCCGGCGCCCCCTAGTGGACTATGTGACAGAATTCCGCCTGCTCCAGCAGGACTTGCAGTGGAATGAGGAGGCCTACATAGACCAATTCCAGGAGGGGCTGTCTGGGGAAATACTGGATGGGCTCACTTATGCGGACCGGCCTTCCACATTGCAGGACCTGATACACCTCTGCCTCAAGATAGAAGGGAGAGTGGAGAGCCGGCGGGCCCTTTCCCGCTCCAGACACAGCCTTGGGGGTCCCGCTCCCAGAAACCTGCTGGGAGAGGTACCCATTCCGAAACCCGCCTCACCCGAAGAACCCATGCAATTGGGGGGAGCTCGCCCCCGCTTGTCGCCCGAGGAGAAACAACGGCGTCGGCAACTCAGCCTCTGCCTCTATTGCGGGCAGAAGGGACATTTTGCCGCTCATTGCCCCGCCAAGGTCCGAGCCAGCACGCTTCCGGAAAACTGCCGGCCCCCGGCCCTGAAGGGCCCCTAGGCCGGGGTGAGACCAACTCCACAGAAGCCCAACGCCCACCAACCTCTCCCGCCAGCCATGTGACGGTGCCCATACTCCTGACAGTTCCAGGGCTAGGGATCCTGCAAGTCCAGGCCATGCTGGACTCGGGCGCTAGCAGCAACTTCATGGATGCCTCTTTCGCAGATCTGCACCGTGTCCCACGCCGACTCCTGGAGCACCCCGTCCTCGTGGAAACTATCGACGGGCGGCTGTTGTCCTCCGGACCGGTGGTTCAACAGACAGAACCCTTGACCATGGACTTGGAAGGGCACCAGGAAACCCTCCAGTTGTATCTGGCCGCCACTCCCCATTTTCCGGTGGTCCTTGGGTTGCCTTGGCTCCAGCGCCATGATCCTTTGATCCAGTGGTCAACAGGTCATATCACATTTCCCTCACACCATTGCCGAGACTGCTGCTTGACCCAGACAGTGCAGGCCTGCTCGTCCGTTGAAGGGGAAGGACTTCTGGAGGGGCAACCCCTCAAGTATCAGGACTTCCGGGATGTCTTTGGGAAGAAGGAGGCCGACCAATTGCCCCCCCATTGGCCCTATGACTGTCCCATTGACCTGGTTCCGGATGCCAAGATTCCGGTGGGTCGAATCTACTCCCTGTCGGAACCAGAGTTAGCAGCCCTGCGGGACTTCATCGAGAAGAACCTCCAGCGGGGGTTTATCCGACCCTCCACTTCACCAGCAGCTGCACCCGTCTTGCTCGTCAGGAAAAAATGTGGGGAGCTCCGCCTGTGCAATGACTACCGGGCCCTGAACCGCATCACTGTGCGGAATAGGTACCCTCTGCCCTTGATCCCCGAACTACTGGAACGGCTCCGTGCCGCTCAAATCTTCACCAAGCTGGACCTCCGGGGAGCATATAATCTGGTCCGCATTCGAGCAGGGGACGAATGGAAGACTGCGTTCCGTACAAGGTACGGCCATTTTGAATATACCGTAATGCCGTTTGGGCTATGTAATGCGCCCGCGGTCTTCCAGCATCTGATGAACGACCTCTTCCAGGATTGTCTAGACCACTTCGTGATTGTCTACCTGGACGACATTTTAATTTACTCCCAAAACCCGCAGGAACATGTCCAGCATGTACGCACTGTCCTGCAGCGGCTGCGAGAGTCCCAGTTGTTCGCCAAGCTCGAGAAGTGCGAATTTGACCTCACCACCGTGGATTTCTTAGGCCACCGCATTTCCCCCTCGGGACTTCAGATGGATCCCGCCAAAGTACAGACCGTCCTACAGTGGCAGGCCCCAAGGAGTGTCAAGGATGTTCAACGTCTCCTGGGCTTCGCAAACTACTATCGCCGGTTCATCTCCCACTTTTCACAGCTCACTGTACCCATCTCGGACCTGCTCCGCACCAAAGGGCCCTTCCAGTGGACGGAGGCCGCCCAACGGGCGTTCCAGCACCTGAAGCAGGCCTTCACGTCGGAGCCTATCTTACAGCAGCCCGATCCGGCCCGACCCTTCATCGTGGAAGCGGATGCGTCTGACAAAGCCGTGGCCGCTGTACTGTTGCAACCAGTAGAGGGGGACCAGACCCTTCTCCCATGTGCATTTCACTCCCGGAAACTCAACGACTCCGAGCAGAATTACACCGTGTGGGAGAAGGAGTTGCTGGCCATTAAAGTGGCCTTTGAGGTTTGGCGCCATCTACTGGAAGGGGCCCGATACCCAGTACAGGTGCGCACGGACCACCGGAACCTCGAACATCTGCAGACGGCCCGGCGCCTCAACCAGCGACAGGTCCGGTGGTCCATCTTCTTCTCCCGGTTCCAGTTCACCGTGACATACTTACCCGGGCGGCACAACAAACAGGCGGATGCGCTGTCCCGGAAGCCCGAGTACCTGGCAGGGAAAGACGAGACCCCTTTGCGTTCCATCCTACCTTCTGAGAACTTTGCTGCCACCCTACCGTCCCAGTCCTTGGCGGACCGAGCGCGTGTGCAACAACAGCAGGACTCGTTTGCTCAGAAGCACATCCTTGCCCTGCGTGCTGGGAACTCGGACTTAGTCACTCCGTTCTCCTTGCTGGAGGGGCTCTTATATCACCGGGACCGTCTCTACCTCCCCCCAGGTGCTCTCCGGGGTGAGGCGCTGCATCTATGCCACGACAGTCGGCCGGCGGGGCATTTTGGGACCTACAAGACCCTCCACCTGCTGTTACGGGACTTCTGGTGGCCACGACTTCAGGCGGATGCCAAGGCCTATGTGGCAGCCTGTGATACCTGCCGCCAGGCGAAGGCACACCCGGGGCGCCCACAGGGGCTCTTAGTCCCGCTCCCAACTCCCCAGGGACCTTGGCGGTCTGTGTCACTGGACTTTATCACTGACTTGCCCATGTCCCGGGGCCAGACTTCTGTGCTGGTAGTGGTGGACCTGTTCAGCAAGATGGCACACTTCCTCCCGTGTGCAGGACTCCCCTCAGCTTGAGAGACGGCTCAGCTGTTCATTGCCCAGATCTTTCGTCTCCACGGCCTTCCTGACTGCCTGATCTCGGATCGGGGCCCCCAATTTACTTCCCGGTTCTGGCACGCCTTGTTCCGGTCTTTAGATGTCGAAGTTCATCTATCATCGGCCCATCATCCCCAGTCTGATGGCCAGACAGAACGAACAAACGCGACACTGGAACAGTACTTGCGCTGCTATACCAGCTTCCAGCAGGATGATTGGGTGGATCTCCTACCCCTTGCGGAGTTCGCTTATAACAACTCGACGCATGTCTCCACGCGGCTGACTCCGTTCTTCGCCACGTACGGTTATCACCCCAGGTTCTTCCCTTCAGTCCTGCCCCCGTCAGCAGTTCCTGCCGCGAATCTTGCTGCCCAGGAGTTGCATGCCGTACAGGCCGTTTTGAAAGATCAACTAGACCTGGCCAAGGAAGCGTATAAGAAGGCGGCTGACCGCCACCGCCAGGAGGGTCCTCCCTTGCAAGTTGGGGACCAGGTCTGGCTATCTACAAGGTTCCTCCGCTCCCAGAGGCCATCCCGGAAATTGGATGCACGCCATGTCGGTCCCTTCACCATCTCCCGCCAGGTCAACCCCGTGGCATTCCAGTTGCAGCTCCCAGCGTCGCTCCATGTGCACCCTGTCTTCCACCGGTCCCTGTTGGTCCCTGCTGCTCCACCGCACCCCTTGTGCACCCGCTCCAGGCCCCCACCGCCGATCGAGGTTGATGGGGAGGAGGAGTATGAAGTCGCCCAGGTTCTCGACTCCCGCAAGTTTCGGGGCCGGCTCCAGTACCTGATTGACTGGAGGGGGTATGCCCCAGAAGACCGCTCCTGGGAGGATGCATCCCAGGTGCATGCCCCACGTCTCATCCGCCGTTTCCATGCACACTACCCGACTAAGCCAGGTCCCTTGCCACCGCCTGCGGGTCCCACAGACAGCTCCTCTATGGAGTCCTCAGACGAAGAGGACGATTCGGAGTGGCCTGACCCAGATACCTCCGGGGAACTTCCAGCAGGGCAGTCTGGACCATCTTCCACCACCGAGCAGCCAGCGGACCCTACCCTGGGGGATCCTGTTCCACCCAGGGCTGTGCCGGACTCCCCTCCGCGTCCTGGGACATCTAGGCAACAGGACCCGGGCACGGTGGTGGTGCCCTCCACCGACCCAGCTCTCGATTTGGACTCTGAACCTCCTTTGCCCCCTGCAGGACCGCCGGCGGTGGAAGCGGAAGATCCAGCAAGAGGCCACCTGGAGGAGTGTGCGGCTGCAACAAAGGTCTGTCCGGGAGGAGCTTGGGGGCCTTCGGAAGCTACCCCTTGGATTTCTCTCTGCTCCCCCAGCCAACACCTGTCCCGGGGGAGAGGCCGGAGGGGTCTGTCCTAGGGATGGGGGTAGTGTTGTGCCTCCAGTAGGTCAGACAGAGACCAGCCGTGCCGGAGTGTGTTTGGGGTGGGGTCAGGCTAACTGCAGCCTGACCCAGCTGGGCAGCCTTACCAATCAGCACCTGCTCAAAAGGCAGGTCCCAAACACACTCAGATGCTGGAAGCAATTGTTTGTTACAGCTACCACCAGACGCTCTTGATATTCCTGACCTCGGACCCCTGTACCTTTGATCTTCGGAACGACCCTGACTACGCTTGTGCCTGACCCCTAACTGGTTTACGTTTGCTCGGTTTTGGACTAATATATCTTGGCTTGGACACTCGGACTGTTATAACGAGAACGGCTTATCTTGACACTGGGCGGATTTACGACACAAGGTATGTTGTGTGGCATGGATAACCAGACAAGTTGTCAAGAAAAAAGAGCAGGAAGAGGGGAGGCCATTGCAGATTAGTTCAACTTCTATTAACAGGTCAGGCCTGTAATGAGCCTCAGTTGGCCCAAGGCCTTAAACAGGGCGGTTAGAAAGGTGAACAGCGAAATTTGTAGGGCCATAGGAGGGATTGGGTTTTGTATTCCCCATCCTATGATATCCGTGGCCCGGAGGAAGCTGCATCGCCCAGATGGGGTTCACTTATCCAATGTACATAATGATATTTTTATTGGAGATCTGCAAAGGGCCCTGCTTGCTCTTTTATCCGGCAGGTGGGGGAGATTCGACTAAGCGATAGCTTGTCTTTCCCTGTGGCAGGAAGTGCGGGTTTAGGCAGTAGGGATTAGTTATGGTGATCATCCAATGGCACCTTTCAAGGTGACTGACGTTTACCCAAGGCTGACCTTGCTAATGCCCTGAGGCTTGGCAGGAGGGACATTGGGACGTCTTTGGGGTTTTACCTTTCTCACCTACATTGGGTGCTGTATGGCGCCAAAGTAAGGCGACGATTGTAAGTCCCTCCAGCTCCACATGGAGGGCAACTGGCTGGTGGCGGGCCATCCTGCCTCCGGTTCGGTTAGGATGTATTTGCCAAATATGGGTTTTTTACCTGGCCAATGGCTGGGCTAGGTTAGTACTGCACTTCACCCTTCTCAGATCTTCAATTCAATAAATGTGGCCCTGATTTGAAACCATATACTCTGTGTCTGGCTCTTCTTTATCTCACCTATACAGGCGCAAAGCATGCTGCAGAGCAGGGGTGGACAACTTGTGGTTCTCCAGATGTTTTGGCCTACAACTTCCATCAGCCCTAGCCAGCATAGCCAATGGTGAGGAATGCTGGGAGGTATAGACCAAAACATCTGGAGGGCCACAAGTTGCTCACCCCAACTTTAGAGTGAAGGGCCACAGGAGTCATTCGGGTAGCCAACACAAATCAGTGTGAGGCCCAGTTCCAAAATAATACGGGCTTGTAGGAGGATAGGTGGTTGGTGAACTCCTTTTTGAGTCTGGCCTAGACTTGAAAGAGTCTGGAGTTGACTCAGAATTGGGCATGACTTTACAAGTCGGGAAAGTTCACATCTCAGTGCCCCTCTGTTTGAACTTCCTTAGCATCACTAATAACAAGCGATGTGAACAGCATGATCTAATGCTCCAAGTCTCATTTACTTATTAATGTAGAAACAACATCAGTGTGAATATGGATATATGTGTACTTTTCCAATTTAAAGAAGTGTAAAAAAATATAAATTAAGATAAATTAAAATAAGATTGAAACTGGTGAGGAAAAAGTAGTAAAATAAGTTATATGCACACACACAGACACAGACACACACACACACAGAGTTAAATAGCTCTGCTAGTTCTGTTGCTATGGCATCGTCTTTGGTGCCCAAAATAGACAAAGCTGTCAAGTCTTTCCCTTCAGATAGGATTTAACTTTTTATTTTATATGCATCATTCAAGAACGTGGAAGAAACATAAACCCTTCAGTGTAATTAAGTGTACTTTCTACAGTATGGCATCACAGCCACCAGTTGTGATGGAAATAGCAAAGAAAATGAGTCATATTGCATGGAAGGATATGAGTTTTATAGTCCCAATTTAGCTGCCACACTTTACCCTGCTGGAACAAAGTTATTTGATTTTTTAATAGTGAAGCAGTAGTGTGAACCATACCAACTTACCCATGTACTGAGGTCATCTTCAGAGACTCTCCTCTGGATGCCCCTGCCACATGAGGTGAGACCCGAGAAAATGTAACCTTAACCTTCCCCCACTCCAACCTGTGGCACCCTGCTGCTTATGAACACCCATAAGCAGTAGCCTGTCTGAGGCTGTGGCACCCTGCTGCTTATGGACACCCCCACCCCACCCCCCCGAGAAGCTCGCCTGGCACCTTCTCGGTGCCAGGCAAATACATTTCTGTTCTCTCAGTCTTCTAAAAAAATGTTTTCATTGTATTCTTTTGTAGTGTAATGTAGTGACAGACATGTTGTATTTTATTCTGTTGTTTTTGTAAACCATCCTGGAGGCATTGCTGAGGGGCGATATAAGAAAGAAAGAAAGAAAGAAAGAATCCAATAGTACACAAGTATAGCCAGCAGAGATTTATTCAGTTGTAGCTGCACTTTCCCCAGCTTCTTTGATTCTAGTGGTATCAGTATGCTTTTGGGGCCTCCAGGGCCAGCATCAAGGATAGGCATGGGCATGGCTGCTTGGGCACCTGCCAAGGGCCCGCAGCCTAGCAGGGATCCACTAATAAGAGCCCCCTGGACTTGCTCCTCCTTATCACTGCAACCTGCTCGTTCACCTGCCTCTTGCTCTGGCCCAGGCAATGGGGGTGGTGAGGAGGAGCAGCAGCAGCAGAGGCCACTGCCTGTTTTCTCACTGGCTCTCTGGCTGTCAGGCAAGCAAGTGGTAGCAGTGATGAGAAAGAGGATGAGAAGCAATAGCAGCTGGCGACAATGGTGGTGAGAAGGTAGACTCACTGAGGGAAGGGGCCCATGGAGGGTGCCTTGCCAAAGGGTCGGTCCTCACATATACCTGGAACTGGCACTGAGTGGGGCACACTTCCCATCTCCATTTGAGTATGTTCCTTATCATCTCTGGTTTGGGATTGCTCATGTTGATGGGGTAGTAACGGTTTGAACTCCTGCATGCCTTGTTTTCACGAAACATTGCCTGGTTCTTTGCTGCTGTGACTGCTGTGGCAAACTTGCAGAAAAGGCCTGGGGGGGGGGGCACATGCAGGCAGCCCACATGTTGCCCACCCCTGCATTATACACATGATGAGGACTATGCATGATGACCAGGAAGTGGGTGGACTCCTGGCCCTGCCTCTTGATGTCCATGCGTTGGGAGTGGATGCCTATAAAGCAGAGGTGGGCCACTTGTATGACCCCGAGGGCTGCACAGGGAGTTGGGTGGCTTCCCAAGGGCTGCACAACCATGCACGCATGCACACATCCACCACTGGGATGGGACGAGGTTAACCTCCCTACACACACATATACACAAACACATGCATAGCTTTTCGCCCACTCACTGTATCTCTCTCAGACACATATGAAGCCAACCATGTGGAGTATCAATGCACATCAATCTACCCACATGTAGGTGCCCGTATTAGACATCCATGTTCAACATGTCGACATCAACAGGCAGGGCCAGAGATATGTGTGTGATGATACCAGGACAAGGCCACACCACTTGCTGGTCATTGCACATGACTTTCTTCATGTGTGTAATGTATGAAAAAAGTGGGTGACGTGTCAGCTAGAATAGAAAAGGCCTCTGATAGTGAGGGATTCAGCTCAGAACGAAAGGCACAAGAGAGTATGGCTGGGCAGACTGAGTTCTGAACCCTCTTCAACAATGATGAAGAAGCATATCTCAAGTGTAATTTCAGACTGATCCAATTACAAAATGCTTAGGAATTATGTAACCATTTACTTTAAAAATGTGTAACAAATGACTTTATAGTAAGTAACCTGCTGGAAAGCACTTGGGGACTGGAGTGCATAAATTAAAACAAGTTGCATCTCTAAAAACCTATACAATCCATTAAACAATTCATTATTTTAAAAGCAACTGCTGTGTATATACATACATGAAGTGTTTGGTGGGAAATGGAAACTAGCCTTCCTTTCTTTACCAGTTTGGGCATTGTTTAGGGTTAAATGTTTGCAGGAAGTGTCTCAAGTTTAATAACAAAATAAGATATAAAAAGTATTTCTATTTAAGTTGTCTAGGAATGGAAACAATTACCAAGCATTTCCCTACAATTCCCAGGCCATGTTCAAATTCTACAGGGGAGGATGGAAGCTGCAAACATTTTTAACTGCTGGACTCCTTACTGCCTGGGGCACGCTGGGAGTTGTAGGCCTTTTTTCCATCTAAACTTGCATAGGATTCCACCCTGAGTCTCCTAAAAGAGTCAAGTATCCCAGAACGTGAGTTCCCATCCCCACCCGTCTTCCCAGGGCCTGTGGAGACATTGCACAAATCATACCATTTTTTAAAAAATGGAAATATTAAAATGTTATAATATTAAGTATCTGGATTGCTGACGCATGACACCAGCTGAAAATGAGCATATACTTGACCATGCTTAATCATTAACTAATTTTTTGGATCACTGGTATTATTTAGCTTTTCACCTTGCAACCTGACAAAGTGTTTAAGGGCTGCATTAACAGACTATTAAAGCATGTTTTGGCATGTCTCGTCTTCCTGTTTCCATCTTGTATCAGAAACCATAAGACTAATAATGTTAGGTAAAGGAAAGAGTGCGGCCAGTACAGTTGAGTAGTTCGGGGGGGGGGGCAGGGGGAGAGAAGTGTGTTTTGACCAATTTTCCAAAAGGATCATAAAAAGTAGAGCTCTCTGTAGACTATCCAAATACCAGTTACCATGACAACAGGATGTATTTTTAGTTTCTGTAGCAACATATCACAGTATTCAATAAGAGTGTAAGCTTTTTGACCCTACAATTCAATACTTCTGTGCATTAAAAGAAACCCGGGGTTAAAGGAGACAACTCAGTGCAATTTAAGGCCTAAGGAAAGGCAGAAAATCATGGGTGAGAAGACATTTGAAGAACAAAGGAAAGATATCACTGCCTCTAATAGTAAAGTGAGCAGCTACTCCTGTGCTGAGTTTGCTGATATGTGGGCCTTCTTCAGCCTTCTTGAGTGCCATTTTTTGATAGAAAGGCAAGATACATATCAAATAAATAAACAGGGCAGTAAAATTGGGGCAGCCACAAGGAAGGAGGGTTTCTGCATACTTGTGGGACATCCCAGGTGTGCCAAATGGTATATATATATATACAGTCATGCCTTGGATTGAGAGCATAATTCGTTCCGGAAACGTGCTTGTAATCCAAAACACTCTTATATCAAAACGAAATTCCCCCCAAAAAATTTGTAAAGAGATTTTTAATTTAAGCCGGACTACAGTACTTGTATTGCAAGACGTCGCTTGTATATCAAGTAATAAATAAATAAATAAATAAATATTTAAAAATTTGCTTGTCTTGCAAAACGCTCTCAAACCAATCCAGGTATTACTATATATATATATATATATATATATATATCAAAAGGGCCCCCCCTGAAAATTGAAGTACCAAGGGCTGTGCATGTACCCTGCTTCTATTCTGCCATGGAGCCCTGGAAATCTGAGGGCAGAGTAAAGGCAAGAGCTCCTAGTTTGCCGGGTGCCTCTCAGGCTTGCAGCTTGCTTCTGTACAGCCTAGAGACGGATAGAGACTGTTGGTACACATTCCCTGGTCCTGACTTGCCTCTACAGCAGCTTCCCCGAAGCTGGCATCCTCCAGATGTTGTGCATCACAACTCCCATCAGCCCCAACCAGCATGGCCATTCTTCATGTCCTAAAGGTTGGGATGCTGTTGATTGGGCTGTGAGATCGAGACTTCTATGTGACCGTGCCTTACCTGTAGAACTCCTTGCCAGAGGTGATCCGGTTGCCCCCCTCTCTCTCTCATGGCCGCCTGCCATCTTGTGAAGACCAGTTGGACTGCCCTCTTCCACCAGCCCTGCTGACTCCCGAAAGTCTACTTATTTTTTTCCCCTCTTTCCTCCCCATCCCCTTTTCCTTTGTGTGTTGTGTCTTTTTTAGATTATAAAACCTGCAGTGAGGGACTCTCTCGTTTTCTGTTTGATTGTAAACTCTTTTGGGAGCCTGTTTTGGCTGAGGAGTGGAATGAAAATAGTATAAATTAAAAAAAAGAAAGAAAGAATTTTTCTGGCATTTGACCTGCCAGGATGATGTTTTTAAACTGCTCCCTGTATAAGGCTGTTTTATCCGCTGCTCTTGCCTCTGTTTTTCTAGCATTGTATAATAACTGTGTAATTGCTTCTTCTTTGAGGGGTAATTTTATCGGTTGCAAGCTGCCCTGAGACCTGCGTTATTATGGAAGGGCAGAGTATAAGTACCTGTATATACTCGAGTATAAGCCGACCCGAATATAAGCTGAGACCCCTAATTTTACCCTCAAAAAACTGGGGAAAGTTATTGACTCGAGTATAAGCCTAGGGTGGGAAATGCAGCAGCTACAGGTACAGGTAAATTTAAAAATTACGGTAAATTTAAAAAATTTAAATTTAAAAAATAAAGATACGGTAGATACCAATAAAATTACGTACATTACAGTAATTGAGGCATCAGGAGGCTGATGGGAGTTGGAGCTTTGGCGGTGGCGGCGAGGCTTTTTCGACGGCGGGGGGTGCAGGTACGGTGGCAGGGGGGTCTGGGGGTGGTGGTGGGGGTCCTGTGTTAGGTTTTGCATAGGCAGAACGAGATTACCACCTGACATCGGGATTATCACCTGACCTGGTGGGTGTTACTTGAGTTCAAGTATACAAGGCCTTTGGTCAGGAGACATAGTCTCGAGGTGACATGACTCAGCAGCCTTGAACAGGTTTGAAGCAGTAAACATGTTGATGAATGGGTTATACGCTGGGGTGAGTAATATCCTATTTATAGGTGCAGGGTCTGGGGTATATAAGCTGGCACACTTGCTGATAGCTTCATTCTCTTCCGTCATTCCTCTCCATCTCTCTCTGCTGCTTGTTCGTCTCGACATGTATTGTCTTGGACTTCACTTCATCTAGCCTTACCACTGGGGTATAGGTTTTGAGTCTGCTATGATGTAGTGAGTAGAGATGCATTGATTGCCTTAATCCCATGTAATTGGGTCTTACAAATAAACTCTTTAATCTTTATTAACTGCTGTTATCTCCTCCTTCCGCTTGCGTGACTGGGACTGAGGGTCATTGGCTAGGGGAGCTTTTGAACCCGGGTCAGTCCAACTCTCACATCGGTTATGGGCCCAGATAAGGATCAGATAACGATCTGATGGTTATCTTAGATGGGAAGATAAGCCACAGAGACGCAGTTCGGAAAAATTCAGCAGTTATAGAGTTAAAGGAATTTGTTTACTATTTGTAAGAACGGTTTGTAAACAAACCGGAAAGGCGAAGGTTTGTTGCTAAAGCTGAGAGCTGATAACAGCGGCTTGGAATGCAGCACAACTGAAGTATGCAGAAACAGAGAGACGGGAGGATTTTTCGTTTTGGAAGCAGCTGAAAGCGGAGGTGCCAGGCTTGGCAAAATCCAAGGCTACAGACTGTGAATGTGGGTGCCGGTTCGGGCAGCTACTAGGCTGAAAGGTGAACAACGCTGGACACAAGGATTTCGTATTCCACAGCTTGCTGGAGTGATTGTTAAGGAGCTGTATCGAGCAAAGAAATAATCTTCAGGAGGTTCTGTGTCTAACTCATTTGATTGAGTCAAGGCTACAGGCAGGAGGATCATATTTCATCTACAGTTTACTTCTTCACACAGCAGCGGATCAGCTATCTTTTGCACTGTATCAACAAGTGGCTTGGATTACAAATGCGTGGATTACGTCTGACGTGGGTAAAGCGTCTGGAGCGTCATGTCGCAGCAAAGCAAGGTCACGTGTGACAAACGTATCTCGGGAAACCTGATACTACAGCGGAGGCTGTATCAAACCAGCGGAGGCGTGGTTTTAAAACAGGAGAAAAACAGCGCGTCAGTTTTGAACAGAGAAAGCTGTGCTTAAAATGGGAAGCTGTTCTTCATTTTCTTCATGTGGGATCACAGAAGAAGGAGCTTGAAATCAGCAGGGGTGCTGCTGAAGAAAAAAAACTTTATGTTTTAACCCAGGACATAACAAAATGGACATTATTTTGTTTGGACAGAAACGGTGTATTGTTTAAACTGAAGCTTTCTGTGTTGGACATAAATAAACAGGAAGAGGACTATGCAAATGGTCAGAGGTTTAACAGTCATGTTTTTGGAAATGTATTTCTTGAAAGTTGGATAACTTGGACTCAAGAAAGTGTAATATATGCTTTGAAATGTCAGGAAATGTACTGAATGTATATATGACTTGAGTATATTGTGGATTTTTCTGTAGTGAAATGTAGAATACTGAATAATAAGTAGGTATGTTTATATGGCAAAGCTAAGAGATGGATTATTTCTTTTATACTGTAATGGTGTAATAAAGAAATAGAAAGTTGTACTGATGCAACTATAAAAAGGTTAAATGCTTATATGTATGACATGTACATGCATGCATATCACATGAATGTTTGATCATTTAGATTCACAGGCCTGTGAAAGAAAATGCAAACTCTGGTGGGGAAAGCATTTAGAGATTGTAATTTTCACATGAAAGGTAATTTTGTGCACATAAACAAGGGATGCTAGCTTCAACAGGTAAACTGGAAGGCAAGCTGAAAAAAACAGTTCATTTCATTCAATTTGTTCTTGGTGATCTTGTGGATACTCTGATGGTTTTTAGAGGAGAAGCACGTTATTTCATGATGTCAATTGATAAATACACGAAGTACAGGTTGTGTACATGTTAGATAGAAAGCTGGAATATTGAACAAAGTCAAGGTGTTTTGTGCTTGGATGGGAAACAAGCATATTACCCATGTTACCTATTTTCTTTTTAGATATGGGGAAGTTCAATTCAGTGCACATGTTTTCATGACTTTCTAACAGGATGTGATATTGAACACATGGATTGTGTGGAAGAGTAAACAAACACTCAGAAGAGGTGATACTAATTTGGATAATGAGGTTTGGGTAGAAGCTCTTAAATGTTTTGATTATGTACATGATAGAAGTTTTAGTTCTGTGTGATGAACTGTACACCTTATAGAAAGTAGTGTAGAGGAGGAATGTTCTGGAGAAACATTTCAGGATCTTGGATCTGATATGTAGGTACATACACCTCAAAGTTAGAAGAAATCTGTAAGGGAGCTTACATGAGAATTTTCTAGAAATGAGAATATTGTGTTTTACATGAATAACACTTGGATAGTGAGATTATCTAGAAGTGTTAAGTATAATGCTGAATGAAAAGGTGAGATCATTTTTCAAAATTAATTCTGTTAATGCAGGGGATGCATCAAGGTCAGAGTCAGAATAGAAAAGCATTTGCTGAAAGACAGTCAGGTAAATTTGACAAACTTTGATACACATTTGGTTTAGTGGAGACTAAACAAATGATTGTTCATCATTGGTGCAAATTTATTGGAACAGGAAACTGATAACTGATAAGGTAAGGAACAGGTGAGTCAAACAACCTGTGAGATATCAGGATGAATTTGCAGGGGAAAACCATTTGAAACTTGAAAATTTCAAAGAGGAGAAAAAATATCTGTTAAGGAAGCTGAACCATAGCTTTAAGCTATGCAAGCTGAGTTGAATTCTTTGGATAAAGAACAAAACATGGAAGCTGGTGAAACAAACAGCAGTCCATGGAACTCATTGTTACCAGATAGATTTTTAGGTGAAAACTAACCAGATTGGAAAAGGTTACATGACAAATAACAAGATTGGTTGCTTGTGGTTTTTTGCTCAGTAAAAGGAGCAGGATAATCATGAGTGAGTGCAACAACAATTTGCTTTGGAAACAGTTAGACTGATATTTAAGAATGTGGAAGCAATGTATGAATATTTCACAAGTTGAAATATTGGAACATAAGCATTTTTAAATGAGAGGAAGTCTTTGGAAAACTGTCTGAGATTTTCTTTAGGAAAAGTTAGAAATTAGCTGGAGGCTGGAATTCTGTTTTTGAACTCAAACATTGCTGAAGTGAGATTTGCACAGAGAGGCAGATCAATGTTTGTTTGTTGAACAGGAGGAACAGGGACATAGACTGTATGTACTTTGTTTAGATGGGTGATCTATTGTTTTTTCTGGACAGATAAAAGCAATATGATATAATTGATCCAGGGTTTGGAATTTCATTGAATTGAAACTGCTTGGTGGTGGATCAACTGTTTATTTGTAAATAGAGGTTGAGGGAGAACCAAGAGGGCAGTATCTTACTGCAACAAACCAGAGAAATATCATGGATGTGATTGAGAATTTTGGAGATAGTTAACTCAGTGAGAGACTCCAAATAATTGAGGATTTTCAAGCACATGCTGATGGAAAAGCAGTTTGAATGCTACACAGAAGCATTGGGCTGTTGAGCTTTACTGTACAAGCAACAAGGCCAGGTATTGCTGTCAGTGTGATAGGCAGATTGTTAGACCAACAGAACATGCTTGGAGAGCTCTGAAAAGGAGTTGAGTGTTATCTGGAAGGAACATCACACTTCAGACTAAGATTTACAAGTCAGAGCACAGGTGGCTTACAGATTCACAGAAAATGCCAGTTGTGGTTGTGATAGTAAGAACAACAAGAACACACCTGAAGTTTGTTATTTTTATAATCATACTTTGTTTGATTGATTTTGTAGAAACAATCATTTAAAAGTTAGAGTTCAACTGAAGCTGAACTGATTGCATTTGTTTAAATAGTTTAAATTGTAAAAAAATGTTTAAATGATGCTGGGATTGATGTGAAAAACCTATTACAGTTTTTTCAGGAAACCAAGGCCAGGATTGCTATGCTGCAGGCAGATAGCAATACACAACGTTTTGGGTTTGCAAATAAAACTGTGTCATAAGGAGGGATACATCAGAAGTGATTTGATGGTGGTTCAAATTTCTGGCGGGTAAAGTAATTCCTGCAAAAGTTTTTTTTATAAAAGTCCATAGATGAAAGAACAGCATCAGATGTCAACAAAGCTGTTGCTGTTGTATGAGGTAAATAACCACGTTCTGGGCAAATGCAAAAGCAGGGGGATGTTAGGTTTTGCATAGGCAGAACGAGATTACCACCTGACATCGGGATTATCACCTGACCTGGTGGGTGTTACTTGAGTTCAAGTATACAAGGCCTTTGGTCAGGAGACATAGTCTCGAGGTGACATGACTCAGCAGCCTTGAACAGGTTTGAAGCAGTAAACATGTTGATGAATGGGTTATACGCTGGGGTGAGTAATATCCTATTTATAGGTGCAGGGTCTGGGGTATATAAGCTGGCACACTTGCTGATAGCTTCATTCTCTTCCGTCATTCCTCTCCATCTCTCTCTGCTGCTTGTTCGTCTCGACATGTATTGTCTTGGACTTCACTTCATCTAGCCTTACCACTGGGGTATAGGTTTTGAGTCTGCTATGATGTAGTGAGTAGAGATGCATTGATTGCCTTAATCCCATGTAATTGGGTCTTACAAATAAACTCTTTAATCTTTATTAACTGCTGTTATCTCCTCCTTCCGCTTGCGTGACTGGGACTGAGGGTCATTGGCTAGGGGAGCTTTTGAACCCGGGTCAGTCCAACTCTCACATCCTGGGGGGGGTCCTGGGGGGCTTTGGCAGCGGCGGGGCTTCGGCGGCGGCGGGCCTTTGGCGGGGGCGGAGCTTTGGCGGCGGCGGGAAGGCTTTTTCGGCGGCGGGGGTGCAGGTACAGTGGCGGGGGGGTCTGGGGGTGGCGGGGGGGTCTGGGGGTGGCGGCGGGGGTCCTGGGGGGGCTTTGGCAGCGGCGGGGCTTCGGCGGCGGCGGGGCTTCGGCGGGGGAGGAGCTTTGGCGGCAGCGGGAAGGCTTTTTCGGCGGCGGGGGGTGCAGGTACAGTGGCGGGGGGGTGGCGGGGGGTCTGGGGGTGGCAGGGGGGGTCCTGGGGGGGCTTTGGTGATGCTGACTCGAGTATAAGCCATGGGGGGCATTTTTCAGCACAAAAAATATGCTGAAAAACTCGGCTTATACTCAAGTATATACGGTGCTTTTAATAAGACAGACAAGCAAACAAACAAGACAGGTACTGTTGCTACTTCTTTACTGGATCTGTGCTATGTCCTCACTGTTCTCCTGTCTCTGTAGCTTATGGCTATTATCCCCTATTTCACAGAGAGACTGAATTATGGAACAAATAATCTTGATAAAGAAATCTGTTTATTTCTCTGATTACACAGACGCATTACAGAGGAGGTATTCATAACGGTGAACTTATAAGAATAACGATTCCTGTGGGGGGAATGCTTTGATCGAAAACTTTGTTTCCTGAACATATGCTTGTCAGCACAACATGAACTAATCTTGTATTCTGACATTTGCCTCTATTGAATTTTTTCGTGAAGATGTTAGTTCTTTCACCGTTTCTATGGAAACATGCAGAGAGGAAATTAAAGGAGATAAAGTGCTGCTAACAAGAGAAAGTTGACTGTATTCTGACTGGACTGATGAATGCTCGCAGGGATACTTAAAGGATTCAAGGAAATAATAGGTTTATGCTATGTTCTGAGAGCACATTTGATGCTATCAAGGACAAGGACTAATTTATTTATTTATTACATTTCTATACCACCCAATAGCTGAAGATATCTGGGCAGTTCACAACAATTAAAACCATAAAATACAGCAATGTATATATAAATATGGCAGTGTGTGTGTGTGTTTGAAACTACAGTATAAAAGTAAAAATCCTGCAGCAGTGTAAGGATTTAAGAATACAATAACAGATTTTAAAACAACAAAAGCAGAAGAACTAAAATGCCTGGGAGAATAAGGAGGTCTTTACCTAGCACTGAAAGGACCACAACATTGGCACCAGCCGAGCCTCTCTGGGGAAGGCATTCCACAGCCAGGGTGCCACCACTGAAAGACCCTGTCCTTAGTAGTCACCAACCTCAGCTGATTTGGTGAGGGAACCCGGAGAATATGATGTAAGAATCTGAGGAGGTATACATGGGAGGAGATGATCCTTCACATAACCTGGCCTCAAGCCATTAAGGGCTTTGAAAGTTAATACCAGCAGTTTGAATTGGAGCTGGAAATGGACTGGCAGCCAGTGCAGATCACAAAGCATCACAAACATGCTTAACTGAGAGTAAGAAGCCAAGAGAGCAGGGGCCTTGAAGTGGTCCATCAGCAATTAGAACCTGAGGAGCAGACTGAACAGGCAGGTACACAGGTCACCTGGGCACATTCTTCCTCAATATTATGAAATATATTGTATTTCTATTTAAGTTATAGAGATTATTTCTAAATCTGTGTCTATACATATCAATTGGCAAATTCAAATTTTATGCACATTGCTGTCCTCTTTTATCCTCTGTTTTGGTGATGCATGCCCTCTTTTTTGGAGATGGGATAAGTGGCCACCCTAGATCTTGTTCATGTTGAAATGTTACATTTGAATCAGTGTGGCCCTAGGTCAACCAACTACTTGTGTCAACCTCTTTATATCTCCTCCACTCACAATGCCTTTGGGCTCTGGCTTGACCTCAAGATACCTTGATCAAAAGCCCAATAACTTCTCAGAAGAGGTAGTAGGCCCTCTTATTCCAGGGAGCCTTTCCAGGGCTATATTGATGCCGCTTGTGTGCATCAATATAGTGTTTTCCTGCTACTGTGTAACTGCTGTGTGTGTTTTATGATGTTGTCCTGTTTGTTTGTTTGTTTGTTTGTTTACCAAAGGACAATTTGTCCCAGGGACTGATGGCAGAGCATAATAGCAGCAGCAGATTCACCTCAACAAACACATGCATGCAAAGGGCTTGTTTCTAAGTAGATGCTTCTTAAAGTAAACAACAGTAACATATGATTTCTCAGGTACTATAAGCTCGATGGTTACAGACTTTGAAAGTTCAGTTTCTTAAACGTACTTATACTGTGAAGTACGGAAAACACACAGAACATGTCTCATTGCTAAATCCCAGCACGCATCAGTTAAATCAGTTCACTGTCAGAATGTCCTAACTGTCAGAGAGATAATGGAATTTTTAACTTGTTGCTAGGCAACATCCAACATTCCTTCCCCTGAAAGCACGAAGTGGTTTGCTCCACTGAACCCTGCCCCCTGACTTCTCAGAGAAGCTTGGTTTCTGCCTTTGCTCTTTAACTAGTCTGTAACAGTCTATCTTAACCCTTTACTGGGCAGTCAACTTAAAAAGCCCTCCCTGCAGAGTTGACATCTTTTCATCGTATACTCCAACAGGGACAAACTGTTAGCTCCATTATATATCTTCAAAGGATTGTTGCAGTATTCAATTTAATTGGTTGATCATTTAATCAGTAAAAACCAAAGTCAGCCTGCAGACATGAGCTTCTGCACCCCTGCTGTAGACACTCCATGCAGCTTAGAACCTTGCACTATCAGGGCTCTAAATCACAAAGGAAACCTACACATGTACAGTAGGCTCCCCACTTCAGACTCCCACCCCCACCACTCATAGAAGGTAGCAGGGCCAGGAGCCAGGAATGGGACAGAGGGGTGCAATGCCAGCCAGCACATGTGGTCCAGTTTTCCTCCCTCATGCAATAGGGGTGAACACCCAAGTAGGGCTTCTGTTTCTCCAGAATATAGATTTCATAGGTTTCATAGGTTTCATAGATCATAGTTCAATCCTAAACTTCTGGTGCTCCTGATCTTCAATGAAGCTCACAGTATTCCATGCATTAGGGGTGGGCTGCAATCCTAAACACACATACTAGGAAGAAAGCATCATTGAACACAATGGATTTTACTTCTGAGTAGACATGCATAGGATATTTGCATTACTTCAAATATTTTCTTAACTCAGACAACTATGTGTTTAAAAGTTAAAAATTCCAGGAACGTATCTGGAAAACTAAGGGTACAATGCAGCCAAGCATAAGCACTTTTATGTCCTACTAGCTTTTTTTACCTGGCATTGCATGGGTCTTCATTTTCCTATAGGCACTATTTGTTCAAAATTCCTTAAGGTAGCTGTCCGCTGTTTTGAATCCCTCCATAGGAAAGGTCCCCCGGGACTACATAATGGAATCCCAGCTCCCCCGGGACTACCAGCTCCCCCGGGATTACACAATGAAATTCCAGCTCCCCCAGGACTACCAGCTCCCCCAGGACTGCACAATGAAATCCCAGCTCCCCCCGCCCAGAACTTCACAATGAAATCCCTGTCCACTGCCCCGCCTACACAATGAAATCCCTGTTCCCGTGGGACTACACAGTGAAATCCCTGCCCCTCCCCCCCATCCTACACAATGAAATCCCTGTTCCCTTTCCCCCGGGACTGCACAATGAAATCCCTGCTCTCCCAGGACTACACAATGAAATCCCTGTTGTCCCATCCCCCCCGCCCCGGCCTACACAATGAAATCGCTGTTCCCTTTCCGCCGGGACTGCACAATGAAATCCCTGCTCCACCACCCCCCCGGGACTTCACAGGCCTGTGGCTCACGCTGGCTCAGCTTGTCTGAGCGTGGAAAGCTAAGCAGGGTCAGGCCTGGTTATTACTTGGATGGGAGACCCCTCCTCTAGTTTCCTGCATTGAGCAGGGGGTTGGACTCAATAGCCTTGTAGGCTCCTTCCAACTCTATGATCTATGAAATCTATGAAATCCCTGCTCTCCCCCCCCCCCGGGACCACACAATGAAATCCCTGCTCCCACCCCAGGACTACACAACTATGAAATCCCTGCTCCCCCAGGACCACACAACAATGAATTCCCTGCTCCCTCCCCAGGACCACACAATGAAATCCCTGCTTCCCCCCCCCCGGGACTACACAATGAAATCCTTGCTTCCCCCCCCCCTCAGGACTGCACAACAATGTAATCCCAGCTTGCCCCCCCGGACTACCCCACAATGAAATCCCAGCTCACTCCCCCCTGTGTAGGCCCCAGCTGCAGTTCATATGAACATTCTGTTTTGATGTAGGAGAGATTTGCATATCCGCTTCTGATTGGGCCCCTGTGGCGGCAGTTCATACGAACATTCTATATGTCAGTGGAGCGATCTGCATAACTGCTCCTATTGTCCCCTGCAGGAATTCATATGAACATTCTTAGTGTCGTATGGGCTATTTGCATAACTGCTCCTATGGGCTCCTGCAGCAATTATGAGGTGAGGCCGATTTGCATAACTGCTCCCCTGTTGTTTTGCCCATAGGAGATATGAGAGTGGGGTGATTTTGCCCCCTTTTTTCACCCCCTTAGGGACCGAATTTCCAAAAATCCTTCTTTAGTGGGGGTCTACATCATAAAAACAATGTTCCTTCAAAATTTCATATTCCTAGATTAAACGGTTTGAGCTGGGCGTTGATGAGTCAGTCAGGACTTCTTCTTTTATATATATAGATTGATTTCAATGGGAAAGATGTGCCTAGCTTTCCCACTGAAATCAATTGGACTTTCAAGGCTGCAATCCCACTTACCCAGAAGTCAATCTCATTTAATTCATTGGGACTTACTTCTGAGTAAACATGCCTAATATTGTGCTCCATACATCATTAACTTTGGGTTTTGCCCTGTGTTTTTCTTAAACTTTCAGTGAAATACTTCATTTGATGGCATATAATGGGCTGTTGAAAGCATCAGTTGAATTGTTTGTGGTTGTCACTAACGTTTTAGTTGTTTTATTGGGCAGTTGTATTTTAGAAGTAATTCTTTTAGCAGTTTTAAAGTTTGTTGTACATCGCCTTGGGACTCTTTTTTGTTTGTTGATAAAGGTGTCAAAGGATGATGATGATGATAATGAGAAGGATAAGGATATAACCCATGTTCCTTCCCCTGCAGTTGTAGCAAAGCCCAAACATTAAAAAAAAATGTGGCTGATTTTTTATTTTATTCGGGTGAGTACTTAATGTCCAGAGGCAAGAGGTATATTGGAGTAAAACTTTCTTTTTATCAGTCTTCCCACCATTGTCTCTCTCTTCAAAACAGCTAGGATGCAAGTTAAAATAAAATAAAATATCTGAAATAATAAGCAATCTTTTGCTATATGAATATAACTCTCATTTTTTTAATGAACAGATGAAGAAAGGTATAGCAAACATCCTCCATAATGTGTGTAATGCTTCCTTCCAAGACAGATAGATGCCAGGGACACTAATATTTGTTGTAAGTCTGATATTTGTAAGACTCTGAACTGGGAAAAAATAATGTTAATAAAAACATTTTGCTTTTGAAGTTTTGGCTCTTCACACCAGAATACTCTCTGGTACAGTTCAGTGTTCAGTAAAGAACCTCTTGGAAGGTTGCCCAAACATACTAAATTCAGCTGGTGTTTTTGTGGCTCCTTTCAAGGGAATGCTTATTCCTATTCAATCCCTGTTGGCTCATTCTTGAAAGACTGCTAAGTTATAAAGCAAGCACTTAAAATGGAGCAATGAATTCTCAAATTAGGGGTGGGGACAAATAAGTTGTGGCTTACCAAATTCACACTTTCTGAACCTATGCACAAGCAGTAATGCAGGGATATGTATGGGAGAACCAGCAATTTTCGAGCCCAGCTAAATTATCTGAGAACCACTTTGAAGCTCGTTTTGCCTCACTTCCATTTTTGTTTTCGACCTGTTTTTTGGCTCATTCAAATGGGGAAAGTGTGCATTTTGAACTGTAAAAGTGTGCATTTCCATGTGTACTTTCCCAAAGTGTGCATTTTCCCTCCATTGATGTATGAAAATGCATGTGTGGTTTTTTTTAAAAAAAATTGCACAGTTCAAAGCATGCATCTTTCAAACAAATGCATTTTTCAAGTTCTGGGAATTTGCAAACATTTTTGGAGAATATGTGCTTTTATTCACATCCAGGATTGCAAACAGGGCATTATTCTAATTATTTTTTTTTTTGGTAAAATTTTTATTTGAATTTTAAAATCCAAAAAACCAAAAACCAAACAAACATACACTACAAAGGCAAAACAACAACATTAAACTAAAAAGGACTTCCAATTTTTCCACAACCAAGTATAAGTAACATCAAATATTCTATATTATAATTAAAAAGAAATTACATTCTTTTTTCTTTTAAGCAAAAAAAAAAAAATTCCCCCCTCTCTTATTTATCAACCTCACAAATACACAAAGCCTCAAAACCTTACTACTTTACTCCTAAACATAAATAAAAATCCTTCTACTTAAACAATATTTAATATTTCTACTTATATTTAATGAAAATCTCTATTTCTTTCCCTCTATTTATAAAAACAAACAGCCTAGATTTTATTTTATTTTTTTAGAATAGTTCCATATTTCCACATTACTTCACATCCCTAATTTTAGCCCACATTTAGTTGGTTCCTTCCTTTCCATTATTCATTCTCAATGCTAAGTTTCATCCAGGCTCAATACATTTTTACCAATTACCAATTAATATTCAGATTCTGATTCAATATTAAACCTTATCCTTTTTTTCTTTTTAAATTCAGCAACTATTCTTTTTCCTAATCCCATGTTTCCCCAATATGCCCCCTTCAGGGTCAAAGTCACCACATTAATAAAAAGTACAAAGAAAAACCACCTCCAACTGGAGAAGTTCTCTTTTCTCTCAAAGGGGTTCCTCTCACCAACCCCTTTAGGTTCAGATCCATGAATGTTCTCTTTGGATCACTATCAGCAATCCCTTTAGGTTTCTCCCATTTGGATTCCTCCCACCAATCCATTTGGGGAACTAAACCCTCTTACTTCTTTCATAAGAACCTCTCCCTTCCACCAATAGTCAGTAATTATCATAACATGAGTCAAACCATTTATTCCATCCCATAATCAGCAAACCATTTTCCCCAACCAAACACAGTGTTCACAATCTTTTTCAGGCTCATGTTCCACAGAACACATTTTTTTTTCTTGTAAACCCCCCTAAGTGGCTTCTTCGAAGAAGCCCAGCAATCGCCCTTCCAGTTCTCCGTAGCTGGTTTCCCCCTTACATTTCCGGAGACATCTTCACCTTCTGATTCAATGGCAAGGTCTTTCTTCAGTGATTGTGTATAGTTTTCTTCCTGCTCCTGTGAAATCAAGCCTCTTTTTAAAGTTCCAGTTGCTATCTCTTGCAGCATATCAATCTTCCCCTTGTCCTCCCTGTTCTGTTCAAACTTCACAGACCTGCATTCACCCTCTGTATTATCCTGGAATTTTTGAGTTATTTGTACAGTCCACACTTCTGATTTCACCAACCTCCGCAGCCATTTTTGGGGGAATGTTTCCAATAAAACCATCAGCTCTTCAGCTAACTTCAGCCACAAATCATGGGTAGCCATCTTGTCTGTGACACAGTAGAAATTTAACAGACAGCTACTCCTGTTTTACACTTTTCCAAAATCAAAAGTAAGAAGAGTTATAATACTTCATTCTTTCTCATTTCAAAGCACATTTGTTGATCCATTATGAAGTTTTTAAAGCATATTTTCTTTTTAATATTCCAGAAAAAAGGGTAATTAGTCCTGATTGTGGATAAAATTTATCTTTGTTCCTAATTAGCCATAAATTTTTAAGAAATGGAGTTGTCGATCTTCAGGTTCTTGAAAAAAGAACTCCAAACGCGACGGCGAGCGAAGATGGATACTCCCACTCTCTACCCCCCCCCCCGAGAGAAACTGCAGCAACAGTCCAAGCCACTGCAAATAACTCACAGAGAGAGCATTTAGAGATATGCTGGGAATCACTCTTAAATCATCCTCTTATTCCGAGAAGATTAACCAGCCAGGATAACCTCTTGACTGGATTTCACACCGCGTTGGTCTCCCACGATCCGTGAAAGTGTCAAACCGACATTTTAAACTCCACCAGAAGTCCGCAAACAGGGCATTTTTGAGTGATCTGCAAACGGAAATGAAATTCTTGTACATCTCATAGTGATATGGCAATTTTTGTACCAGCCTGAATTTTGCAGTGCAGATGCAAATTAAAAAAGATTGCACAAAAATGCATATAATAGGGGAAGTACACATAACACTGCATTAGGTGAAATTGCTTATTAAAAAGCATATATTTAGAAAGGTGCATACAAAAAAATCACACATTTAGATACGTGCACACACAGAAAAAGTTTAAAAATTAATGAGGACTTTAAAAAAAAAAATCAAATTCACAGACTGAAGCGGAAACAGTATGAAACAAACTTAATGTAGAAAAAATGAGAAACTGAGTAGAATCAAAGTTGACAGATCCAACCATCCCTACAGCCGGTTCAATGGGACTTACCTGGGACTAAGTCCCATTGAACTCAGCAGGATTTACTTCTGAGTAGATGTGCACAGGATTGCACTGTAATTCTCATAAAACAGGTGTCAGATGCTGGTGGTTTTCTAGGCCAAATTCAGGCCCCTGAGGGGTGCCTCCTGCCCATGCCCCAATTTTCAAACTCATCTTTATTCAAACAGCTACAGTACAAACTCTCTCTCAGAGTATTGGGAGGAAGGGGAAAAGATGCAGGAATCATGATGAGTAAGTGGAATGCAACCATCCTCTTGTTCACATATGTCCCTGTCTGCCTCCCCTCTCTCCATCCACTTTTGGTAACGTGGAGGAAAATAGCAACTAGAGTTGCTTGGAGGCCTCTCCAGCAGAGGTGGGAGTTCACCCTAACCCCCACTAAATCAAAATTATTTGTGGACAAGACAAGAATCAAAAAGACATGACATTTGTCTGGCATTATCTGTGTCTAACGCTATAAGTCTTTTACGACAGTGCTTGGTACTGCGATTTCTCACCAATGTCATGTGGACAGTTACAATATCTTTATTGCAATTCCTCTCTCTCTCTCTCCCTACTACATCCATCTTTCTGGGCCTAGTAGCTGTCACCCTACACCTCAATAACTCCTAGCTTTTTTGGAAACACAGCATGGAGGGGAAAAAATATTTGTGATGAGTTGCCACAAGACGAGCTGCTGACTGCTACAAATGTGAGAATTCTACACAAATGTTAGTGGCAATATACAACACCCAAAGGTAATGGTCTTCAAAGAATCTTCCTTGCTGAGCTCTGAGCAGAAATCCTGCTGCTTTCAGCTCAATCCTGTGAGCTGTGGTGCTGAGGCAGCAACTCATAAGATTAGCTAGTGGAGCAAGGGAGGCAACTCTGTGAGAGCAGGACATCTCTCTCAATTCTAGCCTCAGAGCTAAAAGCAGAACTGCTACTGGCACTTCTGTGTGCCTGCATCTCCCAAGCCTCTATTGGGCATGACGTCTGTGCCACAAAAAAGGCATATTAAAAAGTAAGAGTACACTGTAGCAGATAGCCCATCATGCCATGGATCACCATTTTTCTATACAGTGTTTCTTCAAAGGCTGGAGAAAGGGGGTTATAGAGGTAAGTCAGAGACTTACCACAAGCTATTTCTTTCTTACTTATTTCTTGTTGACATTTATAGACTGCCTTATCTGCTAAAAAGCCATCAAGGCAGTGTACAACAATTGAAAACAATAAAAACTTTGCAACAATAAAAACAAGAACATTAAAAACAGTTAAAACAGTTAAAACACTAAAAATGACACATTTTCAAAGGCTAAATTGAAAAGATGCGTCTTTACACCCTTTTTAAAGACCAAAAGAATGAGGGCCAATCATTCTCAAGAGAGAGCATTCCATAGTTTAGGGGCAACACAGGAGAAAGCCCTTTCACACATGCCCTCAAAAGGGCCTCTCCTGCAGGTCTTAACACTCAGGCAGGTTCATAGTGAGACCAGTGTTCCCACCAGGTATTTCCCACCAAGGCTCTGGCACTGCATTTTGAAGAAGCTGCCCATTCAGCTTCCTGCATTAGTGTAAAATATTGACATGGGCACACTAAATATTTATACAGATGCAAGAATCAGGAATTTGCATCAGTGTAGGTGTCGTCACAAATTATTAAATCTGAGGACCAAGTTGGCTTCCACGGTGCTCTAGCGATGTGTATTCCTTTTCTGATGCACCAACTCACACCTTTGTGAATCAGGTAATTCAGTTTGGACAACAAGAGTACAGGTGTAAGGAGAGCTCAAACAGTTGACTGTGCAGGACTGATGCAGTATAACTGTGCAGTTCAACCAGGAGTGCTACTTGTACTTGTGTGAAGGCAACCAGACTGGTAGAGTCCAGTAGCTCCTCAGACCCTTGTGACATTTTTGTAGCTTCCCAGAACCTCATGAAATTTCCTTGCCTGGCCACCACAGCCCAGCCATGCCTCTCTGTTTTCCCTGTCATGATTGGGGAAATGAGGTGATGAGGTGACTTGATCTATCATCAATTCCCCCTTCACCTGATTACATCCCCCACCCCCCCACCCCACCCCACCTTCCACACAAACCATTTTAGGATGGTATTGGATACAACCAGGAAAAAAACCCAGTGGACTATCTCTTATTTGACCAACCTGTGACTTTTTTTACCTATACTACTAGTGGCACACACAGAACAGATGTTATTATTATTCTGTGGTTAGCTATTTTGCAAGTGCCTTCACTGAGCAGATGGCCTCATATTGCCTCACGTTTCTTCAGAGACTCTAGATTGCACTGCTGCTCTAGTATGATCCTGTACTGGAAAACAATTCTTTTAAAGATGATTGTTCTGTTTGCCTTGATCTAGATAGCACAGGTAAGTCGGCATACTTTCCCTGTCATCCTGTGTATCTTTCATTAACTAAGGATCAGGTTACAAAAAACTCTATCCAGCATTTAGAGTGGGACCTGCAACAAAATGTTGCAGTATGGAATACTTCTCCATGATACATCATTCCATCCCCACTCCCACCCATTTTTACTGTCCATCTTCCCAATGGTCAATCAGCATTCCATGGCCATTGAGCATGCTCAGTCCTCATTGGGGTTCCAGGATTTTTTTGGGAGGGTGGTGGTGTTAATTGAACCTCTGCAAACCTTGTGGTTTCCCCAAGCCTGCTGATACCTCCCTCTTGTGCATGGATGATGCTGTTTTGGCTACATAAACAATGGCATTCACCTCTGAACATCAGAAATGGGGGAATGTTCAGGTTTTCTCCAGGAAAAAGAATGGCAACTCTACTAAATCACCATAAATATGCTTGGATACACAGGGATTCAAACCAAGTCTTTTGAGAGCTAAGCACTCAAAGCCAGTTGTAGGGGAGAAGGGAGCTCCTTCCCCTGGATCATGTCCTTTGGCTAGAAATGGGTGAGCTCTCCCAAACTCACCCCAGATTCATTTAGAAATAATTTGAGATCTTCCAAAAACAACTCGGAAGATATTGGCTCATTTTCCCATGATAGTCTCTAATCCCTGCAGAAATGATGACCCACCTCTTTGCTTCTTCAAATCTCTCCCTATTCAATGTAATGGACCGATGTCACTCCATTATGCTGAACAGGGGGAGCATTTAAAGGCTTCTGGGGCCAAAACCAAGGGGAGGGGAAGTCCACTTCTCACAGGCCCTCTGCAGTGAATGAGCTTTCCCCCCTTATTGGCATTTGCCTCCACCATCTCTTAATTTCCCCCATGGAATGTAAAGAAGTAACATTGCTCCATTACATTGCAGGCAATTCTTCTCCAGCTCAGAATGGAATCTGGGATATTGGAGGGGAGGCTTCTAAAGCTCATATTTTAATTGAGGTAGACTTTAATGAGCCCCAAAGTTCTTTCTGAGCCTGGTTTGGGAAAATTTTACCAGCATCCCTACCTTTTGCATCTGACTTGCCAAAAATCTAGCAATGAATCCAGACTGCTCTTGCAGGGCAAAGGTTGTCTGTGTGCCTGATTCTCCAGGTCTGGCCTCTCTGCTCTTCATTCAGTGGCACAGTAGCTTGGACAAGGGTATACAAAGATACTTTTGCCTTTCCCGTCTGTCATGGTGACTGTTCCACCAGTTAATAAATACAAGAACAAAGCTGATTTCTAATTTAGATAGATAAATTGGGTTAATTGCTGTAAACACCCGAATACATACAGTGCTCTACTATAAAGAAAGACAAGATGTGCACAGAGAGCGTCAATGCAAAGAAGGCCTTTCTCTTCACTTCAGTGGAAGGGGTGCTTTCAAATGTACAAAGGGGCTCATCATGCTGCCATCTCCATTCAAATGAGTGGGTAGCCCTTGAGGAAAGAGGAGTTCCATCTGTCCACCGCAACTGCATGGGGTTCTGGGTGGGGAGCATCAGCTAGTTTGGCTTAAGGCACAATCTTATGCATGTTTAGTCAGAAAAAAAGGCCTACAATGCCCAGCATGCCCCAGCCAGCATGGGTTGCAGGCCTTCTTTTTCCTGTCTAAACATGCATAGGATTGTGCCCTTAATTAACTAATACTGTGCACGCGGTCAGAGACAGCCTTCTTCTTCTGGATGAAATTGCTACTTTCCAGAGAGAAAAACAATGATGTTATTACAAAACAGCAATATATTAGGCAAGTTTTTGTCTTTTTTTCATTATTTTTTTTTGAAAAGAGGATAATTGTCAGGAAAAATATTTAGAGGCAGAATTCACATGGATGGCTACATTGATTACTCCCATTCATTATCTTAACAAATAGCTCACCTATTACTGGCACAGCAAGATCCCATTATTTATTCCAGCTCATTTTAGAAGATCTTTGTTCCAAGTCCTTTTTAGCTCTTTGCCTTATTGCTGAGAGCCAAAAGCTTTGACAGCTACTGCAAGCATTGTATTATGCTGGAAACAATTGGGGAAATTTCCTAGCAACACTACTGGCCCCATTTGGTATCTTACCGCATCTCACATTTCAAACTGTTTTGGACATGTTTTAAGTGATTACTGTGACATTAAAAATGACATTTCTGCTCCTTTGCATGGATAAAATTGTATAATAAAAGTTGGGAGAATACTGTTTAGAGACAACTGCTGAGAAGTAGGCAGTAGTGGTGAGAAGCAGTTCTCTGAAGGCAATCTAACCGAGGGATGTATGAGAAAAACATTGTGGTTCATTTTAGACCAGAATTTACCCAGTTTGCACATCCTGAACTCTAACGCAGACCAAGTGCAGTCTGTGGTCGAAGTCCATACATTTCCAAGGTCATAATGTGATTAACAGACAAAAGAAAAATATGTTCAAAAATGCATACTTTTGAAAAATACGCATGAAAAAATGTGTACTTTTGAAAAATGCAGAAAACATGATTTAGGGTGCAATCCTATGGGTATGCCCATAATCCTCCAAACTCGGAGGATCATGGGCATCCTATGCAGGGTGAGAGAAGCACAGAGGCGAAGGTTGCCACTGCACTCCTCCTACCCTGCAAAGCAGCTAGAGCCAGGGGTCGGCAACCCGCGGCTCCGGAGCCGCATGCGGCTCTTTCAAGCCTTTGCCGCGGCTCCGGACAAGGCTGCCCTGCTCCGCCGCCGCCGCCTCGGGGGCAGCCCGATTTCGCTCTTCTGAGCGGCGCGGAGCGTTCTCCGCGCCGCTCTAGCTGCCGCTGCCGCCGCTAATGCTGGAGCAGCTGAAGCCGCCGCCACCGCATCCGCCGCGTCACATCCGCCGCCGCCGCGTCACTTCCGCCGCCGCCGCGTCACTTCCGCCGCCGCCGCGTCACATCCAGCTGCTTCGGCGCGCTGGACCCCCCCCCCGCGCTATGATTTTGGCGGGGGAACTTTGGCGGGGCGGGGGAACTTTGGCGCGGCAGCAGCACCCCCCCCCCAAGCAGCAGGGACGCGAGCGGGTGAGCTGCAGAAGAGAGGAGGGCTCCTGCACGCGCCAAAGGGGGTTATAAGGACTTTTTCTTAAAATTCAAGGTAAGTGCCTCTTGCTTTAATATTGCATTTCTTTTGCTTGTGCCCCCAAGCAGTAGCATCCCATCATCAGTCAAGCCTGGTTATTACTTGGATGGGAGACCCCTCCTCTAGTTTCCTGCATTGAGCAGGGGATTGGACTCAATAGCCTTGTAGGCTCCTTCCAACTCTATAAAGATCTATGAAATCAGCACCATCCAGCAGTAGCACCCTCATCATCCACCAGCAACACCCTCCCCCCCAGCAGTAGCACCCCCATCATCCACCAGCAAATCCTGCTGATGGATGATGAGGGGTGCTATTACCACATGGAGGGTGTTTCTGGTGGATGATGAGGGTGCTACTGCTGGATGGTGCTGATGATGGGATGCTACTGCTGGGGGGGGTGTTGCTGGTGGCATCCCATCATCCACCAGCAACACCCTCCCCCCCAGCAGTAGCACCCCCATCATCCACCAGCAAATCCTGCTGATGGATGATGAGGGGTGCTATTACCACATGGAGGGTGTTTCTGGTGGATGATGAGGGTGCTACTGCTGGATGGTGCTGATGATGGGATGCTACTGCTGGGGGGCGTGCGTTGCTGGTGGCATCCCATCATCCACCAGCAACACCCTCCCCCCCAGCAGTAGCACTCCCATCACCAGCAAATCCTGCTGATGGATGATGAGGGGTGCTATTACCACATGGAGGGTGTTTCTGGTGGATGATGAGGGTGCTACTGCTGGATGGTGCTGATGATGGGATGCTACTGCTGGGGGGGAGGGTGTTGCTGGTGGATGATGGGATGCCACCAGCAACACCCTCCCCCCCAGCAGTAGCACCCCCATCATCCACCAGCAAATCCTGCTGATGGATGATGAGGGGTGCTATTACCACATGGAGGGTGTTTCTGGTGGATGCAGTGTTATATTTGTTTTAAATGTCACAATGGTTTTGCGGCTCCCAGTTTTTTTTTTTTCTTCGGAAACGGGTCCAAGTGGCTCTTTTTGTCTTAAAGGTTGCAGACCCCTGACTGCTAGACGGACGATTTAGGCTGTCTAGCTGCGGTGCTTTGGAGAGGGAGAGAATGAGGCTGAGGTGCTGCCAGGATACCTCGTATCTTGGTGGCACCAGTCTCCTCCCCTTCTCACCCCCTTTCCTGCCCACTAAACCCCTTCTTCGAGGTCGCTTTTGCAACCTCAGAGAAGCAGCTGGCACGGTTCTTTCCATGCCAGCTGCAAGGAGCAGGGAGGGCACTCTGAGCATGGAGTCCCAGCTCCACGGTCGGAGCTGTTTTCTGACATCAGAGCTGGGATGCTGAAAAATCCAATGGCCCTCTAAGTGCTGTATAGGAGCCATAGGATTGCTGTGCCCATCAGTGGGAGAAAAATGCATACTACATATAAAAATGATTGCTGTAGAGCTAATAACGTGAAACAGTCATAATCTAGCTGATGAGTTCTACAATTGTGCAAAATGTCAAACCAATCTGATACAAATTGCCACAGATACTGCAAGTTACAAAGTGCTTGTTTACAGCCAGCGTGGCTAATGGCAAGGGATTCTGGGAGCTGCAGGCCAGCAACATTTGGGGACCCAAGGTTGGAGAGCCCTGCTCTAGATATACAATAAGGTTCAGATGCTTCAGAGAGCAACACAGGATCAGAAGTCCTAGGGATATAACCGCTTGCCTTGAGCGGGCATAGTGGGCCGAAATCGGTCCTGCTCATGCCCGCCCGAGGCGAGCAGGCCTTACCGGGTCCTGGTCCCCGCTCACCTCTCCGTGGCAAGCCGCCCGCACCGGCTGCAATGGTCCCGCCGCGTCACTTCCAGCTGGCTGGAAGTAATGCGACGGGACCCTGCACCGGCATGCCGGGACCCCGTGCTGCGTATTTTCACAGCCCTGTTGCCCTGGTTTCTACAGAAAATATGCAGCATGGGGTCCCGGCGCGCCGGCGCAGGGTCCCAGTGCGTCACTTCTGGCCAGCCGGAAGTGACGCGATGGGACCGTCATGGTGGGCACGGGCTGCTCGATCCTTGATCTTTCGATTTGGGCCTGAAAGATCAAGGAAAAGTATGGGTTCATGGGGGGTAAGTTGTAAGCAAGCACAATTTGTGACATTGCACAACATCATTACTTGATCACACAGGGCACATCTGTTAAGGAATCAGCCTTAGTTTACAATTTTCTGGCTTTATGGAGCTTGAGCCAACATGAGGTAGCCTTAATTTTGATCTTAAACCAACAGGTTTTTGAATCATTGAATTTATTAATTATTATTTTATTAATTATTATTTTATTAATTATTCCTCAGATTTGTTTCTCAACATGATGCTTCATATTACTTCAGGAGAGCTCATTATCACCTCCCTCAAGTTTCCCCCCTTTAATTACAGGCCAGTGCTGGAACAAATAGGTGATTTCAAAGCAAATCATTGTCACATTTTATTTCACATGAAACACTGAAGCATGTGCTTAAGACATGCTGATAGCTTTGCTTAAATTTTTCCTCCTCAGCATAAACTACACTGTGTGTCAAGTTTGTGTCCCATCTGGCCAAACACTGTGCCACTGAGAAATCGATAAAATAAACAAACAACTTGTTATTGTCACTTGAATATAATAGATACAAGAACAAAAATTGACTTAACTGTGTGAGTCTGTTGATTGGCTGTTAATTATAACCATATAGAATATATTGTCATTGCAGCTGTTAGTCCACAGGTGACGTACTACTCTCAAGTTAGTACTAGTGATTAAAGTCGTGTGTGTGTGTGTGTGTGTGTGTGTGTGAGAGAGAGAGAGAGAGAGAGAGAGAGAGAGAGAATTTCAGTGCAGTTCATTTTGGTACAGTGTCATACAAAGGCTAAATAGTATTAGGTTTCAGGAAGACACAGTCAGAAAGGAAATATCCTGAACATGGAATGATTTGGTGAAGAAACCAGGTTAGCTCCTATTACTCTTATGGAAATAGGAAGGAAAATATACAAGTATCTATTATCATAATAGTCATCTTATTGTGTGCAACACTGAAAGGGCCATGAATTGGTTTGCCTGAGGTTATACAGCAGGAATGAGGAATGCGTAAGTATGCTTCAAATGACAACCTTATGAGGAAAGTATACAACTGAGTATTGTTATTCTTATCTTACGGTCTGCAAAAGTAAAAGCCAGAAAAGTGAATTGCTTCCCCTGAGGTCATACTACAGTATCAGGAGGAATGTCTATTGTTGATTCAAATTATAGCCTTCTGGAGAAATACTTTGGTTTGGATCAAGGGATTTGGTTATATGACACCATCATAAATGCAATTCTGTGAATAAAAGGGCTTGCTGCTGCTCAGTACACGGGTAGCTGTGCATCTTTTTTCCAAGCAAGCCAAATCATTTAAATGACAAGCAAAAGGTTTGTTTGGCACATTTACTAGCATATTTACCAGAATTTTATAAAATGTGCCAGTCTTTTCAGTAGTGCAAAAATGTAACAATATCCTCTGCGGTCAGAGACAAATTGGAAGTAAATGTCTTCTTGGAGTACAACGTTTGGAAATATATTGCTGTAGTTCTCTTGTGGAACAGCATGCTTAAAAAATGTGTGTGGGGGGGAGTTCAGCTGAAAGAAAAACTGGGGGCCAATGAACTCTATTCAATCAGTGTTTTCTACCTTGTACCGCAAAGCGAGTTCAAACAAGGCACAAGTGGAGGGTTAATGGAGAGTAGAGGGCAACACAGCTCTTTCAAATGTAATTTCTTCTCCCATCAATGGAAACTGTAACTCTGCAGGAAGTTAGCACACAATGATGGCCAGCTCTCATTCAGTCACATAAGAAAAAGCTTGGTTACACTCATGGCTGAAAAGGACAAGGCACTTCACTATTTACCCCCAGGCTTCGAGATACATTTTCAATGTACAGGGAATACATCAAGCAGAGGTTGCAGCATTTTAGCAGTACACAAGAAGTTCAAGGTATTATAATTGTCATATAAAGCCCTAAACAACTTAGGACCAGGTTACCTGAAAGACTGACTCCCACTATCTAGACCACTACGATCTTCAGGGGAGGTCTTGTTGTCCATGCCACATCTGGCAGCAACATGGCAATCGGCCTTCTCTGTGCTGGCACCTATCCACTGGAATTACCTCCCCTCTAAGATATGTCAGACACCGATGACCATGTGCTTTCAGTGATTATTAAAAACTTACTTGTTTACCCTGGCTTTTCTCAACCATTAACTTGCCTAAATGTTATTGTGCTTTTATAATGATGTAATGTTTTATAATTTCTTAAACCACTTCAGAGACTTTAAAATGGGAAGTGGTGCATACATATTCTAACCCTGCACTAAGCACTCATGAAAATCCACACATTCTCTCTGCTGAAGTCCTAGAAAGAAAATTAGAGCTTTGGGTGTGGCCTCCAGGAGCCAAAGGATGGGGTTTCTATGATAGACAATGATCCTATGGATGGGGAGGGGGGTGAGACAGCCTTGGGGAGTGATTTAAATAGGAAAAATAGCATAGGGAAAAGGTTGACTCACCTGTCTAGCACTTGATTCAGAATCCAGTGTTGCTCCTCTTCCCCAAGATGGCAACTACTAACTTTTTTAAAAGTGAAGGAGATCCTCATGTCTAGGGGATGCCATGAGAAATCCAATAGAGGAGCACATAGAAGCAAGTGCCCCCATTCGATTCCACACAAGAAGGTGTGGGTTGAGCAGAGCCTGTAACACAATGATATACACACTACAATTAAAGTAATACAATTCGAGATGATGATGATGATGATGATGATGATGATGATGATGATGATGATTTTTTAATTCCACCATGAACAAAGCCTGGGGGGAAAGGAAGAAGGAAGCTGGTAAGAGGGACAGTTCCTTATGAGGAGAAGGCGGAACTACTCTCCTTGTGCAACCTTGGCCATGAATGATATCCACATGTACAGAGAATGGAAGTGAGTTATGCTTCCTAGATTTATGCATCTCATTAACTTCTAAAGAGGTGAGAAATGAAGAAGAGAAGGAAGAAACATAGAAGAGGTTAGGAATCTGTGGTTTCCAAGGAATAATTTTAAAATAAAGGCTTACATTGAGCACAACACATCGATCCTCTGCTGGGGAAAAGCTTACTAATTTCTGCAGTTAGAATTTGTGTAAGATTTATCAGTGGACAATCAAATCAGCTCTTGCATGGCCCACAGCTCTTGTCAGGCTTCCAGAGGGATAGGCTAAGGTCAATATGTAAATACAGTCCACACCATAGTCAACTCTGTGTAACTCCTGCATTATCAGTGAGTTCTAAGCACAAGTAAGTTATGCTTCCTGTATTCATGCATGTCATTAACGTCTGAAGAGGAATAGTTTCCATTACCAAGGGATGAAAAAGAGGAAGACAAGCTTAGGGGAGGGGTGTCCAATGAAGGCTATTCTGCAAGCCAGCCTGACTATAGGTTCAATCCATGTTGCTTGACTTTCCTTCATTTCAGTTAAGTAATTCTGGTAATGGTGATGCACAGACTGGTGAGTATGTGGGCCAGTCTGGATGGATTTATTTTCTCTTGGATGAAATGTATTATTTGAACCATTCAAATAATATGTTTCATCCAAGAGAAAATAAATCCATACTCGCCAGTCTGTGCATCACCATTACCAGAATTACTTAACTGAAATGAAGGAAAGTCAAGCAACATGGAGTCTTCTTCACCTTGAGCCCACATCTTTGTTCTTCTGGATAAGCCTTAAACTCCTTCCTGCTTACATGAAGGAAAATGTCCCATAGGCAGTAGACAGCTACCGGATGCAAAAGACATATCTGGATCGTGAACGAAGTCAGCACAGGCTATATTTAGCACTACTACTAACTAGTGATTTGTTGCAATAAATCGATACATGGTGGGGGGAAGCACTCATCAAAATGGTTGCAATATTTTAGTCTTAGATGATTAGAAGCAAGTATAAATTCCAGAAAGAGGAGATATTGATTTCAGAAGAGATATAGAAGGAGGCATTGATTTCACTTAGGTGAAGGTAAAAAAAGAAAGTTGGGCAGAATGTTTTCATCCCTCAGGACTAAAGAACCTGTTTATACTGAACATAACCTTGTATAAAAGAAGAAGTGGAGCAGAGGAGGGGGAATCAGTGTAATTTTTCAAGGCTGTTTTCAAGTCAGCAAGAGTCATTTGCATTAAGGTCAGGGTATTATACATTCTTGAATAGTTACAGAAAGAAAAGCAGGGACTCCTAGAAAATCAGTATGGGATCAGGTAAAGCCCTGCTTTAAAAAACAGTAAGCTAATGCATGGTCTGAATGCTAATGATCTCTGAGACAATACAACAAATTTATATCTGTTAATGGCCATAGTATGGAACACTGCAAGGTCAAGAATTACACACAGTCTTTAAAGGCAACAGTGTCAATTAATTACCTGGAATCGGAATTGTTAAAATAAAAGGACAAGTGATCTTTTATAGAACCATGATTACATGGAACCATGCAGTAGCTGAGGCATACTAAATGATAAAATGAGGATAGAATCTTATGCATGGTTAGAACAGAAATAAGTCCTACAACTCCCAAGCTGGCTGGGGAATGCTGGGAGTTTTAGAATTTATTTCTGTCTAAACATGCATAAGAGTGTGACCTTAGTCCATCAAGGTGAAAGTTAGATGGGGTCAGACAATAATAGGTGCAAAATGATGTGCCTGAACATTTTACAATGTCATTTACAACACACTATCAAAATGATCCCAAAATCATTTAGATGATAGAAAGATGGATGGATAGATTAAAAAAAAAATAGAGCTATGATTATTTGTTTTGTTTTAATCTTACTCGTCAGTTTGGATTTCTTCTAAAGATGAATTCTCTTTTGTTATAGAACTCTTTTTAAAAGATTTGAATAATCACCTTATAAAGCTAATTTAACACTTCAACATTTTGTTTACAATAAATATGTAATAAAATAAAATGTGATTCTCTCAAGTGACCTAAGTGCAACATATGGCTGTACTAAATTCAATTTAAAACATGTTTTAAATGATCCCGACTTGGATGTTTAAGTAGTCAAGTATTTTCCAAAGGTTGACAGTGCAACGTTAATGGATATTAGAGTGGGAAAATGTGTTAGAGATAAGAACATGCAGGGCCGGTGCTACCATTAGGCCAACTAGGCAGCTGCCTAGGGCGCAGGGCTAAAGAGGGTGCCAGAAACGCCTTGAAAAAAAATACAGCGCTCTCAAGTGGGAAGGGGGGGCGCTAAATATCTGATCTTGCCTAGGGCACCAAACTGCCTTGCACCGGTCCTGAGAACATGTAGTGAAAAGGTCTCTTCTATAACAAACACAAAGGAGTAGATTTAACAACAAAGGACATTCTGATATCATGGTAATGTTTAGGATAGATATGTTCCTGAAATTGTTCATGACCAGATAAGAAGATAAACTAATATGTTATTGTAAAACATATATACAGGCTGACAATCAAGCAAACTAACTCATAAGTATACTAGTTATCATCCTGGGGTGAGTTCTAGTACATGTACACAACTCAAATTGTGCTGTTTGAAATGAAAAATGTCTGCAATCTTTTATACCCATATCCCATGGCAAATCCTCAGGCAAAAGTGGGCAGGATTGAGTGCAACAGTCATTGCAATGGTGCATGTTCAGACAGAGCATGCGGTATTATCCTCATGAGCCTGGACCACCTCAGAATGCATTTCGTGGATCACTTTTCTTGAAAATGTGCAGGGCAATTTTGACACAGAGCTTCCTTCAAACGAGTGGTCTCCCACATACAATCAGAGATGGTGATACAGGCCCATGAGGGCTACCACATGTGCTTCCTGTGAATTAATCCAAATGGTATCCTCATGAGATGGACTGAGCGTAAGTGTCATGCAACACACCAATGTGCGTGGTGCAACACACCATAGATACAGTTGAATAGTGGCATGGGTGTGTCAATGAAACAAAAAGGGAAAGGAATAGAGCAGCCTTCCCAGCAGAGTGGAAATGATGGGGGCTGTAGTCCAATACAGCTAGAGGGCATTGGGTAAGGATGGAATAGAGAAAGGCAGATGCACAAAAAAGGGCACCAGTTTGCAACTAAATTATGTGTGTATATATCCCCCAACTAATTAAAGCTTCATACGTTTTAGAAGTCTTATAATACCTTCAGAAACCAAACAAGCTCAGACTTTAGCAGACCTCCAGAAGGAAGGAATTTCAGATGAAGCACACAGCCTCTGACAATACCTCTCTATGAGAGGGAGTCCAATGGAGGACTTCCATTCCATTCCATATGAAAAGCTTTTTTCACATACGTCATTTTACATTTAAAAGATTGAAGACGTTTGCTTCCAAAATGCATCTATCCTTCCCACAAAACATTTTACATTTCTCTTATTCCAACAGAACAAAATATATGATTCACTTTAAATCCCTTTTATTTGTTGAATTATCAAATTGGTTTGGGAAATGGCACAGGTGCATTGGCCCCTGGCCATTTTGCAAATGTAACTCACTGGAACTTGCTTGCCTGGCTAATCACTAGAATGGTCTTAAGATGACATTTGGAGCCATCTTTCATGGCATTAAAGGAGGTGTAAAAATATCTAGCACTGAAGAAGACAGCCAAGAATACATTTGTCTTCTTTCTTCGGTAATACTCCCAGCCTCTTCACAGCGGCTTGAGTGATTTAGCTGACCTTCCCAGAGCAGAACAGATGTGCCGTATATAATCCTCACATTTTGCTTTGAGGCCTGTTGCTTTGCAAACCCCAACACCTTCTGCAGTTTTTGACTTAACAACGAAACACTTTTTACAGTAGTTTTGGGAGCTGGGAATATGGGCTGGTGAGCCTTTCTCCAACTTAATCTCAGTATAGGGTTTGATACTAGTTTTGAGAGGGCTTTTTTTTTTTTAGCCCTGTACCAGACATACTAAGCTAAGAACACAAGAAGAGCCCTTCTGGATCAGACCAAAGGCCTACCTAGTCCCAGATTCTGTTCACACAGTGGCCTACCAGCTGCCTATGGAGAGCACACAAATAGAGCACAAGGGCATGCTACCACTCATGTTCCCCAGCAACTGCTATACAGAGGCCTTGCTGGAAGTAATATATAGCCATCATGACTAGTAGCCATTAAAGTTTTTAAAGCCAAGTTGGTGGCCATCACTACAACTTGTTGTAGTTTAACTATGCACTGTGTGAAGAACTTACTTCATTTTATCCATCCTGAATATCCCACCATTCAGCTCCATTGGTTGACCCCAAGTTCTTCTAGTATTATGAGAGTGGGAGAAGGAAAGGAGAGGGAACTCTACCTGCATTCTCCACACCATGTATAGTTTTATACACCTCTATCATGTCCCCCCCCCCTTACTCAACTTTTTTCTAAGAAAAGGAGCCTCAAATGTTGTAACCTTTCCTCACAGCGGAGTTGCTCTAGCCCCCCGGATCATTTTGGTTGCCCTTTTTTTTTCTTTTCTTTTTTTTGCAGCTTTGCCAACACTACAATATCCTTTTTGAGGTGCAGTGACCAGAACTGTATATGGTATTTCAAGTGTGGTCACACCATAGATTTATATAAAGACCTTATGATATTGGCAGTTTTATTTATTTCCACCTATTTATCCATCACTTTTTTCTGTATAACACTCAAACCTTCTAGCAATCCATAAAGAATAAAACATCTCATACAATGTTTTGTATAACAAAATTAAATTATTATTAACATTAAAAGTGTTAATAATGACAAAACTAGAGATGGGGTGAACAGTCCCTTGCTTACCTGGAAAACTGTGATATAGATAGATTCTTGTGCAAAGCAGTTTAGCACTACGTCCTTGGTTACAAACATGGTTTAACCTGAGAGTTTATTATCCTGAAAGTACTTATGATTATGAAGCCAAGCAACACATGTAAGTTAATTATCCAGAGGATCAGTTAGTTCTGTTTTCTGTCAAGCCTTCTTCCATCAAGGTAATCAAAGTGTTGGTGATTACCTTTAAAGACCTAAATGGCTTAGACCCTGAGGGACTGCCTCCTTCTATATCACATATCATCTTGCCTGCTCTCTTAAGATCAGAAGGAAAGGCCCTTCTGTGTCCTATCTAAGATGGAAGCAAGTCTGAGTGGGGTGAGAAAGAGGCCTTCTCAGTGGCTGCACCCAGATTATGGAATGCCTTGGCCAGTAAAGTGCATTTGACTGTTTTTCACCAGTTGCTGAAGACCATTTTATTCTGGCAGGATTTTCTGCTATGTGACCTGTACTGTCCTCGCTATTTATCTAAATAAAGGACTGGAGGCAAGCTTAGAGTTCCCCATAACACATATTTAATAGGAAGCTTCCAGAACAGAACTGAACAATCACACAAAACAAATGCTTGTCTGGAACCGCCTGTGGCAGGAGCAACGGATCGCAGGCAAACCAATCAATCAGCAACCATAACCCATACACTACATGACCAATTATGTTTTATGATTTGTTTTTAACTGCTGAGCCTGTCTACTTGGTTGATTTGATATGGTTGTTTTTAGGAAAGTGTAATTTTTAACCACCTGAGTGGTGCTTTTGCAGAAGGGTGGGATATAATTATCTTACTATAGAAAATAAATAAGTCGATCACAAAAGTCAGTAGTGAAAATAATATCAGAAAGAAGCAACTAATGTATTACTTTATGGGGGAATTACACCTACTTTATCAGGGCATGTCTACTCAGAAGTAAGTCCCTTGAGTTCAATGGCACTTACTCCAGATAAGCGTGTATAGGATTGTGGCCTAACCTTTAATATACCATAGGCTGCATTCCAGCCAGAGATAAAGCACTTTTAGTACAGTTCATTTCAATGTGAGAATTAAGCATGTTCTTAACTCTCCCCCATTGAATATTATATGTGCTTACATTTGGCTGCACTGTGGCCCCAGAATTTAATTATTTATTTATCTATGTATTTATTTTAAAATATTTATATACCACTCTCCATTTTAAAAAATCCTGAAGCAGTGTACAAAAAAAATAGAAAAATAAAAATAAAACTGCAGTAGCCAAACGTAGTCATATAAAAACATAACATTTCAATTAAATTTGATTCTGTTCTACAATGGTGTTTCATATAGACGTGACAGTCATAAATTTGTACCTTAGGCAGAAACTTCTACTCTTGACACTTAAAAAAATAAGGAGAATAATGCAGAAGGCTTTCAAATTCCAGGGAAAGAAAGAAGAACTTCTAAAGCCTATAAAGTTCAAGGGTTAACTTACAGCTTTCAGATTTTGAATATCTTCAAAAATTCATTATGCCTGAGTGTTTTAAATCTGATTGGTGTAGAAGTCTGACTGGCTTGTTGCTGCTACTTAGCCTACAGAGTGCATTGCTACCCCAGGCAAACTGTCTTTGAAGATGCACTACTTCCTCCCAAGTGACACAGTTTAATGAAACTTCAAAGCAATATAACTTCTTCCCATGATAGGCAGCATCAAATAACAGATGGCTGGGTCTGCTGCTCTCTGATTCAGACAGCTAGATTTGTAAAATGGAATAGAACTAAGAATTAAGCATCCCAAGATAGTTTAATACCATAGCTATCTTGTAACTTCATACTTGCTGCAGGGTAAGAGATGCAGCCAAATTCGCCACATCTTTCAAGTTAACTAGAGGAAACCTTTTTACCTGCTCAAACTCCACAAGGTTGGCTGGCCTGGCAAGTGTAGTAATGTGTCACTTGCTGTTACAACAAATGGACAAAATTGCACACAAGCCCAAATAATGTAATGGTAGATCAGGTTGACAAAGGTAAAGGACTTGAATTTTCTTGGGAATCCCTAAACATCCCTTACATCAGCATTCTTCAGCCTGGTGCCCTCCAGATGTTTTGGACTACAACTCCCAGCATTCCTGATCATTGGTCATGCTGGCTGGGACTGATGGAAGTTGAGGCCCAAAACATTCTGGAGGATGTCAGGATGTGGAAGGTTGCCTTACATAGCACATGCACATTCAACCCAGGTTAAAGGGGGAAAGTCAACTGAGTGGAGAAAATCCGGACAGTGATGGACAGTGTAGTGAAGGCAAAAAAAAACCCCTACCCTGTTACCTTGTATCAATCTGTTAGACTTGACTAAGATTGCACTGACAATGATACACCATAAGTGATCCTCTTTAGCCAAGTTCATTGAAATGAATAACAGGTGCTGCTTGATAGATTGCACCCTTCTGGAAAACAGCCCATAATTTCAGCAAACATAACATCTCTACATTGAATTAAAGGTCATATATCTTTATGCCTTTCTTAAAAGGTTTAAAATTCAGAAGTTACTTTTCCATAAAAAGGCTTCATTTGAATATGGACTTTACTTCATATATTCAAGAAGCCACAAGAATAAGCCACAGGTTTTTTGGAATGCAGAAAAGGTTCTCTAATGAAGCCACATGTTATGATATTCACACACTAAAACAAAACAAAAAAATGTGCTCAAACTAGCCGCTTTTATTTTGAAGAAAAACCACCATGGGGCCCTGATCTGAAACATACTGCCAATGTGGCTCAGGGCAGCACACTAGCTCCCTGCCAAAAATCCCCCCACCCTTGCTGCTATTTGACCCTGAAGGTCTGTATGCTAGGCAGTTTTATTTTATTTATTTATTTTATTTCTTATATTTATACCCCACCTTTTTTCCTGCAAGGAACCCAAGGTGGCTTACATAATCCTCCTCTCCATTTTATCCCCACAACAACCCTGTGAGGTAGGTTAGGCTGAGAGTCAGTGACTGGCCCAAAGTCACGCAGTGAGTGAGTTTCATGGCCGAGCGGGGAATAGAACCCGGATCTCCGGAGTCCCAGTCCAACACTCTCACCACTACGCCACACTGGCTCTAAATAAGTTTAAGCACACTTTTTTTAAAAAAAGTGAATAACATAATTGTTTGGTCCTGAAAGGTACCAGATTACTACAGAAAGAAATTGGCTAACTTTGGTTTGAAAGCCACTGTCAAATCTGAAAGCAGTTGGGGTAGCTTTGGCATACAGTGAAGGCCATCTAAGGCAGCCTTCTCCGACCTGGTGCCCTCCAGATGTGTTGGGCTACAAGTCCCAGAATGCTGGTTGGGATTCTGAGAGTTGTAGTCCAACAAATCTGGAAGCACCAGGTTGGGGAAAGCTATGGACTCATAAAGCAGATATAGCCCCAGGATTTCTTTTGAAAGCTTTGCTTTGCACTATAAAGAACAAACCCATTATACCAAACAGCAGCCTGATCACTTCTTTTCCTTCCTCATTGTTCTCCAAAGGGAAGAGTGCTTTGCTTTTATAAGACACAAGCCACAACCATAATTTCCCATGAACAGCAAACTCTGCCTTCCTGCAGCCCCCAATTTAAAGACCTCATTCAGTTGGCTGTTGTCCTCCCTAAAGAAAAATGTTGATTCTGCACGCACACACACACACTAGCGAAGAAGTATATCTTGCAGGATTTCAGAAGATATTAGTTAGAATAGAATCATAGAGTTGGAAGGGGCCTACAAGGCCATCAAGTCCAACCCCCTGCTCAATGCAGGAAACCAGAGGAGGGGTCTCCCATCCAAGTAATAACCAGGCCTGACCCTGCTTAGCTTTCCACATGAGCCACATGCCTGTATCTACAATACAATTGACAGTACTTTTAGTGTGGTACATTTATAGTGCAACCCAATACATGTCTACTCAGAAGTAAATCCCATTGAACTCTCAGGAAACTTAGTTTAGAATTTCAGCCTTAATGCTCATCATGATGACACATTTCTGGAAAACATAAATGTTCTTAATTAGCTGTCAACACTCAGTTCTACCAATTCACACAAAGCCAGGTCGACATGACACACCTGAAATGACTAGCAGCTGTATAATTAGACTGTTTATTATGCCGTAAATATTGAGTCCAATTCATTAATTTCTTTAGATTTATTGTCATGAAATGTACATAAACATATTACAATTAGAAGGCAGCTCCTTCCTTCCTTCCTTCCTTCTTCTTCTTTCTTTCTTTCTTTCTTTATTGTTTTATGATATTTTATTTTTGTCTTGGGAAAATCTGTACAAAATGCACACACATGTTTACCCATAGACAATTAGTGACGAAAAAAGCAACCTTTTTTGGTTGTTCCTGATGCTGAAGCATTCTTTAAAAAAAAAAAAAAAAAAAAAAAAGGAAGGAAGGAAGGAAGGAAAGAAAGAAAGAAAGAAAGAAAAGAAAAGAAAGAAAAGAAGGGGGGGAGAAAAGAAACACTATTCTGAAACCTACATAGGATTTGGTTCTGAAGAGTTTCAGTCCAAACATTTTTCCTTGCAATGGAATACGGACCAATCCTGAGCACTTGTTTCTGAGCATTGCATCATGGCTAAAATAGATTGATCTTAACTTGCTTCTCTAGTATTCCCAAGACAATCACTTTATGGATCTCTGCTTCATCTTAAAATGGTGGAGGGGATGTGTTATGATCTCTGCCTAGTGTTTGTTTTGTGATGCTTGGTTTTGCTTTGCACAAGCAGGACATCTCTTGATGGTGCTGCAGTTATTGAATGATGGTCATCCATGTGTGAACTCACCTTCAAACTCCAAATCCAAGAGCTTGGGATCTGATTCATTGATTTTGTTCATTCCTAAAATTTAATTATATAGCTAATAACTCTCAGGGCAACATACAATAAAAAACAAACAAAATCCATCCAAGTCAAAACAACTTAATAAAACAATCAATTAAAAAGGATCAATTAAATGGCAATCAAAAGCAACAGAGACTAAAACGAACACAAGAAAATGTAAAAATATCATGGAGATAAAATATAGCAGCAGAAATACAAGAGAATTAAAAGACTTACAGTGCAATCCAATGTGGCTACCCATAACCCTCCAAACTTGGAGGATTATGGGCATCCTGTGAAGGACAGAAGGTGCATGGAGGCGAAGGTCATTTCTACACTTCTCCTGCCCGGCAAAAAGTCTTAGATGACTGATTTTGGCTGTCTAAGTCTTTTACACTTGCGTGAAAGGAGGACAGGCTGAGTGAGGCACGGCCAGGATACATTGTATCCCAGGGGAACCTCACTCCTCCCCTCCGCATCAACCCAGTGCTGGCTCCGAGGTTGGTCTCGCAGCCTCGGAGCTGCAGCTGGCGTGGCTCTTTCCACACCAGCTGCGAGGGCAGAGGGAGGGTGCTCCGAATTCAGAATCCCAACTTCGAACTCAGAATTAGCTTCTGAAGCCAGAGCTGGGACTCTGAATTATCCTATGGCCATCTAGACAGCATCTAATGGCCATAGGATTGTGCCCTTAGAAAATAAAAAGGGTTTTGCCTGGTAGACACCAGGCACACATCTTTGGAGAGGGTATTTCAGAAATGGGGGGGCTACTACTGAAGAGGCCCACACCTGAGCTGGTGTACCTCAGGATGCAAAGGCATTAGAAGCAGAGTCCATGATGACAATCTCAGGACTCGGGTAAGAATACATGGAAGAAGTGCTCCTGCAGAACCTGTGGCCCCAAAGCATGAAGGGCTTTATAGGTTAATATGAGCACTTTTAATTGGGATCAGAAATGAATGGGAGCCAGTGAAGATGATACAATACTGGCATAATATAATGACACCCAGCTCCAGCCAGTACCCTAGCTGCCATATTTTGTGATAATTGAAGTTTCTGGACTGTCTTCAAGGGCAGCCTCATGTACAATGCATTGCTGTGAACTAAATGTGGAATAAGGCAGGTGAGATCCTTAATTTATGGTGGTTCATTTGATATGTTGTAAATTATATTCACTGCTGTTCATTTGTAATGTTGTGAACTGCTTTGGACACAGTTTTGTGGAAAAGCAGCATGCAAATAAACAGAAATAATAATAATAAAAAGTAATCACATGTAAATCCAAAAATAAAGCTGAATATATTGCAGCAAGGTCACAATTGGGAAAGGTGAACAAGAACAAAGCAGGAACTGAAGCAAAGCTGGTCAAGGAATAAATCTAGGGAGCTGTAGCATGGCAAGAACAGGACATTGTGTGTGTGTCTTAAGTTTCTAACTTGGTGAATTTAGGGTAAAGCAAATGTTCTAAACTGATTCTTTTCCAGTCCTGTATCTACCTGCTTTCTGACAATCTTACATGTTTTCTACTTCCACAGATCAACTTAAAATGCTACCACAACACTATCAGTCACTATCCAACCCACTAGTCTCCAAGAAAAAATTATACTCTCTAATTTATTGCCTTGGCCTATGTAAGAGATCATAAGATAAATTAGGATTTCCATTTACCTTCAGGCACTACAGTGCCATTCCTGTTGTCCTTAGAACACTCAGAGTGAATAAAGAATGTGGAAGTCAATAATCATTAGCTGCCAGGGCTATTTACTATCTAATTACTAGAGTGGTATTTAGATATAGAGCCCCTCCCCTGCATACTTCTCCTAAATTGTCTGTCCAACAGCATATATTTTATAGTAGCTGCATTTGAGAGGTTGCCTTACTAAAGCGGAAAGGAAGAATATTGGGAATAGCCATGTGGATCTGAACATTTACACAAGGCTTATAAGCCTATTTTCATATAATTACTGTCAAGTATTCAGTCAATGGGCTAGAGTCCATCCGAGTAGGGGCCCACTGACAAGAGCCCCATGGCATTGCTTGGTCTTCCTCTTCACCACTGCAAACTGCTTGTGCACCTGCCTCTTGCTCCACATGATCAGCCCCTATCACTGGTTGGATCATTTAAACCAGGGATTCTGAACCTCAGGCCCACAGACCAAATTCGGGCCACCTAGGGTCCCAATCTGGCTCACCAGAATTATGTTGTGTAGGAGCACACACCCCTCATCCTCTACTACCATTTCTTAGAAATCTCAACAGCACAGCAGTACTCCCAGCCACAAGATGGGAAGAGTATATGAACTGATCCTTCATAAGTCTTCAAGACTTAATACTACTTCTTGGAGACTTCCAACTGTCAGGTTCCCAGAAGGGCTCATCAAATCCAAGTTGTACAATCAATGTGGCTAGGAAAAGCTCTGTACAGTACAACATACAGCTTTTAGGGACTTCAGCTGACAAAAGAAACAAAAGTCATGGCAGGGCAATAGGGATTCCAGTGGACCCTTCCAAAAATCCAGATTAATTAATAAAGTAACTCCTTGAGCCAATGGACAATGCATATGAGTTTTGCAACCTGTACAACTTGCAGCTGCCAAGAGAGTATGACATTGATTAATGGAGAAAAGGATACAACCCAGAGCACAGAAGACACTAGGCTCAAACTTGGCAATCACTCCCAGTGGGTTAATTCAGCCAAGAACTGACGTATGTACTTGCTGCTGAACCTTCTTCTCAATAGGTTTTTAAAGGGAGTCTAGACAAACATCCTGAGGAACTATTTAAGTCTAATGAATACTGTTACAGTGTGGGCAGCTAGATTTTATAACACCAGCCTTCCTTCTAACTTTTCCAGTAACGTTAACATGAATTAAAATACGTAGCAGTTACACTGCTTTTCATCTCTTTTAGAAGCTTCTCTTTTTCAAGCCGGTAGGTGCTCGAGATCCAAAGAATGGCTATGCGCACAGAGGAGGGGACTGTGTGTGCTCCTGGAAGTTCGCTTTTCTCTGCCGCAGTTCCCAGTGCTAAACAGACAAGCCAATTGTTCAGCTGCACAGCGACTTGTCTGTTTGGCAGTGAGAACTGCCTGCTACAGAGAAAAATGAAAGCAAAGCTTTGACTGAGTACACATTTGTCTCCTGCAATGCATGTATCCATTCTTTGGATCCTGTCCTTTGCACAGAATAGTAAATATGAGCCCTTCTGTGAGACTAGTTTAATACATAATGAAAGGGAAACTACACACATGGACACAGAGAGAGATCGGAAGGAAGACATGACATGTTCAGATTTTTTAAAAATGTATTATTTATTATTACATTTAGATCCTACCTTTTTCCCTCTTGCAAGGAAGCCAAGGTGGCGTACATGGTTCTCTTCTCCATTTTCTCCTCACAACAACCCTGTGAGGTATGTTAGGCTGAGAGTCATGAATGACCCAAAGTGACCCAGTGAGCTTCATGGCCGGAGTAGGGATGAGAACAGCAGATCTCCTGAGTCCCAGTCCAATTCTCTAACCACTACACCACACTGGCTCACCATCTTGGTCCAACAAACCATGGATTATTGGTCTGCGAATGACCCACGTGCTCATATGCTCCCTCACTACCATTCCTCTCCTTTCCTCACAGATCCTGCTTTGGCTTGTTAAACCAGTTTTATTTGACATCTGAAGTGGGGAACTGCAGTTTAACAACAAACTAGGAAATGAAACCAGGATCAGATTTTTTAGTTTGGTTAAACTAGGCCTGAACAAAATTACCATGACCTGAACCACCAACAATGCAGAGTATGCAGAAAAGGAGAGGGCTTCCCTTGCCTTATCTGGGGAAAGCACCAACAATTTAGGTCCTCAGGGCAACCAGATTATCCTACACTGCTCATTGTGAGAGGGGTGGAGGACAAGCTGCTGTCTTCCAGTTTGATGCAGAGGAAATCTCTATGCACTTTAAGGCAGGGTCCCACCCATGCCTCCCCATTGAATGGCCACATGAGGTCCTTAACCACCAGCTGTTTCTGTCAGTCTCATGTTCATCATGGTGAAGGCAAAGTCATATCCTTCCCCTACAAGACACAAGAGGAGGAGCATTGCTCTTCCATACGGGGTTCACTTCTGTTGTGGGGCAATCACATTTTCTGAACTCTGGCCATCACCAAATGGCCTTAGCTTGTGCTGCTTGTATTCTCTAGTCAGCCTGCATTGAGTTTTGACTGCTGACAGCCACAGATTTGTCACATTCGCACATCACGCTAAGCCACCCTGCAAATAACAAATTGTGAGCTGGTTGTTCACAGAACAACCACCAGTTGTTCCCCCCTCCTCCCCACTTGGTCCTCCACCCAGGGGACTTGGTTGGCAGCTAAAGCCGCCTTGTTTCCTCTCCCCACTGCGATCATGAGCCCCCTTTTACTTGCTGCAGCTCTTTCCCCCCATTTTTTTTTTGGAGATCACTTTTTGTGATCTCCAAGGTGTCAGTCAGTGACAGCCCCTCCAAAGTACCCCATGTGGGACATTGGAGGGGCTGTCACTGGTTCGCCACCCCTTTAAAAAAAAAAAAAGTAAGTGCAAGAGATCTTGCACAGATATTTTCGCTTTTTTTATTTAAAAAAATTTAGTCAGTCTTGCACAAGTACAGAGGTGTGCACTTGCGAGGGTCTGAAATGGGAAGCCAGACTTGGCTGGGCAATGTCCTGGTCCTGGAAGGCACCCACCATGGGCATTGATTCAGATTTCAGAGAGGCTGCAAAATAGGTCTATTTTTTTTACTTTGTGCTCTCTTGACAGCTGTCAAAAGGTGAGCTATCAGGGGAAAGCAAAGATGCAAGGAATCTTTGTTCACAAAAGGAGGCGGTGAGTAGATCACCCCCTTCCTGGTGAGAACCACCAGTCTTTTTTGGTTGGACCTGACTGTTCGCAGTGTCCTGCACCTTTCCCACCCTTTCCCAAGACTAGGTGATTGGGAAAGCGGGAAAGTGGGAAAGTGTGAGCCACCCCAGTTATAGGAGCATGGAGTTTTGAAAGCTAGCTGTCAAAACTCAGGCTTCCTTTTAAAATGGGGTTTTTAACAGGGCTACCCAGGCTACCCAAAATCAGCCATCTAGCTGACTTGCAGGGCAGGAGGAGCGGGGAGGCGGAGATCACCTCCGCCGCTTCCCCTGCCCTGCATAGGATGCCCGTCATCCTCCAAGTTTTGAGGTTTATGGACATCCTGATTGGATTGTGCCCTAAATTAATTAATAATCTTCTAAACTCCGTTGCAGTTGAATGCCCACACTCGACTCATGTATACTTCTGCAGAGGTTGGCTGACCCTTGCCTCATCCTGTGAGTTTAGTCACTTATTTATATTAAAACTCGTAACCTACTTTTCCCCTTCAGACAGAGGTGACTAAAGCAGCAAACATCAATTAAAGATAAATCAACCAAAATATGAAAACACAGATCATCCCATTCAAACAAAATAAAAGCAGAAGATAAAAATAAATTAATAAACAATAAGAAGCCAAACTGAATTACAAATTTTACGTACACACGCACGCGCGCGCGCGCACACACACACACACACGAAATCCAAGCAGCAGAAAAATAAAAAAAAGTTTGCTTGGTGGGGAAGGCAGGGGACTAAGTTTTCAAGTGGTGGCAGAACACCTATAAAGAGAGAGGCAACCTGATTTCCTGGGACAGGACGTTCCAGATATTGGGTACCACTACAGAAAATGCCACTAGCAATACATCAGAAAGCAGTGGGCCTCATGAGATGATCTTAAGAGGGCAAGCATCCATAATAGCTGGCACCTATGCCAGAGAGAATCTGTTAACAAGTCATGCTTCAGCTTAGGTAAAGCTTCAGCCCAAATTATTTTGGGATGCTTGTTGACCCATGCTTTGTAAAGTGCAAAGGAAGTTCATCTAACAAGTCGCAGGCAGTGGCCATGGGAGGTGCCTAACCAGGGGGTTTCTTTGCTCATGCCACTCCTAGAAGCATCACTGGATCTCATTACGTCTCATTTGCAGGCTTCCCACACAAATATTTCCTCCACTGCATTGTCCGTTGAACTACATCAGGTAATGTTGCAATTCTTGCATTTTGGCCACAAGCCTGCTGTCTGCAACCTGCTTTGCACATCTGCATCAGGGTCATAAGAACATAAGAAGAGCCATGCTGGATCAGACCAAGGGCCCGTTCACACGACACGGAAACCGTGGGGGAGCAGAACCCCCCCATGGTTCCCGTGTTGTGCGAAAGCTGGCCGGGGGCGCCCCCGCAGGACGGCCGTGCGCACGAAGCATGCAAAGTGACCATGGGCGGTAGAGGGGTAAGCCCCTACCAGGCGTGGCCACCCTGCCGTGCGAACAGCGGGCGACCATCCCATGGGGGCGCACAGAGGCGGCAGCCCAGAGTGGCTGGAGCCACCGCCGCTCCAGCCTGTAGGGGCAAACTGCCCCCCTCGGCATCCCGAGCTGCTGCCCCCTAGCGCTGGGAGGCCTGCACTGAGGTGCGGGGATTGCTGGCTCCACCGGGGCCTGCCCACGCGCGCAGGGCGCAGGTCGTCTGCGGCACCCCGCCGGACCCCGCAGACGGCCCCATGGTGCCTCCCCCGCTCACTGCCTGGGTTGTACGAACCAGCCCCAAGAGTCCATCTAGTCCAGCATTCTGTTCACACAGTGGCCAACCGGCTGCCCACAGGATCCCACAAGCAGTATATGAGTGCAACAGCACCCTCCTGCCCATGTTACCTGGCAACTGGTGTACATAGGCATACTGCCTATATCCAAAATCTGTAGAGTATTGGTTCACTCCAATACTCTAAAGCAAGGGTGGACAGAAAGTAAATCTCCAGGTGTTTGGGACTTCTACTCCTAGCATTTCTGACCATTGGCCATGCTGGCAAGGGCTTCTGGGAGTTGAAATCCAAAACATCTGGAGATGTACCCCTGCTCTAAAGGATAATGTTAAGTCCATACTGAGAATCATACACATATTCCTGAATAATTGATTATGTCTAAATCACATTTATATGGTGTCCAATACAAGCCTCTTTTCTTTTCTTTTCTTCCTTTCTTTGTTCTTTTTCTACTTTTAAAAAAATACATTCCTAGTTTTCAAGAAAAAAAGGTTACAATTTTCAGTCTCCTTGAAAATCTGTCTGTGGGCGGTAAGTGAGATGACTCATATCATGCTTTCCTTACTTTTAATTGAATGTAGTGCCATTTGAGAGGTGTTATCTTGACATCAATGAAGATTGTCCCATGAGGGCAGTTTAAGCCACCCAGGGAGACACAGAGCATTGCCTGGTTGCCTTGGAAATATGGTGATGCATCCCCTTCCCAATTCCAATTGGTTACCTAGAGTTGCGAGGTCATCTTGCTCACCTTAGCCCTATCCAGGATGGAAAAATTCTGAAGGGGGCTGGGGGAGTTGAGCTGGTCCCACCCACAACATCCCTACGATGCCAATCCCACCCCCTCCACTCCCAACCTTTCAACACATTCAGCATAAAGGTTTAAAGGGGGGTGGGGGTTCCAAGTACATTCAGATGAATGTGCTTGGAAGACTCCCTCTGATTCAGAACACTACATTATCATGATTCCTGAACATGGGGAGGGTTTTAAACCGTTCAGGAGAGAAGGGAGTGAAGAGGATGGTGCATATGGGGATGGATGTGGGGGGAGGAGTTGGGCCAGCTTGCACTCCCCAAGCCCTCTACACACTACGTACCATCAGACATTTGACTATACACCTGAATAGGGCCTATGTGATCCCTGACTGGCTGAAATCACACAGTGAGGGTGAAGGAAATGGTACAGGAGAACCAACAAAGAGAAGGAACACAGTGGCTTCAAATGGTCATGAAAAAACTTCATCTCCATCCCTAGTTTTTCTCCTTTACATTTTGCACAGGGAAAAATATAGCCCAAGTATTCAATATGCTCATTTTGCAGATGGAAAACTGAAGTGAAGATAAGATAGTGACTGTTCAAGGTTATCCAGTGAATCCAGGATTTTTATTTCATCTCTCTTGAGATGAAGCACGGAGTGCAGTGGGACATGGGAGCATGTGGGTTAAAAGTGGCCACAACCTTCATTGATTAACCCTCACAGAGTTTAGCGTGGCATAGGGCCAAGACTGAGAGATCAGGTATCCCAACTGCTGGCCAATACTACCATCCCAGCCCAAGTGCTGAGATATTGGAAGCTGCTCTTTGCATCAATGACAGCTTCTCTCCCAAGGGGCATGGCAGCTGCCAGGAGAGGGGGTTAATTTTCACTAGTACAGAGGTGCAGGACAGGTGAAAGACACATGAAACAAGACACATTGAATGCAAACATATATTTAATGTATCACCTAGTCCAGCCCTGAAACATCATGGTCTTTGTTACTGTGCATAAGAGAGATGAAGCAAATGAATTGAGCAATGCAAAGTGCATAGTGCTTCACAAAATGTTTAGGAGTAAAAATAAAAAAGTTATATTTGTTGGCACAAATTTACAAACATACACATGTGTGTATGTGTGTGTGTGTGTATACACACATTCATATGCTTCAAGCTTCTAAATCTAAAAGGACCCAGATATACCAGTTGCCTTGTATGTTTTTTATTATTATTATTATTCCCCAAAGGCTCCAGAATGTTTTGCATTGTTAATTGTTAACATGTCTTCTCAGTACTACTTGGAGAAAGAATGGAAAGTGTATAGGGTGATTAAGGACAATCAATTTTCACCAGCTTTCCAGCTGTGCAAACAACCTCAGCACACATTTACTCAGCTTTCACAAATCCAGGCTGAGATCCATGAAAAAACACAACAAACCAGAGCTTGAGGCTCGGCCTTGAATATGTTGTGAATTAAACTGAACATGCATAGTGCTCTAATTCATGAATGGGACATATTGGATCAACTGTCCTTTAAAGGCTCCAGTGGCTAAACATATCCATGCTAATGCCTATGGGCATTATCAACTGGGAAGTTCTCCTGCATAAGCTCCAGTGAAATGAATGGAGTTGCACATGAGTTTATTTTAATGGAACTTACACAGGAGAATTTCCTGGTGTCCTGTAAGACCCAGTACAATATGCCTATTACATTTTTATCAGTTGCTGTTTTATCTGGATAAAACTACAAATTGTTTATTTGATTTCCTTGGAGAATCATTGGGAGAAATAATATACATTATCTGATACAATGAAACTTTTGATATATAACTTATGTGGAAGGTCTATAGCTCTGTGACAGAACACTTGCTTTGTATGCAGAAGATCCCAGGTTCAACCCCTGATAATTCCAGTTTAAAATGATCAGGCAGCAGATGACAGGAAAGACTTCTGCCTGAGATCCTGGTGAGCTGCTTCCAGACATGAGAAGACAATAACCTGGCTCACATGTAATGACAATCCATAGTTTAATTAACCATGGTTTATTGAATCATGGGTTGTCATTATGTGCAAACCCGGAACTAGGGGTTAATTATGGTTTATTAACCACAAACAACCTTGTAGGCTCCTTCCAACTCTATGATCTATGAATCTATGAATCTATGAAACCCACAAAGAGAGCCCATGGTTTGTTGTTGTGTTACGAACTGTGGGTTGTTTAAATCATGTTGTTATGTGCAAATCTAGAATCGTGGGTTCATCATGGGTTGTTTTTTCAGGCTACAGAGGCAGTGGACAAGAGCAGTAAGAAAACCCAGCACTGAAGTGCTGTAAAGGCAGGTGGGATACAGGAAGAGAGCAGGTGATGGAGGAGGGAAACAACAGGGATGGGGACTCGGACTCGGGGACTCGACTCGTGAGTCCGACTGAGTCCCCCCTCTGACTCGAGTCCCACTCGAGTCCCAATAATTTATGTGGGACTCGAGACTCGACTCGGGACTCAAGCCCAAGGACTCCTCCTCCGCCGCCTCCGCCGCCGCTCTTGCCTCTGCCGCCGCCACCGCCCTCACCTCCTCCTCCTCCTCCTCTGCCGCCGCTGACCTCGTCACCATCGCCGTAGCACACAGCACGCCGCGTCACGCCGCCAGCGCCATCGCTCTGTTTTTGGCGGGGTTGCTGTGGTTCAAAAACAGAGCGCCGTCGCTAGCAGCGTGACACGGCGTGCTGTGTGCTACGGCAATGGCGATGAGGTCGACGGCGGCGGCGGCAGAGACGGAGGAGGAGGAGGAGGAGGAGGTGAGGGCGGCGGCGGCGGCAGAGGCGAGGGCGGCGGCGGAGGAGGAGGAGGAGGAGGTGAGGGCGGCGGCGGCGGCGGCGCAGAGCGAGGGAGGCGGCGAGGGGCGGCGGCGGCGGCGGTGAGGTGAGGGCGGCGGCAGCGGCGGCGGCGGTGAGGGCAGCAGTGGCGGCTGCAGCGGCGGCAGAGGCGAGGTGAGGGCGGCGGCGGTGGCGAGGTGAGGGCGGCAGCAGCGGTGAGGTGAGGGCGGCGGAGGTGGAGGTGGAGGTGAGGGCGGCAGCGGCAGCGGCCCATGGAGGGAGCAGGAGGGTCTCCGCAGGAGGAAGGGAAGCTCTTCTTCCTCTCGCGGAGACCCTCCTGCTCCCTCCATGGGCCGCCGCTTTGGGAGGGACTCGGGACTCGACTCGAGTCACCATTTTGGACCTCGGACTCTAGACTCAACTCTAGACTGGGGTCCAAAGACTCGGGACTCGACTCGGGACTCGGGACCAAGGACTCTTCAACATCCCTGGGAAACAAACAACTCAGAGACAGAAAATAAACCATTTTTTAAAAAAATAATCTGCTAGACAAACCCTGGGTAGGGCAACAAACCATGTGGGTTAGCATTATGTGCAAACCAGGTCATTACTGGGCGAGATGGGGGGAAAGTCTGAACTGACATAAGGCAGCTTCCTGTCTACTAGATGATTTCCATGAGAAATTATTCTGGAACAAGAAATTAAAATGGATTTCTTTCAGGTTCTACAATACAAAGCTTTATACCCATAGCTCACAAACAAATAATTTCGAACTGGTTGCACAGAAATGTATAAGGGCAAAGAAAGTTGGCCCAGCAGCCCATTTGGTATTACAGAATATGAAGCATATTAGAAGACATTTTAAGAATTCCCACATAAAAAAAACAACGTTGATACAAATGTGAGGATCCTTTGAAAGTACCTAATTGCAGGGAACTTACGGTTCAAAAAACAGCAGCAGTGTCTCATCTTTCATTAGGCCATTATAAAAGGTATGATACCAATGCACTTCTTAGTCTGGGCATACACAAGTACATCTAATAATCTGGATTAGAAAGGAGAAGAGTAGTTACACCAACCTTACTGCTGGCACTAAGCACATCTTTAAACCTTAGCTGCTAGTGCCTGCTGTATCATTTATTCACCATGGAGTGACACAGAATCATAGAATAGTAGAATTGGAAGGGGCCTATAAGGCCAGGCATTGTTACTCCTGCTGAGAGATCTATCCCTTTGTTACTGAGCTCTTAGGATATTGCGATTTCTCTCTGCAATGCTCCTAAAGGATTAAAATGTTTACTCCGGTAGCTTAGAAATTGCAAATTCTTATTAAATTAAATGTATACTGTGCCTTCCCATGAGGGCCTAAGTTCATTGTGAATAAGTCTCTGTTTGAGGAAATGACACCAGATATGCAGTTTCATTTGCAAGCAACATTGAATTGTCTTCTTTTGTTCTTAGGTCTAAACATTAGGGCTGTGTGCATAATTGTGTCTCAAACCCGAATCGGAATCGGATCGGCCTGATCTGGGTTACATTTTGATTACAGTCGAATCGGATCGACCCAGACCCAGATCGGATGTAATCGGCTGTCATTGGTTCCGTTTGATTACAGGCAATTATGTCCGATCTGGGTGAGCAGGAAGCTCCTCCCCCCCCTTTCTGAATAGAACGGGGAGGGGGAGGAGGGGGGAGGGGGAGGAGAGCATTGTTGGCAGCACAATTACCCAGTGGTGCTGATGAGGAAGTAGTCCTTCTCCAATAGCAAGGCTGGAGGAGGGCTAAGGGAGATTGATGGTTTGTTTTTATTTCTCTGACCATGTGCATTTGGATCAGTTGCTGCTTGCCTCATGGCTGTTCGAGAGATGAGAAGAAGGATTATAGGGGGTGGGTGTCTCTCTTTGAATTTCTTTTGATTTATTCCTCAATATTATTTCATTTAGGAGTAGCTTCATTTTGAATACAAACAAATCCATTTACTTTACTTTTCTTCTGACCCCAGTTTGGGGAAGGGGGACTGAAGGAGCATTTGTTTGTCACCTCGGGCTTCTAATTGCTTTGCTTTAATATATCCTAAGTTTTTAAAATCTTTTATTAGGATTTAGTTTAGAACAATTACAGTCCTTTTTGTTCATACAGCTTGTGACAGTGAGGGAGTGTTTGACTCTGCTGGCCTTCTGTTCAGTGTTTTCCTGCCAGACTTACTCACAGGAAAGTGTGCATTCATGGGGGGGGGGCAGTGCTTGCAGGGCAATCCCTTTCTTTTTGTTTAAAAATTGTCCGGATTGGCACAAATTCAACAGGTGAAGTTTACCCACCCCGCACTCCCAAACACGGAGGTGCTGCCTCCACCTCCTTCTCTTTTCGGGTGTGCGCGCACACACATGCATCAGAAGTAAGTCCTATTACGTTCAATGGGACTTACTCACAGGACTTACTCTCCTGTTTTGGGGGAGAGGGCTGCAGGGGAACCATGAGACCCATGTGTCTGAAATTTGGGGGGCATAAGCAGCCTGAGGACATCTGCAATCTCACCAGGTTTCATGTTTCTATCTTTCAAAATGAAGAAGTGAAAGATTATTCCCCCCCCCCCCCAGTGCAAGACTATGGAAAAAACTGGACGGAATCAATTCCGTTACCGTAATCGATTCCACGTGATCGTAATCGTAATCAGATCGGGATAGATACAGATTGGACGGAATCGTAATCGGGCCCAATCCCGATTACACAGATCGTAATTGGAATCATTGGAGGGGCCGTGCACAGCCCTACTAAACATGTACTAGGATAATTGAAGGCATCATGGGTGTAATATGGAGGCATACATTGTACATATATGAGAGGGGAAGGGAACTGAGTTAGTTGTACCCTCATTCCCAGTCTGTAAGAAATTCTCTGGTGCAGAACGGAGATGGGGAACATACAGTCCTCCAAGCACTCTTATGTAATGTGTTACCTGCTGACAGAATACTGAGGAGTTTTGTTTTTGTTACAACTGAAAGATCTGGGGGGCCCTTTGATTATGAAAATAAACTTGAAGTCATGAAGATGGGAGCCCAATCCCTTGCCTTCTTGCAGTGAACAGACATTGCATCTAATAAATAAATAAATCACATCATTCATTCTACTGTATAACATAAGGACATAAGAAGAGCCATACTGGATCAGAGCAAGGGTCCATCTAGTGCAGCATTCACAAAGTGGCCAGTCAGCTGCCTGTAGGAAGCCCACAAGCAGGACACAAGTCACAAGTGCAACAACAGCACCCTCCCTCTCGTGATCCCAACATCTGATCTGATATACAGAGGCATATATCTACAGGGAATCTACAGCCATCATGACTAGCAGTCAATTGGTAGGCTTATCCTCCATGAAAGAAATGATCCTTATCCTCCATGAAAGAAAGTCACTTTTTTTTTTTCCTGAGGGGCATTCATTTATATATTTCATTTATGTATATATATTTTGTTTAATTCTAAAGAGTTCTGAATAACATTTTTGTTAAATAGAATGCATAGTAATTAGTAATGCTTTAAAAAAAAATCACTCACACACACACACGTACACACACCCCTTTTATACTGTGCATGAAAATAGCAGTAAAAGCTGAAACCTGGCACAGAGGTTACCAAAATATTAATTAATTATTTGAACTGGCTCACTTTCTTCCCGAGCCCACTTCATGTCTCTGATCATCAGAAAGGTAAGCAATAAATAATTCATGAGGTTTCAGCAGAGCAAACGATTTAGGGAAGTTAAAAAGGTGAAGCACTTTTAAATCAACATCATAAAAGTTTGCTTGTGTTGATTCTAAACTTACCACACATTCCATTTTTTCTTCCTTCCTCTTATGTGAACTCTCCCTTCTCTCCCCCTGCCCCCCAATCACTCTGGTAGTTACCTGAAATACTTTGTACTGTGCTGTTTTGGCATTATGGTGACCCTGTTAATTTTTAAGTGAACATTTACAGGTACGTATGTTATTCTGTGACCTTGATCCTATGGCCGATTCTAGAGCAGAGAAGCAGCCATTTCTCAAAATATAAGCACCATTATTATTTCTCTACTAGCATGAGTTGAGTATGCAAGGTATGTTTTTTTAAAAAAGAGTAAAATATGTCATTCCTTCGTAGGCTGGCCTTTCATCATGAATGTATTTCTTTACAAACTTAATGCAGTTCAGCTGTAAAAATTCATAATTGAAACTCTCCCTCTCTCTCTCCAAAAACTAATGCTCCTGTTTTGGTGCTTTATAATCAGATAACAAATTGAATTTACATTGGGGGCATGATACTTTATTGCCAAGTGTGCACTGCACAATACCTGGGCTGGGAAGTCTGTGTGTGCCCTCCCCACTTTAAACTGGACTTGGACAGACCTTCAAACAGAGGATGTCTTCAAAATACGGTAGAGGACAGTCCTCTGGCAACCATTCAGATTGAAGACTGCCCTCTGTAAAGAGGACACATGGCCACTTTAACATGCTTGTTCAAACAATGGCAGGGGACAAAGGTGTTAAACAGTTCTACAGAACTCTGTGTGTGCTTGTCGGTGGGGCTGGTATTAATTCTATTTCTGCCCTATTAATTTTAGTGTTGCAAAATTCTTTGGTTTTACTGAAAGAAAATTAAAATATATTAGAGTCGCAACATTCATTCAATGTTTTTATCGACTATAAAGGTGCTCTAGGCAGCACCTTTATGTAATTTTTAATACAAGTCCTTATAAAAAAAAACTGCAGATGATAAACGTCAGAAGATGTATACACCCCTTCTTTCACACACAGGAAGGAATGCCTCTTGAAAAACGATACCTATTACAACACATGCATTCATCATCTTACCCAAAAAAAGATGTATGATGTATGCTTGTTATTTCAGAACTCTTGTTTTTACTCATATGCACATTTATGCAAATGTAGTTGACTGATTGATTAATAGATTAAGATTTCTTTACTCAGGTGACAGTCCTGATATACAACATTTAAAAATAAAATAAAATAAGTCATGTATTCCTCCCCCGCCAAAAAACAAACAAACAAACAAACAACCTGATGCAGCAAAGAAAAGTGTCCCTTGTACTTTAGGCCATCAAAAGCCAGTTGATTACAGGTCCTTCTTACATTCCTGGGCAATTTTCTAGCAGAGGCTCAAAGCTATAAGCCAGTATATTTTGCTCAAGCTAAACAACATATATAAGAAGATATAGAATTGTATTTTGCATGCTGCTCATAGACTATGAAGGGGGGGGGAGATTTCCATGCTGTTGGCAGACACAATGAGCTCCCTTTATAGCATGGACATGGTATGGTAATAAATGCTTATAACAGACTGCCAATTCTATGATACAATTGTTTGAAACCACTAGATCTGGGTTCTAGTCCCCGCTCAGCCATGAAACTCACTGGGTGACTTTGGGCCAGTCACTGACTCTCAGCCTAACCTACCTCACAGGGTTGTTGTGAGGATAAAATGGAGAGGAGGAGGATTGTGTAAGCCGCCTTGGGTTCCTTGCAGGAAAAATGGCGGGGTATAAATATAATAAATAAATAAATAAATAAATAAATAAATTTGCTAGAAATGGCAATTAGACCTACTCTCTGTACTGTACATGTTTAATACTGGGCAAAATGAGTTTCCACCAACATGAGAACAACTCTGCCTCAGGATCCTTCAAGACAAATGGCCTGAGTGAACCAAAGAAATAATCTTGGCATGCCCGTATATTTTTCCAAATGTACGTGTCAATTGTGCACATCTTTGAAACGTATGCATTCTTCTCCCATTGATTAAAGTTCTTTGTACACATTTTTTCATGCATATTTTTTATTTTATGCACATTATTTTTTTGGTGCTTAGTTGAAAACTGTATAGCCTTAACATCTTCTTTCCTTTCCTTTTTTTTTTTTTTGTAAATGGTAAAGGTTTTGTTTATTGAATAACATAATGTATGAGGCAGCAATTCTAATCAGTTCAGTGTTCAAACAATTACAGTGATAAAGAGAGAGCGGGCCCACAATATTCTACATCATTTAATTACAGGCAGAGTACGACAGGAGTCCATTCTTAATTTCAGGATTTGGCTTTGCCTGCAGATTTATAATCTGAATAAACATTCAGATAATAAATCTGCAGGCAAGGCCATTGCTGATTTTTAAATGCTGTATAATGGATAGTACATTTTCAAAGAAATATTAATAGAGAAATCTTATGGAGATGGGGGTGGGGGTGAGGAGAAGAGTTCATGGTGGAGGAACCGCCACCTCCAAACCCTGCCAGTCTAGTGCCCGCCAGTACACAAGGTGATGGGGTGGCTTCCTCTCATTTCCCCCTAGTCCACTCACTGGTTCTTTTGTTGTTATAGTTTAATCTCCTTTCCATTGGTTCCTGTGAGAAGTAAATTCACTAAGGCAGCTCCAGGGCTGCTGTAGTCCCGCCCACCCCCATTGTGGGGGTGCACTGGGGGAAAACCCTCCTTCAATCCACCACCTGCATGCTGCCAACATGCCACTCCCCCCCCCCCTATAACTGCCGGAACACTGACAGTGGAGGGCCAATGGCAGCGAAGGTTTTCACCACCACCGTGAGGAACCCTCCGGCAGCAGACCTCCTAGTCCAACTACCGACCACCCTCTGCAATACCTAGCGTGGCCATATGTCCTGCTTTACAAAGAACGGTCCTATATTTTAAGGGACATCGGAGGATGGTCATCTATTTTAAAGTGTCCTCCATTTGAAGGGCTGTCCAGTCCAAGTGCAGTCTAAGGATAAAAAAAAAAAAAGTAGGAAAGGAGAGCAGGAGCCCTGAAGTTCCACATCAAGAGGGCAACCTCGGCAGCAGACTAAGTGGCAGGCACACAGGGCACCTAATCAGGGTGAGAAGTATTGCATTTCTACTTAAATTATAGTAATTCTTTTTAAACTTACATCTATACATCTAAATTAACGTATGGAAATTTTATGCATATCCACGTCCTCTTGTCCTATTTTTTGGTGACGCATTTCCTCTTTTTTGGTGATATGTAAGTGGCCACCCGAGCAATACCCTATTGCCCCTTGACACCCTCCCAGGGATGATAGGATTACACCCTAAATAACGAAGACTGTGGTGGTTTCATTTTCTGTAGAACTGATTTTTTTCATGGAGAACTCCACCATCCATTTTTATATCATTATGGCAATATGAACACAATTAACATCACTATAGTTTGCAAAGGACCCTGGTGGAGGTCTTGAAGAGTTGGCTCTGCAATGTAGAGTCCACATGAACTGCAAGCAGAACATACACCCTTCTGATGAAATCCTTTTAAGGCTTTTTAATTACTATAATTTTCACTTAGATACCATCTGTCATCTCAGAACTTTTCTTCCCTCTCCCAGCAAACAGCTGAAAAATTGATCCTAAAACCCAGGCAACTTTAGCCATAGTAAAATTTTGCAGTGGACACCCTCTTCAGCATCACATCGTTCCCCTACGTACATCCAAAATTTTATACAAGCCCTTCTACAGATATGCACATCATATAATGTAAGAAACACCTAATATTGCAGTGGAACAAACCACCTTTGGAATTAAAAAATGGAAATCTTTACAAAAGGATCTCTTCCTGGAGTTAAAAACTGACATTGATGTTCTGAATGCAATTGGCACTTGAGCATTAAAGTCCCACATCTGTTAAACTGCTCAGCGGCAAGTCTCAACATACTTCATAGTCCATCATCTCAACAGAAACATTAAACTACTATTTTGAGACCCTCTCAAGTTATGTCACGATAAATATGTTGGAAGGATTTCATTCTTAAATGCAGCTACACAAGAAACTTTGCTAGTGAAATGGCAAAGAACTGCCACATGATCTTCCAGGCTGTCACTGTCATTTTTATCTTCAAGGCAAGTTGGTCATTTGAGGATTGGGCATGATATGTGTCCTGTTCCAATGCTAGCATTCTTTATGTGTTTATTACAAAGTGCTGTACGTAGTGAGGAAGGATGTCTCAGTCTACAAGGAGAACAGCTTTGAAAATCCTGGCTGCTTAGTAATGACGCAATTTCTGCTATCTCAGCAGTTCCTCAATGACCATCTTTTTGTTTTGTTTTGATGTGTGCAGGTGCGCACTGTTGAGTATTTCTGATCAGTCCCCAACTTCTAATTCAAACTATGCAGCAGATTCAAACTTTTTCAAGGATTCTGTGGCATATCCAACTCCAGCAGGTTAAGCACATGCTTAAATCTCGTCCACTGGAATCAGTAGGGGGGTAAAAAGCACTCCAACACTGGCGGATTGCACCCAAAGAGTTCATCTTCAAAAACTGTCTTCAGTTATTTATTAGGTCCATTATATGATACCTATAATAGTCTGAGATTTTTCAGACTGCTCAGAAATTGCACCAAATGAAGTAAATTCATTACCTTTCTTCATCCAGGAGAGTCACTTCAAATCCTTTCTTCCAAATGAAAAAGAAATGCAGATGATGGTATTATTTTTGGCAGATAGACAGCACTTTCCATTTTTGCTCATTATAACTCAGCTGTGCTATGAAATGCATAAGCATGACTTGGAGAAAAGGGAGGTGGAGGAGATCTGAACTAGAACTTGGAAACTCTGTTTTCTCTCTATTGTACATCTGTTTGCAATTTGTAGAGATTTGCTTAGAGATACCTGTGTAAAATTTCTGATGGGACCCCCCCCCCCCGCTGCAAAATAATAATAGAGGTCTGAATATGCTTCCTCCTATAACCAGGTGGCAAGCCCAAATGTCTGTGCCATCCATTACACAGACAATTACATACAGGCCACAAGACTAACTGAAATATGCTTATGTTATAGATGACAAACAAGGCCAATTATGCCATGCAAATCCTGGAACTATCTTGAGCAGATCTTTGAATATACATGCATTAGTTACATCTCAACTAGACTACTGTAAAGTGCTCCAAATGGGGCTGTCCTTGAAGACCACTTGAAAACTGCCACAAAAATCTTGACTGGTGCCAAGTGGTAGGATCATGATTTAATCATTTAGTTAAATTAGATGCACGGGCTGCCAATCTGTTTCTGAGTGCAATTCAAGGCACTGATTACTTTTTAATAGCTTGGGACCAGGTTACCTGAAGGGCTCAGCTTGTCTGAGCGTGGAAAGCTAAGCAGGGTCAGGCCTGGTTATTACTTGGATGGGAGACCCCTCCTCTAGATTCCTGCATTGAGCAGCGGGTTGGACTCGATAGCCTTGTAGGCTCCTTCCAACTCTATGATCTATGAAATCTATGAAAAACCCCTCCTCCCATATGAATCTGCCCACCTTTTAAGAACTACGGGTGAGAGCCTCTTGCACATGCCAGGGTTTTCTGAGGCATGCTCAGTGTAAGGATCTGCTCAGCCAGCACAGCACCGCAGCTCCATCTGGTGGCCGCTGTCCAGATAGCAACCTGGCCGACACTGCTATGCTCTCAGGGTTTGGCCCCAGACCTCCAGGCACTCCCAGGCTGGCTAATACAGACCAGCTGGGAGCTGCAGGAAGCCCTACATAAGGGCTTCCTCTTCCTTCTAGCCTTTGCTGCAGCAACATGATTCCTTGGGGTGTCTGCAGCCAGCTTCTGACTCTCTACAACCAATGATGATCCTTACCTTGCCGGTGCCTGACCTTTACCTGCTTCTGGATGATGCTTCTGCCTTTGGCCCTTCTTGTGCCTCCATCTCACCTGACCCTGGTGTTCCAGGCAAGAACCCCTGCTGTCCACATCCTGGACCTGACACTCAGTGGCAACACAGGAAAGGGCTTCCTCAGTGACAGTACCCTGGATATAAAATTACTTGCCCAAAGTGATTAGACCAACCTTGCCCAATCTTGTGCCCTCCATATGTACTGGACTGCAACTCCCATAATTCCCAGCCAGCATTGTCATTGGCCAAGGTTTCCATGTGGGAAGACAGCCATTAGCCATGCTGACTGGGAATTATAGGAGTTGCAGACCAATACTTTGGGAGGGCACCAGATAGGGAGGCTGGATTGACTATCTCCCTATTTGTGTTCCACCAGCATTTGAAGACATTTCTTCTCCAACAGGCTTTTGATTTTATTGCTGTTTTAGATCTGTGGCTCTCTTGGTTTGTTTTTGTGCTGTTTTTTGTTTGCTTGCTTCTTTGTTTGCTTGTAGCTTTGATGAGTTTAATGGATTGGGTTGCTTTTGCTTGTTTGTTTTGTGTGCTTTTGTTATGAACATTATGAAAATGCAGGTTATGAATTTTATTATAAATAAAAAATAGTGCAATCCTATGCATGTCTACTCAGAAGTAAGTGCCGCTGAGTTCAATGGGGCTTACTCCCAGGTAAGTGGGTATAGGTTTGCAGCCTGAAGTTGCTGTGTATTTTATTCCTGTCTGAAAATGGAGCCCTTTCTCCCCCACCACACACATGTGACCCTCTGAAATGTGGCCTATGCCAGAATCAAATTTCTCTCAACACCAACACTGTTTTCAGTAAAATATAGCAAAAAGCCACAACCACAATCAAGCATGGAGTTAAGCATGCTCCTCACTTAATTCAAATGGGAGAAGTATGTCTAACTATGCAGCAGATTTTTGTCGATGATGATGCGTACTCTTCAAGGTTCTGATCAACTTGTATACTGGGCTGTACCACTTTAGGTAAAGTGTCACCAAACAAACAAAAATCGTTCCACATAGGAAACTCCATGTCAGGATGAAGGTTCTAGCCTAGCTTTTTCCCTAGCATGCTATTTGTTGTCTATGGATAGGAATAAGTTTTTCCAAGGGGGAGCATTATAATATAGGAGTGCTACCTGTGGAATGAAGTTTAGCACCTCAATAAAAACTAGGCCATTATACCTTGCTGTCATGTTCTCCACCATCGATCCCCTTCTGGCTCAGAAGAGGCTTCAGAGGGTGGGGGAGGCTTCATCCAGTAACACATCATCTGCTACTATGGGAGCTGCTAGGCCAGATAATGTGGCTTTTGCAGACTCCTTGAGCTCAGAGGGGGGCAGGGTTAACAGCAGGCCCAGACCTGTGAGCCTTCATAAGGCTTCTGTGTGTTGCTGAGATAACAGCTCTTCTTGGGTGAATTCCAGACAGCATAGATTTGTCCAGGGTCCTGACAGACCTTGCCTTGTCATCCTGCTTAGCTGGACTTGACTCTGCTTCATCGTATTTGAATCTGCCTTGCCCTTCTAGTAAGTGCAGCTTATTTAGAACAGCTCCCCTGGGAACCTTGAGGCAGCTATGCTTCTATTTTATCAGTGGTGATTTATGAATAGTGCAGTCTTCAGGAGTTCACCTGTCCATTTTTCAGTCTTGTATATTACTGTCTGTAGTACTGTACTAAATTTGTTCAAATGGGAAAATATGAGTGTGAAGACACTAATGATATTTCTTCATAGGAGGCCATCCCTTATTGTACTGAAATGGGTGCATGTAGTAGCACAGCCATATACTGACTGGGAATTATGGGAATTGTAATCCAATATATCTGGAGGACACCAGGTTGGAAAAGCTTGATGTATCAGAATACTACTGTTTTGATAACTCTCTTAGGAAATAAAATTTGTTTCTCATGCTAAGAGAATAAAATTTAAACAGTAATAATGAACACTGAATAATTAATGTAATTCACAATAGCTTTATATTTGCAAAGAACATGCTACAGGGGAAATTATATCCTGAACAGGAATTAAGACTAAAATACATAAATGCTCAAAGAATGAACAACAAGATCTAATCAAGTCCTAATAAGCAAGAATATCCAATTATATTTCTAGCGCAGAGTGAGACATCATATTATCAAAAAAGTTCAGCAACTGAAAGAATGGTAAAATCAGGGTGGAACTTCACTGGATAAATTCTACTACATGGTTAATCAACACTTCTAGAAATATAGTATTCTTTCAGAAGTCACTTGAAGATTACAACCTAATTACTGGAAGACAAAATCCTATCAGTATATTCAATGGAAAAATCAGTATATTCAAGGGGAATAAACCCCCTTTCACATGTACCATGGTCACAATCCTGTTTTTCCCCTCCCTTGCAGCTGCTATTGTTAAAGGAGAAGAGTGACCCATTAAAAGCATTCACATACAGTCATGCCTTGGATTGAGAGCATAATTCGTTCCGGAAATGTGCTTGTAATCCAAAACACTCTTATATCAAAATGAAATTCCCCAAAAAAATTTGTACAGAGATTTTTAATTTAAGCCGTACTACAATACTTGTATTGCAAGACGTCGCTTGTATATCAAGTTAAAAATTTTACATAAATATTTAAAAATTTGCTTGTCTTGCAAAATGCTCTCAAACCAAGTTACTTGCAATCCAAGGTATTACTGTATTTACAGCACAATCCTATACATGTCTGCTCTGCTCAGGAGTAAATCTAATTGAGTTTAATGAAACTCCCTAGTAGATGTACTTGGGATTGCAGCCTTAATATGGGAATAAAAACAGCAACAAAAATGATGTCCATATGTATATCTCTGATAGAGAAGAGGGGAGGGGTGGAATGCAGACTCCAAGAAAAACAAACAAAAACATTACTCCAGGGACGGGGAAACATTATTTCATCTGTGGTTCTAGAAAGAGTGTAGAGGAAAAATGATTAAAAAGAAGCACAAAAATAAACTAAATTAGAGAACATAAATATTGATGGTTCCATTTTCCCGACAGAGAAAAAAAATGAATGCTATTGCAAATTGCAGTGCTAGAGGAGATGGATAAGGAAATGCAGGCAAAGAAAAGCATAACTATTCACCCTTGCCCCAGGCCATATCTATATCCCGTATCTCCATGAGTCATATCTAGAAACACATTTCATGACTACCCACCTCTGAAGGTGATGAAACACTTATGAGAGGTTTGTTGCATCAATTAAAGAAAAGTGGAATCTGTATTTTCTTCCCTTCCTGTACTTGTGCAGAAAAGTGGAAAGACATTAATTTTGAACTTGGTTTATTGTTTCTGTTTCAGATCACTTTGTTGTCAAATTATCTTCCTGTGGAGTTTCCTTCTTTGACCTACCACTGAAATTTTCAGGGCAATCATATACAATATGATTCATAGCAGCATTGCTGTAGTGATTTTAAGACTAAATGTAAGACCACTTAAACCAAACTTAAAATGCTAATTGACAACAAGTAAGCTTAGGGTTTACCTTCTGCTATTTGAGACATGTAAGAAAATGTAAGTGCAAGTCTATATTCAAATTTCATGCATGTTTAGTGTTTTGTACCTGTACAATGACTACAAAATGTGAATGTGTTTGAGAACAGAAGTCATGCTTTATTCTTGTTAGCTTGTAGCTCTTAGGGATTTTGTGTGCGTATGTGTTGACATTTTCTTGATTGAAAGAAGTGGAGTCTTTTTCAAATGTATTAGCTGACTCTACAGTTATAATGAAGAGAATTATAGTTTAGCTCTTAGCAGAAAACAGGAATATAAGCAGGTGCTTCCCTAGTGATAGGTTGGTGAAATAGTTCTTTCTTGGTAACCTGTTATAGTAGATTTCAATTTCCATTCTCTTCTGAGGGTGTTTTGTCGGGTCAGATGATACTGTTGGAAACCTACTGCTGATGTCGTAATTCAAAGTCATACTTCAAGCATGTGCTGAATCTGTCAGCTAAAATAAACAGGAAATGGTGCCTAAAATAACTTTGAAACAGTTTGCTATACTGTACGAAAGTCCCATGACTGAAATATTTTTGGAAGCTCCATGGAATGAAAAGAACTTTTCTCCACACAGTGTTGCAAAGGATATGAATTTGTGCTTGGGGGAAGTTTTTGGCCCAGCGAAATGGCTGTCTTTACAGTGTTTGCCTATCAGCAGGTCTCTAGAGTCACCACCAAGCAACTCCTAGTTTGAATTTCTGAATTTAAGGGCCAAACTACATATTACATTAAATCTAGTTTCCTGCATTGAGCAGGGGGTTGGACTCAATAGCCTTGTAGGTTCCTTCCAACTCTATGATCTATGAAATCTATGGTTTTTAAGAATGTGCTTCATGCTGTTATTTTTAGGCTGAAGAAAAAGCAGCCACAGATCTGGCACTATGCACCGGTAGGAATGCATGAGAATTCTGTTTAGTGGGTGAAATTTTGATGGATTCTACCTGTTCAGTCTTGGTGGATTTCATTCCATTTCTCCCTGCTGGCATCAACTCTGTCTGTAGCAAGTCGATCAATACATGGATTTCAATTTTTTTTAATGGCTGCAGCAATTTGTACAAATGTAATAAGGGGGAGGGCATGTCCTGGGATTTGTGTAAATGAGATTGTGCTTGTTTTTTAATATTATTTTTTGGGTTTTTAAATTTGCGCAAATGGGATTGTGCTTGTTTTTTGGGTCTTTAAATTAGTGCAAATGTGGTTGTAATTTTTTAAAATATTTTTTTCTCTGTGGTCTTTCACAACTCCTCCTGTCCACTATGTATTCTTGTTGTAAATATCCTTGTCAGTTTCATCTTCTACACACTACTTTGTTTAGCCCAGCGGAGCCATAATTCCTACTTGTCAAAGAACTTGTCAATTTCATCCCCCACTTGGGCACTTCCCCAGCGAAAGGGGGGGGAGTACTGAAATGGAGGATGAAATTGACAATTACAACCCTGTTTGCAGAAATTTAATGACCGGAAAACTGTCTCGCGGCCATAGGATTGTGCCCTAAAACATGGGGAAATAATACTGTCCACTTAGTGCTGAAATGACAATAAGCGTTGGTACCATGGAAGTGCCCTAACCTCTTCAGTCTCCAGTTTATTTGTTCACAAAGAAACCATTAAAAAATAGCCCAGGGGTGGAGAACCATAATGTGGACCTCTTGTTGAGGTGCACATTATGGATGGTTCCAGACAGATGATTCTATGCTAGCTGGGGAATGCTGGGAGTTGTAGGACTTTTTCCTGTCTAAATATGCATAGGATTGCACCCTTAGAAATCTGTATTTTGAGAGGTGATACATTTTAAGATACATATTTAAACATGTTGTGAGGATAAAATGGAGAGGAGGAGGATTATGTAAGCCGCCTTGGGTTCCTGCCCCCCCCCCCCAGGGCTAACTGACATCTACAGCCCTGTGGGGAAGAAGGAGCGACGGAGGCTGGAGCAGGCCAGGGGAAAGTCAGGGCCTGCCTCCAGTTGGGAGACTGCCCCCCCCAGGGCCTAACTGACATCTACAAGCCCTGTGGGGAAGAGAGGCGACAGAGGCGTGCAGCAGCCTGAGGAACATCAGGGCATGCTCCAGTTGGAGGACTGCCCCCCCCCAGGGCTAACTGACATCTAACAGCCCTGTGGGGAAGAAGGAGCGACGGAGGGCTGGAGGCAGGCCGAGGGAACTCAGGGCCTGCTCAGTTGGGACGGCCCCCCCCACAGGCTACCTGACATCTACAGCTCCTTGGGGAAGAAGGAACGGACGGGAGGCTGGAGCAGGCCGAGGGAACCACATCAGGGCCTGCTCCAAGTTGGACTGCCCCCCCCTCAGGGCTAACTGTCATCTACAACCCCTGTGGGGAAGAAGGAGGAGGGCCTTTTGGGGGAGCTTCTTTGGAACAACAGAAAATTACAGAAGTAATAATTAATATTCCCCTTCTTCCCCATCCCCATTCCTTTTCCTGTGTGTGTCGGGCTTTTAGATTGTAAGGCCTGGCGGGCAGGGACTGTATGTTAATTGTGTAAACCGCCCATGAGAGCTTCGGCTATTGGGCGGTATAAAAATGAAATAAATAAATAAATAATAATAAATAAAAAAGGCGGGGTATAAATATAATAAATAAATAAATGTATCTTTATGCAGCATTTTTTGTTCAATTTGCAGATGAGTGCAGAAATGGGAGAGAATGAATGTGTGTGTGTGTGTGTGTGTGTGAACACAGGCAAAAGTGGCACAGACAGGAAACAGATTGATCTGTCCATCCCAAACCATGCTTCAAGGGAAAATGATCAGAAATGAGCAGTACACACCAAACACCAGTTCCATCCAGAGAGCAACCTTTAGAGGCCATAGACAGACATGGGGAACCTGTGGCCCTCCAGATGCTGTTGGACTAAGTCCCATCAGTCCCATCAGCCCCAGCCAGTATGGCCAATGCTCAAGGATGGTGAGAATTGCAGTCCAACAACATCTGGAGGGCCACACAGGTTCACCACACCTGCCATAGACAGCACTATGGACAGCTCACTAGCTTCCGATGATGCTTCCGATGATCCACAGGATTGGCCTGTCAGGTTGCAATTGTTCTGTCCTTCTACACATAAAAGCATAAACAAAAGGCAAATGATCATCAAGTTTCATTTTTAAAGGTGATGAGATCATAAAATGTACATTTTCCAAACTGTGCATGTTGACCATACCGATATCTGTCTTCTTAAGGCAGGGATTGTTCATAAAATAACGTTGTGCCAACATTTTATATTTTATTGCCAATTGCTGCAATTATGCTATTACTAAAAAAAAAAAAAAGCCTATAAAGCTGTTGTGGATTCTGAGGGTATTTAAAGAGAGGTTATTTAGGCTGTGGCAGACAAGACAAAAATATACCTAGCTAGCCCCAACAGCGATTTGACAACCTGCCATAATAACTCTAATTAGTACGCAAAACACATTCAGAAGTCTTCTCAAAAACATTGTCAATTGTATAAAGAATAGAAGATGCTGCACAAACAAGATGGTTTTGACAAGCATTGCTTATGTACTTGTATAATCCCTCCAGAGATACCTATTGTGACTGGAAAGTACGCTTCTTCCTCAGCCTACAAAAGGTAACATTGGCTTAAATAAAAATTGCTCAGTGTCTAAATCTATCGAAAGGCATGACACATTGTCTGCTCTACCTTTTTCTGAACTTTTCATCTTGAAAGGAGGAGGGGGTAATGGAAGTAGCTTCCCATTTCTCATCGCCAGCACAACCTATAATAAATTTGTTCAAGATCAGACACAGAATTCTAGGGGAAAGGGAGATGTTTTTGTTCTTTCCTGTGGTCCATTTGAAAGAAAACAGCCCCATCTTGAGGCAGGTGGAAGGAAAATAGAACAAAATGATTCCAGATGAAAGACAATTCATGAATGAGGGCAGAACAATATGTTACATGCAAATGTATGGAACAAAAGCCTGACCATTGTTTTGTCTAGGGGAAAAGCAGTTTCAGGAGGGTGATTTGGAGCTGAGAAGTGATGATGAGGTGGAGGGACTTAACCCTGCCTCTTTCCCACTCCAAGTTATGTGACAAAGCCACTCCACACTCTCTCTCTCTCACACACACACTGCATGTTTTACCTGTCCAAAAGCATCAGGTAGAGAGAACGAATGCTTAACTTTTTCTCTACCAGCTTCTGCTTCTTTTCAAATGTACAGCTGGAACCCCAAGGACAGAACAGCAGTTTGTGGGTTGGTGAGTTGCAGATGTGGCAGATGGGTAAAGGGTTAAGAACCCTCCTTGGGCTGTTTCTGGGTTCCAATTACTCTTCCCCTTTCCTTCCCTAGAAAAGCAACTGTTGGACTTTTGTGTGTATTGTGCCCTTAGAAAATCTACTTCCATAATTCCATCCTAAGAAATAACTAAACCATCCAGGCTCCTCTTTCCTGTTGCATCCCATGTGCAGTAAATACATGCATATTTCTATGATATACTAGGGATGTGTGAAACGTGTGTGTGCGTGTGCGTGCGCATGTGCGTGTGTGTTGCCTGCGTGTATGTATGTAATATTTGTGGATATTTCTATCTTCCCACCTGAATATTTGGGACATTTACAGCACAACCCTATTTAAGATCACTCAGAAGTAAGTCCCATTTTGTTCAGTGGGACTTATTTCCTAGTAAATGTATTAAGGATTTAGCAGATATGGTTAGAGATGACCTCATTTTTTGCAGAATTTTGGTCTTGTTTTAATTAATCAGTAATGCCATTGTGTTTATTGATTTTAAAAACAACAACCTAAACCTGATTTTTTTTTAGAGCTTTATTATCAGGGCCTTCTGCAGTTTGTGCCAGGGATGGGGACTCGGACTCCAGGACTCGACTCGTGAGTCGGACTGAGTCCCCCCTCTGACTTGAGTCAGACTCGAGTCCCAATATTTTTAATGGGACTCGAGACTCGACTCGGGACTTGAGACCAAGGACTCGACTCGAGACTCGTGTTCCAAAATCGTGTTCCTCAAATGCAACATGGATAGGTTTTAGGAAGTACAGCAAGTTTATTTTTTAAAATAATTTTCCTAAAATGCAACCTTTCAGACATTTTGGGTTTGGCTGCCTCTGCCTGCCTGTTTGGGGTTCCCAGCCTCCTCTGCCTGCCTGGTCTCTTCTTAACCAGTTCCACAGTTTGAATTGTCCAAGACAAAGGCCTCTGCCTGCCTGCTTTGGGGTTCCCTGCCTCCTCTGCCTGCCTGGTTATTTTGGGTTTGTCTGCCTGGTCTGTTCTTGCCAAAATCAGTTGCAGAGTTTGGAAATAAAAAGGCAAACCTGTGCCTAGAATTTATTTAAGCCACACATCTGAAATAGCCTTATTTTGTTGGGGAAAAAACCCATTGATTTTAATAGGGACTTGTGGAGTCAGCTTTGGGAGTGACTCGTGACTCGTGAGTCACAATTGTGGACCAAGGACTCGGACTCGAGACTCGGGTCCAAAGACTCGTGACTCGACTCGTGACTCGAAACCAAGGACTCTTCAACATCCCAGGTTTGTGCTAACTAAAATTAAAATATTTTGCCATTAAAAACAGATGTATTTTATATGACATGAAGGCTTCTTTTCAAATGTTCATTGTTGTGCTTTGTACATCAGAATCTTTATTATATAGCGTATTTTTATTCATAGTATGATGCAAACATGCACTTTACTCCCATTGATTAAAGCGTGAAAATGCATCCTTTTTTAAAAAAAATATGTGCATTTAAAAGTGTGCAATTTAAGAAAGAAGAAGAAAAGGAATGCATTTTGCAAACACAAGCTCAAGAATATGTGAGCTTTTCTCCAAAAAAAGTGATACATTGGGGGTTGCAAGCAGGGTGTGTTCAGCTGTTTTTTCCACAGAAACATCGCTAACCATTTTAGCTTCTGATGTAACAGTAGGAATATTCTGTAATAAGAAATTAATTTTAGGAAGCATACATTCTCCCAAATCATGAGGGTTTCAAGTTAACCCACCTATTCAATTTTGCCCTAATCTTGAAACTTTGCATACTGGGCAGCTGCCCATAACTTATGCGGCTGCCCATAGCCCTCCAAACCTGGAGGATTACAGGCATCCAACTGAGTTCAGGAGGAGTGCGGCAGATAGGATTGCCCTCACCACCACCCCGCTCGCCCTCAAGAACATCTAGATGACTGACATTGGCCTGGTGAGGGTGGATTGTTGGTGTGATCAACAAACCATCCACAACCCTAGAGCAGCACTTGTGCTGTTTTAGGCCTGTAGGTGGTTTGTTAACCATGCCATCAACCCACCCTCGCTGGGTTCACATGACACAACAAGCTGCAGTCGTGGCTTGGATATTCAAAATAGCTGCCTGCACAATGCAACAGCCCGCCCTCATGGGTAAATTAACCCATGGTGGCCTGTCGTGATGTTTGAACAGGACTGGTGAGACTGTACAAGTGGCATCCAACCAGCCAACTAGCTATAATGTTGTTTCCTAGCTCCATATGTATAATCTACAACAAAACAGAATTCTAAATAGAATGATCACGGTGTTATTTTTTTACAAGATTGGCTTTTGTTCTCACAGCAATTTCCTTAGAATTTACTGTAAGTACATAAGAAGAGCCCTGCCAGACCAGACCAAAAGTCTGTGCATTCCAGCTTTCTGTTCACACCAGGTGCCCGTGAAAAGCCCACAAACGGGATGTGAGTACAAACCCTCCCACTTGTGTTCTCCAGCATCTGGAATTCAGAGGCATACTGCCTCTGATACTGGAGGTAATATATAGCCATCACGACTCTACATGAAATTGTTACTATAACTATAACATCACAAACATGTTACTGTAACCCTCTCAAATGGGTTTCTCACACAACATTTAGGTAACTAGGATAACATTTGTCCAGCTAAACATGGCTCTGTAAATTATTTATAACTTTACTAAAGGAAGTACAATGTTATGATGGACCGGGGGGGGGGGGGATCCATGTTTCAGCTTAAGAGTAAGCATGTAGCTTGATTTGAGAATTCCAGCAGCAGCTATAATTTGCAATGCCACTTCTTTTATGGTTTATTAAAGTAAGTGTAAGTAAAGAATCATTTTAATTCCATACAGCTGAACTGCTTCATATAAATTTATGAGTGCAACAGATGTTTCTACTGGCTCATTTAGTCTACTTATCCTTACATTCCCCTTGGTTGATGAGGTGCCCGTCCATATAACAAGGAATTCCTTTTACATCACAATAGTGCAGCTGGCTAAAATCACCATCAGCTCTCATAAACACCTGGATTGCATTAAATTCCTCTGTGTAGAGTTTGAGGTTGTTTTCTAAAATGTAGTGATGGATTTTCATATTAGCTTGAATTAAATAAACCTCTGTGCATACATTTTCCTATGTAGTACACAAGTCCCTGGTTAAGCCTTATGGGAAACATTAAGTGATGCAATAACATTGCACAGGAGCTCGATGGAGAAATAAATTTTGTGAATTGTGACTTCTGCTTATTTAGACATCTCAATTAGGAGTGTGTTGTGGTGCGTGTATGTATAGCGAATGAAGTCATGAAATATTTACCATGAACTCTGTCACCTGAGGGAGTTTAATCATCCCCTTTTTCATGGGGTCTTGTTCTGACTATAATCTCTTCCTCTGGGGTTTATCCCAGAGTTATTTTACTTCCATCAGATCCCTAGGTGACTCTTCCTCCTCCAAAGTAGGCATCACCTGTAGTGATATTGCTTAGGAGTGCACCCACTGGGTGCAGACAGATCTATATTCCTCAGTCTCTTTGGGTATGGGACAATCAGGAAGAGGGCACCCACCTCCAGAAATAAAACATGTGCCAAGTCTAATGCAGTTCAAGCATATGTTGAAGGCTTTTCTAAATTCACTTCGGCTTTTGATGATATATAATGCCTGTCATTTTGATTTTCTGTTTGGTTGTTTTCTGATGGCCACTAGTTGTTTTAGTATGTTTTAGATATTGTATATTGATATTTTCAGATTATGGTTTTAATCTTTTACACCATCTGGATATGTTTTACATGACAGGTGGTATAAAAATATTTTTTAATAAATAAAATAAATTGATCTTCCTAACCAACCTAATATCAACTCCTTTTCAAACCAGTAACATCCATTTCCAATTGGCATGGCTGGTGTTCCTGTTGATGATGCCATGGTCACCCTGTGGAATGCAGGGATGATCCTTGAGGCTCACACAGTCACTCCTAAGTGCTCTCTTCTCTTCCATTGAGCAGAGCCTGGTGAGCTCCTTGGTATTCTGAGGGAAGCAAGGGCAATGAAACACAGAGGAAGATGGCTAGGGCACCAGAGCTGGAAGATTCTCAGTTAATCTCATTGGACACTAGTCAGAGCTCACTGCTTGGAATGGAGGAGAAATTAGTTCAGCTCCGAACTTTCCTGATTTCTCAGTTTCGAACCAATGCACACACTGAAACTCAGTTATCCTTCAAAATTTGCACTTCTCTAAACTCATGATGGAGTTCTCCAATGAAAATATGCATACAAAATGCATATGTTAGGGAAATATGCACACAAAAATGCATACGTATATTTGTGGAAGTAACATTTAAAAGCACATTAGGATATTGCTTGTGAAATATGTGTATATTAGGCAAAGCTGCATACAAAAATGTGTGTATTAGGAGAAATGCACAAAAATGTGTATGAATATTTATGGAACTTTTAAAAAACGCATTCTCAAAGTTCCAGATGAGATTGGAAAAATTAGAAACTGAGAGAAACCAAAATTGACAAATTCATCAATTCCTACTCATTACTGAGCCTCAGTTGTCATAATGTCAGCAAAGAAGCTATTCTTTTTTGGTATCTCCGAATGCAATCCAGTGGACATTTTCTGGGGGGTAAAGGGCCTTCTACACCCTGGCCCATCTGGAAATGTTAATGAATCCTCAGAGGCCTGCTGTGACATACTTCCAAAGCAATTTCAAGATAAAATCACCTACATCTGCTGTGACAGAAAGGGATAACAATTGAATCAGGTCATATGAACATAAGAAGAGCCAAGCTGGATCAGACCAAGGGTCCATCTAAACCAGTATTCTGTTCACACAGTGGCCAGCCAGCCACCCACAAGCAGGACATGAGTGCAACAGCACCTTCCCGCCCATGATCCCCAGTAACTGGTGTACATAGGCATACTGCCTCTGATACTGGAGGTAGCAGATAGCCATCAGGACTAGTAGCCATTGATGGCCTTCTCCTCCATGAATTTGTCCAATCCCCTTTTAAAGCCCTTCAAATTGTTGGTCATCACTACATCTTGTGGAAATGAATTCCATAGTTTGACTACACACTGTGTGAAGAAGTACTTCCTTTTATCTGTCCTGAATCTCCCACCAATCAGCTTCATGGGATGACCCCGGGTTTCAGTATTATGAGAGAGGAGAAAAATGTCTCCCTGTCCACTTTCTGTACCCCGTGCATAATTCTGGACACATCTATCATGTCTCCCCTTACTTGCCCTTTTTCTAAGCTAAACAATCCCAGCTGTTGTAACCTTTCCTCATAGGGGAGCAGTTCCAGTCCTTGATCATTTATTTGCCCTTTTCTGTACTTTTTCCAATTCTACAATGTCCTTTTTAGAGGTGCAGTGACCAGAATTGTACATAGTATTCCAAGTGTAGTCGCACCCTAGATTTGTATAAGGGGAGTATGATACTGACAGTTTTATTCTCAATTCCATTCCTAATTATGCTTAACATGAAGTTTGCCTTTTTCACAGCAGCTGCACACTGGGTTGACATTTTCATTGAGCTGTCCACCAAAGCCCCAAGATCTCTTTCTTGGTCAGTCACAACTAGTTCAGCTTATACTTGAAGTTGGGATTTTTTGCCCCAACGTGCATTACTTTATACTTACTTATATTGAACCGATTTGGAGAGATCCCTGGACCCTGATCCATAAAGATCAGTCTATGGAAGCATCCAGAACTCTGTATGATCCTGAATTGTCAGAAGCATTTCAGTTGTTGAGGCCTGAGGACATGGACAAGGGTTCTTGGACAAGTATGGCCCACTTCATGTATACTCAACCTTTGCCCCTCTTGGCTTCTTTCCTTGAGCAGACAGATAGTGACCAGCTGGGTCTAAGAGGTGATAAATGCCTCAACAGAAAGTGGAAGATCCTATCTGCTTTGAAAGGGGCAGTGGTTCATCCTCTCCTGAAGAAACCTACTTTGGACATGGAAGATCTTAATACTGTTAAGCTGGTTGCTAACATCCCTTCCTGGAAAAGGTGCTCAAGCAGGTGGTTGCTATACAACCACCTATACTCCAGGCACTTTGGAATGACACTGAATGCCTAAATCCATTTTGGTCAGGGTTCAAGCCTGGTTTGGGAATTGGCTTTGATCACCCTGATAAGAACATGAGAAAAGCCCTGCTGGATCAGACCAAAAGCCTATCTAGTCCAGCATTTTGTTTCCATAGTGGCCAACCAGATGCCAGTGGGAAGTCCACAAGCAGAACATGAGCAGAATATCAACCTCTCACTCATGTTTCCCAGCAACTGGTATACAGAAGCATACTGCCTCCGATACTGGAAGTAATATATAGACACCATGACTAGTAGGTCATAATGGATTACCTATGCTGAGAGAAAACACAGGGGGAGAGCTCCACAGCAGCTTTTGAGCAACTTCCAGACGTTTGGGGTGAGATGTCATCAGTGACTCCAGAGACAGGAGTAACTTAAGTCCTATTGATTTCAATAGGTCTACTCTAATTATGATTAAGTCTGGATCCAGGTCTCTATTTCTCCTTTTCATTGAATTCAGGCAAAGCCATAGAAATGTGAAATCAGTGTCTCCCTGAGGTTATGGACGGATGAGAATCAATAAACTGAAACTCAATCCAGACAAGATGAAGGTACTGTGGGAAGGTTGTTTGCCCAAGAGAGTAGTGTTCACCACCCAGTGGTGTTAAATGGGCCTGCACTCCCCCGGAAGGAACAGGAACACATCCATCTTTGTCACTGGAAACACAAATTGCTTCTGTGGCACAGAGTGCCTTTTGCCAGCTCAGGCTGGTACACCAGGTGTGACTCAACCTGGACAGAGGTAATCTGACCTTAGTTATCTGTTCCGTGCCCTAGTTATCTCCAAGTTAGACTACTGAAATGTTGCTATGTGTGGAGCTGCCTTTAAAGACTATTAAGAATCTGGAGTTAGTACAGAATATAGGTGCTAGATTATATCTGGGACTGGGTATTATGATCATATTATGCCTATGATATGCCAACTACACTAGCAATCAGTTTGTTTTAAGGATCAGTTCAAAGTGCTGGTTTGACTTTCATGAATTAGGACCAAATACTTTTACCTACCCATACATTTGGATATTTGGTGGAGGGCTTTCTGTGGCTACCCCTGCCATCTAAGGTGCAGCAAGTGGCTACCAGAGAGAGGGCCTTCTTGGTGGTAACACCCCAGTTGTGGAACACTCTCCCCTGGTAGCACCTACTATATCATAATTCTGATGCCAGGCAAAGGCCTTTTTATTTTCCTCAGCTTTTTAGATACAGTTTTAACTGTGCTGTTATACACTGCTTTTATGATTGTGTAGCTCTTGGTTTATTATTTTTGTACCTCCATTTTAATTGGTTTATTCTTTTCATAAACTAACCAGGTAATATGAATGGGGGGGGGCAGAACTGAAAGAAAGAAAGAAAGAAAGAAAGAAAAAGAAAAGTTGCTTGTCTTTGCTTCTATCCCATGCATTTGAAAAGAGTATTTGCTTAGTACTGGGACCCTGCATTATTGTCGATGTGTGTGAAAGAGCAATTAATCAAATCCTAAATATCATCTGAATGTTTTTCAAACAACCACACTTTTCAGTGGAAGATTACCTTGTAATTTCCCCATGAAATAGTTGGCCAGAAACAATATTATAGTTACCTTTGAAATTTAAAGCACATTGTTTTTTCCAGGATCCTGCATTTAACAATCAAGCCACTATTGTGAAGGAACAGACGTACGTGTGTGTGTGTGTGTGTGTGTGTGTGTGTCTGTGTCTGTGTCTGTGTCTGTGTGTCTGTGTGTACGCAACCATCCTATATTTGTATGCATAATTTTAAGTATTTCTAAAACACCTGTGGGTGATTAATTTATACCCAAGTGCTATGATGAACAATGGCTGTAATAATATTATGCTGGTAGCCAGTAATTCCTTGTGAAATACTAGGTGGTTTGGAACATCACAGAGCTGTTGCTATTGCTATGTCTATATTATTTATTTATTTATTTATTATATTTATACCCCGCCTTTTTTTCCTGCAAGGAACCCAAGACGACTTACATAATCCTCCTCTTCCTCTCCATTTTATCCTCACAACAACCCTGTGAGGTAGGTTAGGCTGAGAGTCAGTGACTGGCCCAAAGTCACCCAGTGAGTTTCATGGCCGAGCAGGGACTAGAACCCGGATCTCCCGAGTCCCAGTCATTAAGGTGAAATGTACATTTATTTTCTGAATCTCTATAAGCTGCCCACTGCCCAGCAGCAATTACTTTCTTACAACCAAGAAAATGGAATTTTAAAAAGTTTTAAAGGTTCATATTAGAACTGGTTCTGTTGGTTTAACCATGGAAAATATTACCTTTTCCAAACAGTTTGTTCTGTAATTGTAAAATTTATTTTTCTAAAAAAAAAAAAAAACACTCAGAAATGAAACCCTTCCATTTAGAATGGATTATTAATAGGGCTACATTCCGCCTTCCCCAACATGGTGCCCTCCAGATGTTTTGGACTACGGATGCCATCATCCCTGACCACTGGCCATGCTGGCTGGGACTGATGAGAGTAGTAGTCCCACATACCCTGAGGGCACTGTGGCGTAACCCCACAATTCAGTTCCCTGGTGTATGTCTGCATTAGTATGTTTAGTGTGTCTAGAATGTTGAACTGAGTGGGTGTGGTTTGTGATGTCTTGGAAAGGGTGGGGGGGAGGAGCATATAAGGTGTGTTTGAGTGATGTCAGAGTCAGTTAGGTTTTATGTCAGTGATTGGGTTTAAGTGAGTTGAGTGTTATGGGAGAGTGGAGTTGGGTTAGAGAGTTTTAGGTGGTTGGAGTTAGTGTGATATGGGAGAGTGTTAGTAGTGTGTGTGGAGGGTTGGGAGTTTGGGAGTTAGGTTAGTTACAAAGTGTTTGGTGTAGGCAGGTTTATTTTCTGGAACTAAGATTTTGAGAATTAAAATAAACTTATTTTTATTTTGTTTGCTACCCAAATCCTACGTGTCAGCTTGGCGTTATTACCTGCTTTACTTTTAAATCTACACACACACTTTGTACCCACAGCATCATAAATTTAAGCTAGATCCTTAATAACCAGCATTAATCTTTTCCCTCATTAGTAGGGGAAAGGTTTCATTTGACCCTCCACTCAGGTTTTTAAGTGCTGATGCTTGGCCTGAGAAGGGTTTGTGCGCGTGGTCCTAAAGTGTAAAGGGCCGTGTCGTCGCAGGCACCATGCTGGGGAAGGATGGAAAAGATTATTAAACTAAGGCAGTGATTCCATGTACACTTCCCTGTGTGAGTCATTCATATTGAATCCAGTGCAGCTTATTTCTGCATCAGCATACATAGGACTGGGCTGCACATCTCAACAGTTAAACAGCAGGGAAACAATTTTAATTGGTAAGTGCAGATTCTAATCGCTGATAGTTAGAGGCACACTTGTTTAAATGTTGTGGCTATTTTGATTCTGGTACGTTACTGTAATAGGAAAGTGAACTTGAGCAATATTGTTTGGATTTCAAGCTTTTCTGCCCAACCTCAGGTACTGATCTACACTGTACCCTTATTGTGCATGGACTTTATTTACCACCTACCTGGGTCTGGTCTTAAAAATGTACTCTCAACCCAGAACAGGACCTTCCCAGATGTGAAATGCCCACTCTTCCAATGTAGTTTAGGATTAATCACCAGCTAAGGATTTATTTCCTTTGGCACTCTGCTTTACGTGAGAATTTACAGCAATGTTTAGTATCATAGTAGTGAAACCGTCTTTTTATTGTGATTTTAAAGTGTTTTTATTTTCTTGGGTTTTAAAATGCATTTTTACAGCTTCTTGAGCACCTTCAGTTGGCATGGTGACTGAAAATGTTATAACAAGCATGAAATTTTCTGAGGGCATGAGAGATTCTACATCACTATATGACTTGGACTATAACTGCAAGGACAGCTCCTACCTGTTCAGATGTATTAATTTTTCCATTATCAATCCCTTAAATTGAATGCATATGATATTTCTCATATTCTGCAGTGACCAGTGATTTTCTCTCTCTCTCTCTCTCTCTCTATATATATATATATATATATATAATATGCAACTGTTCATTCTCTATTATTTTCTAAAATGAGCTGTTTCCATAGCAATGGCTATACCTCACCACTCATGCTGCATATTACTGAGATAAAAGGGCAACTTCTTTAAATAAATCCACATGATCATGTAGGTGTGATTGACATGCTCTGTATTTTATATATTATTTTTCATTTTTATTTGTTCTTTAAAAACTCTGAACTGCTCTTCATTCAAACAGATTCCAGGGCAGAGTACAACATATAAGAATTTATTATATCAAATACATTACTATAAAAAAAATAACAAAAGCAGCTTTCCTGATCTATAGCAATTCCCATTGCTACAAGGAGGCAACAGCCCAGACAAAATGGTGGGAAGCAGACCCAGGGCTGCCTGAGCCAGCGTGGTGCTGGACTGAAGATCAGGACACTGGACAGCACCAAGGGAATTTGCTCGGAGTTCAAGAGCAAGAATTCAGGACCACGAGTAGCAAACCTGCAGCCGAGATCAACTTGCCTCAGCACTGGCTTTTTGCAGTTGTCCAGCCAGCTTTATAGTCCAGCCCGGAGGATCCAGACAGAGGCACCACCTTCTGACTGGTGCAGCTTTACCAGTTGGTGCAGCCATTGGCTCCTTCTAGGTGGCAGGCTTTGGAGCTGTAGGGACTTGGTCCATGGATACTCTGCAGAGCTTTCATGATCCTCAGAGGAGTTGGTGAGCCATTCCGCAGAGTCCATAGGCAAAGGTACATTCCCAAGGTTCAGGAGACTACATGTAGAGTTTAGTGCTGGGCGGTTGACTCAGGATGGGCTGGGAGTGTGTCCATCTCTTTCTCAGAGCTGCTACTACTACTTGAGAATTCTGAGTCAAACAGCTGACAGCTTCATACAACATTAAGACTGAGAAGCAACAAACCAAAAAACTATAAAGTAAGCAGAAGCAATATACCAGTTAAAATGCCTGGGGGGTAAGCAAGGTAAGGCCTAAGCCTTCATGCCCTTTCTTCCCACGTTGATTTTGGAGAATAAATGCAAAAAAGTGGAACACAAGAGATGGTCTTACACCGATTGACACTGGTCACCCCTGCCCCCCACTCATGGGCTGCACTCTGTGGGTGCAGTCCAGAAGACAACCCATTTTTTAAACAACAACAACAGTGGTTTGCCACAAATAAATGACCACTCTGTAGCACTACAGGGGCCAGTGTGGTGTAGTGGTTAAATTGTCGGGGACTCGGGAGATCCAAGTTCTAGTCCCCACTCGGCCATGAAGCTCACTGGGTGACTTTGGGCCAGTCACCAACTCTCAGCCTAACCTACCTCACAGGGTTGTTGTGAGGATAAAATGGATCATCATGTAAGCTGTCTTGGGTTCCTTGTAGGAAAATAGGTGGAATATAAATGTAGCAGTAGTAGTAGGTAGTAGTAGTAGTAGTAGTAGTAGTTGTTGTTGTTGTTATTATTATTATTATTATTATTATTATGTTTGTTCACAAGCTAAATTTAACCCTTCTAGCACTCTGTAGCAGCGATGGAGTGCTAAAAGGGTCAAATGTAGCTTGAAAACAAGCTCAATGTAACCCTTGTTACATTCCGTAGTGGTACAGCTTCCTTAAAAAAATTTTTTAAAAAAATCCCACTGCCAATTTTGGTGGCAGGGAGCTGCATGAGGGCTGTGGGCCATGACTTGCCCACGCCTGGTCTACAGTGACTGACAGCAACTCTCCAGGGTTTCAGGCAAGAGTGTTTCCCAGGCCTAATTGGAGATGCCAGGAATTGAACCAGTGGCCTTCTACATGCTAAGCATGTGTTCTGTCACAGAGCTACAGCTCTTTCCCAGTTCCTACAGAAACAAGACCAGGAAATTTGAAATGCCAAAATCTCGGGAGCAATAATTTTGGAAGCATCCCTACTGGGGATGTGCACACACTATATTGTATGTCTTATCAACATGCCCACTGAGAGCAGCTGACTTTGCTGTATTAAATGCATAAGCAAAGCTGCGCTTAGAGAATCTCACTTTCCACTGTACTGCATCTAATAGACATTTACACCTATTAAATATGAGCGTAAAATGCTAGCAAATTAGATCTGATTCTTCAGCATCTGTCACCGTTTATTTTACTAAGGTGCAAATGACTAGGTGCTAGATAAATTAATGACCGTGGAAAAAGCTGAAACTGCTTGAAATCTCAAAGGAAAACATCAGCCTTCTTTTCTCATGTATCTTCTGCAAGGTTAACAAAGGTCCTCCAGACAATGCATCAGGAACTTTGCACATACAATACATTTATTTCCACTAATGGGCAGCACAATCCTATAGCCACTAGACAATGGGCCGGTTCGTACGACCCAGGCAGCGAGCAGGGGAGGCACCACGGGGCTGTCCGTGGGGTCCGGCGGGGCGCCGCAGATGACCTGCGCCCCGTGCACGTGGGCGGACCCCGGTGGAGCCAGCAGTCTCTGCACCATAGTGCGGGCCTCCCTGAGCTAGGGGGCGGCAGCTCGGGATGCCCAGAGGGGCCGTTTGCCCCTACAGGCCGGAGCGGCGGCGGCTCCAGCCGCTCTGCGCTGCCGCCTCTGTGTGCCCCCACGGGAAGTCCGCCCGCTGTTTGCACGGCAGGGTGGCCACGTGTGTTAGGGGCTTACCCCTCTACCGCCCATGGTCACTTTGCGTGCTTCACGCGCGCGGCCGTTCTGAGGGGGCGCCCCCGGCCGGCGTTCGTACGACACGGGAACTGCGGGGGGGGCCTCTGCTCCCCTGCGGTTTCCATGTCGTGTGAACCGGCCCAATGTCTGGATGGCCATAGGATTTTTCAGAGTCCCAGCTCTGACTATGGAGAATTTCTCTGAGGTCGGAGCTGGGACTCCGAACTCGGAGCACCGTCCCTCCCCCACCCCCGCCAAAGCTGGCGCAGAAAGAACCGTCGCTGCAGCTACGAGGTCACAAACGCAACCTCGGAGACAAGGTGTAGGGGGCGGGGCGGGGAGGAGGCAGGCACTGCCATGCAGGACCGGTACAGGGCAGTTTGGCGCCCTAGGCTAAATTATATTTAGCGCCCCCCTCTCGTGCTGTGGGGGGGGCTCTGGAAAGCAGCCCTGCTCTGCAACCTCCCGCCGCTGCCGCCGCCACCGGACCCCCCCCGCACGCTGCCGCTGCCGCCCCCACCTACCTTCCCACGCCTCCTCCGAAAAGGGACCCCCGCGCTCTGTTTTTGGCCGGGGGAAACCAGAGCAACAGGGCTGTTTAAGCCCTGTTGCCCTGGTTCCTCCCGCCAAAACAGAGCGCGGGCGGGGCTCCGGAAACAGCGCGGAGAAGGTAGGTGTCAGGGGGGGGAGGCGGCGCAGAGGCGAGGCGAGGCGAGGTGAGGTGGGGGGGAGGCGCCCTGGCTCGGCCCCACCACTACTCCGGGCGCAATCCCCCGCACTGACCTGGCTTTCTCGGAGAGGCGGGCGGGCGGGCAGGGCAGGAGCGCGCCGGCAGCGAAGAGGAGCACAGCGTTCTGCGCCCTCTTCCGCTACGCGCCCTAGGCAACAGCCTAGTTGGCCTAGCGGTAGCGCCGGCCCTGCTGCCATGATGTGAAGTATCCTGGTGGCGCCTCAGCCTCCTCCCCTCCTGCTCCGAGGCGCCTCAGTTAGAGGGCCAAAATTGGCCGTCTAGCTCAGTGTTTCTCAACCTTGGGTCCCCAGATGTTTTTGGCCTACAACTCCCAGCATGCCCCAGCCAGCTACGCTGGCTGGGGCATGCTGGGAGTTGTAGGCCAAAAACATCTGGGGACCCAAGGTTGAGAAACACTGAGTCTAGCCGAATTGCAGGGCGGGGATAGTGCAGAGGCAACCTTCACCTATGTGCTCCTCCCACCCTCCATAGGATGCCCCTAATCCTCTGAGTTCGGATTAGATTGTGCCCTTAGTGAACCTCATCACATGAGCAAAGTTGCATGAGAGTTTAGACGGCTAAGGATGAAAATGTATATTTTCATAAGGCACTAGGGAACTAGAGCACTTGCTTATTATTGTTGCTACCGTTGCGACATCACCCCCCCCCCCCACACACACACACACCATGGTGATTCCTGCCTGGCCCATAATATTTAGGAGGGCTTGCCATGTGATGGTCTGCCATCATGCTGTGAGTCTACATACCACCTCCAATGGGTGTAGTGATATGGAATGGGGGTGGGAGGTGTGCCAGAAGATTCTCAGAGCTCCATGTGGTAAATGCTTAATGTTACCAGCTGGGCAGGGATCACAAATGCTAAGCAAGCCAGGAGTAAGATATACAGGCCTGTGGCTCACGCTGGCTCAGCTTGTCTGAGTGTGGAAAGCTAAGCAGGGTCAGGCCTGCTTGTTACTTGGATGGGAGACCCCTCCTCTAGTTTCCTGCATTGAGCAGGGCGTTGGACTCGATAGCCTTGTAGGCTCCTTCCAACTCTATGATCTATGAAATCTATGAAATCCCTGTCTAATCTCTATTCCCCATGGTAGCAGTAATATAGACTGTGTCCCTAAGAGAAAACAGGCTGTACTGAAGCACTTTTGCCCTGGAAGCAACTGTTCTGGTGTAGTACTGACATGGGGACAAAGCTCAAATATTTATTCTTTTTCCTTTATAGAACACATTTTTACCCCACTCTTCCGCCAAAATGGCTCCCAGACTGGCTTACATAAGATCAATAAAAACAAGTCAGTCTCTGCCCTCAGCCTTACAGCCTAAACACACTGCAAAAGAAAAAGAGAATGAGGAGGGATGGAAGAAGAAAACAAGGAAACTTGGGGATCAGTTCCCACATAGTTCTTATCTCATGACCAGGGCCGGCGCTACCGCTAGGCAGACTAGGCTGCTGCCTAGGGCGCGCGGCTAAAGGGGGCGCAGAAACGCTCCGCTCCTGCGCCTGCCTGCCTTCCTCCTCCCTCCCTCCCGCGGAGGCCGGTGGCGGCGGTGGCGGCAGCAGCAGCAGCAGGAGGAAGCTCGCTCGCTCGCCTCTTCCTCGCCACCGGGACTGCTGGGCACAGGCAGCCGCACCAGGAGCAGCAGCAGCAGCCGCCAGAAGAGGAGCGCGGCGGGCAGCCAGCCCCTAGCTCCTCCCCGCCGGCAGCGCATCCCCCAGGAGCGAGTGGGCACCCGGGCTAGGCTAGACGCCCCCGGCCGTGCCCGCCTCCCCCCCCACCCGCGAGAGCCCAGTGCGCTCTCCTCCGCAGCTTCGCCGCCCCCTCCTAAATGTTTTAAGGCTCTACAAGTCCCCCCCCCAAAATAATAACAAACAAAAATCTTACCAGGGTTTGATTTGGCATTGGAGGACCAAAAGAGTTATTTCACAGTCAAAAAGTCTAATATTGCGTGCCTCCCCCACCCCAGCAAATGAAAACCTGTTTTTTTAAAATAGGAAGTCAGATCCCTCTCTTGGTTTAAATACTTTTGTTTGGTCAGGTAATTAGAAAGCCTGAAAAACAAAGTCTCTCTTGCAATACTACAAAGGTGTCTCCATCCGGTGAAGCGGCTCTCCTGCATTTGTCCCGGAGGATGCTGGTTTCCCGCCTCCAACACTGTCCACGCCCTGCAACGATTTCTCATTGGATGCCCACACGAAGCCCCCAATGCTTCCTCTCTCTCTTTTTTTTTTTTGTATGGCCCCTACAAATCTGAAAGCTTTCTGGAGTGAGGTAAAAAAGTTGGGCCCTCCCCCCTCCTAAAAACTTTCCCAAACTTGGCGGCGCCGCCTCCAGGCCTGTGGAGGGCTGCTGGCCCCGGTGGCAGGGCCAGGGGGGGGCGCTGGGCAAGCAGGCATTTCCTGGCTGCTTTGCTCCGGAGCCCCCCCTGAAGGGAGGGAGGGCTCAAGTGGGAAGAGGGGGGCGCTAAATCTGATTTTGCCTAGGGCGCCAAACTGCCTTGCACCGGTCCTGCTCATGACCAACTCGAATGGAAACAGTTCCAGGAGAGCCTGATGGAGCTGGTCTCTCAGCACAGTCGATCAAGTGGCCCTCCTGCATCTCATCCTCTTTCTCTGCTGTGCAGCTTGATGAAATAGCTGCTGCCAGGTGACAGCTGGTGAGGGGAGGAATCTTCCAGGTTTAGGATTTACACACAGAACTTCTTAAGCAGGACAGAAAGATAACTTTATCTAAGCTGTACATAGAACTCTCTCCTGAAGGAAGTAAGATTGGCTTCCTTTAGATGGGCAGGAATCTGGCTGGCTTTTAACATTGTATAATGTTTTGTCACTCCTCAATGTTAATTTTAATGCTGCTCTTATTTTATTGAATGGCTTTTCTGCTCCTGCGTTTCTTGGTTTTATGTGAAGTTTTACTGTTTTTATTGTACATCGACCCAGGCACCTGGTGGGTGGAGGGTGCAATTTAGAAATCAAATAAATGATAATCGTCATTTCAGGCAGTTGTTTAAACGTTTTTAAACTCCTAAATCCAAAGGGCATTGACTAGCTGGGGTGGGGATCTGTTGTAACAAACATCTCTATTTCAGCCTCCTCTCTTTGACTACAACAAGATCATGAGTTTTAATTCTCAGGCATATCTTTAAACGGTTTTATCCAATTTTCATTTGAGGACAAGAATGGCAAGGCTAGAAAAGTAGTGATCTCACCCTGAAAAAAAATATCCTTCGAACTATCTGGTTTTGTGCAATTATCGACCTTTTCTAATCACCTGAGAATAAAAATTGCTCCGGGTCCCTTGTGAATATATGTATCTCCTCATGCCCTTCAATTATCTCCTGGTCCACAGAGGAGGGAATTAGAGTCTGGTGTGCTTCGCTTCCTATCATAAAAAATTCATATACACATTTAAAGATGACTTTAGGGGAAGTAACACTGGATTTGATTGTGATGTAACTGCCCCCATGTTCTGTAGGTGACTTACAAAAATAAAATGCAACTTGACTATCTCAACTTCTTTCGTAAGATCAGCTATGGTGTTGTTTTATGATGCAGCAGATAACAAGAGAAGTACAAAGCACAGGGACCCAAAAATAATTATATGTGTGAACAATGAAAAACTTTATACAGAATAAAGAATGCTTATTCACAATTTCCAGAAATATACAAATACACAATATAAATGCGGTAAATACGAAAATGAAATAGACAAATATGAAATACCAATAATAACAGCATATACAGTACAAGAATGCAATATATACGAGAATGCAATATACTAGAGAACTAACGGGAAATAATTGACTTGACAAGAGTACCGGTTACCAACTTCTTTCACTATCTTCATCAGAACAAACATTCTACAAGTCATTATTTTCTTCAAAACATAAGATAACGTAGATGATTGCATTGTTGAATTACACATCTCATGTATAAGTGTGGAGTCCTTGGTTGATACGAGTACAGAATAACTAAAAAAAAAAGAATTGTATCAATTTCTATATTGTGACTGCAATATAGAAACTGTGTACCTCTCATCAAAATCTGAACCATGCCCCTTGACAGGTGCCCCGCCCTTTGGAGACCAGAAGTTCTGCCTTAGCCAGAAGCTCCACCCTGGAAGGAGGAGGTCAGCTGACCGGCCCATGTGACCGTTGGGTCACCTGATGGGGTCATGTGACCCCTCTACAAATTCACCATGCCACCATGGACCAATAGGAAGAGGTTTTAGAATCTGACATGCCCAGAAATGGAAATGGCCCCCACGGGGTCATTTCCAACCCTTCTCCGGATTGACCCATTGGGGTCATGTGACCCCTCTATGAATTCACCATGCCACTGCAGACCAATAGGAAGAGGTCTTAGAGCCCTGACATGCACAGCAGGAACCCTGGCCCCAGATTGGCCTGGTAGGGCTCACGTGGTGCTGTAAGGTCATGCCCCAACACCACTGACCAATGGGGAGAGTTTTACCACCCAGAAAAAATGCCCTTTCCCATCAGCCGATCCAAAGCAGGGGCAGTAATTGGATCAAGGCCACCTTTTTTCTTGCCCAGACAAGTTTCCGGCATAGACAGCATGGCAAAAAGGGAAGAGATCACTTGGGGACACACTGGCTTTTCTTATCCCCTGGGGCACCCTTGGGCATTTACTGCAGAGAAATGGAAGCTTCCCAGATGACACTGGCTGACAGAAAAATTTCACTAGGGAAAGGTGCTGTGGCCAGGGCTCCTGAGAATCTAATTAAAAAAGAGAGTTCTGCTACAACAGAGAGCTCACCTTTAGCTTTCTTTCCCTTGGGACAAGGCTCTGTTCCTGAAACCCCATTCCAGGCTGATTGGAGTACGGATTGTGCTGAATAGTGGTCTGATACAGAGTGTGATTGTGGCTGTGATCTAAAAGCCGTTCTCCTAAAGGCAAAGAGGGCAGAGATTTCTGTATAGCCTGTTGAAGACGTGGATGGCAGGGTACTTATGAAAACAGCCAAAGCGTCTGTAGAGAAAATGGAGCAGGGGCGGGGGCTAACACAGGCTGGTCTACCTACCTGTCACCCCTTGAGGAGCTGGACGAGACTGAGGTTACAGCAGAGAAAGGAGGCACCTCGGTAAGTGTTTTATTCTGACATTTGTTCTTAATAGTATGTATTGAATGATTGTTGATTGGTACATGCTGATTACTAAATGCTTTTCTTTGTTTTACATAGGAATGTGAAATGTATGGTAATTTTGAGGACTTGAGCACAGAGAGTTCATAGACAGTCAACATTTCATGCATTTCGTGTATCGCCCCAGCCCTGAGCATTGAAAATTAAGACTACCGTTGTTGTTGTTGTTGTTGTTGTTGTTGTCATCGTCATTTGCACCAATAAAAACAGTTTACTGTTCCCCTATACATCCATTCTTGTGTTAACCTACAAAATGGCAGAGCATGAAGAAAAGAAGATTTATTAAATCCCTAGGAATGTTGGGAGTTTTGGTGGAGTAAACCCCCTATTTCAGGAGGCCAAAAAACAGAGCAAAACACTGGTCAGAAGGGAGGTTATCAAATGGTTGTCAGATCAGGATGCTTACACGTTGCATAAACCAGCAAGGATCCATTTTAAAAGAAATAAGACCATTGTGTGTGAAGTAGATGCACAATGGGAGGCTGATTTCGTCAACATGCAGCAATTTTATACAATAATGGTTACAAGTACATTTTAATGGTGATAGACCTTCTTTCTAAATATGCCTGGGTTCAAGTTCTAAAAAAAAACACAGGGAAGATAGGTATCTGGCACCTTTAAAGCAATTTTCATACAAGATGAAAGACAGCCTGTCAAAATACAGATGGACAAAAAGCGATTCAACAGAATATTAAAAACAAAAATGTGGAGGTATTTCACAGCTAACAACACCTTTACCTATATTGGTTGTGTTGGAGCAAGTTTGTAGAGGAGTCACATGACCCCAATGGGCCAATCCGGAGAGGGGTTGGAAATGGCCCCCTGTGGGGGCCATTTCCATTTCCAGGCATGTCGGGGCTCTAAAACATCTTACCATTGGTTCGTGGTGGCATGGCGAGTTTGTAGAGGGGTCACATGACCCCCATCAGGTGACCTGATAGTCACATGACCTGGTCAGCTGATCTACTTCCAGTGCAGGACTTGCGGCTAAGGCGGGACTTCCAGTCTCCAAAGGGGCAGGTCACCTGTCATGGGGCATGGCTTAGAGTTTGATAAGAGGTACCCACCATCATTACTCACATAGTTAAACTGTAGCATTCACTGCCACAGCATGAGATGATGTCCCCCAGTTTTGATGGCTTTGAAGAGGGATTGGACGGATTCATGGAAGATGTGGCTGTTGATGGCTACTAGTCATGATCGCTATATATACCAAGCAACTAGTATGCAACTGGTATGAGAGCCAGTGTGGCGTAGTGGTTAGAGTGTTGGACTGGGACTCAGGAGATCCGGGTTCTAGTCCCCACTCGGCCATGAAACTCACTGGGTGACTTTGGGCCAGTCACTGACTTTCAGCCTAACTTACCTCACAGGGTTGTTCTGAGGATAAAATGGAGAGGAGGAGGATTATGTAAGCTGCCTTGGGTTCCTTGCAGGAAAAAAAGGCGGGGTATAAATATAATAAATAAATAAATAATATAGACATAGCAATAGCAACAGCTCTGTGATGTTCCAAACCACCTAGTAGTTCACAAGGAACTACTGGCTACCAGCATAATATTATTACAGCCATTGTTCATCATAGCACTTGGGTATAAATTAATCACCCACAGGTGATTAATTAATCACCCACAGGCCCCCCCACCCCCCGCCCCCTGCCATCGTCCTACCTGGTCCACCGCCTCCGCGCCGCCTCCGCACCGCACCGCCTGCGCTCTGGAGCCCCGCCTGCGCTCTGTTTTGGCGCGGGGAACCGCGCCAAAAACAGCCCTGTTGCAATGGTTCCCCCCACCAAAACAGAGCGCAGGGTCCCGTCGCATCACTTCCTCCATGCTGGAAGTGACGCGACTGGACCTATTGAACAGAAGAGGATGGCTCTCCGCTCTGCGGAGAGCCCAGGTAAAGCCCGCGCGGGTGGCTGAGAGCCCGCACGGACACGAGCAGGCCCAGTTTGGGCCTCACTCGTGTCCGTCGGGCTGCTTGGCTACACCCCTAGGCCCTCCCCTCCGGGGCAAAAGACTTAGATGGCCGAAATCAGCTGTCTAAGTCTTTTGCAGGGTGGGAGAAAGGTGGAGGCGACCTTTGCCTCCTCACTCTTCCCACCTTCCATAGGATGCCCATAATCCTCCGAGTTTGGAGGGTTACGGGCAGTCACATTGCATTGTGCTGTAAGACATGCAAAAAATGGTGAGAAGGAAGTCAACAACACCTAAACTCTTCACAGTGACCAACAATCCGCCATTCACTTGCTCCTCTAATGTTTGGCATTCATAAAGCTGCTCCAAGTTTGGCTGTAAATCAGTATTCATGTGATCTGTATCATCAATATTGATAGACTGTAACAAGCCTATGGAAACTATAAAACCTCTGTTATTTTAATATAGGCCTGTGGCTCATGCTGGCTCAGCTTGTCTGAGTGTGGAAAGCTAAGCAGGGTCAGGCCTGGTTATTACTTGGATGGGAGACCCCTCCTCTAGTTTCCTGCATTGAGCAGGGGGTTGGACTCGATGGCCTTGTAGGACCCTTCCAACTCTATGATCTATGAATCCTACATTTAGTGGAATCAGGTCCACATATTTAACTTTTAACAGATCATCCCTTAATCATTTTAGCATTTTTTTTTAAATCTTCAGAATTTTTTCCCCATAATAAAATATATTTGTTTCTAATTTCTCCATCTTTGTTGTAATACAGGTATTGTTTTAGACCCAATCTCTGTCAGTATTACAAAAATATAATAATACCAAATTCAAACACAGAAATAGACTGTGGTTAGGATCCAGCAACACCACTTTGTGCCATTCCGTGCACAGATACACAAGCTCTGTGCACCGTCTTCAGTATTAGCTTCATGAAAGAGGCTTCTAAAGGCTAAAGAAATACTCTGGATGCAGCTCAATTTTCTTCTCACAAGGCAAATGGCTGCTCTCTGCACAGAGAAAGAACTTCCAATGGCCCCTATGTGGAAACAGGGAGAAGGCTTGCGCGTGGGGGAGGAGAGAGGAGGCAGGCACCTGGTCTGGTAGGTCACGGGAAGAGCCAATGGCTCAGAAGGGCGTGGACCCAGGTAAGAGCTTATTTAAGCTCCTGGGTTCCCGCCTTCAGCCTCTTTGCTCCTGTGTTTTTCCAGCTGAATCACATCGTCCTCCTCCTCGATCGTCATCTGGTATCGTTCCTTTGTTTGTGTGTGTGTGTGTGCATGGGTGCTTTGGGAAGGATCGGGTGTGTTTGTTGGCTGAAAGAGTGCTGAATAGTGGAGATACTGGGGATTTATAAGTAAAGTTTTGTTCTTACTGCTTTTGTTCCTACTGTTGCTGTAAGGTTGTTTTGTGTGGGAGGGGGTGATACCGTTGCAGCGCCATGTGCTCCGCCGCCTGGCTTCGGCACAGCCCTTTACTTTTATTTTATTGCCCTTCACCTTTAGTTTACTTGCCTTATAGTCTTTTAGTTGCTTTTGCCTTGCTTGCCTGAAAGTTCTTTCAGTTGTTTTAATCACTTTACCGATCAGCTGTTACAGAGGCTTAGCTTTAGAACAGCAGCAGGCCGCAGTAGATTATCGGTGTTGCTTAGCAACGGAATTGTTTATTTCCTTCTACGGAACAGCTGGTCCCTGGTGCCTCTCCCTTACGGTGCTTAGCTGCCTTTTGTTTTGAGAAGGGCTGCTGCTCCATTGTGTTTAGCAAGAAGCTAATCAATTTAGTCATAAACAATTTAAATCAACATTTAATTAATAAACAGATCCTGTAGCTTATGCTGGCTCAGCTTGTCTGAGCGTGGAAAGCTAAGCAGGGTCAAGCCTGGTTATAATCAATTTAATCAATTTTTGGATTAATTTAAGTAAACTTTAATCAGTTTGATCAATCTATTAAATCAATTGATTTACTACTCCCCCCCAAAATAAAAATTTAAAAAAATAAATAATAATTAAAAAAAAAAAATTTTTTTTTCTCCCCCTTTCTTTTTCTTTCCCTGCTACTCAAATAAACTGAATCAATCTGATCAACTAGCTGAATTAATTTATTTGATTCTTCCTCCCTAATTTACTGTGTGCTGCGGTGCTGGCACAGCTGGTCTGGGCGTGGAATTAAATAAGTATTTTACTTTAATCTTGTTGTTATTCATCAATTTCTGTTAGTGTTTCAGTTGAGGTTCCGCTCCAGATGCCTCCCAAGAAAAATCAGGGTGGCAAGAAGGGCAAAGGACGTGCTCCTAGGCAACCAGCAAAACGTCCGCCACCGGCTCGTGTTTCCTCGTCAGATGAAGAGGACCTTGATGCTTCAAGGGTTGCCAAGAAAGGGCGGGCAGGGCAGGGCAGGGCCTCTCTATGCGTGGCAGATCAAAGGATAATGTTCTGCATTCTTTTTCAGCTCAATTAGAAGAAATGGCAGCCACTATTAATGCCATGGCCCCGTCAAAGCCCAGCACGAGCCGTTTTTATAGGGAACATGCAGTGGAATCACCTCCACGTGCGTGGGACCAAGAATTTGATGAAACAGATGCACCAGAGAGGGGTGAGTATTACCCACACAATGGCAGGGCATCATGGCCGTATAGGCACACAAGTCCACCACGTGGATTCAACCATTATTATCAAGGCCCAGCTGTGCCACCCCCACCGGGGTGGCCATATTATTGGGGTCAGCCGCCTTCTTCACCTACAAGATCCCCCTCACATTCCAGAAGAGCACCAAAGAATCATCATGCATGCAGGGTAGATAGTGACGGGGAGTCTTCTCAGGTGAAGAAGGCATGTGTAAAGGTGTGGTCTGGCCCGCGGGGCCATACTGTGACCGAGTCTAAAATGCACTCCACAGTTGATATGGTAGATCATTACCCTCGCGTAGGAGCGGGCGCCATGCCCTCTGGCGCCCCCTCCTTTCCGTTGGGATACCATTTGGCCCCTGCAACCAAGGAGAAAATAATCCGTGGTGAATATGTTGATATTTTCTCCCTCCTGACAAGAGAAAATGAAACTGCTGATAATGATAAAACCAGTGAAAAAGACCAAGAGGCAGTAAAGCGCAAAAAACCAGCCCGCAATTGGGCCAATTGGTTGCCAGGGTTTATCATTTATATGGGCATCATTCAGCAGCAGTTTCCCGATCGAGCAGCTACCATTACCAAATACCTAGATATAATTTATCGGGCTTATTCTGGCTTTGAGGGTGGCGCTTGGTTAGCATACGATGAAGGGTTTAGGAAAAAGGCTGCCTTTCATGATGACATAAGATGGGACAAGAAAGATCATGATTTGTGGTTAGAATACATGATCCCTGCCAGGCCTATTTCAGGTGAGAGGTCTGAGAGTGGTCATGTTTTGTCCAAGGGAGCGCCTGCCTTCAACCCCCGTGCTTCCACAGGGCAGGCGGTTCAACCCCACCAGGCGTGCTGGGATTATGCCTACAAAGGGCACTGTGGGCGCACGGAGTGCCCATACAAGCATGCATGTGCAGTCTGTGGAGGCTCCCACACATCAGTATCCTGTTTTCGTTTGCAGGGCTCAAGGGGTGGTTTCAAGGGTGCAGGGCCCAAGCGGCAACACGGGACTGGCCAACACCCTTCGACAAAAGGGCCCCAGCCCAATTAGATTACATACGCTAGCTGCATTACTGTCTACGTACCCCAACAAGCCTGATGCCAATTACTTGCTAAGTGGTTTCAGATATGGTTTCAGAATTCCATATCAAGGTCCTCATGTGCACATGATGTCCCGTAATCAAAAATCAGTTATTGAGGCAGAGTACATAGTCCAAACCAAAATTGATAAAGAAGTGCGTGCGGGGAGGGTGTTGGGCCCATTTTCTTCGTTACCCATGCCCTCCCTACGCATATCGCCTTTGGGAATAGTTCCTAAGAAGGCCCCGGGTGAGTTTCGCATGATTCATAACTTGTCCTTTCCCATGGGTGCCTCAGTGAATGATGCTATACCGGAACACCTTTGTTCTGTCCGGTATGCGTCATTTGATTCCGCAGTTGATATGATTCGTTCCTGCGGTACTGGAGCCCTCATGGGAAAGTGCGATATTAAATCAGCATTTAGATTGCTGCCTGTCCACCCCGATGATTTTGACCTTCTTGGGTTTTGTTTCCAAAGAAAATTTTACTTCGATAGAGCCATGCCAATGGGCTGCTCCATATCGTGCTCTGCCTTTGAACGTTTTAGCTCTTTTCTTGATTGGGCCTTGAAGAACAGGACAGGCCTCGAACAGGTTGTCCACTATTTGGACGATTTTTGTTCGCAGGCCCAGCCTGCTCTGAGCAATGTGCATTCTTGATGGACCAGTTTAATAACTTGGCCTCTGAGCTGGGTGTTCCGTTGGCAGTCGAGAAGACTGAGGGTCCCGTTTCCACACTCAGTTTTCTTGGAATAGAATTAGATTCAGTGCAGCAGTGTTCCCGCCTCCCAAGAGAAAAACTAGTCGATATAATTGAGCGCATTTCCGTTGTATTGCAACATTCAAAAATTACGTTATGCAATTTACAGAGCATTGTTGGTCATCTCAATTTTGCATGCAGAGTGGTCGCTCCAGGGCGGGCATTTTTACGCCGTTTATGTGCAGCCATGCGGGGTCTGAAACGCCCATTCCACAGAATTCGTGTATCGGCTGCAATGCGAGATGATCTTCATGTTTGGTTACAATTTTTAACTCAATTCAATGGTGTTTCTTTTTGGAGGCGAGAGCTGTTGCTCCAGGCAAATTTTCAGGTTCAGTCAGACGCTTCCGGTGCTATGGGATTCGGAGTTATTTTTCAAGATCAGTGGTGCGCAGCGCCATGGCCCGGGGCATGGCTGGGTTCCGGGTTATGTAAAGACATTACTTTTCTAGAGCTGTTTCCAATTTACGTGGCCGTCCATCTATGGGCAGATCTTTGGGGTAACTCAGTTGTACATTTTTGGTGTGACAATCAAGCTACAGTGCAGATATTGAACACTATGTCTTCAAAGAACCCCAGAGTTATGTCTTTAGTCAGAGCACTTATACTGCATACTTTGAAGTGCAATATTTTGCTCAGGGCACGACACACACCCGGCCTCGACAATGGCATCGCAGACGCCTTGTCCAGGAACCAGATGCAGAGATTTCGGGCCCTTGCCCCATGGGCCCAGCAGTCCCCTGTCTTGATGCCAGATTATCTTTGGCAGATTGGCGAACAGCTGCTTCACAAGCAATTTGGTGTTCAATAGCCCCAAGCACGCAGGAGGCCTATATGCGTTCAGGTAGGGATTTCGCTGCCTTTAGAGCGGCTGTCTGCCTCCCAATGTTGTGGCCGGTGCCAGTCGAACACCTTATGCAGTTCTGCATTTCCAAATTGCAGAGTGGGTCATCAGTTAAGACTGTTCGAGGGAAATTAGCTGCCTTGTCCTTTTTGGCCAAGACACAGGGTATTCACGATAACTCAAATGATTTTAGGGTAAAAAGAATCCTGGCAGGATGGTCCAGGGTGTGCCCTCGTCCACCTGACTCGAGGACCCCGGTGTCACCCGAGGTTTTACTCAAGCTCCATGAACAATGGCCTACAGTCTGCCGTTCTCCTTATGAGGCGGTTTTATTTCATGCAACAGCCTTGACGGCTTTTTTCGGCGCTCTTCGCATCTCTGAATTGGTGGTGCAATCCCGCTTGGATGGATCTGCACGCGCCCTACAATTTTTGGACCTTTCCCTACACGCCTTGTGGGCGACAATAAAAGTGAGAAGATCCAAGACTGACCAGTTGGGTAAAGGGTCTATCATATTGCTACACGCAGGATCAATGACAGAGCTGTGTCCTGTTAAGGCCCTACATGCATTTGTGGCTATACGGGGTATTGCTGATGGCAGTTTGTTTTGCCATCAAGATGGTGCGCCATTAACCAAGTTTCAATTTTGGTCAGTAACGAAGTCCGCCCTGGCGGCGGCAGGTTGGGCCCATTTGCACTTTGGAACCCACTCCTTCCGGATCGGTGCTGCATCTACTGCAGCAGAATTGGGGTTTTCTCAGGAAAAGGTTCAAGCAATGGGTCGTTGGAGGTCCCGGTCTTACCGGGCCTATGTGCGAGAGTTGCCTTGAAGGTACTGCTGTGGGCTGTGTTTTTCTTCCAGGTCACCGGAGTGGAGGCAGGACTGTCCGTGTGCTGATTTGCGGGCACAGTATGGTGTACTGGGCAGCAAAACGAGCCGCCAATACGGGCTTTGGGTCTCACCTGGCGGTCGAGCGTTCGGCGGACGTCCATTGGATGGGTCGCCGAGGCATGAGATGGCAGCACCTCCTCCACAGTTTGTTCCGGACTGACCAGTTTTCGTCCCCCCCAGATGTCCCGGTACTGCATTTGGGGGGGAATGACTTGGGCTTGCTGAAAGGCAAGGCCCTGATTCTCCAGGTGCTATGCGACATAGCATCCATCCGACACCGGTGGCCGGGGGTTCGGATATTATGGTCGTTCATCATACCGCGCCTCAGTTGGCCTAAGGCCTTGAATAGGGCGGTTAGGAAGGTGAACGGCGAAATTTGTAGGGCCATAGGTGGGATCGGGTTTTGTATTCCCCATCCCAATATAACCTTGGCCCGGAGGGAGCTGTATCGGCCGGATGGGGTTCACCTATCCGATATTGGCAATGATATATTTATTGGAGATCTGCGAAGGGCCCTGCTCGCTCTTTTATCGTGCAGGTGGGGGAGATTCGACTAAGCGATAGCTTGTCTCTCCCTGTGGCGGGAAGTGCGGGTTTAGGCAGGAACAATTAGAGTTATGGTGATCATCCAGTGGCACCTTTCAAGGTGACTGACGTTTACCCAAGGCTGCCCTCGCCAACGCCAGGAGGCTTGGCACGAGGGAGATTGGGACGCCTTTGGGGTTTTACCTTTCTCACCTATTTTGGGAGCCTGGAGGCGCCAAAGTAAGGTGACGATGGTAAGGCCCTCCAGCTCCACATGGAGGGCAACTGGCCGGTGGCGGGCAATCCCGCCTCCAGTTCAGTTAGGATGCATTCGCCAAATATTGGTCTTTTTTCCCGGCCAAGGGCCGGGCTAGGTTAGAACCGCACTTCACCCTTCACAGATCTTCAATTCAATAAATGTGGCCCTGATTTGAAACCATATACCCTGTGTCTGCCTCTTCTTTATCTCGCCCTTACACGCGCAAACTCATTTGGCTGAAGAACATGTGTGGGTCCCTATGAGGCTGAACATGCGTTCTACTTTATAGAAGACAGTCCACTATTTGAAGGGCCGAGGACAGTCCTGTATTTGAAGGTGACTTCTGTTTGAAGGGCTGTCCAGTCTAGGGGTGGGCAATCCGCTGAGACCTGACCTGCTTCCGGCTTGGTGGACACCGCTGTGGTACTCATTGAGCCAGGCTGAAAACAGACACGTGCCTCACCGCTCATCAGATTCCAGTTTCTCAGCGGGCCACTGTTTACATAGAGAATGCCGTAAGATACGCCAAAAGAAGTTGAAATTTGCGTAAGTTATGGAAATTGCGTCCGCTTTTGGCGTATCTTATGGAATTCTCTACATAAACAGTGGCCCGCCGGAAACCCGGAAGTTGCTTCCCCAGCACAACTTGAGAGAATGCGAGTCAAGCTGGGGAAGAAGATAAACAGGATGGAGTTGGGGGGGGGGGTCGAGCCCGGTCAGTTTGCCGGATTTCCACCACCCCCGAACTAAATCCTTGTACATCCTTAGTCCAGTCAAAGTCCACTTTAAAGATAAAGAACCATGAGAAGGGAATGCAGCAGCCTTGATGTTACCCATCAACAGTTCACACCTGGACAGCAGACTGAGCAAGCACACAGGTCACCTGGTCACATTCTTTCCCATGATGCTGAGAGGTATTGTATTTCTATTTAAATTATAATAATGATTTCTAAATTTGTATTTTTACATATAAATTTGCACATGCAAATTGTATGCAAATCTGTGGGTTTGTGTGGGTCCTCTTTTTTGTTGATGCGTTTCCTCTTTTTTTGGCGATAGGTAAGTGGCCACTCTAGTCCCTGTCTGGAAGTGTATAAAATACTTTTAACACTTAGCAGGTAATACAGTGATACCTTGGATTGCAAGTAACTTGGTTTGAGAGCGTTTTGCAAGACAAGCAAATTTTTAAATATTTATTTTAAAAAATTTGACTTGATATACAAGTGACGTCTTGCAATACAAGTACTGTAGTACGGCTTAAATTAAAAATCTCTGTACAATTTTTTTGGGGGGATTTCGTTTTGATATAAGAGTGTTTTGGATTACAAGCACGTTTCCGGAACGAATTATGCTCTCAATCCAAGGCATGACTGTATGTGCAAACAATGTAATCCTATGAATAACAAGTGGTTCAGTCTGTATGATCTCAGAAAAACCCATACAAAGCTTCACAGAAGACCGTTTTATATTTTGTTTCTGGGGGGTTTTCAACTCATGTAGGAATAGCCTCTGTATATGGATGCAAGCTGTATTTATTAGAGATACTTAAATCATTTTCTGCATTTCTCTATATCTGCTTGTCTGTGCAATATTTATTGCAAGAACTTAAAACTTTAATGATCTAAAATTCAGATTCAAATCTCCTTCTGATATGGACCTGTCAATCTTAATAGCAGATGTTTAATTGGGATGTATGGAAGCTGTTGTAAACAGTATACTCACACAAGCATGCCCTATTTATTTTTGCAGTCTCTAGCAGTATTTGCAGCCCCACACAGGAGATCCAGGAAAGAAACAAATTTGGACATAAACCATTGCCAATTTTTCCCAATATAGCAGATCCAGACATGTATCAATGTTTGACTACCCATAATTCTAGCACATGTGCATCCTATCTACTTTTTCAGTCCCAAATGAGAAGGAGTTAGTGGTTCACTTCACTCTGAAGATTCTGAAATGGAATAATTCTGGACAACTATGTGAGGACCAGAAATGAAGAAAGTGTTCCAGATTCTGACATTTAGCAATTGCTGACCCTGTTCATCAGATCCAAGTGCATGTTCATGCAACATCAATGGAAACATCATACCTTGGGCATGGGTTTAGGATCCAAATGTTAGAATACAAATTACTTAGTTTTGGGTGTAATTTGGGAAGCTAATAACACTGAGTACAAGCTATGGAAACTCACCATCACAAGTTTGTGGGATTGGGTAGAGAACGCAAAGTAGCAACTACCGGTATTTCTATAGTTCATTTGTATTCACTTCCATATATTTTATATTCCTGCATGCTATTTTAATAGTATTATTCTGGCCCTCTTTTTCTAGCAAAAACAGATATTATATAATGTTGAGCCAGGTTATAAAATTGCTGACATAGGAAGGAAACTGTTCAGCTTCTTAAGATGAACTCATAAACCTAGGACTGGATATGGATGAATGTTGTTGCTAGCTTATAAAACATATTATAAAATCAATGTGGTCATTGTGGTATGAAGTTGTAATGCTGAATTTAGAATGAATTTTCAGAAACTCAGGGCCTTTTACCTTCACGAACAACATTTCTATATTTAACTATGATATTAATAGTTTGGAATAAGCTAAAATGAAATATGAGATTCACCAAAAAAAAAAAAAGTCAGGTGTTTTTTTCTTTAGTGATTCAGTTTTTATTAGATGAGGGCATGCCAGTTTCGTGGAGATCTTTTTTCCTACCAAGGTAAAATGGTTAGTCTGACACTGCAATAATATAAATATACTGTGTGTGAGTGTGTGTGTGAAGTAGAAGGGTATTACCAAAAATGGCTGGGAAAGCAAAGAGAGAAAGGGAGGAGGGTAAACTTGGAACTTAAGTACTTTATTTAAAAAGTTGTATTTTTATGCTTAATATTATCTTTCAAAGTATTCAATATGTTATATTGATATGTTAGATGTATATTATTAAAACAGTTACATGTTGGATAATGTTAGTTCCTTATTTGAACCATGGGATGCCTTTTCTATGATCTCTTTCATAGAATGGTGTTATTGTTCATAAATTGATTTTATTCTTCACTGATCTGTTTACAGTTGCCCCTGAGAAATAAATTTTGTTGAAATGTGTTGGACAGTGTATTTGAATTTGAATCGATAAGTTCTCCCTAAAGCACTAGTTTGAGGTTTACCTCTCTTTTTGCTACTCTCTCCATAGCATTCATTATTGATCATGAGAAAGCAATTATATTTATCATGAAACATGTTATATTGCTGTGTAAAAGAATGTTGCAAAATATAACTCGCAAGAGAATCAGGCTTATCGCAGTTTTGCACAAGCTGGTTGCTATCTATCCATCACAAAACAGTGAGGTGCAGCCAAGTAGGGGGAACTCCTATAGTTACAAAATGGATGTAACTTTTAATTTTGGGGGATTCTACTGTCATTCAGCTAACACAATTTTCGGGGTTAGAATTAGAAACATATGCCTCTCGGATAATTTAGTTGCAACCAATTTATGTTCAGGTTCAGATTTTTCATGTGTTACTCATCTCATTTTAAATCAAACACCAATGTGGTAAATGTGTACCTTGCTGAAATGATCATATCACCATAACATCTTGATTCATCAGTTTTTGTATGTTCTCTCTCCCTTAAAATTGTCTCAGGTCTTTTGGATGTACATAATATTGGAGAGCTCTGAGAGGGAAAGGTCTATATCAAAATTGAGTCTCAAGGGCTTTGCAGTATTCAGCCTCTTCTCTTTTTTAATTTGGATCCAACAATGCTGGTTCAGTTCATTTTCAGAGGTTTATTCCATTGAGCTTCCATAAGAATAGACCTATCAGTGACCATAATACTGAAGATCACATGTGCGAGACAATACATTGATTCAACCTCTGTAAATGCAAAGGCATTTCCATGAGCAAATTGTACAACATGGGGCACCTAGGAGAACAATTAGCTATGCAAAACAGCTTGCATGCATGTAGAATCTATTTTTCTCATACAATGTTCTTGGGAAACTTCTTATGGGAGGTTAATATAGCTATTTTGCATGCAGAAACCTATTTCCAAATGCAGACCATGTTCATGGCCAACAATGTCATATTGCTTCTGCCATTGCCTAGTCCTGTAGGAAAGCATAGATCTTCCTTTTGATTGCATACGTATAATTTGGTTTTCAGGTTGAAATCTTGGAGAGAATAGATATAGCTCAGCATTAAGATGCATGGTATGCATTTAGAGCAGGGGTGGGCAACCTTTGTTCTGTTGAGGGCTGCATTTCCTCATGGATAATCTGTCATAGATTTCATAGATCATAGAGTTGGAAGGAGCCTACAAGGCTATCGAGTCCAACCCCCTGCTCAATGCAGGAAACTAGAGGAGGGGTCTCCCATCCAAGTAATAACCAGGACTGACCCTGCTTAGCTTTCCACACTCAGACAAGCTGAGCCAGCGTAAGCCATGGTGGTGGTGGGCAGGGCCAGAGTCAAAAGTGGGTGGGCCACTCCTCTTTCTGCCATCCCTTTTCTCTCTCCCCCTTTTCCTTCCTACCTAGCAAGCTACCAGGGAATGGACCGGTTGCTCTTGCAGACATCTGAACTGATGGCATCCAGAGGGCTTTTGAAATTAGGCCAAGGGTTGCATGTATCCCTAGGGGCACAGGTTATCCACCCCCGATGTACAGAATGCCTCAAGGTAGTCATCACAGGACAAATTGGAGGAGATGTTCTCATTATTATCTAGCAATGAAAATTCTAGGGTATATGAATTTTTGCCTGCCCTGTATGACGTTCCAGGATCAAGCCTCCACCCCCAACTCCAACACTTCTAAGGGCCAAACTAGACATGCCCTAAGTTCCCCATACCCAAGTTGCTATTTGTCTCTTTGGGACACATAGCAGCTTTGGGGAGCAACTCAGTTCTGGGGGAAAGCATGGGGGAAAGGGTTAGTGACATGTGACATGGAGGAAGGGGATACCTCCTCTCTCCATGTCACAGCTTCCACCCACCACTGCTTTTAAGCTTAAAACACCATGAGAGATCAATCAATGCCATGTCTAGATTGGTACTAACTTAAAGCTTCCTGCCAGTTCTGCTTCTTCATATCAAGGAAAGGCGCTGCTAGGAGAACTGATGGTAGATGCATTCTTGAAGTTTGGATGACTGATGGACTGAGATAGAAAGACAATTCCACAAATAGGAAGAAATCAATGATATCCTAGCCACTGATTACTAAGTTAATTCTGTATTAAGGTGCTTTAATGCTACATTGTACCTATTTATACATTTTGGAGACATTTTTTAGCCTTAATATGAGAAAAACAAACAAGTGCATATAGCATTATGCATTCTTCAAGTGCAGTTGACTGAGCACAGATGGGATCTTTGTGCTCCATTCCCCTCCCCTAAATTTAATAACAAAAACTTGATCAAGCAAATAACACTCCTTTTTCAAAGACTGGCAGAATCAGGCAAGTGGTATAAAATTAATGCATGTTTATGAAAATTTTAAGTGTCTTCCCCCTGTCAGATGATAGGGAAACAAACACTGGCTCAAATTTAAGATTCACAAGGAAGCAGAATTAATGTATAAATATTGCCACCCTCACTTTGTACAAAGCAAAGAACAATGCTGACAACTAAAATGTTGATGGGTATTTTTTTTCAGATGCAGAAATGAAATAGTTTTTGTTTTTCTTTTCTAAAACCAACTTGATATTATGCAGCAATCCAAGCCATAGCCTTACAGCAGTCTGTGGCACTGAATAAAAATACTCATTCTTTGTATGTAAAACAAATGTGCCACAATCAAGGGGAGAACATTCAATCTGTCACTGAAGCAAGCACACATAGGTCAGGGAAGCACCTAGCAGCACAATGATGCCCTCCCCTTGTCCACATGTGTTCAACACTATCCACAATGAATGACTGAAAAGGATCAATGTGCAATGCATGGTTTATATACATGATGTGGATCCCAGTTACAATTTTCAATCATACACTCTAAGGTCCAACAAAATATGGTGGGATTTGGAGTTAGTGGTCTATGGCAAGGATCTTGACTCTCAGGACTGTGGGCCAAATCCAGTCCACCTGGGGTCCCAATCTAGCCCTCTGGGGATCCGCAGAAGGCCACTCTATGATACAGACAAAACAGGGATGCTTCCCTGGCATTTGTGATACCTGCACATGGAGCTCAGAGAATCTTCTGACACTCCCCCACCCCCATTCCATATTACTACACCCACTGGAGGTAGTATGTAGACTCACAACATGATGGCAGACCTTCACATGACAAGCCCTCCTAAATATTATGGGTCAGGCAGGGATCACCATGGTGTGTGTGTGTGTGTGTGTGTGTGTGTGTGTGATGTTGCAACTGTAGCAACAATAATAAACAAGTGCTGTAGCTCCCTAGCGCCTTATGGAAATATACATTTTTGTCCTTAGCCATCTAAACTCGCATCCTACTTTGCTCATGTGGCTAGGTTCACTAAGGGCACAATCCAACCCCACTTCACCTTACTACATCCATTGGAGGTAGTATGTAGACTCACAGCAGGATGGTGGTCCTTCAGATGGCAAATTCTTCTACATGTTATGGGACAGGAAGGGATGTTATGGGCCATGTTGCGGTGGGGGAGGCTGGCAAGTGCAGAAACTATAACAAAAAATACTTTAGTCCGTGGTGCCTTATGGAAATATACATGTTAGCCATCTAAATCAGGGGTGGGAAAATCCAACATGCTTGGGGTCCCAATCTGTCTCTCCAGGATTCCCAAGATGGCCACGCTTCTTCCCCTGCCTTCTGTTTTTCCCCCAGTACAAGCTTACCTCCCAGCTCCCACACACAAACATGCCTATTCTTTTCCCCATGAAATTAAACACACACACACACCCCACGAGGAGATTTTTAAAAGGGGGAAATGCCTCTATTTACTCCAATGGAGGCTCCCCCCTTTTTTAACCCCACACAGGGGGCGGGGTTGGGATTCCACAAACAAAGGGCGTGGGGAAGCTTAAGTCCTCCTCTCCTGGAGCACAACAGTCCCAGTCTGAATCAGGACCACACATGCTTACAAGAGAGGGCAAAAAGATAGCATGCATAGCTCTACTACCCTTTTCTGTGGCTTTTTCCTCATTCTAAAAGATGGAAATGCCTCCCCAGAGGCTAGTCACTGGCAATAAGAGCTTTAAGCTAAAAAAAATAAATAAATGCTGGTATTTTGGGTATTTGGGCTGCACACAATTGACTTCAGCTCAGCCCACCACTGGAATGTGGCCCCCGAGAGCTTCTCCAAAATTGAATTCGACCCTCAGGATGAAAGAGGTTCAACACCCCTGGTCTATGAGCATCTGCTATTGCACAGGACATGGGCCTATACCCACAGCCAATAGATAGGCGGAACTGATGTACTGGTCCTTGTGAGAGCCATAGCACTGTAAACATGTCTTCCTCATGCAGTTGTGTACACGACAGTTACAAATTCCTTGTGGGCTGTGGGATGGAAGTCAGCCAGATTCAGGGAACACACCTCTGGGTTTCCACAACTTGCTAAATACATTCTTTTTCTTGTACAGGAGAACAGAATCAACACCACCTTATTAATTCCAAGCAGGAAAGTAAAGATTAATGACATCCTGAACATAGTTTTGATTTCCACGGTATACCTTTTATGATAGGGTAAAAAGTTAGCATCTGCCATTCAAATGCTGCATGAAAGGCCAACCAAAACATTGGTATGTAGCTGTTAAAATGGCTGGATACTTTTGCATTTGTAAAACTATTTGGGTCCCACATAAATCCACAAAAAATGTGTGTGTGTGTGTGTGGGGGGGGGTTCTGATAGTCTCCTGTCCCTAAATCCTCTGGTTTGGCCATTCATTAAATTTTCTTAAGAGGTTCTAAGTGGAGTAGCTGAACTTGGATAAGATAATGAAATGAATGGACTGCAGGAACTTTAATATCCTATAATATCATTATGGGGGCTCGCAAAAGTGACTGATGTGACCTTTGTGTGCAATCAGGCTATAGAGAACAATCACACTGCTGGTTTGTCCAATTTGGGTGTCTCATTTCAAGGATCCTGAAATTATTTCATGCACAGATGAGTAATAAAACATTTAAGGGTTGAGGGAATGCTTACCATGATGGTGCCAGAATAGTAAGTGCCCCCGCGCCCCAAAACGTTTTCAGCGGCCTAATTATGCACCTTGATATAGTCACTGAAATGGTTCTTTCACATTTGCAACCTGCAAATGGGTGGTGAATTTGTGTAGAGACAGATAAATACTATAAATAAAATGAACAATCTACATTGAATTCGAAGTGTTCTGCATTGGGTTTTAAACTTCTTGAAACTGCTGCTGTTTTTAGTTTTTGTAATTGTATCAACTTATTTGTATTTTTAAACTGTTCTATGCTTTTCATTTACCTTTTGCAACTTGGGAGGACTTTGCCCTGAAAGGCAGCATCTAAGTACTTTAAATAAATACACTACAATGCAACTGTCTGATATCAGTGGTCAATAATGGATCAGACAACATTATATTGGAACAAAGTGTCAAACAGGAAATAACTGATGTAAATAAATAAATAAAGTATGTTTGATAACTGCAGTGGAAAGTGTGAAATAACTCTCCTGAAATGTATTATAAACGAAGTGGTATGAGAATGCTATTGGCATACAGAAGCTATTATTGGATGCTGTAGTTATCAAGTGTTGGTAGAATTAAAATATAGTGATTTGTTACATTCAGGAATAAGTAAATCCTACAGTAGTATTTAACGAACTTTTAAAATTCCCTCATCCTAAATTGTGTGCCTTTGTTTGTGACTTGGAGTGTTTTAGAGAAAGGCCAAATAAAAGTGCTGAAAATAAATAAATAAATAAAACAATAAACAAAACAATCTCCTAAACAACCTGTGACCATAAAGAAGGGTAATTTCTGTGCACACATAAATGAAGGAAAGATCTTCATATTGTGAGGAAACGAACCATTAAGCAAGCTTTTAAAAATCCTTTAAATACACTTTAAAAAACAAAATGAACTCAAATGTGCAACCCTAACTCCAATGAGGGGGTGGGGAGACATTTGCATAGTTTCCAAAACAGTGTGCCGTATTTATTGTGAGTGCACATGGAAATGTTATAGAGGCATAAGGAGCAGCGAACAGGGATAAGTAGATTTCAGAGAAGCTGAATGAATTATTTGTGTTACAAATACAATTATTTGTATTCATTGATTTGAGATAAGCTTTTAGACCAGGGGTGCAGAACCTCTTTCAGACCGAGGGACAAATTCTATTTTTGGAGAAGCTCTCGGGGCCTGCATTCCAATAGTGGGCAGGGCTGAAGGCAAAGGAGGTGAGGACAAAATACCCAATACGGCCAGCATATTGTAGCTTAAAGCTCTTACTGCCAGTAATTAAGACTTTGGATTTCAACCTTTTAGAATAGAAAAAGAAAACCTGCACAAAAGCCAGGAAGCCACCAAACAGGGACAGGGGAAGGGGCCATGGACATTTGGGAAACCCTAGAAGGCAGAATTGGGACCCCAGGAGGGCCAGATTTTGCCCACAGGCCTGAGGTTCAAGACCCCTATGGTAGACCTTACTGACAATTTGAAAACAAACAAATCACTGGACCCAGGTGATATCCATCCAAGAGTTCATAAATAACTTAAATGTGAAATTGCTGATCTTCTAATAAAAATGTGTGACATACCTAAGATCGGTCTCTGTGGCCAAGAACGGGAACATGGCAAATGTAATGCCCATTTTTGAAAAGAGATCCAGAGGGGATCCAGAAAATTATAGACTTGTTAGCTCACTATCTGCTCTGGGTAAACCGGTGGAAAGTCTTATTAAAGTTAAATTATCAAGCAGATAGAAGGACAAGTCTGGTTGAAGGAAAATAAATCTGGCTTCTGAAAAGGTATGTCCTGTCTCATTAACCTTTTAGAGTTCTTTGAGAATGTCAACAAGCATGTGGAGAGGGATGATCCAGTAAACATTATTAACCTGAACTTTCAAAAGGCTTTTGATAAAGTCCCTTACCAAAGACTCCTGCGCAAACTTAGGGCCAAACTAAACATTTGTTAAAGCACACATAGTGGAGCTATGCGTACTAGCTTTCTCTACTCTCATGTAAGCATGCATTGGCCCAATTCATATTGGGATCATAACACTCCAGGAGAGGAGGATTTAAGCTCCCCCCTCCTTCCCCCCCCCACGAAATCCACATGCACACCCCATGGGGAATTTTAAAAAAGCCTTTATTGACTCCAAGGAAGATTTTTGTTTTGTTTTGTTTTGTTTTAAACAACCCATGGGGGTGGGAGGTTGGCCCTTAAAAGTCATGGAATAAGAGGAGAGGTCCTCTTATGGATCAGTAACTGGTTATAGAACAGGAAGCAGAGAGAAGGAACAAATGAAGGGCCGTAAACTGTGGGGTCCCCCAAGAGTCTGTATTGGGATGACAACTGGAGGACAGTTGTGGAGGACAATTAGAGCTGTAATTTTGCAGAAGTAATTGCAGAAGCCCTTGGGAGGACCTCAGCTCCTGTAGTCCCCTGTTTCCCAACACAGTGCTAGCCAGCATGATGGAGGGATCAAAGGGGATTATCCCTCCTCAATCCTTCCCAAGTATCTCAGCTGCTGTTGCCACCACCACTGCCAAGTTAAGGGAAGGGAAGTGTTCTTGGGATGTGGAGGTACACTTGTGGGGCTAGCGGAGAGCAACAGAGATGGGAGCGGGAAGCCAGCAATATTTCTCCTGCTCAGATTTTGACCTGAGCAAGAGATATTTAGGGCCTGTAAAACTCAGGCCCTAAAGACTGGCATCTTTAGGGCCTGATAGGTAGGATGTCTTTCTCTAGGCTTCCTCTCCTATGAGAGACTTTGGTTTTTTAACTGAGAGTCAAACTAGACATGACATAGGAAATCCATGATTGGATTTTCTTATGTAATGTTGCTTCCCTTAAGCAACTGGGGAGGAGCAGGGATAACATAATAAACTCCACCACCACCACGCCATGCCACATGCCTGATGCAAATTTCCTCCCCCTGGTTGCTTTTAAGTGTAAAAAAAAATATGTTTTAAAAAACCACTCTGCTTACTGTCAGATTTTGTTTGGCCCTTGGCTTCTCAAATAGTAGTATATTCCATTATGACATTCAGTTGACAGTCTGTGTCTTCAGTGTTTAATGCTTTTTCAAGGTACATTGCTAATACTATTATACTTTCATTTCTTCACTCTGGAAGGGCCTTCATCTTGTTTTAATGAAGCCTCTCACTACTGGAAGGAAATGCATATGTTCTCACTTGCCTTACATTTGGCTTTGGCTCATTATCCTTCATTGCCTCTTTAAACCATTCCTTTAAGCACAGAGAAATCAGACTTGTTATTCCATGCGAAATTATGAGTAATAAATGATACTTCGTTTTCCAAAGGATGTAAGTGTTATACCTTCATTCTTTACATGAAAGAGTGTGGATAGTATGGAAAATATTCTAGCTTATTTTAATTAATAGCTTATTACATATAAGTTGCAGTTCTTAAAACAAATCCATCTGGAGCAAATGGATGTAATCTACAATAACATGAACATAAGCATGACACCCTGGAGTAAATGTATGCAGCTTTGTGGTTATTCTTCTGACTTCTAAATGTACACTCAAATGTTATCTCCATATTCCAGACCAGATACTGCTTCCAAATACTTTTCCAAAGCAGTCTCACATAGAGTAAAACAAAGTAGTTGATGTTTGAGGCTACAATGTCATCAAAGATGATTGCCATATTGAAATTGCCTCCCTCTATGTATCATATGGCATGGATCAAATAATGGCAGGAGCAATTTCAACCAGGAAAACATAACAGGGAAATGGGAACATTGTGTAGGGGTAAGAGATAAAGCCTCTCTTCCCCAGCTCTATGGCCCTGATTCTATCCCTGATTCTGCAACATTTTAAACATTTGCAGGAGATCCTATCGCCATTCACCATCTCATCTAAACTGAACTTAAATGTCACATTTCAGTTGAGTACTTGGGATATTTATAATGCATAACTACTACATTTTTTCATTAAGAAGTTCAGCTAGATAAAAAAAAAGATCTTAAAATGCTTGTATGTTACCGAATCCTAAGTTACAAAGCATTATCCTTGCTGTTTCTTTTGAAGCATTTATATCCCTACCTTTTCAAGTACAGTTTTAATTACGGTAACTAGCTTTCATTCACAGCCTAAGCAGATGAAAAAGAAAAAAGCAACTGCCTCCCTATATTGTGATTCTGTGGCTTATCTTTTGGCTGCAATTCTCATCCCTTGTACTGTTATACTGCAGTATAGTTGTTTGTTGTGCTATATCTTCCATCACTGAAAATTGTGGCAGGCTTGGAAAGAAAGAGTGAGCACCGTGTTGACACCAGCTAGGAAAGTAATTCACCTCCTTTGGCACAACAGTGCTGAAGTAAACATAATCTGTCAGGAAGCTCAGAAGCTACAGCTTCACAGAAGAGGGGGCAGGCCAAAATGTTTGCCCAGAGACAGGACCGGTGCAGGGCTGTTTGGCGCCCTAGGCCAAATTATATTTAGCGCCCCCCCTCTCGTGCCGTGGGGGGGGCTCCGGAGCAAAGCAGCCCTGCTCTGCAAAAACCCCCCCGCGCGCCGCCGCCGCCACCACCACCTACCTCCCCCCCCTTGCTGGCTGCTGCTGCTGCCGCCGCCTCCAACGTTTTTTTTTTTCTTCTTTTGGAAAATTCAACGTTTAAAATTAATAATAAATAAATAAAAAGTGAGTGAACAAAGAGTGGCACTCCAGAGTAAACAAGCAGTGCGAAAGCTCTAGCCCGCCCCCCCCGCGGGAGAGAGGCGCCCCCTTCTTTGTGCCCCGCTGGTCTCTAGCCAGACCCACGCCTCCCCTTTTGGGCTGCCGCCTCCTCCTCCTCCTCCCCCCTCGAGCCGCTCCGGAGGTGAGTTTCACTTTCCATGCCGCCTGGCGAGCCTCCGCCCGAGCAGAGTGCTTTTTTTTTTTGCCGGGGAACAACGCCGGCGGGGCTCCGGAAACGATGCGAAGGTAGGTAGGTAGGTAGGTAGGTGGCGGGCGGGCGCGCGCGGGGGGGGAGGTGCAGCGGGGGGGTGCAGCGGAGGCGGCAGCGGCGGGCGGGGAGGCGTGGCGGAGGCGGCAGGCGGGGCAGGAGCGCGCCGGCAGCGAGGAAGGAGCGCACCATTTCTGCGCCCCTCTTCCGCCACGCGCCCTAGGCAGCCGCCTGGGTCTGCCTAGCGGTAGCGCCGGCCCTGCCCAGAGAAGCGCAGGGTAAGAAACAAGCTAGCTATGAGTATGGTCTTCATTCCCTATCGAGGTTATTTACCACAGTGCTGAGCTGCCTTAGTAGACATGGAGAGCTAACCCGATCAATATGAATGTGTTGCCAGATTTAAAATTAAAGAGAAATGCTGCAGTTCTCTGCAAAGTTTAATGCCTGTTGCCCCACTGAATTCAATAGGTTTAAGAACACAAGTTCTGTGTGGGATGGAGCCATAAACTATTAGCCTTGTTCAGGTATATTGCTCCATGTGATTATGATCCCATGGAGAGATTGGAGCTGCACCCACTGGCCCCATACATAGCTCCATCCCCTGCTTCCACCACCCCATTTTCCACATCGTAGGAGATAATCTGAAGAAGGGAACCTGTGCTATGGGCATAAGCTTTCCCCTTGATTGAGAACCCTGGTTGCTGTATCAACTCCATCTGATACGGCAGCTGCGCCCCTACCTTCCTAATCACCTGCTCCCATCAGTGGTTCATGCCTTGGTCTCCTCTCGCCTAGACTACTGTAATGCGCTCTACGTGGGGTTACCCTTGAAGACGGTCCGGAAGCTTCAGCTGGTACAGAACGCGGCGGCTCGCCTGATTAAGGGCAGCCGCCGGCGTGATCACATCACGCCAATGCTTAATGAGTTGCACTGGCTACCAGTTGCTTGCCGAGCCGAATTCAAGGTGTTGGTTTTGACCTTTAAAACCCTACACGGCTCCGGCCCAGCTTATCTCAAGGAGCGCCTCCAGCAACATCAAGTAGGCCGCTCAACAAGGTCTGCCACGGACGGCCTTCTCCTTATCCCATCAGCCAGAGCAGCCAGGCTGGTGGGGACTAGGAAGAGGGCCTTCTCTGTGGCTGCCCCCACATTATGGAACTCCCTCCCTAGTGACCTTCGCCATGCCCCCTCCGTGATGAGCTTCCGCCGTGCATTAAAAACATGGCTGTTCAGGTGGGAATATGGGGTGGGTTAGGTTTTTAATAAGAATTTTTTATATTGTTTTAATTATTATATTTTATTGTGTTGTTTTACTGTATTTTAATTGTACATCACCCAGGGTGGCTGGGTGACCGGCTAGATGGGCGATTAATAAATATAATAAATAAATAAAATAAATAAATAGGCTTCTGTTCTGCCAAAGGCAGCGGTTCTTTACGGGATCCAGAGACAATGAGCACACTTATAGATGCAGGTTGAAAAGCTTTATTAGCAAACCACAGAAAAGAGAGTATAGCAGCGAGGTAGAAGCAGAGCACAATGCTTACGTCCCTTCTATTGTCAGGAACCCCTCAAAGAAACGGCAATGAATGGACTCGGTGGCCAGCACACAGCACCTTCTGTGCAGCTGGGTCTGTGTCGAGGATCCCCCCTCCTAAGGATTCCCTAATCTTATATGTTTTCTCTGTTTTTGACAGGGATGGGGACTTGGACTCCAGGACTCGACTCGTGAGTCGGACTGAGTCCCCCCCCTGACTCGAGTCAGACTCGAGTCCCAATATTTTTAATGGGACTCGAGACTCGACTCGGGACTCAAGACCAAGGACTCGTGTTCCAAAATCGTGTTCCTCAAATGAAACATGGATAGGTTTTAGGAAGTACAGCAAGTTTATTTTTTAAAATCATTTCCCTAAAATGCAACCTTTCAGACATTTTGGGTTTGGCTGCCTCTGCCTGCCTGTTTGGGGTCCCCTGCCTCCTCTGCCTGCCTGGTCTCTTCTTAACCAGTTCCACAGTTTGAATTGTCCAAGACAAAGGCCTCTGCCTGCCTGTTTTAGGGTTCCCTGCCTCCTCTGCCTGTCTGGTTATTCTGGGTTTGTCTGCCTGGTCTGTTCTTGCCAAAATCAGTGGCAGAGTTTTGAAATAAAAAGGCACACTTGTGCCTAGAATTTATTTAAGCCACACATCTGAAATAGCCTTATTTTTTTGGGGGGGGGGAACCCCATTGATTTTAATAGGGACTCGTGGAGTCAGCTTTGGGAGTGACTCGTGACTTGTGACTCGTGAGTCACCATTTTGGACCAAGGACTCGGACTTAAGACTCAGATCCAAAGACTCGTGACTCGACTCGTGACTCCAAGGACTCTTCAACATCCCTGGTTTTTTATAATTACACCTGGTCCCAGTAAACGGGGCAAGATTAAGGTGTTTTGTCTCGATAGGCACTTCCATACCAGTTTCCCAGACTATCTAACTATAAACAATCCTTTCAAGTTGGCCATGAAACCATCTGGAGTCACTCAGGTCCTAGGTCCTCTCCACCCTTCTGGTTGATAAGCCCCTGCTCACCTAAGTCTTTGAAATCTCACCAGCTGATTACCAGGTCCACCCCGTTATGTGCCATGGGAGTCTGGTCAAGTTCTAATCATCAACTAACATCCTTGCCAAGTGTAAACCTGTCCAAGGACAGACGCTAACTGGAAATCTTCTCATAACAAACTCTAAACATCATGAACTCACTGGTTCTACACACTGAATATACTCAATAGTGAATTTAGGCCTACCAAGGACACAAAGAGCAGGTATGTTCATACAACAGAGACCCAGACACAGGTACAACAATGGTCATACACCGCTGTCTCCTCAAGATCACAATGGACTTCCGGCTTTTTCCACTACAGCTTCTCAAACATTGGGAGGGAGACTATGTATGTATAGAGCAGGCTCCCCTTTTCAGACCTACCTCCAAGATGTGGCGGATAGCAGAAGTGGCAGAGCCAGCAGAAAATTAATGGTGGGGTGGGGTCAGGGAGTCCAGCCTGCCCTTCCACTCCATGCAATCATAACCATGTGGAGAATGGAGGCACCTAAGCAGGTCACCTAGTCAAACCCCTACTCTAACCCCCTATACTAGGGATAGCAACTGGTGGTCAGGACTTTCAATTATGCCCAGATGTGATGGCCCTCAAAAAATGGGAGTTAAACAGCTTCCCCCTCCCCCAGGCTATCATGTATCTAATCTCAAACTAGCACAGCCTCCCATCTGAACCCACTCCACATTTTGCATGTCTGCTGCTTACCTTAAGAGAATCGTCATGGTGAGTTTTCCACATACATCCCATCCTGTGTCATAGGGTGGCCATGTGTCCTACTTTATAGAGGACAGTCTTCTATTTGAAGGGCTGCCAGAAGACAGCCCTTTATTTAAAGGTGTTCTCTGTTTGAAGGGCTGTCCAGTCCAAGTCCGGTTTAAAGATAAAGAACCCTAAGAAAGAAGAGCAAGAACCTTGAAGTTGCCCATCAACAGTTAGCACCTGGAAATAGAATGGTCACAATCTTCTCCACTAGGGTGTGAGTTATGGAATCTCTGTTTAAATTATAGTAATTATTTCTAATTTGCATGTATACATGTATGCTTAAATATGCAAATTTGATGTGAATGTATCCTCTTTTGTCCCCCCCCCTTTTTTTGGTGATGCATTTCCTCTTTTTGACAATGTGAAAGTAGCCACCCTAACAATGTACCATGCAAGTCAGGCTATCCCACCCTGAATCTCCCTAATGTCCCCACCAATGAATGCCATTGTGGTGGAATTCAGAATCACAATGGCAAATTTCACTCAATGACAGTGATGGAGAGTGGGGAATTCTGCAAGGGATGCCAGCCACTATGGCGAGACTAACGTCTAGACCATTTCTCTTTACTTCCTTTTATACCACCCTTCTTCCAAAGAGCTCATGGTGGCTTACATGCTTCTTTTCTCAGCCCCCACCCCACCTCTGTCCTCACAATGGCCCTGTAAAGTAAGTTAGACTGGAAAATAGTGACTGGGCCAAGCTCACTTTATGAGCTCCATGGCTGAGCAGGGGTTTGAACCCAGGTCTGCCCAGTCCTAGCCACAACATTGCACTGCAAACCTAGGAACCAAGCAAAGGCTTTTTAACTCCCACTGCCATATATATATACACACACACACACACACACACACACACACACGTGTGTGTGTGTGTGTGTGTGTGTGTGTGTGTGTGTGTGTGTGTTGAGCAGCCACAGAAGCCTCAATGTGCCATTCCTTTGATAAACATCTGTTGCTTCAAGACAAAGGGGTGAGCTGCATCATAAGGAGAAGCCTCTGCCAGAGCCTCTGTTGCTATTCACATGGAGGAGGACAGGATTAAAGTGTTTGCTTCATGACTTCCATGAGAGTCAGACCCTCAATCATTCTTTATCCGTACAATATGGCCTTTAATGACACAGAGCTACTGCTGAATTTATCCAGTAGAAAGGAGTTCTGTTACTGGAGCTGGCTAGGATGTTGAACCTTCATATAATAACAGGAGGCATGACTTGTCTCTTTCCCTCAAGGAAGTAATAATATCGGATCCTTCTATTTGTTTGAAGCTTGCTGCAGAAGAAGCAGGGACTATTGGGAAATAAGAGGAGCAAAGCAGAGACCCACCTGCAAAAGTGTGACTAACCAAATGGCTAGGAATAAGAATGTTTCATGTGGTGAAATGAAGGATGTACCGGTACACCCAAAATTATGACACACTTTCTATTTTGACTGAATTTGACATTTCAGTGCATATAGGTAGGAAGTAAAGGAACCACATCCGGAAGTGAAGGAAGCATATAGATCCATATGAAATATTATTTTTGGATCTCTCTGTTTCCTTAAATGGCACAGAGTTTATACTGGCTCATATTTTATTTGAGAAAAGGAAACTTTGACATGAAGCACTAAAGATGAAAAAAAGAAGAAGAAAAGCATTTGCATGAAAACTGCCATGTTTCATCCTCACTCACTGCCATCTCTTTCTCGCTGATATGCTTGATCTGGAAAGTAAAAAGGTCGCATTATCCTTTAACAGCATAGCAGAAACTACTAGCAGATCCTCAGGCATGGAGTAACACATTTCCACCTCAACTGCATTATTACTGATTTTGCAGTCTCACAGAAAAAGCCCTCAAGAGTTGGCCTTTGCAAATTGGAAGGGAAAGAAAACAAGAAAGGACTCTCTCTCTCACACACACACACACACACACACACATACACAAACACACACCACGGAATATCCAGGAAGAATAATTAGGGGCTGTGAGAATGCAAAGTGTATGTATGGAGGATTTCCTCCTCCCACTACTGCCACCACCTATGGGGGAACTGCTACTTCACTGGGTAATCCCACCTATGGGGTTTCTTATTTTTTAGCAAAGGCTTATATTTCTGGGCCTAAGGAACTCTCTGCCACTATAACTCAGAGTTCCACAAGCTGACCCTTTCCCCTTGCCACCAGTTCTGTTAGAGTACGTACTTTAACTCCTCCTAGTAGCTGGTATAAGAGGCTTCGGTGTGGGATGGGCACCAACACTAGAGACAAGTTGAACAATTAAACAAGTAATTTTTAAAGGGATATTTTGTACATAAGGGATTATTAATATTTACTTTGGGGGTTTCAAAAGACTGCTTAGTGACAATTCTCTAGTACTCAAGAGACACTGTTGCTGTTACAAACCTCTTATTGACTTCTTTTACTTCAGGCCAAATTCCCTAATCCCCCACCCCAGTCAAGTACACTCACTACCAGGTCCAGCTCTTGGGTACAGTTTTCCTCTGATACCAAAGGCATCTCCTGGCTGATCAGACAATATATCTGGGTTTTTACTACCTGCTCGTATAGCCTTCTTCTGACAAGATCTTAGGGCAGCCTCTTGGCATATCACAGCCTCCTGCTCCCTACTCCTGATCTTCACCAGCCACATATGGTTATCCTGCAGAGAAGGAATAGCTTAATATTCAGGCTTTAGCTGTTCACGTTCTCTTCAGCTTTCCCCATGTCCTTATAAAACACCACACAATAACTAGCAGACCTTCTCCCTCCCTGACTACCACAGACTGACTGGGTTCACACAACATGACAACCCAGACCGATTTCCGAAGGGTGATTTGTGTGTGTTGGGGCTGTTGTTGAAAGTGGACAACCAACCCCATTGTGGGTACAGGGAATTGGCTAGCAAGTCCCATGGCGGCAGCAGCAAAAAAAACCCTTGCTGCTCTTGTCATGGGGCTACCGGGTGAATGCCAGTGCCAGCCACCCCACAATGCTCAAGCAGCACTTGGGGGCAGCTGGCACTGGCTTCCCCCCCTCCCCACTGCCATGAGCCATGACTTCCCCCCCCTTAAACCTTTTTTTATAACACTGTGAAAGCCAGCTGTCTAGCCAGCTTTCGTGATTTCCATTTGGACAGCTATCAGCAGTCCCTTCAAAGTGCCCCAGCAGCATGTTGCAGGGGCTGCCTGTGGTTGCTCAGGCTTTTTTTTTTTTTTTTAATTGCAGAAAACATGTTGTTTTTATTTTTATGTTTTTATGTTTGTATGTTTTTGTTTTTATTTTTTTTAAATAGCCACATTTGAGCAATTAGGAACATTTGAAGCCCCGGCTGGGGCAATGTCCCAGGGGGATTGCAATCTCTGGGGTGGGGGGGAGTTAAGGGGACAAAAAAGCCGCGGAGAGCTGAAAATGGCTAATGATCATAGCAGGGAGGGGAAGACAAGTTGTTCCTTCCACAGGGTCCCCTGGGATACCCGTGGGAGGATTGAGGGAGAAGGAAGGGGAAGGAGGGAGGGGGTGAACAACCAAAGGTGAGCCTAATCATCTGTCGGGTACATCGTAGGTTGTTCACAGAACAACCAACCCACCGTGGCTTGTTGCCAGGGTGGGTTGTCATGACATGTGAACTCACCTATTATCTCCCCCCCCTTCAGAATGTGACTCATCAATTACTACACAGTCCTTTGACAAAAACAAAGCAAGGCTTCAGGCCTACTCAGTTACATTGTAGCCTCACAGAGACCACTCAAAGCACACATTACAGAACCACAATAGTTTTATAAAGGCATTTCACACACACACACTTCTTGGAATATCCATGAAGTCTAGATTAAATAGGGGCCAAGAATGCAAAGCATATGTATGCCTGAAAATGCAAGACAGCTTCCGTTTACTCAAACTTGGCGAGATGTCTGTGTGAGATATAGAGGCCTAATGATTAAATACAGTGCTAAACCCAGACAATTTGCAGATTATTCAAAGCAACTTGGATGTGTGAACTGTATTCCAGTCCTGCCCCCTGTTGCAAATGCAAATATATCCAGCTATCATATTCACTTTTGAGTGTACAGAAAAAGATCAAAATCATACATGGTTTGGGAATATTAATGAGTCTCATAACAGAAGCAAGTGTTTTGCATTTCAATGATATGCAGGAGAGGGGGGTGGGACTTAAAGGAAATCTATTTCAGTTATACAGTGTTTGTTACAAAGAAGCACATTCATACCTTGTAGCATTTTAATGATGCAATACTGCCCTGACAATTGTTGTTGTTGTCATCCTTCTCCTTCTCCTCCCGCTCCTCATATTAAGGTTACTAGCTTTCAACAAACCAGCAGGCCCTACATCTGTACCACAGTGTTGCTTCCCACTAAGTACCCATTTCCTCCTGCTGGCACCATCCTGATACATAATGAGTGTGACTAGTGCTTCCAGGATAGAAGCTTCCTGAGGGCCCAATTTCACATTACATGTACATGGAAGATCTGTGACAGAATCTCCTGACCTTTTAAAACTGAAATGCAGCCACGGGAAGCAGCAAATTTGCTTGCAGCAGTGGGTGTGGTTAACCTTTCCTGCCTGCATCCTTTCCTGATCAAAATTGTCCCCCACCCAGGCTGCTGTTATCCTAAGAAGGGGTGGAGGAGATACCCTGAGTTGGCAAGGCAGACAACTCAAAGTAGCCAAAATTTGACCAAATGTACCACACAGTCCATCTGCAGGCCTATAATTTGCTATAATTGTATCTGCAGAGTGCTGCCCAGGACAGCTGTCCAAGGTAGTGAATTATATTCCAGCTTCTGCAAAACTCAGTCATTTATAGGCCTCTGTGATATCTTTGCAAAGTACTTAGTGGATAAAAAAAATTCCTTAGATCCAGTCCAACAAGGATGTCACAGTTTGAGCAGAGTCCAAGCCTAAAGTGCAGAACGCTTTCACAGCACTCTTTTGCTTGGATCAGTTCCAGTCTGTTGTAACCTTTCCACTCTGGTTGGTCAAGGCTAGTTGAGAGACAGATCTGGGCCATTCTTGGCAGGGGTTTCAACAGATGTGGTAATCAAGGCTCTTCTCAACCCCCCATCTTTGTGCTTTATGAACATTCCAATTAATGACCAATCTCTGAACCCTCCATCTTTTTAGAGATGCTGTGTGTGTGGTTACTGTCCACTTTCTTGGATGATACACAGTCTTTCTCAACCAAGTTGAAACCACTTTAAGTCTGGGTTTGGGGTTCAAACCATCTAGGTAGCCTCGGAGGATTATCTTTGTTTGGACATCAACAGGACGAGGGGAGCATTTTCCTGTTGATTCTTCTTCTAAGTACTCAAAATAAGTTTGTAGCCAAGCATTCAAGGGATGGCACTGTGAGCCTTCATTTTTTCACCTCTGAAGAATGAGGCTAATGTGACCAGTCATTACAGTGTAGACAACGGAACAGACTGAAAGTGAATCCACCAAAGACAAAATTGTTATTGGTGGACCACACAGGGCCTGCTCTTGGGTACAGTTTTCCTCTGATACCACTTTTTAGACAAAAGAAATGTAAAGGCTATAGAAGATGAGAAGTGAGCAAACGAAAGGAACTAGAAAGATTAGTTGCAGAGAAGTTGGGAAAACCAGCTCAAAATAAAGTGCAGTTACATAAGAACATAAGAAGAGCCCTGCTAGATCAGACCAAGGCTCCATCTAGTCTAGCATTCTGTTCACACAGTGGTCAACCAGCTGCCCACGGGATCCCACAAGCAAGACATAAGTGCAATAGCATCTTCCTGCCCATGTTTCCCAGCAACTGGTGCATATAGGCATACTGCCTCTGATACTGGAGGTAGCATATAGCCAATCAAGACTAGTAGCAATTGATAACCTTCTCCTACATGAATTTGTCCAAGCCCCCTTTAAAGCCATCCAAGTTGGTAGCCATCACTGCATCTTGTAGAAGTTAATTCCATAGTTTAACTATGTGCTGTGTGAAGAAGTACTTCCTTTTATCTGTCCTGGATCTCCCACCAATCAGCTTCATGGGGTACCCCAGGTTCTAGTATTATGAGAGAGGGAGAAAAATGTATCCTATCCATTTTCTCCACACTGTGCATAATTTTGTACACCTCTATGATGTCTCCCCTTACACACCTTTTTTTATAAGCTAAACAATCCCAGCTGCTGTAACCTTTCTTCATAGGTTCTGCACTTTTTCCAACTCTACAATATCATCATCATCATCATCATCATCATCATCATCATCATCATTATTGTTCTATGGTTTAGTTGTGTGAAGCTTTTACAAGAAGTAAAAGTGGGGGAAGAAGTGGGGCAATGGGTTCAAACACTTAGTTTCTCTTTGCCGTGGATGACCAGGGTCCCATACTGGGCATAAAAAGTCTGAATTTAATAGAACTTACTTCTGAATAGGGTGTGTACATGTAATGGATAGTGCTGCTAGTAACATTAAGGAATAATTGGAAAAATAAGTAGATTGGAAATTGAAAAGATCAGAAGAAAAATTGGTGGTTGAGACATGATTCAACCATCTTTAAAAACTAACCAATTGTTTCAAAACAGAAAAGTATGAAAAATAAAGGATAATGAATATGGTCCTATTTATGTGTGTGGGGAGAATGCACACAATAAATCTGTCCAGAAAAAGAACAATTCTGCACTTGTAAAGGTCCTGTCCATGCAATCCCCATTTATAATTAACCCAAAATAAATAATGTAACTTGATTCTAAAATGTATTTTACTTTTGAAGTTTTAAATCTTACAAAAATCCTCCCAATATCATTGTGGCCTGAAGCAAAACAAAAAGAACGTCCTGAAAAAACTCAGCTTGTTGAAGTGGGTGCACTGCAAAATTATTAAAGTAAAGGGGAGATGAATCAACTGCATGTTGTTTATAAGTTTGGTCCAATTTACAACTCAACATTTCAAAGGTGGGTGGGTTCTCACAAGAATTCCCTTCACACCCCACGCTCCTGTGGGTGGGGAGAGTTTTGCGCGGGGGGGGGAGTGGAGAACTGAGGACTTGAATGAGGCTATTTCATGAGGTGATTTCACCCCCAATCAGGGCTCGGGCAAATTGTTTGCCCAATGGGGATGGGCATAAAGGGTGGGGCCCTGAGGCAGTATTTATGCACAGGAGACCCCACCCAGTGCCTCTTTCTTTGCAGCTCCCTCCCTCCACTCCCGATGAAGCAGTGTGAGCTCCTCTGGTCGCCTTTTATGGGGCCGAGTAGGAATTTTGGCTCATTGTCCTAATTGGCTCGGGGCAATGTGCGGGTTTCGCCTACTCCATACTGTGGAATCGGTGGTGGGTTTGTTGTTTTGGGTTACCTGCTATTTCGGTCACATTGGCCTTAGGTTAGGCGGTAAGTGCGGTGAATAGGCAGTGGGGGTTAGGGTTTCGGTGTGCATCCCATGGCACCTTTGAAGGTGATGGGCGAGAACCCGAACCTCAAAAATGTCGATGCCTTGTGGCTCAATTTGTGAGAGGTAGGGTCGCCTTTGGGGTCTACCCATCTCACCCTCCTCGGTTGTCCCGTGGCGCTGTGGGCGGTGACCCTGGATAAGATCCCCCAGCACCCCATGTGCGGAATTCGAGGGTGGCGAGTCACTGCGCCGCCCTCGGGTTTGGGATGCTTTCGCCCAGACATGCTCCACTGGCCTTTGGGCCGGCCTTAGTTAATCCCGCACTTCTCCCTTCGCAGACCTTTGAATTAATAAATGTGGCCCTGATTTTATACCATAACTGCTGTCTCGTCTCTTCATTTCCCCCCTTTACCCGCGCAAAATTTCAGGCAGTAGATGACAAATAAAATTGAAAGATTAATTTCTTCATAATAAACAGCTACATATCTCTGATCAGGTGCTGTTAACCATGTAGGAAACTGGCATTTATCATACTTGGGCAAAATGGAAGAAATCAAAGTAAAATGTGTTTAATTAACAGCTTAACTATGATTAATGAAGCCTATGTCTATCTGGTGAAAGAAAGAAAGAAACCCCCCAATTTTGGAAAGAAAAGTTTGTCCTACTTGATGGGCTCTTTAAAAGGCAAATAAATTAAATAACAATAGGCAGTAAGAAGCCATCTAAGCTGAAAATGTGTATGTTGCTTTGAGGAAAAAATGATTGATACATTATAGCTTGCTGATAACCTGTCAAGTAATAAAAGAAACAATGTCATTCAAGAGTGTAGGCAATTTTTCATTATATTATTTATGAAAAATATTTTTAAACTACCCTTCATCTTAACAGATACCAGAGAGGTATACAAGAGCCATGACAAGACTAAAACATGCCACAAATAGAATACAATGTAAAACAACATCATAATAAAAATAAATCAGAGGCATAAAGACAGCAAAACAGACTTGTTCATTTATTAACAAGTTAAAAGTACTGGTCCAAAGATTCAGATTCTTGAGGATGAGGACTATTTACAGTCCTTTATTTCAAGAACTGCCCATTAATTCCATCTCTGTTTCCAGTTCTTTAAACAGTTACTGATCCATAAGAGAACCTCTTCTCTTATCCCATGACTGCTATGTTTGCTCAGACATCTTTGGTGAGGGATTTTGTCAAAAGCCTTTTGAAAGTGCAAGTAAACAATGTCTACTGGATTACCCCTGACTATTGGCTTGTTGACACTCCAAGGACAACAACAACTCTAAAAGGTTAGTGAGACAGGACTTACTTTTATTTATTACTAGTTTTTTTTACCCGACGTTGCACAGGTCGTCATTTTCCTATAGGCACTATTTGTTCGAAATTCCTTAAGGTCGCTGACCGCTGTTTTGAATCGCTCCATCGGAAAGGTTCCCTGGGACTACATAATAGAATCCCAGCTCCCCCGGGACTACCTGCTCCCCCGGGACTGCACAATGAAATCCCAGCTCCCCAGGACTACCTGCTCTCCTGGGACTACACAATGAAATCCCTGCTCCCCTTCCTGGGACTACACAATGAAATCCCTGCTTCCCCCCGTGGACTACACAATGAAATCCCTGTTCCCTTTCCCCTGGGACTGCACAATGAAATTCCTGTTCCCCGGGACTACACAGTGAAATTCCATCTCCCCTCGGACTACCAGCTCCCCCGGGACTGCACAATGAAATCCCAGCTCCCCCAGGACTACACAGTGAAATCCCATCTCCCCCAGGACTACCAGCTCCCCCAGGACTGAACAATGAAATCCCAACTCCCCCAGGACTGCACAATGAAATCCCTGTTCCCCCCCTGGGACTACACAACAATGAAATCCCAGCACACCCCCCCCCGGACTACACAGCAATGAAATCCTAGTCCCTCCCCCGGGACTACACAACAATGAAATCCCTGCTCCCCCTCCGGACTACACAATGAAATCCCTGCTCCCCCGGGACTGCACTGTGAAATCCCTGCTCCCCGCCCACGATTGCGCAATGAAATCCCTGCTCCCCTCCCCCGGGACTACACAATGAAATCCCAGCTCCCCCCCCCCCAGGACTACACAACCATGAAATCCCTGCTCCCCCTCCCCGGGACTACGCAACCATGAAATCCCAGCTCCCCACCCTCCCATTTTGGCCCCGGCTGCAGTTCATATGAACATTCCGTTTTGACGTAGGAGAGATTTGCATATCCGCTCCTGATTGGCCCCTGTGGCAGTTCATACGAACATTCTATATGTCGATGGAGTGATTTGCATAACCGCTCCTGAATGGCCCCTGTGAACAGTCCAAGTGACGCCATTGGCTATCATCTATTTTGGGCTGTACAGGCACAACGATGCCTTTTTCAGAGATTTAAACCTGCCAGTCTTTGTCCTTGGGTGATGGAGAGTATGCGTGCCAAGTTTGGGGCAGATCTGTCCAACCGTGCAGGAGTTTCTGCAACGCACACAAATGCCCGTACACACCCACAGACAAACTTTCACATTTATATAGTAGATTTATTTATTCAATCAATTTATATACAAGTTAAAATATATTTAAAAATCTCTAGCAAGTTTACAAAATCAAAAATTAAAATACATTATAATAAATACTATCTCTTTATCTCTGCATTCACGTTATCCTCCTTTAAAACACCTTTAACTTCTTTGTCATCAACGGCCCAAGCTTTCCCTGGTAGGTTTCTTGTTCAAATGTTTTTATAACATAACTGTGTTATTAGCCATGTGGTCCTTAAAATCTGTCTTTCAGTCTATTGTCTGCTTGCATTTCTCTTGTGGACATTTGTGTTCCCTTTTGTTCCCCTCATTTTCTCTAATAGCTTCCTTGATACTGCTCATTAACCATGCTGGTGACCTGCAGTTGGACTTGGTGGAATGGTGGTAGCTTTCTTGACCTGTGGTATACATTGAAGCTACACTTCTGTTATTTTGGTTATTATGAGTAACCCCCAAGCATTCTGGAGAGATTTGATCCTCTTGACTTTCCCTTTCAACTTTTTATTTTCCAATCCCCTCATTTTCGAAAAGTTTGAAGCCAAATAAGACTGTGCTGGACTTGCTTGGCAATTTTCTACTTACATGTAAATTAAGTTTGATAGCAGCGTTATAGTCACTCAGTTAATTCAACTTATGTCTCACACTAGGTCTTGGGCACCACTTAGGATTAAGTCCACCTCACCTCTGGTGGGTTCTATGAGCAACTGTTTTAGGGCACAGTCATGGGCAGCAAGATCCTATGAGGTTGCACATAACCCTCTGAACTCGGGAAGATTTTGGACAGCCTACTGAGGGCGGGAGAAGTGCGGCAGATAGGATATCTGCTGCACTCCCCCCACCCTCGAAAACATCTAGATGGCCGATTTCAGCTGTCTAGATGTCTTTCCTCTCCTCACAAGGAGGGGCTGAGACACCACCTGGATTGCTCGGAATCTGGCAGTGCCTTGCTCCTCCCCTCCCTGCCCCTGGGAGCGCCCCCCATGGGGGAACTAAACACAGTCTTCCGTGTTCAGGTCCTTGCTGTCGCAGAAAGAACCATGCTGGCTATGAGGTGTGGGGGGGTGTTCCACGGCGCTGCAACCTCAGAAGGAATTTCCAAGATTGCATCACCTTCTATGCCCAATCCTATGCCCCCCCCCAGACAAGGTCAGAGGGACATAGGATTACGCCTTAGAGTATAAAGAAATTTTACCTCTTGTTGTGACTGGAACACACCTTTATCCAGTCTACGTGAGAGTAATTGAAGCCACAAATTACTACAACACTTTCTCCTTTGGATCATGCCTCCTTTGGATTCTCTATCTAAAGATCACCCTGAGCACTTTGGTCAGGGGAGTGATAGCATGTCCCCAGCACAATGATTCTGTGGAGGAGTTTGTCCCTTTTTGAGGTTTCTAGTTTGTTTTTTTTATCACTATGCCCTATTTGACACTGCCCAAGTATGTCCTTCTCTGTTCTTCCTATGGAGTTTGTGTATCCAGAGATGACCATATTCCACTGGTTCTCTCCTTTCAACCAAACTTCTGTTATGCTAACTATAACTATGTTCTCCTTTAAAATCAGGCACTCCAACTTCCCCATCTTGGGTCAGAGGCTTCTAGCATTAGCATAGAAATGCACATAGACTGGGTTCGCACCATCATGGAGGGAAAATAAGTCACAGTGGCTTATTTTCCCTCCCAGTGGGTGCCAGTTACGAGCCACCTAATTAGCATAATTACCCTCACTGGGTGCCGGTTGTCATGATGTCTGAACCTGGTGAGTGGGGTTGGCTGGGGTGGTTTACAAACCATTTATTTTCCGCTAGATGGGCTTTTTCACCCATCTAGCTGAAGCATCTGGGAGGGAGAGGGAAGGAAGCTGAAGTGGCTCCAGGATACCTCATATCCTGGCCTCTCCAGCCTCCTCCCCTCCCCACCCCCCAAAATGCCCCCTTTTACCCCTCTCCAAGGTTGCTTTCCCAAACCCGGAGAGCAGCTGGCGTGAGGGGGCAGAGCTTCAGTTCCCACTTCTGAGGTCAGAGTGCTATCTCCAACTTCAGAGCTGGGAATCCAAACAATCCTATGGCCCTCCCAGATGATGTCTAGAGGCCATAGGATTGTTCTTTCCATATTAGTAACTGAAATAATTGCATATTTTATTTATTTTACGTGTATTTTATTTTATTTTATTTTTTAATTTTTATTTTAAAATTTTTCAAACAATATATAAAACAACTAAATAACAAACATACAACTTATATAGTGCTCCCATCACCACGGGACCATATAATACATTCTATCTCTATAATCTATAGTTATTCATTATTCCAAAAATACAACATATCTTGACACGGCATACTCCCTTTCCCCTTATTTAACACAAAATCCAAAAATAAACCCCAAATATTCTTAAAATTGTTTTTCTTTAATTGTCCCCTTTTACATTTGATATTACAAATTAACATATCATTTAAAGCCATATCCCACACTTCTTTATACCAGTCAGTGATAGAGAAAACTTGCTGAACTTCCCATTTTCTTGCTATCATTAATCTACCCGCCGTTAACAAATTTACAATTAATTCTTTAACATTTTGAGGACCAGCCACCTTTTCATTTATTGATAACAATGCTAATTTAGGACAAACTTCTAAATCAACACCAACAATTTCTGATATTTCTTCAAAACTCATTTTCCAAAAATCCATTACATTTTTACAACTCCACCACATATGTGCATACACACCCAGCTCCTGACAGCCTTCCAACACATTGGAGAACATTTATTATCTATTCTGTTTATTCTCACCGGAATCAGGTACCATCTCCAAATTAACTTATAGAAATTCTCTTTTATACTTATTGACATATTTTTCAATATTTTTAAAATATTTTTATTTTAAGTGTATTTTAATCTGTTTTGTTTCATTGTATGTTGTACATCGGCCAGAGTGGCCAGGTACTGGTTAGATGGGTGATTTAAAAATACAATAAATAAATAAATATTCTTTCCTTGCTTGCTCTTGCCTCCATTTCCTTCCCCTTCTTCTGTGGTATATTATTGGTATATCACTGTTACTTTGTTCAGTGCCATTTGCATCATTACATCTAATGATGATGGTGCTGTTAAAATAATAAGGATTACGTTAAACATAGCCATTTAATTCCCTGGGACATTGTGCAATCAAATAAAGTAAAATGCAATTTCACAATTTCCTGCTATTTTCCATTATCATAGTCATAGTCAAGATATTTGGCAGATTAAAAATGTATTAGCAGAACTTTAACCAATTTGATTAGAAAGAGCAAATTAGGTCACTATTGCTAGAAAGGAAAATGCATAATTTTCTGTTGGAAGATCAATTTTACATCCAAGCTAACAGATTTGAGTGTGAGAAATTTATCATTTCATGAGTGAATAGTGGGTGTTTGGTAACATTTTATCTGACATTTCATTTCATGTGCCTATTCCAGGAAATCATCATTCCAGAATGACGGTTAACCTGTGAGAAAAGAAAGCATGAAACATTTGTCATGAGATGAGGCAAAATACAACTTACGTAGAATTTGGATATCTTTTGGGTAACAACCATTAGACCCATATGTCTGTGGAGGTAGAGAAACTAAAATAAGCCACACTGCGCCATTGAGAACTAGATCTGACATGTGCATTCAAATAATTGTATTGGTTGAATCAACAATATTTAAAGCAGAATGTACAATTATGCACTACATTAAACCAAGATAATGAAATCTATATAGCAAACTCAGGTTAGATAGACATGTCTAATTTTAACCTAAATATGTTGCACATGCAATCATTTCCATTAGCAGAGACATGACAAAGATCTTCCTGCTGTATATGGAATAGCAGCTAACTTAAACAGCTGGAATACTAAAAGCTAGGAAACGGAGATCTTAATTGGCTAACTATTATAGGCTATGAAATGTATTCTAGCTTGAACATCAGCACAAAGTTAAATGTGAGAAAGCTTACATAACACTTAAGTATTATGGCAGCTTTTAAAGAACTGTTATATAGCTATTTGCGCGTGTAAAGGCAAGATAAAGAAGAGGCAGACACAGGGTATATGGTTTCAAATCAGGGCCACATTTATTGAATTGAAGATCTGTGAAGGGTGAAGTGCGGTTCTAACCTAGCCCGGCCCTTGGCCGGGAAAAAAGACCAATATTTGGCGAATGCATCTTAACTGAACCGGAGGCGGGATGGCCTGCCACCGCCCAGTTGCCCTCCATGTGGAGCTGGAGGGCCTTACCATCGTCACCTTACTTTGGCGCCTCCAGGCTCCCAAAGTAGGTGAGAAAGGTAAAACCCCAAAGCCGTTTCAATCTCCCTTGTGCCAAGCCTCATGGCATTGGCGAGGGCAGCCTTGGGTAAACATCAGTCACCTTGAAAGGTGCCACTGGATGATCACTATAACCCTAATTGTTCCTGCCTAAACCCGCACTTCCCGCCACAGGGAGAGACAAGCTATCGCTTAGTCGAATCCCCCCCCACCTGCACGATAAAAGAGCGAGCAGGGCCCTTCGCAGATCTCCAATAAACATATCATTGCCAATATCGGATAGGTGGACCCCATCTGGCCGATACAGCTCCCTGTACAATCACATCTCAACTCGCACACGCGCACACACACACACAAAGGAACGATACCACAAGGAGATCAGGGATGACGATGTGATGAGGGTCAGCTGGAAAACAGGAGCAAAGAGACTGAAGGCGGGAAACCCAGGAGCTTAAATAAGCTCTTACCTGGGTCCCCGCCCTTTTGAGCCATTGGCTCATTTCTCGTGACCCACCTGACCAGGTACCTGCCTCCTCTCTCCTCTCCCACGCGCAAGCCTTCTCCGTGCTCCCACGTAGGGGCCATTGGAAGTTCTTTCTGGGAAAGCTAACAAAAAAGAGTGGAAGAAGAATATAATCTTGGTACTTTCATTTCTTTGACCAGTATTAGGATAATTAAATTTCAAACACTATTCCCTTTTAGTAATTTGTCTAGATGCAAGCATTGTGCTTGCATCCCTTTGGGCATTTGTCTCCCACCATTGCCAAGTAGGAATTTTTGTTTGCTCCAGAATTCCAGTAGAATGTGGTTATGGACTGGTATTAAACATTTTCTGGAATACATTTTCTTATTTAAGTGAAATCTAACAGTTCAGTCTTATGCATGATTACTCAAAAGTATGTCCTATTGAGCTCAATGGGACTTACTCCCAGGTCACTGTGCATAGTCTTACCCATTATTTTTTAATTATTTTTTAATGTGAATTTCACCAAAACAAAGCAAAAACCATATTAAAAAGAAAAAAACATAATTTTCTTACAGAAATTAAAATGAATTACTTACAGTAAATATGTATAAAATGTATATCAATAAGTATCAATAAGCATGTAGTGATATGTCTCTCAGTAAAAACAGTTATCCATAAGCTTCAGAAAAAGCGGACCAAATATCCATATATTTATCCATCCGCACATATACTAAATACCAGCCATTCAAATACTGAAAGCGTTGTTAGGTCCTCAATCCATTGTGTTACAGGAGGTGAGCATTTATATTTCCAGTAATATCAGTCTTTTAGCTGTCAACAGGACATGGAAAATCCACTTGCATTGTCCTTGTGATAAATTCCATACAGCAGGTAAATAATTTAAAAGAACGTGTTCATCAGTACATATTAAAGAGCATTCTAATACTAAGTTTATCGTACTATGACCCAAAAAGAAGCAACCACTGGGCATTGTCAAAACATATGGGTCAATGAAGCATTCGCAGTATTACACTTCCAATAGTTAGCTGACAGCTGACTTAGACAAACCCTTATTAAAAAGACATTGTGGTGGCATCCAATAAACATGAAACAAAAGTTTTTGCTGAATAAGACGTAACCTAAGATCCATAGACCCTTCTGGTGCAGATGCAAAAACAATGTTCCATTGATTAGGCAAAATACTATAGGACCATCTAATTCCCTATTCCATTTGTCTTTAAGACTCTGTGTATCAAACTTATTAACTGTCAATAAGTATTTATATATATATATATATGAATCATAGGTCAATTTAACTGCTCAGCCTCAATCAATGCATCCAATAGCAGAGGGGACTCTGAAGCTGTAAAAGTGGCAGGACCAAACCTAGATTCTAACAAATGTTGCAACTGCAAGTATTGCCAATCAGCTGAAGCAGGCAAGTTATATTTGGCACACAAAGCCGAAAATGACAAAAACTCATCATCCTCACCCACTAATTGATTCAAAGTAAAAATCAGCCTGTCTGTCCAAAGTCTGCCACAGGAACATTTTCTTACCAATTTTTAAATCCAGATTACCCCATGAAGTCAGTTTAGCATGAGAAAATGGGTCAAACTCATTGTAGGAGGCCCTATCTGTTTTACTGTACTGCGAACCTAGTGTCTCATCCATTTGAAGAGAGGATCCAGACATAAGGATTCAAAAACTGACCAAGGTGGGTAATCTAATCTAAGCGGAAAAGACCAAAATTTTGAACTAGTCAACAAATAAGCCCTATAATATCAGGCAAGATCTGGAAAGCCAAACCAACCTTCTTTAGCTGAAAGTTGCATCCTTTTCAAAGAAACTCATGGAAGCAAGGAACCCCAGAAAAATTTACAAAAGAAAGCGTTAAGTTTTTTAAAATAGTTTCCAGGTATAAATAGAGGAATCCCACGTAAAACATATACAATCCTGGGTATATTATTCATCTTAAGTGTATTAACATTGCTCCACAAAATCAACTTAAGAGATGCCCATCTGTTTCTATCCCATGAGATCTCATTAATCAACTTACTCAAATTTAGCTTGATCATTTGGGATATATCTCTAGAGATAAGTATTCCCAAGCAGGCAATAAAATCTGGGCACCATCGAAATTGCCACTGAGCTAATACACTCTGAGATATATTATCTCCAATTGGCATCAGTTCAGACTTCTACCAATTAATTAAATAGCCAGACAAATTTGGTAGCAAAAGTATTAATCACCTGCATCAAAGCTAGAATTGATTACTGGAGTTTTGAAATTAACAATAAAAGATCATCAGCATAAAGAATAATTTTGAATTCTAATGATCATATACAAATCCATGAATACTGCTATTCTCTCTAATAGCACACCACACTTACTCATTATAGGGTCATGTGTAAAGTGATCCTTTTCAGATAGTCATATAATCACCAGGGGCAGGAAGCAGGGAGATTACAATGTAATATTTTCATTTATTCATTTCCCCAAACTGATATAATAGACTGTTTTGAAGATGCCTCCTTCTTTGTATTACACAAAACATGAATATACTAATCAGATATTAAACTGAGAGCCAGTGTGGTGTAGTGGTTAGAGTGTTGGACTGGGACTTGGGAGATCCAGGTTTTACTCCCCACTCGACCATGAAGTCACTGACTCTCAGCCTAACCTACCTCACAGGGTTGTTGTGACTGTAGGGATGTAACCGCTCGCCTCGAGCGGGCGTAGCAGGCCAAAATCGGGCCCGCTCATGCCCGTAATAGGCGAGCGGGCCTTACCGGGTCCCGGTGCCCGCTCACCTCTCCACGGCAAGCTGACCACGCCGCCCGCACCGGTCCCATCGCGCCACTTCCGGCTGGCCAGAAGTGACGCGCCAGGACCCTGCGCCGGCGCGCCGGGACCCCAATTCTATGTATTTTCCATAGAAACCAGGGCAACAGGGCTGTTAAGAAAATGCATAGAATTAGGGTCCCGGCACGCTGGCGCAGCGTGGCCGGCTTGAGCGGCGCAGATAATTGCTCCACGCTGCTGAGGATTGAGCGGCGGGGGGGCGGCGTGGAGAGGCGAGGCGGAGTGGGGTGCCCCCCCATGTTTGTGGACATCCCTAGTTGTGAGGATAAAATAGAGAGGAGGAGAAGGATTATGTAAGCCGCCTTGGGTTCCTTGCAAGAGGAAAAAAGGTGGGATATAAATCTAATAAATAAATAAATAATTCATAATGACTTTGCACATAAATAAGTGCTCCCTCTTTGCCATGAGTGAGCTCTTGTGTTTCTCTGGTCTGTGTTTGAGTGGCCACAAATACATCAGTGATGGCTGATCCTTCTTTGTAAGCAGTGTGTGTGTGTGTGTGTGTGTGTACTGAAGTTATGTTTTAAATGCAAGCTTCAGTGATCAGAATGAGTGAGCCAGCCTGCACAAGAGCAAGAATATATTTTTTCAACTAAGTCTAGGAAGAGAATTATTTATTTGTGGATTTGAAAGGCAAATATGTGTGGCTGCTCTGCAACTGTTGTGATTCTTAAGCGCGGGGTTGAGACCTTTTTAGACAAACCACAGTGCTTTTCTCAAGAACTATCCACTTGATTGATTCTCAGCTTCAAAAATGGAAGTCAACAAACTCAAATCTATATTGGTGACACAACATGCATTGTTCACCGAACCTGTGCTTCATTGCAAGGTGCAACAATTGCCTCTTTTGGAAATCCTAAGCTTACTTGCCAAGAGGAAGAAGCCTTTTGAAAATGGGTAACTCTTGAAAGATGCATTTCTGACTATTAGTCAGAGACTTTCTGAAGGTTGTTCCTCTATAGAAAGTTATTGAAGGTTGTTCCTATAAAGGAGGCTATTGGATTCTTTCAAAGGTGGATTGAGTTTGTGGAATCACACTTTCAGAGTAAAACCCTTCTACATTTCCCTTCAATGAAGCAAGTTGTTGGTGAGAATAATTTCAACAACACGCTATTTGTGGCCACCTTGAAACACACGGGGAGCAATTCCATGTCCGATTTCAACAGTTCACTGAAACTGAACCAGTGGTGTCATTTGTTGTGAAGCCATTCAACACAGTTGACATCACAGAAACTGCAGCATCCATTGGGAAAATAGGTCAGGCTGGAGTAGAACAAATAGAGCTGGAGACTGTGGACTTTCAGAATGACTTTGTTTTAAAAGCAAATGTAGATGAGAATTTTTGGGATGTGGTTGAACCACAAAAGTTTCCTTTGCTAAGAGACTGCTGCAAAGATAACTTTTTTTTTTTTTTGGATCAACATACCTATATGAGTCGCTCTTCTCATCAGTGAAACTCATCAAATCAAAATACAGAACACAGATGACTGATGATCAGGTAAAACTGTATGACTGTTTGCAGTTGTCAAGCTCTTCATACACTCCCAATTATGAGAAAATTATTGCAGATGACATGCAGTTTCAAATGTCTCACAAGCCCGGAGATGTTTTTTTATGCATTTTATATTTTACCTGAATTCATATTTATACCTGAATTTAACATTTTTGAATAAAGTCTTACAAACGTTAACCACTTGAGTCTCCTGTGCTACACTGCCAACCACACCCCCACAGCCACACCCACAAAGCAGCCCATCACACTGCTTTTTGTTTCACTATTTGTTTCAAAATTCAAAATGTGACCATGAGCCCACAATGGACTTCCCCCAGCCCAGCCTTCTGGGGTTGGGGAGAAGTTTGCACGTGGGGGAGGGATGTGGAATCCAAGACACACCTGGCCATGTGCCAGCTGAGCCAATGGGCTGCAGCAGGGCGGGGAGATGGGGGCCTCTCTTAAGGCCCTGTCTTCCCACCCGCGGCCACTTTCGTTGTTTTGGCTCCCTCCCATCCCACCCTGTTAGCAGTGTGGGCTCCTCCGGTCACCCGTTTGGGAGCTGAGTAAGAATTTTGGTCCATTGTCTCAATTGGCCAGGGCAATGGGTGTATTTCACCTACTCTACACTGTGAGTCAGGGTGGAGGACAAAGATTTTTGAGGAATTTTTGATTCGCTCAATTGGATCGTAGCTAAATTGGTCGCATTTTGCGGAAAGTGTGGAATTAGGCAGTGGGGCTTAGGGTTATGGTGATCATCCAGTGGGACCTTTCAAGGTGACTGGCGGTTACCCGAGGCTTCCCTTGCTAATGTCTTGAGGCTTGGCAGGAGGGAGATTGAGCCGCCTTTGGGGTACTACCTTCCTCATCTGCATTGGCTGTCTCGTGGCGCCAATGGGAGGCGACACTGGTAAGGCCCTCCAGCTCCACATGGAGTGCAACTGGATGGTGGCGGGCCATCCCGCCTCTGATTTGGGTAGGATGGCTTTGCTCAAATCTTGGTTTTCCCAGCCAGTGGCCGGGACTAGATTAGTACCGCACTTCGCCCTTCTCAGATCTTCAATTCAATAAATGTGGCCCTGATTTTAAACCATATACAGTAATACCTTGGATTGCAAGTAACTTGGTTTGAGAGCGTTTTGCAAGACAAGCAAATTTTTAAATATTTAATTTTTTTAAAAACTTGATATACAAGCGACGTCTTGCAATACAAGTACTGTAGTACGGCTTAAATTAAAAATCTCTGTACAATTTTTTTGGGGGGATTTCATTTTGATATAAGAGTGTTTTGGATTACAAGCACGTTTCCGGAACGAATTATGCTCTCAATCCAAGGCATGACTGTATACTTGTGTCTGACTCTTCATTTTCTCACCAATACACACGCAAAAGGCTGCCTACCCCTGCTTTACAGTCATGCTGATACTTTTTCAGTGACTGGAGGCCACGGGGCATCCCCCCCCCCCGCATATAATATAACTACTGTGTAGGAAAACCACATATACACCATCATGTGTGGTGAGTACATGAATATGACATCATGATTTAACAGAGCAAAATGACTTTAAAATCCACAACCAATCATGGCTTCTTACTGCACATATATATGAAATGAAATATCGATGTGTGTACTTGTATAACTGTGTATGAAGCAGCCCTGACTTTGGGCTAAATGGAAGGGCAAAGTTTGAATTAGGGTGTGGATTTCTATTTAAACATGCAGCTTTGGCTAGTCTTTTAAATATAGTGTGGGAGTTAAGTATGAATAATCTCATGTTAACATCAGAGTGTTTTTAAAACCATCTAACTTTAGCTGTATCAAACCCAAAGCATGGTTATAACAAGGATTATGTGCATATTATATTTTATGTCTTCAATATATTGTGCTAGTTTTTATAGTAAGTGGCAGCTCAATAAGAAACAATAAAATCAGTCTGAGACATTTTTGTGAACTCTTAAAGAATAAACAGGCAAAGAAGGCTGAGTTATACGGAGTTGTGCCTATTTTAAATTCATCTTACTAGCCAAATGCTACATCTGAGCCTATGACAAGAAAATCAGGTACAAAAGAAACAATAGTAACTGTTTTATCTTGACCAGCATCGTAAGACCTTCTCCAAAACATTAGAAAAAACAACCATTTAAACTATTGGACAAATAATGCTCTATATTTAATGCAGTAAAGTGTTGTACAGTAATACCTTGGATTGCAAGTAACTTGGTCTGAGAGCGTTTTGCAAGACAAGCAAAAACTTTTAAAATTTTTTGACTTGATAAACGAGCAAGGTCTTGCAAGACAACTGTAGGGATGCAACCGTTCGCCTTGAGCGGGCGTAGCGGGCTGAAATCGGCCCCGCTCACACCCGCCAGAGACTCGCTTTGATATAAGAGTGTTTTGGATTACAAGCACGATTCCGGAACGGATTATGCTTGCAATCCAAGGTATTACTGTATATCCTAGCTTGAGCAAATGCAAACAATGTCTCTTGAGTTTAATAATCATGTTGACAGTATAAATCAATTTTTAAAAACATGATTTTCTGTTTGCCTGCAAGCTTAAAGAAATCATGAGATTTTATAAAGCAAGAAATTAAGGTAGTACTAAAAGTAATTTTCAAGTAAGTAGATATTGGGCTAAATACGATAAGCAAATGGACTTCCACAATGGGAGTTCTCCTTCCTCTCCTCTGCCATCTCCCACACATCCTCCAAATCTGCTCCAGAGTGTTCCCGAACCCTTCTGGAGCAGATCTGAGGCACACAGGGAGGCTGCAGAGGGGAGGGTTGATCAGCCAGTGGTGTTGGTTCTGGTGGAAGATCACCATTGGATACAACCCAGTGTCAACTCCTGCCATATTGGCTAAGCTCATCATCCACATTTTCATCAAATGAAGTACTTTGTTTAAACTAGTATGTGTTTGCTTCAGTGTTAAAAGGATGGGAGGATGCCTTTTATATATGATATGATATGCACTCTTCAAGTAAAGAGTTGTCACACAGAGGAGGGCCAGGATCCCTTCTTGATCATCCCAGTTTGCAGGACACGGAATAATGGGCTCAAGTTAGAGGAACCCAGATTCCACCTAAACATCAGGAAAAATTTCCTGTCAGAGCAGTAAGACAATGGAACCAACTACCTAGGGAGGTAGGTGGGCAATCCCACTCTGGAGGCATTCAAGGTGCGGCTGGACAGCCATCTGTCCTGGATGCTTTGACCTGGATTCCTGCATTGAGCAGGGATCATTTTCTCTATCTTGGCAGCTATCTTTTTGTTACAGCTAACATCAACAGTGAAATCCAGCATCGTCTGAGCTCCGCAAGTGCCGCGTTTTCTCGAATGAAACATAGAGTGTTCGAGGATCGGGATATTTGTAAGAAGACCAAAACACTGGTTTATGAAGCCATTGTATTACCAACTTTATTGTATGCCTGCGAAACATGGACTATCTATAAACGTCACCTCCAACTCCTGCAAAGATTTCATCAACGTTGCCTCCGGAAAATCCTGGAAATTACTTGGGAAGATAGGCGAACAAATGTCAATGTACTGGAAGAAGCAAAGACTACTAGCATTGAAAAAATGATCCTTCAACGCCAACTTCAGTGGACCAGTCATGTTGTTTGAATGTCTGACTGCCGTCTCCCAAAGCAGTTACTTTATTCCCAACTCAAGGATGGAAAGCGGAATATCGGTAGTCAATATAAGAGGTTTAAAGATGTTCTTAAGGCTAATCTAAAAAAATGCAATATAAACATCAAAAACTGGGAAGCTCCGGCCCATGAACGCTCTAACTGGAGGTTGGCCTTTCACAAAGGTTCTATGGACTTTGAAGAAGCTCGAGTGCAAGGTGAAAGGGAGAAACGTGCTAAGCGAAAAGCACGTCAAATGAATCCTTTACAAGACCATCTTCCATCTGGTAACCTGTGTCCTCACTGTGGGAAGCTGTGTGGATCTAGAATTGGCCTCCACAGTCACTTACGGACCCATCGCTAGAGTCTACACAATTTTCTTTAGAATTTTCCTCCTTTTAAAATCTCCTTTTTGTAAAAAAAAAAAAATTATCCTGGAAGACAATCTTACTCGGTCACGAGTGATCGCCTGACTGACTGAGGCCCCTTCCAACTCTACTTTTCTATGATTCTATATCATTCTGTCCCATTTACATTGCAGTGGAATGAGATCCCATAAAGGCAAGATCAAAGCACCCAGTAGCTGCTGGCAACTCAAAAATTGGGCTTGGTTAACTAAGCTGCTGAGAAGAGGAAACAGATTCCTATTACGGTACTCCTTTGCATGCTGCTACAAGAAAGGGCAGGAGACCAAAGCACAAGAGTGATAACAGGATCCTTCCTTTCAGTGGCACATTCAGGGCTCCAAGACATCTCTAAATTTTTTGAATATTTTGCAGCCCTGTCCATATGCAATAAATCCCTGGCAATGCCAAAGTCTTCCTGCATGACTTGAATCAAGAGCTATATCCCATTGTGTTCACTGAATAATAGATTCTTGTTTCATGGTTAATACTGTCCATGTTTGTAAAATATTCAGATGTAACCTTAGTAAAATGAATCAATTACTCTAGTCAGAAGAATGTAATGTCTGGGATAGAAACAGCAATTTTGTTTTCATGTCAACTGCTGACGTCTCATCTGCAATCACATTACGTGGCAATGTGCTGCAACCTGTGATTAACCAAATTCTGATAAAAAATTAAGATGGGACCTTTAACAAAAATGACTAATTTAACTCATGCACATGGCAATTAGTCAGCACACAGAATGATATTCAAATATAGGCCAGATAGCAAAATTCTATGAAGAAAACCTGTCAGAATGCTTCACTTTAACAGGCAGCAGGACTGTATATTACTCATTAACATGTCTGAATGAAATTGCTATGGCCCAAACAAATATCTTTGCAATGGCAATACATCACAGCATAAATAAGAGTTGGTACAAGCTACTTCCATGACCCTTCCCAATGTTTGTTTTGGTTGGACAGGAAGATGCCAACACACTGCTCCTAATCCAAAAGTTACACCTGACCCTTTTTGCTGAGTAATATTACATTATACTACTCCTGAGGTTGGCAGACTTTTGCTTCCCTAAGGTCTCTTCTAGTTATCCTAAGTGACAAGACTCACTCCTCTTTTCCTTGATCTGTATTCCCTAACGCTGATTTAGAAATGCATGCAGATCACTCAGTATCTCATCAATTGTTGACTTGCAAGCCAATACATATGCTGCTCCACTGAAAAATACTCTTTGAAGTTAAATGAAAGCTCTGTGAAACGCGATCTCAGATGGCTGTTTTGCATACACATCTCCAGTTGTGGCAGTCATTGAGTTATGAACATTTCTGTGTGTATTCACCTAGAGCCCAGCCAGCAAAGAAGTGAGTGCTGTCAGAGGAACCATCCTTTTTTGTAATTTGCTTCAGCTGTTGTTGGGGGAAATCTCAAATGTTGATTTCATTGAACTAAGGAGGTTACAACCACACATTTTGGAAACCTCTTATAAAGTAGAAAAATATTGGAAAAAATAGTTATTTTAATACACTATTACAACTTTTAAACCACCCAGGTTCTCTGAGACATGTACAATACATTAAAAGCATAAAATACAAACAATAAGACAATGAATAAAAACAGCACATAATAAAATCAAGATAAAGTCAACAGCAAAGAGTAAAAACACTACACCACGTAAAACCAGCAGCTTCACAGTAATCTAAAATAGGGGTGGGCAACATGAGCCCCCAGTGCCAAAATGTGCGGTGGTGGAAAAAACCTTTAGGTAACAAACTGCTACGGAACACTGCAATGGCAAGATTTAGCTTGTTTTTGAGCTAAATTTGGCTATTGTAGGGTTCTATAGCAATTTGCCACTGAAAATCAGCAGCAACTCTGTGATTTTTTTTCCAGTGCCCCACAAAATTCTATAGGATGCCACCAGTGGGGGTGGGTCCAGCGGGGGCAAAAATACATCCCACGGACCTCCTGAATTTTCCCACCCGATCTAAAAGCCCTAAAAATGATTCTTAAAATGCCCGGGACAACAAATACAATCACAGGAGCTCTGTTCTACCAATCCTGTGTACAACCAACAGCAAGCAGTCTACCTTCTTACCTAGCAGTTAACTTTGGCTATGTGTGTAAACCCTTAGGAGGACAACTTTTCTCTTAGATTATGTGTTCTTCAATTTCATCTGCTTTTTGTTTGTTTTTTAACCAATTGTATTTTTTTTCACTAATTCATCATGATAGGCACACAAAAATATGTTTTTTTTAAAAAAAATGTAAATACTTTGCAGAGTTAATATCTTTACAGTTCAGCAGGCTCTCTTCTTTATAAATGAACTGGTGTGTTTTCTTTTGGACATGAACCTGAACACTGATGTTTTTCATTCTGCAAACCCTACATTGAAATTATGGTGATTTTGTCCCCGCTCGGCCATGAAACTCAGTCACTGGGTGACTTTGGGCCAGTCACTGCCTCTCAGCCTAACCTACCTCACAGGGTTGTTGTGAGGATAAAATGGAGAGGAGGAGGAGGAGGATTATGTAAGCCGCCTTGAGTTCCTTGTAGGAAAAAAGGCGGGGTATAAATGTAATAAATAAATAAATAAAGGGAGTGAGGTCTCATCTCCTTGCACTTTAGGAGAACCAACAATTGGTTCAGTGGACTCCCCTACTGCATTTTTATTTTGTTGTTGCTATTGTTAAACAATTAGGAGTAAAAAAAAAATACTTTCCAATCTACTTCAAATCATCCAGAGATCTACCAGTAGATCCTGGTCTACCCTCTGCCCACCTCTGCTCTATTGTACAGGATTGTGTCTGGTCTGCAAAATCTTCATTTCAAATGCAAAATTCTGCCTTCTTCACCCACAGTGATTCAACTTCAGAAGCCACATGACTAATGAAGACTGCTAAATGCTTCCTATTTAAAACCCTAAATGTGAGCCACACTGCTGCAAAGAGACACAGAGAGAGATCACCAATTATCAGCAGAAAACATATCTCTTTAGGCAAAAGTAGAAAAATATTGGAAAAAATAGTTATTTTAATACACTGTTACAACTTTTAAACCACCCCATATTCCCGCCTGAAAAGCCACGGTTTTAATGCACGCCGGAAGCTAATCAAGGAAGGGGCATGGCGGAGGTCACTGGGGAGAGAGTTCCATAACTTGGGGGCTGCCACAGAAAAGGCTCTCCTCCTAGTCTCCACCAGCCTGGTTTCTCTGCCTGATGGGACAGGGAGAAGGCCGTCTGTGGCAGATCTTGTTGAGCGGCCTACTTGATGTTGCTGGAGGCGCTCCTTGAGATAAACTGGACCGGAGCCGTACAGGGTTTTAAAGGTCAACACCAACACCTTGAATTCGGCTTGGGAAACAACTGGTAGCCAGTGCAACTCTTTGAGCACTGGAGTGATGTGATCACGCCGGCGGCAGCCTTTAACCAGGTGAGCTGCTGCATTCTGTACCAGCTGCAACTTCCAAACCGTCTTCCAGGGTAACCCCACGTAGAGCGCATTACAGTAGTCTAGGAGAGAGGAGACCAAGGTATGAACCACTGATAGGAGCAGATGATTAGGAAGGTACGGGCGCAACATAGTTAACTGTATTTATATAATAACTTGCTAAATAATTCTCCCAAAATTATTTGCAATGTTACTATACCAGTGTGAGCCAGTAGTGGTGAGAGTGTTGGACTGAGACTCGGAAGATCCAGGTTCTAGTCCCTGCTCGGCCATGAAACTCACTGGATTACTTTGGGCCAGTCACTGACCATCAACCTAACCTACCTCACAGGGTTGTTGTGAGGATAAAATGGAGAGGAGGATTATGTAAGCCACCTTGGGTTCCTTGCAGGAAAAAAGGCGGGGTATAAATATAATAAATAAATAAATACAAAAAAATACACACAAATAAATGTGGATATATTTTTCACTCTATTGAACAACATACTAAATTAATTAATGCATTTTAACTTTCAAGTAGTTCTAAATGGATTGTGTACAGGTCCTTGAAGGAAATATCTGAGTCCCATGGCATTCTCTGTTTTGGTATAGTAAATTTATTTTTTCCATTTATTTTTATTTCAAATTTTTAATCCATGTCCATGTTGCTAACTCTGAGCTCTCTGTAGGAGATGAAATTTTATTAACTTTCTCCCTTAGTATTCAGAGTATGCAGCTAGATAATTAATAGTTCCACATCAAAATGGGATTCAGTTGAAAGCACAGTAACTGAACCATAGAAATGAGGAGCTGAAGATGTCCCATGGGTCATTTTGCCTATGTGTCTTTCTTGGCAAGAAACAGTATGTGGTTATGCACGAAACACTTGAAAACTCCTCTTCAAGAATTTTGCTTTAGTTTACTTATTTTCTATTTTATTTTTGTAACATTCATAAATGAAAATGTTAATTTTGGGTCTTTCAAATAAAAAAGGGGGGGGAGATGGAAGTCCTTCAGTTGAACAATGAGCAGTGGAGGTTAACTATTGTGCACCAGCTTAAAGGAGCTTTTTATGGAATTTGTAAAGTATGCCTTCTCAGCCCTCCAGTGGCTTCCTTAACGCCCTAACCTATTTAAAAGAACGACATGTTAGCTCCAGTCTCGTGTTGGTAGGTGTCTGATATAAGCTTGTTGGCTACACTTCAACCTCAGGTGATCCAGCCATAACTCTTGTTTGGTTTTTGAGGCCTTTTTCCAACTGAACCCTGTGAACGAAATATAGCAAGTAGTAAGAATTTCCTTGTTGAACTTTCCTCAGACATTTTAACGTTGTCTTCTCCTTTGCCTTAAAACTAGGAATACCCTCCCAGCTCGTATTCTATTCTATTCCATTCCATTCCATTCTATACTATTCCATCCTTTCAAAAAATCCTCGGTGCAAAGCCCAGTACTACCTTTATCCCTAACATTATCACTCTGTTCCCACAAGCAAAATAAATTTGATACACCTGTTCAGTTCATACGTAGGCCATTATAACCCAACAGAAACACTGACTTTACCCTAGATCTTCTAGTCAAGGCAGTTTAGCCTGGAATCCATGTATTTTTCTGCTGTGATTTGATTTAGAACAGCCTTCCACACTTGCTTGTTTCAAGGCACGTTGCTGCCCCCAAGTGTCTAGGAGAAAAACTATTCCTACATAATGAATTTTAAAATTGTCTTTGCATAAGTACGTAAGTTCCTGCTTTTTAACATCAATTCAAGACCATAGGCAACAACATTAACTGATGAATAGAGAACCAGTAGAAATTTCTGTATCATTATAAACGTTTAGTGTGGCTATCTTACAAGCCTGAAACAGCATGCACAAGAACTGGATCTGGCTTTCAGCTGTATAAATCTTAATTTTTTTAAATTGTATTGACACATGCATTAATAACACATTTTTATTAAATCAGAGCACCTATACTTTCATTAAAATCTATAGGTATAATCAGAGGTGAGCAATTTCTTCAGTGGGGGCTACCTTTACTCCTTAAAAGAAGAACATATGAATTAAGAACTAAGATGAATATACAACCCACTGGAAAGAATATGTCAGCGATCAGTAACTTGGGACTGCAGCTGATCCCTCCACGCTGGCTCAGCTTGTCTGAATGTAGAAAGCTAAGCAGGGTCAGGCCTGGTTATTACTTGGATGGGAGACCCCCCTCCTCTAGTTTCCTGCATTGATCAGGGGGTTTGACTCGAATCACTCGATGGCCTTGTAGGCCCCTTCCAACTCTATAATCTATGAATCTATGAACAATTTTTCATTAGTAGATCAATGTGAATCAAGTACGTCAAGCTATGGCAAACTCTCAGCAAGTATAACATTGCCACTTCCAGGTATTATGCCAGCAAATGTTTATTTAGAAACATGAGGCATTGATAATAATGTTGTACATGTGTATTTTGTTTTTGGACATTGGTTTTCAAGCAAAGATAACAGCCACAATCCAACACAGAGTTAAGGATGCTTAAGTCCACTTGAACTCACTGGGCTTCAACACACTTAAATCTGTGTTGGATTGCAGCCAACGTATGAAGCTGCCAGCCTAGGGGACCAGCCCAGGCTAAAAACTCCCAAGCTCAAAGAGGAATTAATGTAGCTGCCTACAGTAACATAAGAAGCTGAGCAGGGTACTCTGAGTTCTTTCATACACAGAAATCATTTTCCCCCTCTAATCTGCATATGTTTGAACTTTTGTCATGATACCTAAGGGTGTGAGAAATAGTTACTTAGGTACCTGGCTATTTTTAAAATTAATGTTTTAAAGATATTTGAGAGCTGGCAGTGGTGCTATCAGGGCAGGGCCTTGAGGGAGAAGTTCAGGGGCCCACTCAGCAGAATGAGCAGGGCCTGCTGGGGCCCAAAACACAGCAGGCTTGGCTTACCATATTTTGAGATAAGTATTACATTTTGCCATCTAAACAGACCATTAAGCCCAGAGTTTAAGATTACCTAACTGCACCACTGAGAGATGGTGAAGCATAATGGCTAGGAAACTGGGCTATGAATCCCTGGTTCAACTCTCACCTCTGCCATGGCCTCCTTGGCCTCTCCTCGAGCTAGGGCTGTTCGCGTCTCGTTCACCCTCAAACGATTTTCTTTCGAGACTGTTTCCTTGTCCTCCTCTCATTTGCATAACAAGTCGAGCAAGAAAGGCTGTTCTCAGCCTGATTGGATGCGACATTCCACTTTCTCCAGTAGGTGGCATCGCAGCCCACTCATACAGTGGATCCCTCCCCCTCCCTTCTCTCTGTCTCTGTGTGGTGGATTTTCCCATTTCCCCCTCTGCTTTTGTTTTTAAGATGTTTTAATAGTATGTGAATTGTGTTTTGTTTAGTCTATTTCCCATTTCCCCCTCTGCTTTTGTTTTTAAGATGTTTTAATAGTATGTGAATTGTGTTTTGTTTAGTCTATGTATTTTATATTTTTTTCTGTTCTGTTTAGTCAATGTATTTTATATTTTTTTATGTTCCCCGCCTCGATCTAGACGGAGAGGCGGGTAAAAGATGATGATGATGATGATGATGATGATGATGATGATGATGATGATCTTGCTGCCTCTCTCCTGCCTGCCCTGAGAGACACTCTGCTCTGCTGCCTGACCCTTTATTGCAGAAGAGGGAAACACGCGCACGCGCACGCACACACACACACACACACACACACACACACACAGATCTGATTTCAAGCTCGGTTCTGAAGCCATTCAGAAGAACTGGCTCGCTAGGTAGGAAAGCTGAATAAGAAACTTACTCAAATAAATATTATAAGGAACAAGTATCTGGGAAAGCTTGACTAAGCATGGACAGAGTTCCCTTTCCACCTTAAAACAAATGGAACCCCCCCCCCACCTCGCAGAAGAAAAAGTTCCCAGACAACATGTTTATTTTATTCCCTATGAGAGAGCGTAAGTCTGTGAAGAAGAGTTCCAAAATTCCAATGTCCTTTTCTTCCCCCTCACAAGGAAACCCAGGATCCAGGAAGAAAGAAAATGTTGATTCACAATTTTTTTAAAAAGGTGTGTGGGAGAACAGGGTCTGAAACACTTCCATGACAATGGCAAGGCACAATTAGGGTTGCTTCACCTGGTTTCTTTCTACAACCCCAGGCCCCAAGCAAGCAACTCCCAAAGCTTCAGCAAATTTGAGGCAGAGAGAGAGGCAAAGTGAAAATGGTAGAGGGATATCATTTATTAACTTTCTAAAAGCAGCAGCCTTCCTTCACAAAAACAAATCCCACTTTTTCTTTTGAGCAGATGCAGTCAGTCAGACAGATGGATCTAGTTTTTTCAAAACTTGTTCCCACCCACCCCCAGGCAGCCCACCCATTTGCCTATTCTTATTCTTGTGGCTGAGTCTGAGAACTTTTTTGCATCTTTAAAGGCTTTCTGATGAATCATTGTGAAACCTCTGATATGCAGCAGTTCACAGCTACCTAGGCCAGTGATGGCAAACCTTTTTGAGCCCAAGTGCCCAAATTGCAACACAAAACCAACTTATTTATTTCAAAGTGCCAACACTGCAATTAAACCTGAATACCGAGGTTTTAGTTTTAGAAAAACAACCCATACAGTTGTCCGAACTAATTAACATCTTCTGTCTTTAAAGAAAAACACAATAACAGAGCTTTCAATTATACAAACAGGTTTTTTGTTGGGAAAAAAATCAACTCAAAAAATTATTATAGTACTACATTATACACATAGCCTGAAGGGAATTTATACAAACTTTAAAATAATTAGGCACATGTATTTTTGGATAAGGGATTCTCAACTTGTAATATGATTATATGCCAGACTGAAATTGTATGGGGCAAGCTTTACCCCGGGTCCTTTCCCTGCTTCTACAGGTGTCGGATTAGTAAAAGTAAAAGTCAACCTGTACTAGGATGAGCAAGATAAACAAGAAAACTAAACGTGCTTAACACATTTTAAACACTTTATGTCTTGGACTGCAAACACTGCATTAGGTAAAAGTTTGCATTGGGCATGCTTTTTCACAATTAATGTGATTTTTGCTATTGCATGCATGCTGATTTGTCAAACCTTGGCTCATACTCCGTTAGTTTGAGAGCAACACATGCAGCACTCGGGTCAACTGTTAGGGCTTTACATCCAAGCCATGCTCTGTGCATCATTCTTCAAAATCTTTTACATGTGATAACAATGTAGAAAAGAATTCTGTAACAGGAATTCTAGAATAAAATCATTCTGTTCCACACTGTGAGAAAGAACAAGATCATTAGTTCTTTCCCCTTTTGCAGAAGGGGATGGTCTTTTCGCGATCTGGTGACCAATGGCTCGAGTGCCCACAGAGAGGTCCCTGCGTGCCAGCTGTGGCACCCGTGCCATAGGTTCGCCATCACTGACCTAGGCTATTACTTGTCAAACTGGTTACTGGGGAAAATCTTTCCTCCGGATTTTCATTTCATTTATTACATTTTCTATAGCCCCACACAGCCTAAGCTCTCAGTCTCTGGGCAGTTCACAACAGTTTATATACATAAAAACAACAATAAAAACATAATGTAGTTTAAAAGATTAAAAACAAAATTTAAAAGCACAATTTAAAATAACAATTCAAAAGTTAATAAAACCAAGCCTACAGCCAGAGATGACAATTCCCCCCCACACACACACACTTGATGGGTAGCTGTGCTTTTTGCATGGTGGCTGCATGCATGCATGACATCGGATGTCAGTTTATAATTCTCTCCATGGCTACTCCTCCTGTGCAAGTATCCAGTGTGGCATAGTGGTTAAGATGACAGAGTGTTGAACTGGGACTCAGATCCAGGTTCTAGTCCCCACTCAGCCAGGAAACTCACTGTGTGACTTTGGGCCAGGCAGTCACTCACCACCACTACTACCTCTCAGCCTAACCTACCTCACAGGGTTGTTGTGAGGATAAAATGGAGAGGAGGAGGAGGAGGATTATGTAAGCCACATTGGGTTCCTTGCAGGATAAAAGGAAACCTCTTATGCAGTTCATGAATTTTATTTATTTATTTATTATATTTATACCCCGCCTTTTTTCCTTCAAGGAACCCAAGGCGGCTTACATTATCCTCCTCTCTGTGTCTCTCTCTGGGGGGAGGTTTCGGTTATATGCATATGATATGACCCTAAAACCTCAATTTTAATTTCCTGGCATGTTCGTCACACACTGTACCTTTCCCCTTCCACCCACTATTGCTCTGTGGGGGCCATAGTAATTGACAAGGAGTGGACATGCACTCCTCTCAGGATAAGATTCTGACTGAAGGGGTGTAGACGACAAGCCAAACAAATGAATAAATTACCTCTGATACGTCTTTTAAAGTGAAGCCGATTCTTATTGGTTTTACTGTTAGCGCACTGGCAGTGCTGGGGGAACTGGGTTGCCCATGCCCACTAACCAGCAGGAAAAGGATCGGGCCTGCTTTTGTGCCTTTAACATCAGCTTGAGAGATACAGAACAGAAATCAGCAGGTAAGGGCACACTATCAATCAAATGCATTCTAAGGGCGCAATCCTATGCATTCTTACACAGAAAAAGAACTTCAACTCCCAGCTTTCCCCAGTCAGCCATAGAAAACCAGGATAGGAAATGGAGGAGTCACTTGGAAGAAGGCATGGCTGGGTGAACCCTTAAGTGGAGCGCCCCATACTCAGAAACACACGAGACAACTTCCTAACCTGTTTATTTATCAGCACAAAGCTGCTGTAAAAGTGTTGATGCTGATAATCAGTTGGCAACCCTATCTACGGTATATGAAAAATAAAGTCAGGGAATGGGGGAGAGATACCCAGTCAAATGCTGCACATGACACCTTGGATACTATCAGAGGAGATGACAATGAAGTTGGCCTTGGCCAAACTCTTCCCCAGGCATCTCAAAATAGAATCATGGAATCATAGAAAGGAAAGTACAGTTTGAAGCGGCCTAGATAGAAGGCAATCAAGTCTGACCCCCTCCTCAATGCCAGAATCCAAGTGATGGATATTGGATAGCATCCCTGACAGATGGCTGTCCTCCTTCCATGTCTTGGATGCCTCCAGACCAGAGTGGGAGAGCCCATCATCACCTCCTTAGGTAGTCAGTTCCATTTTGTTATTTCTATGACTAACAGACATATAATTTTTCTTGACATTTAGCTGGAAACTGTGTTCCTTTTCACTTGAGCCCATAACTCCGTGTCCTTCAAACTGGGATGAGAATAGAAGAGATCCTGGCTGCCACTCCTCTTTGTGACTTCCCTTCAAGTACTGGAAGAGTGCTATTGCTATCATATTTCCCCTCAGACTCAGTCTGCTTGTTGTGACCTCGTTGAAGGCTGAACATGATGCCACGTTCTTTCTGTCTCGCCTCATAGGGCCTCCCTTTCTCATCTTTGTTGCCCTCCTCAGTTGAACCCTCTCCAGTTTGTCTACATCCATCTTAAAGTGCGGTGCCCAGAACTGGATGCAGTACTCAAGATGAGGCCTAACCAGTGCTGAGTAAAGGGGAATTATCACTTTGCTCAATTTGGAAGCTATACTTCTAGCCCAAAACTGCATTTGCCTTATTTGCAGCCACATCACGTTGCTGGCTCATATTCAGTTTGTGTCTGTGATCCATCCACAACAATTCCAAGATCCTTCTCGCTTGTAGTATTGTTGAGCCAAGTATACCCCATCCTGTGGCTCTGCGTTTTGGTTTCCTACCCTTTCCCTAGGAGCAGCACTTGGCATTTATCACTAATATATTACATTCTGTTGTTTTTTGCAAGGCACCCCAGCAGCGGCAGCATTTTGAGATGGCTTTGAAATAAGTATCTGTCTTCCAAAGTATTAGCTGCTCCACCCAACCTAGTGTCATCCGCAGGTTTTATAAGCATTCCACGCACCTCCTCATCCAAGTCTCCTATAAAGATTTAGAATAGCACTGGGCCCAGGACTGAGCCCAGTGTGGTGCCCCACCTGTCAACTCACCCCAGTTAGAGAGGGTGCCATTGATTAGCAGTGCACTCCTTGAAGGTACAACCACAGGAAGCTTGATGTGCTCTTCCCTTCCCAGTGCCCCCCCCAGTCAGAAAAGAAAAGAATAGGAAAATTTCTAGAACAAACTTGAAACCCAAAGACTAGTACTGGTGGTGCATGACTTGATATATTTTCCTCCTCCCTCCCAATACCTTTTCCTTTCATGTCAAGCCTACCATTTTGCATGCTCCTTAACTTCTTTCCTGAGAACTCCAAGGCCTGCATGCATTTTGGCGACATTCTAGTTTGACCTAATACAGCTTATTCTGCTGTGGATGCTGGATAACTACAGATACAAGTTTTATAAACTCTGCATGAGGTTTAAAAAATAAAAGGGTTTTCTCCTCATCCTCAGTCCTAAAGGGAGTCTGTCTGTGCAAGTAAAGAAAGGCACTAGTCTAGGCTAAAGACAGACGGTAACTATCCATGTGGAGCCATTGATTCTCTAAGCTTCTTGCCATGAAAGTTTAGGAGGCCCCCCACACACCGCCACACCACACCAGTATCCTTCTCTCTCTAATCAAGTTGCTTGCAACTTGCAAGTTGCAACTTGCTGGGAGTTCTTGTTGTTCATTTTTCATTCAGAGCATTTCTGCATAGCGCATATTAAAGGCTGATGATGAGCGAAGGGGCTGTCTCAACTCAAGAACAAGAAGTACTTGGAGTTGGAGCTGGCAGGAAACTTTTTGTGAGCACCGTCCTCAGGTCAGCCTGCCTGTCTGAGGCGCCTCTTTCATTCCCACTAGGAACAAAAACCTACAGCCCGCATTGTTTTTCACGCCCTGTGAGTGGGCCCGCCCTGTCTTGCAATGTGTTGTTCATCAAACATGTTAAATGCATATCAGATGGAGCTGGCCAAGACTGTGTGTGCCTTGCTTAATTTCTAAAAGGGTTCCAGACAGTGTGGCATAGTGGAAAGAATGTTGGACTGGGACTCGGAAGATCCGGGTTCAAGTCCACACTCGGCCATGAAGCTCGCTGGATGACTTTGGGCCAGTCACTGGCTCTCTGCCTAACCTACCTCACAGGGTTGTTGTGAGGATAACATGGAGAGGAGGAGGATCATGTAATGATGTAAGCCGCCTTGGGTGCCTTGCAGGGACAGGGTAAAAGGTGGGATATAAATATAATAACGAATGAACTCAGTTGTGCGTGGCGTGAGTTCATAGATATTAGAATCATGGAAAAGAACAGTTGTTAGTTAGGGGCCTCTATAATAGGCCATCGAGTCCAAATCCAACCCTTCTCAATGCGGGAAACCAAGTCAAAGCATCCCTGACAGATCATGGCCCGTCCGTCCGTCCACGTCCAGCTGCACCGTGAATGCCTCCAAAGTGGGAGAGCTCATCCTCCACCACGTTGGTTCCTTAATTGTCTTTTTGCTCTACAGTCAGGATTTTTTTCCTGATGTCCAGGCGGAAGCAGGGTTCATATATAGATTATAGATCATAGAGTTGGAAGGAGCCTACATTACAAGGCTATCGAGTCCAACCCCCTTCTCAGTGCTGGAAACTAGAGGAGGGGTCTCCCATCTAAGTAATAACCAGGCCTGACCCTGCTTAGCTTTCCACGCTCAGACAAGCTGAGCCAGCGTTCTGTAACTTGAACCCATTATTCCTTGTCCTGCAGACTGGGATGATTGAGAAGAGATCCTCCTGGCCCATCTCTGTGTGACAACAACCCTTCCAGTACTGGAAGAGTGCTATTTAATATTTATTCATTCATTTATTTATGTATATATTGATATCGTTTTGGGAGTGATAAAATGGCTTCCAAAAGAAAGCTGAGAGACAAGGAACATTCACTCATATGAGCAAATTTTTTTGGAACTGGTCAAGAAGACCTCTTGCCTTCTGAACTACCTACTCTGCGAGATGTCTTCTTGACTGAGTCTTGAGAGATATGGATTATTTTACTACGAGGACAAAGTGCTGAGGATGCTAGACTAGAAGCAATCCTGTAATCATTCTGGCAAAGGACCATTTATCCCAAACCCAAACTGATTGAGAAGTGGGAACTTTCTAACATTGCTTTTGTTGTGACTGTTATAAATACAAAAATTAGAATCTTACATAAGATGCAAGATAGCTGGGGGCAGGCTAAGAAATATTTACCTTTGCTGTGGAAGGCTTGAAGTTGAAACCACAGTGGCTTTCACATTAAAACTTGACACAAGCATCTTCTATCTTGACATCCTCTCTCACCCCACTGCAAGTGAAAAATTGTGCTTTGGTGTGAGGCAGGCTGTGCTGCACACTACAGAAAGGTAGCTCATATTTGATGTATAGATGTCGCTCTGACTTTAAGATCCCAGTGATTGTGAATGAATGAACTTGCTTTCCTTAAGGGACAGAGAAACAATACTGGTTCTATTGGACCACAGATTGGTCTGCCAGATTTTCCTGAGCGGAACAGACAAGTCAAAAGCAAAAGGCAGAAATGGTGGCAAGAGGCTGAGAGAGTAGAAGACTTTCTGAATATAAGCAGAAAAGAGTACCGTAAGCCCAATATAATCAAAGGAGGTAGTTTCCTGCACTGCTGATGAAAAAGAAATGACTTATTCTGATTATGGAAAGGAAGGATGAAGGTGATGGAATTTCGTTAGAATTGCCCTCCTTCGACTTCAAATTAAAATAAGCAGCGGAAGCTGCAGAACACATTGGAAATCCTCAATGTTGCTATGCAGTGCAGAGCATTATGGAATGGTGCTTCATGCCGCGGTCCACAGCTGCCATTACCACTGCAGCTTTCATCGACGTTGGCTTAGTTACTAAATTGACTAGACATTTTGTAGTGCATCATCATCATGATAAAGTCAAGAGGAAAGAATTATGAAATCGCTAGATCAAAATTTTGAGGAACTATGTAAGAAGAAGAGTACAATTGATTGCATCTTCTTTGATGACCATCAAGAAGACACAACAGAAGTTATGATGCTGAAGAAGACTGCTAACTGTGATCGGTGTTTCCCCAGCATCAAATGAAGAGCATTATTGTGTATATGCGGCAATCCAGGTGGGGAAGGTTTCCATCCTTACCACTTCACTCCGGAGAAAAACAGAAAAAAACCTGCTGAAATTATTGCTGATAATTTAGTGGATTTCAAGAAGAAGAAGAGCATTGATGAAACTCTGCAGGATTCCACAAATGTAAACAGTACACTCACTGGTTGGACTGTCTGGTGGTCATGCACTTGGTTGAGGTTAAACTTTGCCGCAAGCTGTGCGAGTGTGCGTGCTCTTCAGACGAATGTGCTGGCCCTGTGACACTTGATCACTCAGTTCACGACACTAGATGGGAAAGACCTTATCAAACAACAAATGGACTGAAGTAATTGGGAAGATGCTAGACAATGCCACAGAGCTGGAAGTTGATGCTTCATTTACTAAAGTCTCAAATAGGAGAGTCTCAGTTCCCTCCCTTACTCACACTGACTGAATAACCATTTTGTCAACAGATCACGCATGTGGGAACAGATTTCCACAGGCCATAAGGACAGGAGAAGTGACCTCCCTAATCTTGCCCTTCTTGGAATTAGTCCAGTGTGTCACTCGAGAAGAGATGGTCAAAAAACGACTACTTCTACAACCAACCCGGTTTGCCGTATATGCGTATCAAAAACATGGTTTGAAGGGGAGAACCCTCCAGAACTTTAAACTGATAGAAGTGGAGTACATTGCTGGTGGTGACTGGTGTGGTGAGTACTTTCCCTGCTGGTACCAGATTAAAACACTATTGGGTGAAGGTCCACCACGGCACGCGCCATGTGTTGCTCCAGCTCCAGCTCCAGTTCCTAAGAGTAGACTCAAAAAGAAGAAAGCTGTAGTGGATGCAGTTTTTGACAACAATACTGCGGTCAGCTTCAGCATGTTGTTACGCATTCAGCAGCGAAATGATCATTCAGACATTCTTTGGCTCCAGTGTCTGTAATGCAGGGAAAAGGTAGTTTGCTGAAGATTGTTGACTTAGGATGATTTCCTGGCTGATCTTTCCGTTGTTGAAGAAATTCAACAACTTGCAGAATCTCATGATGCACGGGGCTTTTTTAAGGCCACAAGGGCCATTTATGGACCAAAAACCTATGGTACAAACCCTTTACAATCAAAAGATGGCACCAAACTCTTAAAAGACAAAGAGTCTATTGCACTGTGTTGGAAAGAGCATTATTATGACCTTTTAAATCGTAAGTCTAAGGTGGATAATGAGATTTTTTCGCAAATCCCGCAAAAACAAATTAAAGAGGAACTTGCAATACTCCCCACTTTGGATGAAGTAAAAAAAGCCATTAATCAAATGAAGAACAACAAAGCTAGTGGACCAGATGGGATTCCTGCTGAAATCTTTAAAGAAGGGGGCCCCGAACTTGTACAACATCTTCATAAACTCATCGAAAAAATCTGGATAAGAGAAGAGATCCCAGAAGACTTCAGGGATGCCATAATTATCACCCTCTTTAAGAAGGGTGATAGAACAGACTGTGGAAACTATCGGGGCATTTCTCTCTTAGCAACCGCAGGTAAAATATTTGCTAGGATTCTCGCAAACCGTCTTCTATCTATTTCAGAAGAGATCCTCCCTGAAACTCAATATGGTTTCCGCCCCTCTAGAGGGACAGTAGACATGATTTTTACTGCACGTCAGCTCCAAGAAAAATGCCGGGAGCAAAATCAACCCCTTTATATGGCATTTATCGATTTGGCTAAGGCCTTTGATACTGTAGACCGTACAGCTCTCTGGACTATCCTTATGAAAATTGGATGCCCCAATAAATTTGTGAATATCTTGCGACTTCTCCATGACAACATGACGGCAACGGTTTTGGACAACAACGGCTCTCATGGTGCTCCATTTAAAGTGGGATCAGGTGTTAAACAGGGATGTGTTATCGCCCCAACATTATTTGCCATTTTCATCGCCATGGTTTTACATCTTGTCAAGGGGAAACTTCCCACCGGTGTGGGAATTATATATCGAACAGATGGAAAGCTTTTTAATCTCAGCAGGCTGAAAGCAAAAAGTAAGGTAATTACAACCTCCGTTGTGGAACTTCAGTATGCTGATGATAATGTGGTCTCCACACATTCAGAGGATGATCTCCAAACTATCCTAAATGCTTTTGCAGAAGCATACGAAAAACTTGGTCTCTCACTTAACATCAAAAAAACCAAAGTGCTTCATCAGCAAGTGCAAGCCAATCCTTTGGTGATGCCATCTATCCAGCTTGGCGGGACAATACTGGAAAATGTCGATCATTTTCTCTATCTTGGCAGCTATCTCTCTGTTACAGCTAACATCGACAGTGAAATCCAGCATCGTCTGAGCTCCTCAAGTGCCGCATTTTCTCGAATGAAACATAGAGTGTTCGAGGATCGGGATATTTGTAAGAAGACCAAAACACTGGTTTATGAAGCCATTGTATTACCAACTTTATTGTATGCCTGCGAAACATGGACTATCTATAAACGTCACTTCCACCTCCTTGAAAGGTTTCATCAACGTTGCCTCCGGAAAATCCTGCAAATTACTTGGGAAGATAGGCGAACAAATGTCAGTGTACTGGAAGAAGCAAAGACTACTAGCATTGAAAAAATGATCCTTCAACGCCAACTTCAGTGGACCGGTCATGTTGTTCGAATGCCTGACTGCCGTCTCCCAAAGCAGTTACTTTACTCCCAACTCAAGGATGGAAAGCGGAATATCGGTGGTCAATATAAGAGGTTTAAAGATGTTCATAAGGCTAATATAAAAAAATGCAATATAAACATCGAAAACTGGGAAGCTCTGGCCCATGAACGATCTAAATGGAGGTTGGCCTTTCACAAAGGTTCCATGGACTTTGAAGAAGCCCGAGTGCAAGGTGAAAGGGAGAAACGTGCTAAGCGAAAAGCACGTCAAATGAACCCTTTACAGGACCATCTTCTATCTGGTAACCTGTGTCCTCACTGTGGGAAGCTGTGTGGATCTAGAATTGGCCTCCACAGTCACTTACGGACCCATCGCTAGAGTCTACACAATCTTCTTTAGAATTTCCTCCTTTTATCCCGGAAGACAATCTTACTCGGTCACGAGTGATCGCCTGATGATGATGATGACATCCCAGAAAGACTCATTCTATAAATCCTGCTGCTACTTCCCACTGGTTAGAACTCAGAGAATAGGCTGAAAATGTTATATGTATGTAGTATGTACCTCCTTTGACATGAAAACTGTCGATATCATGTCAAGAAGTTCATTATTGTGCCAATGCAAGTTCAAAAGTGTCCCTGTCATGCTCATTCTGTAGAAAGAATTGCCAAACAAGTCACACAGAGGCAGGCAGCACAGCACAGCACTGCAGCAAGCAAAGTAAACCATACACATACAGCAGAGAAACCTGGTCCTGAGCTGAGGACGGAGGATATATATTAAATAAGACTCAAGAACAAGAAGAGGCAAGTCTAAGTAGGCGGTTGGTGTCTAAGAATGAATGAATCAAAACAAGACGTAATGAAACTTTTTGTATAATTGTTAAAGGGGTGTTACATTCTGTTTCATTTTTGCTTGTTTAGAGAGAGATGTTTTATGCAAACTGTATGGTTTTTCACAACAGAAGATAAAAAACCTTCTTAGCAACTCTGTTTTCAGAGAGCACTCAGAGCAGTGACTAATTTAAATGTGTTATGTTCAAGTGCCGATTTGCCCGTGCAAAATGTTATCCAATCAAAGACATAATAGCAGATTTGAATACCTGATATCAAAAGACATAGTTTTAGATCCCCTATATCACAAATTTGAGAAAAATTAATTTTGACCCGAGTAAATGACATACCCTATAAAATGCATTGCTTTCAAGGGGCGTGCAGTTGCAGTTGCAGACTGACTTCTTATAATCTGCTCCAAAAATTTCCCTGGAATTTCTGTCCGACTGCCTGTGCCTGGTGGTCTATTTATTTTATATATAATATATATTATAGTCGATATATCCTATACTAGTTCCTGTTCCCCCAGGTTGCATACCTTGGCCCATGTTCGGATACTGTTCTTCTGGGCATGTGGTGCAACGCACAATGGTCTGCATGTGAAAAGGAAAAAATGGACTTTGGTGGTATATAACTAAGATCTCCCAGTCCCAATAGATTTGTTATGATATTTTCTATATGACGTGGGCCAGCGTAGGGGCAACACAAGCCAAGGATGGAGAGGAGGCCAGGCCAGGAGCTATCCTTCTGTGTTGGTTCTGTGGGGCACTAGGGCAGGCAGGGGTGCTCTTCCTGACTTGCTGCGGCTGAAAGATCATCTATCAGAGAGGTAGTAGCACTGGGCTAGACGGTGCAATGTGTAGTAGACTAGACAGACACACATCGTTTGCATGCCTTGGCAACTGGTGGTGGTGGGCTGGTGGCCCTCTGTGTCGTGCTGAATTGCAACTCCCATCATGCCTCACCACCAGTTCCGATGCCCGAAAGATTTTATGGGAGTAGCTTTCCAGCAACCTCTGTCTGCTGGGCAAGGCAAGCAGCTGCCCACCCCCGAATTATGGGAATTGAATTGATGAAGAGAGATTGATGAATTAGTGGGATCATGGCTCCTAGACTAGTCCTAGTAGCTCTGTTCATAACCCTCACCACCACCCAGCCTCCATCACAGCACAGGCTGGGAGAGGTGCAGTGCTTTAGTTACACACATGCTCACAGTCACAGTGTCACATGGCCACAAGCCTGATTACTCATGGAAAATAGGCGGGGGTGGGGGTGTTCCTATGACTGTAATATGGAAAAAATACTGTAATAAGTATTCCTTTGCCTTTTCTGCAACTTTCCCCCTGGCTTTTGAAAGACACTCTAAGCCATCTAGCTCAGGCTGTAACTTTACTGGCTTGTTGGTATTCCTTGATGAGAAAGAGTAGTAAGATAATTGTCTGCTATTGTGATGTTGATCATGCAAGATAAGATTACAAGACTGAATGAAAAGGGCATATGCCCTTCAAAGACTGTCCTCTTCCTTCTCTATCCTCTCACTCCCTATATGGGTTTTTTTCCTGCTTGAAAATGGCAGAGATCAGATCAAAACAATTCTTGCAGAGAAAAATGAGAATGCTGACATCAGAAATATTGCCAGCCCAGAACGCATGTTTAGAGCAAAATGCCTGATGGAAAGTTACAAAGAGGGTGGCCTTTCTTGTGCCTGCCCTTTCCTTAGAGAGATTCATTACAGTGTGGTCCTGTCAATGAAGGGATTCTTTTCTGACCCTCTCTGGCTGATTATTACCCTTAAGTCAGCTGTGGGCAGAATTGGACCGTGGATTGAGCTTCCTTACCACCCCCACAGATTCCATGCACATCCTTTTCTGCGGTCCACAGGGGGATATGTGTGGTGGTGGTGGGGAGTTTCCCCTGGACCTCTTGCAGTTATCCACTGTTGTGTTGATTCCTTCTATCCCATTCTGTGCATGTGTCCTTGGGAGTCATATATATCAAATATAGAGGGGTGTAAATGGTTGCAGCAGGAGTAATGCATTCTCTTCTTTCTGTCAATTAGCAGATCCCTTCATAATGTGCATAATCTCATAGAAGCTCATGATGGAAATCTAAGATAGACACAAAATATCAACCTTGGCTGCTGATTATGCAGTAAATGTCAACTCAAAGGAATTCTTTTTCAGTGCTTCTGAATTTCCAGCTTGAGAGGAATCATAGAAACATACAAAAGTAGAGTTAGACTTGGAAGGGGCCTATATAAGGCCATCGAGTCCAACCCCCTGCTCAATGCAGGAATCCCAGTCAAAACATCCCTGAGAGATGGCCTTCTAGCTGCACCTTGATTGAATGCCTCCAAGTTGGAGAGCCCGGCGGCACCAACTCCCTACGTAGTGTTGGTTGGTTCCCATACTTCCATATTGTCTTATTGCTCTGTCTAACAGTCAGAAAATTTTTCAAGATGTGCAGTGCAGGCAGAATATGGGTCCCTCCCTGTAACTGGAGCCCGTCATCATCCCATGTCCCGTAAACTGGGATGATGGAGGACTACACTGGAGATCCTCCTGGCCCTCCTCTGCGTGACAACTAGTGACAAACTGACAACCCTTCTAGTGATGAGGGATGAGTGCAGTCAGTGCAATATCATATCTTCCCTCAGTCTCCTCTTCTGAAGGCTAAACATGCCCACTTCTTTCCTCATAGGGCCTTGTTTCCACCAGTCCCTTTTTCATATTTGTTGCCCTCCTCTGAACCCTCTCCGGTTTGTCTACATCCTTCTTAAAGTGTGGTGTCCAGAACTGGACGCAGAACTCAAGATGAGGCCAGTGCTGAGTGGGGGGGGGGGAATTGTCAGTTCACGCGATTTGGAAGCTATACTTCTATTAATGCAACCAAAAATAGCATTTGCCTTCTTTGAAGCCACATCGCACATTGCTGGCTCTGTGGCTCATATTCAGTTTGTGATCATCTACAACAATTCCAAGATCCTTCTCACTTGTAGTATTGTTGAGTCAAGTGCCCCCCATTCTGTTACTGTGCATTTGGTTTACTTTCCTCTCCCTAGCTGCAGCACTTGTTGGAATGTGTCCCTATTAAATTTCATTCTGTGGTTTTCAGCCCAGCGCTCCAGCCTATCGATCCTAACTTACTTCTTTATAATCTGAATTATCAAAGGGATCTACTGACCGCCGGTCTACGGCTTATATGGTTCCTCCATTTTTTGCCCTTCTTGAGTTGAGCAGCATTTGCCCACCTCTTGCCCTGTCATCTGTCACTGCACCTGTCCTCCAGGATTTCTCAAAGATGATGGAGTGGAGACTGGTGGAGAGTGGTTCGAGACTACTTATGTCAGTCAGTCCCTGGAATGCTTTTTCTTTGTAGGCTAGGCCGTAATGATTTTGCCATTCCCAAAGCGTAGTCGTCGACCGGCCCACCACCACCATTTCTATCTCTGTCGTTTTCTATGCATGTATCAAGAGAAAACTTTTTGGTCGTTTTCGGCATCCCTGTTGAAGAGGAATAAGATGCATTGCACACCGTACCTAGTGCCCACTCCATTGGAGGCAGCATGATCCAGAACCAGAATAATAGGAGAAAGCCTCTGCTTTGTAACATTCAATCAGGACTAGAAGATGGGCACATACAAAAAACGATTACAGTAGCTGGTTCTGCCCTTGTGCGGTACTAATTTTCAAGAGGCTTTCCATTTCTCTTTCTTAGTTTCCATTCCTCTGGAAGGTTTCATTTTTAGACGGAATGGAAGTAACTATGTTGCTAGCTAGTAGAGATGGCAGGGCAGGGGACCCTGTTTCATTTGGATTAAAGTCTGTGCTGCGCTCCATCTCTGGATGTTACTAGCTAGGTGATGTGTGCATGAAGAGCTAGACTAAAGAAATATTGTTTGATGGGGGGGGGGAGATGCTGTGATGAGAGGGGGCACTGAACAGATGCATATAGAAAAATACAGCTTCTATTTGTATTGCTTTCTGAGGGCTCTATGAAGCCAGCCTTGACTGTTGCTCAGTAGATAACAGACCTATCAAAGGCATCTATGGACTGGCATGATGCATCCTGCAGGGTTATTATTACCAAAATCAATCTAATTTTAGGAAGTCGACAAACAGATGATGCAGCAGCAGTGCTACTTCCATGACTGATTTTTGGAGGATAGTGTCCTGTCATTTAGCCTAGGTGAGGATCTGCAGCAGAGTGATCCTTCCCACCCAGCAGTGGAGCTGGTGGTGGACCTTTGCTCTTTCACTGTTCTCCCTGTTGACTGTTGAGGGGCTTCAGTTCAGAGAACTTATGGACCAGACGAGAGGACATGGTGGGACCTTTCAGCTTGAGTGTGAAAAAACCCCATGCTTTCCTATGTTAAAAGAGAACTGATCGGATTTTTTGAAGCACTTGATTTGTAAAATCAGAGCCGCCTGACTGGACCTGGATCATTTCTGACTGGAAGCTGGGCCTCTATGCTCTAAGCGGTATGCTAGAATAAGTAGTTGTCATCTTTTCTTAATACACACACAGTAGGTATATAACCTGGAAAACTGTTTTTCAAAATTATACCTCCTTCTTATAACCTTCAACTTCAGGCATACTGTGTTTCTTGATACTGAATTCCAATTACATTTCAATGGATAGTAGTGTCAATCTGAAAGTTTTCTTGAACCTGACCTGAGCCGGCTGTGAGGCACACCTCACTGCCGCGGCAGTGAGAGAACTGAGAAAGCCATTCGGGGATTGGGAAAGCCCACCCAGGCAGACATCGGCTGCTCTGATATAGACTACAGAACAGACAGACAGACTAAGAGAAGGATGCAGCAGAACCACCAAATGGATACTCTGAACTGAACAAATATTTTGTGCTTATTGTTTCTAAAATCCTCATTAAATTGACAGATACACTTCTTTGCAATCATCATGATCTCCAAGTTGTTGCTGCGCCAAGGGTAAAGAAAAAGGTAGATGTAGCCGCTACCAGGAGACCCCAGATGCCTGAAGAACTCCTTTATTTGCGAAGTGCAGAGGAAATCTGGTAGTGCGTTCTAACAGGTGCTAGTCCTGCTGCACCACTACAGTATTTATTTATTTATTTATTTATTATATTTATATACCCCACCTTTTTTCCTGCAAGGAACCCAAGGCTGCTTACTTACATCCTCATCCTCCTCTCCATTTTATCCTCGCATCACAACAGCCCTGCTGTGAGGTAGGTTAGGCTGAGAGGCAGTGACTGGCCCAAAGTCATCCAGCGAGCTTCATGGCCGAGTGTGGACTAGAACCCGGATCTCCAAGTCCCAGTCCAACACTCTAACCACTACGCCACACTGGCAATCATGTATATGCCTACTCGTCGTTAGTAAGCCCCATTGAATTTAGTACCACTGCTAATACTACTACTAAATTCAATAGTACCCAGGGTACCCCACTGAATTTAGTACCACTGCGCCCCAGTAGCAATAATGTATATCAGTAAGTCTACTCATTAGTAAGCCCCATTGAATTTAGTAGATTTGCTTCCCGGTAAGTAAGTGTGTGTGTAGAATAGCGGCTATGGATTACGGAATTTCAGTCTGAGGCTACTACTACAACAACTACACTGCACACATTCACTTACATGATGGATGGAAGTAAGACCCTTGGGATTTAAAGTGGGTTACTTCACTTGTTAGACATGTGTGTAGTTGCAATGTAAGGCAAGAGTCTAGATCACATGGAGCTTCATTGAATTCAGTGGGCATTTAGTGGACATGTGTAGGATACGGCTAAATTTCTATGCACACTTTACTTGGACAAAAGCCCTTCTGAACAGGAACTTAGTTCTTCTGACTGACTGAACATGCTAGGAGGAGGACCCAACACAGCCAGTAACAATATTGAGCCCTTTGTAGGAAAGGGAAGATACAAAGTTGTTGTAACTACATGATCGTTAATAACAATATATGACCGTGAATCTAATCTGTAAAACTGGATCACTAGACATATTCACATAAAGTTTGTGAGAGCGAGAGAGTCATCATCAGTATGATAAGGGATCTATATCGCACGCCAGGCTGCCAGCCATCACACATGTAGCAGGGGATTTAAGGCAAAGCAAAACAAGACACCAGGTGTAATATTTTATTAAGTGAATGAATATATCAGAAAGAATGGGTCTCATCTGGGCAGCATGCATGCCAAAACCTGCCTTGCTTCCACTGTTCCACATTTATAGGGCTAGGTCAGTGTCCTCAGAAGCGGAACCTCAGATTGTTCCTGATAAAGTAGAACTTTATTTCATTTTCAAACTTTATACCTTGGCTATGGTGCTCCATTTATTGAATGAGGAATACATGCCTTGTTATTTGAAAGCTTGATTTCTGTGTGCATCCTAGCAAACTAAGGATTGCACTGTTATCAAGAAAGGAAAAATGAAGCCAGATGACCACGTTCATAAGAGAATCGAAGGCCAACACAAGATGAGGCTGGCAATAAGCACTCCTAAAACCCAGCATTGTGTCCGAGAAAACCTGCAACAAACACTTCTTCTTTGTGACTGTGAGCAGCTATCACAAGGAGTTCCTGTGCATAAGCAAAGTTTGGCTGCCTTATAGTCCTCCTAGTTTTTTTAAGGAAGGGAGATCTCACAAAAAAACATGGTTTTGCCCAGCATCTGACTGTCTCCACAGAGATTTAGCATAATCCCAGCCCGGGGCAAGGAGGAGGACATTGGACAATCTTCTGGCAAGTACCAGGACAGAGTACCCCCTGGGGTGAGAGAAGGGGAGGGGCAATGGAGGTGGTCACAGGCTCACAGCGATTTTTTGCGGGAACTCTTGACCGAGCCGAGCTGAGAGCCAGTCTGTTCGTCTTCCCTGGCAAGAAGAACCTCAAGTTCAGGACACAACACCCCACCCACCCTCCGTCCCTGAATTCTGGCATTCTGCTGTAAGTCGCCTTACCTTTCATTGCTCAGTGTTTAAGTTAAAAGTGCATTTAGTTCTGCTTCTCCTTTACGTTCTATTTTTTTGTTTGTTTTTGGTGTTCGATCTCTGTTATACTGTGGAATGTGTGTTGAGTCACTCACAAGCCTTTCTTGAAAAAAAAAACAAAAAATTGATTGAACATGCTTCATTCACTTTGGCAACCTTTAAGGGAAAATTAGTGGGAAAGTATGGTGCTTGTATTTCCCACCATATTTCCCTCCAATTATATTTCCCACCATAAGCACTTCCCTATATTGGGTTCTTTCTGAAAGTCCTTTTTAGTACTGCTCAGGGTGGATTAGTACTGTAGTACGTTATGTGATGAAATCTTAAAACACCAACCCTCCCTCTTGGGATGTAACTGGGTTCCGCCTCTGCCTGAAATTTCTCCCTTGACCATGCCATCTCAGGCTGATGGGTGTTCTGCATGGACAGCCAAGTATGGTGCTTTTTCAGTATTTAACCCCGAAATGTCTCCTGAAAAATGCAATCTGATGTGTCACATTCCCTGCTGCATATGTATTTGCGCCTTTAAAAATGTTTCTTCCTGCATGCATACCTACCACCCTTCCTAATGAGCAATTTTAAAGTGTGCAGCAGTACACACTGATGATTCCTTTTAAAATGCCAGCGGGAAATTGCTCAACTCCCAAATATCTGGATAATCCAGTAGATTCATGACAATTTTTTACTGCATCATCTCTGTGCTCACTGCCAGCAGGTTTCCTGCAAATTGTACTGTCATATAAACTTAGCGTGGTTCTGGCATTCTAGCTGAACACCAGTCTGCTGTGAGTGATAGCTTTTCAATATTTCAACAATTATATTTCCCACCATAAGCACTTCTTCCCTATATAACTGTAGTACGTTATGTGATGAAATCTTAAAACACCAACCCTCCCTCTTGGGCACAGGGCACAAATTAAAGGGCACAAATATGAGACCGCGTGCGTGCATGTGTGTGCGTGCGTGTGTGTGTGTCCTTCTGATGCTCTAGCGGTAGCGCGCTGTTAAATCCCCCCCCCACACACACACACACCATGGAAGGCTGCCTGGATGCTTGGTTTTCCTTACCCAGAATGAGGAATAAAGAAGTCTAAGATGGCCACTGGGACCATGCTCCAAAGTCTAAGATGGCCGCTGGGGCCATTGTTCTCTCCTTAACAATGGGAGATGTAGTACTAGTAGTAAGTAACTGGGTTCCGCCTCTGCCTGAAATCATTTCTCCCTTGACCAAGCCATCTCAGGCTGATGGGTGTTCTGCATGGACAGCCAAGAGGTGGGCTCGCTCAACCCTACTCCAAAAGGAACATAGCACAATTAGGCGTAGCAGTTGCACCTCTTGGATGGCCACTGTCTGTCTGTACTGGTATCATTCATTCCCTAGTAAGAGGGTATGCATGCATGGCCAGATGTTATTATTCCAAGGGAGAGCTAGTGTTGCCTAGCCTAGTGGTTAGTGTGTTGGAGACAGGGACTTTTTTGAGATCATGGTTCTAGCTCTGCCATGAAAATCACTGGGTGACTTTGGGTCAGTAACCTTGCTCTCAATCTATCCTACCGCACAGAGTTGCTGTTTTTTGACTGAGTATGAAACTAAGTGGGTGGGGTGGGAATTGTGAAGATGGGACTTGTAGTAGCTGAGACTTTAGAAGAAACCCTGTTAGATGTCCCTTCCCCCCCCCCCCCATTGCTGTTTAGCTAACAGATTTTTACTGTAGTCTTTTGGAATGTACTGGGAGGCTGTTTGGGAGCACCTGGGAGATAAGGGTGAGCTGCAGAGCTGAGAAGCAAGGTCAGGCGTTAATTGGGATGAAGTCATGAGAAAGTGTCTACAGCTGAGAAAGGGCGGGGCCCCTCCTTCGACAGTTAGGAAGACAGGATTGGTGAACGCTGGGTGGGAAAATGGACCCTGGGGGCAATAAAGGAGCTAGGGGAAAAGGCTTCAGGGTTCTTCCTTTGGGGCGTGGATGCTGGGAAGTTCCATCTGGGCAGGTATGCCACTCTGACAGGGTAGCTAGGAAAAGCTAGGCCTGGTTTGACTTGCTTTGTTCCTGCAGACTCTTGGGGTTTGTTTTTATGTTCTTTTAGAGTCCCTTTTTATTCCCATTCCCTTTTCCTCACAACAACTACCTCACCCCTTTTCCCTTACCTTCTTTTAGCCCTTTCTTATAAGGGATTATTTTACTTATATTGGACACTTGGAGACCCTACACTGACTAATTTGTTATTTTTACTTTTAATAAAGTCTCCAACTTAATCTTGGTGTGTGTTCCTTTTTAAAGGTTGGGGCTGCTACACCAGTTTGGTGTATGGGACCTTGGGAGGTGTGTGCCAGTCCAGGGAACATTGGGACTGTGGCCTGCCCTGCAGGGTTGGTGTAAGATCAGCCTCCTTCACAGGAATAAGACAAGTATGGTGCTTTTTCAGTATTTAAAAATGTTTCTTCTTGCATGCATACCTACCACCCTTCCTAATGAGCAATTTTTAAGTGTGCAGCAGTACACACTGATGATTCCTTTTAAAATGCCAGCGGGAAATTGCTCAACTCCCAAATATCTGGATAATCCAGTAGATTCATGACCATTTTTTTACTGCATCATCTCTGTGCTCACTGCCAGCAGGTTTCCTGCAAATTGTACTGTCATATAAACTTAGCGTGGTTCTGGCATTCTAGCTGAACACCAGTCTGCTGTGAGTGATAGCTTTTCAATATTTCAACAATTATATTTCCCACCATAAGCACTTCTTCCCTATATATTGGGCTACATAACTGTAGTACGTTATGTGATGAAATCTTAAAACGCCAACCCTCCCTCTTGGGCACAGGGCACAAATTAAAGGGCATAGATATGAGACCGCGTGCGTGCATGTGTGTGTGCATGTGTGTGTGCGTGTGTGTGTGTGTGTGTGTCTCCTTCTGATGCTCTAGCGGTAGCGCGCTGTTAAATCCCCCCCCCACACACACACACACCATGGAAGGCTGCCTGGATGCTTGGTTTTCCTTACCCAGAATGAGGAATAAAGAAGTCTAAGATGGCCACTGGGACCATGCTCCAAAGTCTAAGATGGCCGCTGGGGCCATTGTTCTCTCCTTAACAATGGGAGATGTAGTACTAGTAGTAAGTAACTGGGTTCCGCCTCTGCCTGAAATCATTTCTCCCTTGACCAAGCCATCTCAGGCTGATGGGTGTTCTGCATAGACAGCCAAGAGGTGGGCTTGCTCAACCCTACTCCAAAAGGAACATAGCACAATTATGCGTAGCAGTTGCACCTCTTGGATGGCCACTGTCTGTCTGTACTGGTATCATTCATTCCCTAGTAAGAGGGTATGCATGCATGGCCAGATGTTATTATTCCAAGGGAGAGCTAGTGTTGCCTAGCCTAGTGGTTAGTGTGTTGGAGACAGGGACTTTTTTGAGATCATGGTTCTAGTAGTCCCCGCTCTGCCATGAAAATCACTGGGTGACTTTGGGTCAGTAACCTTGCTCTCAATCTATCCTACCGCACAGGGTTGTTGTGAGTATTAAATGATTTAATACTTAGATTATTTAAGTTAAGTCTTTTAAATTAAATTAACTTAACTTAAATTAAATTAAGTAAAGTTATTTAAATTAAGCACTTAATTCTTATTACTTAAAAATGATTTAATAAAATTCTTATTTTAATGATGATATAAATTAACATAATATCTGATTAAAAACTGCCAGGGAGCCCTTCCCCCCACACAGTCTCCAAATGTGGTCTGTGTCCTCTTATCACAGCTATTCACAGCTAATAAGGTCTATTCACTCACTGTTCTCTGGTACTTCCTTCTGAGAACACATGATGAATCCTTTTTTTCCTGGAAAAAATGGGAGGAGGAAAAAACCTCAGTGGCGCAAACTGAATGAATGCTCTTCCTGACCTAAACCCTAATAAAAGATTATTAAGAGCCCTTAGCAGACCAGGTCAGCGAGGCAACAAGCTAGCAAACAAGCAAATGCTCCCTCAGTCCCTCATTTGCCAAACTGGGGTCAGAACAATAGTAAAGTAAATGGATTTGTTCGTATTCTAAATGAAGCTTCTCCTAAATGAAATGCCATCGAGGAATTAAACAGAAGAAATTCCAAAAGAGACATCACTTCCAGGGAGCGGTTGTGTGCGGTGAGCAAAGGCAGGGATGGGCAGAAGGTATACTGCTAGATGTTTTGGTCATCAAGAACCAGAGCACTCTCCCAGTCTGGGCAATGTTCAGGAATGCTGTGTGTGTCGCAGTCCAAAACAGCAGTAGTAGACCTATTTTCTTTCCACCACTGAGGGGGTCACCAGAGCTTGGTGATCTGAAATTCTGAATACATCCTCCAGGCACTAGCTCTAGTCTATTCTCACTCAGTTCTATCCTCTCTTGGTTTATTAGTGATTGACTCCTTGCAAGAGGGGGGAGGGGGTTTCATTCCCTGGTGTTTGCGGTAACCACTGGGACAGTAGGGGATTGGTGACTATGGGGACAGCAGGGGATTGTGTGTGTTAGCTTTGAATTAATCTTTCCAATGGGCATGCACGCACGCTCAGAATCTAACAGGCCATATTCTGAATAAAGTGTGAGCCAGCAGTAGTAATCATCATGTGTGCTTTTCCCGAGTGTAGGAGCGGCGGCACGCCTTTTCCTGGTAGGAGCCTCCACTCAGAGAACGTGGCCAGATCTTTCAACGGTTGACCCTCCCCTGCAGGTGGAGACTAGGAGGCAGGCACCACTGCTTCATCTCAACTGCTTATCCAGCCCCTCAAGCTGATCCCACTTCTTCTCTGAGCGATCCAGCCAACTTCTGTGGCAGTGTCTTTTGCCTATTCCACAACCTACCATCACAGGTAAGTTTTTCCAAAGAAGGAGTTGGGAACCATGGGCTATGATTCTCCATTAGGGAATGATAAGGCACAGCGCTGTGTTGATCTAAAATGAAAAAGACATCAGCAGCTACAGTTATGAGTTGGTTGATGCTCAACCTTGGAAATCCCTATGTGGATTGTCCCTGGGAGCCAGGACAATGAAGTGGCACAAGTCAGGAATGAGGGAGGATAGCTATAGCATTGAAAGGCAGAAAGACAGCAGGATGACTCTTGAATGTTAGCATCCAAGGAAGATTTGAAATTTAATGAACAATGTGCTCAACATGCTGCTGACTCTGCCTTTAGGTAGTAATCTGAATCTTTTCCTCTTATCCCACATTTCAGATCTGATCTCACACTCCTCCGTCTTGTCTGTGCCATCATGCCAGCGACCACTAGAAGTGCAAAGAAGACCTCCAAGAAAGCAGGCATCGAACGCCTTCTCAAAGGGCAAGAACTGGTGGATTATTTTTTCAGCCTGCCATCAGATGAGGGGGAACTATCCAACTCTGAAAGTTCTTCCTCTGAGACAGGAAAGAGTCAGCCACCGCAGAAGAAAGCCCTAAAAGAGCTGCACACTGACGGCATGGATGGAGGTGCAGGCTCAAATGAAAAATCCATCATTTCAATGGAGAGGAAGAATGAGCAGGATATTGTCATGTGCAGAAGTGACTCTGATATGGAGGAAGTTACGCACCTGAGGTCTGACTCTGGAATCCAGGCAAGCTCTTTTTACTCACGAGGAGAATGTTCAAAAAGTGGGAATGTCATCTCTGAGTCACTTTCCGGGCCTGCCGCTACAGACAAACAGCAGCCTGAAAAGGACACAGCCAATTTTGCAGACAGCGAAGGCAAGAGAAGAAGGTCCTACGTGTGGAACTACTTTGTAGAAAAGAGCACAGACAGGAACGCAGTGCAGTGTATCCATTGCCGCACAACAGTGCGCCTTGGGAAAAAAGAAGGAGGATGTGGCCGGGTGGGGACAACAGGCATGATACGTCACCTGAAGAATAGACATCCAGTACTTTTGCGACAAGATAAGCTTGCCTCCTCAGCAGCCACGGCACCAGGTTTCAGAGCGAGCCAAGGGCATAGTCCAACCATTCCCTGCAGCAGCGTTGTGAATGTGATGACACGCCTGTCTTCCTTTGTTCGAAGAGACCGGACATCACTGGAGGAGACTATGGTGTTCAAAGGAACACGTAAATGTGAAAAGTACAATAGGTACCTAGCGGAGTATATTGCCACGGCCATGCTGCCATTCTCGACTGTGGAGGATGAATGTTTCTTAAAGTTTGTGAGATGAATCTGTCCTCAATGGAAAGTTCCTTCACGCTGGTATCTCTGCGAGCACGCCTTCCCTGCACTACAGACGGCCATTGAAAACGAATTACGTAAAGATTTGCGGTCAGCAGCAGGTGGGACCGTGCACCTCACCAGTGACAGCTGGACCAGCAACCAAACCCAATCCTACCTGTGTGTCACTGCACACTGGCTATCGACACAAGGATTCACAATGGAGCGGAAACATGCCACTCTGGCACTGATATGGTTCCAGAAAGCACATACTGCTGAGAACATTGTTAGTTACTTGGAGGTTTTGAAGATGAAATGGCTAACTCCGCTGCAGCTTGAGTATGGATGCATCTCCACGGACAACGGAGCAAACTTCCTGAAGGCAGTTCGGGATAGCAGAATGGAACACATCCCATGCATCGCGCACTGTCTAGTGGTACGCTCTGCATTGAAGGAGTCGGGGCCAGGCATCCAGAAGGCACTTGAAGTGGCGCGGAAAGTGACAACCCACTTCAGGCAGTCTTGCTCTGCCATGGACGAAATACACAAATTTCAAAGAAAGAACAGCTTGCCAGAACACAAGTTCCCTTTACATGTGCCTACAAGATGGAACAGCACCTTACACATGCTCAGAAGACTCTGTGAGCAGAAGGCAGCAGTGCGTGAATATTTCATGGAGAGGAGTGTAGGTTTCTGTGTTAAGATCGGATCAGTGGTTGGTGCTTGAAGACCTGGTGGTTGTCCTGGGACTTTTTGATGAGTGCACCACTGTCCTCAGCTCCAACCGTGCCAACATTGGGCAAGTTCTCCCAACACTGGACTGTTTACAGAGACACCTTGAGCACTGCGTCCAGAAGATGGCAACGAAAGCAGCGGAAGCTGTTGGTTTCGCCCATATTCTCCTGCACGCCCTAGAAAACAACAAGCACATAGCAACCATTCGCAAAGATAAGAAGTATATGGCGGCATCCTTGCTTGTGCCATCCTACAGGAACCGTTTCCGCGAGGGACTGAAGAAGAGGGACATTCAGGGATGGCGTAATCTCCGTGAATACATAGTGCACCACTCCATTATGGTTCATAAGAAGAAAGTGAAGCAAGACAAGCTAGCTCAGAGTCAGAAGTGACAGTATCCACCACCACTGGAACGCACAAGAACCCCACGCAGGATCAACAACCAGCAGCATCAACCCAGATGCCAGCACCGCCAGTTATCAGCAAAGTCCCTGCTGAGAACAGTCTATTTAGCTGGATGTATGAGGTTGGTTATTCCCTGCCAGATCTAGTCGAACCTCCCTCCAGGAACGAAGATCAACTGGACGAAGAAACATCTGTGCGGCACAAACTCTATGGCTATCTGAGGGAAAAATTCAGTGCAGGGGCAGTTCACCTACTCACAGATCCCACCAAGTACTGGGAGGATAGGATTACAGTGTGGCCCAACCTTTCAACCGTGGCGTTGTGGCATCTGTCATGCCCACCTTCCAGTGTTCCATCAGAGCGCCTCTTCTCTACGGCAGGAAATATTGTCACGAAGCTGAGGACACGGCTGACGCCACTGCATGTCTGCCGCATGGTGTTCATCCGTGCCAACATGGCTTGGGTGCCAGAGGAACTGAGCGAAGCTCCACCCTCCACTTCCACAGAGAAGAATTGGCCCTTGAATGATGAGGAGGAGACTGAGCAAGAAATCTTAAAGGCGGCGGAAGAAGAAGCAGTGCTGGAGGAAGATCAGGGACACTTCATCTGAGGGAGTAGTCAACCTCTCCGTTCTTCACTGTAGGCACGGTAATGGTAAGTCTAAAACTGGGTCCCCAGGGACAGGGTGGTGGTGCCAACTGCCAAGCTTGCCAGGTAGGGCTCCTCGGCTCATAATGGCCCTTTGCGCTGAACAGAAATGCTGCTCCTAGCAGCACTCCCACTGAGGAGTGCAGTAATTACAGTGAGTGGGGGAAGAAAGGATGTGATGCCTGCCTGCAGTGATTTTATTCTGGTGGCCGGCCAGATGGGCGATATAAATATAATAAATAAATAAATAAATAAATAACTATTCTGCTATGACTATGTGTAACACAGGGGACACTGTGATTGGTTCCCTCTGGGAGCAGAAACATGTAACCTAGAAGGATTGGAATGATTTTGGAGTAAAATAGTGTCTTGCAGAAGAAGACATTGTTCACCCCTACAGTACAGCAGGTAAAGCCTGACCGTGGCAGCACTTCCACATTGCATTTTCACGTACCTCGAGGTGTGCCACTTGATTTGAACCCTGCTGGCACTCAAACATGCCTCCCCTGTCTCCACACATCCAGTAAGATAGAGATGAGCACTAAAAACAGGGATGGATGCCACTGCAGAAGCAGATCACCATTAAATAAGTGACGTCAAGCTGACCATCATTATCAGCAGCAAGCAAGGTGGCATGATGAGCCCTTAGTTCACATGATAAGACTGCAACCAATGTTACCATTATTGACTTACTGTTTCTTCTTCAAATGCAGGTCTAGATTGGAACTCCTGGTAAAAGGTTGCAGTACTGCATTACAGACAGTTGAATGAATATGCACAGTGGAGATGAAAAAGCAAGACACTCTCTGCTGCAGTTATCAATAAAAGCACCATGGAAAAAAATGCTGAGCACAAAGCTTGTTTATAGTGTATGCTTTTGAAATAAAAATCCCGGTAGTTTTTGACACATACATGGCATACATACGTGCGTTTTGTTAGATTATTGCATGCCTGAGTCAGAAGGAGCGACAGTGAGGAAAGTCTGTAATCATTTCAATCATCTTAACCATTTTTATCTTGTAATTGCTTTTAATACCATTATTGTAACTGCTGCTGCTAGCTCTGCCATTTGTTTTTAATATGTGGTTTTAAATTTTATATTGTATGTATTTTATTATTTTAACTGCTGTAAGCTGCCCAGAGAGCTTCGGCTATTGGGCGCGGTATAAAAAAATGTATAAAATAAATAAATAAATGGGTGGGGGGGGGGTCGAAAGTGCACTGCAAGAAAGAGCATAAGAATGAACTAGTGATAGAATGAAATAATAGGTCAGTAGTGCACCTGTCACCTCCTGCAGCTGCTTTAAAGCCCTGTTGTTCCTCATATACTTACACCAGACCAGAACTCACCTGCCTGGGCTCTGTGAGTGAAGCGGGGGGGGGGGCACATATTGGTCTTCAAAATGTTGTTGGGACTGCAACTCCCATCATGCATGCCTACCCCCTCCATCATGGACAGGTAGGGTGCTTGGGGGGGGGAATATGTAGGTAGGTAGGTTGTCCATCCCCCATACTTTTGTTCAGGGCAGAAGTAGATGAAATGATTTCTCAAGGATTAAATTAAAAACCCCAGATTTCATCTTCCAAGATGAACCTGTGTCCTCACTGTGGGAAGCTGTGTGGATCTAGAATTGGCCTCCACAGTCACTTACGGACCCATCGCTAGAGTCTACACAATCTTCTTTAGAATCTCCTCCTTTTATCCCGGAAGACAATCTTACTCGGTCACGAGATCGCCTGATGATGATGATATGGCTGCTGCCAGCTGGGACTAGTATCGATGTTCTCTTTTAACAATGAGAATGTATGTGAATGAGTTCTTCTGACTGATGCCTCTGCAAGCCAGCGGCTGGGCTGGCAATCTCCTCTCCTGCTGCAAATGTGTCCCCGAAAGTGTCTCTGGGAGTCTGGGAGGCCTTAGTATGCTAATGTCCCAAAAAAGCACTCTAGGTATGGTCAGGAAGCCTCTCACCCAACTGCCTAACACCTAAGAATCAGTCCCTCCCCAATTCCCCCCCCCCACACACAGGGATGTTGTAGGGGTGGCATGTCTATATTATATACAAGGTATTGGGTAATATATAAAATAAAATGTTTTAATACTGAGAAATGAGATCATACACGACACACACACACACACACACACACACACACACTGCTCGTTCCCTCGGCCTCTACACAACCAACAGAAGAGGTCTGTTCTCTAATTACAGCTGTGTGTGTGCTTGTTAAAAATTGGGAACAGCAGTAACTGGAAACCAGAGATTAAATTTCGGAATAGCATGATTAGGTGTTTTTTTTTAAAAAAGGAAAGCATCCAATCCATGTTTGTGTCAATGGGGTTTCTTTTTAGTTAGCTGCATGTTTAGTTTTGTATCTGCATTATACCCGATGTATGTAAAAAATGGACAGATGATGGGCCAAACCTTCCTTAAACTGCAGTTTCATTTTTGGAAAACTGTCTGGGTGGACACACAGACCTTATCAAAATGTGCAGATCTGTATCCAAGGTAAATATAGAAAAAAAATACACCTTGGTCCACACAGGATAAACAATCAGCTCTGGGCAATATTGGAGAAATTAACATGCAACCCAAGTTAATGCTTCAAAATCAAATAATATTTTCATAACAATCTGTCCTCTAAAACTAAGGTCCTTGACTAGATTTAATCTCTACGAATTAAGCAATTGTAAAAAGTCATATAAACCACTTTAAAACAAAACAAAACACATTAATTTTTCAGTGAAGATTCAGGCAATAATGAGTCCTGACTGACATGCATTTTTTAAGACTACATGAGTGACATGATGGAACAAAACAACTGGGGGGGGACACCATTCTGTTTCCTGGAAATGAAATCCATTCTCCACCAGGTGGCGCGATGCAATTTCAATGAAATCCCATCACACCACCTGGTGGAGAACGGTAGGTATGCAGGACGCAAAAGGAGAAGAGCTCGCTCTCGAGCAAATCTGATCCGCATCTCAATTGGGTTCGCATGTCAGGTTCCTGAGGGGGGGGGGGAAGAAAGAATCGGAGTAGATGGCAGAATTCAGGGAGCCGCTGTAAGGATCTATTGCATCAATAAGCAATATGAGGATAATACAACAGTCATAAATACAAGGATAATGTATGTGAAGCTCTTCAAACGCTCTAGAGTGCTATATAAATGTTAAGTATTATTAATCATGGTTACCACAGTGCTTAATTGGGGGGCTGGTGGCAGACAATGAGTGGCTACTGGCACAAGCAGGAGTCTGAATGCTCTGCACTACATTCAGATTTTGACAACTTGCTAAGATACTTGCAAATAAAATTAATGCATAGCATTGAGATTTGCATTCTGAACTATTGGCCTTCCCTCTGTGCAGACATTATAAGCACTACTACATTTTTTCTTTGTGATGGGAATCTCTTAATTTCTGTCCTTGTTCTATGATGAAGTAGTTCTTTTTGACAGGGTGGAGTAAAAGCAAACTCAATATGCTCTGTTCTTATCAGCTCAGGAACTCTCTTGCAGCACTGCAAATTTCCTATAATAAATACTGTACTCCTGTCTACAAGTTTTACTTATAACTGGGAGTAAAATAACATATTGCCCACTCTCCGAGCATCTTTCCCATAAATTAGGCTTTTATCCACATTTTCTATGAGTTTATGAAATCTCATTCCCAGCACGTTCAGTTTGGGACTGACATACTGTGTTTTTTTAGGCATGTTTCCCATGTTTAACTTTAGATGGTAAGCTCCTCGGGGCAGGGACCTGTCATCTCCTACTCTGAAAAGCATCCTGAACACCCATGGTGCTATAGCATTCATTGTGAGGTAGTTTACTAGAAGAAAAATATATAGTAATTATTATAGAGCACAGCAATTAATAACCTATAGGCTATGTGCGTCATGCAGAGGCTGGATCTGTTATTTTAAAAGGTTAATTCATTACCTCCATTGCTAAAAAATTAAACACCCAGACTGCATGGTCCCTTCCTAATAAAATATAGCGAATTAACCTAGGCCTCAAAGGTGGAGAGGGCCACATAAACATTGACAAAGAGGTTCTGAAGGAGGGAGAACTCCAGAGCACCGTGTTTCTTCTCAGGATCCAATGCGGATTTTTCTTTTTTTTAACCCCCTCCGCGGGAGGGGGATGAAAACGGGAGGGGAAACGCTTAAACTGCCCCCCCTCCCAATCCGAATCGAGGCAGCGGGTGGAATGTCAAAACGAAGGGGAGAAATTTGCTTTTTGCAGCACCCAGTTTAATAACGTGGAAGGGCTGGAGGCGGGTACCTGGAGCACTCTCACTCCCGCCCACCCCTCGTCCCCTCCGAGCAGCTCAAACAGCTTTCAGGAGGGACATTTGGGACTAGGAGTCCTCGTTGCCCACACAACTGATCGAGCCCAGCGAGAGCAGCTTGACGCGCTGGAAGTTGCAGCTGCTGACGACGAGGCCGGGTTTCTCCCGGGGCTTTGCCGCCTGTCGCTCACGGCGGAGACGAAGAGGAGGGGCCAGCAAAACGAAAGGGAAATCCGATGCCGGACGAGTCCCCAAGACACAGGAGGAGGAGGAGGAAGAAGCCGGAGAGGGTCCGTCCTCTACCTGGCTCTCTCCATGAAGCTGTGGCCGTGGCTCCTCCCGTGCCTGCTTCCCTCCCTCGCGGATGGCGCCTGCCCCGAGCCTGCCAGGGCAGGAAAGGACGGTAGTGGCAGCGCAAGGCTCCCTTTCCCCGGACCCAATCCCGGCGGTAGCGCGGTGGAGAAGGAACCAGCCCTGAGGGTAGGTACCAGAAGCCGCGCGCAAAAGAGGCCGCTGGAGCCGCTTGGCGGGAAAGCCTCTCGCAGCTTCACGCGGCGCTTGCGTTGGTGCTGTGGGCGGCTCCGTCGTTGCCCCATACGAAGCCCCTCATCGACGTCCCTTGGAGCTGGAGCACCCTCGACCACCGCCCTTTGACACCCCCTCGGGCGCCTTGGGGGGAAGGTTATAGAAATCAACTACCAGCTTAATTATTGTAGTAAACTACCAGCTTAATTATCTTGTTTCTTCCTCTATTAGTAATACTTGTATGCCGCTTAGGGCGCAATCCTGTTTAGACAGAAGATAAGTCCTACAACTCCCAGCATTCCCCAGCCAGCCAGGCTTCAATGTAAGCAAGTGTAAAGTAATGTACGTTGGGGTGAAAAATCCCAACTTCAAGTATAATCTGATGGGATCTGAAGTAGCGGTGACTGACCAAGAAAGAGATTTGGGGTTGTGGTGGACAGCTCTATGAAAATGCCGACCCAGTGTGCAGCTGCTGTGAAAAAGGCAAACTCTATGTTAGGCATAATAAGGAAAGGAATTGAAAATAAAACTGCCAAGATCATACTGCCCTTATACAAATCTATAGTGTGACCTCACTTAGAATACTGTGTACAGTTATGGTCACTGCAGCTAAAAAAGGACATTGTAGAGTTGGAAACAGTGCAGAAGAGGGCAACTAAAATGATCAAGGGGCTGGAGCAACTCCCCTATGAAGAAAGGTTACAGCAGCAGTGATTGTTTAGCTTAGAAAAAAAGTGAGTAAGGGGAGACATGATAGAGGTGTACAAAATTATGCATGGTGTGGAAAAAGTGGACAGATACATTTTTCTCCCTTTCTCATAATACTAGAACCTGGGGTCATCCCATGAAGCTGATTGGTGGGAGATTCAGGACAGATGAAAGGAAGTACTTCTTCACACTGTGTGTAAACTATGGCATTCACTTCCACAAGATGTGATGGCCATCAATTTGGAGGGCTTTAAAAGGGGATTGGACAAATTCATGGATGAGAAAGCTATCAATGGCTACTAGTCCTGATTGGCTATCTGCTTCCTCCAGTATCAGAGGCAGTATGCCTGTGTACTCCAGTTGCTAAAAAATCATGGGTGGGAAGGTGCTGTTGCACTAATGTCCTGCTTGTGGGATCCCATGGGCAGCTGGCTGGCCTCTTTGTGAACAGAATGCTGGACTAGATGGACCCTTGGTCTGACCAGCATGGCTCTTATGATCTTATGAATACTGGGAGTTGTAGGACTTCCCCCCCCCCCTCTAAACAGGCTATAGGATTGTGCCCTAAATATAGTAAAAGTAAAATCTTGTCTAGACAGCACCACCTGTGTACATGGCACTTCATAGAGTCACCCTGGATGACCTGTAGGTGTTTCCAGACGAGACTATGGCCCTGTCTCATTCATAGAATTTTATGAGGGGCCCTGACAATGGGTGCTTCCAGACGGTTTTATAACACCATTGCCCAGGACCGGTGCAAGGAAATTTGGTGCCCTAGGCAAGATCAGATGTTTAGCAACCCCCTTCCCACTTGAGAGCGCTGTATTTTTTTCCCAAGGCGTCTCTGGCGCCCCTTTAGCCCTGCGCCCTAGGCAGCTGCCCAGTTGGCCTAATGGTAGCACCGGCCCTGCCATTGCCCTGCCTCATTCATGGAATTTTATGGTGCTGTCCAGATATCATTGTCTTCCCCTTTTAACCCTCCCACCACGTCTTCCATCATTTTCCTTACCACAGAAAATCTGTTAAAGGGAGAAAGAGAGAAAACAGAATTGCTGCACAATGCCTTCTGATTAGATAATCATCTCCTCCAGGTGCCCCCACCAAATGTGGGGACTCAGGAGGCCACTAAAGAGATTGCTTTTTCAGTGGTGGCATCCAGGCTGTGGAATTATCTCCCCAGGGAGACCCGCCTGGCACCTACATTATGGTCTTTCCCGGGCCTTTTTATTTTCCCAGGCATTTTAAGAACTGGTTTTAGTGCTTTTAGTACTCTATATTGCTTCTTCTATCTATTTCAGAAGAGATCCTCCCTGAAACTCAATATGGTTTCCGCCCCTCTAGAGGGACAGTAGACATGATTTTTACTGCACGTCAGCTCCAAGAAAAATGCCGGGAGCAAAATCAACCCCTTTATATGGCATTTATCAATTTGGCTAAGGCCTTTGATACTGTAGACCGTACAGCTCTCTGGACTATCCTTATGAAAATTGGATGCCCCAATAAATTTGTGAATATCTTGCGACTTCTCCATGACAACATGACGGCAACGGTTTTGGACAACAACGGCTCTCATGGTGCTCCATTTAAAGTGGGATCAGGTGTTAAACAGGGATGTGTTATCGCCCCAACATTATTTGCCATTTTCATCGCCATGGTTTTACATCTTGTCAAGGGGAAACTTCCCACCGGTGTGGGAATTATATATCGAACAGATGGAAAGCTTTTTAATCTCAGCAGGCTGAAAGCAAAAAGTAAGGTAATTACAACCTCCGTTGTGGAACTTCAGTATGCTGATGATAATGTGGTCTCCGCACATTCAGAGGATGATCTCCAAACTATCCTAAATGCTTTTGCAGAAGCATACGAAAAACTTGGTCTCTCACTTAACATCAAAAAAACCAAAGTGCTTCATCAGCAAGTGCAAGCCAATCCTTTGGTGATGCCATCTATCCAGCTTGGCGGGACAATACTGGAAAATGTCGATCATTTTCTCTATCTTGGCAGCTATCTCTCTGTTACAGCTAACATCGACAGTGAAATCCAGCATCGTCTGAGCTCCGCAAGTGCTGCATTTTCTCGAATGAAACATAGAGTGTTCGAGGATCGGGATATTTGTAAGAAGACCAAAACACTGGTTTATGAAGCCATTGTATTACCAACTTTATTGTATGCCTGCGAAACATGGACTATCTATAAACGTCACTTCCACCTCCTTGAAAGGTTTCATCAACGTTGCCTCCGGAAAATCCTGCAAATTACTTGGGAAGATAGGCGAAGAAATGTCAGTGTACTGGAAGAAGCAAAGACTACTAGCATTGAAAAAATGACCCTTCAACGCCAACTTCAGTGGACCGGTCATGTTGTTCGAATGCCTGACTGCCGTCTCCCAAAGCAGTTACTTTACTCCCAACTCAAGGATGGAAAGCGGAATATCGGTGGTCAATATAAGAGGTTTAAAGATGTTCATAAGGCTAATATAAAAAAATGCAATATAAACATCGAAAACTGGGAAGCTCTGGCCCATGAACGATCTAAATGGAGGTTGGCCTTTCACAAAGGTTCCATGGACTTTGAAGAAGCCCGAGTGCAAGGTGAAAGGGAGAAACGTGCTAAGCGAAAAGCACGTCAATTGAATCCTTTACAGGACCATCTTCTATCTGGTAACCTGTGTCCTCACTGTGGGAAGCTGTGTGGATCTAGAATTGGCCTCCACAGTCACTTACGGACCCATCGCTAGAGTCTACACAATCTTCTTTAGAATTTCCTCCTTTTATCCCGGAAGACAATCTTACTCGGTCACGAGTGATCGCCTGATGATGATGATGATTGCTTTTGGTTTTAATTTGGTTTTATGGTGTTGTAGTGGTTTTTATTATTTGTTGCCAGTTTTATCTTGGTTTTATTCTGTGCTGTTTATATTTTTTGCTTCAATGTTTGTACAGTATGTTTTTAATATCTTGTACACTGCCCAGAGAACTTTGGCTATTGGGCGGTTTAAAAGTACAGTGATTGAATAATAAATACACAAATGCATAGCTCCCTGTTTCAAAAGAACTTACAATTTAAAACAAACAATGGAGAAAGCAACAAAAGGATGGGAGGGAGAGATGTGGGTCAGGAAAAAAGGATGTGGTCAATGCAGTTGGGTGTGCTTGCTTACAATTAGGATGAAAAGGCCATGTAGAAAAAGTGGATTTTGAAGAAAAATATACATTTGAAGGCAGGAAAATAGACTGACTTCAAATTTAAAATGTATTTCCTTAGATCCCTCTAAAATTGATACATGGTGAAAGGCTGCTACTAGTAGACTATTTTCTCCAAAATGTTGAAACGCACGTGTTTTTGTTCCCAAGGCAACAGCTGGAAAACGCACAAGTAGCATCCATGTTTGTTAATAGGCCTCAGTCTAGTAAGTGTATTTGGCAAGCATATAGACAGATATGGCTGCATATCAGGAGTATAATTCTTTTTTATTGTTATTATTTTTCAGGAAAGCATTAAGAGAATTACACATTTGAATTCATTATCCTCCAGTGACAACATTACTGCTTTCTATGGAATAAATCAGTTTTCCCACTTGTATCCTGATGAATTTAAAGGTGACGATTATTATTATTATTATTATTATTATTATTATTATTATTATTATTGCAGTTCTATAGTCTCCCTAAATAGCAAGCTGTTTAGATAGCAATCTGCCAATGTATTTCATTATGTATGTAGCCATGGCAGTGTTATGCACCATCATTTTCTCCAATAGCTCTTTTACTTCATATTTGATATAACTCTGGTTCTGGGACAGACCCAGTATTTATGCAAACCAGGCTCTTGCACAAAACAAAGATCCTACAAGCCTAAATATTACTGATAAATTAGTCTCTATATCAGGAGAATTCAGCTTGGCGTTAGTCAGTATTGGCAAGCAGAAAGTATGAATTGATAAAGGCTTGTTATATCAAAGGGGCAATTAATTACTAAAAGAAAAACAAGTCTCAGGCAAGCAAGCTGTTGGGTGAAAACTCTTCGGGTTGCTAGACAACCTGTCTGGTAGAGCAGTTGCTTTGGGTAGACTTTGGGCCAGTTCTTGGCTCTATTTATTGAGCCAGGAACATGCATCAGGATCACACTTCTTCTTGCAGCCTCCTATCATTTGCATTTCGTTTCGACATTACATCGGAAACGGAACTGGTTTAATGTCAGTTTACTAACCAGGATATTAAGGCTGCAATCCTATACCTGGAAGTAAGCCCCATTGAACTCAATAGATCTTACACCTGAGTAGACATGTATAGGATTACACTGTAAACCACAGTTTGGTCCTTAAGATCCTGATTAGTAAATAGACATTAAACCACACTTCCCTATTTTGGAAGTAATGGAGAACTGTGGTTTAAAGAGACCAGGATTGAAGCACAGTTACCAACATGTTACAGGAGGAAGTCAGGTGAGGGGTGAGAGCACTTCTTTCCAGCTTTCTTACACTAGGAATATTATGTCTAAACCGGCCCCTTGGGCATAAAACACACCTGTCAACGTGCTATTGAGATAAAAATCCTCAGCACTTAGTAACCTGATGGAATTGGATCTGCATTAACTAAATGGAAAGGACACAAGTGTCTTGCTTTTAGAAACAAAACATCTGAACTGGCTATAGTTGTGTTAAAACCAGAAGATGATAAATCTTTTGTTTTATTTTAAAGCCACTTACTTGCAAAGTAGACCTTTTAAAGTTCCCAAATATACGCCAGAAGTTAGACTAGAGGGAACAAAAACACCCTTACCAGGAAAGTTTGATTGGAGGGACCAGAATGTCGTTACACAAGTGAGAAATCAAGAAACGGTAAGCTCTGTATTTCATTTTAGCTTAATATCTAGACTTTGTTCAGACATGCTGCCCTCAGCTCTATGGCAGCCTTGAGATAATAACATGAGGACTTCAGTGTCTTTTCTAGACAAGAATATGTTTCTAGTGTTTTCATGGCAGTGGTGTAATAAGCCATATACTTATAGTGCTATTTCTCTGGTTTATACAGACTGGCTTTTCCATGACTCACAGCTAGTGGGAAAGCTGAGGTGAAGCCTCTGTAGATTTTAGATTAAGAAGGCACCAATGTCTGTCCACTCTTAGTGAAACTATATGGGATGGGCTGCTTTAGGGAAAGGACCACAGGATTATTCCACCAACATGTCATATGAATACAGTCTGTGCAGAACTATAAAATATGTGTGCCAAATGTGCTGTTTCAAAATACTTTATTAAAAAAAGCAAAACAGGAATGTATAGACAGTAACTAGTGATTATGATGATTGGTTTTGTTGTGCTTTTTCCTTTCCAGTGTGGTGGCTGTTGGGCTTTCAGTGTTGTCAGTGGAATAGAGTCTGTCTATGCAATTAAAGAGAAAGTTTTGGAAGAACTCAGTGTACAACAGGTCATTGACTGTTCTTACAATAATTATGGTTGCCGTGGTGGCTCAACTGTTAGTGCTTTGAATTGGCTGAATCAGGTATTAATTTCTCACAGATCTACAGTCTCTGTTAATAAGTGACAGTTTTTGGTAAAGAGAAGAAGAATTTGAGAATTGTCAAAAACGTTGCCCTGTTGGATGTAACCAGAGGTCTGTCTAGTCTGGAATATTGTGTCCGACATTAGCCAGCCAGATGCCTCACCGAAGGTCACAAACAAGGCAATATTAGCAATAGCTATACCCTGTTGTTTGTCTCCAGCATCTGATCATCACGTGGCCTGTTCAGACAATACTTCTCCCCCTCCCCACAACATCCAGATGCAAGTTGAGATCAAGAACAGGTCTAGGGTTCATGACCTGCCCAACCTGATCCCCTTTCTGTCCATAGAATATAATGCCTGAACAAAAGGAATTCCACATTTATTTGAATGCAATATTATCCTAACCGTTTTATGTGGACCTTGCCATGTCAAAGGCAACTTTGGTGAGCATAAAAATATTGGTATTTATTAACCACAAGTCATTGGTTTGATTCATCTTCTTGTAGACACGTGTGAAACTAGTGAGAGATTCGGAGTATCCTTTTAAAGCTCAAACAGGATTGTGCCATTACTTCAGTCACTCAACTTTTGGAGTCTCCATCACACATTACGTTGCATATGATTTCAGGTAACAACTAATGATTACGTTATATGCTCCTTTTTTCTGACTAGTTCAGTAGTGATATATACCAAATGAATACTGTTATTATAAATATTTAAATGGATCTGTGTACTTGGTATGCATGCTTCTGGGTCTCAGGAGACCTGGGTTTTAGTCCCCACTTGGCCATGAACCTCATTGGATAACTTTCAACCAGTCACTGTCTCTCAGCCTAACCTACCTCACAAGGTTGTTGTGAGGATAAAATGGAGAGGAGGAGGATCATGTAAGCTACCTTTGGCTCCTTGGAGGTAAGCCGGGATATAAATGTAACAACTTCTTCTTGTTCCTCTCCGACCGGAGGTTGGACATCATCATGGCTAAACAGTCTTTAGATATGGCTGCTCTAAACAATGATGTTATGTTGCCCCCAAAGCATTCCTTAAGGTTTTTCAGCCAAGACCACCTTCTTCCTACACTTCTTTTCCCATTTATTTCCCCTTGTATAATCAGCCGCAACAGTCCATATTTTTCATTTCTCATATGACATTATATTTATCTTTATATTATCTCATTACATTATAAATATAACATATTATTATTATTATTATTATTATTATTATTATTATTATTATTAAAAAATTTGTGTGGAAAGGACCAAAGCCGGCCCTTTACGCGGGTTTGGGCACCAAGGGGTTAACCGGAGCTGCGTTAGCCCTTTACACGTGGCTCGCGGCCCTTAGGCAGAAGCCACGACCAAATTTAACGCTAGGACAGTGAAGGAAGCATTTTTATGAATGGAGGCTACTACACTGTTTAAAGGTAAACAGAGTTTGAGCGTATCAAAACATACACAAAAGCAGCACGCAAGGCACATGTCTGCAATTTACATTGGTATAGAGTGAGCAGTAGCAGCAATACACACAAGGGTTACCTGGCCTGGAATGACCCCGATTCCTTGAAAGCCGCGTATGCCAGCGGCCAGGCGATTTCAGCTAGTTTCACCGGGGGCTCCCCAGGGCTGGATCCTGAGGTCGGACCGAAGCCCTGGACCTCCGCGCAGCTTGCTGCCCACGACCAACAACTTTTCTCGCCACAGGCCCCTTCCTTTATACCCTCTTCTTGGTTCCCCCCCTCCTGCGTCCCCTCCCTTCGTGATTGCTTGAAATGAGAGGAATAACCTGTTTCCCTGGGTGCTTAAGAGTACTTGCCACTCTTCGAGACCACCAGGCACCTTGGCACCCCTCTTGTTGTTTGGGGATGCTTCACAGCTCATTTGGCTGCCAGGGAAGGGGAAGCTGCCCAGGGGTATGCAGATGTGTCCCATTGTGAGCCTCATTGAAGGGCAGGAAAACAAGAGCGGGTAAACAAGGTTAAAGGTGGATACCTGAGCTGCTGCTGCAAGTGGGGTGTGCGTGTACCTGACCTGGCTTTCTCTTCACAGTTTGCTTTTAAAAAGTGAACATTATCATACAGGCCTGTGGCTCACGCTGGCTCAGAGTGTGGAAAGCTAAGCAGGGTCAGGCCTGGTTATTACTTGGATGGGAAACCCCTCCTCTAGTTTCCTGCATTGAGCAGGGGGTTGGACTTGATGGCCTGTAGGCCCCTTCCAACTCTATGATCTATGAATCATTAACAGTGCTATCATTATTATGAGGTATAAGAAACACAACAATCATAATACAGTCATGCTTTGGATTGAGAGCATAATTCGTTCCGGAAACGTGCTTGTAATCCAAAACACTCTTATATCAAAAGGAAATCCCCCCCCAAAAAAAATTTGTACAGAGATTTTTAATTTAAGCCGTACTACAGTACTTGTATTGCAAGACGTCGCTTGTATATCAAGTAAAAAATAAATAAATAAATATTTAAAAATTTGCTTGTCTTGCAAAACGCTCTCAAACCAAGTTACTTGCAATCCAAGGTATTACTGTAGGTGTTCATAAGATGATACACTGCTTCTTCACAACTTTGAATATATTCAGCAGCAGTCTGAATCCTGCCTGCCTCTAGCCCCTTTGTTTGGAATCTGAAATGGGACCTATGATTGCTGGTGTCCCAGGTAGAGAGAATTCTATCCATTACACTTGTGTAGTAAATTCATCTACTAGTCTCCTATCCCTTCTCAATGCAGATCAGGGCACAGCAGTTATTGATTGCAAAGCAGAATGGTTTTTTAATGGAGGACAACATACAGGAAATACCATATCTTCCAGAACAAGATGTGATATATAAGGAGGCAGATATGTGATACGTATTCAGTCATTTTCCCATAAAAAGGAGTCAGTACTGTTTGCATTTCCCCCTGCAATGTGTACACTTTCCCCCATGTGATCAGAATAAACAGTGGCACTGAGCACAACTTGTAAAAGCAACATAGTTATTTGAGGTTAACTAGGTACTACAGTAAAAAGTGTTCATAAAAAACAATAGGAAAACAAATTACAAATTTTTACAAACGCCTAAAAATCAACTGTTGCCCCTGCTTAATTCCACGTATACCAATTTCAAACAAGACAAATACAACCACAGTGTAAATGCAATGTATTTATGTGATTCTTGTTGCTTTTTCAGATTAATTATGTTTTAAAAAAATACCTTAAACCGCAGGTTTATTGTGATGGTTGTTGGTGATTTTCAGATAATAATGATACATATTAAATGATACATTCATTAAAACAATGCTTATTGAAATTGGCAATTTCAGTAGCTATAAAATATCTATCAATACAACTCTGAATAACTAGGGTTCCAAGAACATTATGGTCCTAGTACCACAAATTGCCATGAGTGGTTAAAGAGAACTCTCTTAATATATTGCCAATTTATTACACATTGCTTTTAAAAATCTCTTGGGGGTTTTAAAAAAATGGAACTCTAATTCAGGTAGAACCATAGGTACTTAGAAGAAGGTTTCTGTGCACATCCCTGGCTTTATGAGGAATTGCATGTGCAAACAAGTACTACTAGTACAGTTGCATAGACTGAATAGACTGCATAGACCCAGTAGCTGGACCTATGAGCAAGCCGGCCTAGTCAAGTTATCAGTGATATCACTTCTTGAGGGAGAGGAGAGACAGGGTCTGGAAGATTCAGCACTACACACACACACACACACACACACACACACACACACCATGTGCTTAGTGCTAATGTTGACTATCAGACTAACACTGTACAATTGGCCTTGGCTGCTGGATGATGATTTAGGATTAAATCCAATGCTCTGCTAGCACAACAGGATTTTCTCCCTCTCTTCTCCCCAATGTAGCACCACCCAAAAATCTTCTCCGGAGGGTTTCCCAGCCTTCTGGAGCAGATTTGAGGGCATGCGGGTGGGTGGGAATCAACCCACAGGCACTAGGTTATGCAAGTGCATAACAGCCCACTGCATGCATATAGCTGGATGAGGTGGGCCAAGGGCCTTCTTACCTCTTCTATGCAAGTGATCAACAGAATCACAGGCAGCCCCATCCTAGGTAGCTGCCTGAAACCCTCTGAACCTGGAGGATTATGGGCATCGAATTGAGTGTGGGAGGATCATGGTGGGTAGGATTGCTGCCGCGCTCCCCTCACCCTCAAAAACGTTTAGGCAGCCAATTTCAGCCATCTAAATGCATTACACCTGCCCTCGAGGAGGAGAGACTGAGACACCGCCTGGATTCTGCGGAAGCCAGCAGTGCCTTGCTCTTCCCCTCCCCGCCCCCAGGAATGCCCCCTCCCCACGGGGGAACTGAAGATGGTATTCTGTTTTTGGTTCCCAACTGGCGCGAAAAGAACCGCACTGGCTACGAGGTTGTGGGATGGCCGTGCCACAGGCAGATTGCGTACTGTGACCTTGGAAGGGATTTCCAAGGTCGCAACAGCAACTATACCCTATCTTACAGCCCCCCAGACAAGGTTGGAGGGCCATAGGATTGCGTCCTGACAAATGTATTGTAGCTGTATGCTACTAGATGAGGGTTTTGCTCTGTATACACGCACAGAGCCCACTGCTGCATATGCATATAGTTGGACCAAAACCAAGGAATATATCATACCCATATTTCCTGATTTATTTGCGCAAATAAAGCATTAAGCATTTCTGTAGTTAGCACATAAGCATTTCTGTAGTTAGCAGCACATTTTACTAGCTACATTTTCACCAGCACAAGTGGTCCGCTGATTTGTAATGTTTATGGATAACATTTCTGACATTTTATTATATCTGTTGGCTTAATCCAAGACATATATCTTGGACCAGGGATGACCAATTTCTCCATCATGAGGGGCCAGATATTCCCCAACAAAGCTGCTCAGGAGCTGATTTATTTCAGACTCTTTTGATGGCAGATTGCCTTATGACCATGAGGGATCTTTCCCTGTCTTGCAGTGGCCAGGAAGATGAAATGATGAAGATGCTGGTTGAATGGGGTCCTTTGGCAGTGATTGTAGATGCGATTAGCTGGCAAGACTACCTTGGTGGTATCATACAGTATCATTGTTCCAGTGGAGAAGCAAATCATGCTGTTGTCGTTACTGGTTTTGATAGGACAGGTAAATTTTAATCTGCTAGTTATATGATCATTATGTGTCTATTCAGAGACTTAACAGCTCCATCGCAACCAGGTTTGTTCAGAAGTTTCAGTGGGGATTTACTTCCATCCAAGTAAGTACAGCCTAAACTTCAATAACAATTATAGCATTTTAAGCTTCTGCAGGTTTAATTAGCTCTTCAAGATACAACAAAACAATGTTTACATTTTTAGATGTTCAGTCCAAACCCTGAAATCAGCACTACTGCACAGATGGGCAACTTGTGATCTTCCAGATTTTTGGCCTAGAACTTCCATCAGGCTTAGCCAAAATAACCAGTGGTGAGGGATCATGGGAGCTGTAGGCAAAAACATCTGGAGAGCCACAAGTTGCCCACCCCTGCACTACAGTGTATATCAGTAAAAGGATACATTCAGGTCACAGAGTGGCCATACTGCTTTGCCTAGCTCAGCTGCTGGATTCATTGTGTGATGTTGGGGGAAATTGACTGTTGACTTGGAGAGTTGTCAGAGAGTAGACTCTTGTCAGTGGAGGATAGCCTGCTACTGCTCTAAGGAGCTCAGTATGGGGTTCCTTATGCACATTCTCTCACTGTGTAAATATGCCTATGCACAAGTCACATACAAAGTGGCTATTATTGTGTATGAGACCAAATTAAGGCTACAATCCTTTCCCTGCTGTCTTCCTTTTGATCCAGCTTTTGTGTTGTGATTTTTATACTCTGGCATTCTGTATTCTTGGCTTCTGTGCATTTGACACACATTTGTGTATCTTGAAGCATTATAAGCTGGCTGGCTGGGACACAGAGCTTTTTTCTTCACCCTAGCGCACAAACTTTGCAGCTCTGAGGTCCATGTCCAGTGCCTGCTAGGGGGACAGGGGCTGCACATCTGTGTGCATGCACACCATACATACATGCACACAGGATCAGCTGTGATCAGGTTTGCTACTTTCCTGCCTCCATTATTGATGGTAAAGCAACAATGCCAGCTGCTTCAGGGTTGGTGGAGGACTGCTGTTTTCCTTCCACCATTAGCTGTTTGGCAATATATATTGCAAGCACCTGGGGGTTGGGGTTGATCCAGACCCGAGCAGAGGGGAAGGGCTAAAAAACCCCTACCTTCCATGCTAGGGTCCAGATTGGGTCCCCTGCACTTACTCTGCAGTAAAGGAAAAAAGAAAGACGTAGTTGCTAGCTACGCCTTTAATGTAATTGGTGCATTGGCTCTCCAAAGCCAGATTCTATACAAGAGTCCATATTCTGTTTTATATTGCATGAGGTTCTGCTCAATCTTCTATGCTTGTTTGGCTCATGCAGCCTTTCCCAACCTGGTATCCTCCAGATGTTTTGGACTACAACTCCCTGCATTCCTGACCATTGGCCATGCTGGCTGGGAAGGCTGGGCTAATGGCATAAAGATTTGCCAAACTCTTTTCATTTTTTTCTTTTTAAAAAAACTTATTGAACTCATTTTACAGGTATTATTCCCTATTGGATTGTACGGAACTCCTGGGGACGTTCATGGGGAATAGACGGCTATGCTCATGTTAAAATAGGTTCCAATATATGTGGTAAGTTGAGCAAATGGCATTGTGGTTTATACTGGATGCTGTCACAGATAGTCCTCTTGTAAGATCATATTTGAATCTCCCAGGCAGACACATTGTACATTCCTCCTCTCATCTTTACTGTCTCAGAATGCAGTGGCTGTAGAAATCACTTGTTTGAAAGCACTCTAACAAAACCCTCCCCCTGCAGGAGGAAAGCTAAGATATCTGATGTAGTACAGTCACATTGAAGAGTGCCCTACATCCCTGCCTGAATACTTGCTTATATGCTACATTATACCCTATTAAAGCAGAAGGCTCTGAATTGAGCAGTTTAAAGATTATGGCTGCTAAATCATAAGCGGGGGGAAATTAATCTTAAGTATATACACTGTGTATTCCTCTGAAGCCAATTGTCATGGACTTGTAATGCAGTAATTAGATCCACTCGGAACAGCAACTTCTCGGATGGGACCCCTCTCTTGGGAAAACCCTTAAGATCCCTATTGTAAATATTTGTGATCTAAAATGAAAGGATGCAATGCTTGTGCAGTGCAGGGACTGAAGAGTTAAGAGAAGATGTTGTAAAAATATTTTTCTTTATAAAGGGCAAAAAATGAATTTCTCTAAAGATCAAATGGTAACTTTGACTTTCATTGCCTTCTAGGGATTGCTGATGAAGTGTCTGCTGTGTCTGTATGAAATGGCTGTTCTGTTCTAGATATTTCAATCACAATTTTACACAATATGAAGGCATTTTATTTTCAAGAAGGGACACTCTTTGTGGACATTGAGACCATAGCAAATATTCGATCCTGGAAGAAGTCTTCTCTTCCAACCAGGGCCTTAGACATTCATCTTTGGGAACTAAAGACAGCCCTTAAGTGTACACACAATAAGCACCAGACCCATAAATTATGCAGAAAGAAGGTATTTTATATTACCAGTTCTAGTATCCAGTTTGGAAATCTTGATCCTACTTATGCATATCAAAATATATTTTTAAAGAGTTTTGAGCTACTGTGGCACAACAGAGAGAGCTGGGTTTGTATCTGGGAAACCTGGGTTCATCAGATACCATGTAGTTGTTGTGGCCTTAGACAAATCACACTCTTTACCTCAGTTCCCTATCTGTAAAATGGTAATAACAAACATGCATTTCCCAAGGTGGTTATGAAGGCAAAACACAATTAAGAGTGCAATCCAATGCTCACAACTAGGAGTAAGCCCCATTGATCTCAATGGTACTTCTAAGTAGACAGATTTAGGATTGTGCTGTTAAGGCTGCAAACTGAAGTTACAATTACAAATACTTTGAATGTTTAAGGTGTACCTCTCTCCATCCCCTGCTTTGTGTATTACCAGTGCTGTGGAAGTGTGAACCATCCTTAGAGCAACCTTCCCCAACCTGGTGTCCTCCAGCTATGTTGGACTGCAATTCCCAACATTCCCAGCCAGAATGGCCTTGGCCACACTTGCAGGGGAGAGTGAGAATTGCAGTCCAACACATCTGGAGGCCACCAGGTTGGGGGGGGGGGGAGCTGCTCTAGAGGCATCCCTCAGTAGCTGTGTCCTCTGCTGTTCTGCTACTACTGAGCAAGCCTTCCATTCCTGGTCTTGACCTTTTATGCTCTCCTGGAACATGACATCACTTTTTCTGTTCAGTGTATATGCTACTGGAGGGCCACTGTAGTCTTTTCTTTCTCCACATCGTGAGTTTGGACCAAACTGACTCAAGTTCTACTTACAATTGGCATTATGAGGAATGCTGTTCCCTCTCCTTGGCTGCTCCTTTGAAATGTTTACAATTAACACTTGATCACAGAATGTCAGTATATCTAATAGTGAAAGCGGTGGTTTTTTAATTATCAATTTTGATTAAAACATGTCTAAATGTTAGCTGAATTGTAAGAATATTTTTATATACTCAAGTTGATATCTCACTTTTTATAATAAAGTTGAGTGGAAAAACATCTTGAATCTACAATAAAAAGTTTGTCATCTATTTTTATACCATTTAATGTTTTGAGTCAATTATAACTGGACTCATATCTGTCATGCATTTTGTGAAGAAAAGTTGGTTGAGTTTCCTAAACCAAGTCAAATACCTGTTTAGTGTCCCAGCAACACCTGCTAAGACCTGCTATAACATTACCCCCTAATAACATAACATGGAATTGACAGTCTCCCCACAATATGGAAAATCAATTAGTAAGAGTCACTACATATTATGGCTCCTGCAGGGAGATATATACCGTAGCTTTTGTTTAAATAGATCATGCCATCTTATTTCTTTAATACTACAGTGTGACATTTTATTTATATTTTATTTGTAATATTTTTATGCCACCTTCTGTGGCAAACCCTCCCAAGGTGGCTCACAAACAAGATTAAAAACATAACATAGAACTACAACAATATCTTTATCATTACAAAACTAAAACAGCAACCTAACTAAAACATGCTATAGACCAGCATAACAAATCTGATAAAACAATTTAAAACACAGCAACAGTTTAATTTTTAACTAAAAAATGGAAGCCTCAGTTGTTATCTCATCTCTAAATTTTATTTCTGATAACCTATCTGTAATGCATATGCTTTAAATTCTATAGTACATTGTGCATAAATATATATAAACACATGCATATATTATCCAACAGCATATAAAGTATAACATTAAAGACCAAGCTTCTTTTTGGTACAATTCAGTTATTTACAAAGATTATCCAAGGAAGCCTTTTAATCTGAATCATCACTGCTGAAGTAGGAACTGTCACAATATTCTGCTGTGTAAAGGAATTTATGAACAGTTGGGTTCAGCCTAGGGATCCAGTGTCTTGGAACCAAATACGTAGAAAGATTGAACAAATCAACAAACACTTTGTATCTGTCACTGCAAAGAAAAAAACTAGATTAAGGAGGAGTGATACTCCATAATATCTAGTTCATATGTGTAGCAGATGGGACAGTATCCTATTGTGCCTGTGCACCACCAGGACTAACCGCTTGTGCAACAGGAAGTCAGTGATTCTAAAAGCAACCTGAAATGAACAAACACTAGTTTCTGGAATGGGGCAGGTCAGCAGAGCTCGCAGAAGGGAGCTCTGCTCACCTGCCCCAATCCAGAAACCAGTGTTTCCGCTTGTTTCCAGGGTTACTTTTAGAACCGCTAATTTCATGTTGCACAAGTGGTCAGTCCCACCAGCACAACAGAGCAGGAGCACAGCAGCCTCCTTGGATACTGCCCAAAATCTATAACCCAATTCACACAGAATATGATAGACTTCTTATGTTCTGCCAGCTTCCACCTCTAATGCATGAGGACTGGGAAGGATCAGCATAGGGTTAAGCAGCCTCCTTCAACCTGTTGCCCTCCAGTTGTTTTAGTCTTCAGTTCCCATAAGCCCCAGCCAACATGACCAATGGTCAGGAATGCTGGGAATTATAGTCCAAAACATCTTGAAAGCACCAGGTTGTGGAAGGCTGGGCTTGAGGAAACCAGCTAAAAAGTGGTGAGTTAGTGGCATGACTAGTGTTAGCTAATCAAGTGAAGGCCTGCCAGCAGGGTATAAAAATGATCAATTTGGAATGAAACATTCATCTCATTCCTCCATGAAAATCTTTGGTCTGATCAATAAGCCCTTACACAATAGTTTTAAATTTATTTAACAAAGCTTCCAATAATGCAGCAATTTAACAAAAACACAAGCATCAGAAATAACAATACATCGATCAATTGTCAACAGTATGCATTAATTCCACTCGGCTACAATGCCGCTCACTGGCTGCCTCGCACCTCTGCCATATATCTGTTTCAACAAGCTTCAGTGCTCAGAGGCTTAGGTCAGGCTCCAGCTCCCATCAGTCCTAGCCAGCATGACTGATGTCCAAGGATTATGGGAGCTGGAGTCCCAACAACATCTGCAGGGTCACAGGTTTCCCACCAGCCACCAAGATCCCTATATTTTCAGACAGACCTAATATACATGAATTTAATTTCTCCAGTTCCTTTTTAAAAGCTAGCTAAGGCCTGATTCATATGCTCAAGCTGCTGCATGGATTGCCGCTTGCAATGTAACCAGATGGTCACAACAGGCACAGCTATGTTTAAGCCATTGCAGTGAGCAGTTGTTAAGGACATGAGGGTAACCAACATGAGCCCTCAGCCTGAGTTAATGGTCCTCGTCGTATCGTAAGGGGATAAACTTGCTGAGGTCAATTATGCATCCCTGCATTAGTCCTGGACCTGTTGCCAGTCAATTTAACTCAATGGCTCCATAGCACTAAAAGTGCTATATATATATATATATATTTGTAAAATAAAAATCGCTGTTGCTGAATTCGCATGCAGCCCCTGGGCTGCGTGTTGTCCACTCCTAGTCTAAATTCTAGTGTTTTGAGAGGAAGAAGAAAATAAACTTCTTTCTCCATATTCATTCTCTCCATATACTCCTAAAAAAAATTTCTAATTACCGTATATGTCCCTCTGGTCATTTTTTTTTTTTTTTTAAATCCAAAGGTTTTTCAGACCCAAATTTGAAATTGGTGCCACAAACACTGCTCACCATCAGAAGACAGGTGCATTTTAACACAAATATGAAGACTTTGGAGGAATGCACCCCCTCTATCTTGTTTCATATTCTCATCCTTTTACAATGTGTGCATGTGCCTTGTCATTTATGACTATAATGTTGAACTTGGTTTCCTATAGACTTACCTCACAGTTGAGCGTAAATACTGATATCCTGATGATCCTCCTGTCCCAGCCTTGCTGCCAATCATTCTGTGCACCATGCACACATGGTTATCTAAGCATACAAACAACTTTGTTTCAGTGCATAACTAATTTTATGACATTAAAACTAAGGTCGTTCTGTTACAACTGAAGTGTCCCCCTAAAAGTTGCATAAATTATAATTGCTTTGATTATCTATGATACAAATATGAATCTTTATAATAGCATGTTTTCCTTCCTGTATAATTAAAACTAGCAGGTATATTGTGCTTTACAGCGCAATCCTATAACATGTCTACTCATTCAGACATGAGTCCGTTGAGTTCAGTAGGGCTCAGTCCTAAGTAAGTGGGTATAGGTTTTTGCAGCATTGTAGTGTTTCAAGCCCTTCACAGATAGTATCTGTTAATACTTAACAGCAGTCCTCTAAGGCAAGAGTTCAGAACCTCAGGCCAGGGGCCAAATCTAGCCCTCCTAGAGTCCCAATCTGGCCTGCTGGGGTTCCCCAGGTGGCCATGCCCCTTTCCCCAGCCACTGATCATTTGGTGGTTTCCCAGAGTTTGCGCAGTCCCCCCCCCCCCAATTCTAAAAGGTCAAAATGCCTCTTCTCTGAGGCTTAGTTACTGGCAGTAAGAACCTTAAGCTAAAATATGCTGGCATTTTTGGCCCTGCCACTTTTGCCTTCAGCCCTGCCCCGAAAGCTTCTTCGAAATGGAATTCGGCTCTCAGGCTGAAAGAAGTCCTGCACCCCTGCTCTAAGGTAATTCAGTGTTATTTATTTATATCCCACCTTTCCACCAAAGTTAGTGCTCAAGGCAGCTACTTTGCCCCTCTTTGCAAATGGGGAGGGGTGAGGCTGAGATAGAATAACTTGCCTAAGGTGAGTGACTGAGGGTGCAATTCAACCAAGATGCCCGCCGTAAGCCCCTGAACTTGGAGGATTACAGGCATCCTGTGCAGAGTGGGAGGAGCAGCGGAGGCCATTTTCAGCCATCTAGCTGGGGCGTTCCGTAGCAGGAGGGAAGGAGGCTGGAGTGGCCTCAGGATACCTCGTGTCTTCGCCACTCCAGTCTCCCCACCTCCCAAATTTCCCCCTTTAACCCCTTCCAAGGTCACATTCCTGACCTTGGAGAGCAGCCAGCATAGTTCTTTCCTCACCAGCTGTGAGGGGGTGGGGTCAGAGCACTGTCCAGGTGCCATAGGATCATTCCCTCCACGGGAAAGGCAAAATTTGGACTAGGGATTTCCTGATTTATACCTTTGTCACCTAGCCATGATGCTTCTAGTTATAAGCCAATTATACACATTCAGGGAAAAAGAGGGGTAAAGGTTTAAAAAAATTTCCAGGGGGGTAGCTGTGTTAGTGCATTGCATGAAAAAATGACCAAGAGTCTTGTGGCACTTTAAAGGCTAAGACATGTATTAGGGCATAAGCTTTCATAGCTCACAAGAAGCTTATTGCCATAATAAATTCAGTACTCTTTAAGGTGCTGCAAGACTTCGTTTTTAGATTAATAATAAAATAGATTCCCAAGTGTGCCAGTAGAAAGCTGCAGGGATATGCTTACTGAGAGGCGAAGGACCTGTCTACACTATTTGTTCACTGCAAGTCAGCAGTGCACACATTCAAGGCATGTGTAATGGACAGTTGCTAACTTTCCACTGACAATAGATAGGAATTGTAGGCAGAGTGCAGCTTGATCACATATCACCCTTAACACTGCTAGTTTGTGGTCTGTGCAAAGCTGCCCAGAGTCATGCACATGTAACAGCAGGGAGTAGATACTCTTGTGATTTCTCTTGTTTTGCAGGGTATGCATTAATTAATTAGCCGCACCCTTGTTTAGCAACACTGTCAGCCATGAAAAGCTCCTTTCATGACAGTTACAGTAGCAACCTGAGTTACAGTGTTAAGGTAGTTGTGTACCACAAGGAATATTGGAAAGAGAACTTACATCTCCATTTAGTCATCAGCACATCAATATCCATAAGAGAAGTGAGAAGCTGAAAAGGAACCTGAAAGCGAGGTTCCTCTCTTAAGGAGGGAAAACAGAAGAGAACTCATTAACTTGCTTAAATTCTCCTTTTAATTTTAAAGTATGTGTCAAATTAAAAGGAAAAGGCATGCGGATAATAATATATGCTATGTCCTATTATATATAATACATTTACATTTATATATAAACCACTTAGAGATTTTATTATACTTAGCGGTATATAAATACTACAAATAAATAATAAATAAATAAATGAACGTGGCAATAGCAAGTCTAGTAGGTCTGCTACTGTTGAATAGTTCAGAAATAAACAACTATAAATTAATAGGAAAGAGTTTGTAATTTGCTTCTCACAACATTATTTGACTTCAATTTTTATTGTTTCTACATACTTAAATATGAACAAATAGGAGCTGAAGAGAGGGAGTTTCACACTGATGGGCCCATCACAGCAAAAGCACAATCGCCTACTGAGTTTAGATCAGGTCGCATTCAAGAGCTAAATTATAACCATATTCCATACAAGATAGAAAGATGAACAGTGCAATCTGATGCATTCTTACTCAGAAGAAAGTCCCACTCTGTTCAATGTTGCTTACTCCCCCAGTAAGTATCCTTAGGATTGTACTCCAGGGCTCTAATCCTATGCATATTTATTTAGGCTAAGGTTGCCAGTTTCCTGAGACTTGGGCCCTAATATTGGGTGACAGGAGACTGGGAGCTTAACAGTGGTGCCTGATGGGGCAGAGGATGATACTAAGGTATAGGCAATAGCTTGACTATGTGTGGTGCCTTAGGAGAGGGGCTTGATGGACATTAGTTGGGGTGGATGAAATGCCCAGCAGAAACTCAGGCGAAGCAGAAAATAGCATGCTCTTTTGATTCTGACTCTTCTCTCATTTTAATAGCTGACCTGGAGAAGGCAGCTTCAGCTCAAACCCTGAGACCTGGAAATCCTTACTTGTATGTAGGCCCTACTCAACTTAGCAAATTTACTTCCAGCACACTTACAGCTGAAGTTTAACTATGTTAACTGTGAAGTAAGTCCCAATGGTTTCAATGGGACTTATTTCTAAAGATGTCTTAGGTGGTCAGTCTTATACAACATCTACAGATCATGACTGGAACAAAATCTGAGACCCTAGAAGATTTAATTTTGAAAAGCAAACAAACACAGAAAACAACGACATACAATTTTTGGATCCAAACTTCATACTTGGAGGAGAGGGGGCTTGGTTTGAATAAATACTACTCTAGAATATTTTTGATGTGTGTGGGTTTTTAAAAAATGAGATGCTTCTTGTTAATTTGAGGAAGTTGTTTTATTTAAAACAAATTACCACTAATTTATTTATTTAATTTATTTTATTTTATTACATTTGTTAATCGCCCATCTGGCCGGCCACCCTGGGGTGATGTACAATTAAAACAATACAGTAAAACATGACAATTAAAACAGTATAAAAAATTCTTTTAAAATCCTAACCCACCCCATATTCCCACCTGAAATACCATGTTTTTAATGCGCGGCGGAAGCTCATCATGGAGGGGGCATGGCGAAGGTCACTAGGAAGGGAGTTCCATAACTTGGGGGCCACCACAGAAAAGGCCCTCTTCCTAGTCCCCACCAGCCTGGCTGCTCTGGCTGATGGGATAAGGAGAAGGCCGTCCGTGGCAGATCTTGTTGAGCGGCCTACTTGATGTTGCTGGAGGCGCTCCTTGAGATAAACTGGGCCGGAGCCGTGTAGGGTTTTAAAGGTCAAAACCAACACCTTGAATTCGGCTCGGCAAGCAACTGGTAGCCAGTGCAACTCCTTAAGCACTGGCGTGATGTGATCACGCTGGCAGCTGCCCTTAACCAGGCGAGCTGCTGCGTTCTGTACCAGCTGAAGCTTCTGAACCGTCTTCCAGGGTAACCCCACATAGAGTGCATTACAGTAGTCTAGGCGAGAGGAGACCAAGGCATGAACCACTGATGGGAGCAGATGATTAGGAAGGTAGGGGCGCAGCTGCTGTATCAGATGGAGTTGATACAGTGCCGCCCGGCTCACAGCTGACACCTGAGCATCCATGGACAGCTGGGAGTCTAGAATGACCCCCAAGCTGCAGACCTGGTCCTTCAGGGGAAGATGCACCCCATTCAGTACCAGGTCAACATCCCCTAACCTCACCTTGTCTCCCACCAGAAATACCTCGGTCTTGTCGGGGTTCAGTTTCAACATGTTCCTTCCCATCCAGCCACCCACTGCCTCCAGGCACTTGGACAGGGTCTCAACGGCCAACCTTGGTGAGGACTTAAAAGAGAGGTAGAGCTGCATGTCATCTGCATACTGATGACATCACACCCCAAACCTCCTGATAATAGCCCCCAGCGGCTTTAGGTAGATGTTGAATAGCATCGGGGAGAGGATGGAACCCTGCGGTACCCCACAAGTGAGCAGGGTCCGAAACCTCCTCCCCAGGAACTACCCTCTGGTACCTTCCAGAGAGGAAGGATCGGAACCACTGCAATACAGTGCCTCCGATACCCAACCCCTCCAGGCAGTCCAGGAGGATACCATGGTCAACAGTATCAAAAGCCGCTGAGAGATCGAGCAGGACTAGGAAGGAGCATTCACCCCTATCCAAGGCGAATATCATATCATCCACCAAGGCGACCAAGGCCATATCCGTCCCATGTCCAGGCCTGAAGCCCGACTGGCATGGATCTCATCCAAGTGTGCCTTCAACTGAGCCACCACCACCACTCGCTCAATCACCTTGCCTAGAAATGGCAAATTGGAGACTGGGCGAAAGTTGTTCAGATCTTAGGGATCCAAGGAGGGCTTCTTTAAAAGTGGTCTTACTGCGGCCTCCTTAAGGGCTGATGGGACCACTCCCTCATCGAGGGAGGCATTCACCACCACCCTGATCCCTTCACCCAGTCTCTCCCTGCAGCTCATAACGAGCCAGGACGGGCAAGGATCAAGCAAGCAGATGAAAGCACCTTTTCCACTTCATCAGAAGGAAGAGGCTGGAACCGATCCCACAAGACCGGTCTACCATTGGCCTCCTCCCACTCACTTCCTGTATCCACGACGCGCGAAATCCCACTCCTAATATTTGCATTGGAAATTAAATTATATGTGTATTGGAAGTTCGGTTACCAAGCTGTAGATTTTTTTTTAAAAAAAATCCAAATACTGAGGATATTGCACATTAAAAAACAAACCTCTACGGGTATAATCCTATGGCTGCTAGATGCTGTCTAGAAGGCCATAGGAAAAGTCAGAGTCCCACTCCGAACTTGGAAAAGCAGTCTGAGGTTGGAGCTGGGACTCCAGCTTCAGAACGCCCTCTCTCTGCCCTCACAGCCAGTGCAGTTTTTTCCATGCCAGCTGTGGCTCTGAAGTCACAAGACTGACTTCAGAGCTGGCATTGGGTGGGCATTCCAGGGGGCGGAGAGGGGAGGAGCGAGACACCGCCATGCTACGAGGAATCCTGGCGGTGCTTCAGCCTCCTCTAATGAGCCAGACAAAAATATTTAGACAACCAAAGTCAGCCATTTAAGTGTTTTGGAGGGCGAGAGTAGAGTTGTATAAACGAGCCTCGCCGGGCAAATCGGAGGCCGAAATTGGCCCCACTCACACCCGGCGAGGCCTTACCTTTTTCTTCGGGGCGGCTCGCCTCTCCACAGCGAGCCACCCGCGCGGCCCGGTCCGGTCCCGTCGCGTCACTTCCGGGACCGGAAATGACGCGACAGGCGCGTTCTGCGCCTGCACAGGGTCCCGTCACGTCATTTCTGGTCCCGGAAGTGACGCGACGGGACAGGAGAAGGCGGATCGAGCGGCGCGGAGAACTTCTCCGCGCCACTCAGAAGATCGGGTTGGGGGGTGCCCCCCCATGGAGAATCGAGTCAGGGGTGCGGAGAGCCAGTGGCGTAGCGTGGGTTGTCAGCACCCGGGGCAAGGCAAGTAATTTGCGCCCCCTAACCCGTGGATTTTAGCACTCGAGTCTAAACTGTATCATGTCTCTCCCTTTTGGCATCCTTGTAGCAGCAAAATCCAGACGTTAATTATACATTAAAGGTGCAATCCTATGTAAGTTTAGACAGAAAAAAGGCCTACAACTCCCACCATGCCTCAGCCAGCTATGCTGGGAAATGTAGGCCTTTTTTTCCTGTCTAAACTTGCAGAGGATCGCACCCTAAGAGATGTTTACCAGTCCTCCTCTCTTCTCCATGCAAAGCAACTTGGACCGCACTAAAGTGCATTGGGGAGCATGCTGTTGCAAAATCATCTGATAATTAAGTATCATGCCTTATCGTATCAAAATGATGACCCAGAATAACTTGTGCTACACAATGATTAAAACAAACAACAAATCAAAATGCAACTAAAACACAGCAGAAAAGATGGGGGTGAGTGGGTTTGAACGACTGAAACTAAATCAGAAGCAATAAAAACCAGTAAAGGCATTTTTTTAAAAAAAAAGAAAGAAAACTAACCAAAGGCAGAAACAGAACCCAGAAGCAATCCCCCTCTCCCTGCAAAAAGGGCAGAACCAACACCAACACCAACACCAACTCAGCCCAATGTGTCTTTTGAAACAGGCAGGATTTTGTATGCTGCCTGAAAGCATCTCATGTCTGGAGTTTGGCGGGGATTATGATTAACAAATACGTAGCTTTCTTTAACTTCCCACCCCCCTCTCCCCAGTTCAAATATAATAATTTCAGACTGGCCGTTCAGCCTTGGAAATCCTGGTGTGGTTTTTTGTTGGTGGTGGTGTGGGTTTTGTTTCTTGTGCACCTCTGGGACGTGTCATTGGAACAAACGCAAACCCGAAGTGACCTTGGCTGGTTTTGACCTGTGTTACTACAGATTAGGGTTAGGAATTGGGGTGGGTGGCGGTGTCGTAGGGTGGTGGCGGGCACGGAAGTCTCAGCTTCGAGGTCATTCCTACAGTACATTTGTGGCTTTGGCAAAGCCTGGCTGCTCTCTCCGTGAGAGATTGGAAAGGAGCGCATTCAGCGACAGGTGGCGGCGCGGGGATGCTTTGCCCCACAGTTTCACTTTTCTTTTAAATTACTTTTCCCCTCCGCTGTTTCAAGTTCCTGGAATTCCCCCGCTGTTTCGTGCAGGGGGTGGGGCGGTGGGAGAGAAGGGCTTATCAGGCCGATGCAGCTCAACAGCCTCGCAACGTCTGCGCGCCCCTCCCTTTCCCAACCTCGTTCGAACGAAACTGCCAACGCAGCTCGCAAATACCTTCCGGGCCAGATGCCCCCTGCCCCTCCACAGTGGGCGGTGACCCGGTGCGAGCGCGCCCCCCCAGATGTTGCGCCCGGTGCGGCCTCTGCGGAGAGCCCCTGACTCAGGTTTGGATGCACCTCTAGGTGAGAGGGCTCCTTTTGGAGGGCTCCACCTGACCTCCATTGGATGCCCGTGGTCCTCCAAGTTCGGAGGGTTACGGGCAGCCACATTGGCTCGCACTGTAAATACGCTTGCAAAAAGATGACATGATTTTTTTTGTTTCTTTAAAAAAAACAAAAACCACATAGCATTTACAGGGATCAATGGCCCTTTAACGTACCTGTAGAAGTAGATCATTAAAGCTCCTTTCATTGCTTTATAGGACAGCCTTCTTTCACCTGCAAAATTTATTATCTATTACATATATTAATTGTATTACAACTTAGTTTCATGTGGTATATCAGAAACTGGAAATTCTCATCTGCACACACTAATAAGCCTACTTACCTTTACTAAGAAGATGTTCATGGCGTTTTTCATCAAACAATGAAATAAGCACTTCTTTTTGTTTCTGAAGTTCTGCCAGTTGGTCTTCTTTTTCCTCTGAGTCTTGTTTGGCCTTTCAATCACAATAATTATTGCTTTTTTTTTAATAAAAAAAAGACTGTAAGCTTTACTTTTTGTTTATTTACATAGAATATTTTCTCTTAATATCCTGTTTAATCCACAATAGCCTCAGTTCAATGCTCTTTCCTTTGAGAGTGATTTGGCCATGTGATTGGAAACCACATTAATAGACAGAAACTGCTACAGACTTCCCCCATTCTGCTTCTGCTTCCGAGTGTAGCCCACGATTGGAATCTTTCCTAAGGTTGAAAAATTTGCCTCAAGGACTTGGTTAGTCTGACCTCAGTTGCATTGCAATGCACCAAGAGCTGGGCACTAGTTTCATTTGTCCTGCAGTGAGTCGGCTCACTTCCTTGCTGACACTGGGTGACTAAGGGGTGTGGTGGTGTATTGGTTAGAGAAGGCAACACAATCCTCTCTTCCATTCCTTTTATTTATTTATTTATTTATTATATTTATACCCCGCCTTTTTTCCTACTAGGAACCCAAGGCGGCTTACATAATCCTCCTCCTCTCCATTTTATCCTCACAACAACCCTGTGAGGTAGGTTAGGCTGAGAGGCAGTGACTGGCCCAAAGTCACCCAGTGAGTTTCATGGCTGAGCGGGGACTAGAACCCGGATCTCCTGAGTCCCAGCCCAACACTCTCACCACTACGCTACACTGGCATAGCATAGTACAAACTTGCTAAAGTACAAACTTTAGCCAAGTTTGTACTTGAAACTGGATCCTCGTTCTGCACATTGGCTGCTTTTACACTATAGTGGTCTTATGCATTCACTGGCAATTGTTTCCTCTATGCAATAACTGCAGAGTTAATCCTAGGATTAATTTTAACACAGGGATTAATAAGGATGTATTAATAGCGCAACATTGGGATGGCCACACAAATTTATATTTTATTCCCAATATACACTTTAAAAAAAACAACTTTCTTGCTGAAACATGAATGGGGAACACAATATACACTCACATGATCATTCTTACAATAACATATTCACAATTTTTCATACATGAGTATTAATCTCTGTTCAGTTCTTTGACTGAAAATGAGAAAGCACCGTAAGTGTTATGGCTCCCAACTCCCATTAATGAACCTTGGGAACTGAAGTTCTGTAAAGGGGTTAAAGAACCATAGTATACTCACAGAACTGCATTTCGTTTGTAGTATATAGGTATCCCTCATGAAAAATCACTGAAGTGACACTGAACTCAAATTCAGTAAATACAAAGCCCTATTCAGGATCTGTGTACAAGCAATGCTCTAGCCCCGCCCCCCTCCCCTCATCATGTGGTTCTGTCACCCTGTACTTCCGTAGCGTGACGGTGTATAGGTGGAGAGACTTTCGTAACCCTGGAGGCTCTCCACAAAAGCCAGCCCAGGATGCAGCATTGATTGTACGCAGATCCTAAATGCCAAAAGAGGGCTAAAAAGTTTGATTCGTACATACAGGAAACTAGATGAGCAGCCACTTGCCAATAATACTCAGGCCTGTGGCTTACACTGGCTCAGCTTGTTAGAGTGTGGAAAGCTAAGCAGGGTCAGGCCTGGTTATTACTTGGATGGGAGACCCCTCCTCTAGTTTCCTGCATTGGGCAGGGGGTTGGACTCGATGGCCTTGTAGGCTCCTTCCAACTCTATGATATATGAAATGCCTCTCTTGCAAGTACTGGCAAGCAGTCACTTGTCAGTGCGCGCCCCCCCCCCCCACCATTCTCTCTCTCTTACACATACACACACACTCTCTCTCTCTCTCTCTCTCCCCACACACACACACACACACACACACACACACAGTTGGGGGAAGGGTTACTTTGGCATGCTTAAACCCCCTCCCCCATGCATGAGGAAGTGCTCATACAAAGGGCTATTTCATGCGTTATCTCCTGGAACTGCAGTTAGACAGTTCTGTTGTAAGTGGCCACCACTGGATAGATTAATCAGCCCAAAGACAAGACATGGCAAATTATAATATGTACCTGCACTGTTGCATATTCCTCTTCTAGTCCCTTAAGTACATTCACTTCAAATTTCCCCCAGAAATTAAATCCTTCTGGTTCCAGTCCTGGTGTCCTTTCCAACCATGCCTTATAAAACAAAATAGATTAACCATCAGGTTATGGTGTCAGTTACTCATTATTATTCTATTCTGCTTCTACCAGAACTCAGATGTGAGAAATGTGTGGCCCTCTAGATGCTGCTGGACTGAAACTCCCATGAGCCCTAACCAGCATAGCCAACAGTGAGGGATGATGGGAGTTACAGTCCAACAACATCTGGAACACCACACATTACCCTGCCTCATTCATGCAATTTTATAGGTGGTCCAGATAACAGCATCTTAACTTTGTAGCCATCCTGTGTTTTCCCACTGCTTCTTCCATCTTTTTTTTTCTTACCAGAAAAATCCATTATGGAGGAAAAGGCAGAATCACTGCACAACGGCCAGGACAGTTTCTCAAATTTCCAAATGTGCCCATTACCCCAAAAGCTTGTCCACCCCTAGGATAGGCATCTTGCCTTATAGAGTATTCATCATAATGATTATTTATGATTAATGATTTATTGGCCCCCTGCCTCCATATCACTTGCAGATGAAGGTAAATTACTAGCTATTCAAACTGTTTATAGCAGGCCAAGAATTAGTGGAAGGGAAACTCATACTTCCACTAGCTGCAGTAGAGTTGGCTCCTGTTCAGATTCAAGCAATAATTCATTCTCTTTTCCCTTGAAGTTATCCCGGTAGTGTCTTCTGTTGTATGGGACTCTCAGGCTCTGAGGGACACCAATCTTATTCTCCAGTAATCGGAACTGTAAGCTCTGAAATCCTGAAGCTGGACTCAAATAATCTCTTTGAGGATAGAAAAAGAGAACATTTATATATACCTATACGAGGAAACCAGTTCCACAGCCAGCATGTAACACCATGTAGTAACTTGTTAAAGGAGGCTACTACAACAATATCTTAGGAACAATAAGGAAGTCCTAGACAAAACACAAAAGCAATGGGATATTCAGGGCAGAAAGCTGCCATTGAGTGGTACTCAGTCAAACTATTGCAGAGAGTTTAACATTAATGTGAATAGATACTAAGCCAGTGGACATAAAGGCTACACACACGAAAAATCCTCCACATTCTGTAATGAGAAAATCCAAATTTTGCATTCAAAAAATAAAGCCTTAAAATTTATTTCCTTGTCTTGATATATTCCAGATATAAAATATGAGTACTTGAGTAATTAGACACCCTGGATCCAGACTAAATCATACTTGGACCCATTGAAATCTCATTGATCTCAATGGTTTTACTTAAAATATGACTTAAAGTGGCTCCAACCCCCCTGGCGCTTTGTATGTTTACTCAGAAATTATTCCTATCGAATTAAGCAGGACTTATTCCAAAGTACATACCCAGAGGATTTCAGAACTAGTCTCTGTTATATGATTTTAGCAAACTGGATTGGGTACCTGCACATCAGCACTTGACTTAATACTTTGGCTTTAATATATTCAGGCCACCTCCCAGAATCCCTGCATAATGATGCTGCTTCCTTACTTCATCCAAATCCCTCCTCAAAGGTCACCTTTTTATGAAGTCTTTGGCACAACCCCCTAGTTACCACGTCCTACCACGACTAAATTTGCACTGAAATAATCATGCATTCATCCATTGACCCCTGCCTCCACTTCTCTCCCTTCCTCTGTTGTTTCTCTGGTGAGCCCCTCAGGACATGGACTACTCCTCAGTCCTCTCCTACTCTGGAAAGTGCCATACACAGTATGACATTATCATACTCATTATCAACTCCAGTCTGACTCCTTAGCAGTGTAACCACTATTGTCAGTACATACACTAATCTTACAAATCTGAACAACCTAATCCAGCCTTCTCCAGCCTGGTATGCTCCAGATGTTTTGGATTACAGTTCCCATTATCCCTGTCCATTGGCCATGCTGGCTGGGGTTGAGCCTACACTTATCCTAGATTGCATAATGTGAACAAGGTGGAAGGTTCCTTCTGGCCCACCAGGAGTTGCTTAATTACTTGTGCACTGCCATACATGAGTGAATTAAACACGGTGTCCTGTTTACCTAAAGTCAAAGAAGTCCAGAGCTGTCATAGTTTCCAGAACAGAAAATTGTTCCACAAGTAATTTAAAAATCATTGAAATTCTGTGTATTCGAGCAACAACTTTAAGCATGTTCCTTTCATCTCTCACCTTAGTAGGGGAAAAAAAGGAAATGGTTATCATGACTCAGTCAGCTGACAAGATGTAGCAGAGAACAGTAGGCTGCTTTAATTAGAACTGTCACCTGATTAAATACTTCTTAGTTGATTAATCATGAGAGTTTTAGTGGATAGATTAATTTACAATTTAAATCTGCTGACTGATAAATCAGGAGCACCATTTTAATTGATCAAAACATTGGGGTTGTGTTTGTTTTTTTAATTAATATGACTGCAATTAAGGTTACAACCCTAGTTCTAATCTGCCTTTGAGACTGACTTGTTAAAACAGCATTTAATGAAAAACATTCTGTTCGGAGTGTGTTAGAGAAGCCTAAGGTTTCCCTATAAGATTTATGACTGTGTCTTCCAAGGAAGCATGTGGATTAAGATCTTGAAAAGATAAGGGGCACAAGCCAGAGAAAGTTAGGTATGCCTGAATATTATTGAAATCTATAGGATTAGCTGGGTTCAACTTATTTCAAGTGTAATAGTGCATCATAAAAGGGGGGGGGGCATAGCAGACAAAACGCCATTTCCTAAATCCTGCTGGCTTTTGCTGGCCAGGACAGAAGGCGGGGGTGGATTTTCCCTGCCCCTGGCAATGTGTGATTCAGTCTTATTTTTATTTTCCATCCCACTGACTCGAACAAGAGGAAGCTCCAGGGCTGGCATACCTTTTTGTCCTTTCTGGAGGCGCACTGAGGAAACAAAGGGGCTCTGGATCTGGCGGATTCAAGGCCTTCCGAAATGTCCCCTTTTCAGCCCTGCTGCCCATGGAGCACTGCAGGCAGTAGAGTGATAGTGACTGAGCTTTTCACCACGGCACCAGGGAGGCCTCTAGCAGTGGACCCTTCTTTCAGTTCACAGAAAGGGAAGACTTCAGCATTCTTCTACAGCCCATCAGCTACTCTCCTAGGAAGCTTAGGGTTGCTCAGTAAGTGGGCCTTAGATTTGCAGACTTTCAGTGCAGCCATAGACATGTCTACTCAGTCCCCGCTCAGCCATGAAACTCACTGGATGACTTTGGGCCAGTCACTGACTCTCAGCCTAACCTACCTCACAGGGTTGTTGTGAGGATAAAATGGAGAGGAGGAGGATTATGTAAGCCGCCTTGAGTTCCTTGTAGGAAAAAAGGCGGGGTATAAATGTAATAAATGAATACTCAGAAGGAAGCCCCACTGAGTTCACTGGGACTTCCTCTCACAGAAGTGTGTATAGGAGTGCAGCTTTAAGCTGCAATTGTTTATTAAGCTGCAGTTGTTTATTAGTTGCAATGGAACCTTAGGAATGCCCAGCGTTCTCTGGGATGCACCCACCCATGCTTATGACAGAAATGGGTGATTTATTTTACTGTCTAAAATATCTTCATGTGTTAGAATGGTCAATCAAGGATTGGATTTCAAATATTCAGTATTTATTTGGCGAAAAACAAAAAAGAATGAGAGGGATTTTAAATAAGATATATTTATATCCTACTTACATGACCATTTTGAAATATCACTCGGACAGAATCCAGTTCCCACAGGATCTGCTTGAACCATAGTTCGTAAGCTACGATCAAAAGGCACTGTTAGTTTCACTTCTTAGGCAAGGTGATAATAGGTTCAGGTGAATGATTAGAGCAGTGCTCTCCAACCTTGGGTCCCCAGATGTGTTTGGCCTACAACTCCCAGCTGGGTTAGAGGTTAATCAACTCCATATTTATGATGAAATAGCTGTATAAAAAGTTATATGTTTGCTTAAGGATGGAATATAAATAAATAAAATATAAATAAAATATACAATGTGGCTCCACTTTTTCTGTCCTGGAGTATCCTTGTTCTTGACTGGCTGGGAAATGCTAGGAGACTTTTCTTGTCTAAACATGCATAGGATTGCACCCTTTCAATACACACCTATTCATATATACATACCTATCCATTAGATATATTCAATACATACAGTATATTCAATTCACCCTTTCAATACATACCTGTTCATTAGATATATTCAAAATCTAATATATAGTGATACATAGTGTATAAAATTTCTGGAAATATATTCTCACAAAGCAAACAATTCAATGAAACTAGGCCAAATTGTTTGAAAGACAAATAATAACATGAAGAAATATTCATTGTTCTGTCACATTGCATAGCTGAGAAGCTAACCCCTGGTTAAATAATGTATCTGTCATTTAAAGTGTGTCATTATTGACAGGAATAATTTAGTATGGGAGTGCTAAGAATGTCAGCCTTTCTACACAAGTGTGCACTCATGATTCCTCACTCAAGGTAGTTTGCAGGTGCTTTACACGACATCATCATCCTCCAGGGCCTCTCCCAGTCTTTGCAACCATTTTTTTGCAGCTTTTTTTTGATCCAGGAAACTAGTATTATCTGGAAATGGTGGCATGAAATCCTCGTGTATTTACACAATTCTACTATGCCACAGTGCCACCTAGTAGTTGTGTAATGGAACATATAGAAAGGCAGAAAAAGAAACCCCCCAGGGGAAAAAAAATGTGTAAAGGAGCTGATCTTAATCCCACAAAGAATCCAGAAGTGGAAGCCTTGGTAAAGTGGCAGGTTAAGAGCCTCATGTAGAAAAGCCCCTCAAAAGATTGATTACATTTCTATCCCATCTTTCCTCCAGGAATCCCAAGGCAGCATACATGGTTTGCTCCTCACTTTAATCCCCACAAACACACTATGAACTAGGTAGGTTAGCCTGAAAGAGAGCAACTGGCCTGCCTAAAGTCATTCAGTGAGCTTCATTGCTAGTCAGTGGAGATTTGAACCTGCATCTTCCCAGTCCTAGTCTGACAATATGACCATTACACTACAGTGGCCCTTTGTATATTCTATAGCTTTCTTTCACAGATAGTTTTCCTGCTTCCCTGAAAGTGTTTAAGACACTAGTCAACTGAACTGGTTTGGTTCCAAGAAAGCTAGGAATCCCCTGCAAAAAAACTGAAGCATGCTTCACTACATCTTCCCCATCAATATTTTTCAAACATGACAAGGTTCCTGAGACAATCATAGTGGATATATAAGCTTAAATCCAACACATGTGAGAAGACTTCTGCTCGCACAACAGGATTTCCCCATCTCCACTGCAGCCACCTGTGTGCCCCAAAAATCTGCTCCAGGATGGTTCCCCAACCCTCTGGACAGATTGGGGTGAGCATGGGGGGCTGCAAGAGGGAGGGGAAATATGCTCCACCAGCAGTTTCCATTCCACTGGCAGAATAACACCATTGGATCCAAGCCATAATATGCACATGTGCTCTTATTTGCATATTTATTATTTGGTGTAAGGGGTGTTATAAATAAATGTATTATTTATTATTATTATTATTATTATTATTATTATTATTATTATTATTATTATTTAGTGAACAGACCTGGCTTCGCATGGGTTGGACTAGCCCTTAGTTTGATACAGTGAAGACTTCAAGTAAAGTTACGCAGGTGTCAGAGTTGGACACATTGTGCCTGCCCCATCTGAGTGAAGCCATTCCTGCTGGCACCCCTAGGTAGGGATGTGCGCGGAGCTCGATCAGGGTGGTGGTGGTGGAAGTCTGGTGAACTCACCGGGCTCGACCCCCTGATCTCCGCTCTCCTTACCTGTTTCCCTGGCTCGACTTGCATTCCCACGAGCCGAGCCAGGGAAGAACTTCCGGGTTCCAGCACTACGTTATTTACGTAGACAATGGTATAAGATACATTAAAAACAGCCACGATTTGCGTAACTTGAGCAAATCACGGCAGTTTTTAACGTATCTTACTCCATTTTCTAGGTAAACAACATAGCGCTGGGGACCCAGAAGTCCGACGAGCACCTCAGCTGGCACTCACGCTTGGCTTGACTCACACGGTGGCAGTGCTCAGCGGCAGTGCTTGGCTCACGTACCGTGAGTTGAGTGCGGGGTGGATCGCCCACCCCTACTCCGGCCTAGGCATGGCCTGTGCCATGGTGCACCCCTAATAGTCCTGAGGGAAGGGCCTGTCAACTCTATTCCCCTGAGTGGGGCTGCCCCACAGCAGGGAGATGGGTAAACCATGTTTATTTATTTATTATTATATTTATTTATTATATTTATACCCCGCCTTTTTTCCTGCAAGGAACCCAAGGCAGCATACATAATCTTTCTCATCCTCTCCATTTTATCCTCACAACAACCCTGTGAGGTAGGTTAGGCTGAGAGTCAGTGACTGGCCCAAAGTCACCCAGTGAGTTTCATGGCCGAGCGGGGACTAGAACCTGGATCTCCTGAATCCCAGTCCAACACTCTAGCCACTACGCCACACTGGCTCTCATATTTATAACTCTGCCCCTTGGACTACTCTGAGGCCTCAAACTATCGACTGCTAAGCTATAAAATGGTTACAGAGGTCTGTCACCTAGTGACTGGGGATGGTACTAAGGGCTTCAAACACATAGATGCAAATTAATTATTGTGTTTTTAAAATCAAATAACCCTAAGAGAGCCAGTGTGGCATAGTGGTTAGAGTGTTGGACTGGGACTCGGGAGATCCGGGTTCTAGTCCCCGCTCGGCCATGAAACTCACTGGGTGACTTTGGGCCAGTCACTGCCTCTCAGCCTAACCTACCTCACAGGGTTGTTGTGAGGATAAAATGGAGAGGAGGAGGATGATTATGTAAGCCACCTTGGGTTCCTTGCAGGAAAAAAGGCGGGGTATAAATATAATAATTAGATAAATAAATAAGGTGCACACCCATAGGAGCCCTTCAGTATGCATGACAAGTTTCAAATATCTAGGTCTTTATACTGTGGTCTTGACAGGCAGGCAAGGCTATCAATGGCTGCTAGTCCTGATGGCTATATACTACCTCCAGTATCGGAGGCAGTATGCCTCTGCATACAAGTTGCTGGGGAGCATGAGCAGAAGGATGCTGTTGCACTCATGTTCTACTTGCGGGTTTCCCAGGGGCGGCCACTGTGTGAACAGAATGCTGGACTAGATGGACCCTTGGTCTGATCCAGCAGGGCTCTTCTTATGTTCTTTTACACACCCTTTTATTATTTTAGGAAACTCTGCCCATTTTTTAAAATGTAATTTCATCATAAAATAATAATTTTCAGAAAGATTACCTTGATGGGTCACAATAAACAGATGTTCATCATGGATCTTGTTTCCCTTGTTTTCACTCTGAAGCTCCTGAGCGTTCAATATTTTGTCCAGCTTTAACAGAAAGAATTGAAGGCTTGGCCTTAAAGCTGTATGGTTACTTCCAACAAAACTTTCCTCTGTTAGTTTGGCATTTACAGTAATTCTTTATTGTTATATGGTCAACATGAACATTCACTGCTCTGAGTTCAGGAATGTCTTAGGGTGTGGTTGTTTATAATTAAAAAAAGAAAGAAAGAAAAGATTTAGGCTCAAACTACACGTGGCATAGTCATGTCTTTAAACAAGTGTTCTCAACCTAGAAAGTGTTCTCACTTTTATTTTGGAGCAAAAGCAGTTGCATGGCACCAATGCAGTCATAGATGTGGTTTAGAATTGAGTAAAATGCCAAATTGAATGAAACCATAATGCTCCATGGAGATGAACATTACACCATCCTGCCTGAGACAGAACATAAGTCACATTCTGTCCAGCCAGTTAGTATCCGTTCATGGCACAAACGGATGATTCATAGTTTTCTCTTCTGCCATCCGATAGGGTTCCTGTACTTTGAACAACCTCATGATGACAGGTAGAAATTTAACACGTGCAGCAGCATCTCCTATGTCAATGATTGTAAATCCTTCAGTAGTTCAGTTTCTGAAGGAGCTGTGCGAGTTGGGAGATTTATAATCCTATCTGTATGCTAACAGATGCCTGAAATTCCACACACAGATCTTCCAGATCTCACCCCCTTGCGCAGCGTGCAGCGTCGGTACCAGTTTGGCCAGCCCAGCCTGCCCCTGTAATCACACTTGCTTCCAGCTTCCCCGTTGCAGATTAATCCATGGAGTCAGGAAACACTCTGGAACACCACAGGTTCTAATTCTACCTGTTTATTTACTTAGCAAGCAAAGTTCTACAGAGTATACATTTCCTAGTTACAGTCCATGTGCAGAGTATAAATGCATAGCAAGCATTAAGTCCAGTGGAGGAAGTTGAGCTTCACTCCACCTCAGCAAAGACGTTACATTGTTGCAGGAACAAAGTAAAGCAAGAAGAACAAGACTAGAGAAAGCAGTCCTCCTTCTCCTTAAGATGTCCTCTGACAGAAAACAAGTTAACACATCATCAGAACATACAAACCATGTGACCAGCTCATATTGTTCCCACAGCCCAGGTTCCCATACGAGAATACAAGGATCCTGGCAAGACATAACAATACCTGTTTTCCGAGCCATTCTGTCTCTTCCATGTGTAAACAATGTGCTGCAGCTGGTAAAGTGATACATATCACAACAGTTTCGGCATGTTTTGCTGCTATTCAAGCAGGGCTGACATCAAGGGTAAGCATGATTGGGCACCTGCCAAGGGCCCACACCCCAGCAGGGAGCTGCTCCTCCTCTTCATCACTGCAGCCTGCTCGTTCACCTGCCTCTCACTCTGGCCTAGAGAGCGGTTGCGGTGAACAGGATGAGCAGTAAATGCCACTGCCTACTTGTTCACTGGCCCTTGGCCTGTCAAGTAAGCAAGTGGTGGCAATGATGGGAAAGAGAATGAGGAGCAAGAGCAGCTGGAAACAATGGCAATGAGAAAGTAAATTCACTGAGGGAGGGGTGTCTTGCCTGAGGGCCCTCAGAAACCTGGAGCTGGCATCCTATTCAAGACATAAAACCTTTGACCAAAAAAACCCAACAACCCCAACTTGGCAAACCACTTTCCCTCAGAAAGAGGCAACTTGTTACTTCCCCCCCCCCTCTTGGTGAATACTATACTTCTTCAAGTACTGCTTCAGTGAAGCTTCTTGGGGCCCACGCCCACACCCCCAGAGCCCATCTAAGCATTTGAGGAGCCCTGCGGCCAAGCTCAGGGCTTGACAGAAATCAGCACCTGATGATAGAAGTCACAGCATGCTTTAGCTGTGAGTCTTTCTTTAGCTGTAGAGAGCTGATGCTGAAAGTGTTATCGTCTATGACAGTGTTCTCCAACCTTGGGTCCCCAGATGTTTTTGGCCTACAACTCCCAGCATGCCCCAGCCAGCTATGCTGGCTGGGGCATGCTGGGAGTTGTAGGCCAAAAACATCTGGGGACCCAAGGTTGGAGAACACTGGTCTATGATGTGCATGGGAATTCCCCCCCCCCCCCGTCTCACTATCACATGTTGGCAAATAGGATTTGCAAGCATTTGGAGTGTTAAAAAAAACACCCTTAGAAAGGATTGCCCCCAGTTAAAGACTAAGCCTCACAGTTGATTTTGAGTTCAGAACTGCTATTTCTACAAGCACCTTAAACTCTTAAAAACTGGTTTTTTTGTGGGCCAAAACAAACATTAATTTAAATCCATATTTAGCACCTATGTCTTTTTGCATTTTTACTCTAGAGTAAGTGCATGAGGGGGCCTGCACCTATTCTAGAGTAAAAATGGGGGGGGGGGAGAGAGATAGCTGCTAGATACAGATTTAAAGTAGTATCTCCTTTGGCCCCTTATCCAGACGCACACCCTCAAAAAAGAACAACAAAGCTAGCCCTGTATTACTTTTAGAGTGTAAACCTATGGATGTCTACTCAGAAGTAAGTCCCACTGTGTTCAGTGGGACTTACTCCTAGGTAAGGGTTATAGGACTGCAGCCTTAGTTCAGATTAGGCACTTGAACAAAATTTTAATAGCTTGTAATAATAATAATGATGATGATGATGATGATGATGATGATGATGATGATGAACATTCCAGTTCAGAACATTCCAGTTTTATCTAACTTTCAGAACCAAAGGCAGAATGCATTAAAATAATAAAATATCACACTGTCATAAAGGATATAGGACAGTGATGGCGAACCTATGGCACGCATGCCACAGCTGGCACGTGGGGACCGCTCTGCTGGCACACGAGCCATAGGTCGCCAGGGGCACAGAGCTCTAACAGAGCTCGAGATCAGGGGGGCGAAGCGGCCGCTCCTGGCCGCCGCGTTTCGTCCGGCATCGTGCAGGCCACCTCCTCTGCCGGGGAAGGGCCGAGAAGGGCGTGTCGCCCGGCCTCCGCAGCCCCTTCCCGATTCGGAGGACGCGCCGGCGGCGGCCTGGGCCCGGGTAGAGGAGCCACGCCGCCACGCCCAGGGCTCCTAAAGCAGCGCCGGCCCAGGCCACACCCGGGCCCAGGCCAGCGCTCCTAAAGCAGCGCCGGCCAGGCCAACTCCTGTGCCCGGCTGGCGGAGAAGAGGGGCCTCCGCAGCCCCTTCCCGATCCGGAGGATGTGCTGCCGCCGGCCTGGGCCCGGGCGGGGAAGCCCCGCTGCCCCGCCCGGCGCTCCTAAAGCAGCGCCGGCTGGGCCTTCCCGATCCGGAGGACGCACTGCCGCCGGCTTGGGCCCGGGTGGGGAAGCCCCGCCGCCACGCCCAGCGCTCCTAAAGCAGCGCCGGCTGGGCCAACTCCCATGCCTGGCCGGCAGAGAAGAGGGGCCTCCGCAGCCCCTTCACAATCCGGAGGACACGCCGCCGCCGGCCTGGGCGGGGAAGCCACGCCACCACTCCTGGGCCCAGGCCGGCGCTCCTAAAGCAGCGCCAGCCAGGCCAACTCCTGTGCCCGGCTGGCAGGGAAGAGGGGCCTCCGCAGCCCCTTCCCGATCCGGAGGACGCGCTGCCGCCGGCTTGGGCCCGGGTGGGGAAGCCACGCCGCCACGCCCGGCGCTCCTAAAGCAGCGCCGGCCGGGCCAACTCCCGTGCCTGGCCGGCGGAGAAGAGGGGCCTCCGCAGCCCCTTCCCAATCCGGAGGACACGCCACCGCCGGCCTGGGCGGGGAAGCCCCGCCGCCCCGCCCGGGCCCAGGCCGGCGCTTCTAAAGCAGCGCCGGCCGGGCCAACTCCCGTGCCCAGCCTGGCGGAGAAGAGGGGCCTCTGCAGCCCCTTCCTGATCCGGAGAATGTGAAAAGGCTTGAAAAGTGGCATTTGTAGCCCTTTTCTCTTTCTGCCACCCTTTTTTCTCTCCCTCCCTCTTCCTTCTCAAGGGAGATCTGGGTTCTAGTCCCCAATTGGCCATGAAACTCACTGGGTGACTTTGGGCCACTCTCAGCCTCAGCTACCTCACAGGGTTGTTGTGAGGATAAAATGGAGAGGAGGAGGAGGACTATGTAAGCTGCCTTGGGTTCCTTGCAGGTGCTTCATCTGTCTTTTTTCATAAATTTTGTGTTTTTGTAGACTCCAAGACTTGAACAAACAAAAACATGAGCCCCTTTTGTAAAAAAAACAACAACATCAACTCAATTTTTTTAAATAGTACTAAACTAAAAAATATCAACTCAATTTTTTTAAATAGTACTACAATGTACAGGTTGACTTTTACTTTTACTAATCCAACACCTGTAGAAGCAGGGAAAGGACCCAGAGTAAAGCTTGCCTCATACAATTTCAGTCTGGCATATAATCATATTACAAGCTGAGAATCCCTTATTCAAAAATACATGCGCCTAATTATTTAAAAAGTTTATCTAAATTACCTTCAGGCTGCTATGTCATAAGCATGGAGGTAATTTAGATAAGGATAAGAGATTCTCAACTTGTAATAAAATTATATGCCAGACTGAAATTGTATGGGGCAAGCTTTACTCTGATGCTTCTATAGGTGTTGGATTAGTAAAAGTAAAAGTCAACCTGTACAATGTAGTACTATTTAAAAAAATTGAGTTGATATTTTTTTCAATAAAAAGCTGTTTGTATCATTGAAAGCCCTGTTATTGTGTTTTTCTTTTAAGACAAAAGATGTTAATTAGTTTGGACAACTGTATGAGTTGTTTTTACTAAACTAAAACCCCGGTATTCAGGTTTAATTGCAGTGTTGGCACTTTGAAATAAGTAAGTTGGTTTTGTGTTGTGGTTTGGGCACTCGGGCTCAAAAAGGTTTGCCATCACTGATATAGGAGCTGCTGTAGAAGATAGGGAGATAGTTTTGTGTTGCCGCAAATGTCAGTATGTTTACACTTGGCCATTTGCAAAAAGCCCCTTCTGTCATTTCTGAAGCTGCAGCACAATCTCACACTTACCTGTAGATAGTCTCCATAGATAAGGCCACCTTTGCTAGCTTTATTTAGCCCTTCTTGTGACTTGTCATCTTCCCCATCCTCCAAAGACAGCTTATTAAAATTAAATCTAGGAAAAAACAATAGTGGTGAATAATACCAACAGAAGTGATCAAAGCACCCAGACTTCTTCAGACGTTTTGATGGCATGAGTTTTTATATAAGTGAAGAAGACTGATTCAATGGTTCAGTCTTTTAGTGTAATAGCACTATGAAATATGCCACATCAGTAGCTAAAATTCCAAAAAGCAGCTGCTTATGGTTATTTGTTATTTTTAAAAATCCATTTTAAGTAGTTAATCATATAGACATTAAACAGTACTTATTCTTTCTTTTTGCCCTCTTACGTTTGGCCATCCAGATAGTGCCTACTCTAACTACTGTATTATTCATTAAAGAGAGAAATATACTTACTGGTATTTGTTCTCCCAAAATGGACACCCACTCATGGCTCCAGAATCTAATAATGCACTGAGTTACAATCTCCTGGATGTAAAATATATTGTCATATATTTCCTAACCTAGAGTGCACCCTTTTTATGTAACCTGATTCCGTATGTTAGGACCCGCCCCTTCTTTGCCTACCCACCTCTATACCCATTCAGCTCTCATCACAGAGGATATCCTGAAACAGCAAGCCTCACAATACATTGCTTTTGTTGACTGATCAATTCCATGGTTCAACCCAGACGAGAGAACTGCAGAAATACTCACAAAGGTCAAAGATCACAGGTACAGCTTTCACTGCAGTTCCACTGACTCTGATAGTGTTGAGTTATGCACAAAGTTTGAGGGAAATGATACTCGAATTGGTGGTGTCCATGGAGGAACCCACCACCATCTTTAAATGTTGAAGGAGGGGTGTCATATTTAAGATTCATGGGTTCAAAATCTGAAAGCAATTTGGGGGAAAAGGAATTCATGAAATATATGCCATGAGATAGTAATGAAGGCTTTCTGCTGATAGGCCCATAATTCAGGCAACCAAACACCAATATTTCCAAATTAAAATTGAATATATATATTTTTAATTTTCATTATTTTCTCTGGGGGGAAAATTAGCAGTTTAACTTTAAAAAAGAGTCTTGAACTGTCATACTAGTTTTCCCAGTCCTAGTTGTATTTGTTGAACATGGTTACTCAATTCCATCTAATCATTAACAGAGCACTTGTTGAAGTGAGCGATACATAGTGTCTTTTCATTGCCCCTCAATTCTGTTACATCTTTGGCATACCACAGAGAAGTCGTACTAATCTCCATTAGTTTAATAAGAGATATATAATCACAGAGACAGGCCTTCCCATTTCTTAATATTTTATACTACATGCTTGAATAAACCCTGTGAATTCAGCATGGTGCACGTATTTCACTGGAATGCAAAGAACCTATATTCACCCTGTTGACAGTGGGTGCTAGTACAAGGAGAGACGGTTAAAAGAAGGGGGATCACACAACCCTAGAGCAGTGTTCTCCAACCTTGGGTCCCCAGATGTTTTTGGCCTACAAATCCCAGCATGCCCCAGACAGCTATGCTGTCTGGGGCATGCTGGGAGTTGTAGGCCAAAAACATCTGGGGACCCAAGGTTGGAGAACACTGCCCTAGAGGAACATGGCACTAGGAATGAAGGGGAGCTGGACCTGCAGGGCTGGAGATGGTTGCAAACTGGGCCTGTTCCTGTGCTGCCCAGGCTTCGTGCTGTTGCTTCAACTCTTGCAACCCTGAGCATCTCCGTGTGGAGAAATAGGCACAGTCTGTTACAAAGGTGCAAAGTTTGTGTCACCACTGACAGTGTAGCATCTTCACTGACATGAGCATTTTCCCTTTCAGTAACTACTGGAGCTCTCCAGGTAGGGCTGGAAAAACGCCCTATTCCTGGCTCAGTCCCCCAGACTTGTTTGCCTCCTATCCTGTTTGCGCACATGGTGTTCATTTGGCTCTGTTCTTGCATGTTTCTTCACCGCAGCCTTTCCCAACCTGGTGAGCTCCAGATGTTTTGGACTACAGCTCCCAGCATTCTTGACCATTAGCCATGCTGGCTGGGGCTGATGGGAGTTTATTTATTATTACAATTATATCCCACCTTTTCCCACTCTTGCAAGGAACCCAAGGTGGCTTACATGGTCCTCCTCCTCTCTGTGCTATCCTCACAACAGCCCTGTAAGGTAGGTTAGGCTGAGAATCAGTGACTGACCCAAAGTCACCCAGTGGGCTTCATACCCAAGTAGGGACTAGAACCCAGATCTCCCAAGTCCCAGTCCAACACTCTAACCACTACACCACACTGTTTTGAAGTCCAAAACATCTGGAGAGCACCAGGTTGAGGAAAGCTGCTTCACAGTGTCTCAGGGCAGAACTACACATTTTCAGTAGTTCCGTGAATACTGGGGCAGCAATGGCAAAAGGGAATGGACATGAGGCTGCAATTATATGGCTGACTGACATGGGGAGTGTGGTGGAAAGGAGCATTCTTACCCTCTTGGCTGTCCCATTTTAACTCTTTAAATTGCCTCATCCCACTTACTTAGCAACAGAAGAAGCTGCCTTATACTGAGTCATCCCATTGCTCCATCTAGGCAAGTATTGTCGACACTGACTGGCAGCGGCTTTCTAGGGTTTCAGGCAGGATTTTCCCCAGCCCTACCTGCAGATGGCAGGGATCGAACCCATGACCTTCTGCCTGCAAAGCATATACTCTACCACTGAGACACAGACCTTCCATCCCTGGTAGCAAAAAGGTATGGGTATCTGCATCTTCTCCCCAGTTGAGGGACAATTTTCAGTGGAAAACTGCACAAAGGGGAAAGAGCTAAGAAGCCCCCTTTTACTCATGCCCCCATGCCAAATCTTCCACTTCAAATTACAGCTTCAGCACAAGTAGAAAAGATGTCCCTCAAAGAACCATAGAACTACAGGCACTGGGTAGTTCTGCCCTCATTGCAGGCTGTCTGGAAAGTGCTCAGCCTTTCATTTGCTTGTCCACCAGCCAATCATCACACAAGAGAGCACGATGGGCAAGGAGAGGAGGATGAGGAGGAGAAAGAAGGATGAGGCACAATACCAAGTTCATTGTGGTGCCTTTTTTACTTTTGTCTGAGAACTAGAAAGAAGCTTTCTTATTCTATTGTTGCTGGTAGTGGCAGAGCGCAAACAGCTACAGCTGGTTCTATGCCTGCATCCTTCCACTGCAGGCCTTGAGCTTATGCCCAGTCACCCAGCACCCGGCCCTGGCAATGCCTGACTGGAAAGGCTGACTATGTCACACACAGCTTGGGTTCTCTGGTCAGCTGAGCGGGTCATTACATACAAGCTGAATAACTGAGTCTCCTTCTGGTTGAACTAATAGGAGCAGCGGTAGTCTTGTATTTGCAAAATGCTGCTCTTAGAACATTTTATGCAGAAGCTCAAGCCTAATTTCATCAGAAAGCACTTTAGGGTGCAATCCTATGCATGTTTAGACAGGGGGAAAAAGTCCTACAATTCCCAGCATTCCCTAGCCAGCAAGAGGAATGCTGGGAGTTGTAGGACTTTTTCTGTCTAAACATGCATAGGATTGCACCCTTACTGCCCTAAATGCATTAAAAAAAAAAAAAATCTTGCTGAGGTTTAATGACATCATGTTGTCAAAAGTTCTGCTGATTTATTTTTCTATGTCTCTTTGGTTCCCTTTTACTGCTCCAGGATATAAATCTAACAAACACAGTGCATGCTCCTTGTTTCTAGCAAGTAATAGATGCCATGTGGCTATTTACCTGAGTCTTTTGAACAGTATGCAGCAATCTTAATCATAGTAGAGTTGAAAGGGGCCTACCAGGCCATCGAGTCCAACCCCCTGCTCAATGCAGGAATCCAGGTCAAAGCACCCCCAACAGATGGCTGTCCAGCCGCACCTTGAATGCCTCCAGAGTGGGAGAGCCCACCTCCTCCCTAGGTAGTTGGTTCCATTGTCTTATTGCTCTGACAGTCAGGAAATTTTTCCTGATGTTTAGGTGGAATCTGGCTTCCTGTAACTTGAGCCCATTATTCCGTGTCCTGCAAACTGGGATGATCGAGAAGAGATCCTGGCCCTCCTCTGTGTGACAACCCTTTAAGTACTGGAAGAGTGCTATCATATCTCCCCTCAGTCTCCTCTTCTGAAGGCTAAATATGCCCAGTTCTTTCAGTTTCTCCTTATAGGGCCTTGTTTCTTATATTGCCCCAGTGAAGCAGGCATCGTTGGAGCTTAGGATGTAATTCCCCTCTTATTTTCTACTTTAGCTCAAACTCATTTATGTTTCAGCACATCTTTAGCCGTCTGGAGGCTGTGACCGGGTTTGCATGATCATGGAGAGAAAATAAGCCACAGTGGCTATTTTCCCTCCTTGTCCGTGCCAGTCATGAACTGCATAATTAGCTTAATTACCCTCACCTGGCACGGGTTGTCATGACTTCCGCACCTGGTGAGGTGGGTAGCTGGACTGGTTTACAAACCACCCTGTAACCCATGGCTTGTTTTAGGGTTTCAAGGTGCTGTGTTAACCAGCCCAGCCATCCACCGTCGCCTGATTCGGACATCACAACAACCCACGCTTGGTGAAGGTAATTATACTAATTAGGCAGCTCACAACCAGCACATGCGGGGAGGGAAAATAACCCCCCGGGGCCAAAAAGGTTGCTCATCCCTGCTCTAAGGAGTCCAATTCTAGTAGCTTCATGCATATTACCACATTAGGAAGGGATTGTGTGAGTGACTGTCCTACTCCTTCAACAGCTAGAAAAGCAAACCTAGATGAGTCCCTTTGCTTATATCCTTAATATAGTGATCTTCCTGAAAATCCAGGACTCTCACTCAAGTGCACATTTCCTGTACATGACCACAAGGGAATAGCCATGAGCAAACAGATTCCCAACCTGCACACAGGATGCCTGGGAGGGGCAAGGGCCTTTCCAAATGGATGCTAATGCCTGATAGACGTCTTCAAAATTCTAACAGCAAAGTCCCTGTGTCCATTACCACCTTATTGAAAAGTTCTTTCCATCTTTATTTATTTCATGAGAGCCATTAACAGGGAAGTCCACAGTGTCTCTTCTGCTAACAGGGGCTATTTAAATATATCCATTATCTTTGAAATTTGAAGTGGAAGGAAGAACAGAATCTTTTAAATGTTGTGTCATAAGATATTAATACACACACAGAGACAGACACACAGACACAGACACAGACACATATGTGTATGTGTGTGTGTGTGTGTGTGTGTGTGTATGTATGTATCTGCTCTGCAGTTCAGTTTAAATGTTTCCTGTGTTCCCAGAATATTTTGTAATTTCCGCAGACACAGTGCCCTTTACACTTAACCTCCGTTTGTAATTAATAGCCTGCTTTAAGTAAATGGGCGATCCAATAACTCAAGGTTAGGCAAATACGGATAACAGTTGATGCAATATTAATAATCCAATCAGAAAGTCATCCTTAGTGGGAGGAATAAAGTTCAAGGTTTTACAATCGACAGACTGATTTGTAGCAAAGAAAGGCAGCAGCAGGACAATTTTTGAAATGGTATTCATGGCTGAACAACCAAAAATGTATCTCCATGGCATGGCCTCAATCCTGCAGGAGGTTAAGTGTAAAGGGCACTGTGTCTGTGGAAATTAAAAAATATTCTGGGAACACAGGAAACATTTAAACTGAACTGCAGAGCAGATACATACATACATACACACACACACGTGTGTGTGTGTGTGTGTGTGTGTGTGTGTGTGTGTATTAATATCTTATTAATATCCCCAAAGAGGTTCACCTGGCACCTACTTTGTATTCTTTCCAGCGCCAGGTGAAGACCTTTCTGTTCTCCCAGGCATTTTAATCATTTTAATCTTGTAATTGTTTTTAATTCCGTTATTGTAACTGCTGCTGCTAGCTCTGCTGTTTGTTTTTAATCTGTGTTTTTAAATTTTATATTTTATATTGTATTTTAAGATTTTAACTGTTGTAAACCGCCCAGAGAGCTTCGGCTATTGGGCGGTATAAAAATGTATTAAATAAATAAATAAATAAAAGGGAGGCCTCCTTTGTTGCCTTGGAACTTCCATGATGACACAGCCTCAGCAGAGTATGGTACAGCATTCTCTCCAGAGATATCTCTCCTGAATATGGTTCCATATTCAACCCTCTCGACGCAGAAAAATACCTCCACACAGTAAGCCTATGGAAGACCAATTTTCACTTTGCATTTTGGATGCAGATATGTCAAGTACAAAAATACATGGGCCTCTCTTCAAACCTGATAACACCAGTAGCCTAGTCTGTGTGCCACTAACTTAGGCATGGGTTACCATGGCTAGGTCATTCTAATAACTATTTGCCCTTTGGGGGCAGAAAAAAGTGGGGCAGAAAAATTAACTAGGGAAGATGGACAGATCTAAACTTTGAAGGAACAGGACAGTTTAGTGTTGTGGTGTGTGAAACAAAGGGCATTGTTGCAAGACTGATGTCTTGAAATAAAAGAGAATAGGGAGGGCATGTCCTAAATATTAAGTGGGCTATGGCTGGGTTGATATACAATGGCAACAGCAAAAAGACAGAAAGCCCATTCAGATAACCAAACCAGCTTATTTCTCTCTTTTTCTCTCATCCATGCTAACTTTGGCATCTAGATCATCCTAAGGAGGGCTTTTAACATACATTCGATGCAGAAATGCAGTAAATGGTCATTTGTGTAGGCTCACAATTCGACCAAAGTCTAGGCATCAGTGTAAAACAATTTCACAAATACCAATGAAGGTGTTCAGTACAATGAAGCATTTGATAATTAATTAATGAGCTTAATCAATACTTATTTTCCTCTGTTATTTACCGCTCTATCAGAGATCTAGTTTGCCAATGGATAGCTACTGTGCTCCCTCTAGTGTTGTCCATAGAAATCAGCTTTAATTTTTGATTTACTTCCTGGGAATGTTCTACAGCAAATCAAAAGGAAGCCAACTGGATCCATTAGGTACAAACAGTGCTTTTTTTCTGGAGAAAAAGGTACCGGAACTCTTGGATTACATTTCCTCTGGAGTAGATGGCGATTAAATTGTAATGCAATTAATAGAAGAAAAGGTGCTGGAACTCAGTTCCGGTGAGTTCCACCAGAAAAAAAGCCCTGGGTACAAAGTATACAGGACAAAAAGCAAATGTTGATTTCAGTAAATCTCATTCTCCAAAGTAACTCTCTGATGGACTATGACCATATTGACTGTATTTGGTGTGTGTGTGTGTGTGTGTGTGTGTGAACAAGTGCAGTCCCCCCCTCCACGTTTATTTTATGCATGGATGGGAACAAGTGAAGAGAATCACTTGGTGATCCTATCCAATGTGATCCCTGATTGGATAGGATCACCAGTGTGACCAGTCAAGGAAGTTTTGTCACCACTCTGAATCAGCTTTATTTGTTCTGTTACATTAGCATGAAACCAAATCTGATTAGCATTATATTCACTGCATCTGATTAATCATTATATTCACTGCATGATATCTGATTGACTGTCATCAGACTAGGAAGGTGAAATAAGCTCTAAATAAAGTGTGGGGCGCGCAGGGGTGATGTAAAGGAGCACAATATGGTCCTATACCCATGTATACAATGGCAGTGAACAGGTTTGAAGAACATTGAATTTTTAAAATACATTTAAGATCCCACATAAGGAACTATAGATTGCAGTTTAAGAGCCCTTTTGCAATGCTAAACTCCTACATCCATATGACTGATAATAATACTGATCATAATGATAATAATGAGCATAATACTGGATGAATGACTATAGCCCTGTTCACACAACATATTCACAGCTGCTGTCTCCACCCCCAAACTCTGTGCATTCGCATGGAGGTCTGGAGCCTACATACTGTATACACAGCCGTATGCGTGTAGGTTCCCTCCATACAATCAGTCATGTGGACATGCAGTTGTTGTTCATGCATAGGCTCTATTCTGATCTTCATCGGACTGCATGGGGGCGGGGTAGAGGTGGGGCAGTGGCATTCCTATCCCGAAGTCTCTAAATTCATTGGACTGGTATGTCACATGGGGCTCTCATGGAGGAAGATTTCTGTGAATCAGGTTGTAAACACACCTCCTCCTCCTCCCTCTACTGTCACCACCACCCATTCCAGGAGGCCGTGCAGAGGGAGAAGAGAGGGAGCACAAGGCCATTCCACCAGCCCTGCTGAAAGGCCTTCCTCATGACGGCTCCTCCTCCCTCCACTGTCACCACCAGCAGCCATTCCAGCAGGCTGAGAGGAGGGAGAAGAGAGGGAGCGCAGGGCCATTCCACCAGCCCTGCCAGGAGTATTCATTAATATTCCCCCTTCTTCCCTCCCCATTCCTTTTTCCTTGTGCGTCGTGTTTTTTAGATTGTAAGCCTGCGGGCAGGGACTGTCTTGTTAATTGCTGTAACCCGCCCAGAGAGCTTCGGCTATTGGGCGGTATAAAAATGAAATAAATAAATAAACATGGGTGATCTCTGTGATCATGCTGCAGCTGTACTGTTTTCTGCAGCTGCAAATTCTGGGCTGTATCCTATTGTGCCCGTGCGGCAGTGGCAGTGGCCACTTGCACAATGGGGAATTATCAGTTTTAATTGCCACCTGGAATATGAGTGGAAATGCTCATTTCTGGAATGGAACAGGTCAGCGGAGCTTGCAGAAGGGAGCTCCACCGACCTGTCCCAATCCAGAAATGAACATTTCTGGGGTTACTTTTAGAAACAATAATTTTCCATAGCACTAGCGGTTGATCCCACTGGCACAATGCAATCAGCAGGACCACAGCAGTCCCATTGGATACTGCCCTCTGCATTCATAGAAATGGCTGCCAGCATGTGCAGCCCAGTTCACACAAACGTTTCTCCACATGGTATACAATCACATGGAGGAGTTTATCATCATAGTGGTTTGTTGTTAAAAGAGGGGGGGGGGGAATTAAATCCTATTATTGGCTGATCAAAAGTGCCCAGTTGCACCTAAAGTACTCCATTACATCCTGGCCTGACACTTCGGGAACTGACATTTTTATGTCTTGATTAATTTTCCATTCTAGTGACTCTCCACTTTTATCTACCAGGCAGTCTGTATGTAGAGTTAAGCTCATGTGTTTGGTCTGGTTATTTACTTTTTAAAAAATGCTACGAGTATAGCAACAGAGGCAGGCAAATTGCCCCCTTGATGTGTATTTAATATAATCCCCACCCATTTCCTTATTTTATAAAAAGCAATTGACAGCCAGTGTTCTGTAGCTGAATCTTCTAATACATGTCCAATGGAGAAGCTTAGAAAATTAAAAGGATGTCATGGCACAGGTATGTAACAATAGCTATTACAATGAGTTGGCTTGTCTTTTTCTTTGTCTTAGGTGGTACCACTCTGGAGATGATGGTTCTGATTTTATTCATTTTCTACATACAAAATGAAAAGAATAAGTGTATGAATCTTTTGAGCACAATTTTTAGGTATAAATAGACCATGGCTGTAGTCCTAGACCCACTACTATTGAGATGCTCTGCTCTATTCAGTGAAACTTACCTCTGACTAATCATGCATAGGATTGGGCTATAGAACCAGAAGCAAACAATGATGTAAGATATTATACTTTAAATCAGCCTTCCCCAACCTGATGTGCTCCAGATGTTTTGGACTTCAGCTCCCATCATCCCCAGCCAGCATGGTCAATGGTCAATGATGCTGGGCATTGTAGTCCAAAACATCTGGAGGTCACCAGGTTGGGTAATTGGAGTAATAGGAGAATGTCTCTTAGTGCTACTTCTTGTAAGATCCTTCTTGTTAGTCAATACTAACAGTTACCATTACTGTTTTAACTCAGTCAAAACAGTAGACCATCATGAGAGAATCTTCCACCAGGGTCACAGTTTTTTGCACAACAAATGCTCAGTTGTCACTAATTTTTTGCATGGGGTCCAGACACCTCCTCTCAAGTCTGTGCTTCTTTTGTTTTTATTATATCACTTGGAGATATGTGCCAAATATGTAAACACTTTTAGCAATAGAAAAAAATTGGGCAACACTACATGAGCTGGTTCTATTAAAAGGGATAGTGTCCTATATTATACAGAATCCACCCTGAAGGAATCTTTTCATTTGGTTTTGTAGGAAACCTATTTTCCAATAATTTTTCTTCTTGTCAAATGTTAAGGATTGTTGGAAAAAGCCAGGCTCTATTTAACAAGGAAACCACTGCCATCTCTGGAAGAAAGGAAGAAATACGATTATGAATTTGCAACTTCCACCTCATTCCATGGGGTGCACAATATTGTTCATACCAGGAGCAAGACACGGAAGGCACTATGGATGTTAATTGTCATGGGCTCCATTATCCTCGTTGCCTGGCAAATCTGCAGTCGTTTCATCAATTATTTCAGCTGGCCCACCACCACATCAGTGGTAGTTCAGTATGTGGAAAATATTGAGTTTCCTGCTGTAACATTTTGTAATCTGAACAGGTAAGGGACCCTTCACTTCCTTGTACCAATATTATCTTTTAAGGGACAGAATATGCATTGGTCTTCCATACAACTTATGTAGCATGCACTGTTGTGGCCAAATAATCTGCCCTGGGTCCCTTAAACCATTGTTTCCATACATTTTAAGAGCTGCCTTGAGACTATACCCAAGAATTCAATGCTTACACTGCATTTCTGGCTTGTGCTGACAGGTTCCAAACCCAAGCTGTAGCTAACCTGAGCATCATTTTCTTCCTATGGAGCATAGTGTCTGGAGTTCTTCATATGTTTGATACTGGTAACAAGTTTGGCCAGGAGCTAAATGATTTCATTCATGGGAATCAAAATTTCAGCATCAAAGAATTTACAAGGAATAATGGCTTCTATCTCAACAACAGCACATTGCTGAATTGTGAATATTTTGGGAAGCCATGTTATCCAAAGGTAATATTTTTGCTTTTATTGTAAGAGGAAATTTAGACATTGTGGTGCGTGGGGGTGGGTTGGGGGAAAGAAACATTTAGAATGGTACTGGAACAATATAATACACCCATTATCCCATATGGGCTGGGAAATAACTCTGCAGGTAGGATCGGAACCACTGGTTTGCATGATCACTGTGGCTTAAACAAGTGATTTGCATAATCACTACCTGGCTGGGGCTTATAGTGTCATCTGAACCTGGGCAGCATGGCTTATTGTAGTGTTAAATAACCCTCAGATAACCTATGGGCTGTTGTAGAGTTATTTGAGGGTTGTTTAACTCTCCAACAAGCCATGCCACCTGGGTTCAGACAACACAATAAGCCAGGGCCGGGTGGTGATTATGCAAATCACACCCAGCATGTGCTGCAATTCTCAACAAGCCACCATGGCTTATTTCAACCATGGTGATTGTGCAAACCGAGTCAGAGCCTCCAATGCCCAACCCATGGAGCCAGTCCAGGAAGATCCCATGGTTGATGGCATCAAAAGCCAATGAGAGACTGAGCAGAATTAACAGGATCATATTCACCCTGTCCCTCTCTCAATAAGGGTCATTCATCAGGGTGACAAAGGCTGATTCTGGCCCGTACCCAGGCCAGAACCCAGATTGAAATGGGTCTAGATAATCAGTAACTTGCAAGAGTGCTTGTGGTTGCCCTGCCATGACCCTCTGAAGTACCTTCCCCAAGAAAGGGGTATTCATAACTTGGTGATAGTTGTCAAATACCATTGGGTCCAGAGGGAGTTTCTTCAGAAATGGTCATAGTATTGTCTCCTTAAGGGCAGCAGGAACCACCCCTTCATGTAGACATGCATTTACCACTCCTTGGACCAATCCAGTCATACCCCACCACACCACCCCCGGCTAGCTCTTATTAGCCAGGAAGGGCAAGGATCAAGAGGGGCTGTGGTCAGTTGTATCGCTGCGAGCGCAGCATTGTCCATGCCATCAGGGCACAAGAACTGAAATTGAACCCCAAAAGTCAAGTAGAAGGTGGCTTTAAAACCTTAAATTTCAATCAGAAATGCAATCTTGCAAAGAAGGGTAACCATTTAAACATCTTGTGTAAAGTAGGAACTCCATCAATGGAAATACTTGATTGTTTTCCTTATTCTTTGACTTTCTGCATGCTAATCTGGCACAAACAAGAGTGTGATAAGCTATTAATGCCTCTCAGAGAAAGTTTAGTCTCTCTCTGCTCTTTGAGATGAGAAAGCTAAATATTTTTCCAGCTTGATCTTAAACAAGAGATAGCTGGCTCATCATGGAGGCTGACACTTTTCTCATGTGCAGTATAGTCTTAGGTTCAATTAGTCTTTCAAAACAAAACTTGCCTGTCTGTTGTACGGTTTTGCACACAAGACTCCTTGTCTTCTCCTCCTTCCACCCCTTTCCTTCTGTCTTTGGTCAGTTTTATATTTTCCCCTTTGTGGCTTGGCCTCATTAGCTGCCAGTTCCCCCCTCCTTTGGGAATGTCACAATTACTTTCAGGTGGAGTAGCGAGGCTAGCCAAATTTCCACCCATGCACGGCCTCTCACAAAAAGAGAAACTTGAAAGCCTCATTATCTCCTCATTCACTTACCAGAACAAGGAGGGGCCATCAATTACCCTGGCAGATGACATCATCGCTCCTGCTTTGGAAAAAAAAAGTCTCAAAGTTGCACTCCCTCCACTACACCACTGGCTACAATTCTCCATGAACACATTAACTCAATTTTCCATTTTCTTTTGCTTTCTTCACTGAAGGACTTTGAGCATGTCTTCACTGAATACGGAAGCTGCTTTACTTTCAATCATATCAACATTCCAGCAAAAAGAAGAGTGAGTCTCTCTGGAAGGGGCTTGAGTTTGCTATTTGATGTCAAACAGGTATAAATATTACAGTAAAGTGTGGCCTTTACCATTCATTCAAAATAATTTTGAAATGTGACAAAACAATGAAATCTTGATGGAGAACAGAGCCTGCAAGTTACCATAATGGTGCAGGGTCTTTTTTCCCCTTCTTCTTATATTTGTCCCAACCCTTTACTATACTCTCACCTATAAAAGTAGATGTGATCCTTGTCTTCATTCTATCACTGGCTTCACTCACCAGAAAATGTCGGTGACTGTCGTGCAGGGTTGGGAAACATGTGGCCTTTCAGATGTTTGTGGACTGCAACTCCCATCAGCCCCACCCAGGAATGATGGGAGTTGCAGTCCAACAACATCTGGAGTGTCACCCATTGCCCACCTCTGCTGTAGTGCGCATGGCATAAGCTGACTTGAACAGAAGTTGTGATCTACATACATGGGATTGACTTAGACCAGTGATGGCAAACCTATGGCACGCATGCCACAGCTGGCATGTGGGGACCGCTCTGCTGGCACACAAGCCATAGGTCGCCAGGGGCACAGAGCTCTAACAGAGCTCGAGATCAGGGGGGTGAAGCGGCCGCTCCTGGCCGCCGCGTTTCGCCCGGCATCGCACAGGCCACCTCCTCTGCTGGGGAAGGGCCGAAAAGGGTGTGTCGCCCGGCCTCCGCAGCCCCTTCCCGATTCGGAGGACACGCCGGTGGCGGCCTGGGCCCAGGCAGGGGAGCCACGCCGCCACGCCCAGCGCTCCTAAAGCAGCGCCGGCTGGGCCAACTCCCGTGCCCGGCCGGTGGAGAAGAGGGGCCTCCGCAGCCCCTTCCTGATCCAGAGGACGCGCTGCCACTGGCCTGGGCCCGGGTGGGGAAGCCATGCCGCCACACCCGGGCCCAGGCCAGCGCTCCTAAAGCAGCGCCGGCCAGGCCAACTCCTGTGCCCAACTGGCGGAGAAGAGGGGCCTCCGCAGCCCCTTCCCAATCCGGAGGATGTGCTGCCGCCGGCCTGGGCCTGGGCGGGGAAGTCCCGCCGCCCCGCCCGGTGCTCCTAAAGCAGCGCCGGCCGGGCCAACTCCTGTGCCCAACTGGCGGAGAAGAGGGGCCTCCGCAGCCCCTTCCCAATCCGGAGGATGTGCTGCCGCCGGCCTGGGCCTGGGCGGGGAAGTCCCGCCGCCCCGCCCGGTGCTCCTAAAGCAGCGCCGGCCGGGCCAACTCCCATGCCCGGCCAGCGGAGAAGAGGGGCCTCCACAGCCCCTTCACAATCCGGAGGACATGCCGCTGCCGGCCTGGGCTTGGGCGGGGAAGCCACGCCGCCACGCCTGGGCCCAGGCCGGCGATCCTAAAGCAGCGCCGGCCGGGCCAACTCCTGTGCCCAGCCGGCGGGGAAGAGGGGCCTCCGCAGCCCCTTCCTGATTCGGAGGATGCGCCGCCGCTGGCCCGGGCAGGGAAGCCACGCCACCACACCCAGCGCTCCTAAAGCAGCGCCGGCCTGGCCAACTCCCGTGCCCAGCCGGCGGAGAAGAGGGGCCTCTGCAGCCCCTTCCTGATCCAGAGAATGTGAAAAGGCTTGAAAAGTGGCATTTGTAGCCCTTTTCTCTTTCTGCCACCCTTTTTTCTCTCCCTCCCTCTTCCTTCTCAAGGGAGATCTGGGTTCTAGTCCCCAATTGGCCATGAAACTCACTGGGTGACTTTGGGCCACTCTCAGCCTCAGCTACCTCACAGGGTTGTTGTGAGGATAAAATGGAGAGGAGGAGGAGGACTATGTAAGCTGCCTTGGGTTCCTTGCAGGTGCTTCATCTGTCTTTTTTCATAAATTTTGTGTTTTTGTAGACTCCAAGACTTGAACAAACAAAAACATGAGCCCCTTTTGTAAAAAAAAACAACATCAACTCAATTTTTTTTAAATAGTACTACATTGTACAGGTTGACTTTTACTTTTACTAATCCAACACCTGTAGAAGCAGGGAAAGGACCCAGAGTAAAGCTTGCCTCATACAATTTCAGTCTGGCATATAATCATATTACAAGCTGAGAATCCCTTATTCAAAAATACATGCGCCTAATTATTTAAAAAGTTTATCTAAATTACCTTCAGGCTGCTATGTCATAAGCATGGAGGTAATTTAGATAAGGATAAGAGATTCTCAACTTGTAATAAAATTATATGCCAGACTGAAATTGTATGGGGCAAGCTTTACTCTGATGCTTCTATAGGTGTTGGATTAGTAAAAGTAAAAGTCAACCTGTACAATGTAGTACTATTTAAAAAAATTGAGTTGATGTTTTTTTCAATAAAAAGCTGTTTGTATCATTGAAAGCCCTGTTATTGTGTTTTTCTTTTAAGACAATTTTTTAAATTAGTTTGGACAACTGTATGAGTTGTTTTTACTAAACTAAAACCCCGGTATTCAGGTTTAATTGGCACTTTGAAATAAGTAAGTTGGTTTTGTGTTGTGGTTTGGGCACTCAGGCTCAAAAAGGTTCGCCATCACTGACTTAGACCATGCAATGAAATAAGGAACAAGATACAAGAAGAGCTCCACTTAATTCCACCATTTGTAAATCAGGAACTTAGCAATAAGAGTGCAAGCAGGTCAAGTGGTAACTAGAAATTTATCTAGTTTGGGGCAAATCTTAGTACAGCTGAGTACAACATATTCAAGCCTTCCCAACACCCCAGCACTCCTCAAGACCTTCCACTATGAGTTGAGGCTCCAGAATAGCAAGTATTGGGCAGGAGCAATTAGTAGGTGTTACCAGTTTCCCCACTCTGGTGATTGTGGTGGCCAAGCAGGCTGGCACATGGCTCAGGTGCAAGGGGAAGTTATGGCTTGACCATGCCTGTGGCAGGGGCATGGCAACTTCCCACCCGGACGCCAGAAGTCTCACAAGAGGGAGTTTCCAAGGGACACACATAAATTGCAGTGTCCATTTGAAGAAGGCAAGGGTGGGAAGAAGCTGAGGAGGATTAGCTCCACAGCTCAGCTACCTGGTGGTAGAATGCACTTTACAGAGGGCAGTCCTCTATTTGAAGGGCTGTCCGGTCCAAGTCCAGTTTAAAGATAAAGAACTACGAGAAAACAAGGGCCTTGAAATTGTCCATCAACAGTTAGCATCTGAACAGGCACACAGGTCACTGGGCCATATTCTTTCTCATTATGATGAGATGCATTGTATTTCTAAGTTACAATAATTATTTATAATTTGTATCTACACACAGAAATTAGCATATGCAATTTTTATGCAAATCGGTCCTTTTTCGCTTAAATATCCCTGTTTTGAAGCAAAATGTGTAACTGGCCACCCTACTTGGTGGGAGCCAGACACAGATAATAGAAGTAAGTAAGAGGCTCACCCATCTTCTGCAGATGAGGCTCTGGTGACATGCCCTTGTCAAAGTTTTACCATATATAGAAGTCTGTGCAATCTTGGGGTGATAAATATAGGAAGTAGTGGGAGGTGTTCTGCTGCTCCATCACAAATTCCACTGCCATGGGCAGGCAACAGTTCGGGCAAGATAGCAAGAGGCAAGGCTGGAAGCTGGTGCTGGTCTGAAGTGGAGGCATGATCAGGACCCTGGACAGGTCTGAAGGTACGGATTCAGAGATCAGCAGCTAAGTTGCAGGACCAAAGCTAAAGCAAAGAGATAAGTTACCTCAACAACACTGGTCTGGAACAACTGCCAGGGCTTTATAGTGTGGCCAAGAGAGTCACTCTGAAAGCTCCACCTCCGCTAGTGCTGCATCTGGCCATGTTAAAGGGCCAGTGCCTTTTTTATGCAGTTCTTCTTGGCTTCTTCCAGGGGGTGAGGTTTGGAGTCATTGGTTGGGGGATGTTCCTCAGGGTCTTCCCACTCCTCATAGTCTAATGGTAGCAATACTTCTCCAGGGTTCAGTGGATGGGGTGCAAGATCTAAGCAGAGGGCCCTACTTGGGAAGGACAGGGAAATGTCTGACTCCTCCTCAGTGCTACTGCTCGACGACTCTACCTCCAGCAGTTCACAGTCATGGGCCATGACAGGAAACAAGCTTAAATATTCCTCTTGCACAATGGAAATGTATTTGTATGGCAAGCAGTACAACTTCAACTAGCCTAGCAATCAAGGGAAATGTTTATAAAAACTTTGCTAGAGCGCTACCATTCACCACATGAAGGGGGGGGGGAATTGTGGGTGGATCCTTCTTAGCAAGATTTTGCCAAAACTCTTTACTGTTATAACCACAAGAGAATGCTGCATTAAAGTTTTTTTGGCTGGCTTACTATCAGTAAGGGCCGGGTGTCTGAACACAGCCCCTTCTTTCCAGCTTGAAAAAACAAAAACAGGGACCTGGCAATTTCAGTTTTTGAGAGCCTTGCCTCTCAAAAGCTTTTCTTCCTTTACACAGAAGGTTCTGTTTGTCACTTTGGGGTGAAAGGAGATGGCTACCTACTGTTTTTTTCTCCCACAAGAGCAATGCACAGAAGACAGGAAAGGAAAATAACCTTGATAATGCAAGGGCAACAGCCTCTTTCTGTTCAGAGTCACTCTGTAGGGAAATCAGTGGATGTGTCTCTCATATTGTGGCAGTCTTTCTTGTTCACATTAGACTCATGTCACCTCATGTGACTTGGCAGTACACTAAAACTAAGTTCCCCTTTCCCCTCTTATCGTTCTATTTAAGGATCCAGTAGTGAAATGGTTACATCTGAAAGCATGAAATTTAGATACCCCAAGGCAAATTAAGTTTTGCTACAACAGGGGTAGTCAACTTGTGGCCCTCCAGATTTTTGGGCCTACCGCTTCCAACAGCCCTAGCCAACATAGCCAATGGTGAGGGATGATGGGAGTTGTAGGACAAAACATAAGGAGGGCCATAAGTTGTCCACCCCTCCCGCACTGCAACATAAGAAAGCAAGAAAACCAACAAGATAGCAACAGCTCAGGCCACTGATTTCCCTTGGGCTGGTATTTTATATGACCTTCCATTCAAGTTGCTAACATGCTGAGAACATTGTCATTTATAGTGTCACAGTTCAAATATATGGTAGTCTGAATTCTGTGAAAGTTTCTGTGTTTCTTGGAAAGCAGTCCTTCAACTGTAACTGTATTTCTAGATGTCGGCTCTGATCACTTCAATCGTTAGGTCACCTAAGGCAAAAGCAATAACTGTCTGGCATGACTGCCAAGCATGACTGCCTGGCAGTCATGTGGCTGCCAGGCATTAGTTTACTCCAGAAAGAACCAATATAATCAACTATTATTCCTACACCTCTCAGTTAATCATTTGCCACACCCACAGAGGAGACGTCTAAAGGAGATTGGAGACGATCTTTTACGGTGGATCCGAAGGGTACCTGTTTGATTACAGTGACAGTGGGGTGGGCAATGCTTGTTATCCTGGCTTGAAAAAGGAGCACTTTTCCCTTAGAAAATGTGTTTTTCTATTAATGGTATGAAGCAGGGATCAAATTATGGATATAAGAAAGATTTCTTTCCGCATTTCTACCAATAATGCAGATTTATCTACAGGAAAACAAATGAATATGGAGAAAACTGAATTTGCTTGTAAACATTTGAATGATGTTTACTAGAATATCCATCAACATTCCCATTTATGGATGCTGTTGAATTTAAGAATTGTGTGGGGAAAATCAAGGGGCCAAGTTCTTTGAATCTGGCAAATTGGTTGGTATTTAATAACATCCCTTAAAACTCATCAGCAAGACTTATGATTTTTACAGGTTTTCCTCAAAGTAAATTTCAGGAGCAAAGCTGGGTATTTATTGTTGGGGGTGAGCAGCCAAAACTTCTAGCCATATATGGGCGCATGACGTAATTGGGACCACAGAGTCTCTGCATCCTAGAGCAGACACCCTGTGGGCATCACCCAGACCCCCTGGTGCAGGATGTGGGCGTAGCCAGTGCCTTCTCTTCCTACCCCGGGAAACAGTCTGAGTCATGAACTTGTAAGTGCAGCATGTTTGAAGATGTAGCTGGAGAAGCAGTTCTGAACTTTTCCCAAGTTCAGAACACATCAGCTACCAGATGATTTCTGCACAGCTGTAAATACTTTCTTAAGCCTGCCTGTATCCAATCTGCAAGATCTGAGTGAGTAAACTCTGCTTTTAACCTCCAAAAGAATGTTTGTCTTATTGGTAGTATAAAGAGGGAAACCAGGTGAAGTTCCAGTCTGTCCAAAGGGACAGCCTGTAATTGCCAAATGCTGTTACTGCTCTAACCAGCAGCTCCACACATCCACGTTTTTCCGTTGTAGTTGGGGTAAGCTCTGCTGTACTTGCAAACGTGAGAGGGGAGAGATAATAACTTTTAATATCCTCTCCCAGCTCTTTTAGCAATCCCCAACATTTATGAAATTCACAAATTTTAATTTACCGTATGAAATTTAATTTGCACTGTCAAATTTTGAATTGGTATGAAATATTGTTTCAGCTTTACAGTGCAATCCTATACATGTCTACTCAGATGTAGTTGCACTGACTCAAAGGTAAGTGTGCATAGGATTGCAGCCTTAATCTGTGATATCACTGGATGATGAGTAACAGGATGGTAAACTGGTGGATTACAAAATGTGGACACTGCACAGATAATTCTATTCTTTGCTGCATGTTAATTACCATTGTAGATACTTTTTCATCAGGACAAGTCACAGTTCAGTGGGAATACCACTTTGAAACTGAGCTGGGCTTGCACTGGCAGGGCTTTGTATCATGTCTCAGAGCCAGAGGCTCCAATGTCGGAGCTCTCTGCAGTGGCATATAGCTTTGCCCTGTAAGGCTGCAATCCTATGTACAATTGAAAGAGTCAACTTGTGTTTTACCTTGGGTTGGATCCAGAGCAAGTTAGTTGCATTTGGACTTAAATTAGTCATTGATTTCAAAGGCCAGTATCCTATACTTCCCCCTGCCCCCATGCTAGCAGAATGGACTGCCAGCGCAACAGGAAATTGTGGTTCCTGAAACAACAGGAAACAAGTGGCAACACTTATTTCTGGAATGGAGCAGGTCAGCGGAGCTCACAGAAGGGAGCTCCTCTGATCTGCCCTGATCTGGAAACAAGCATTTCTGCTCATTTCCAGGCTATTTCAGGAACCTTTAGTTCCTGTTGCGCTAGCAGCAGTATGGGATACTGCCCAATGAGTCTTGGGTGCAACTAATTTGCACTGGGTCCAACCTACTGGGTACACATATAAAGCATCAAAACATGGGGGGAATGGCCATAGCACATATTTTCATTCTAACTTGCACTGAATTCACCTGTGCAAGTTAGTTCAAGACTGTAGACTAGGATCCCAGCCCTATGTACATTTTCTTAGAACTAAATCATACTGATTTCAAAGGAGCTTCTGTCCATGCAAAGATGCACAGAACCACAGTCATGTGTTGTTGTTTTTATTGCCAGACTGATGTGTTTGTTTCTTTCATTGCAGCTGATGTTGGTGGTCAGTTTGGTTTATTTGATAGAGCCGGTATGATTACAGTCATAGAGATGGTTGAATATATTTTCAACAACTTCTTTTGGATGTGTGTCTTCTACTGAAAGCACCAGAGGTGCCCATCTGGTATACATTAGATCACAGGTTGCCTAGCCCTGCTGTACAACATAAGAAAGCAAGAAAACTAACAAGACAGCAGCGGCTCAGGCCACTGATCTCCCTTAGGCTGGTATTTTATATGACCTTCCATTCAAGTTGCTAACATGCTGAGAATAGTGTCATTGATAGTGTCACAGTTCAAATTTATGGAAGTCTGAATGCTGTGAAAGTTTGTGTGTTTCTTGAAAGGTAGTCCTTCAACTGTAACTGTATTTCTAAATGTCAACTCTGATCACTTCAATGGATAGGTCACCTAAGGCAAAAAGTAGTAAACACAGCTCATGTGGCCATTAATCATTGAAGTTTAACTCCAGAAAGGACCAATGTAATCAACTGGTATTCCTACGCCTCTCAGTTAATTATTTGCCACACCCACAGAGAGGAGAGACAAATGACCTTTTACAATGGATCTATAGGGTCCCTGTTTGATTACAATGGTAGTGGGGTGGACAGTGCTTGTTATCCTGGCTTGAAAAAGGAGCACTTCACCCATAAGAAAATGTGTTTTTCTATTAATAGTATGAAACAGGGATAAAATTATGGAAGCAGATTTATCCATAGGAGAACTGAAATGAATGTGGAGCAAACTGAATTTGCTTCATCAAGGCAATTTCGGATTCAGTGGGACAACTCCTTTGGAACAGATCTGGAATTTATCCCATCTTTTCTACTGTTTTAATGCTTTTTAATGCTTTTTGTACTAGGACAAGTTTACTGATGACCCCGCTCTTGGTTTTGTTGATGCTGGCATAACCTTTGCTATCCATTCACCAAAAGAACCTCCCCGATTTGATGGTTTAGGTGTATCTACACCAGTAGGGATGCATGCTCATGCGGCTATCCAACAGGTGAAGGTAAGCATTCATGTAAAGATAGGAAGAAATAAGAGTTTATTTATTTTATTTTATTTTATTTATTATATTATATTTATACCCCGCCTTTTTTCCTGCAAGGAACCCAACGTGGCTTACATAATCCTCCTCCTCCTCCTCCTCCTCCTCTCTATTTTATCACCACAACAACCCTGTGAGGTAGGTTAGGCTGAGAGTCAGTGACTGGCCCAAAGTCACCCAGTGAATTTCATGGCCGAGTGGGAACTAGAACCCGGATCTCCCGAGTCCCAGTCCAACACCCTAACCGCTACGCCACACTGGCTAACATATTTCTGTTTGTTTATTTACAAACCACCCAGTAACCAAAGTTCTCACCACTTGAGTCCACCTATCATCACGACCACTACCATTATCACCACCACCACCTCTACTGATATATCAATCTATATAGCAGTTTAAAATAGTAGGCTACAATCCTATGTTCCCTGGAAAGGTGTCCCAGGGTTCACTGGATTTTTCAGATCTTATCCTCCAAGGCTGGAGTGTGAGGTCCATCCTTGGATGGGGAGATCCGCCCTTGGATCGCCCCCCTCCTCCCAGCCTCTGCAGTAGCAGTCCTTACCTCCCTGACAGTGTTGGAGCCCTGACAGTGGAAGAGGGGGAAAGGGGGAGGATCAGGGGTGTGGCATAGGTGGATCAGGGGACTCCCCACACATGCCCCCAACAAGGGGAATATTTACACCAGCCCTGGAGCAGACATAAATAATTTTACTCCCGTGTGTGTGTGTGTGTGTGTGTGTGTGTATAAGAAAAAAGCTTTTCTTCTGCACTGCTGGGCTTATGCTGGCAGGACTGTGGCTATCTCAGAGGCTTCAACAGTGGAGCTCTCCACAGTGGCATATAGGATTTCCCTGTAAGGCTGCAATGCTATTTACAATTGAAAGGGAGCAAGTCCCATTGAAACCAGACGACCTTACTTCAGAGTATGCAGGTTTAGGATTGCATTGTTAATTATTCAATTTACAGTATTAAATCAAAGTAATCCCTGACAACAGACAATTTTAAAATAAAGCCAAGAGAGGAAATAAGGAGAAGAGACTGTCAACCTTTCAGAGGATTTCAACCTTTTAGAATTGGTGAAAATTGCCCCAAAGCCAGGAAACCACCAAATGATATGATGTTGGTTGAGAGAAATGGTGTGGGGCCAAATGAAGTGGAACTCTGGCCTTCTGGGGACCCCTGGAGGGCTAGAGGTTCTGCACCCCTACTCCAATGTATGCTCAGAGCTTCCTACCCAGTATGGCTTTCCCATTTGTTTCAACAAAATGAGCCGATCCATACATGCATTCAGGTGCACATCTGAGCACACACCTTGAATCAGGACAATTGCAATTAGCTTTCCAGAAGAAGAATGCAGAGTGGCTCAAGCTGTCCTCCAGGAGCTGGCTAGCCTGCAGAACATCAAGGACATCTATTGAAAGGCTTTGCATTGATTTAAGTTTGGTCTGCATTGAAAAGGTTTATTTTACTTCAATCATTCTTGTAGGCTATGTGTTTGTTTGTTTTTTAAAAATTGTTCAATCAAAACTTGACCATCATAATGGATGTCATTTTCTAAAAAGATAATGGGTCATCCACTTTCTTTCATTCCAGACAATTATCCAGGAACACCCTTGGGGAGAATGCAACCCAAACATCAAGCTTCAGTACCACAAGATCTATAGCACCTACGGATGTCTACAAGAATGTAAGGCACAGCATATACAAAAGCAGTGTGGATGCTTACCATTCATGTTACCAGGTATGACTTGTCAGAGGCTGGACCTGTTTTACAAAAGGTGTTCAAAGAAATCCAGTGAGACAGTAGGAATCATGGTTCAGGAAAATCTATCTGCAATGGCTTTCCAGACTCACTTTAGGCCAGCCTTCCCAAACCTAGTGCTGGGAAGGATGGCCGCTGGGGGTTGTGGTCCAACACATCTGGATGGCACCGGGTTAGGGAAGGCTACTTTACTCACCAGGACAGAATATAGAGTTGGAAGGGACCTTGGAGATCATCTAGGCCGACCACCTGCTGAATGCAGGCTCTGCACTGCAGGGTGCAGCTACAACATCCCTGACAGGTGGTCATCCAGCCTCTGCTTAAATACCTTCCGTGAAGGAGAACCCACCACTTCCTGAGGCAGTCTGTTTCACTGCTGGACAGCTCTCACTGTTAGGAAGTTTATCCTAATGTTTAGCCAAAATCTGCTTCCCTGCGATTTCTACCTGTTCATTCTAGTCCTGCCCTCTGGAGCAACAGAGAAAAAGTTGGCTCCATCTTCTGCATGGAGCCAACTAGCCTTTCAGATAGTTGACGACTGCTATCATGTGAACTGCCCAGAGAGCTTTGGCTATTTGGCAATGTAGGGAAATATGATTGATTGATTGATTAAGTTTCCCCTTAATCTTCTCTTCTTCAGGCTAAACATACCTAGCTCTTTCAACTGTTCCTCATAGGACTTGGTTTCCAGACCTCTCACCATCCTGGTTGCTCTTCTCTGGGCATGCTCCAACTTGTCAATGTTTTTCTTAAAATGGGGTGCCCAGCAGTGATAAATGAGCAGCGCAATCCTATGAGACTGCCTGTAACCCTCCAAACCCGGAGGATTATGGGCATCCTATTGAAGGCAGGAGGAGCATGACAGATAGGATATCCTCCGCACTCCCCTCACCCTCAAAAGCAACTAGACAGCTGATTTCGGCCTAGATGCCATTCCTCTCCTCATGAGGAGGAGAGACTGAGGCACCACCTGGATTCCTCACAATCCAGCAGAGCCTCACTCCTCCCCTCCCTGCCCCCAGGAATGCCCACCCTGAGGGAACCAAACACAGAAAGAACCACACTGGCTACGAGTTGGGGGGGTGGGCACTCCATGGCACTGCGACCTCGGAAGGGATTTCCAAGGTTGCAGCACCTTCCAAGGTTGGAGGGACATAGGATTGCGCCCTAGAATGCAAACAAATGTTCCTCAAAATTACAATGTATTGATTATTAATATATAGAGGGGGAGTTGCTGAAAATTGCCCCCTTCCTATTCAGTGTGTGCCATTTCCCACACTGTTCTGAAGGGTCCCCAGCCCTCCAGGGCAGATTGGGGGGAGGCATGGAGGGCTGCAGCGGGGGAATTTCTGAAAATCATCCCCTCCCCATTGCACTGGTGGATGCCTTCCATCAGCAAAGATAGAAGGCATCCAACTGGACACCTCCCTTAATAAATAGCACCACAAAGAAATCACAACTGAAGAAAGAAGCCCATTGATTAGGATGGGGATGTTTCTATATGAAATATGCCCATGTGGCTCAGGCTAGGGATGTTGGAGAAATCTGTGATGGATTAAAATGAGTGGTTTTCTGTGAATCTGACCTCTCAGTTCTGCAGCAGACCAACTTCTTCTGAGTTGAATGGATTCTGCAGACTTGTGGACCTTTTTATTTTTACTTTTGGGAGGGATTTGCACAAGTGCGCAAATGTGCATTTGCAAATAAAATGAAATTCTCGTACAAAAAAATCCTGTTCCATCAATGAATGGATGAGAGAATGAAAGATGCCTGACAACTGGTGAAACACAGATGGAACAGACTTAACAAAATCCATACATCCCTAGCTCAGACTCAAAGGAGAGGTTTGATTAGCTTAAGCTAGGTGGACACAGATCTTGAAATCTTTCTGTTATACCATGTAGATGTTACATACTGCCTTTAAAGATTTTATTATTATTATTATTATTATTATTATTATTATTATTATTATTATTAACAGTATTTGTATATTGCTCCACATCAAGCAGATTCCAGCATGGTGAACAATAAAAAGACAAAAACAGATATAAGAAACAAAAACATTATGTATACATACATAGATATGCATATACATTGTGAGTGGAAATAAAAGTGATATTACCAAGTTGTTAAATTAATCATTTTCTTACCAAATAGTCAGATTAGTGAAGAAGTAGACTCAAATGTGTGTTTTTGATACATTTTTCTTTTTTTCTCTCACTCTCTAACCCCCTCTTCCACATACCATACCTGTTGAAAAGGAAATGGCACGGAATGTGACTTGCAAAAATTTTACAACTGTGTGTCTCCTGTTCTGTGTGAGTAAAACCAAACAAAAACAATCAGAAGACTAGAGGTCAGTTTGTAGGTCCAACTGTGGCATGAACACAGTTTCCACATGGTCCAGTCACCATGTTGCAGTCATAATGTCTGCAGTTGGCAAGCAACCAGATGTATCGGCTGGCTCATTTGTTTAATTCATAGCCAGTGTGGCGTAGTGGTGAGAGTGTTGGACTGGGACTCGGGAGATCCAGGTTCTAGTCCCCGCTCGGCCATGAAACTTACTGGGTGACTTTGGGCCAGTCACTGACTTTCAGCCTAACCTACCTCACAGGGTTGTTGTGAGGATAAAAGCGAGAGGAGAAGGAGGATTATGTAAGCCGCCTTGAGTTCCTTGCAGGAAAAAAGGCGGGGTATAAATGTAATAAATAAAAATAAAATAATACACTGGTACTACTGAGCACTAGTGAGATGCAGGCAGAGCTAGAGTATAGCACAGGAATTCCCCAACCTATGGAATCCCAATCACTCAAAGGCAGCATCTACAGCTGGGCAGAGGGTCAATCAGGCTAGTTAGGCTAGAAGTTGATCAGAGCCTGGCATGTCCTGATGATGGGAAGCAAAACGGATCCAGTCTGGATAGATGGTTTCTGCAGCGAGGAAGGGACCTGGTTTTCCCAGAATACTTCCAATGCTCCAACCTGGTGCCCTCCAGCTGTGTCAGTCTACAATTCCCACCATATCTGAGATAATGGGAGTTGTAGTCCAACACATTTGGAGGGCACCAGGTTGGGAAATGCTGCTCTAGACGAACTATATAATTAACCCCATCTGTGTCTTTCTAAATGTATGGTTTCATCAACTGTATGGTTTGGTTTTGATTTCAGAAGTTCCAAATACTCTAGAGAATTCAGTGAGAAAGGCAGGCATGTTGTTCTACCAGAAATCACATACTAAACTCTCCCTGTGATTTATCCCTCTCATTATGTAGGACTGCTGATATACTGTATATTCAGCTTCCCCCCCCCCCCAAGGCCTGCAAACAATAAAACTTCCTAGCCAAAAGGATATGCTTTATTAAATATGTGGTTTGGGAAGATCGACCAGATCCTCATTTTTGTTCATTTCATTACCATTCTTTGTGGAGGGAGAAAAAAAAGTTAAAGTGGCCTTTTCTTCTGAGCAGGTATTTATGAAATTATTTCCCATTTTAGATAATATAGAACTCATGGAATCATGTTCATTAGGAACACATAATTCCACTTGTCCAGTACCTTGTGAGGAAACAGCTTATCCAACCACCATTTCCTATTCAACATTTGCAAGCGAAAAGGCTTTGAAATTTCTTTCCACAAAGCTGAAGACAAACCCAGACTATATCAGGTACTTTTATTCTTAATTGTTGTGTGGTCAAACAACTGGCTGGTTCCAGATTTAGTTATGCTCAGAGCAGACCCATTGAAATTAATTGGACTTAAGTTAATCATGATTGATTTCAGTGGGTCTACTTTAAGTAGGAGTAAATCTGGAACCAACTTATTTTCACATGCTTGTGAACAACCTTCATTAAACTGGCTGAAGCAACTGACATTCCAGAGATGCTGGCTGCCATGCTGGTCCCAAATGGTAAAAGATACAAAATAGGCACCATTATATTTTTAACTGGACCAATTTAGCTTGGTGTAAGATCATGCTTATTCTTACACCAACCTAAGTAGCCCAATCAAAGATAGTTTGGTCTGTATAATGTCTAAATTTGTGCTCAGACCCCCCCCCCCCGCCGCCTATTCGCTCTACTGGGGTGGGAATATAGAGCCACTATGCAGGTAGTTGTATATGTTTTTCCCACAGGGGCACAGAGCAGCTTTGGTATGGGAGGATTTAGATTGTAAAAGTGATATGGGAGGAAGGGTCCCCCCCCCCCAGAGCCACTCCTCTGATCAAAATTGTGTCAGCTTTTAACTAAGAATAGAAATGTTCTGGATCTCGTGCAGTTTGTCTTTCATAACGACATTTTTATTTAGCTCATTTGTACATTTTATTATTGTTCACAAATGGGGTGCTATCTAGCAATTTACTCAGTGAAGCACGACAAATTACAGGAAAATCTTTCTGTTCCCAAGTGATTAACCAATAGGAATCAAGCAAACATATTAATGAGTGTACATCATAAATTACTTGATAGTGTCAACTCATTTTTCAAACATGTAAAAGGGTAAACACAACCGTTTACAGCCTTATACCAAAGATGTATAATAGTAGCATCTCAGTTATGTCAGCAAACCTAAACAAAGGGGCCCATTAGCAAGGTCATTAAGGTAATTATAAGCCACAGTGTTCAGAAAAAAAGAATGTCCTTGAAGAATGGAGTGGTTACATCAATTAAGCCTTCATTTTCAGAAGTAAATAAAAATTAGACAACTTTGTGTTGTCTAACAGAGTTCAATAACCTTAGACCTAGCAGCCAAATTTGGCCCTCTGGGGGTCTCCAGAAGGCCACGCCCCTTTCCCCTGCCCCCACCCTCTTTGCCCTGATCTTTTGATGGTTTCCCACTTTTGTGCAGTTTTCCCTCACCCCATCCTAAAAGGTTGAGAAGCCTCTCATGAGGTTTAGTTACTGGCAGTATGAGCTTTAATATGCTGGTATTTTGGGGGGCCGACCTTCTTGTCTTCAGCCCTGCCCACCACTGGAATGTGGTCCTGACTGAGACACTCTCCAAAATGGAATTTGGCATTTGGGCTGAAAGAGGTTCCCCAACCCTGAACTACACAAAAATTCAGACAAAATGCAAATGTTGGCTCAGATCAGAATTTGACCACTTGTTGCTATTTAAAAAAACAAAACTGTTTTCAATTAAGAACATTCTGGCACACAAAGTGCATCACCAACAATCCTTTGATTTGAATTAATGTCCCAATTCAGAGCTGCTTCCCCGTAGTTGCTTCAGCAGCATCCATCTCCCACTCCTCTGCTCCTCTCCAATTCAATAGTGTTATTGTACTGGCTTGGATCCAGGTGCTTTTCTGCCCATGGGAACATTTCCTTAGTGGACTTTGGCTTAGAATCATTCCACTAGTGGAAAGTGTGTGGGGGGCAGGGGCGGGGAAGCAATCTTTATGGATTCCTCCTCCCTTTGTAGCTTCCAGCACCACCTCACCCATGTTCTGGAGGGTCCCCTCACCCTCTGGAGCACATATGGGGGGCGGGAATGGGGACTGCAGGGGGAGGAGGGGATCAATCATCACCTCTTCCCTATTCCATCTGCAGAAATGCTCCACAGTTGGATTGGAAGCCTTCCACAGATGGAAGGAGTTCTTCCATTCATGGAAGGACAACCTTGGATCCATTGCATTATATATACTTATATTTTAAAAAATCATAGATGTATACCTAAAAAAAGGACATGATTCTGATTCAGTCTCCCTGCCCACCTGAATACTCAAGAGTTCCCAGCCACCAATCCCTGCTCCTATTAGCATTGGCACCCTTCCCATGGGCAAAGATCTGCACTCACATAACAGGTGCGTATAAGAGACCAATTGGATTTATTTATTTATTTATTTATTATATTTTTGAATCGCCTATCTGGCCAGTCATCCAGCCACTCTGAGCAATGTACAGTGCAATAAAATACAAGAAAAAAACAGAGTGTAAAATACAATTTAAAAAAAAAACACAGTAAAAACTTAAAAATCCTAATCCACCCCATATTCCTGCCTGAAAAGCCATGTTTTTAATGCACGGCGGAAGCTAATCAAGGAAGGGGCATGGCAGAGGTCACTGGGGAGAGAGTTCCATAAATTGGGGGCGGCCACAGAAAAGGCCCTGGTTTCTCTGGCTGATTGGACAGGGAGAAGGCCATCTGTGGCAGATCTTGTTGAGCGGCCTACTTGATGTTGCTGGAGACACTCCTTGAGATAAACTGGACCAGAGCCATACAGGGTTTTAAAGGTCAACGCCAACACCTTGAATTCGGCTTGGCAAACAACTGGTAGCCAGTACAACTCTTTGAGCACTGGAGTGATGTGATCATGCCGGCGGCAGCCTTTAACCAGGCGAGCCGCTGCATTCTGTACCAGCTGTAACTTCTGAACCTTCTTCCAGGGTAATCCCACGTAGAGCGCATTACAGTAGTCTAGGCGAGAGGAGACTAAAGTATGAACCACTGATTGACCTCATAATATGTTAAAAGGCCCTAAGTGTGCTATCAGCTTCTCAATTCTTTGTTTTCTGTGACTTCAGATCAGTGTTACTTTGGGTTGTATCTAATAGTGTCATTCTGCAAGCTTGTTGTACCACTTGCAGAATCCCTGGTTTTTATCCTTGCACAAGTGTCAAATCCAATACTGAGACTCCAGTTGTGCAAGCTGTTGTATAAGCCATTGCAGAAGGCATTGCGCAAGCCATTATGCAAGCTATTCTGCAAATCATTGCACAAGGCATTGCAAAAGGTGTTTCACAATTCATTACAACGTCATTACAACTAGGTGTTGCTTGTGCTAGCTGTCCTAGTTTTGCTAGCGGTTGTGCAACCACTAGCAGAGTAACACCAACATTTGCCATTTTTCGGCTATTGTAACTTTGAATATAATTCTTTGTTTCTTTGCTCAAAAAATAAATTATTTTTCTATGTAATACTAAACTAAACTAAATTAAACTTGGATAGGAATGGATAAAGTGACATAAGAATAACTTTGATGATATTAAAATGTCTATTATCCCTAGGAATAATCTTGTATATATTGACATTAAGTATCATGATTTGAATTACAAAATGACCCGACAGCAGAAGGCAGTGAGTGTATCTGAGCTGCTTGGTAAGTAATCCCCAATTACCTTAAAAAAATAAATTTAAAAAAAATGCATTTCTGGGTCTCTGACAAAATTACGTAATGTGCTGCATCATACTGGTCCTCACTGCTGTTCAGATAAGCATAAGTTGGATCATGATAGTCATGATATATAATTTATTGTTTCTATATAGCAAATTTCAATTTGCTCGCTAATAAGAGTCAACTCGTGTGTTACCTTGGGTTAGATCCATATCAAGCTAGTTGCACTTGAACTTAAATTGATTCAATGACCTGGGTGCAACTAACTTGCACTGGGTTCAACCCACTGTGTACACATGTAAAGCATGAAAACAATGGAGGAAATGGCCATGGCACATATTTTCATTCTAAATCATAAATAGCACTGAATTCAGTGGAATACCCTGTGCGAGTGACTTCAAGACTGAAGACTAGCATCCCAGTCTTATATACATTTATTTAGAATAAAATCATATTGATTTCAAAAGTACTTCTTTCCAAGTAAAGATGCACAGAATCACAAGTGTTGGGTTTTTTTAATTGCCACACTGATGTGTTTCTTCCTTTCATTGCAGCTGATGTTGGTGGTCAACTTGGTTTATTTTGTGGAGCCAGTATGATTACGATCATAGAGATTGTTGAATATGTTTTCACCAACTTTTGTTGGATGTGTGTCTTTCTTCTGCTGAAAGCACCGGAGATGCCGGACTGGAATACATCAGATCAGAATCAACAAACGCATAAGAGAAGAATACAAGAGTGTTAAGCGCTTGCAGAAAGAAAATGAAAGACTAACCTTTCTTGTCTGTAAGTGACATTGATTTTGAAGATAACACAGGGGAATGTAGTATTCCATTCTCTTGTGTCATTGCAAAGAGCAGTTCTAGAGAATGCAGATTTTTATGATGAATCAAGGATTTGCTCATCCTGGAAAGGTACTTTTTTGTGGGGGTGGTAAAGGGAAGAACTGTGCAAATCAAGCCTCTAGAGCTCTGCATTGAATACTAGCCTCAGCTGTTGTGGTACATATGTGGTGGAGGGGCAGGCAGGATATACTTTCTTTCCTCTGCCAAGGATCACTGTGCAGAAAGCGAATGAAGTGGGCCACTGAGTGACCAAAACTACAACCATCCCCACCAAATCTAGGGCTAATAGGTGGGTTTTAAGTTGGAGGGCAGACACGAGGCCCAACACCTTTCATTTTAGAAATGAATTGTTACACTTTTCCTTGCATGAGCCATGTCGTGATCAATGTAGTATATGTAATTAAAACTGATTTTGCTTCCCCCCCCCACCTCAGGACAGAAGTACAAACAAATCAATATAAGTATACATTCAAAATAAATAAATAAATTCCAGGCTCTTTGGTATACACAAAATTAATGAGAAGTATGGCATGCTATTTCAATGCATTTCCCAATTTTTAACATTATATGACACTTCTAAATAAAATTACATTATACATCATAAGACCCATTGAACTCAATTGAGCTTATTCCCAGGAATAGAACTGCAATATTAGTGTCCTCCAATCACTGTCAATCATTACTGTATTTGTACAGTCTTTCCCACGACAATTTCGGCAGAGAACTGTACATTCCACCCCATAAGATCTGCATTTCTAACTCATGACTCTGCACAGGTGCAGTGGATCCTGTTCAGTATGTTTCCAGAGTGCAGGAATCATATCAGTGGTTAATTGCTTGAGTTCTCCATTCACCCATTCCCATCTGCAGACTGCAAATTCAGAAACACTGCCATGTTCCACGTGCTTTTCATATTCCATTTCCTAAGCCTTGCCAGCTTGCACTGGCCAGGGCAGAATATGTCTGTGTGTGTAGGGAGTGGGGACGGACAGATTTCCTGTTTTGCATTTTTCCCATTCTGCCTTTTTAAAACTGTGGTTCCTCTGCTACAGAATCTCCCACCACCACCACAGGTGGCACTCCATCAAGACAGCTGAAAATATGCTTGATTTTGGCCATGCCAGTCCTTGTAGCGCACCACGGTGAAGAACAGAGTACATCCCTTCATGTACACTAGGACTCACACTGGCTCACATTTATTTCAGTGGCACTCGGGCATGTCTAATATTCACTGTGTTGTGCCCCGTGATATTTCCCCATCCCATCTCATAATTGGCTCTGTGTTTTTTTCAAGTTTTGTAGAGCTCACAGAGAAAACAATGGGGGGGGGGGTTGTCTTAGAATTCTCCTAAACTTATTTTATTTCTTATTGCATGTATATACCTCCTTATCTGGTAAAAAGCCATCAAGACGGTATACAACAATAAAATCTTGAAACAATAAAAACAAGGACATTAAAAAAGCAGTTAAAACATTAAAGCTACACATTTTGGAAGGGCCAAATTAAAAAGTTGAATTTTTATATCCTTACTAAAGGCCAGGAGAATGGGGGCCAGTCATAGTTCTTGAGGGACTGCATTCCAGTTTGGAGACCAAACAGGAGAAAGCCCTTTTGCCCGCACTCGACAAACGGGCTTCCGCAGGTAAAGGTGCCCTCAAAAGGGCATCTCCTGCAAATCTTAATACCCTGACATGTTCTTAGTGAGACGGGTAGTCCCTTTGATAGCCTGGTCCCAAGCTATTTAGAGCTTTAGAGGTTAAAACCAACACCAGGAATTGTGCCCAGAAAGCAATTGGCAACCAGTGCAGGTCTTTCAGGACAGGTGTAATATGGTCCCGAGGTGGTGCTTGCTGCTTTTTTCTCTGCCTTCCCTCATGACGGAATGGTTAATTACACTCAGACAGTTTGAGCTGCACGATTCCCCCTCTTCCTGGGCAAAGTCATCCTAAGGTGGAGATGGTGGTGGTGGTGGTGGTGGTAGATTCTGCGGCAGAAGAGGAACCACCATTTCCAAAACCTTGCTGACTCGAGTCAAACCAGCCTGGGCAGAATGTGTGTGTGTGTTTCTGTTTTGCATTTCCCCCATCTTTTTTTATTTTATTTTATTTATTTATTATATTTATACCCCGCCTTTTTTCCTGCAAGGAACCCAAGGCGGCTTACATAGTCCTCCTCCTCTCCATGTTATCCTCACAACAACCCTGTGAGGTAGGTTAGGCTGAGAGTCAGTGACTGGCCCAAAGTCACCCAGTGAGTTTCATGGCCGAACGGGGACTAGAATCCGGATCTCCCGAGTCCCAGTCCAACACTCTCACCACTACGCCACACTGGCTCTTTAAAACTTTCCCTCCCATTGACACTGATGGGAGAGAAAATAAGTACACTAGCTCCAGGATTGGCATACTTTTTCACTCTTTCTGGGAGCATTTCAGGAGAACGAGGGGTTTGGATTTAACAGATACACATGGCCTCCTCCAATCCACCCCAACACCCCCCTTTTACCCCTTTCTGCCTCAGAAACACTACTGGCATGGTGGTACACTGCTGTAGCCTTCTGTTGACATAAGAGGGGCTTCCAGAGGTGCAGGTACCACCCGGCTGGTGGAGCTCCTCTCCATTTGCCGAGCAGCACTTCTACAAAACACTGCAGCCCAATGAAGGCTGGCGAATGGGCTGTAGGATTGCAGCCAAAAGAGATTTTCTTGGTATATGGAAAAACTGGGCTTGGGGACAGGACCTCCAATTAATGCTTCAAGGCAGGTTTGAGCTCTAGAGGTAGTCTTTAAAAATAATAATAGGAAATTGATCCCTAAATCAAGGGCATAAATTACTTTAGATTTTAGAAAAAGTAGTTATACTTTCCAGGGGGGAAACACATTTCACATGATAGATAGCAAGGCAGTTTTATTAAATATTTAAAATGTATAGATATTGATCCAGACACATGGCAAGAGGGAAATACGTAACAACAAGAGAAGCATTTGTTCTAGACTTGGGCATCACTCATTGCAGTTTATCACCAGCAGATGTCCTACTTACCTTTCTCTTTGTAAATGAGATATTTTCAGAAGGATAAAGCCGAAGCTGTCAGAACGATCTTCAACACTTACAATATCCATGGATAGTTTTATATGCTTGCTAATATGGCCCCAATCCAGCAAAGCCGAGATTACACTGTTGAGCAAGGGAAGGGGGGGGGGATAAATCCAGTCCCCTTTCTGAACAACTGATAGGCACAATGGCTACTTTTTAAAAAGGCCTCTGTACATAGTCCTGCCAGCTAGACCTTGGAAGGGAACCCCAAACATGCAGAGCCCCCCTTTGTGCCTGTGGTTTCTCATTCCACTAGGGATCAGGCTGCAGGTGTTTCAGTGGAAGACAAGTGAGCTCATGAATAGAATTCATGGGCTCTTAAATTAAACAGTTAAGTCCCATGGACTTCAGTAGAAAAGAGTTCAACACAGGCTTAAATCTCCCACTGAAATCAATGGGATTTGAAGTGCTTATCTTTAACTAGGGATTATTAGGAAAGAGATTAAGAATAAGAGACCACCAGCATTGTAATGCAGTGATATAAATCGATGGGGCAGCCACACTTGAAATAGTCACTGGTTGCCCCATCTCAAAAAATATATTGGAGAGCAGAGAATGCCATGAACGCCATAAAAAGTGCAGAAAACGCCATGAATAAAATGACTGAGTTGGAATATCTTCCTTAGGAGAAAAACCTATTTGGGGCTTTTTTTAGATCAGAAAAAAAAAAGCTGACTAAGGAGGGACTTGACAGAAGTTTATAAAATCATGCATGGTCTGCAGAAAATGGATAAAGAAAATTGTTTTCTCCCTCTTTCATCATACTAGAACATACACACAGGGAAATTGATCGGCAGTAGATTTAGGTCAAAGAAAAGAAACTACCTCTTCATACAATGTGTGAAGATTAGGATTTCCTCAGAGCAAAGGTGTTTCAATCCCTTGATTGTCATTTACACATGGGAATTTATGGGTTGGATTCAATGCTGGCAATCTGCCAGCAAAATGGAAACCACTGGCGGAACAGATTTATCCACCTCCATGCAACACACACACACACACCCTGCATGCCCCCAATCTCCATCTGCAGCAGATTTGGGATGTCTGTGGGGTGGGCTACATGGGGGAGGAGAGCAAGGGGAAGTCCACTTGCACAACATTGCATGGAGTTCAGTGGCACAAAATGTGGTAATAGTCACTGCCTTAGATGGCTTATTCATGGAGGAAAACTCTATCCATGGCTGCTATGTCATGACTAAAAAGAAATTCCATGCTCAGAGGCAGTGGGCCGGGTGGGGGCAGCGGCGGCAGCAGACCCTTGTCTTCATGCTGTGCTTGTAGGATTCCCAGAAGGATCTAGCTGGCCACTATGGAAAGAGAACGCTGGACTAGATGGAACTTTTGGTCTATCCCGGCATGGCTCTTCTTATGTTGTAATGCCAAAAGCCTTAACAGGATATTTTAAATGCACAATAAAAACATGTTAATTGTTCAGAGTTGTCAGCAGGTTTTTTTTGGTAAACAATTATTGTACATCTTGCCAGTGCTTTTTTTCTGGAGAAAAAGGTACCGGAACTCTTGGATTACATTTCCTCGGGAGTAGATGGCGATTACGGTAAATTGTAATGCAATTAATAGAAGAAAAGGTGCTGGAACTCAGTTCCGGTGAGTTCCACCAGAAAAAAAGCCCTGCATCTTGCAATCTGCCCCAGGGGTTAAGTGACAAGTCATTTGAGTGTGCTTTATTTTCCGGGGGGGGGGGGGAGAATCCTGTTATGCTAATTAAGTAGTCTCAATATATGATCTGTAATGACATACTGCAGTGTTTATTTAAACCAATTAATACTAATGAATGAAAAAATAATAATCGTACTTGTACTTCATAATTTTGTTAGATAGGAACATAGGAAGCTGCCTTATACTGAGTCAGACCATTGGTCCATCTAGCCCAGTGCTGTCAACACTGGCTGGCAGTGGCTCTCTGGGGTTTCAGGGAGGAGTTTTTCCTGCCTTACCTGGAGATGCCGGGGATCGAACCTGGGACCTTCTGCATGCAAAGCAGGGGCTCTACCACTGAGCTACTGCCGCTCCCTGATCTTTGCTGCTCATTCAAATCTTATCTCATAGTTGTTGTTTTTAAGACAACCCTGAGGAAACCTATAGGCCTGCTGTTTGCACATCAGCTTTGGTTGGGATAATAACCTCTGAAATAGGCTGATGGTTTTAAACATTCATGGAGTAAGGAATGGGTAGTGGCTGGGCAGTTACAGATATTCTTGGAGGATACTGATTATCTCGAATCATTTCAGTCTGGGTTCAGGCCTGGTTTGGGGAAGAATCAGCTTTGGTACAGAATCAGCTTTGGATAGATGGCCTCTTACAGGAGAGAGACACAAGGAGTGTGACTCTGTTGGTCCTGCTTGATCTCTCAGTGGCTTTTGATACCACTGATGAAGGTACTCTTTTGGATCATCTCCATTAGTCAAGAACTGGAGGCACTGTGGTTTGGCTCCTACTTGCGGAGATGGTTTCAGAAAGTGCTATGGGGGGACTGTTCCTCAGCTCCTTGGTAATTATGCTGCAGGGTGCTGCAGGATACCATTTTGTCCCCCATTCTATTTAACATGTATATGAAGCTGCTGGGGGCGGTCATTAGGAGATTTGGGGCAAGGTGTCACCAAGTGTGTTGATGACACCCAGCTTTATTTCTTGTAACATCTGAATCAGGAGAAGCTGTACATGTTCTGAACTGGTGTCCAGATGCAGTAATGGGTTGGAGGGCCAACAAACTGAGACTGAATCCTGAAGATGGAGACTTTATGGGTGGGTGGTTCACAGGTACAGGAATTTGGGAGTTTGCCTGTTCTAGTCAGGGTTGTACTCCCTCAGAAAGAACAGGTACATGGTTTGGGGGTGCTCTTGAATTTATCATTATCATTAGAGGCCCAAGTGGCTTCTGTGGTGAGGAGCACCTATTACCAACTCTGGTAGGTATGTCAGCTGTGTCCTTTCCTGTCCAGGGATAGCCTGGCCACTATAGTCCATGCACTGGTAACCTCACGTTTAGATGACTATAATGTGCTTTATGTGGGGCTACCTGTATCCTTGGTCCAGAAGCTGCAGCTAATGCAGAATGCAGCAGCCAATTTGCTGAGTGGATCACCTGGCCATGCACCTATTACACCGATGTTGAAGCAACTGCACTGACTACCTATTAGCTACCAAGTCAAGTACAAGGTCTTGCTGTTGGTATATCAAGCCCTGAACAGCTTGGGACCAGGTTACCTGACAGACTGCCTTCCGCAATACAGACCTGTGAGATCATCGGAGGAGGCCTTGCTGGTTGTACCACAACCTGAAGATTGCCGTCTTGCAGCAAGACAGAAAAGGGCCTTCTCCATGGTTGCACCCACTTTGTGGAATGAACTCCTCGCTGATATTCAGGAGGTGCCAACTGTAGCATGCTCTAGGCACCAGTTAAAGAGCCATCTCTTCATCCAGGCCTTCCCTGAGTGAGTGTGCTGCCCAGTTTGTTAATCGTGGTATTGTTTTGGTTTTAATATTTAATCAACATTTTATATAAATGTTTTAGTAATTATTATATATTTTAATTGTCTTTTAATGTATATTAGAATGTATGTTAATGTATTTAAAATCTTTGTAAGCCACTTAGAGATATATATATTTAAAAATATGGTAACAAAGCAATCCTATAGCCCCTAGACAGCATCTAGAGGGCCATAGGATTTTTCAGAGTCCCAGGTCCAACATCAGAAAACAGCTCCAATGTCAGAGCCGGGACTCCACGCTCGGAGCACCCTCCTCCCCTCTCACAGCCAGTGTGGAAAGAACTGCAATGGCTGCTTCTCCGAGGTTGCAAAAGTGACCTCCGGGAAGGGGTTTAGTGGGTGTTCTGGGGGGCTGGGAGCGGAGGAGACCAGCACCACCAAGATACAAGGTATCCTGGTGGCTGCTTCAGCCTCCTTCCCTCTTGCTCTGAAGCGCTGCAGTTAGACAGCCGAAATCGGCTGTCTAGCTGCTTTGCAGGGTAGGAGGAACAAGGAGGCGACCATCACCTCCGCGCTTCTCCCACGCTGCATAGGATGCCCATCATCCTCTGAGTTCAGAGGGTTATGGGCAGCCCCATAGGTTTGCGCCCTAGGTTGTATAAAAACTATTAAATGAATAAATGATTGAAGTGAATTGAAAAATGTTCAATGGCATAAACAGGGTCCCTAGACTCCCCACTCATGCAATCAGTTGCAGTGCATGTGAGTTTGCAAGCTGCACGGCATAGCTGCCAACACTAAGCAATAACGAGGAGAGGAAGTGGGCTTTTAGTATTGGCAGTGGAAAGGTGGCAGGCCAGGCCAGGCCAGGCCCTGCAGAGATGATGTCACATTGTGACTACTGACATCTGCACTGCCCAGCCTGGCCCACCTCTTTCCTCTGCTGCTATCCAGTGGCAGCACTGAGACATGCAAGCTCATCTCCCCTCACCATTGCCGGTGGTAGTGAGGCAGAGTTTCCTGCACCTCCACCTTCCTTCTCTGCAAAAACTACAGTTCTACTGCTGTTTATATCAGGGGTGGGTAACTTGTGGCTCCTCAGATGTTTTGGTCTACAACTCCCATCAGCCCTCACCACTGGTTATGCTGGCTAGGACTGATGGGAGTTGCAGGCCACAACATCTGGAGGGCTGCAAGTTGCCCACCTGTGACGTAAACAGTAGTAGAATTGTTTGGGGGTGGTGGTGAGCGGGGCGGGGAGGATGGAAGGCACTCTTCTTCCAAGAAGCATCTATGAATGATCCAGGGCAGGGCAGTCAATGAGGTTGTGTGAACAAACAGCCTGAGTTTCCTTGTTTGTGTTGACAGGGATTGTCAATTCAGCTCTAAGATAACACTGAAACCTGTTATGTAAACACATTGCATTAACAGTATCCTGCTCCTTAGACCCACATCAAGCTGTAGATACAGCATATGGGTTTCAGAGGGGTCATAACTTTATATACGTACCAACATTATCTACAGTTTCTACTTTTGGCTATGCTGACTACTAGGGCTGATGAGAGTTGTAGGCCCATAACATCTTGAGGGCCACAAGTTGCCCATCCCTGGTTTAAACAAAACTGTCTGAGGTTCATAAAATAAACCGTGGTGTGGGCATTGGTTCTTGTGTTCTCGGGAGTAGTTGAAGGTGTTTTCTAAAGTTAGCATTTCCTATTTCCTGTTCTGTGGTTCTGAGATAGGCAGATTAGAATTGCAATATCTTTTAACTCAGTGCCACTTCAGACATTCAGAATGGATTCCTTATGACTACTACCCAAGAGCTCCTATATAATGTGCGACCCAAACTATTCATCAATGTTTCTGCAGCTATCTGGAACTGATTTCTGACACCTTTAATTATGATGGCTGAAAAATGTGCTGTTCCAATAATATAAAATAGTCACTGGAAAACCATGGCCGTATCCTTGGACAGTCCAGGTCACATCCTACATTTTCCACATGAATGTATCCCAGGGATTATCGGAGTATATGACGTGGAGATTTTGAATGATTGGATGGCTCTCAGCACTGGATAACTCATGTCTTTCTGCTGCTATTTGAAGTACTACTGACAAACTATTTTAAAAACTGGCTGTTTTCAAACATGACCACCATCAGACTTCCACACACAAAGAAGGGAATCTTGATTTAGAATCAGCTTTGGATGGGAGTACAGGGTGTTTTTTGTCTGAAGAGAAATTTTTCCAATAGGAAATAGTTTACCAACCCTGCTGTGCTTGTAGCTAATAAAAGTCTTGAAGTATGAAATGTTGATCACGAAGCATTTCATACTGTCAGGATTCAGCCACGTTTGGGGGGGATTTAATCTATTTGCCAATCACTGGGATTCTTATTGGTTCTTTGATGCAGATGATTAATGCCTATTAACTATGAGTGCTTTGGAGGCTCTTGGCTTTGGGGCTCCTTTTTGCTCTATTAAGCCTCTCCATCCACTTTCTTCCCAAACCGCTGCATTTGCTCTACCCCACTCCAAAACACTCTCACAATTCCAAAAACAGTCTGTTCCTCCCCCATTCAAATTATCTCGAGCTAAAACTTCTTTCCCCTTCTCCATGATCAGCTACACACACACACACACACACACACACACACACACCCCTTGCTAGAAATTAAAACTGTTCTCTTTAAAGTGGCACACTTCCATCACCCCTTTTTGAACACACGCATACAAACAATTTGCTATGTATCCCATTGCTACTAGCTTTACTACTGATTTTTAATCATGAGTTATCTCTTAATCTTCTCAATTTTAATGTCTTTTCAATATATGATACTAATTCCCCTGATTTTAATTTGTTTAAAATTCATCATTAATAAAAATAAAGAATTGCTTTCAAGGACCTTGCATGTGGTCTCTCTGACTCTCTCGGCTTCTGGGGTATCCAGTTTGCTTAAGTGCCCAGAGTTCAACGCCAAAAGATCTTTCAGGCGTGTGCTTCGTTTACAGAATATGCACATTCATATTATGCTTGGGGACCCTCCAGAGCAAATTTGGGACACGAGGTCTGTGGGGTGTGTGTGCAAAGGGAGGCCCTGTTGCACGAGTGGAAGTGGAAGTCCACTCACACAATGCTGGAATTAATCCTGAGAGTGGAGCAGGAAAATGCCCCCCCTCTCCCTCTGGAATCTGCAGGCTTCTTTGGCTATGAATTGAAATGCCTTGTGCTTTGGTGGGCAGAAATGGGTACAGTTGGTGAAATAGACCACTACCGCCAGCCCACACAAACTCAGCTTATAGTTCTACAAGTTTCTTAACAGTGTCCCACCATTTGCTGGACATCTTGAAAATTATAAAAATGTTTCCTTCATTTCATTTACTGGAAATACTGCAGTTCCAAAGTATTTGCATGATTCAGATTTAACTGGAAATGTTTGTAAGAGTAGTGGGGAATACTTAAAGGAACACAGTGTTTGACAATGGGTGACATTTGAACTGTTTTGAATTAGATCCTAACCTGGTATATTTATGTTCAGTTGAGAATACAAAGTTATACCACAACCTTGTCAGGAGCCACACATAGTGAGAAAGCAAGAAAGTTGCCAGGGAGGGTGGTGGTGGTATGAATTAACCATTCTCCTTGAGCAAGGATGAAACAGCAGTTTCTGTTTCCTCTAAACTTAAAAACATGTAGAACATGTTATCTGATTTTACTGATATCAGTCCTTTCCACTGTGATCAATGTTGCTGAAAGCTACCAGAAAACAGGCAGATGTGGGAGGAAATCATTTTTTAAAAATCTTTCTGCAGCTTCTATGATGCCACAAGACGATCAACAAAGAGGATTTTAAAAATCAGAACCCTGGCTGGATAATGCAATATGACTAGTAGGACGTTTAGCATACTATCCACCCGCCCTTATGATAAGCAGTTTTTGTTGAATTCACAGTCAAGAGCGGTTTAAGCTGCAAGATGTACTAGGGATCAATTCCAGAAAGCATAGAGACATTTGTTTGTTCATTAACATTTACCATATAATTAGGGCGCAATCCGAACTCGGAGGATTATGGGCATTCTATGCAGATCAGGAGGAGCATGGAGGCAAAGGTCACCTCTGTGCTCTTCCCGCCTTGCAAAGCAGGTAGACAGACAATTTTGGCTATCTAACTGTGGTGCTTCAGAGGGGGAGGGGAGACTGAGGCACCACCAAGATACCTCATAACTTGGTGGAGTTGATCTCCTCCACTCCCCGCCCCTAAACCCCCTCTCCGAGGTTGCTGTTACGGCCTCGGAGAGGCAGCCAGTGCGGTGCTTTCCACACTGGCTGCAGGGGGCGGGGAGGATGCTCCGAGCACCAAGTCCCAGCTCTGATGTTGGAGCTGAGGCTCCAAAAAAATCCTACGGCCCTCTAGACACTATCTAGGGGGCATAGGATTGCGCTGCTCATAACTTAGAATATGGCACTGTTCCTCAAACTGAGCAAGAACCAATTTCTATTCTTATGCACTATTTTACTGCATTTCCCAAAGAGATATTTATTTGCATCCTTCCCTTCCTCCATGGAGCTGTATGAGGGTTCCTATGCATTGCAAGCCCCAGAACTGCTTAGCTGCAGAGATAGAATTAAATCAGGCCTTATACTCAGTCAGATAATTGGTCCATATAACTCAGTATTGTCTGTGCTGACTGGCAATGGCTCTGCAGCTTTTCAGACAGGAGTCTTTCCCAGCTCTCCTCTAGATGTGAAGGATTGAACCTATGATCTTTTGAATGTAAAGCAGGCTACATTAACTTCCAATCATTCTTTGAGAATAATGGCACATAAGATGTGTGACATGTTCCATACTACTAGTAACCAGTTTTCCAGCTGAGCTAATATCTGGGATAATTAAGGACTGGGTGGTAAAGGTGAGCACTTACCACAATACCTTAAGGTATGCATAAAACAAAAAGGTCTTAAGCTGTGGAGTATACCCTAGTTCTTAAAATGCTAAGGCATCATGACTTTCTGTGACAGTTTAGCTAACTCAAGAATCCACACCAACACAACCAGTCTTAAAGGGATGTGATTGTTCAGTAACCAAGTTTTTAAAAGTTTAATAGACTGGGGTCCAAAGACAAGCTTCTACCTGGGATTTTTCAAGGTTTCCTTCTCACAGAAGTGATTTACATCACCTAGTTGTGAAAATTGGGATGCCCTCAAGGCAGGCATCTCATGCAGTGCTCAGTCAGAAATAAATACTAGAAAAGTACCCTTGAATATACAGGCAATATAGCCTCTTTGGCTCTCGGCAATACACAAGAAGGCTTCAGCCTGGTAGTATTTTGTTCTTAAATACTTTCAGATTTAAAAACAAAAGAAAAATGATGTACAATGCTCAACTCTGTTTATATGGATGATTTTCTTCATGACATCACCAGTAAACAGCACCCAAAATCTGGACTCAATTTCACGTCAGCAAATCTGATTTTATAATTAGATACTGGATATACCAGTATCATGCATGCCTTTTTTTTTTTTTTTTTTTAAGGCTCACCAATTCAAAATGGCAGGAAATTATTTTATGACAATTTTGCAGTGCAAAAAACGCATATGAGAACTGGGTATTTCAACACTGCAATGCACATCAACTAATGATGACAAAACCATGACAGCTCAAATTGATCAGCTTGCGTTTGAGATGAAAGGAGTCAGCATGCCCGATCCAATATGTATTGATTTCCCCCCTTTCTAGGTTGACACTAGGCTTTAAATAGAGTGCTTATCTGGTGTTGAGCTCTTAACTATATAACATTATGGGATCAGGTCAATAATTCCTTATTTAGAAATGAACATTCAGAACTGGGGGTTGGTGTGGAAGTTGCTTTTGGTTGTACCAGTAATAAGCATTACAATAATCTTTATTGCTCTACATATGTCTGATTCCTCATCAGAACATCTACTTCTGAACATATGGCTTAATGTGTGTGTGTGTGTTTTTCCTTTAAAAGGAAATGAACTTTTGAAATAAAACTTAGTGGGGAAGTGATATTAGCAGTTTTCAGTATCAAGCTTCCCCTCTAAACTTAAATTGCATTTTCATACTGATGCGTAATGATTCCTGGACACTTGCATATCCTCCAATTAAATAATGATTTTTAAAAAGATGACTAGCTATCCCCATTTCCTGTATGGCATATCATTTTTTTTAACCATTTCAGTGGAGCTGAACCAAGTGTGTGAAATCCTGTTGTCTTGACATCACACTTATAAAGAAAACACACACACACACACACACACACACCTGGAAGTTACCCATTATCTTTTTACTTCATATTTCTTTTCTAAGATTTATACCCCACTCTTCAATTGCTAATCCATATTCTCAAGGCAGCTATTGATACACACAGTAGCTACCTGTGAAATTTTGTAGAAAAGGGGGAAGAAAATCCCTTTCCGATGCTGCTTCAGCTGTATAATGCTTACAACTGGGGAAGCTGTAGCATTAGGTGGAATGAGGTGGGGGGCAGATGCTGGAGGTGGGGGGCAGTGGCAGCTCCCTTTGGCTGCTCTTCCTCAGGTCTCCCTTTGGCCATTCCCACCCTCCTGAGCTGGTGTTCTGGTGGCCATTCTTACTGGTTGCTGGCCCGAAACAGCTGGCTCATTTCCTGTAGTCATGTTCTCCTTATGCATCACAGACATCATGTTGGGAAAGGGCCCATACTGAGCAAGCAGGGAGATAGGCAAGCAGCTCAGGCTATGCACTCTAGCAGGCACTATGCATGTGCCTGTGTTACTATGCTCATGTGATGCATGCTGGCATCACAGCTGCTGCACTGGAGCAGGCAAATGAGAAGCCAGCCAGCCAGCCAGCCAGCCACATTCCTTCAGGTGCAGCTGGAGAGGCTATCCAATTGCCAATGTTGGAGTAAGATTCAAATACTTTTGTATATGGAATGGAGAGGCAACCATCTTGTTCTTTGCCTCAGGCAGAAAAATATTTTGGGCTGGCCCTGCATACAATCCCATTTGATAAACATGTCAGTTTGGGGGACGACATCATCATCATCATCATCATCATCATCATCATCATAGCTAGGGCTTGATTGTTACAGAGAGAACTATGCTCCTTCTATGGTGACCTGACAGCCCAGTTGGCATGCCAATATGCCATGCTGGGAATATTCCAAGCTGTAATTAAACTGTATACTTACTTAGGAATAAATCTCATTGAACTAAAAATGATTTACTTCTAAGTAAATGTGTTTAGGATTGCACAGTTAGCCCTATTGATTTCCTGGTTCTCTCTATTGTAAAAAAAAAAAAAAAGAAAAAGAAAGAAAAGGGGGGAGTTCAGGATTAGAGCTCTGGCCATCTCTTTTCCAAGAGTAACGTACTGAACTGCAGGAGAACAGTCGTAATAAGAAAATGTGTAAATTGGCTTGTAACACACAAGTGTGCACCAATGTTAATGGAGCCATGACAGCTGGAAACCTCTTGCATAGTGCGTACTTCAAGCCTCCACATCATGTACCCACCATGTTCCATCTCCAGTAGCCAACCATTTCTGTGCCATTCGAAGGCACTACTTATTTCTTAATGGCAGCTACTTCTGGCATTAATCTGCTCTGTATTACTGGTGCGATATTCTGGATTTCAGTATCAGCAGAATGCAATCCATATATATAAAAGAAGTCCTGACTGACTGACTCATCAACGCCCAGCTCAAACCGTTTAATCTAGGAACGTGAAATTTTGAAAGAACATTTCTTTTATGATGTAGACACCCACTAAGGAAGGATTTTTGGAAATTCCGCCCCTAAGGGGGTGAAAAAAGGGGGCAAAATCACCTGACTCTCATATCTCCTATGGGCAAAACAACAGGGGAGCAGTTATGCAAATCGGCCTCACCTCAGAATTGCTGCAGGAGCCAATAGGAGCAGTTATGCAAATAGCCCATACAACACTTAGAATGTTTGTATGAATTCCTGCAGGGGCCAATAGGGGTGGGTATGCAAATCTCCCCTAGGCCATTTAGAATGTTCTCTGAGCGGGTGAAAAGGGAGGGAAACTTTTTAAATGACTGACTGACTGTTGTGTGTGGGGCGTCATCGCATAGGCTTCATCACGTTTTGACGGATCTACCCCAAACTTGGCACGGTCACTCTTCATCACCTGTAGACTCTCAGGATTAACCTGATTTTTCTTTAAGATCAGATATTTCTGTCAGAAAAGTTTTCTGCTGCCAGCGCCCAGCCTAAACGTTACACTTTCAGTCAGAGACACTGTATCTTTTCCATTGTACCAAATCCTAAAATCCACACGAGCACAGCCGCAGGCAACAGCTAGTATGATATATGTATAGAAGCTTATGTTATATGTATGACAGGTGTTTGTAGGTGTAGCAGATTGCAGGATTAGGTTATAATAAGTGTTTCCTTTGGAATACAAAAGAACTATTGAGGCATGCTTAAAAGTGGTGAAACTCACATGAGCAGGAATGGCGCAGTGCTGAGTGGCCCTGCCCCCAACATCACATCATAATGAAGCTGTTCCCATAGGTGTCCATGCGTACAGTACGAACACCTGCAGCAAGGAGGCCTTTGTATGTACAGCTGTACGCACATGGGCTTCCACCCAATTCGGAACCCCAATCCTGCATGGTTCCACATTGCATACAGCTATATGCACAAAGGCCTCCTTACTGCAGGCATTCACACTGTATGTGTGGACGCCCATGGGAGGAGCTTCATTGTAACATGACATCAGGAGGCGGGGCGTCTCAATGCAATCCCATTCCTGCTCACGTGGCAAGTTTCACCACTTTTAATCACGCCTGAATAGAGCTAAAGTACAATGCAAATACGAACTTTATCCAATATGCTATACTGACCATATCATTTCCCACTTCAAATAGAAACTATAGTGAAATCCTATGCATGTTTACATAGAAGTAAGTCCCACTGTGTCCAATGGAGTTTATTCCCAAGTGTGTTTATGATTTCAGCCAAAATATATATTAGCATAGTAAAAAGATGCAGCTCAAATTTGTATTATCACGTTATAAATGGAGGATGGCTTTGAACATTCTATTAAGTGATGGAGCAGGAAGCCTCCCCTTCATTAGGAGACATAGAAGCAGTGACGGAGAAGGCATAGGTCATGCTTCCTTCATCCAAACCCAGCCTGAAACAAATTGGATATGATGTACACTCCCCTGCTGTAGATTGGTTGACATAATTCATGAGATTGCTTGGGTGCATGATCTCTGTTGTTTAGACAGCATCTATTAAAATCTCAGGTCTATCTCATGCAACAGTGCACAGTCTACATAGTGAATTTGAGATAAATACTTAATACTTAAACAAGGTAGACTGTATATGGAATATTAGGATAAAGTGTATTTATTATAACATTTCCAAAAGTAACATATAATTTTTCAAAGGAAAAAAACTCTTCCAAAGATCAGTGAGAAATGGCCCATAATTTAAAATCCTTCCTTGTACACATGAACATAAAACATTTATACATATATTTTGTGTTGATTGGATATATATAAACTAGTTACTGACAAATATTATACATAACATTTATATTTATGTATATATACATATATGTACACATTTATATCTTATAAACACAGATACTTTAAAAATGAATAATTGATGTATTTTTCCTACAATATATCTAAGCCAAATTCATTAGTTCTGACATGTTTAGAGTACAGGATAGATAATCAGAAGTTCATAAAAATACAAGTGCTGTTTACACTGCAGTTACATTTACACAGATCTATTTATATGAACACATCATGAATCTGGATAATCAAGTTTCTTCATAAAATGGTGGACCTTTCTGCTCCCCCCACCCCAAGCTATTCAAAATTCAAAACCTATTCAAAATTAGGATAAACAAAGATTTTGTTTGATAACTATCTCAGTAACGTGTATTTCACATACAGAGAAATAGTAGAAAAGGATATTATTGCCCCTGAAATTCACCCAAGGCAGCATTCAGACCAGATTTTTGGATTGCACTCCGGCGGAAATTTAAACAGATTTCCAGGGGAACTTATAAGAATCCACAGCAAGTTTTGGTGATTCTTGCCACTGTGGTAGATGTCACTAGGCTTGAATAGAGGTCACTGGCACACTTCAGTGTTGTATGTGAAATGCCATGGACCACAACTCTGAAACCTTACTTGCACAGTGCGGATTTGAGCATCCCCAGTGCTTTACCACTCCTGAGGTGCCCTGTCACCTGAGAGACAGAGTAACTAGAAAGGCTGCAAAATAAAGTTTTCAAGGAACACCACATTTGCCTTCTCTTGGATACTTTATTTTTCAGCAATATGATCCCCTTTGTTGTCTTGACACGGAAAGGGCCCTTCAAATTGCATATAGGGCACAGTCTTTGCCAATGTTTCTCTAGCGGCCTAGTGAAGTCCAGCATGGTGGATCTTCACAGGTCCCTTGGTTTCAGGATAAATCTAGTCAAAGGTCCAGAAATTTCCCATTATTCTGGCTCTCAAAGTTGACCAAATGTTTATTTGGAACTACACCCACCCACACCCACACACATTATGCATGATATAAAAAGTTGTCCGGCAACACATTATGCATGAATTATCTTTACCACTAGAAATCAGTAAGAGAAACAGAAGAGAATAGGATCAGTTTTAGAGTAGAAATTGGCACGCATTTCCCACTAACCTAACATTAAACAACCTACTCTTCTCTTCCATGTAGAAAATGTATATGTTGCATCAGGCGACAGTCAATACATAATAAAAGAGCAACCAACAGTGCATTGAAGCTAGCTGCCAGAACAAACTGCAATATTTCACAACAGCAGATTGGAGGGAAGCAAATAGATTATTGTAATAGGCTTTTAAAGCAAAATGCCAAATCATGGTTATAAAAATATCTGTTCTGTGAGCTCATGATTCTTGTTATCAATTAGAATTTCTTTCTTTGCAGAAACAGCTTTGAGTCACACCACCATAAAGATCATGGTGATTAATCACTAGAGATGGAAATGAAAAGCACATGTATGAAGCACTAGGTTCCTTATGGTTAGCTAGAGCACACGTGGCTTAACATTCATCATGTTAGGCTTTAAGATACAGAGAGACAAAAGATCTTGGGGTACACATAGCCACAGCAGAGATACTATAATATCAAAAGCTGAGTGAACAAAAAGCAGCCAGAAGAGAGCCCAGGGAAGCCTGGTGAAAATGTTACTGTTCAGCACAGGCCAAATGAGTAAAAGGAAGAGATACAACATGTAGCAACAACAGTCACATCTAATTACTACCAGCCTATATTAGTGGCAGGACACAGTGTTCCACTCTGTTCCTTGTCCTCTTGCATTTCGCCTGGCTCAGTTAGCATCATGTGTTACTTCCTTGAAGGCATGCAAGAAAATTTGAAAAGTAAGGAGTTGAGTTTATGGTAATAATGTGCAATAAGCAAGAAATATTCTTATATGGGTGAATTGCAAAGACACAAAACACTGTTTTGTGTTTTAAAAAGCATGTCTACTATTGCTAAATCATCATCAGACATTTTATGTATCATGGTAGTATCTTTTTTATTATTATTTTCAGGGGAACGCAGTCCCGCACTGCCACAAATTATGCAATCAAGTTTCAGCACACATGGTAGTATAAAGGTGACATGAACCACATGGTTCAGCGAGGAGCCCATAGTTAGCACTGAGAGTTACTCTCAAGTGCATTTGATGGTAAAAACATTCCTGCAATCCTATACAATAAAAATACCTTCTCACTCAGACTTCCAGTTGCCTTGTAAAATCTGGAAGACTGGAAAATGAAGCACATGGAAACTGAGAATGTGCAGCTATTGAAGGAACCTTCACTAGACAGACAGCATCAGATCCCCATTTCCATAAACCTGGAATTACTTACTCCACAGTGCTGTTGTGAAATAAGATAAGGATTGTAAAGCTCTTCAGAGATATGGCATGCTGTTATCATGCCTCCACTGAAGGAATCCTCCTCAGAGGAGCTAGAGCTCTCAGAGATCAAGAGCACCCCAGATCAGTCAATGTCAGAAGACCAAGAAGAGCCTGGGCTCTCAGGGGAGATGGCTGCAGGTCCATCCCTGCAAGGTGCAGGGGACTCTGCCTCTGAGGCAGAGAAGCCCCCTGGCCCCCAGGAGCATCATTGCCTCAAGAGGCAAGCCAGAAGGACTCCCTTGAGAAGGAGTGCTCAATTACAAAGAACTCCTCAAAAGGAAATGACTCCTCATGAGAAGGACTCTTGCCAGAGGGCTATAATGAAATACAGCTGAGGCCTGAGTGGAGTTCAGGGGGCTCTGGCAATATAAGCTTTCATTTTCAGCCTAGTCAATGCTGAAAACAATGATGTTCTTTAGCTCCAGTGTCTTTTACCTTCTTTTCCAGACTTTGCCTTGTGATTAACCCTCTGTGCTACTGAACCTTGGACTCCTGCTTGACTCTGCTTCTCGACTGTGTATTGTATCTGACTGTTTAACTGTGCTTTGACCTTTGCTTGTAACTTGACCACTCCTGCCTTAGCCTGATCCCATACTGGACTGAAACCTTTGCGCTTGACCATTTGCCTGTTTGTTGCCTTGCCTTTTGGATTGCCCCATAGCTTGCCCTAATGGTGAGTCTGATTCAGCCAAAGCAAGACAGCCAAACCAGAAACTATTTTTAATTATTTCAGGGCATTGACAAGAGAATAGAGAAAATCTATGAGTTATTCAGTGACAGTGGTGATCCTATCATTGTGTTTTTAAAGCAGTTTTAAAATGCAAAGCATGTAAAGGAGCCAAGACATTGGGGCAATGGCTAAAAACTGCCAGACCAATAGGTAAGTTCAGCCTCTTTGAAAGAGGAAGTAGTGTACAGAGCCCATGCAATTCTAATATTGGTCCTTGGAAAAATCCCTTGTTTAAAACAGAGTGTGCTGATATTAGAAGATGACATTGCTGAAGGCCAAAATATGAACACTGAAGAGTCAATACAGTTCCATTTCTGCCTATGGGACAGCATGGCCTGACACCTCTTTTCTGTTTGTCCTTAAGCCTCCCATAGGCTTATTACAAACAGTTAACTTTCACCCTGACTGCTGCAGCATACTGTAAAACGTATACTGATAATATAATGTAATACAGACCTGAGTGCTGTCTCAGTGAATGAGGGGATGTATCAACAAATTGAATTAATCTTAGTTCATAAATCATGTATCAAAGCATTAGGACTCCATTTGTTGGTAAGACTTGGCTAATCTTTTTCCTACCTTTCCATGCGATCTTTACTCCTTTCAAGAATGATGTTATTTTGCAGTTTCCTTTATTTACAGAGCAATGCTATACATGTCTACTCAGAAGGCAGCCCCATTGAATCCCAAGTAAATGTGTATAGGATTGCAGCCTTACTATAGTATAATTTAGCTGTGAAAATAAATATCGTAAAGATTTACCTGCCCACACACTTGTGTGGTGTCTCTTGAAAATAAGGAGCTAGTAGCTGAAAAAAGATTGTTCATCTTTTTGGGCCCAGAGCTCCAACATCCACATAAAATTACTACATTCCTAAGGCAACTGGTTAAGTGCACTTTGGTTTAAATACTGTTGTTAACAGAAGTTTAAAATTTGATTATTAGAGGAACCTACATTTGTCCATCGTAAACTGTTTATTAGAAACTATATTTACTATACACTTTACCGTTTGAAAGCAAGTATTTTGGAATGAAGATCTTTCAGTGTTAGGGCTATGACAAATAGTAGCTTCCAACGTTATGTCAGGCTAAAGCGCAAATACACTTTGGTAAAACAGAGCCGTTTCTGAAAACAAACTTTACTAAAGGGAGGCAGTGTATAAAGGCCACTGATTGCAATGCTGTAATAGGTGAACGGAAGCAAGGCTAGAATTTTCAAATGGTATCTATTGTATGCTACAGGTAGGCACAGCCATTGACCTGGTTAGGATGATCATCATCAGCTTAAACAAGCCACAGTGGTTTTTTAAAGCTGTGGCCGGCATGTGCTGGGCCTGATTTACATAATCACCTGCCTGGCCGCAGCTTGTGTCATCTGAACCTGGGTAGCATGGCTTGTTGGAGGGGGTAGCAACCCTCAAATAACCCAACAAGCCATTCTGCCAGCGTTCATACAACACAACAAGCTGCGGCCAGGCGGGTGATGATGCAAATTGTGCCCAGCACACACCACGGCTTAAACAAGGCACCGTGGCTTATTTAGCTGACGGTGGTCATGCAAACTGGCCATTGTTTAAATACCAATTCTAGTACAGAAAGGAAAGAGAGTGAGATTAATATTTAATCATTTGGCACTCCCTCAAGGACTTTCTGAAATGCAAAACCTAGTTTCTAACAAATCCATAAACACCAGGGACATATAACAAACATTAATCTGCTGTCAAGATAGCAAATATATTATTAGAACAATGTTTTTTAAATGGTTCATTTTTTCTAAGGGGCATTCAGTTTTTCAAGTAAAAATGGCCCTCATGGTTTAGACAGTTCATATGTATTCCTTGCTTCTTTTTTTAAGGGCATGTTTTGATGATCATACCTCTGTCTCTGTGCACTTTCTGGACAAAAACCAAACTTGCATTGGTTCTTTTTTACCCTTCATGGAAACAGGGCCTCTGTGTTCCAAGTGGAATTGTGGGTCAGAATTTTCTGGAGTCATCAGACATCTACAATTAAAGACAAGCCATCAACAACAAAGGACGTTTTTGCAAAGAGCATCATGGGCCAGACTTTCATGGGTTACAAAACTTCTTAAAGGGCCTATCACAACCAGAGTATTTGAAATTGATTATATTTCCAAGCCCCCACTGAATATTACTGTAGTACATTTTTTCAGTGTGCTTTCATCCAAACTCCTTATATAAGGGGTTGTCTGTAAAGTGAATGAAAGAATGAATTTAAAAGCTGCTGCATAGAAGTTAATATAGTCAATCAGCAAACTCAATTTCTTACCTGTAAGTGTATTCAGAAACATTGATCTTCCCTTTCTCTCCAGTGGTTTCTGTTCTGCTTGTTAGATTAACAGTGTTTCCAAAAAGACAATAGCGGGGCATTCTTTGGCCAATGACACCTGTGACTACTTCTCCTGTGTGAATGCCTATTGTTATCTTTTTATTTTAAAAATAGAAAATAAAATGTTACCAAGTTGTTTAGGGTTAAGTGCAGTGTATGTAGCATTGCAGTTCACAGCTTAGGCTGGTATAAACAAACTAATCATCTGGGTAAGGAAACTAATGATTTATTAATGAAACACATAACAAATAGAATATATTCAGCATCAGTACTAAAGGCTGAAAAACAACTTTTAGTTGAATTCATAAAACCAAATTTTGTGTCACAACAGTACAAATCCAGAGTAAATGTAATATATTTTTATGGTAACTCTCCACAGTCTTTCATAAAACAACTATGCCCTCTCTGGATATGGTAGGACACCCTTGCCCATTCAGCAGCTTAGACAGTTGCCTAAAAAAATTGTTTAGGAGGGGACCACACAGCAGAAAAGCTGGATAAAAATATATACCGTAGTAAATACACAAAGTGGCCTCATTCAAACCACAGTCTGCACAGATAAGTGGTGTCATAGCCCTCTAGTCTAGCAAAATACTCTGTTCCAAAAACAATGGCAAAAATCGCATGGAGATACTGGTCAGTTGTTCCATCTTCTTTCAGAGTATTGAGCATAGGAGATTATGGAAGCATGTTACCATGCATAAGATTGCTTCTCCCCCACTACCATTTTTGCATATGCACCATCTCCAGTTCAGAGATAATGTTGACTGAGCAAAGGGGTTCCCACAGAGACAGAGGCCCGGTTTACATGGAATGAGAAGCCACCATGGGTGAATTTCTCCACAGGGCTTCTTGTTGTTGCGGTGGCTGCCATTTTGAATATTTGAACAGTGGCAGGGATGCGCTGTAGCTTGTTACATGCGAACCCGGTGAAGGAGGCTTGTTGGGGTGATTAACAAGCCACCCACAACCCTAAAATTAATCCACGGTGACTTCTTGTTACGTGTGAACCATGTCAAAGTATCCCATGAAAGGTTGGAGTAATGTAGTACTTGAGAACAACTTGTTTGAGCATTCACCTGTCTGCATCAGTGCCCAGGACAGGTTTTGCACAGTACTATGATCTTGTTTTTTTTAGACTTTACGCATTTGAAAGTTAGCCCTAGGATGTGTTGGGAAAATCTAGGGCTGAATTTGCATGATATAAAAATTCCCTGAGTTCCAATAAAACATTGTCAATTACTAACCTGTACAGACTCTCCATCAACTTGAACCTGTCCAGCTATCTCCATCATATCCAATGCTAAGTGGCAGATAGAACGTGCATGATGAATGCATGGCTCTGGCAAGCCACTTACTGTCATATACTTGTCTCCAACTGTCTCAACCTAACAAAATATGAAGTTGGCAGTTATTCCACTTACTATAGGAAAACACTGATATTTGGAACAATATTTATTATTTCCTTTGATCAGAAAGCAAACTATTATTAATGATATGAAAAGTATATAAGGTACATATTAACCTGTCTCCCATCACAGGACATTTTCTTCAATGCAAGATATTAGTGTAAACATAAAGAAAGGAGGATAATAGAAAAGCATGTATTTCCACACTGTACCAAGGGTTTAGGGCTAGGATGATTAATGTAGAAGAAAAGGGTGGGCAGCACCAATACAAAAACAAAACCCACATAAAAACCCTGAGACAAAACCACAGACTGGTTCTTGGAAAATATAATGTACTGTAACATATGAAATGCCCAGCACATTTAGAAAACATTCTTCTTCAGAGGTAAAAAGATTCTTGATCTATCCTATTGTGACAGGAACAGCTAAAACACTTTGTTTGGAGAATATTCAAACCACTCTTGCATCAATAACAAAGAAGTCAAAATTACACCTAATGACCCACAACTAGAGAGGCTGGAAGTAAAGCTAAACTAACCATTCGGGTTATCACACGTAGTAGAGATATGCATGATAGTTTTCTTTACCTTCATGTAAGCATGAGTGGCCCCAATTCCTATTGGGACCACATGGTCCTGACCCAAATCAGGGCTGTGTCCACTTACACAAAGGTGAAGAAAACTATCATGCATAGTTCCACTATGCATGATTACCAAAATGTATGGTTTAGCCCTCAAAAAATGGCACGCACATGCATACACACAGCTCCAGCAATTGGTTACCTAAAGTGTGTGGCTTTATCTTGCTTTATGACAATACCACCTTGGGGTTCAATTTTAGTTCAATTATTTACAGCATTATTCCTTGTGGACAGCCCCACCAATAAGGTCTGTAAGCACTGCGCGTAGCTCATTAAGTTGAAGCATAGGTGTGGAGTCAATTCCACTGGTTGATTAACATCTGAATTCAGAGTGAGACTTCAGTAAAATGTTTTGGAGTCAGAAGACCTATTTCTCTGGTTCTTGTAGCTGTAATTCATGCAGCCATTTTGTCTTCAGAAAACATTTATTTCAGTGTGATTTTTTTTTTCTTGCCAAGAATTATTGTATGTAGGAAATTCTAATATTCATAAAACTGAAATCAGATAATATACATCTTATAAAGCTTTTCATAATTTTATCATTAAACAGTATTGTTTCTACATTAATTTTCAATTAGAGCAGGAATATCTGTAACACAAAGTTCAGAAATGGAACAGTGTAGCTTACCTTATAAACAAAGGGATTCCTCCGTGAATCAGTCAGAATATCAAATCTTGTGTAAATGTCATTTAAGAGATTGACAATTTTCATAGGCTCCCTCTCCGGAGGCATGTTTACTGCAGAAGGCATTAAACCCGACAATACCGCTAAACAGTATGGTCACATTATCATAACGCTTTGCTGGCACAGGACGCTTGTGTCTCAGCTCATTGGCCACAGATGGAGGAAGCACAGAATACAACAATCTACACAATGTTGGAAAGTAAGAGTAAAGAAAGAAAAGAAGTGGAGAAAAGAAGAAAGAAAGGACTTCATTTTTATTTCAGTGAAATTCCCATATGAAAGGTGATTATTTATATTATGGGCTTCCAACATTAACTGATTCAAGATATTAAGGGTGGATTTAATAATCCTTAAACAGCAGGCATTGGTCTTCATAAGAAAGGTTTCTAAAGTAATTGAAGGATAAAACAAGGAAAACAATAGCTATGAGAAAACACTGCAAAACTCTTCTCACAAAATCCAGGCAAAGTTAAGTACTTTAAAACTTATAGATTAAGCATATACTTAAACCTCCATAGATGAAATTGATGGGGCATAAAAATATCCAACTTTGCTTGGATTGTACCCTTAATCTTTTCTATAGGAGTCACTTCTTTTACACATAGAGAGCTTCGGCTATTGGGCGGTATAAAAATGTATTAAATAAATAAATAAATAAATAAAACACATACTCTTGATTTATTTGAGTAAGTTGTGTGTTTGGGGGGACAGACAATTGTGTGTGCGTGTGTGTGTGTGTGTGTGTGTGTGTGTGTGTGTAAATAGCATGAAAATAGTGCGACAGAGGCACTATTAGCCATGGTGTACATATGTGTTTTGTTTGTCCCAGCAATGCATTTGGTCAAACAACAGACAACACTGCGATGAATGTACACTGACCCACAAGCATCGCTACCTTTTTATAGCACATTCCATTCCTGAAATAAGAATTGTCCTTTTTCAGTCCAGGATAAATTGATATTTCAGTTGAGGTATCCACTACAGCATATCAGCTTAAGGTTTGGCTTTCCACATTTATTATTTATTTTCTTCCCCCACAGGCCACATAACAAAATATTCAAAGGGAAAGTGAAATGTTTCATTCTAAAGATCAAACCTGAGAGAAGCCTACATTCTAGATTATGTGCCTACAGATTAACAACAGATCTTCGGAACCGGTAATTTCCCTAAGTTTTTAATGATGGCAAAAAATGTTTGGTAATTCTTACGATTAAAGGCATGTTTAGACAGAAAAAAGGCCTACAACTCCCAGCATGATCTTCCCAACATGGCTGGCTGGGGCATGCTGGGAGTTGTAGGCCTTTTTTCTGCCTAAACATGCATAGGATTGTGCCCTAAACCAGATAAAGTGTTACTATTCCGAAAGCACAAATGATGTGGGTTGTGGTAGATACGTTATGTGCCATTAAACAAACATTAGTGTCCAAGACTGAAACACAAAAGCTAATGAGACAAGGGGCAAAAACAGCAAAGAAGGATCAGGAAGGAAGGTAACAATAAAAGTTTCCTTCAACGAGTAGTACATGATGTCTTCCAGAATGCCTTGATTTTGAGCACATCAAAACATACTCTGCACAATCATGGGTGGCGTCATCCATTGTGGCTGCCCAGAATTCTCCGAACCCAGAGGATTATGGGCATCCAATCGAGAGCATTGGATTGCCTCCGCACTTCCCTCACCCTGCAAAAGACATAGACAGCTGATTTTGGCCATCTATGTCTTTTTCCTTTGCTTGCAAGGAGGAGGGCCTGAGGCACCACCTGGATTCTTCAGAGGATGGCAGTGCCTCTCTCCTCACCTCCCCACCCCCTAAAACGCACCCCCCAGCACCTGCTCCAAAGACGGTCTTCCGTCTTCGGAGCCGCAGCCAGCATGGAAAGAACCATGCCAGCTGCGAAGGTGGAGGAAGGGCCCTCCAAAGGCGGAGTCCTCGCTGCAGCCTCAGAGGGCTTTTATGAGGTCAGAGCAGGGACTCCAACTTTTCCTATGGCCGGCCAGACAGCCTCTATTGGCCATAGGATTGTGCCCTCAATTACTTAATTTAGTTTTTCAGTTGAGTGAGTATGGACTGATTTTCATTTAACAAGTTTGTTCCCTTATTTTCATAGACCAATTCATAATCATATTCAGATTGTCAGAAGCCATAAAACTATATTAAAGTAGGCCAATGAGTATAAGATTTTCTACACGAGGCTGTTAATCACCATATCAAGTTCTGAGCTCTACATAAAGAGCTTTTCCTTTCCTGCTTTTCTGCTACATAACCTCTAGGTATAGTGAAATAGCACAAATACACAAGTAGAAAAAGTGCTTTCAGAAATAATACCCCTATTTTTCCCATTCTAAAAAAAATGGGAAAGTGGTCCGAAAAAACAGAAGTGAAACTGGAGGATCACGATGTTGTCTAAAGAACCTGTAAACAACTGTGAGTAAGGAATCATGAGCACTCAATAAATTCCTTGTGTAGAAAAGCTCTATGATGCACTCAACACATGTATGCCACTGAAAACAATGATCCCTTGCCAAACCTATAAAGTTCAGAACAGTTTACAACATGGATTTCCACCATCACAATGAGAATCTCCAAACACTTGCTGGTTGATGGCTATATTGTGTGGCATCCCCCTAACAAGCGTAACATGAGTCCTGAAGTCACTGATACCAAGATTGAGAAGACTATGCTATTGCCAGGAGAGCAAGTTCTGCAGACATCTTTAGAAACATATATCACAAATAAGTGTGATAACAAACAATCATATTCAATGCAGAAGCTTCTTAGAACAAGAGGTACACACATGAAGGACAGACTCTAAAAGAGAACCCTAATTGAGGGCAGCTTAGGGGGATTTGTTTTTCATCATATGTGTAGATCCTTTCCTCCTCAAGACAAGACTATCCCATTGGCACATTTTATTTCAGTGTCAAAATTTCTAACATGAAACATAACTGTTTCATAATTATGTTTCATAAAATGGTAAATTGCTTCATTTAAATTATTAGCTCAGTATAGCTTGCCCCAGAACGAAAAAGAAGAAAAATACAAGGGCATGCATGGTCTACAACTTTGATAAACCAGAATCAGCTTTTATTGAAAGGTTAGCATGGGCATCATAGGAAGTCAAGCTTGCAACAATGACTAGGCAAGCGTATGGCAATGATGCCCTGCATTCAGTATTCAAACACTATTCTGTGACCAAATGAGCCTAGCAACAAGCAGCTGTCTAGAACAGTCCCTTTCCACTTACAACTTCTGTCATTGCCACCTCTGATCTCAGAGAGACAACAGGACAGCAGTAGCCTTTAAAGGGTATGGCCATGGGACAGAAAAAGGCCATGGAACATACAACAGGCCAGCAGGATCACAAAGCATTGCTTCAAGTAGTAGAACCAAGTCTTGTATTCAGTACAAGTAGGGCCTGCAACAAAATGTTGCAGTATGGAGTGTTCCTGTCCAGGTTTCCAACCTCTCTACTCCATTCCGATCCCCACTGGGTTTATTGTCTCCTCACTCCTACAGTCAGCGAACAGTCAGCATGCTCAGTCCTCACTGGGCTGGTTTTGGGATCTCCCCTTAAGATTTTTATTTTTCTTCTGCAAACCGTGGGTTCCTCAAGCCTGCTAATACTTCCCTCTTGTGAGTGGATAGTACAATTCTGGCTACTTAAGAATCAGCATTCAGAGAATGCACTCGCTGTTGGAATATATGATATATTCAGTTCCTAGCTATAAAACCTGTTTTGCCAGGGGTCACTGTTATTGTCAGTGGTTTATACAGGAATTTTGATAAACAAACAACAATGAAGGCTCTGGATAAATTGCTAAGGGCAGGAAAGACCAATTAATGACAGAATTGGAAAACAGTATTCTAAGAAAAACAAATAACTTCCCAGAACCATAGAAAATCCAAACATAATGTTTTAATCATTGAACTGTCTTGGCTTCTAATATATTCTTGTTTATTTAATTCTAGGTTAGGACTTTAACTTTGGTATTGTGCCGATTGCATTACCTATCATTCTCAAGTTTAAATAATGATAACGTTGACAGAACAAGGCTTCCTGGATAATATATTATTTTCTTCAGTGCAACTTCACATTATATGCCTTAAGATTTCTCCATTGATCTTAACTGGACATGTTGTGTATACCAGGGGTGCAGAACTGTTTTGAGCTGGGGACTGCATTGCCCTCCACCACCACGCCACCACACAGGCTGGATGACATCAGGGGGCATGACCTTGCCCCCTGACATCACCCCCCTTTTTTTCCTTTTCTTTTTCTTTGCACTTGGAGAAGGCATGGGACCAGGGGCACAGAGAAGTCCAGGCCGCCCCCCACCCCCTCTAATATCTCCAATCTCAGATTGGAAATAGCACTGGGGATGATGGACGGCAGGGGTGTGGTGAGCAAGCACCATCAAGGGAATCTCAGATTGGAGATAGCAGTGAAGATCCTTTGAGGGATCTTGAAAGCCCCCCCCCCCCGCTTTGAAGGAACCCCATGGGATAGATTGGGCTGCCCCACAGGTTGGATTAGGTCTGCTGTCTGGAGGTTCTGCACCCGTCGTACATACTCTGTAAACGACTCAGCCTAAAGTAGCTTCAGTAAGATGTTGTCCTGGCATGCAGCACCTTATTGCACAAGAACACCATTTGCTTGAGGCAGCAGCATCTCTTTCTCTGGCCAGCTCTCTGTTTTGACACATGTTAGACAATTAAGAAGTATTAAATAGAAGTGTGCATGTTAAGAGAAACAAATTCCTTTGCTTACAAAAGGAGAGTTTACTCGGGAAAAAAGGAGGTTGTCACGCATTGATAACAATGCTGCAGTTATTATGAGTAAAAACAAAAGAAATAATGACACAAACGAAAGGTCCTAAAATACACCACTTCTTTACAATTTGGCTTTGCAAGTAGACAAGCATAGGCTTGTAGATTTTGCTGAATCTTTCCTACTCACACTGAAATCAGAAATGGTGCCCCTATTATATAATTTTATATGGGAGAAAGCTGGCCAGAGCTTTCTCCCATATATATTAGCTGTTCTTTGGCTTCAACAAGAAATATTAAATCCCCAGTGTCTTTTTGTGCTCACCACCTTTGCATCACTTCATCTGGAGTAGTTTCATTGCCTTCAACTAAACAACTCAAACTCAGAGGAGTTTGTGAACCTTTAAAATGCAGGACAGCAAGACTGAAAAACCACCCCACTACTTTCTTTAAGACTGAAAAACCACCCCACTACTTTCTTTTACTGTTTCTTGTCAAAAGTTGGTGATCAGGTCTTACGTGTCTGTCTTTTTCTTTTCATCTTCCAGTGCTCTTAATGTGTGCTGAAGTCTGTCTGTTAGTATCTCCAACTCTTGTGTCAGCTTGTATTCCTCTCTGAATTGCTCTCCCAAAAGGACCAAGTCACGGGTAGCATCATGAAGTGGAATGTCACTCAGGTATAGCCCTCTTCTGGTCAAGTCATCCAAGTTCATAACACTATAATACAAAGAAATAATCAAAGGCAAGATGAGAAAATGTTGGGATACAATTTGTCTTGCACAGGCATAAACAACACTGAATAACTTAGGGAACAATCCTATGCATGTTCAGACAGGAAAAAAGTAGTACAACTTCCAGGATGCCCCAGCCAGTATCACTGGCTGGGGCATGCTGGGAACTGTAGGACTTTTTCCTGTCTAAACATACAAAACATCCATAGGATTGCACCCTTCCTTTGTAATTATTTAAAAAGTAACAATGCTTTGTTGGAATATGGGTTCCACATATTCAGGGTTTGCCTTCGGGCTAGAAGGCTACAGAGTCCAACAAGCCTGACCAAGGTCAGGACTGAGTAAAGATTCACCTTTGTCCCAGTGAGGGTAAGGTACAGTTTTTTGTGTCCAGAGTAATTGGAGCAAGGGTCGAGCTAAATTGTATGCAGCTGGGATGACATCATGCCTTGATGCAGCTGGCATTACCTAATTTAGCACATGACTGTACCATAATGTATATAAAGTGTGTGAAGTCTTTGTAAGCTGGTTGGGAGTAAGGAGTATAGGTAAATATATGGTAAGAGAGCATTCTGTGTGATAAGAGTTTGTTTGTATGTCATGACTGTAACTTGTTTTGTCTGACATGCTATTCTGTTTTTCACTCTTGTAATATATCACTCTTAAATCTGTTCATGTTTCACAAGTTTAGTTTAGTAAACTTTAGAGTTTGAAAGAAACTGACTTGGTGTTTTGCTTTTTCGCCTACTGGCCTTGCACACGGTTTTTTCTCAAACTACCCAAACGTCACAACTCGAATCTGCAGCCACTGGACAAAGTTGCTTAGCTTTGTTTTTCCCCCCAGTGGTTCAGTATTCCAACAGGTTATGGGCCCAGCTGTGGCACATGGGTATTGAGATCCGTGGAGTTTTGTTTTTGGCTAAGGTCCAGTGAGGTGTTTTTGTTTGGGTGCTGAGAAGTTTTGATTGCTACAAAGTTCCTGGCTAGGGCTTTGTATCGCAGGTCCTTCTCTGGCAACAAACCCTGCAAAGCTGGAAGAACAGACGGCTAGGGCGGTGGAGTCAAAGCCGGTGATAAAGAGTGATCCTCTGGAGATAGAGGAGGGAAGAATTCCAGAAACAGCTCCCCCTGTGCAGACCGTGGACGGCGTTCCGATGGCGGTGGTGCAACAGTACCCGGGAGTGGTGGTGGACAAGCTGACGGGTGAGAACTACCTGGCTTGGGAATTCAAAACCAGAATGCTCCTGATGCGGGAGGATTTATGGGACATAGCTGTTGTCAATCCCCCGCACGACCCAACCCCTGAAGAGAGCAGACGGATGCAGAGGGCTCATGCAATGATTGTGCTGTCTCTGTCAGATTCACAACTCTTGCATGTCAGATCGCTGGAGAATGCCGCCGACTGCTGGGCTACTCTCAGGAGGATACATATTCGGGACTCTGCAAGTTGTAAAATCCTGTTGGCACGGCAACTGTACAGGAAGCAGTTGCTGCCCGGGGAGAAAGTTTCTGACCATTTGCAAGCGATACAGGAGCTGTTGATGAAGCTTGCTGAGTGGGGTCAGAGATATGAAGAGATCCACCAAGTCCAGATCGTTCTGTCCTCCCTGGATGAGAGCTGGGACTTGCTGGTCAGTAGCGTTGCTTCGCTCCCAGAAGACAATCTTACAATGGATTATCTTGCTGGCCGTCTCCTGGAAGAAGAGGAGAGGAGGAAAGCGAAACAGCAGCAGCAGAAACACACGGCAGCTCCCTCCATCCGAAGGAATTCAGGCCGAGGAGTGGTGAGAGTGTCGGGTTACAGCAACAGCGCAGAGCAACCGAGAAATGCCGGAGAAGACACGGAGGCAGCTTTGAGCGTGCGTAGGTGCTTCAGATGCGGGCAGCCAGGACACATCAAAAGACATTGTAAGACGGGCTTGCAGAAGGGCGGTCCACAGAGGAAGAAACAACCCCAGGAAGATGGACGTTGTAGTAACTCTGTGTCTGCCACTGTGAGGGTGAATGTAAGTCAGCCTACATCAAGGTGGATTCTTGATAGTGGGAGTTCCAAGACAATTTCTAACTCGTCTTTGCCATTTGTATCGTTTAACAAGGTGTCTAAAGAAAACAGTAGTCACACTGTAACGTTGGCTGATGGGAGCACGTGTCCGATTGTGGGTGAGGGGAAATGCAAAGTACCCTATCTAGAAACAGAGATGGAGAATGTTCTGTGTGTCCCCAATTTAGACTATAGCCTATTGTCTGTATCATGTTTAACCAATGATGGGTATGAGGTGGTATTCACAAAAGCTGGCTGTGAAATACTCAAAGGTGGGAAGCTTGCTGCCAAAGCCTCCCTGGTAAATGGGCTATATGTGTTGTCTCCCCACATTGCCATGGTTAATAATACACCGTTACACGATGGATGTTTACACACATTTCACAGGAAATTAGGGCATTCCGGATTTGGTGTAATTAAGAAGACTGCTGAGTCTTGTACTGGGGTTACATTGAAAGGGTGCAAGAAGTATTTAAACTGTGCAGTGTGCAAACAAGCGAAATCTAGGGTGCAGCCAATAAGTAGAAAATCAAACAGGCAGGTTAATGAAGTGTTTGAGTTGGTGCATTCCGATGTGTGTGGTCCCTTCAAACCCAGTGAAGGTGGTGCAAGATATGTGGTACTGATTATGGATGAGTATTCCAAGTTCACATGGGTGTATCTGGTGAAGCAAAAAGCTCAGTGTTTTTCTGTGTTCCGTGACTGGGTAGCATATGCAGAACGCCAGTTCAACACGAAAGTACGTACTCTACAAACAGACCGGGGTGGGGAGTACTTGAGCGGAGAGTTTCAGAAGTTCATGAAAACAAATGGTATAATGCACAAGGTCACAGATACTGGTATTGTGTCTGGGAAATTTAGGGATCTTCAACAATTAATGAGATGTTTGTTAACTGACGCTGGTCTAAGCACAAACTCGCATTTTTGGGGTGAAGCAATCCTTGCAGCCAACTACCTGTGCAATAGAACCTGGTCTATGGTGATTGATGATATACCGTATACAAAGCTATTTAACAGGGCTCCGGAGCTTGGCCACCTTCGAGTCTGGGGTAGTTTTGCATACGTGCATATTCCCAAATCAATGAGAAGGAAGGGAGAACAAAGGTCACAAAGGTTGCGTTTTGTGGGATATGCTGGCACTGGGAAATCCTGGAGGTTTTCACGAGGTAATGTCAGGGTGATCATATCTCAAAATGCAGATTTTGTGGAGGAAGGTTGGCAACGTATACATGCAAACCCAGAAGTTTTAGTTCCGGTAGATGACTCTGAGCCAGCCAAGCCGCAGCAGCTGGCGAGAGAGGGGGGCCAAAGCCCAAGGAATGTAAAACAATCTGAGCAAGCCAGAGAAAGTGGGGAGGAACAAGCCGGTGAAGGCAGTACTGAAATTGAGATCCGAAGATCTCAGAGGAGTAACAAAGGTGTTCCACCCCAGAGGTTTGTGATAGGAGGGGCAAGAGTTTGCAATGTAACATATGTTGAACCTGAGAACCTTGAACAAGTAAATAATTTGCCTAATACAGAAAAACAACAGTGGTTGGAGGCAATGAACAATGAAATGGAATCATTCAAACGAAACAATGTATATACCGAGGTGAAAGCACCAACAGGAGTAAAAGTAACTGGCAGCAGGTGGTTATTCAAACGGAAGGTGTCAATTTCGGGAGAATTCATATTTAAATCAAGACTAATTGCCAGGGGTTTTTCGCAAAGGTGGGGGGAAAGTTATGATGAAACATTTTCACCCACTGCAAAAGCAGAAACTGTAAGGTTGCTACTGTCACTGGCTGCGAAAAGGGATTTACAGGTGCATCATTTGGATTTCACGACTGCATATCTAAATGCTCCTCTGGAGGAGGAAATATACATGGAGCCGGCTCCGGGGTTTGAATGTAAACAGGGAAAAGTTTGGTATCTGAACAAAGCAGTTTATGGGCTGAAACAGTCAGCCAGAGCCTGGAACATCTGTCTTAATGAAACATTGCTGCAATTTGGTTTCAAACGTGGGGTAGCTGACCCGTGTCTGTAACACTAAAGGGTCAGGAAACAACTACATGGTTTTAATCACGTTTGTGGACGATATTTTGTGCGCTGGGTCAAGCAGCAGCCAGATATCCACATTTGCACAGCAATTAGGGCAGAAATTCAAAATAAAATCTCTGGGTGAAGTCTCACAGTATCTAGGTGTGCAGGTGGTCAGATCAAAAGAGTCTATTTGTCTGAACCAGAAACAAAAGGTGATAGCATTACTTGACAAATATGGTATGCTAGAGTGTGCACCGGTCCTGACACCTATGACCACAGATTTTGTTAAATCAGTAACTGCAACAGACAAAGTGTTCCATGAAGTAGAAAGATATCAATCCCTGGTTGGCAGTCTGCTGTATCTGGCTCAGTGGTCACGACCAGATATAGCTGCCAGTGTGGGAGTTTTGTGTCGGTTCACAGCACAACCCACTGTTCCTGCATGGAATGCAGCAAAGAGAGTACTGCGGTATCTCAAAGGCACACTCGACATTTGTTTAAGTTTACCGGTGAAAGGGTCTGAAAACTTACAAATATGGGTGGACTCTGACTGGGGAAACTGTGTATTGTCCCGGAAATCAGTCAGTGGCATGGTCATGCAATTTGGTGACACCATAGTGAACTGGGTTTCAAAGAAGCAAACAAGTGTAGCCACATCCAGTTGTCAGGCCGAAATGGCAGCAGTTTCACTGGCATGTGGGGAGATAACTTGGTTTCTACAACTGTTCAAAGATATGGGTATTGATCAACAACTGCCGGTAGAGGTGTATTGTGACAGTACAGCATGTATATCTTTGGCCAACACAGAACACTTGAAAGCCCAGACTAAGCACATAGCAGTTAAGTATTGCAATGTAAGGGACCACATCCAAACTGGTATAATCAAACTGATGTACTGCCCGTCAGAGGGGAATTTGGCAGATGTCATGACCAAGGCTCTGCCCATGCCCAAATTCCATGAAATCATAACAAAGTTTGGAATGTTGTAAAATGAATGTGTTTAGGGAATAAAATGCAATAAAGCTTCAAGCCTCTCAGGCAAGGAGGGGTGTTGGAATATGGGTTCCACATATTCAGGGTTTGCCTTCGGGCTAGAAGGCTACAGAGTCCAACAAGCCTGACCAAGGTCAGGACTGAGTAAAGATTCACCTTTGTCCCAGTGAGGGTAAGGTACAGTTTTTTGTGTCCAGAGTAATTGGAGCAAGGGTCGAGCTAAATTGTATGCAGCTGGGATGACATCATGCCTTGATGCAGCTGGCATTACCTAATTTAGCACATGACTGTACCATAATGTATATAAAGTGTGTGAAGTCTTTGTAAGCTGGTTGGGAGTAAGGAGTATAGGTAAATATATGGTAAGAGAGCATTCTGTGTGATAAGAGTTTGTTTGTATGTCATGACTGTAACTTGTTTTGTCTGACATGCTATTCTGTTTTTCACTCTTGTAATATATCACTCTTAAATCTGTTCATGTTTCACAAGTTTAGTTTAGTAAACTTTAGTTTGAAAGAAACTGACTTGGTGTTTTGCTTTTTCGCCTACTGGCCTTGCACACGGTTTTTTCTCAAACTACCCAAACGTCACAACTCGAATCTGCAGCCACTGGACAAAGTTGCTTAGCTTTGTTTTTCCCCCAGTGGTTCAGTATTCCAACATGCTTTCCTACCTCAATATTTAATATGGACTGAATATCCCACCTTTTCTGCCCTGCCAGCACAGGATGAGAAATAACTACACCTCTGTACGCAGCTTTATCTAAAACAATTAAAGTTACTACAAAAATACGCACAATGTGATGTTATTGTGCTATCAGTTTATCCACTAGCCAAAGAAATGAGATTTATTTATTATATTTTTAATCCACTCAATAACAAACATTCTCTGGGTAGATTAAAAACAGTTAAAAGACTAAAGTGCAATACAGTTAAAATATAAAATACAACGCAAATATTTAAAAGAATAAAATACAATACCAAAAGACCCCAGCACAGGAATTGCTAAAGATATATATGAACAGCCATAAAAAACTAGAACTAGGTCTCTAAATGCCTGGAAGAAAGGTCTTTGTCTGGTGTCAGAAAGATAACCATGTAGGTGTCAGCCAACCTCTTTGAGGAAAGCATTCCATAGGTGGGTGCCACTTATGGAATGCCATCTCTCTTGTGGTGACCTGCCTAGCTTGTTTCGGTGGGGGCACCCAGAGGAGGTCCTCTGAAGATGACCTAAGGGTCTGAGCAGGTACATATGGGAGGAGACGTTCCTTTAGAGATGGGGTGGGAGGCACACATCACATCATGGTTTATGCTGTAATAGACATTATAGGGCAAAGAGGAAGCAAAGAAACACAGAGCAGATGCAGCTCAATATATCTGATAACTACCAGTTCTACTCTCAGTAGGCTTACACTACTATAGTAAAAGATGCTGTCCAAAAGTGTTGAAATCAAATAGCCAAACCAGATGTGGCTGTTCTGATGGGTGACTGGGTCACCCTTCAGAACAGCAGTGATTGGGGAGGTGGTTTAACCATTTTCCTCATGCCGTTTCGCCAATCTAAAACTTCCTGAAGTCTCTGTTTTACCCCCTCTGTGAAAAAAAATTAAGGGCACTGATATTTTCCCCTAGCAGTGGGTGCTAATAGCAGCTTGAGAGGGTTTTTTAGATTTGGTAGGTGGTGCAGAGGGGAAGGGTTAAATATCTCCTCAACAAGTACTACTACTCTGATCAAAACTGGATCCCCCAATATGGCTACTTTAAAATAAAACAAACAGACATAACCATTTGTGTCATGGCTCTTTGAGCCCAAAGACTATAATACTAGTTTTTGTAACAATGCAACTGCAATATACATAACTCGTTTGCTTACCTTGGAGAACAAAGAAAGAGAATGCTATCTGCTTCAGGCAAGTAGATCATTTGACCCTTAAGACGTAAGCAGCTAATTTCTGTACCAGTTAATTCATCTTCACACTCCAACTTCTCCACATCCAACAGCCCTTCCTTGTAAAGATAAAAGTCATAACTGCAGCTAAAGACGTCATAGTCATATGTATATGCCTTCCTTTGAACCCACAAACCGCTTTAATGCAATCTGCAATCACATGTAGGTTTTATTTCTGTTTTTCCACCCTTGGCCCAAATGGAAATTTGTCAAGAATGTGGTAAGATAAGGGGTTCTCTCTCTTTCCCTCTCTCTCTCTCTCTCTCTCTCTCTCTCAAAATAATGTCAATGTTTTGAGAGCTTATTGTTCATCCAAGTAAAGCATGATTATCCATTGAAAAATGGCAGATGAATAGCATTTAGGTTACCTTGCTCCTCAACACAAAGACCGTGTTGATATGTGAGAGGATTCCATGGAAACTAATATCAATATGAGGCCGAACCAATGAAAACACTGACAATAGATTGCAGTATCCTGGCTGGAGCTGAAATATAAATAAAAACAGGCAAATTTCACCTTAAAAGTCTTAAATGATTTAAAATGTCTCCCTATCCACTTTCTCCACACCATGCATAATTTTGTACACCTCTATCATGTCTCCCCTTACTCACTTTTTTTCTAAGCTAAGCAATCCCAGCTGTTGTAACCTTTCCTCATAGGGGAGTTGTTCCAGCCCCTTGATCATTTTAGTTGCCCTTTTCTGCCCTTTTCCCAACTCTACAATGTCCTTTTTTGGGTGCGGTGACCAGAACTATACATAGTATTCTAAGTACTGTCCCTAACTGCATAAGATTAGGGGCATTTCACCAAGGGAAATTGCTCTGTTGCACCATCTTGCCATGTGCCTCCCTCCACACTGCTAGTCATACAGGATGCAAGAGAATTTTGTTCCAGTTCATTTGTGACCAGAACTTGCCCCATTTTGCAGGCAAAGCTCGCATATTCCCAAGCTGGTTTGAAAAATGAGTACAGTAATACCTTGGATTGCAAGTAACTTGGTCTGAGAGCATTTTGCAAGACAAGCAAAATTTTTAAATAAATTTTGACTTGATAAACAAGCGACGTCTTGCAAGACAAGTGTAGGGATGTAACCGCTCGCCTCGAGCGGGCGTAGCGGGCCGAAATCGGCCCCGCTCATGCTCGCCAGAGACTCGCTTTGATATAAGAGTGTTTTGGATTACAAGCACGGTTCCGGAACAAATTATGCTCTCAATCCAAGGTATTACTGTACTGTAAAAAATGTGCACTTTAAAATTTTGCACGTTTAGAAAATGCACATTTTCACACTTTAGTCAAATGGGGGAAAGCAAGCATTTGGGTGCACACTTTAAAAAATGAATGCCCAAATGTGCACTTTGCCCATTCGAACAACAAGAAAGGATTGCAATTGGAATGGAAACAAGGTAGACCGAGCTTCAAGGTTCAACACGGAGAACCTCGATGAGCTCGAGTTTCACTGTTTCTCTCATCCCGTCACAGGCCTCAGAAGTAGCTTAGAGAGATCCCATTTGGGGCCAATTTGGACTTTGTGAAAAATACCCTGAGAAATAAAATAAGAAGCTTCTGAAATGCACAGACTGCATATCCGATATAGGATTTTTAAAAAATCACAGCTTAAACTGAAGCACACAGTTATCCAACCATGAAATGAGAACTTAATGACACATATTTATGGTATACTAGATGCATTGAAAAAATGATCCTTCAACGCCAACTTCAGTGGACCGGTCATGTTGTTCGAATGCCTGACTGCCGTCTCCCAAAGCAGTTACTTTACTCCCAACTCAAGGATGGAAAGCGGAATATCGGTGGTCAATATAAGAGGTTTAAAGATGTTCATAAGGCTAATCTAAAAAAATGCAATATAACCATCGAAAACTGGGAAGCTCTGGCCCATGAACGATCTAACTGGAGGTTGGCCTTTCACAAAGGTTCCATGGACTTTGAAGAAGCCCGAGTGCAAGGTGAAAGGGAGAAACGTGCTAAGCGAAAAGCATGTCAAATGAATCCTTTACAGGACCATCTTCTATCTGGTAACCTGTGTCCTCACTGTGGGAAGCTGTGTGGATCTAGAATTGGCCTCCAGAGTCACTTACGGACCCATCGCTAGAGTCTACACAATCTTCTTTAGAATTTCCTCCTTTTATCCCGGAAGACAATCTTACTCGGTCACGAGTGATCGCCTGATGATGATGATGATGATGACTAGACAGAGCAGTATTTATGCTTCTTTCAGAATGCACTTTGAGATTTTTCAGTGTTAACGGATTTAAGGTGCAATCCTATGCAAGTTTAGACAGAAAAAAGGCCTACAACTCTCACCATGCCCCAGCCAGCATGGCTGGCTGGAGCTGGGAGCTGTAGGCCTTTTTTTCCATCTAAACTTCTGCAGGATTGTGCCCTTAAAAAACTAATTGTGAAAGACCTATTAAAAGGCTGTTGAAAGGGAAGTTTTATGCAGACACAGAGGAAACTAACTAACTAAATAAATAAAGGCATTAATGTGAAATGTCTTTCACAGTTCAAGCAGGGCATACAAACTGATTATCAGCCTGTACAGAAAACATCATGCAACCAGTATAAACAAGTGAATAGTAGCACTTCAGTACAATGGTAAGAGAGGAGGAGAAATACTTTTGAGGAAAAAGATACGTTCTCACCTGCGGAAGGACTCTGTATATTGCATTGCCACACTGGGTGACAACTAGATCTCTATCAAATATAATGTGGAAAGGGAAAGCCTTGCAAAAAGTATAAGGACTGATACGAGACTCTTGGGTACCATTCTCTTCAAATCTGTCCAGGTCTTCATAAAAATCCTCTTCCTTAGACTCCTTCTCTTCAATTAAAAACTGAATATGGTCACACTCTTCATTTCTTTGTTGAATAACCTTAACATAATAAAGAAAACAGTGTGGATAATTTGACCCTCTTTGACTTGTGTTATGCTTGTTATTCTTCAGCAGGGGGCAAGAGTTGCTCCTGAATTTCATAGTTGATTCTAGATTTTGGTACTGGGTTTGAGGGGTCCGTTGACCACCAATCCATTCTGGACCATCTGAAGTCCATGGCTGGCCTGAAATGTTTTTAAATTTGGAGTCCTAGGCAGTGCTATGTCTGTGCAGAAGCCTATATGCCCTGACATGAAATGATGACATCACTGCCATGCAGGAGAGCCTGAAAACCTAGTGTAGTCTTCTGAGGCCTCATCAGACCCTCCACCATTTCCTTCTCAGACCAGGTAGGGTCAGTGAGATTATCCAATTGACAGCACAGAAGGCCGTAAGCTGGCACAACAAGTGCAACCTGGTAACAGGGCAGTTGTAGTTTCCATGAGGCTCAGGTACCCTGGATATACCTTGGACACACAGGAACATCCAAGGCCTCTTCCTCAGTGCATTGCACAAGGTAGTTTGTGGGTGGAGGCAGTGGGGAGGACTTGAATCATAGTCTGCATCAGTCTAAGACCTCTATGTCCATGGCACACTACTAAGGCACAATTAGGGACATTTTCACAATATAGCATGCATGAAGTAGATGAATAGTCAGCATAAAGGCCATGCTACCCACTTCCATCTCTGTGACTGGATTAATTCTGCCACTTATATTCATGCCCAAATCAGATTTCTCTCCTTGGACCCGTATGGGCAATCCCAATCATACTGGAATTAAGTATTTATTTAGAAGTGTGGCATTTACTTGATCTGGTTAAGCACATAGTTCAATTTATGATGTTCAGGCCACTGAGTTTTTATACTGCCATTCTTGCTTATTTGGCTCACTGTGGACATTTGTATATTTACTTACACTATTTATACACCACAATTCAACAAAGTTTCTAAGGATGTTTATACAGAACAAGAAGCAGAACCAAGGCACAGGATCAAATGGTACCATTGAACAGAAAAAGCCCATTGCCACTAATTGCCATACACTCAATAATGGGTTGAAAGAACAACAGAATTCTCATACATGGGAATATTGGCAGTGCTTCTTGAAATACCTAATAAGATGGCATTCCTGCTTTTGGATTAGAGTGTAAAAAGCAAGCTTTTTTAGAAAATAAAAACTCTGGCTCGGATCTAAAGACCTGCTTGGGGTAGCAGAAACACTTCTGCACATGCATGGGGGCTTTCAAATATCCTTTTCCCTGGCTGCAGCCTCTGCCCCTGCCAATTCTGGATCACACGCAGCTGTGCAGGGCCTTTCAATACCTTGGAGTAGCTTTGCAGGTAGTATGAGAGCTGCATAAAGGGAGGGGAATTAGCGACACCCCCTCTAAGTGCAAAGAGATGTACTTTGGCATGTGCAAACAGATATTTGGATCCAAGACAGATGTGCTTTTATTGTTGTGGCTATTTGTATTGTGGCTATGAGAGAAGACAAGAGGGAAGGGCTAGTCCCCCATGCTATTTAACATCTACACGAAAACGTTAAGTGCAGTCATCCGGAGTTTTGGAGTGTGCTGTCATCAGTATACTGATGGCACGCAGCTCTATGTCTCCTTTTCATCTCCACCAGGTAAGGCTGTGGATGTGCTAGCTTGGTGCCTGGCTGCACCAATGGACTGGATGAGGGCTAATAAACTGAAGCTCAATCCAGACAAGACTGAGATGTTGTTAGCGGGTGGTTCTTCTGACTGGATGGTGGGTGCTCAACCTGTTCTGGATAGGGTTACACTCCTACTGAAAAAATGAGTTTGTAGCTTGGGGGTTCTTCTGGAGCCATCTTTGTCACTCGAGGCTCAGGTGGCCTCAGTGGCATGGAGTGCCTTCTACCAATTTCAGTTGGTGGCCCAGCTATGCCCCTATCTAGACAGGGATAACCTGGCTTCAACTGTCCATGTTCTGGTAACCTCCAAGCTAGATTACTGCAATGCACTCTACATGGGCCTGCCTTTGAAGATGGTTCAGAAGCTACAGATTGTGCAAAATGCAGTGGCCAGACTGATAACAGGGACCAGAAGATTTTGAACATATAACATCAATTCTAGCCCACTTGAATTTGCTGCCTATGTTTCTGAGCTTGATTCAAGGTGCTGGTTTTGACCTATAAAGCCTTACACGGCTCGGGATCGCAATACTTGATGGAGCACCTCTACCGGCATTAACCTACCCATATTCATCATCTAAGGCTCTCTTCCAGGTGCCTGCTCCGAGGGAGACTTGGAAGAGGGCCTCCTTGGTGGTGCCCCCCCAATTTTGGAATTATCTCCCCAACAAGGCCTGCCTGGCACCAACATTGTTATCTTTTCAGCATCAGGTTAATGCCTTCTTCTCCTCTTAGGCATTTGGCAGCATAAGATGAGGTTTTTAATCAACTCTTGAATTTTTTCTTGTTTAAAATTGTTTTTCGATATATGTGTGTCTCTCTGTGTTTTGTATACAGGCTGTCCCTGGGTTATGAACTTACGGACAACTCATACTTAAGAACGGACCACCATATATGTAAAAATCTGAGTTAAATACAATGGTTCATACTTACGAACACACACACACTATACTTTGTGACACTTTGCAATACTTTGACAACATTGCACAGCTTCTGTTCCAACTTATGTACACATTCGACTTAAAGACAGACTTACGAACGGATCTCGTTCGTAATCCGGGGACTGCCTGTATTTATTTGCTTATATGTATATGTTTGTATAATGTATTTTTAAGGTTTTAATATTTGTAAACTGCCCAGAGAGCTTTGGCTATTGGGTGGTATAGAAATGTAATAAATGCAATGTAATTAATGAAATGAAATGATTTTTAGAAATTTCCTGACAAGGCCAGTTACAGAATTAAATAAACTAGTTTTATCCGTGGCTCACTGGTGCTTAATGAAGAGAATTGTCAAAGTAACACATGTTCATGGCATTCTACTTTATTCACATTAGCAGGGCTGCAGAAAACCATATAAATGCTCTATTGACATTGAAGATGTCTACATCAAATGCTTCTAATAGCATTGATAAATCACCAAATAGCAAGATATAATTGACTTAAGAAAGCTCCAGAAGACTTGTGTTGATGTTTTTTAGGCCTCTCATCTGATTAATAAAATCTTAGTTGGTTCATTAGATTAATTTTATTGTGCAAATGATCAATTGATTAAATCTGCATAGATTTGCATATTAATAAAACAGTGCTACTGAAGATATAAGCATACATTTCCAGTTTTTAGGCAATCGTGTATGTGTCACAGCAGGCACCATTTTAGAAGAGACTATAAGGGGCTATAAGAAGGGGATACTTCTTCTAAAATGGTACCTGCCACCCACTGTTCTTAATTATTTTAAAAGAACAGTTCTTTAAAAAATCTGCTGCACCTTCTGAATTAATCAAAAGGGATTTTAGTCCATTAATCCATTTGATTAATTGACTAAATGTTGCAGCCCTGATTAAAATCAGAACAATCCAAATTTCAACATGGCTGAAATGTTTAGCCTGAACTGTTACCAAATATTGCTTATTGTTGTTAGGTGAATTAAGCACTCTTTCCATCCAGAGTCACTTGTCTTTGGCACCATCACAGGTTAATGCAGAAAATGTAATGAAAGAGAACAAGCAGGCTAAAAAAAAACCAACTTGAATATTATAAAAGCCTCTGCAGAAAAACAGCAGCATCTTAACTCGTGAAAATATTGTGCCTGTTTCAAAGGCAACACTATTACAATATAGCAAGGCTTCACAGTTTGAGAAAACCCATCTGCTTTTCCATTCTAGTGCTCTGCTAGTCTACTTGACAGAATGAGAATGTATCAATAATAACACAGTTGCAACTGTAATTCACAGAACTGACTTAGAACTGAAATGAGTATCGGACAGCGCCAAGGAGGGCAATTGTGATAAACGAGGCGAGGGAAGTACATGAATGCTTCAGACATCTGAGAAATAAGTGATTGAGCCAAAGTGCAGCTGAAATCCATAGAAACATTTCCACTGTGTTCAGGATCAGTATAGAAAAAGAGAGAGAATTCAACGGTATCTGATAAAACAGATGATAGGATTAGCTGCGGGGGGGGCGGGGTGTCAAAAAGCATGAAATTCAAAGCTCTAAATCATTCTACGTGCCCCCCTGAAAAAAAATGTATTTCCCCTTCAAAACCGGAGAACATCTGTTTCATTCTCTTGAACTTTCCAACAGAAATAAGAACTGTAGACTTCATTTTTATTTATAAAATCTTCTAAAGCAGCAAAGTACCTGATCCAGGACTTATAGGCAATGATGGGCTAAAAGCTTGGGAGTGCTCCTTGATCCTTTGCGGTCCCTGGATTCCCAGGTGGCAAGGAAAAGCATTTGCACAATTATGCTTGGTGCACCACTATGACCCTGAGTCCGTCTGACTGGGCAACAGTTACAGTATTTTTCCATGTATAAGACTATACTTTTTCCTAAAATCGCTAGACTAAAAATTGAGGGTCGTCTTATACATGGAAGTAAGCCAAGGAGAGAACCGTGCGGTTGCAAAACTGCCCAGTGGGGGGGCGTCTTATACATGGGGGCGTCTTATAGACAGAAAAATACGGTACCCAGGCCTCGGTTACATCATGCTTAGACTACTGCAATGTGCTCTACATGAGGCTACCCCTGAAGAGTATCTGGAAGCTTCAATTGGTGCAAAATGAGGCTGCTAGGCTGCTAATTGGTACATGGTACCAGGACCATAAAACACCTTTCTTTTAACACCTGCACTGGTTACCAATTGCTTTCTGGGCTCAGTTTAAGGTGTTGGTCTTAACCTTTAAAGCCCTAAATGGCTTAGGAGCTAGTTAAGGGACCTCCTATCTCACTATGAACTATTAAGATCTGCAGGAGATGCCCCTTTGAGGGCACCATTACGTGCAGAGTGCCATTTGTCAGGCATGCATGAAAGGGCTTTCTCCTGGGTCACCCCAAAAGTGCGCTCTCTCAACAACTTCAATTGGCCCCCACTCTCTTGGCTTTTAAAAGGGGCATGAAGACACATCTTTTTAACTTAGCCTTTTAAATTATGTAGTTAACATTTTAACGTTTCAATGTTAATGTTCTGGGTTTTTAAAATTGTTTTAAAGTTTTATTGTTTTAAATTGCTATGCACTGCCTTGATGGCTTTTTAGCAAATAAGACAGTATATAAACGTCAAAAATAAATAATCATAAAGCATAGTTAGATACCTCCCTTCTTTGAAAACATGGTAAAATAGTTTCATACGCCTTTTAACATGTTTATGTGTATGCTAACGATCCGAGTGTAAAATACTTAGTAAATGAAAGAGCATCACCTACAGCGACACAGCCAGGAATAAAGTCTGAGTCTGTGGATCTAGCTAGCAAGTGACGTCAACCAGTCACGTCTATGAACTGCTTCACCATGGTAACAACATAAAAATGAAGACAAATCACCCTTCAGGTTTCAAAGAGATATCTAGCAGATTCTCCCTCCTGTGATTTGCAGCAAAATGGATGTTCCTGCTCAGTTATATGAAAAGTGATTTCAATAAGGAAGTGAGAGAGAGTTTTGAAAATGCTTTCATACTGCTGCATATGGGACTTCAAAACACTCCTAATTAGGTTTTTAAGAAACAGGAATAATTTTGTTGCTTGTATCATATTAAAATTGCTTTTTCAAAATTCAAGCTATGTCATAATATGTTCAGTGTTTTCACCTTTTCCAAGGCAAACATTAAGTATGGCAAAGGTGGACAGAAGGAAGAGCGGGATCCATTAGTACTGTACAGTGTTCTCCAAGCTTGGGTCCCCAGATGTTTTTGGCCTACAACTCCCAGCGTAGCTGGCTGGGGCATGCTGGGAGTTGTAGGCCAAAAACATCTGGGGACCCAAGGTTGGAGAACACTGCATTAGTAGATATCTGGGTGATTTGTGGCAAGGGTTTCTGACTCCCAATTGTCTAATAGCAGCAATGACTAACAGGCTCCACGCAAACTCTAAAAAAATATTTATTTGTTATTATTATATTGCATTTATATCCCACCTTTTTCCTCTTGTAAGGAACCCAAGGCAGCTTACGTGATCCTCCTCCTCTCCATTTTATCCTCACAACAACCCTGTGAGGTAGGTTAGGCTGAGAGTCAGTGACTAGCCCAAAGTCACCCAGCGAGCTTCATGGATGAATAGAGACTAGAACCTGGATCTCCCGAGTCCCAGTCCTATACTCTAACCACCACACTGCACTGGTTCTGAATTAAGCTGCTGACAAAGAAAGCCTGGTGAAAAACCAGGAATGAGTTTTTGTATGAGAGGGCTTCTGAGCTTGGTTCCGGTGACTGATCACAAATTCTTGGACTAGGCATATGCTGAGAGGTACCCTGTTCCTTAATGTCTGCCAACCTCAGCCACTATTTTTCACTTGGCTCCAGTTGGTGGATTCAGGGTTCTAGTTTTTTTAAAAAGTAGATCTTGCAAGGCTGAAGTCTGGCCACCCATGCAGTATGGTGTAAGTGCAATAAGTATGTGATTGTTTATCACCATAGGACTGGAGATATGAGCAGGAGGAATGGATATCTGCTGTGGAACATTTCACAGTATATGCAAATGCTTTTGGTATGACAAAAAGAAAACACCAGCAAGCAGTAGGCCAGAACAGAGCAGTTTTCATTTATTTGTTTGTTTGTTTATTTATGTATTTATTTATTTATTTATTTATTAAAAGAGTATCCCACTACTCCTAAAAAATAGTCCAAGGCAATTCAAAATTACTATTATTAGGTTTGTTGTTGTTGTTTTATAATTTAAAAGTATAAAAAACAATTAGATTTGAAAAAGATTTCGTGCCTCTGGCTTATACAACTGGATGTTCTGGAACAAAGATCCCAAGCTAAATTTAACTCAGTGCTCAATTACAGTCGTTTAGATCAATGGCAGCTTTAACAGAGACACAACACTAATGGCAAGCTTCACCAAAATGGATGCCCTTTGAGGAGACAAAAACAAAAACTCTTATGGGACCTTACAGACTGATTATCACAGATCTAACACTTCTTCAAATTAACTGGTCTCTAGTCCTCAAAAATGTATAATGCCACAAGATTCAGTTGTTTTTGCTGTAACAGATTAACATGGCTACTCCTCTGGTGCAGGCAGTCCCTGAGTTAAGAACATCTGACTTACAGACAACCCATACTTAAGAACAGACTTCTGGGTTCCCCAGCACTACGTCGTTTATGTAGAGTACATAGTCTAGTATACTACACAATTTGCGTGACTTACGCAATTTGCATAAATGCCGATTTTAATATATAGAACACTATGCTGTTCCGACTTACATACAAATTCAGCTTAAAGACATTCTTAAGAATGGAACTCATTCGTAACCTGGGGACTGCCTGTATGTGAACGAGCCTGGGCAAACCTTGGGCTGCTCCCCTTTCCTCTTCCAGTGTGGCCATGAGGAAACTGGAAGCTTTACTAACTGCAGTTTAGCATTATGTCTGAACACATAAAATTATGGCTAGACTTAACTATGGTTTACTAAAACAAACAAATTTCAAACCTTGGTTTATAAAGCTGCTTCGTTTCAATAAACCACAGTTAAGATTGACCACAGTTTATGTCCAAACCCTAAACTGTGGTAATTGAAAATGGAAGTATAACATTCCATGTCCTCCTTGCAGCCATGCTGGAGGAGAGGAGAGAGGGGAAGAGAAAGAGAGAGAGATTTTACTGTGATCATAAATCAGCGCAGGAGAGGAGAGGATTCAGCAAAGTTCTGATCAGATACAGACTAATTTTTTCCTGGCCCTTCTTATCCTCTCAAATGATTGCAAATTTGAAGAAATATACCTTCAGATCAAATTGGCTAGTGGTTTTCCATTTTCCAAAGCACATGTCACAACCTTCTGGCTTGAGATATTAAGTATATGTTGACTTCCACATGACCTCTATTTGTAGCAGATTATAATTTGATTTAACCTTAGGTGTCTGCTATGATATACGATGAATCTGTTGTGGAAAATTTGGGCTTTGTGATCCTACAAGTTCCTCTGCAGTAGTGCATCATGTTCTCCACTTGATCTTTTTTGTTTATGATACACTATGATTTGACTAAAGACAATATTATGTTATAATATTTATTTAACTACAGAAAAAATTATGTTAATGTATTAAGCTGTTGAAAATCACTGGAAATTCAGCTGTGTGCCTCCTTCCCCATTATCTGCAGCACTGATACTTCATTTTGTGAAGGCACAAAACAATAAAATGCTATGAATACATATGAGAAGCAACAAACCAATTACTCCGTAGATAAAATGGTGTAGTGGGAGGAAACGCTGAGGGAACAACATACTGCTATTCCTTTTCTTCCTATCAGCAGATCCCTCAAGGTTATGCGAACAAATATATAGAATATATAGACAAATATATAGACACTGTTCTATAGGATATGGAAGGTTCTTCTATAGGAGACACATCCACAATAAACAAAAGCGGGGAGGGGGGGGAGCATTATCTGTGGCATTTTCAATGAATTCCAGTGTGGGTTAATCATTCTCCCTGAGGTGGTTGAATGCCTATCAGTTTGGAAGCAAAATAGGGCCAGCCCAAAAGAAGGTAGTCCCTTTTACATACACAGAGAACACCCAAGGTATGCAGAAAGATGTACATTGGTGGGAGATACATGTCACAGTGCCTTTTTATGTCTTAACAATGGGAAAACAGCACCTTGTGAACGTGGTGTTTTTTAAAAAGAAAATTAGAAGAAATTTCTGTAGAAAGATAGTTTTAAGATAAACAGTACCTCCCACATATTTGTGGCATGCCAACCGTTGATGAGACTTTACTTCAAAACTTACCTTCATATCAATTTCTGTGCCATGGATTTGTTGAGCAACTGTTTTGATGATTCCAATGACAATGTCTTGGAGGCCTTCTCTCTCTGAATAGTAATGCAGAATGAGTCCCTTCCCCTTTTCTGCATCAGTGCATCTAAAGGAAGGGGCACGCATACCTGGATATATTGTAGCAAGATGGTCATGCAACGCATCAAGGTTCTGCAAGGAGATTATTTAACAATAGTTTAAGAAGTGAGAATCTACTTTTCCAGTACAGTAATACCTTGGATTACGAGCATAATTCGTTCCGGAACCATGCTCGTAATCCAAAATACTCGTACATCAAAACGAGTTTCCCCATTAGAAATAATGGGAACTCCGCTGATTCGTTCCACAACCATTTAATCACTGCTTTGCCCCATGGAGCCCCATGAAGGGAGCCGGCAAAGCAGTGATTAAATGGTTGTGGAACAAATCAGCGGAGTTCCCATTATTTCTAATGGGGAAACTCCCTGATGTGCCGGCTCCCGGCTGCGCCTCGCCTCCACTCGCTCTGCCAGGAGTGGCCAGGAGGCAGGGGCATCCCTGGAGGTGAGGCACGGCTTGGCTCGGCCGCCGCCTCGCGCTGCTTGCTCCGGCCGGCCGAGTAGCCAGGAGGTGGGGGCTTCCGTGGAGGCGCAGCCGGGCTTCTTTCTCCCCAAAAGGCAGCAGCATCGGCAGCACTTAATCCTTTCTAAAAAGCACACAAATCCTTACAAATTCTCACAGTATGGACCATAATCTCTCTAATACTGAGACAGACTGAATGTATTTCAAGCATTTTCTGTCTGGAAAAGGGGTGCTCCCTTCCACCCAACTCCACCACCTTTATACCCTCCTCTTTCCACCACTCTGCATGCAGAAATAAAGGCAGGAAAAGAAAAGATTACGCCAAACTAGTTGCTTCCCACACAGCTGTTTAATTACATTACATTTCTACATTTCCTTTGCCAGGGTCAGAAAAAGAAGCGAGAGAGGGAGCCCAAATGCAGCCGGCATTTGCAAGTTAAAAAGCATCTTCTCCTGCCGCTTCGTACCTTTGAAAGCACCTTCGTACCTTCTTTTTCTGACCCTGGCAAAGGAAATGTAGAAATGTAATGTAATTAAACAGCTGTGTGGGAAGCAACTAGTTTGGCGTAATCTTTTCTTTTCCTGCCTTTATTTCTGCATGCAGAGTGGTGGAAAGAGGAGGGTATAAAGGTGGTGGAGTTGGGTGGAAGGGAGCACCCCTTTTCCAGACAGAAAATGCTTGAAATACATTCAGTCTGTCTCAGTATTAGAGAGATTATGGTCCATACTATGAGAATTTGTAAGGATTTGTGTGCTTTTTAGAAAGGATTAAGTGCTGCCGATGCTGCTGCCTTTTGGGGAGAAAGGAGCCTGGCGCACCTCCACAGAAGCCCCCACCTCCTGGCTACTCGACCGGCCGGAGAAGCAGCGCGAGGAGGCGGCCGCGCCAAGCCGCGCCTCGCCTCCAGGGATGCCCCCGCCTCCTGGCCACTCGCTTGGCTGGCCGGCGCAGCAGCGCGAGGTGGCGGCCGCTCGCTCAGCCGGTGCCTCGCGTTGCTAGCATAAATTTAAATTTGAAAGACATCTCGCAACAGGAGCCACATGCGGCGGCAGCGGCTCGTGTTGCGAGACTTGCTCATCTTTCAAATGTAAATTTATGCCAAATTTTTCCTCGTCTTACAAGAAACTCGCAAACCGGGTTATTCATAATCCGAGGTATTACTGTATTTCTACTACATAAGTTATTCCTATTTTGAGACCAAAGGTGAAATCCAGTGAAATTTATCCACTGATGGAACTGCTTCTGTCAGCAGAACCAGGAGGGAGGTACTCCCCCTTCCCCCTTGCAGTCTACTGCACATCCTCAAAATCTGCTCTGGAGGGCTGGGGGACACTCCAGAGCAGATTTTTTGTGGGCACAGGGGCAAGGAGAAAGGGAGTCCCACTGCATGAGCAGACTTCCACTCACGTAATGTTGGCTTCCACCCCAACACTTCAGCTTCTAAAATACGGCTGCTGCCTATAACATCTTTCAAATATTGCTAAGTGTAGCCCAGCAGCCTAAGAACTAAGAGTGTTGGAAAATTAACAAATCTAGATCTAGAAAGATGTGATAAGGAAGCAAATCCAGAGAATCACATCTGGATTGCAAACCTGTTAATTCCCACAGATTCATCTTACTATTTTGATTAAAATATCTAAAAGGGAAAGAAAGCAACATAATGACTGTATGAATAATATTTTTACCAAAGTGTGACTTTCCATACAATAGGTCAGCTTGCTACATTTTCCCTATTCCTTTTGCATTTTCTAATGCCACATTTTGTTAGTGTTTGTTTTGGTTAGTGTTTGTCATTGCTGTTTTTAAGTACAGGAACGTTTTAAATAAAGGAATGAAGACCTTTTATAGGTGCAAGTTGTATCATGCCTTTACTTATCTGGAACTCCCTGCCACCGGGGGTCAGGCAGGCATCAACACTGCATTGTTTTCAGCGCCTCCTGAAAACACTTTTATTTCAGGAAGCCTTCCTGAACTAACCAGCCACGGTTTTATTGATTTTGTTTTTAACATATTGTTTTATTCTTTTATCTGTTTTATCTTTTATTGTTCACTACTCTGAGGTCTCCATACCAGAATATGGAACAGTATATAAATCTTGTAAATAATAATAAATAATAATACTTAGCATCTGCAGATCCTCACAACATTTGAAATAGTTTGGACTCTATCTCCTTGAGTTATAAAAACCTTTAACAGCTGTCTCTGCTCTTGGGAGAACTCCAAAGGAAATGAGTATCTTGTAAATTAAGTCTTTAGACTGAAGCCAGTCTAGAACTTCCTTCTCCTCCTATCTGCTTGTTTGAAATTTACATTTTGATTAAGATGGCATGTTTCTCATAGAATTTTATTTTCTTTTGAAATAAAAATACATGCAACAACAAAAAGAACACACATGACAATACAACAAGATCACTAAAGAAATGAAGAAATTCACTGATTATAATCCTGTTTTATCATGGATATGCTTGTGGGACAACTAGAGAAAAACAGCTTCAGGAGAAGTTCACTATCTAATGAAAGCTATGTATACAAAGGAGACCATGTGAACGTAATCAACCCCAGGGCATCTGCCAATTGGACGATATATGACTTTGATTGATAAATAAATAAATAAATTTGAAGGAGATGTGCAAAAAAGGTCTCCTGACCATTTTAACTAAAAAGCAACTGAAGGAAACTGTCTGTTTCAGCAGAGGAATGGCAGGAGAAGGGGCTAATTAACCATTTCCCCATCTACCCACTCAAAATCACTGTTCTCAACTTCATTTCTCCCTACAGGGGAAAAGATATGGGTATTTTTCCCTCTGTGGGTGGAAAAGCAGCTTAGGGTGCAATCCCATGCATGGCTGGCTGGGGAATGCTGGGAATTATAGGACTTTTTCTATCTAAATATGCATAGGATTGTACCCTTAAGGATGCAAATGGCAGAAAGAACATGACAGGAAGGGACAGAGTTCAGCAGCACCTTTTCCTTTTCTGCTCTCATTTGCAGCCTCTGATGCCACTTTTCAACCAAAAAGTATAAAAAGGGAAGCAAGGTATGTAGGAAGCGAGGAGCCTGGAAGGTGGGTGATATAAGAGACACTGGTAACAAGTGACGAAGACAAAATTCAGACAAATGGCTGAGGTAGTAATGGAGGCAATGAAGTGACTACAGGATAATATTTGGACACAATTCTCAATCAATATGTGGTAGCTGGTGAACTGGAATAGAAAAAGGGAAGCATGCCATGGTCTTACTAGCAGGTGTTGCATGAAAGTCGCAGAGGCAGGGAGTAGCTGGAACTTCACCATGCATATACTTAGCTGCTAAAAACCTACCAACATAACTGCTAATTGGCCCCTTCAGTTGCTGCTGAGTAGTTATAGCCTATTGCTACCCTTCACACAGCTCAGCAGAGCAAATGAGAAGAATCACAAAGACTACTTTTGTTATCAGCCATTTGTGAAAAGTATGGAGGGATGCCCCCTCTACAAACAAAATATTAAATCTCTCCTATGTATCTTCTTTTAAAACAATGGAAAGCATGCTCCCAGGCAGAAATGATCTTGGGGATCCCATTCCATGGCCATTGAAGCCCTTTTCAAACATTCCTCATATGTACAATGAACATGTATAATTCACAGTTGGAGCTTGCCACCATGATGCTTCTCCCATCCCATGAATGTTCCTTTATGCACAACAAACCTGTAAATTGCTAGAGTTGCTACAAAACCAGGAGAGCAAGATATCCAAAACACATAAACGCATTCTAAGATCTTTGAAAAGATGAGAGTCCGGAGATCCCAGTAGGTTGGCCAGATGCAAAAGGGGACAGAGTTCCTGTACCTTTAATGACTGTGTAGAAGAGGGGATTTAACCAGCCCTCTTTTTCATCTGGCCATCCTAGGTCCCAGTGTGTTTCCTGAGTAGCTGAGTTGGGGGCGGGGGTGGTGGTGCATGTAGCTTTAAAGATAAGCTGCTGAGCATATTGATGGACATAAAAGTAAACCTACAATTTGTTGTTGGGTTAACTCTGGGTTGTTTAACCCCTAAACAACCAGAGTGTCTGGGTTTGGACATCATGCCAACAACCTACGAACAAAGCTATTGTAGGTTGTTAATTGAAAGCAGAAGTGATGAGCACGTCGGAGGCAGTGTGTCCGCTCATTCCTGCTAGATTTCAACAATTCATGGGTTAATTAACCCGTCATAGACATTATGTGCAAACCAGGTCATTTTGTATGCAGTACTTTTGAGTGCTATAAAATGCCAGAGCACATATACTATGTTGCTATTTTTAAAATAGGAGTTGATAAAGAGACTACTCCCTAAAGTATCATAGATTAACCACCACTTTGTGTCTGATTGATTTTTCTTTGGTGGTTTTAATGTAAAAACACCCTTGGGATTTCTCAGATTGCACTTAACTGCTAGCTGCCTTTCTTTCACATGCTGCTTTGGCAATATTTTCAGCCTCACATTATAGAGAAAGGAGAAATTATATCTCTTAAAAATACTATTTTTTTATTCTCTGTTTTCTTGCCTTTCAAATAGGTTTCACATGTTTGTATCCTTGAAATAAAGGCAAATTCTTTAAATAAATATCTTTCCAACACTTTTTAGAAGTTGAAAAAGTATAGGTCTATATGCCTGCTACATTTTAAAATGTTTCTTCAATTCATATGTAGGTATCAACCTAGACATGTAAACTGAAACTCTGTAATCTGCTTATGTATTTTCATAAAGAAAATGGGACTCTAGTCATCTTGGAGCCTTTAATCAATTTTTTCTTATGAATACATCAGTAACATTTATCATTATGTCTACAATAATATAGAACAATATATTCTGGATAATTAGAACATCAGTTTGAGATTCTTTGAAGTCTCATTAATTGTAATAAAGACAATCCCACCTCCTCTTACCCCCCAGATTAATGACAGTATATAAAGCGTTATGAAATCAGCTTAAATTGGATTTTAAAATAGTTCCCTGCATCTATTTATATGTTCTTGGTATCATTAAAGTCACTGGGCTTAGCATGGATAACTCAGTCTCAGGGCCGGTTCGTACGACACGGAAACCGCGGAGGAGCAGAAGCCCCCCGCGGTTCCTGTGTCGTGCGAACGCAGGCCGGGGGTGCCCCTGCGGTACGGCCGTGCACGCGAAGCCTGCAAAATGACCATGGGTGGTAGAGGGGTAAGCCCTTACCGCGCGTGGCCACCCTGCCGTGCAAACAGCAGGCGGCTGTCCCATGGGGGCCGCACAGAGGCGGCAGCCCAGAGCGGCCAGAGCTGTGGCCGCTCCGGCCTGTAGGGGCAAACGGCACCTCTGGGCATCACGAGCCCCCGCCCACAAGCGCCAAGAGGCCCACACTGCGGTGCGGGGACTGCTGGCTCCACCGGGGTCCGCCCACACACGCGGGGGCGCAGGTTGTCTGTGGCGCCCCGCCGGATCCCGCGGACGGCCCCATGGTGCCTCCCCCGCTCACTGCCTGGGTCGTACGAACCGGCCCACAGTGTACAACTGTAGCCTTAACATGAGACAATACAAACAGAAACTGGTAGGTAGGTTTTCCTGAATGAGAGCAAATACTATACATATCTACTCAGAAGCAAGTCCCATTGTGTTCAATGGGAGGTACATCCAGGTGAATGGGCCTGTGGCTCACGCTGGGTCAGCTTGTCTGAGTGTGGAAAGCTAAGCAGGGTCAGGCCTGGTTATTACTTGGATGGGAGACCCCTCCTCTAGTTTCCTGCACTGAGCAGGGGGTTGGACTCGATGGCCTTGTAGGCTCCTTCCAACTCTATGTTCTATGAAATCTATGAGGGCTGAAGCCTGAGTGTGCTGCTTTTGTTATTATAGACAATTTATTTATGATATAGGTAATTAATACAGCAAACCACAAATCCTTGTCCAGGAGAATAGTCACAATCAAGAAATTTCTGATTCTGGATCCATAGGTCTGTTAGTCTGCAATCCTGTTCATACTTGTGGGGGGAGTACATCCCACTGAACTTCTGTGCTGCATGTCTTTCATGTTAAAATTACGCTGGAGCTTGCCCATTGAAGATTTGGCACAGGTCACTTACCTGCAAAAATTCTCTGACATTTGAGCCCAACACACGCAAGATGGTGTCATAACCAGATTCTTGGCAAAACACAAAAAACATCTTCCCAAACATCTGAAGGATTTCTCCTGCATTAAGGTCTATAGAAAACAAAGAATGTTACATTATTTGAAGGCATCAAGGCTCCTGCTCTCTTGGCTGAGCTAACAAATCACATTTAATACTTTCTAAAGATGGAAGTTCTGCACTGGGGGAGGGAAGTGGGGGCAAAAAAATTGGCAAGCAATGCCCAGGTGCACATTCTCCAAAGTACTTGGTAGATTACAGACCAGAGGGTCACAAATGCATCCATTTTTTTCTTAGACATTACTTTTCAGAAGCTGATGCCACAGATCCAAACTGCTCTTTATATTTTTCCATGTTCGTAGAAGAATTCTAGAGATTTGACTTAAGAACAGGTGCATGCATGTGCCCCAATTTCCCCCTTAAAATCCATTATTGTCAAATCCCCTTTTTAGTTCAGAGTTTTTTAAGGATCCTGCCCTTACATTTTCACATCTTAATTCACAAACATTGGATGCATTAATCTAAATCAAGTTGGGCAATATCCTAACTGTTTTTCCTTAAGTGTTAGATCAATTCTGAAGAAAACCAAGATATACTTACTAAGGACTTTGCTTGCTGCAGCAACCAAATCATATGTCTTGGAATCATCATAAATAATTCTGACTAGAAATTGCCCTTCTTCATCAAGTTGTGCCTCTCGCCTACAACAAAGCACAGGAAAATTCAAAACAAAGATGCATATGTGGTGAACATGTCCAAAAATTCAGTATTACTGGCACTTAATAGTTAAGCAGATCGAGAAAATGCTAGGTGTAAAGATACCACACAATTCTGAGGTTATTTGACGTAAGTAAGGAACAAAATTCTAATGATGCTATTTCATGCTTGGGGATAGCTGCTCCTCCAAAAGGGAGCTGCTATGTGGCGTGCTACAAGGTGCTATTCTTTCCCCAATACTATTTAATATTTACATGAAACCACTGGGAGAGATCATCCAGAGGCATGGGGCAGGGTGCTATCAGTATGCTGATGACACCCAAATATATTTCTCTATGCCTCCAGTAACAGCAGCTAAAGATGGTGTGTCTCCTCTGAATGATTGCTTGGAAGCGGTAATGGGCTGGATGAGGGAAAACAAACTGAAGCTGAATCCAGACAAGACGGAGGTGCTTGCTTAAAAGGCCACAACCTGGGTCTGGAGGTATGTCAACCAGTTCTGGATGGGGTTACACGCCCCCTGAAAGACTGTGTTCGCAGCCTGGGGGTGCTTCTGGATCCATCGCTCCAAATGACAGCTCAGATAGATGCGACGGCTAGGAGTGCCTATTATCAGCTTCGGCTGATTCGCCAGCTGCACCCCTTCTAGAGTTGGAAGGCCTAAAGACGGTAGTTCACGCACTGGTAACTTCGAGGCTTGACTTCTGCAATGCGCTGTGCATAGGGCTACCTTTGTATCTAGTTCGGAAACTTCAATTGGTGCAAAATATGGCAGCCAGATTGGTCACCAGTACATCTAGAGGTGCCCATATTACACCGGCTTTAAAAGGCATTACGCTGGCTACCAATTTGTTTCCGGGCAAAGTATAAAGTGTTGGTTATTACCTTTAAAGTCCTACATGGTTTAGGTACGGGTTACCTGCAAGATCGCTTTCTCCCATACAATCCGCACCACACCCCGCACACTTAGGTCCTCTGGAAGGAATTTACTCCAATCAGCCAAGACCAGGCTGGCGGGTAGGTACTACCCAGAGGACCTTCTCTTCTGCTGCTCCCAGACTGTGGAATAGCCTGCCGGAGGAGACTTGTCAACTGAATAATCTTTTGGCATTTAAAAAGGCCGTAAAGACGTATCTCTTCCAGCAGACCTACCCAGTGGAACCTTAGGAATTTTAGGATATTTTAAAAAGTTCTTAAGAATGTTTTAATATGTTTTAACCAGTTTATGTATTTCATATTTATTGTTGTTCCCCGCCTCGATCCAAGTGGTTCCCACTTCTCCAGGTGATTCTTCAATAATACTATTCTGCAATAATGGAATATATATGTGCATGATATATTATTCTTATTTCATGGGTTCTTCAATGTTATGTAAATAACATGGTTACAAGAACTTTCATTTTTTATATACATATCTTTCAGCATGATCAGATAAACCAAAATTTGAACTCCAAACCCACATTATTCTTATCCTATATATCTACCCTATCTACCTCATCCTACCTGTGGTGTTTTCTGACAGCAAATTGTTGTTGTGATAAATCAGTCATCACCACAACAAAACCACAAAATTCAGTATAAACTTGCTTCACATATATTCCAGAGAGTAACCTAACTGTAAGTCAACTTCTCAAAGATAAGAGTCAACACTTTAACTGTATAAAAAGCCATACATATTCCAAATGATATTTTACCTCCTTGCCTAAATGCTTTAAGAAATTATTTCACCCACAAAATGTTCATTTTGATCAGAATCAACCTTTTTCTAAAACAGACTTTCTCCATGATTGTATTTTAGTCTTGAAAAAGCAAGCCTTAAAAAACAATGGTCACAATAAGTGGAGTTAATTATTAAGTTAGCAATTTCTGCAGGCTTCCACACCAGCCTCCATTGTTGTTTCCCCCCAGTAAATCAGAACACACAAGTACTGTGGCATGAAAAGCAACCACTTTATTAATACAAACATTTGGAGCTGAGGGTGAGGCAGGACAGCAGTCAACCCTGCAAAACATGCCACTCCCAATGGAAAGCAATCAATTGTAATCACAGAAACCAGCAAATTTTCTAAGACTGGAACATGTTGATTCACGTCCCCTCCTCCAAATATGCCACCCTTTAGCTGGGAAACCTAATATGCTCCGATCATGGATTTCATATAACTTGCATCCCTGTAGTAGTTGAATCCTAGAGAATTCTCATGTGTCGGGTGAAAAACTGTATCACTGGAAAGTATTCATCAAAAAAAAGAATGAATTGTTCTGGGGGGGGGGGGGTTCGAACAAAATTGCTAGCCAAATGTAGCCACCAAAAGAAGGTGTGTGCCAGCTTTTGTAGCTAATTGTTGAATATCACTGCAGCACATAACCACCTTTCCTGCTGCACCTGCAGCCTGGACTAAGGAATGTGGCCAGCTGAACAGCATAATTTAGCATACAACAAGCAAGACCTGCTTCTGGTTGCACTTTAGCAACAAAATTAACTGAACAGGACATGAAGAGCAAGCTATGCAAGTCATTTTGGGGAGGCAGCAAAACTAACTTGTACAGCCCGACATTGTGTGTCTGCCATACACTGAAAAGCATAGTTTTCAATGCTTGTGTTTATATTTCTCTTACATGAAACATGCCATTGTGAATGTCTGTCTTCTAAACTTTGAAGTGACATCTAGATGTAGAGCAGAGAAAATATGGACAAAAAGCTAATTCTGGAGTTAAAAATGAAGCTAGTCATTTGAAGGACTCATCCTGTTGAATATGTGCTTGATGTTTCCTCCCTGTGCAAAAAATGTAGCAAAAGGTTACTGCTTATTTCCTTTGTTTATTTGGCTATTATCAAACTCTAGGTACGGCAAGGATATACCAAAAAAAAAAAAAAGCTCAAGCATTTTAAAATGCTTTTCTTACATAACGTGCCCAGGCTATATTACAATATGCAAGTTATAAAATGTGAAACATAAATTGAGATAACTGATAAAGGGTTTCTCTATTTCTTTCTTTGCTCCCTTTTAAACTAAACATATCCTAGATTTAACATTTTCCATTTGAAAATAAGAGCATAACATTAGAGGAAACTATCTAGCTGAAATTAAAATGTTCATTTCAAACAAAAGTGTTATGCACATGCCTTTAACATCTACCTTTGACATCTATGGGACTTTTACAAGCCTATAATGGACAATTCCTATCCAATCTTCTCTGTAGTTGGAGCCCAGTGCTCCTGGTAGCTGCCAACACTTTATCCATTTTTGTTTCTTATCCATTTCCTTTTCTCCCCTGATTTTTGTAGGAAAACTTGTATGGTTTTGTATTTAGTTTTCAAAAAGATAATCTTGTGTTTTCGCAAGTAGCAATTGCTTCCAGTTCTGGACAGTTGACACAAACCTATTTTACTATAACTATACATATGCAGGATATGTCATATGGTGTGAAAGATGGAAAATCTACATGGCTTCGAATCTGCAACCTGGTTTAACATCAGCCATGCACCAAAGGGACTGTGCACCCTGCACAGCACCACTGACTGTTTGGTGTTTGGCTGATATACAATGTGCACCACACATTAATATAATCACTGGTGCAACTGTTGTGTTGGTATGGAGCCAAAGCTGGTATTAGCTAGGAGCATGCACCAATTCAGACTGGACCCTGCTTTGGCAATTCAGAAAGCTCAATTCAGCTCAGACTCTTTCAGAACCCTGGGTATAAATTAGAAGCTTGCTTTGGGAAATCCAAAGTGTTGTGCCTCTCCATTGGCTATCATTGGGAAATCAACAAATGGCTATAACTTCCTTTCACTTCTCAAAAAAATTGGATAAAAGTTGCAGGCATCGTTCTCTCTTCAGAGGGGATGAAGCCTGTGCAAATGTTTGTGCAAGAACAGCTTTTACAGCTTACACCCCTGTGTTTTTGTGGCCAATTTGTATGGAAACACACCATAGAGGTGCCCCTATGGAATAAACCTGCAAAATTTCAGAAGGATAGGCTCTGAGGAATTTGTTCTTCCTGGTGCCGGTCAAGTACTTTTGCACGGCGCCTGCCAACCCCACAGGGATGTGCAAAGCCAGGTACTCAGTCAGCACTGGGAGGAGCAGGTGCTTATCCCAGTACTGGCCAAATCCCTTCATGCTGAGAGCGGCATGGAACTCCATGCCTCCTCTAGCATGGAAAAAGGCAAAATGGGTGGGCTGATGTCACTGGGTGTGGCTATCCCCACTGATGTCTTCTGGGCTTCAGGAGGCCTGGTGGGAGACAATTCACACACCCCATCCAGTTCTGCAGCCCTGACTTACAGCAACAAACTCATTTACAGAAAAATATGCCCCCGCGTGGGTTACTTGATTCCTCTGGGCCCTTCTATATTGCTCCCACAAGGCAAGCTCACTTCCTATTCCTTAGATTGTAAGCTTGCAGGCAAGTTTGTTCTTTTTTAAAAACTCAGTCACTGTCCAGCACCTACTTCTTAAGGCATTTAATAATAATATTCTTTTAAATTTCTAATTGTGACGCTATGCTTACAGTATATAAATGTTTACATTGCTTTTTGAAACAAACTTCTATTGGTTCATAGGCTACTGAAATTATTTCCTCTGTAGCATAATATGAAATTCTAGAATATCTAAAAAAAAAAAAGAAAAAGTAATGGCCCTTTGAGGAAAATACAATGAAATAAATTTCAGAATGAAGTCCTAGTGTACATTTTCTAGAACTATGAAATATAATATAAAATAGTAGTGCTTTACATAAGAAAAAAAGGCACTGGAGAAAGCAATCATAAACTAGACCAGGGGTCCTCAAAGTACGGCCCGCGGGACACATCCGGCCCGCTGTGTCTTTTAATCCGGCCCGGCCCCCAATCTAGAGGCTCCTTCTTGCGCAGTAAGGGGAGGAGGGGCAGCTGAGCTGCCGGCGGGGCGCGAACCGCTCGCCGCCCGGAGCCCTGCAGGGCAGGTGGCAGTCCTGTGTCCAGCGTCTTTCCCAGCTCTCGCCGAGCCCTGCGCTACGCTGGGATGACGGGGGGGAGGAGGAACGAAGAGCTGCTGCCGCTGCCACCTCAGGGATCCAAGCCAAGGCGCCCAAGCGAGTGAGCAACTGACTGAAGGATTGAGCCGCACTCGCAGCTACCTTCTCGTCCCCCTCCCCCCTCCCATGCCTTTCCCCACCACCACGTTGCTGCTGCCTCCGCCGTCGCCCTGGGGCCGGGCTGGCGACCGGGAAATCGTGGCGCTTGGATGCCTGGAGCCCGCAGCAGAGACCGCCATGGGGAGGAGAAAGGTGTAGCAATTTAAATCGAGCTTAATTTCCCTCTCTCGGAAAAAGCTCCTGGCTTGAGCAATCCCCCCTCTCAGTCCATTTGGAATGTGAATTCACTGATTGAAATGTTAAACAGCAATCTGAGTTCGAGGGAAAAAACATGTTCGTGTTTTTTTTATTATTATCTGTGTTTGTGGTGGGTGAAGCGAGATCTCTCTTCGTTCCCCCTTCAGTTATAGATGTACCTTCTCAGGTTCCCCTACCGCACTTTTCTCCACTCCCTCCTATTTGCACCAATTGCACCCCCATCCCAGTCTACACCTTTGTATTTTTAAACTAGGGGTTTAAAGTAAAGAGGCACTTGTGGGAAATGTTGCTAAAGGCAGCCAAAGATCTTGGGCCACCCCTGTGATGCAGGCCTGCAGAGAGAGGCAGCTGGAGAGGAGTCCTTTGGAGAAGGAGGGGAAGACTGATAATAAACATATGAATCGGGAAGGGAGGGGGAAATAAAAGAGAACTAAAAAGCGGTGTCAAGAATCCTGAAGAGGAAAAAAGCAAATCTCAGCAGAGCACAAGTGGTGAGTGAATGCCAGTTTCTGTGGGGCACAAAACTTGTTGTCTCCTCAGAAGCAGGATGCTGTCCTGTGAGAACTTTTGCTGTGTTTCAGTGAGGCAGCCCCTGGCTTTGAGAGTTAGGAATGGAGCCTCCATTTGCTGAGGCAGTATACCTCACAAAATCGGGGAGAAGTGTGATGCGTCTTTTTAATTATATAACCAGAATTTCTAGCTTCTATGAGTATGCCAATTTGGTTGGTTTATTATATTTATGCCCCACCTTTTTTCCTGCAAGGAACCCAAGGTGGCTTACATAATCTTCCTCCTCTCCATTTTATTCTCACAATAACCCTGTGAGGTAGGTTAAACTGAGAGTCAGTGACTGGCCCAAAGTCAGCCAGTGAGTTTCATGGCTGAGTAGGGACTAGAACCTGGATCTCCTGAGTCCCAGTCAAACACTCTAACTAACCACTATGCCACACTGGCTCTCACTATGTTCTCTGGGTACCAGGTCTTCCTGACCTACCCCAGGGAATGGGTTTGTACTTTTAAGGCTGTGATCCTTTGTAAACTTACCTGGGGAGAAAGTCTCCTTGAATTCAGTGAAACTTACTTCCAAGTAGACATGCATAAGATGAGGCTGTAAGGCTGCAATCTTATTTTATTTATTTATTATATTTATACCCCGCCTTTTTTCCTACAAGGAACCCAAGGCGGATTACATAATCCTCATCCTCCTCTCCATTTTATCCTCACAACAACCCTGTGAGGTAGGTTAGGCTGAGAGTCAGTGACTGGCCCAAAGTCACCCAGTGAGTTTCATGGCCAAGCAGGGACTAGAACCCAGATCTCCCGAGTCCCAGTCCAACACTCTCATCACTACGCCACACCGGTCCTTTTTTTTTACTTGATCCATTCGTTCATATTTTTTTCAAACTATAGTCCGGCCCCCCAACAGTCTGAGGGACAATGAACTGGCCCACTGTTTAAAAAGTTTGAGGATCCCTGAACTAGACCTTCATCTTAGGGAGTCCCAAAAGAAGACAAATTTTGCATTTGACTGAAGGGAAAATACTATTAAGGCAGCAGCAATGCTTGGGGAGGGGGAACCTTTAAAGAGAATGTTAGGCAATGGAAATTGTGTTAATCTATGGAGCGTTATTCTATTCTCACATCATTCTTATAAAACATTTTATCTAATGAAAGTTAATGTACTCTTGGTTTACTTTACTTGTATGACGGATTTGTTTTTCTTCCTGCTCTCAGCCTTTTCTTTGTTATATACAGACTGCACTGGTATAATCTAAGAGTCTGAAGTAAACTAACACATCCATCCGTGTCCTCAGAAAAGAGGAAAATGATGAGAGAAGTTAGAATTATCTTTTCAGCACTGGCACCGGTACTCTTTGAATCATAGTACAAGTACCTGCGGCCTTGTGGTTAATAGCAGCTTTTGGGGTAAGGAGGGTGACTTAAGTTGATGAAACAGCCCCATGCTCTTGATCCAGATTGGGACAGACACACATACACAAGCCAAGACTGCTTTTAACCAAAGGAAAAGGCATAAAAAGATCCAATCACAGATCTCCCATGCCTCGTTATCTGGTTTGGCCCCAACGTGCTTGCTGCAAGCAGTAGATTTTGGGCAGTATCCAAGGCACCACTACCCCTAACATAAATGATGTTGTGCTAGCATAAACTATCTCTAGCAGAACACCAATTGTGATTGCTGTCATGATGAATTTTCTGGGGGAATGTCACACCAGCAAGTGCTATTGGCATTGTGCTAGAGATAGTTTATGCCAGTGCATCATCATTTTTTATAGCAGTAGTGCTGCAATGGACACTGCCCATAGTTTTGCACACGCTAACATACCATTTCAATGAAGCCTGAGTAATGGAACACAGGCCTTTTCAGTGTTGGTACCCATTTGTGGAATGCCCTACCCGGAAAGGCTTGCCTGGTGCCTATGTTGTGGTCTTTTTAGCACTAGGTAAAGACCTTTTTATTTTGCCAAGCTTTTCAATATTTTTAAAGCACTTTTTAGATGCGCAGTAATAGTACTGATATTATCGGCTGCTGGTTTTACTCTGTTGCTTGTTTTGTTCAGGTTTAGATTTTATTTTCATGTTGTCTTTATGTATTTTTATGGTTTCAATTTTTAACTTAAAGACCGTACAGAGAACATTTGTTATACGGTGGTAAATAAATACTGAAAATAAATGCATTGCATCTTCTGCTTAAACAAATGAGTTAGATATTTGCCTTGAGAAGAGGGAATGAATGGCCCCCACAAGCTGAGCAGTTATGACTATCCTCTCTCTGGCTCCTAAACCTTAACAGACGGTAGACTTTGCAATCTCACCCAACTTCTTCATTAAAAAGGTATGGAGCTACCATACCGTTTGGTGTCTGGTAATGCTAAATTTTTAGCCCAGCTGTTTACTGCCATGCATAGTGGGGGCGGGGTGTGTGAAATGAACACCAACAAAATGGGAGGAAGGCAGGAGAAATTTTCAGGGTGAAAAAGTGGGTGGCTCTTGGGCCATTTACCTTGCTTAACTTTATACAGTGGCTGAAGCTTCTCTCTCCCCACCCCCACTTCTTTAACTTAATAAAATCCCCTTGTGATCACTCATAATGGCACGAAACGAGTGCTTCCCCCTCCCCACCCAAGCAGGCAGAGCACTCTGAAAGTGTGGGCCGCATCAACTGACACTGTGTAGATGCGTTTTCAAAGTGCTTCCCCTACTGCTTTAAGGATGCCTCTGGGACACATGCTACATAGTTCCCAAGCGCATTCTGGCCCCACCCCCCAGGAAACCAGCCACACCGCACATGGCCATGAGTGGACACAAAGCAACGGGGGGTTGGGGAATCTCAACCACCTCATAAACTAAGTATGGCCTAACCCACCTGCACCCTGAACATTTTGGGGGAAATTTTCTCCAAATGCAACTGAAAACCCTCCCCATATTCACATGGAAGGGGCAAATGGCCCTGTGAAAATGGGGAGGGAATTTCAGCCCACCACGAGTGTCTGGCACTGCAGGAGATGTGTGTGGCTGCTCTGTGTGGTGAACCACTGAACTGCCTCCAAATCTGCACAAATTTGGGAAGTAAATGGAGGGGAAATTTGCACAAATTTACAGGCCAGACTGTAAACAGAGGGCAAATTTGCACAGCAGCAGTAACTACTCTGAGAAAGAGCGCTGAGTTCAGACATCACAGTAAGCCACACTGACACTAACACGGCTCACAGCCCACCATGGTTTATTGTGAAGTGCGAACCCAGTCACTCTCTCTCTCTCTCTCTCTCTCTCTCACACACACACACACACACACACTTTCTCTTTCTCTCATCCTACAAGTGCCTGACAACTCATAACACTCAGGTGAAAACAACATGGACACAATGAACAATTGCTTCCAGTGAATCGCAGTTCACAAGTTAAAAAGATACTTTGGGGATTTCTCTACAAAAGATTTCTCCACGAGCGTGGAAAGCTAAGCAGGGTCAAGCCTGGTTATTACTTGGATGGGAGACCCCTCCTCTAGTTTCCTGCATTGAGCAGGGGGTTGGACTCGATAGCCTTGTAGGCTCCTTCCAACTCTATGATCTATGAAATCTATTCCTGAGAAAACTTTTGACTCTAGAAAAAAAAATGGCAAGCATTGTCCACAAGCCAAGATCAGATGCTATACCCAGGAGAGCCTTTTAACTTTTATTTCATGTACTGTCTGCTTGTTGCCTTTCCATGGGAAAAAGGATTTTTGTTTGTTTTGAAATATACTGCACACTACAAATTTTAAAAAGCAATGTTTTTGAAAGGCTACTCTTGGGAACATAGTGCAATTCCCACTGATTTGAATAGGAATTGCAGACTAAAATGCCAGTCTGGTCAAACAGTTAGATCATGTGATCCTGTTGTTATTAATATGTTAGAGCAGTTAAAGATAGATATTTCATAAGCAGTGAAGGCTGCAATCCTATACTCACTTACCTGGAAGTAAGTCCCAAGGGGGTGAGGGAACGGTTTCAAAATTTCTGGAAATTATTTTAGCTCTCTACCTAATCAACTATTTGCTGGATGAATGGTCCTTGGCTTGAGCCCAAATCCTCCCAACCATCAGTACCATGAAATAAAGATCAAACCAATTCAACTTCTTCTACTGGCTTCATTAAATAGAGCCAATGTGGCATAGTGATTACAGTGTTAAACTGGGACTCGGGAGATCCTGGTTCTAGTCCCCACTCGGCCATGAATCTCACTGGGTGACTCTGGGCCAGTCACAGACTCTCAGCCTAACCTACCTCACAGGATTGTTGTGAGGATAAAAATGGAGAGGAGGAGGAGGATTATGTAAGCCGCCTTGGGTTGCTTGCAGGAAAAAAGGTGGGATATAAATATAATAAATAAATAAATAAATAAGGGATATGGGTTGTTCTTGGTTTAAAGCATAGCTAAATCCCTTTGCTACTTCTGCAGACCTGCTTTCTAACCTTCTGAATGACAGTCAAAATTTAGTGATAACTGCGGTGAAGTATTGAAATTCTTGTGCAAATTCTAGGATCTAACCTCAAAGGTATTAACATCAGTAACTGTGTGGTGATTTTCTTAATATGCTGGTTGGAAACTAGCCTGGGGCGGCGATCTTTGGAAAACTCCCATCTGCAGCTGGGGTTGGCTTCTCATGAAGTTCATGCAGTATAGTAGCAAGCTTTTAATGTCTACATGTGGGAGGTTTTCTTTGAAAATGGCTGCCAAGTCAAACAAATAGAAAAAAATGATTTCTGATTGATGCCATCTTTATACTTTTCTTCTCAAAATAGGGTGTGCTTCAGTCCTAACTAGATTAATGTATAGAAAACCAATTTATAGAGGGGGAGGAAGCTTAACTACAGCTCACTCTGCATAATCCACAACTTGTCTTTTGAAAATGCACCTATTTTTGAGAAAATATCATATTATTATATGTCAAATGATAACTGTGCTGTAAAAAAAAAAAAGCTTTGTATTGGACCTATACAATGTACTAAATCCCTGCCTAGTATTTGAAAACATGTATTCCTCTGAAGTCATTGGTAGTGGAGGTAATAACTTACAACAATGAATAAAAGCTTGACAACTCTTTTCCTGTGCTAAGCTGTTTTGTTATATATCACCAGAACATGAGAATGAAAAAAATGAAGGGGGACGACGACAGATCAGTTCTATAATTCTGCCCTGTAGTTTGTAGAATAATTCTTCTGACAAACCTCAGCAGAAATACTGGACTGGTTAAGCAAAGAGTAGGCAACTTGCAGGCCACATCTGATGCATCAAGGCTTTTTCCCATGGCCCACACAGCCCCTGCTTCTCTCCCCTCCCAAGCAGGAAAAATGAATCATTAATTCAGCTCTGAGGATTTGAGGGGACAGCAGAGTTCAGATATAAGTTTGGGAATGCAACATTATTTCACTCTGGGGAATATAGCTGATTTTAGGTTACAATCCTAACATGTTCACTAGGAAATAATTCCCAGTGGGTTTGTCTAAACCCTGTGTGGTCGCAGATGCAGCAGTGTGCCACTATATGCTGCCCGATTGCTCCCGCTACAAGCCAGAGCGGCTAAACCACCCCAGGATGCTCTCTCCTTGGGTTGTTTAGTGTGATGTGTGAACCAGGAACTCTGGCTTGTTGCCTGTTCATTCCCAACAACCCTGGGTTTGGGGGGGGGACCTGGCTGGTTGGGACATGTGAACCAGGCCATTGAGAATGATACACCTCTTCTCCTAATCATTTGCTTAATACCCACCCAATGTTTCTGCCAGCGCCAGTCCAAATAATTTTGTTACTTAAGCAAAGGACCAAATAGAATCCCTCTCCGCCATGCTAGTGCAAAAAGTTTATAAACTCTTCTAGTAACAGACATTATTTCCTGCCTTCATCTATTCCCCTAAATCTTACCATCTAAAGCAGCCTGCTTTACCTTACTAAATGGTAGGGCTGGCCCTGTTTACTTCCAATTATATCTGGTCTACCTCACCTATCTCCTTTTGTAACTGGCTTTCTTTCCCCATCCCTTTGGTTTACTCTGTAGAAGGCAGAAAGAGCATGAGGGTGTTTTTTTTTTTTTTTTACCTAGTAGGACTTAAATCAGACAGATGAAGAACTGGGTGCTCAATTCAGTTCAAGCTTTGGAAATAAGGGGGGCTACACAGATAAATAAGTTCACAGAGGAGAGTCAGCAGTACTCCTGATCATACACATGCTTTAACCCTTTGGGTCAGGGACAGAAAGTAGGTTGCAGGCCACACAGGGATTGCAACTCAAACAATGGACATTATCCAGACAATGCTAAGCACATTTAAGCCCCATTAAAGTCAGAGGGAAAGATTTAAATACGTGATTAATTATCCAACTACAAACAATGGGACTTAAAAGTTCTTCACTTTGGTAGAATGTATCAGATGAGAATATTCTCTAAACCAGACTTCCTTTATCATAAAAGGGATACAAACACAAACTGTAAAGTGTGAGCTCCGGCATCTCAACAAATCTAGTGAGGGGCCTAAGTACCATTTCCAGCGGAGGTCAAGCTAGTCTGGATTTTTGCTGTGTTTTACCCTTTACACCATACTTGTATTTAAGCATTAGATTGGTAGCCATAGAAGACCAGAAACTGTGTGCAGGTGAGTAAGCAAAGTGGAGCACTCCAAGTCCATCCCTCCTCTGTGGCCAGCACAGTAACAAAGCAGGCCACTGCCTCCTCCATAACCATCCCTCTTCTGCCAGCCCCCAACAGGCTAGTATTATTTATTTATTTATTTTGCATGCTACAACTTTTGTGGGCTTATTTACATGGCTGCTTTTCATATGCAAGTATCCATATAAAAAGCAGACATCAATCTATTTTCTGTTGTTATTATGTGATGGTTGAACTTGAGGGTTAGCTGGTCCTCCTTACTGTGATTTATGGTCATGTTAGAAGCCTTTCAATCTTGTGACATATAAACTTGACATTTTATCTAGATAATGCATTTCCTATTCACTATGAAATTCCCTGCAATAAAATTTTAATATAAAGAGAAAGATCTCATTTGTAGGAAGGCTCAAGAGAACAATGGCAAAGTAGAATGGACACAATCTGAGTGTGGGGGGAAATAGAAATGTAGAAAGTGTTGAGGTTACCCTGGGACAAGTTACATGAACAATTAAAGCTGCATCCCCTTGCAATTAAACTTTTCCTGAGTGTGTGGTTACCAATTTAAACAGATCCCATTATTTAAAAACAAATCTAAGGCTGCTCCTGCACGGCAGGCATTGTTTCTGCTGGGCTTTTTGCCACTATTGTGTATAAGCAGTCCTGTTGTTCACTGAATACTGTCATGCAACCCTTTCTAAGACATTTTAAAAGTCACCTCAATTCAGATTAATGTTCATCTCAGAACAAACCCCAACATATCTCACGTATCAGCCTTGATATTTCAGATCTGATTGCCCTTGTCTCCTGGCACACAAAACCAGAAGTTAATATTGTGGATGCACAATATTCATTCAAGGGTCATCAACTTTGGGAGAGATGGATTTGGAACAACCTTAAGCAAATGTTGGTCATTGAAAGTCTTTCTTGGTTCACTTTTAAAACATCTAGTGATCTCTTTCTACACTCTGGAAATATCCTTAATTAGGAAGCAGACAGTGTTTTGGAATACCTTGGGTGCTTCTGGACTGGCACTACCCGTCAAAAGGCATTGTTCATCTATTCCATCACTTCTTCCTTAATGGGTTTTTTTTTTCTAGTGAGAAAACAAGATGGAAGATGCAGTGGAAAAGCACAAATTGAAGATGACATTGTCTGGAATCCCTATTAAAATTCTGTGAATAAGGCAAAGTGATTGCACAATAAAAGCCTTGTCTGGAACCACCACATATCTCTAGTATAAATACTGACACTATAAGAACAACCATCAGAGCCAAGGGTTGAAGCCCACTCCCAAATAAAATGGTACAAAGCATGCTCTTTTCCTGCCACCCACACACAATTTTTCCAGACCTTCCTCTAGTGCAGTTCATCTCCACTTGAAGCTCACTAGGTAGCATAGGGCAAATCACTCCCTCAGCCTAACTGATCTCAACAGTGCTGTTGTGAGATCTCTGAGCTCCTTAGATCAGCCTTGCCCAACCTGACCATGCTGGCTGGGAATTATGGGAGTTGCAGTCCAACACATCTGGAGGGCACCAGGTTGAGGAAGGCTGCCTTAGATGAAGGATAGATTACAAATGTAATCTATCTATATATAAAAGAAGTCTTGACTGACTGACTGACTCATCAATGCCCAGCTCAAACCGTTTAATCTAGGAACGTGAAATTTTGAATGAACATAGTTTTTATGATGTAGACACCCACCAAGGAAGGATTTTTGGAAATTCCGCCCCTAAGGGGGTGAAAAAAGGGGGCAAAATCGCCCCACTCTCATATCTCCTATGGGCAAAATAACAGGGCAGCAGTTATGCAAATCGGCCTCACCTCATAATTGCTGCAGGAGCCAATAGGAGCAGTTATGCAAATAGCCCATACGACACTTAGAATGTTTGCATGAATTCCTGCAGGGGCCAATAGGGATGGGTATGCGAATCTCCCCTAGGCCATTTAGAATGGTCTCTGAGGGGGTGAAAAGGTAGGGAAACTTTTTAAATGACTGAATGACTGTTGTGTGTGGGGTGTTGTTGCAGAGGCTCCATCACGTTTTGACGGATCTACCCCAAACTTGGCACAGTCACTCTTCATCACCTGTAGACTCAGGATTAACCTGATTTTTCTTTAAGATCAGATATTTCTGTCAGATATTTATGAACTGCCACAGGGGCCCAATCAGGAGCAGATATGCAAATCTCTCCTACGTCAAAACAGAATGTTCATATGAACTGCAGCCTTGGCCTACACGGGGGGGGGGGGAGCTGGGATTTCATTGTTGGGTAGTCCCGGTGGGGGGGGGAGAGCAGGGATTTCATTGTGTAGTCTTGGGGGGGAGCAGGGATTTCATTGCTGTGTAGTTCCGGGGGGGGAGCAGGGATTTCATTGTGGTCTCGGAGGGGGGGCAGAGATTTGATTATGTAGTCCCGGGGAGGGGAGCTTGGATTTCATTGTTGTGTAGTCCCAGGGGGGAAGCTGGGATTTCATTGTGTAGTCCTGGGGGGGGGGGAGCAGGGATTTCATTGTGCAGTCCGGGGGGGGAGCAGGGATTTCATTGCGCAGTCCGGGGGGATGACGACAGGGATTTCACTGTGTAGTCCTGGGGGAGTAGGGATTTCACTGTGTAGTCCTGGGGGGGGAGCAGGGATTTCATTGTGCAGTCCCGGGGGGGAGCAGGGATTTCACTGTGTAGTCCCGGGGGAGCAGGGATTTCACTGTGTAGTCCTGGGGCAGCAAGGATTTCATTGTGCAGTCCCGGGGGAGCAAAGATTTCATTGTGTAGTCCAGGGGGGGAAGCAGAGATTTCATTGTGCAGTCCCGGGGGGGGGACACACAGGGATTTCACTATGTAGTCCCGGGGGAGCTGGGATTTCATTGTGTAGTCCCGGGGGGGGGCAGGTATTTCTTTGTGTAGTCCAGGGAAGGAAGCAGGGATTTCATTGTGTAGACCCGGGGGGGGGGGAAGCAGGGATTTCATTGTGCAGTTCCGGGGGAGCAGGTAATCCTGGGGGAGCTGGAATTTCATTGTGTAATCCCGGGGGAGCTGGTAGTCCCGGAGGAACTGGGATTCCATTATGTAGTCCCAGGGGACCTTTCCTATGGAGCGATTCAAAACAGCGGTCAGCTACCTTAAGGAATTTTGAACAAATAGTGTCTATAGGAAAATGACAACTCGTGCAACGCCGGGTAAAAAAAGCTATTCTAGAATATAGTTAAAAACCGGCTCTTGACATTTCATCACACTTTAGTATCATCAAGAAACACAGCGAAGATAGGGCTGTGCAGATTGGAGCAGGATTGATTCTCAATAGCTGGGGTCCCCAGGGGAAGAAAACAGGGGAAACAGCCCTACTCTTGAAATATGCTACCCTTTTACTTTTCACCACAGGAATGAATAGCCATCATTTACTTATATGACAGGGGGGGGGGGAAGGCTTCAATTACAGATGCCAGTGTGGCATAGTGGTTAGAGTGTTGGACTGGGACTCGGGAGATCCGGGTTCTAGTCCCCGCTCAGCCATGAAACTCACTGGGTGACTTTGGGCCAGTCACTGACTCCCAGCCTAACCTACCTCACAGGGTTGTTGTGAGGATAAAATTGAGAGGAGGAGGAGGATTATGTAAGCCACCTTGGGTTCCTTGAAGGAAAAAAGGCAGGGTATAAATATAATAATAAATAAATAAATAAATTCTGTGGTGAGGGCTAAATGTGGTGGCAATCACCACTGAAAGGGAACTCAAGGGGTAGGATGCAAAATGTCTATGCACAGAGATCTACTATATCACTCTGTATTCCTTGCATTCCTTCCTCCATGCATTCCCCACACACCAGAATGGCAGGTATTTTACTGGTAACAGAAATTTGAGAACAATATCTGAATTCCCCATGGCAGACACATGTAGGGTCACAGATTGGTCCCAGGTCAAAGCCATGGGTCACTCTCCAGAGATACCACTTAGGCAGTTGTGATGACCAGGAGCAAAAAAGGACAGGGATCCAGTAGCTGTTGTGTTATGTAGGAGAGATTTCACATTCTCTCACTCCTGCATGACAAACTTCACCTGCTAAAATCCCTTCTTTTACATAGTTATTAGAGCTATAGGAGTCCAATTTTCCATTGCCTCTGATTTTGCCATCAGGGAATCACAAGGCCACATGTGCCTGATAAGCTGGATGTATTGCTTGCCTCGTTCTTAAAGGTTCTGCAAATATTGTAAACATTCAGTTAGTGGAAAAAATTATCATGAGTAACAAAATTAAACAAAATGGGAATCTGTCCAAGGAACTGACTTTCTGCATAAAGTAAACAGATCTATTTATAGGATTCAGAATGCATAGCTTTTTTTGCCAGTTCTCTGGACAGTGGATGAATGTGTTTAATGTAGGCTTTCAAAATCATATAATTTTCTGAAGATAAAATCAGATGTAACATATATAAATATGTTAATATTCCAAATACACTTTTGTTTCCTTTACAAGACAAATTCATTAACATGAAGGCTACATGGAAAAAGCATTCATATTTCTTTTGTAATAATAATTTGTCCATGAACATGGAATATTTTATCCAGTTCAATGTCGGAAAAATCCAAAAGTTGGAGATTAAAATGAAACCCACAATTTGTACCCAACACATACTGCCCTTGCACAAAGCTTGTTTAAAATTAATAGAAGGTATTGCACTAGTCTGAAATTAATAAAGGTATGCAACAGGAGTGCTATTGTACAAATCTCATCCGCCTCAATATTCTAAGATGCTTGGAAGATTGCATACCAAAAACACACAGGTTCATAGCAAGCCTTCATAACAACATAAAATTAGTGTTAAAAATAAAATCAGACATTTCCTGGAAGAGATTTATTTTACTTCTTGGTAATCAAAAACATCCAGCCAATGACACAAAGCTATTTCCCTATTCCCTATTCCAGTGATGGCGAACCTATGGCACGGGTGCCACAGCTGGCACGCTGTGCTCAAGTGCTCTCTGTGGGCACTTGAGCCATTGGTCACCAGATCGCAACAAGACTATCCCTTCTGCAAAACACTAATGATCTTGTTCTTTCTCACAGTGTGGAACAATGATTTTATTCTAGAATTCCTGTTACAGAATTCTTTTCTACATTGTTATCACATTTAAAAGATTTTGAAGAATGATGCACAGAGCATGGCTTGGATGTAAAGCCCGAACAGTTGACCTGAGTGCTGCATGTGTTGCTCTCAAACTAACGGAGTATGAGCCAAGGTTTGACAAATTATCAGCATGCATGCAATAGCAAAAATCACATTAATTGTGCAAAAGCATGCCCAATGCAAACTTTTACCTAATGCAGTGTTTGCAGTCCAAGACATAAAGTGTTTAAAAATGTGTTAAGCACGTTTAGTTTTCTTGTTTATCTTGCTCATCCTAGTACAGGTTGACTTTTACTTTTACTAATCTGACACCTGTAGAAGCAGGGAAAGGACCCGGTGTAAAGCTTGCCCCATACAATTTGAGTCTGGCATATAATCATATTACAAGTTGAGAATCCCTTATCCAAAAATACATGTGCCTAATTATTTAAAAAGTTTGTATAAATTCCCTTCAGGCTATGTGTACAATGTAGTACTATAATAATTTTTTTAGTTGATTTTTTTTTCAACAAAAAACTGTATCATTGAAAGCTCTGTTATTGTGTTTTTCTTTAAAGACAAAATATGTTAATTAGTTCGGACAAATGTATGAGTTGTTTTTCTAAAACTAAAACCTCGGTATTCAGGTTTAATTGCAGTGTTGCCACTTTGAAATAAATAAGTTGGTTTTGTGTTGCAGTTTGGGCACTCGGGCTCAAAAAGGTTCGCCATCACTACCCTATTCCAATATGGTATAATGTGTAAAGAATCATGAATTCTCTTTATCTGGGGTGAGGGATGAAATGTGGAACAATGGAGTAAAATGTTCAATATGTACTATGACAAATAATGAATGACTGTGCCTGAACCATGACAAACTTTTAAAAAACAAACTTTCCTTTATTGTGTTAAAGGGGAAGGGGATGTTGAGAGGGTGCTGGAAAGTAGACCCTGCAATCTCATGAATCCCAGGCGAGGGAACCTGCCTCCCAAATTTGTTGTAGCCAATTGCCCAGATACAGAGGTCCACAGGCACTGCTATGAGCACATGGAACTGCTGTGTGCACCGGTTGTCCCATTTACTTAAACAGAGTGATGCAGCTGGAAAAATATCCACCTTGCTATGCAGGTGCTTAAAAATCTGGTGATGTCGCCTAAGAATTGCAATAGGTTTTCTACTTCTGCATGAGGACTGATGCCTAAGTTTTGAATGCCAGCTCTTTATAAAAACAAAACTAATCTCAGCAGCAGGGAAATGTAAACAAATTTTCCATCTCTGTGGGAGATACCACTCTTTGAATCAATTGCTCATTTCTGTGACCACAATAAACTTCTAGATCTGGATAAATAGTTGACCTTTAATTGTAACAAAACATAGCATTAATCTACACAATAAGCTGTTTGAGCTCAATGTTGAACTAAAACTTAGGGGGATTCCAATTGTGCTCAAGTGGTGGGATTAATTTTTATATTTAATTTCTAGGCTACCTTTCTGCCATACAGCATTTAGGGTGGCTTACAATCAATTCAAATGTAAAGCGATTTAAAACTCTCGGATACCAGTTGGACAAAAAGGTTTTGCTGTCTTTTTAAAATAATGGGACTAGATGGCCCTCTCCAGGAAGGGATTCCATAACTGCAATGCTACTACAGAAGAGGTTCAATCCATGCATTTACAGATCTGATCTTCCAGGGTGGGAATGTGGAAGGCCAAACTGCTGGTCTCAATGAAGCGAACTTAGCAGACAACTTCTATCACATGATATACTAGGCCAAGAGTGGTTTGCCCAGATGCCAACCAGTAGCCAATACAGTCAAGCAAGAACATATTTAATATGCTCTCTGCAGTGTGTACTTGTTAAAAGTAGGGCTGTGCAAAATGTTTGCAAACAAACATTTTTACATGTATTCACAGAGTCTCTGCTTAGGGTACCCATGTGTCCTCTTTTACAGAGGACAGGCCTCTATTTTGAAGACCTCCTCTATCTGAAGAGCTGTCCAGTCCAAGTCCAATAAAAAAAAAAAACCATCAGAAGGAAGAGATGGGCCTTGAAGTTACCCATCAACAACACCTTGGCAGCACTGCAAGGCACACAGGTCATTTGGTCACAGTCTTCCACACTATGGTGAGATGTATTGTATTTCTATTTAAATAGTAATTATTTCTAAATTTGCATCGATGCATATAAATTAGCACATGCAAATAGGTGCCCTCTTTTGATCTCTTTTTGGGGGGATGCATTTCCTCTTTTTTGGCAATTCACAAGTGTCCAGCCTATATCCTGAAGATCAGGAGAAAGGTTGGACATTCCAGTGTGTGGAGGAGAAACATTCATGCAAAAATTGTAGTACTTACAAAGTCTTTTATGAGGTGGTACAATTTTATTTTCTTTCTTTTTTACTTTTAAAATAAGCAGCGGCTCACTGGCTGACAGCCGTATGCTTGGGAAATGGGTCTGCTCATGCCTCTGGGAATGATGCTACATGATGATGCAGCATGGTTACAGGGGCCCTGTAGGAAAGAAAAGATGGCTGCTCCCATGCCACATCATCACGTACCATAGTTCCCTGGGGCATTAGCATCCCAGCTTCCCAAGTGCAGGGCAGGCTTGTTGCCAGGGGTTCTGTGGCTGCTTCTTTTTAAAGTTTTTTAAAAAATGAAAGGAAATAAAGATGCCAGTCCTCAGACCATAAAAGACAATACTACAATCCCCACCCACCCAAAAGGTAGATAATGCTCACCCCTCCACTCCTGAAATTCTCCCCCACCTTCAGTTCCGTACAAAGGTCTGGCAAAGGTTTTGTGCAGCCTTAGTTAAAGCTGGATGGCCATGCTTTGTACAATCTGCACCTTCTGAAAAGTTCTCAAGGTTAGCCCCCATGTAGAATTTATTACAATAGTCAATTGAGAAGGTTGCCAAAGCTTGGATAACTGCAGCATAATCCTTTTCCTACAGGATGAAGTGTAATCAGCAAACAAGACACAGCTGCTAAAACAAACAAACAAAAAATTCCAAGCCACAGTCATGAGCTGAAAGTACCTTGGGGACAATGGGTACCTCTAAACGGTGAATGAATTTGATCCTTCAATCAGAGTGTGACCCATCCAGAATAGGCAACCTCACTGTTCCAATGCTGAATACGTTTGAATTACCATCAGCAACTTCATCACTGGATTCATCTCCAATTTGTTAAACTGCATTCAGCTCAAAATAGCTTCCAGATACTGGCTCAGAACCAGCTTTTGGATCAGAAGAAACAAAATAACCTGGGTGTCATAAGCAGACTGACAACACTACATTCCAACTTTCTGGGTGATCCTTCCCAGTAGCTTCATATGGATGTTAAACAATAGTAACAGAAATGCTCCATAGGATAAATCTCTAGAGGTAGAGCAGAAGTCACCCAACAGTACTTTAAGTCTCACTTGTTCGGAAAAGGCAGAATCCTTAAATGTAGTACCCCCAAAGTCCTTTTCAGACCTTACCATTTCACGTAGAACCAATTCATGGAGGGAGACCGTACTGCAACAGCACTGTCCCTGTCCCCTACTTTCACATGATGTGATTCCACTTGGAATTTGAAGGTCTGAAACTCTCAACCCGTGAATGTAGTTCAGAAACGGTAACAGTGACCCCTAGGCTCTTTAAGGTTAAACCTCCGAGTAGACATGTGCAGGATTGCACTGCAAGTCTTTGAATTGATAAAAACTAATTAAAAGTTTAAAAGGGAAAGTGGAATTAACCAAATGAATTTTATCACTGAGGAATTTATCTTGAATTACCTTTTTATAAACAGCAAAAATTAGTTAGTTTGGTGGCTCCTTTGTTATACCCTTGCAACATTTCTAGCATCATTATGAACATGATTGATATGTGTTTTGTGAAAAATCATCACAAATCAGAGAAGACAACAAAGAAAGATTGAATTTTCCAAAGAGCAAAGACACTGATTATATTAAGAGCCCCCCCCCTCTCTATATATATGCTAAAATCAGGTACAATTTAAAGTGACTTTCTGCCTGCCATATAAATGGAATTAATTGTTCTACTGATGTGTTTTGGTTGAAGATTATTCATAGCCATTAAAACTGCATATAAGCTGTGCCTTTCAGTTCAAGAGAATACAAAGAACCATAAAATAGGCAAAAATCCTACCTACTCCCTCTCCCAGTGCATGCGGATAAGTAATATTTGGGACTGGCAAATAGAGCAGTTTTTCATTTATTTATTTGGAGTAAAGCAAGAGGAAGCACTAACAATTGCAATAATCCAAGAGTCCATCAACTCTCACTCTCTCTCATCTGGTCGGGTTTGCATGACACAACAAGCCACACTAAGGGACAGGCCATGACATGAGCAGGCTAAAGCTATGGGCACTGCCTGCCACCACACCTAGCCAAAAGGGCTGGCCACGGCAGCAGCTGGTGGGAAGAACCTCTTCATGGCTGGTGCCGCTGTCCCAAAAAAGCTGGCAGGGATGCGGCCGGCCACTGCCGATCCTAACAGAGAGGGGTTGCAGAGTAACCCCTCTCTGCCAGGATCCAAGCCACCATCTAGAGGAGGCTGAGCAGAACGTGCCACCTGCCATGCCAAGTGTGGGTGGAGGACAGCATTCTGCTCAGTCTCCTCTAGAGGAGGCAAATCGGAACGCAGCTTGCCCCATGCCACCGCAGCCACCAGCCCTTTCAGCTGGTGGCCGCAGTTGCATGGGGAGCCTCTGACAGCCGTCCCGAAGTGCCACTTGGGCATTTCATGGCAGCTGTCAGAGGCACTCACCCAGAGCCACTTGGCCAGAGTGGCAAACTGTTTTTGCCACTCTTGCCAAGTGGCTCTGTAGCGGTTTGGCTTTCCCCCAGCGGGTTGTGTCATCCGGGTTCAGACAACACAGCAAGCCACCATGGGGGAAACAAACCCTAGAGCAGGCTATGGCTTGTCAGGGTGGCTTATAGGCCAAACCTCAGCCACCCTGACAAAATCATCCCAGGTTTAGACAACACGCAAAGCCTGGGTGGCCTAGCATGTTATGCGAACCCCGTCTCTGCTGGGTTCGAACGATCACCAGGCTGGCTTCTTTTCCCTGCCCCCATGTGATCTGGTTGTGCGCCACACGCAGTGCTTTTTTTCTGGAGAAAAAGGTACCGGAACTCTTGGATTACATTTCCTCGGGAGTAGATGGCGATTAAATTGTAATGCAATTAATAGAAGAAAAGGTGCTGGAACTCAGTTCCGGTGAGTTCCACCAGAAAAAAACTCCTGGCCACACGATTTGTTTAATTACCCTCACGGCACGCAGCTTCCCATGTCGTCCAAACCCAGCAAGGTGTACAGCACGGGTGGCTTCGAAACCACCCCAGAACCCATGGCTTGTTGTAGGGATGTGCAAAGCTGGCCTCTCTCTCTCTCTCTCTCTCTCTCTCTCTCTCTCTCACACACACACACACACACTTCATAGGTAAAAAAGCAGTAAGAGCATTAGAAATTAGTAGGCTCAGACTAACTTTGTCTTGCAAAAGGACTCCTTTTTAGTATTATGAATTTCCACTCCTTCACACCATGCACATTTCCTCACTATGTGGATGAAACACTATAATATTTTTTAAAATAGATTTCATAGATCATAGAGTTGGAAGGGGCCTACAAGACCATCGAGTCCAACCCCCTGCTCAATGCAGGAAACTAGAGGAGGGGTCTCCCATCCAAGTAATAACCAGGCTTGACCCTGCTTAGCTTTCCACGCTCAGACAAGCTGAGCCAGCGTGAGCCACAGGTCAGGTAAATGCACAAAGCAAGTCAAAATGCCCCTGATCTTGCAAGGATTACTGGATTTCTTTCAACTCTCCTCTGATTTACCTCTTGAATGGATAAATAAATCAAAAGCTGAAGTGTGCACAAGGGATGTTATCCAGAATAAACTGGTCATGCAAACAGGATCTCATGTGGTAAAATTCATCTACTGATGACAAAGAATACTTTGCCTTTGAATAGTATATGCTGGGGACTTGCACTTAAGTGTTGATTGAGTCTGTTCCAAGCCTATTTCTAAGAGAGATGCAATATACAAATGAATAACTGAAACTGCTATTTGATTAAAGAAACTTTCATGGATCCTACTAGACTGATTGCTACTCTGAAAAGGTGCAAAAATATATTCTCTTTAGCAAAATACTACTATGTATAGCTCTGCTAATTATTTCGGGAAATTGGGGGGAGGGATCTTAAATCACTTTTTATTGTCATTGCATTGGATCCAGACTTAGTCATGCTTAGAGCAGAGTCACTGAAATCAATAGGACTTACATTAGTCATAACAAACTTGCTTTTTTTTTTAAATGAAGAAAATGGGTTCTATACTCTTCACTCAAAAACTTTTGAAACAAAGTTTAACAAATATTATGTGAATTGTTAAATTGAACTGGTAATTAGGCCAATCACATTTAAGTAATTGGTGGATGCTCTGCAACTTAAGGCAAACCTGCACAGATACAAGTACCAAATAGTGAACAACCTAGTCAATTCACCTGGGAACCTATGCATGCTACTATGAGTTTACCATATACTTTTCAGAGAAAATTATTCAGATTCATATCAATTCTGGAGCTGTTAATTTAAATACTGAAATAGACTTCAAGTCCTGCCTTGTTAATTTAAATCCATTTTAGCTGGCCTCATCATTCTATCCATTTTAGTTGGTCTCATCTTGCCTTGTTCACTTAAATCCATTTTAGCTGGTCTCATCAATGAATGTGGCAGATGTGTTGGGAGAGGGCAAATGAACAGCACTTGCTGGTGAAAGCCAATTAGGAAAAGGTAGAATCTTTGCTGGTTGTAGTTGTTGATGCAGTGTTCAAAAACAGTCAGGCACCAAATGAACCCAAATATTCAAGGAGTGGGGTTTGGACACTGTTTTGAAAACTAAACTTGATGCTGCCTCCCTAGCCAGATAGTAAATTATTCCCAACCTTCCTTTTTGAAAAAGTTTATTGAAATAATGCTGTGATTTCAAGTATCTGGATGCTATCCATTTTCTGAACCCCTGCTAATGTGGCTTTCATCTCCATCTTTTACTTTTTGGCCATGGTCAGCAATCTCCAGCTAGAAATCAGTAGGGGAAATGTTACCCTAAATATCCCACTATATCTTTCTGCAGTGAGATCAGGTGAATTACAAATATAAACACATAAATGCAATTTTGTAATTTAGGCAAATACAAAATACAAGGACAGAAATAGCCTGGCTTTTCTTCTTAACAAAAGAACTGCAATTACTTAAGGAAATATTTGTTTTTGAAATGACTGATTAACCTTGAAGTGAATCACTTGCCCCATACATAGTTAACTTTTCCAGAATAAATTAATTACTTCAATAGGATAAAATCGCAACCGTGACACTGAGCAGATGACTTGTTGGTAAGCAAAACATTACACAGTCATGTCCTTAATATATTTTAGGAAAAAATAGACTAGAGTACTGTCAATCATGTTTAGAGATTTCACCATGTATGGAAACTACTGCTCCACAATCATGGAGCCAGCCGAATTGCAGAATGGTCACATTATTTAAAGCATTTAAAACAGTAGAATGACATGTTCCAATTTTTTAAAGGGGGGAATCTTGATAAAACTATAATTCTGAATTTCAAGAGGGAAATAAAATGAGTGCTTGAGAGGGGATTGAATTAACCTCCAGAGTAGATGAGAAAACTTAATGCTTTGGAGTCCCATTTTTCAGACATATTTATACATTTGGTTTCAGCTCTAACTCAGTCTGCTACCATTGTTGTTAAGGTATGTGGTGGGTTTTTCCCCTTAGTTTGTCTTTGTCAGGTTTGGGGTGAGGTTGGGTTTTGTTTTGAACTCTAATTGTTCTAGAGAATCAAGACAGTTACTTTATGTAACTGCTACAGGACAGCTACCAAGACTGACTTAGCATTAGGTAAACAATGGTATTCTCACTGGCTGCAACTGGTTACACAGTCACATTGCCACAATCAATTACTCTTCTGGAATCTTGTTCCAGTTTGTCAGGTAAAAGTTATTAAGAACTGGAGCCATGACTAATATGAATGAGCAATGCATTAGCGAAATTCCACTCACATAATGTTTCTCCTTGACTTTAGATGTAGACAATGTTGCCAACTATTGCCCAATTTTCCCATATGCCATTCTAATCAGGGTAATAAGAGTAGGTGGTCTCCCAACTTTAGGAATTCCTGAATTAAGCTAATTTCTTTACATCTTACAATCTCGTTTCTGCTCTGGCCATAGGATCAGAAAGGACTACCTGATGGAACAGTTTTCAAGGTAACAGGGGAAATCTGTACCTGTTGGGTGCTTTTTTGCATTTTCAGGGCAGTAGATCATGATATTATATCAACCCACATATAGGTTTTGACAGAAATGAGAGTTACAATATTATACTGGCTTCTGAAATGGTTGGGTATGAAGCCTCATTTGGGATAAATATTTATTTTTTTATTCCATTTCATTTCTATACCGCCTAATAGCCGAAGCTCTCTGGGTGGTTTACAACAGTGCCCAAAACAAGGCCAAAATACAATAGCCATAAAAACTTTCTATAATAAAGAAATTAAAACCAGTTTAAGAGATTTTTAAAACAGTTTGGCAAGAGATTACAATATTTAATACAGAATAGACCTGCTACGAACACCTGACATGCATGCCACATCAAGCCATTAAAAACAGCCCTAGATGTTCTTAACTGCCTCAGCACAGAGGGCTGTCTTAACCTGGTGCTGAAAGGATGACAAAGTTGGTGCCAGGTAGGCCCCAGTGGGGAGATATGATTTATTCTGTGGAATTCTGCCCTCCTGTTTCGTGTAAGAGCATGGGTTCACTGTGGGTGAGCTACTGCTGTTATTCAATTAAAAATATGTATCAGTTGATTAATCAAATAGAACTCCGAGGACTGTTCATTTAATAATTAAATTTTAATAGATAAAATTTGCATATGCATGAAAGCACAATTTCTGATGGAAAATGGCATGCTTTGAGTGAACACGCTTGGTCTTATAGCCTTTTCCACACTGCGAATCGTGTCTTTATTATTTGCCATGTTACAGCAATTGCTGTCATCTCCTATTGTTTCTTCACAGAAACTTGTTTCCAGATGTATGTTACCTCTATAGATGGATAGTAATGTTCTTCAAAAGAACATAAGAACAGTCTTCCTGGATCATCGCGATGGCCCATCTTATATAGCATCCTATTTCCAACTGTGGCCAGCTAGATTTGTGTGGTAGTGTTGCTAGTGTGATCCACTTTGGGTCAGTAGTGAGTTTGAGTCCCAGCTCTACCTGTTGACCAGTGACCTATGAGAAGCTTTAGATGCAGAAAAGAGGATGAAGGGAGGATGGTTCAATCTTGCCATGCATCTCTCTCCTTCTTCTTCATGCCTGGCCATCTATTCGCTGAACAAGCTGCAGGGAGGTTCTTTGTTGCTGATCTGTATAATGAATGCCTCTCACATGATATCCAGGTCACCTTCTGCTACAAGCCATGTTTCCATCACCAGGACAACAAAACTGTGGCTCCTTTCTCAGCCCAAAATGCTACCACTGAATCTCAAGTGTGTTAATGGCAAGGCAGCTGGGGTCATGCTGTGGACTATTTAATCCTTTGATCTGGCCTACTACTCTTCAGCTTCAGAATCTGTGCACTGCTACCTCAGGGTTCATACTCCCTCCATACTGGTATTGATTTAAACCAAAGAGCTCATGTTTTGGTGCAAGCTTCTGCCATATTAGCTATTGCCTCTTCCATTGGGAGTGGAACTTCACTTTAATTCAGCAAACATGTTTCCAAATGCACATCTGCCAAGGTAAGGCAAATGTAGCGGGTATTTGCAAGGGAAACCCAGTAGTCATGAGGGGAGTATGTAATCCATTCTACACACACCAATTCTTTCCACCAACCATTTTACTTTCATCAGGCTTACTTCTAGTCTCAGAACCTGACTAGTTAATAAAAGGGGGTAACTTAAAAACAACCCACAGGAGACATTTAAAGGGGAGAAGTCAAACAGATTTTTTTTAATCTAGTGGAGGAGAGGGGTGTGTGCTGCTCCAACACACTATTCAGCATTGCTCCCTAGTATGCCTATGAATTAAGATGGCCACCTCAGGCAGCTAATTTTGTATGTCCTGAAAAGGTAGCACATCATTATTTAATTTATGGTTGTATCTTTATGTGTTTGTGGAATTTTCTGCCACAGGTGCCAAAATAACTTGGCTGGGCTTGGGTACTCTGCACCTTGACTTGCCAGGAGGGAGGCACCATGTGCTGCTCTGCATCAGCACGCAGATTCTTTTGTGCCAGTCCTGAGGTCCTCACATGACAAATAGTCTCAGGGTGCAATCCTATGCAAGCATAGCTGGCTGGGCATGTAGGCCTTTTTTCTGTCTAAACTTACACTGGATTGCACCTTTAATTGTTAAAGTACGTTTCAAATCTTGCCTAGGTATCAAGGTAAGAAACTCCAGCCAAAGTTCTACTAGCGCAGCCTTCCCCAACCTGGTGCCCTCCAGATGTTTTGGACTGCAACTCCCAGGATTCTTGACCATTGGCCATACTGGCTGGGCCTGATGGGACTTGGAAGTCTAAAACATCTGGTTGGGGAATGCTGTACTAGCAGCTCATTTAAGCTTGGAGTACAAGCATGTATCATATGGTTTTATCTTTTGACAAGGTAAGCAAAAGAAGATTTGAGCAACTATATTAGTTAGCCTGCAATACCAAAACTGTAAATGACTCCTAGAAGAATAGGATGTTGTGAGCCTGGCTGTGTTGTTATAAAAATGAAGGGGGGAGGAATAGCTCTCTAGGTCATTTGTATACACTGATAGCTGATAAGAGATGATAGATATTTATACAAAATCCAGTGATGAAGACACTCAGAACTACTATGGGCTCAACAGGAGAAGTGCCATCCTGGAATGGATGTAAGGTGGACTGGGAGGCTGGGAACACCATGGGCAAGAACCAATACAGTAAGAGTAAACTGAATCTTTATCTACTCTGGAATACAGAGGGGCTTGGAGATGGTTGGGATATAAGAAGGAGGAATGATCTCTCACAATATCTAAGGTAACATGCAGTTTTTCCTTGTTTACAGTGCAATCCTATGAATGCCTATTCAGAAGCAAGTCTACCTGAGTCCAATGGGACTTACTCCCAGGTAAATGCATATAGGATTGTGACCTTAGAGTCTGAGCTTCCATAGGCAGGGACAATTTTATTGTCTACAATATTGTAACCCACCCCACACTCTTAGGAAATGGTAGGCCATAAATCAATAAAGTACACATAACATACAAGAAAGTATGCATTACTAACATTGTTTCACAGTTTTAAATAACTATGATGTTTATAGGTTTTTGTTGAATATGTTTATAGGATACAAAATCCAGCATCATTGTCTGTCTAGTTTAGCAAGAAAAAAAAATGATTCTACTAAATTGCTGGCTTAATCATAATTCCTAGGAAAGTAACTCTGGGATCATGTAAGCCTTATTTGGAAGCTAAAGCAGGAGGTCAGGTTAGACTTGAAAAAGTTCGAAACAACAAACACCTTGATCAATTTAGAACAGGATGTATAAGGTGCGGCTAGTCATGCTATATAGTGTTGTTTTTGAACATTTTTTTTATTTCTGTCTTTGAAATTAAATAAATCCATTAATGACACCCAACTATAAAATGTTTTAAAATGAGAAGTAAGAAAGAGAGCCAGTGTGGTGTAGTGGTGAGAGTGTTGGACTGGGACTCAGGAGATCCGGGTTCTAGTCCCCGCTCGGCCATGAAACTTGCTGGGTGACTTTGCCGAGTGCCTCTCAGCCTCACCTACCTCACAGGGTTGTTGTGAGGATAAAATGGAGAGGAGGAGGAGGAGGAGGAGGATTATGTAAGCCGCCTTGGGTTCATTGCAGGAAAAAAGGCGGGGTATAAATATAATAAATAAATAAATAAAAAAGGATGCTGCGGTGAGTAGTATCAGCCCTAGTGGGCTCCAGCCTGCTCATGCCAGCCAAGGTGCTTTTCTGCTTCCCCCATCACTTGCCACTGTCTAGGTGGTCATCTGGGGCCCACCTCTGCTACGGGGCCCTGGACTTTAGCCCCGAGGTCCAACCGTAGGTGCACCACTGCTTCCATTACGCTTCCTTAACTCCACCCCCCACCCGCCCGCCCAATCTGGCCTCAGCTTGGTTGTCAGGGGCCTGAGAGGACAAACATGGCAGGTGGTAATTTAGCATGTGTGTTTGACTTTAGCAGGGAAAGTTCCAATAATGCTGCCAACTTCATCATAAGCAACAGACGGGCTTGGCAGGATCAGGCGAGCATTTGGCGCCAGAGTGCACCCATCCATTCCTTCCCTCCTCTGAAGAGAGCTGCCATTTGGTGGAACTAAAGCAGCAATACCGAGTTAAAACAAAGTCCCCGGGCACTTCCAATTGTTTTTTCTCTCCACCCCCAAACTTTTTTTCTACTCATTTATTTAAAGCATTTTTATCCTGCTCTTCAGCCAAAAAGGCTCCCAGAGCGGCTTACATACTACTAATAAAAACAAGACACTTGCAGGATCTTGACTGTTATCAACTGCAGCATGCTGAGATTCTGGGAAACAATTCTGGGGTGGGGTGCCTGTTCTTTCCTCTCTTTTTTCCATCCCTTTGGATGAAGGGGATGAATGTGAGCAGAGTATATTTGAGGCAAGCATATTAGTTGATGGGTCCCTTCTTCATTCACCTCCGCTGCATATTTAAAGTGTGCTGAGAATTGGGAAATCAAGAGAGCCAGTGTGGTGTACGGGTTAGAGTGTTGGACTGGGACTTGGGAGATCTTGGTTCTAGTCCCCATTCTGTACTGAAGCTCACTGGATGAATTTGGGCCAGTTACTGGCTCTCAGCCTCACCTACAACGAACATACAGAGTTGTTGTGAGCATAGAAAGGAGAGAATGAAGCTAATGTACACTACCGTGGGCTCCTTAGAGGAAAGATGGGATATAAATGTAACAAAGAAAGAAAGGACGGAAGGTAGGTTCACGCCTGACTGATTTGGTTGGAGACATGCATTCTCACATGATCAGAGGCATCGATCAAATTAAGCCCTATGAAGCAGTGATGCTGAGAAGCTAGATAAAATTAGCCTCTTGCATGCACACACAAGATACTCACTTGGTTTTCCACAGGGAAAACAGTATGTTCAAATGCAGGGTAACGCTAAAGAAAAATGTAGTAAATGTGTGTGAAGTTATAGGATAACAAAACAGGAAGTGTGTATTTCTATTTCTGTTAACAAAAGGCATATGGTTGTGGCAAAGGAGAAGGAAGTATGAGTTATGGAGTGAAGTGATGCTGAGAAGCTAGAAAAATGTGGCAGGGGAAGATGTGCACATGTTTTATAATTTTCTCTTGCACACAACACAAAGCAAGTTTGTATTACTGTGTTGCTCTTTTTTAAGGTCACAGAAGAAGTGAATAGAAGAATAAAAGTGATAAAAACCAGGATGATGTGGCATATGGGTAGTGTGGTGTTCCGTGTTTATTCATATGGAGTAAATACCCGCTAGCTTTGTACTCACAATCACCAAGTGTCTTATTTAACCTTACCCCTTATTTAAGCACCTTATTTAACACTTACCCCTTAACAGCATTTAACCAACCCATCATATTTACAACCGACATATTACAAGGGTGTATTTTTTTTCTGCTGTATGCTTCTGGGTGATTATGGAATTCTACTCTGGGTTGTTTATTTTAAATATAGTAATGGGGCAATGATGATCATTCCTGTGTGCTAATTAACACATAAGACAGTAATCTCATGTATTCAAAGTCACCCATGAAACTCACCGGGTGACTTTGGGCCAGTCACACACTCTCAGCCTAACCTACTTCACAGGGTTGTTGTGAGGGTAAAATGGAGAGGAGGATTATGTAAGCCGCCTTGGGTTCCTTGCAGGAAAAAAAGGTGGGGTATAAACATTATTATTATTATTATTATATATCATAGTGCAAATAAGAATACCTCCTGTCCCATATGCATCCATAGGATGCTCACTCTTACAATCACTCACCCCACATTAAAAGCCTTTTTTATATTTCCCAAATATGCAATAAGGATGCCCATCAGATTAAAAAGTATTCACTTCTGATTCTGATTCAACTCCTGGCCAGATCAACAACATTTGCAAAAAGTGCAAGTGTGTCAAAGGCTGCTCAGGAGTAGTTTGCAGCCCAGTTCTACTGCATGTATAACCCACAATAGGGTGATACTTTTATTAGGGCCAACTAAAATATTATAGAGTGAACAATCTTTCAAGTTCTCCAGAACTCTGGAGGAGGGAGGGGGGGAAGCTGGACATGCATGATGCTGAAGGTCAGCTCTCCCTGCTTTTGCTTAACATCTAAGCCCAAATAACAGCTCTGGAGAACCTGCAGACTTGTTCACTACTTGAGAATTTATTTGGTCCTAATAAAAGTATGACCCTACTGCACCTTTTGATTTCTTCTTCTTCTTCCTGAATGAACCAAGAGAGCTACAGAGGGGGCAGTATCCAATGGGACATAGGTTAGCCGCACATTGGATACATTCCAGAATACTTTTGCGAATTCAAGGCACGTTTCTTGAGAGGTGAAGTCCAGCTGAGCACAAGGGGACTTAGTCCTAGGCAAGGGAGCACCGGGTGGCAGCCTTAACTGGTGGGATCCTGGCCCTGGGCCTTCTGGCCTACACTGCAAAGCTCAGGAGTTGGGAGGTCAACGGCCTCCTCTCCTGGAAGGAAACAGCCATGGGAAGTGTTGAAAGCTCAGGTCTCGTCCTCCTCCTCCTCCTCTCCCGCCGGGATTCCCACCAAGTTAGAAGCCGCGTCCCGTTTCGTATTCCCACCAGCTGCGCAGACAGAGCCGGGGATGGAGACGGTCGGGTTCGTCTCTTCCCACGAGCACGGGGCCGGCTGCAAGTGCCCGGGAGGCCGGAGCTGCTCTGGTGGCTTCTCTCCCCCGGGGAGGTTCACCTCGGCCTTCCGCCGGCGCTTCTCTGCCTCCTGAGCCCTTCAGAGCGTGAGAACCAGGCGAGGCTGCGCCAGAAAGAATGGCTGGGAAAGAATCCCAGAGGCGGAAGAAGAAGGAGAAGAAGACGCTTCTCTCCTCGACCCAACCGACCAAGGATGGAAAAAGAGAAAGAGGGAGGGCTCGTAGTCGTAGTGGAGGCTTTCGGGCCAGCTCCCTGCTCGAACCGAGAGGCAAGCGGAGCAGTGCATCCGGACGCCGCGCTCCCGCAGGTGAAGTCGGAGGCCGGCGGCGAGGCTCTTACTTACTTGATGTCCTCCCAGACTTCGGGGCCGTAATTCCGAATCACCAGCAGCTCCAGGGCGTGATTGACGAAGCCGTACTGTCGAAGGAGGGGGTGGGGGGAAAGCGGGAAAGCCTCATTAGTGCCGGAAGCTCGGGGTGGGGGACTCTAAGCCAACACAGCCAAAGGCAGGGGGCGAGACCAAGCTGGGGCATTTGGGGGAAGGGCCGGGGTGCGTGTCCGGAAACACATCCGGGCTGGGCTCGGGAGAGGCAAGAGGAAGGCGAGCAAATGACAGCGAATATCCCCCCCCCCGACCCCGTATAGCTCTCTCTTCACCTGCTGCAGGTGGATTACGCCTACAGAAAAGAGAAACGTGAGCGCCCTTGCTCAAGGCGAAATCACCAAAGCCGCAGCAAAGGGCGGGGGGGGGGGAGCAGTGGCGAGCCTTAAATGCAAGGGAGGCGGGTGTTCTTTGGGATGGGGGAAGGAGAAAGATGTCAATACTCCCCCACCCCGCCTCTTTCCAAGTGGATCGTGCCCAGAAGAGGTTAAATCCCATACGGCTGGCCGGCCGGCCGCATCTCCCCTCTCGCGCCCTCCTCTGCCGCGTCGCTTTCTCCTCCAAGGCTATTCCCATCCCAGATGCGCCCCCCCCTTCCCTCCTCTCATATTATAGCGCATCTTTTCCTTCGGTATCTTCCCATCCACGCTCGAGCCGCTCTCCCCCCCCCCCCGGCTATTCTGCGAAGGGGCGACCCAGCATCCTTCCTGGGAGGGGGGCGCCTGTGAAGCATTTGCCTTCGCACTCACCATCGCGCTTGCGGGGGGGCCCTTCCCCCGACTGCGCGGGGACACCGTTTCCGCAGCTCAGCGAGGCAAAAAGGCTGCAGGAGAAGGCGAAGAGGAGGCGAGCGGCACCTTCTCGCGCCAGCCACCCCCGCTGATTGTCACAGGACCGCAGCCAATCGCGAACGCAGCCCGGAGGGCGGCTTCCAATCGGAAGCAGAGGAGGGAATTCGGATGCTTGCTCGAGCTCAGGCCGGGGGAAAAGGCGGCGGAGGGCGGTATAAATTGATTGGGAAGATGTATACGACGCTTGCAAAGGCGAGACCGCCTTGACAATGAGCAGGAGTAGCTGCAGCAGTAGCTGATGCATGCAAACCAGCAGCAAATCCGGCTGTCACAGGGCGGCATCATGTGTGATATGCATGTGCACTGATGGAAGGCTAGGCTGCCCCCCCCCCGTATTGTTAGCTGCTTCTCGGTCGCTCGGTTACCTGTTTACTTTTACTTTGATTAATACGTAGGCTCACCTTTCTAGCAGTGGGCTTTGCTGCTGGGTAAATATTTAACGAGCATGACTGCTCTTCGCAATGTTCCCAGAGACTTCATCATTTTGGTCCATCAATCACCTATTTATTATTAAGCAGTTTGTGTGTCTATCCCGCTTCCGAGTTTTAGAAGGATTTGGCTATCCTCATTTTATTCAACTTCCCAGCAATGAATAAATCGGGAATGATTTCCGGAGGGTAGTCGTATTAGTCTATTGCAGGAAAAACAACGAAGAGTATTGTGCCATCTTAAAGACTAACACATTTAGGGCACAATGATCCCCATGCATTTTAGACGGGGGGGGGGGAGTCCTACAACTCCCCAGCATGGCTGGCTGGGGAATGTTGTGAGATGTAGGACTTTTTTCTCATCTAAACATGCATAGGATTGCGCCCTTCGTCTTTTAAGGTGCCACAAGATTCTTTGTTGTTTTTTCAATCGGGAATATTTTTGTCATTATGATTTCAGTTTTCCAGATAGGGTGACAGATAGGTCACCCAGGTAATCTATGGCCATGCCACCCACAACATATCCATAGACCTCTTAGACTGCGATCTTGTACACACTTACCTGTGAGTAAGCCCCATTCAACTCCATGATGGGGCTTACTTCCCAGTAGATGATGTGCGTGGGATTGCACTGTCGGTCCACTGTTATTTCCCAGCTTTTATTTGAACAGACAAATTGCAAATCCCATTCGAGATGGCTGCTGGAGTACCCCTCCATGTCTCTCCAATTCCAGGTCCAACAGGCTCACACACTGACAATGCCTCTTGGCATGATTGTTGCTGAATGGGCCTCTGGCAGGCTGCAACCCTGGCACAGATCCTTCTCATGTGAAATGGAAAAGAGTGTGATTTCCAAGTCAATGGCCATTAAATAACCATTAAACATTGAGAACAATAACCACGTAATTCCAAAACTAGTTATCTGTACATAGAAGACAGGAGGTAGAGAGTTGCCTTAAAAAAATAGACTTTCTTAGGGCACAATCCTATGCATATTTACACAGAAGAACAGTCTGAGAACTCCCAGCATTCCCCAGCCAGCAGGTTGTAGGACTTTTTTCTGCATAAGCATGCATAGGATTGCGCCCTTAAACTCCCACTTGAAAGAAGCAAGGAAAAGTCTTCTGAGACAATGAAAAACAGGATGCTCATTAACCAAGTCAGACTTTTAAGGAAAATAATTAATTAGTGCTTTCTTCTTGCAATACATACCCACAACCCCCCAGAGGTTTTCATGATTACAAGGAAATGAAGGTTAAATAAACTCTTCTCTTGGCAGAAAGATACCAATTGGGAAATGATCCAAACAACTGGTGTTTGTTGGCATTTGAATATAACGGATAATGGCCGTGAAACTCACTGGGTGACTTTGGGCCAGTCACTGCCTCTCAGCCTCACCTACCTCACAGGGTTGTTGTGAGGATAAAATGGAGAGGAGGTGGACTATGTGAGCTGCCTTGGGTTCCTTGCAGGAAAAAGGCGGGGTATAAATATAATAAATAAATAAATAAAATAAAGGTAAGAAGTGCAATGAATGGTAAAGTGCAGAAATGTGAATCCAAACACGTGTCTGTGCTTTCTATATTGGACTTGCATGTAGATTGTAGTAATCAACATTGGTGACCCATTCAGAGGTGTGAAGGCTGAAGTGAATGATAGAAGGTACAATATTAGATGCAGGCAAAGTGATTACTGTGCACTGTTTTCAGAAGCCCTAAAAACCAATATAGTATATAGTAATTCAGACAATTATCTGAATTATAATTCAGATAGTAATACAGATAATTAACGGAGATTATCCAAGTTTCTCATTGTCTGAATTTGTTATATCCCAATGTATATCCATACCATTGTAACCCTGTTCTAACCATGCTGTAATTTACCATTTTGAAATTATTATTATTATTATTATTATTATTATTATTATTATTACAATATGGAGGGTCTTTTATTGTTTGGGGTTAAAAAAAAACACTATAGAGATAATCTTTCATTTGCTGAAGAAAGCAAATTTAGGAATGGTTAAATTACGTCGTCGTCATAATGCTTAAACCACCTGTATGAGACTAACCTGGAGGAAATTTATTTCAAGATTACAAATATGCAACATAATACCATTTATTTAGATGTAAAGGTGCAATCATATGGAATTTTAGACAGAAAAAAATGCCTACAATCCCCAGCATGTCCCACCCAGCTGACTGGGTCATGCTGGGACTTGTAGGCCTTTTTTCCATCTAAACTTGCATAGTATTAGCCCTGAGTCCCACTGATTTCAATGGGACTTACTCCAAGGTTTGGGAGTGTAGCATTGCAACCTGATGCTGCACACATACTTGGGAGTAAGCCCTATGGAGCTTAGTGGGACTTCCTTTGGAGTAAACTTGTATAGGATTGGGTAGCAAGATTATACTACATATAAAAACAGCTTCCTATAAGCAGGCTCCATAGCTGCTGCAAGCCAGTTCTAGGGATGGTGCCAAATTTTAGGACTTCCCTTCTGTTTCCAAGTATACCATTTGAGGGGGAGTGGAAGAATGAAATGAGCAACAGGGAAAGCTGGAAGTTGCAGAGGGCCCATGTTTAAGTTTGCACTTTCCCCAGTGACACTATGCAGAATAGTCAGAAGAACCCAATTTATCAGTGGGAATGCTGGGATGTATAGTTCTTAAATTCCTCCTTGCTCAATTCATTCAGGAATTAAAACTAAAGATCCCAGGATTGTAAGTGGAGTTAAAGGCATCTGAACTGGAAACTTAAGAACTGAACTGAGGGTTTTATCCCATGGACTGTATCCAATGTTACTGTAATGTCAGTCAGTCAGGCGATCACTCGTGACCGAGTAAGATTGTCTTCCAGGATAATTTTATTTTATTTATTTTTTTACAAAAAGGAGATTTTAAAAGGAGGAAAATTCTAAAGAAAATTGTGTAGACTCTAGCGATGGGTCCGTAAGTGACTGTGGAGGCCAATTCTAGATCCACACAGCTTCCCACAGTGAGGACACAGGTTACCAGATGGAAGATGGTCCTGTAAAGGATTCATTTGACGTGCTTTTCGCTTAGCACGTTTCTCCCTTTCACCTTGCACTCGGGCTTCTTCAAAGTCCATAGAACCTTTGTGAAAGGCCAACCTCCAGTTAGATCGTTCATGGGCCAGAGCTTCCCAGTTTTTGATGTTTATATTGCATTTTATTTATTTATTTTTTATTTATTTATTATATTTATCAATCGCCCATCTGGCCGGTCACCCGGCCACCCTGGGCGATGTACAACCAAAATACAGCAACACAACACAATAAAATATAATAATTAAAACAATATAAAAAATTCTTATTAAAAACCTAACCCACCCCATATTCCCGCCTGAACAGCCATGTTTTTAATGCACAGCGGAAGCTCATCATGGAGGGGGCATGGCGAAGGTCACTAGGGAGGGAGTTCCATAATGTGGGGGCCGCCACAGAGAAGGCCCTCTTCCTAGTCCCCACCAGCCTGGCTGCTCTGGCTGATGGGATAAGGAGAAGGCCGTCCGTGGCAGACCTTGTTGAGCGGCCTACTTGATGTTGCTGGAGGCGCTCCTTGACTACCACAAATTATGCAGTCGAGTTTCCCGCATTTGGGGAAATCGCAGGGGTCAGCACACCCGGAGTGCAATGGATGAGCCTCACCCTGGGAAAACCACCTTCGTGATCATGGTGTCTCCCCTGCCAGGTTTGCCTTGTTTCACCATAGTGATTCAGGTTTTTAAGATTAGCCTTAAGAACATCTTTAAACCTCTTATATTGACCACCAATATTCCGCTTTCCATCCTTGAGTTGGATGGAACTCTAATGTAAGTACCATTCATTTCAATGGATCTACTCTAAGAAGGACTAACATGGGATACAATTCCCTGGATGGTGAAGGGCTGGTGGGGAGCTCCTTGAAGGCTGGTCTTTCAAAGCCTTAAGATAACTCTTGGGGAAAGCCCAAGAATTTTTCCAAGAATTCTCTGACAAAGCTTGGAAAGATCAAGCATATTCCAAATCAAGATTGGGTTTTTTCCTTATTTCTAGTTTTACACATTGCAGCTAAAACTCTTCACTCTCTCTTCCTCTCTCAAATTCAGAATTGGTTTCATACTGTGTTTCTGCACTGATCTCTTGTTGTAGGATGTCACATTCCAAAGGCGGACTAAAGAGTCCTAACAAGGAACATTTCTTTTGTTTACATTTCTGACCATTCAGTGGCCTGGTCCACAGTAAACTATATGACCATACTCACCACAATTAATATCTTGACTTCAAGGTCACCAAAATATGATTAATACATTACTATAATAGTATTATCTGGAAAGAACATTAAATCCTGGATACATGCAATAAAAATCTGACTTCATTTGTATTTCTCATTAATTTCAATCCAGTCAGTAGAATCTTTATTGTAAGCAATATCACATATAAAATATACATTACATTAATTGATTTCAATGTCATGCAGAATCCAGTCATAATAGTAAGTTCATTGTTGACTTCGGTGGTAGAAGACAACCCTCAATTCCAATGTATATAGTTGCACTTTCTGACTCTGACTCTGAATTGTATTTTCAGAGCAACCTTTAGGGCAGGAGAACCTCCAACAGATCAAAGATAACACTTAACACCTTCTACACAGACTGCCTTCAGCATATCCAATGTATTAAATGAGAAGCCAAAATAGTTACTGCTGAAATGCTTGAGAAAGAACAGTTGCCAAGTCAATTACTCTTCTTACACAGACATCTCGGCTTGGTGATCTGTACCGGATGGAGGATGAATCCCTTCCAAATGAACTTCTAGTCAGAGAACATGCAGATGTTCAGAAGCCATGGAATCAAACAAAGCTCAGGTTTTTAAGGATGTTTGTGAGAAAGAGGGGCCTAAGGCTGAAAAGGAACATTGCAAACTGGGAAATTTCAGCTGGCAGTGGGCTACGTAAAAGGTCAAAATGAAACAGAGAGCCAAGAAGCGGAAAGGAATGTCAGGAAAGCAAAGAGAGCGCAAAGAAAAGTTCAGTGTCTGCCCATTGCAAAGAGCAAGTTCATTTCCAGTGGGGGACAGTAGCAGGGGCGAAGAGTTAAAGCCTGACTCCCCCTTTGTCATAGTCCCAATCTGGGTCAGCTCCCCCACTCCATACATGCCAGGTATTCATCAAAGGAAAAACAGCAACAGAAGAAAAAACTATGTGACAAACATGTCTAGTTTTGCCCTTATTGCTGACATACATTAGGCAATTTTAAATGTTATCTTATCATTGCTTTGTTCATATCTCTTAGGCCCCAAAATATCTTTATAATCTCTGCTAGGCTTGTTGATTTTTGGATTGACACAATGTGCTTCCAGATGGGGGATCCAGACATTGTCTTCCATTTGCAACCATCTTATGTTTTCCACAGCTTCTTCTATCTTTTTCCTTTTCACACACACAAAAACCCAAAACCCTGTTATGGAGGAAAAGACAGGATTAGTGCACAATGCCTTTTTATTGGTAGCACTATGAGACCTCTGACTGAAAGCACCCGTACTCTGTAGGTTCTTCTGCCTTGGTTATCTATCACATTATGTAGTATTCCTTTTTTTTTTTTTTTTAACTTTATCCTTAGTGCCACTAGAACCTTCCAAGGTGCATGAATTACAAGAGGTACCTGTGGATTTATTATGCTGGCAGGTAGCCTATATTTTACGATTGTGGATTTGCTTACAGCAGGGGTGTGGAACATGCAGCCTTCAAGATGTTGTTGGATTGGAACTGATCATTGGCACCAGACTCTGAGCTTTCCAAACCAACTTTAAGTTTTAAGTAAAGGGTTTTTTTTTAGAGCTTTCTAAATCTGTGGCTTCTCTTTTTTCAGGCCTGAGGAAGTGGGTGTTGTTATTAACTTGTTCCTGGTTCCTCCCAGGAAGCAGATTACCAGAGTGCATGTAGGCTGCAAACCTGAACACATTTGCTAAGGTAGACTGTCGCAATGTGCAAGTAAATGTGACTCCCGTCAATGAGCGGGTGACAGAATGAAAGATGCCTGACAATCTGCAAAACAGAGATGGAATGGATTTAACAAAATCTGTATATCTCTAAAAGAGACCGAACAGTTCAGTGGGATGCTCATGCATTTTGCAAAGCTGAGTTTCAAGGTCTACACTGTAGCAATATGAAAAAGAGCCAATAACAGCACAACTGGGATGTATGAGAATTTCGTTCCTGTTTGCAAATGTGCATTACTGCTAATGCGCATTAGTGAAAGTGCATGTGCATGCTTGTGTAAAAAAACAACAACCCCAAAGTAAAAGACTGTTCCACGGGTCCACAGAATCCATGTGACTCAGAGAAACCTGGTCTGCTGCGGAATTTGCAGGTCAGATTAATAGAAACCTGAACTCCTCTGAATCCATTGCAAAATTCTGTGACGTCCCTAGTCTTTCTGCTAAAATTTAAATTTGCACAGCCCTCAAATGCAGTAAAGCAGGGGGTATGGAACTTGTGGTCCTCCAGATGTTGTTGGACTGCAACTCTCACAAGTTGCCCACCCCTGCAGTCATGCTTGTGGATCAAAATCTACTATCCAGAATTCCAGCTGAGCTGTCACTATACCTGCAGTACATATTGCATTACCAAAGATATATAGTCCTTTGCAAGAGTATGAGGAGTAGTTTGGCTTGTGTTAACTGGTGCCACCATTAGCTTGTGGTGTGAGAAGATCTGCACACAATGCTTCTCACTGAAATCCAGAATTTATAGTCAAACTGGATATCATGTTAAGCACACAATTTCAAAAGTACTTAAAACTGGCTGCTATTTTTTATTTAGCAAAAACAGCTGTCCCCAGTCCAGATTGGAACCACATAACAGCTAGGAAATTTAAAACTCATTTCCTCTGCACTATTTTCTAGCTGAAAATTGCCCCCCCACACACACACGCACACTCACTCCAAGTTGATATGTGCTGCAAAGAGCACCTTCAGGAGCAAATGGCAGCTTCAGGGATGGGAGGATTTTCAGCAGGGAAAAGGTATGGAGGGAAAGGGTTACAGCCTTTCACCATGGTCCCAATCCAGATGGCTGAGGCTGCTTTTGCTAAAGAGAGTAGGCAGTTGTGTAAGCACGCTTTTGAAATGCGTAGTTTGGTCCTCAGTGTGACATTCAAGAAATCATGTGGGATCTCAGCTGCTTTTGCCACCATAGATCTATCATGCCTTGAGAGATTTTCTTTTCCTAGCTTTACATATTTTGGCAAAAATGATTTGCAAATTTGTTTGCCACATTTTCTGTATTCTTTCCTGTAAACTGGACAAGAATTTATGCCCTGGCTGATACCACACATATAGCAGGTCTTTGACACTTCTGTGGCTCTTCCTTCTACTTTTGGCTGGGGTCTTTCTTTCTTTCTATCTTTCTTTCTTTTTAATGTGCTAGATATCCCTCTGCTATGAGGCTGAATGTCTTTTAGGTTTTTAACTGTAACTCCTGCCAGCCCTCACAACTGCTTTGTATCTACTTCTTCTGCTCTGCATATCTCCACTCACTAGAATAAATCACTCTGTCATAATCTGGCTCTCGGTCCATCTGATTTTATGCTACCCACACCATGTGATCATTAACAAGAGATTTAAAACAGCTCCCCAAATTCACAAGTTTGTGTTAACAGTTTTAAAGAAGTTGTGTATGGGTCTATTTTTTTCTCCTTCACTCTTGGGTTCGCTAATGAAGAACTGTTGCCTTTCAAATGTAACATTTATTCTGGGTGCCAAGTATGCTTGTTGTATTAACCTTAACTTGAATTTTTCCCTTATCTGTATTGTCAACAAACCTGTAAAGTATTAAATGCCTGCCTTGCTCCTTACCCTGCCTTGTGAAGGAATAGCGCTGACTGAACTTGCTGTCTTTCTTATCTGCTCCTCTTGCAGCATGGTATAACTTAAATACTTGTTTCCAGCTTTTCCTTTACACACCAGCTTTCCCAGAGGCTTTAGCTGCTGTTTTTGCTTGCTGATTTACTTTCAATATTTTTTCTGACACCGTGTAATATTTGCTACTGCAAAGTTTGCAAAATGACTGATGAGTGGCACAAATGAACCTTACTTAACACTGTGCAGTTCTTACTAAATTGATCTAAAAACAGCAGCTTTTCAAGGTTTCTGATCTCTGCAAGTTCCCCCTAGAACTACATTCCCCTATGCACTGGCTTATGGAACACTTTAATATACTGTGCTAGGCAGTAAACACAGAGGTACTGTGGGTAATTTTGGTGTTCCCTGATCGTCACCTTCTAGAATGGATAAAAATGGGAAAGCTGCTCAAGTGGCCTAATCCTCCCTCTTCTTTCCCACCTTGATGCCTTCTGATCTATTCCACAGGGAACAGAGATATGTCCTAACCCAAAGTCAGTCATCGCTACATAGGTTTCAAGTAATCGTTGTGCATATGCCATAAAGAAGTTCCAAAGGGTGTGTAAGATGTGTGTGGAGTTTATTTAGGGACTTGTACCATTGCAGTACCCAGGACATAATCACAATGTAAGTATCCAAAGACTGTGTTACACTGAAAGTTTTAGCCAAAGAAAGAGTTTGTGTCCACTTCCTGGCACTAGCAGAAGGGCTGCTTTGCTGTCAGCACCGAAACCTCTGAAGCCCTTGGGACGTATATCTTTAGAGGATTGTTTATTTTATTCCAAATTCTTGCACAGTTTATTATTTCTTTGACTGTATGTCTAACCTCATGTTCCAACATAACTGCATATTTAACATTCAGATCCACCCTTTGTACTTGGGAGAAAACACATCTCAAATGGCTGCATGTGGGTACAGGGAGGATTTGGAGGAATGGATTATCCATGTGTACACACTCCAACATCCTTATAAACTAAGTGTCATGACTGACTTTAGACAACCAGCCGTACAATGCAAAGGAAACTCTGTGAAAGTGACTGAGACAATCTCCGTGTAGGAAAACGTGAAAGCAACAGCCATAGCCCGAGGATAAACCCCGAATTTGGCTATTGAAATCTTGAAAATAGCCATGCTAGTTGGTGGGGAGAGCCCAAAGTGCAAAGACTCTTTGAAAAGGGCCTATCGTTTCTGTGGATTTTTTTGTGAGAAATGCTGGTTTTATGGCTTCATAAATTCTGTTCCAATTTACAGAATAAAACTTGGTCTGGCACTATATTTAAAAACATTCAGATGTTTTTCTCTCCTACCCATGTCAGAACCTTTATGTTGTAAACTGCTTCAAGATGACTTTTTAGATATACAGTCATGCCTTGGATTGAGAGCATAATTCGTTCCGGAAACGTGCTTGTAATCCAAAACACTCTTATATCAAAACGAAATCCCCCCCAAAAAAATTTGTACAGAGATTTTTAATTTAAGCCGTACTACAGTACTTGTATTACAAGACGTCGCTTGTATATCAAATAAAAAATAAATAAATAAATATTTAAAAATTTGCTTGTCTTACTAAACGCTCTCAAACCAAGTTACTTCCAATCCAAGGTATTACTGTAGTAAAGTGGTCTATATATTGATGATATAGTCCTACTACTACTACTAATAATAATAATCAATAACAAAATTAAAGTTTTTAAACTGTTTGAAGTTTTAATTGTAAGTCACCTTGGGGGCCTATTTGGGCTGAAAGGGGATTCATACATTTATAAATAAAAAAAATAAAAACAGCAATAATAATAATAATTGAAAAACAACGTTGACAATACAGTCTTGTTTAAACGCTTAAATTCTCTTCCCTTGGATGCTGCTGCTACTGCTCATAGAAGTAAAAAGAGATGAAGAAATGCAAGCTGACTCAATGAACTGATTTGTGCGTTACTATAAATGGCTGCCAAGTTTATACTTTTGTAGTTTCACATCTTAAGGAGATTGTTTCCTGTCTCTCAAAGTCTGAACCCTCAGAGAGTTTACACTTGACTAGTCTCTGTTCAGTTACTTGGGATGGCTTAATTTCAAGACTGTGGCCCTTTTTAGCAAATATGGGAAGTAGGAAAAAGAAGCCAGTTATGGCTGCTATAGGCAAGTAACATAACTGAGTAGTTAGCTTCCCCCACCCCACCCCTCACAATAATGTGTGAGGTGAACACCAGAAATCCCACTTCTAACATTTGCTGCTGCAAACTTTATAAAAATGCATGCAGGGACTAGAATATGGAACAAAAAGAACTATACTCGAATTCTTTGCATAATATAAAAAAATTAGCATTAACCCTCAAGGGGATGTGGAGTGCAGCATCCACCATTATAAATATGCAACCCCTAGCCAGAGGTGGCTGTGACTTGTTGTGTTGTCTGAACCCAGGCAGGGAGGGTTATTTGAGGTTTAAACAACTCGCGCATAACCCTTGAATAGACCATGGATTATGCAAGGGCTGAATAACCTTTCCCAGCTGAGCAGACAGCATGGCAACCCCAGCCAGGGGTTGCATATTCATAATGGTGTGTGCTGTGGCCCGTCAAGGGTTAATTAACCCAAAATAGGCTGTTGTGTCACCCAGATGAAGTCCCAGTCAAATCTGCTGCTGGATTCTGTATAAAAGAGAATATAGCAGCATATCTAATGTTAGGGTATACAAGGGGAATACAATTCTGTGTGCTCATGACATGTCTATTATGACCACATTTTTGGGATGTTGTGCACAATCCTGGTTGCTCCATTTCAAAAAGGTTATCAAAGAGCTGGAAAAGGGCAACCAAAATGACCAGGGGCTTTCCTTATGAGGAAAGGCTAGCATTTAGAGAAAAAAGGTGGGTAAGGGTAGGGGGACACATAATAGAGGTTTAGAGAAGTATGCAGTGTGTGGAAAAGGCTGGTCATTTTTTCTTCTTGTCTCAAAATACTAGAACTTGGGGGTCATCTAATGCAATTGATTGGCAATCCGTTCAGGATAGATAACAGGAAGTACTTCCCATTATGGAGAGGGTCCCAAATGTGGTACCCACAGGTGCAAAGATGCCCACAAAGCTTTTCACTTCCTGCCTCATTAAAAAAAAAATTAAAATAAAAACCTTGGGAAACATTAGGGCAGTCTTCTTACTCTCCCTTTCTAGCCTTGCTTTCTCTTCCCTCTACCCCTTTCCTTGCTGTTTTCCCCTCCCTCCCAGCATCTAGACTCACTGTTTCCCCCCACTTCTTTAGCTCATTGTTTCTCCCCCTTCTAGCCTTTAGACTTGCTCTTTCGCTACCCCTGTGCATTGCTATTTCCCCCTTCCTCCCAGCCTCTAGCCTATTCCCCCCCCCACACACACCTCTTTAGCTCACTTTTGATTAGCCAGACCACCATGGAAGCTATTATATGACTAGCCACATCCTCCATGGGAGCCATTTTGTGGTGGACGGTGTCCACAGCAGTTTCTACACCTCCTCTAGGGTAAAATGGAGGGGGAAAAGACATAGCAGCTAGACACATACTTAAAAGTAATGCCTTCTTTGGCCCTTAGACACCTTTAAAGGGGGATTAGACATGGAGGATGGATCCATCCATGTTATTAGTCATGAGATAGTATGCTTCTTGATACAATTTTCTGGAGATCAACACTGGGGGAAGAGACATTGACTTCATACCCTGCTTTGTGGGCTTTCCAGCAGCATCTGGTTCACCATTGTGGGAAATAGGATGCTGGAACAGATGGTCCTTTACTCTGATCCCACAGGGCTCCTCTTATGTTCTCAACTCCAGGTCAGCGAAATATAATCTGCACATCCTTCCTCTTCCAGTCTAGCCTGTAACAATGCCAGGCCAGACTGGGGGCTCAGTGGAATCTGACAGGGATCTACCATGACCTGGAATTGTTCTTCAGTGCCATCGCAAGCATTGCTTTGGGCTTTGCTTATGTACAGTCTATGCTGGTGAAGGAGAGCCCTGGAATCTGCAAGAGGTCTCCTCCACAGGAGTTGGACAAAGGACTGGAGGAGTAGAGAGTTGGACTGTATGATCATGTTGTCTTATGATTTCACCTTACTGACCTTTAGTAGGACTACTAGAGCAGTAGACATCTATGTTCATCTATTATACAAATGTTCTGTACATCATTCTAGTATATTTCCTTTTATTAAATTCATCATATATCAAAACACACCCACAGAGTATCGAAAGCCTATATATACATATATGATTTGTACCTCATCTCATTTCCTCACGTTTCTGTGCTGAATGCTATGCAGTCTGCTTAGAAATGATTAATACTGCGAAGCAGTTTACACTTTTTAATCTAAACAGTTAAATTTAAATATCAACTAAAAGAAAACATGTATTGCTATAATACATAACAGGAGTTTTGCTCCCCTTGGAATAAGATTTATAACTCAAATTATTAAAATGCTGTTTGATTACAGAGGTTTTAGCATTTGATTATAGAATATATTAAATATATTTAACTTATAGACAGTGAAATAAGTTCAGGAAGCAGTAAGTGGCATAGTCTGTATACTAGCACTGGAAATAGCTGATAATCACATATGTAGCACGATCCTATGTATGTCTTAATCAGAAACAAGTTCCACTGAGTTCAATTCAATGGGATTTACTGCCAGATACGTGTGCATAGGATTGCAGCCTAAGTGAAGTGCTTCGTGTCTTGATGTCTCCTTAAAGTCTGCTATCCCTCCTCCCCCCAATCAAAATGCTCAGGGTGATCTTGAGATGGAGAACGAAATCAGGGAAGCATCCAAGGGTTAAAGTGTTGTAGTAATGGGTGACTTCAGTTACCCTCACATAGACTGAATAAATGCATGTCCTGGTCATAACAAAGAGGTAACATTTCTAAATACCCTAAACAACTGTGCCCTAGAACAGCTGGTCATGAAGCTGACTGGAGGGGTGGCAACCCTGGACTTAATCCTAAATGATGCCCAGGATCTAGTGTGAGATGTAAATTGTTGAGCAGATTAGAAAGAGTGACCACAGTGCTATTAGATTTAATTTATATCTAAGTCCAAAATTGCCAAGGAAACTTCTTAAAAATGAAGAGACTGGTAAAAAAAAGTTGAAAGGGAATCAAGAGGGTCAAATCTCTCCAGAATGCTTGGGGGTTACTTAAAAGCCACAATAATAGCTCAGCTACACTGTATACCACAGGTCAGGAAAGATACTACCAAGTCCAACAGGTCACTAGCATGGTTAACTATCAGTGTCAAGGAAGCTATTAGAGAAAATGGAAGTGGTTCCCAAATGAGAACAAAAAGGAACACAAAGTTCCACTGAAGAAATACAAGTAGACAATAAGGGATGAAAAGGGGATTTTGAGGAGCATACCACTAATAACATCACAACTAACAGTACAAATATCTTTAAATACATTTGAAGCAGGAAAACTGCTAGGAAGACAGTTGGACCGTTGGAAGACAAAGGAGTTAAAGGAATACTAAAGGAGGATAAAGAGATTGCAGAGGAGCTGAACAAATTCTTTGCATCTGTCTTACCTGCAGAGGATATAGGCAGATACCTGTGCCGAACTGACATTTTCAGGAAGCTAGTCTGAGGAACTGGGGCAAATAGTGGTGACAAGAGATGCAGTTCTAAATCTTATCGACAAACAAATCAATGGTCCAGATTGTATTCATCTGAGAGTACTTAAAGAACTCAAATGTGAAATTGCTGATCTTGTAACAAAAATATGTAATAGGTCCCCAAGATCAGCCTCTGTAACAGGAGCCTGGAAAGTGGCTGGTGTTGTGCACCTATTAAAAAAGGGATCCAATCCATGGGGGAGGTATCCAGAAATTACAGGCTTGTTAGCTTAATGTCTGTTCTGGTAAATTGATGGAAAACATTATTAAAGATATTATCAAGCATATACAAGGACTAGTCTTGTTGATGGAGAATCAATGTGGCTTCTGCAAAGGTACAGTAAGTCCTGTCACAGTAACCGTTTAGAGTTCTTTGGGAGTGTCAACAACCATGTGGATAGGGGTGAGCCAGCAGAACTTGATCACTTGGCTTTCCCAAGTAATCAAGGTCTAGTTGGAAATGTAACAGTCATAAGAGGAATGGTCTCCTTTTGGATTGGTAATTGTTTACAGATCAGAAAGACAGTGTGGTGTAGTGGTTAGAGTGTTGGACTGGGACTCGGGAGATCCGGGTTCTAGTCCCCGCTCAGCCATGACACTCACTGGGTAACTTTGGGCCAGGCAGTCACTGACTCTCAGCCTAACCTGCCTCACAGGTTGTTGTGAGGATAAAAAATGGAGAAGGAGGAGGATTATGTAAGTCACCTTGGGTTCCTTGCAGGAAAAAAGGCGGGGTATAAATATAATAAAATAATAATAATAATAATAATAATAATAATAATAATAATGCAGAGATAAGAGAATTCTCGCAATGGAGGGATGTAAACATTGGGGTCCCCAAAGAATCTGTATTGGGGGCCAGTGCTTTCTAACTTGTTCATAAATGTTCTGGAGTTAGGGGAGAGAAGTGAGGTGGCCCAGTTTGAAGATATTAAATTATTTAGGGTAGTTTAAAAAATGGATGAAGAACTCCCAACAGATCTCTCTAAACTGGGGGAATGGGCATTAAAATGGCAAATATGAGCAATATAAGCCAGTGTAAGGTGATGCACACTGGGGTAAAAAAAAACTTAACTTCATATTTATGCTGATGTGGTCTGAGCTACCAGTAACTGACTAGGAAAGGTACGTAATACCTTGGTTTGCAAGTAACTTGGTTTGAGAGCATTTTGCAAGACAAGCAAATGTTTAAATATTTATTTATTTTTTACTTGATATACAAGCGACGTCTTGCAATACAAGTACTGTAGTACGGCTTAAATTAAAAATCTCTGTACAAATGTTTTTTTGGGGGGATTTCATTTTGATAAAAGAGTGTTTTGGATTACAAGCACATTTCCGGAACGAATTATGCTCTCAATCCAAGGCATGACTGTATCTAGGTTATGGTGGATAGCTCAATTAAAATATTGACTAGTGTGAGGCTGCTGTGAAAAGGGTAAATTCCATGATGGTGATCATTAGGAAAGGAATCAAAAATAAAACTGCCAATATCATAATGCATTTATACAAATCTAGGGTGCTGCCACACACTTGGGATACTGTGTACCCGTCCGTTCTTGTCATACCTCAAAAAGGATATCTGATAGAGATGAAGTGCAGAAAAGGGCCACCCAAATGATCAAAACAACTCCTATGTGGAAATGTTACAATGTTTGAGGGGTTTAAGTTTAGAAAAAAGGCTAGTTAGGGAGGACATGATAGAGGTGTATAAAATTATGCATGATATAGAGCCTTAATAACAGAACCAAGGATCATCCAATGAAGTTGAATGGTAGGAGATTCAGGACAACCCGCCCCAATAGTCAAGCTATGGAATTTGTTTCCACAAGATATGGTGATGGACAACTTTAAAAGGGGATTAGAGAAATTCATGGAGGGTTAGGCTATCAATGGCTACAAGACATGATGTCCATGTATTACTCCAGTAACTAAGGCAGTATGCCTCTGAATACCAGTTGCTGGGAAACACAACTGGGAGGGTGCTATTGTGCTCATGTCCTGCTTGTGGGCCTGCTATAGGCATCTAGTTGGCCACTGTGGGAACAGGATGCTAGACTAGGTAGTCTTCTAATCTGATCCAGGCGGGCTCTTCTTGCATTACGCACTTTTCAGGAAATGGATAACATTGAACAAAATTTTACCTAAATGATGCAACAATGTACTGATACAGGATGTACCATATTTTAGGATAGTTCTGGCTACCTTACAACTTCCCACTTATGTTTTGCATATTTGGAACAAAAATCTATATCACTTTCTGATCCATAGATGGCTTCCATGTGAGTCAGAGAGAGAAAGAAACTCTGGAATGACTATGTTGGCTGTCTTGGACCCAGGATGGGACAGATAAAAGTTCCCAAAGAGAAATATCCCTCCTAGATCAGGTTGCAAATTGGCCAGTATTTTACAGTTCTGACCAGAATTTTACCCTCTTGGCTGATTGCCAGAACTAGAGGATGCAAAAACAGAAAAACATTTCAGTCAAGTCATTTTTTGTGTCAGTGCAAATGCATGAGTTGTCACAGTGCACACATGTACACTAAGGCATGGGGGTTGTTGGGACAAAGTCTGTAGTGCATTGTGCATGCATGCAATATGAATGCCATACACTGTGAATGCACACTGCACTACCATGTGAAAATCCAGTAAGTGCACAGAGATATGGTGCTGAAAGAATTAAGATGAAGCATATTCCAGATTATTTTTAAAAATATTGTAATGAGTTATTTTAATTTTCTGTTAATTTTGTTTAAGATTCTGTTATAAATGTATAACTACTAGTGCAGCAATAATGGACTGTAAATGGAAAGTAATAAACATATAAAAAAACCCAAAGGTACATTACAGGGTGCACTAATTGAGATTGCTTATATTTTTGCCTGCCCACTAAGAAGCCAAACAGACTAGACTAGACCAGACCAGAGCCAGTTGCTCTCCCCAACAACTGAATGAATCTACCAGTCATCTCATCCCAGCTCCCCACTTCAGGCACCACTGTAGGATCTGGAAGGCCATCATGCCCTTGCCAGGTAAGGGGCTGGATTCTAGATTCCATTTACACCTAGACAGAGGATTGTCTTCACAACATATTCAATCAATATGTATCTGAATACAGCATTTCAACAAAATGCATTGCTCTCCCATTCCACATTGCTAATTTGAACAGTGAGCCACATGGGGTAGAACAGGCCTGGTTCTACTTCTGCAAACTCTTAGGGAAAAGTGGTCATTACAAAGATAAAGTGAAATAAACAGTGTACGAGTTAAAGCAGCCAGCAGCTCTTTCTTCACTGTGTTCATGATTTTTGTCTCTTCCAGCTCTCTCTGCTTATTGGTGGAGGAACTTTCAGAATTCTTAACATGCAGAGCACTCACGTGGCGAGTGTAATGTGTAATGCTTAAGCAGGCTCTTATTTTTGAACAAGAATGCAATAACAACAACATATGCTAACAATAATTTGTGGTTGCTTCTCCCTACCTCCAATGCAGGGGTGAGCAACTTTTCCAGCCCCAAGGGCCAGATTCAGTGCCAGGTGATGGGTTGGGGGTCATATGCACATGCATGCATGCACATGGGATGAGATCACTGGGGGAGGCTGAATCTTCTTCCACCCCAGCAATTCCAATCAGGATCACTGTTTTTTCACCACTGACAGCCTAATAAAATCATTAGGGCCTAATTAAATCATTAAGAAAACTTAATTGTAATAGAATTGGTGTTCACCTGGCTCACATTAGTGTGTGACTGTATCACTTCTGTACACAAAGAGCTGAGCTACAACTTATATGCTCATATGCCAAGCAGCTTGGTTCTGCATATCTAGAATGCTGAATGGTTTCTCCTTAAGCTGTTTCTAAAAGCTGAGAAGGCTGGAGAGGTGTAAAGAACATGCTCTCTGGATACATGGTGGGGCCCTTATCAGATTCACCCTTGGCAAGGCAGCCTTTTGCTAGAGGAAAGGAGCTGTTGGCTGGCTGGGCTTTCTCCTTCAATTGTTATATGCTATGTGACTAATCTGGCCTGCTCCTGCTTCTCCCATTCAAAACCTGCTATGCATTGAATATATTTTTTTATGTAAAACAAACATTAAAAGCAATACATGTACTTTTTGTAATTTTAATACTGGCTTTCAGGTGTTAACAAGCTAAAGTGCTGTCATGTTCCCCTCCCCCCAATTTTCAGTTCATACAAAATTCATAATATTAACACATTTTATCCTGCAAATGCAAGCAAGCACAAATTTAGTCTATGCCTGTTGGAATCCCCAAGAAATTTGTTTTTCCGTCTTCAGCATCTTTCTTTTGAAACCATGGCTTTGAATTTGTTCCTTGAAGATAAGCATCAAGAAAGTAACAGATCCCAGGAATATCACTTGGAAAGTTGGGAGGAAGGTCCTGCCTTGAACGAGGAGTAAATACAAAGCCTGGGTAATCCTTTAGCAACCTGCAGCAAAAGTTAAAATGCTGTTATTAGATATAAAAATAAATGTAATGTATAAATTCTGGATGTAAGTAATTATTATCTAAATAATAATAATAATAATAATAATAATAATAATAATAATAAGTTATTTGCATACGAATGTGGCTGTTTTATTCTGAACTAAGCACTGCACTGCAAAGATCTATAAGGAGTTCCAAAGCACACATGAAGCTCCATGTTCTTTCAGGATCCAGTATAGGAAAATTTCTGTACACAAGTTTCTTCTAATATCTGTACAGGTCTGTCCCGGAAACTAAAGTGTGAAGGACTGCCAACTGGTCCTTTACTCAAGACCAGAGATCAAAGGTGCAAAACTGCCAGCCTTAGCTCTGCTGTCTTGACACTGTTTCTCTCAGGGCCTTGCCCTTGTCTATACACTGGATTTAGCACTGAACCACAGAGGAACCACACACACCGTGTGGAGTAAAACCAGGAAAGTTTATTTAAGGTAAACAGATTACAATAAAAGGTGAGGAATGAGGGAAGAGGGAGAAAGGTGGGGAGACACTTTGGTACATACAAGTAGAGCTATAAAACAACAAAACTAGTTCTTTTTCTATATAACTACCTAGGCACTCTCTTTACCTGGCGGTTGGTCCTCTTCAGGGCTTGCCTCAGCAAAAAAACCCTACTCCCACGAAAGCGTGCAGTCAACAACAAAACCCCAAAGCCACAGCAGCAGTATAGATTTCCCCCCCTCCTTCTCGTAGCTTGGCTGTCTTTGGCTAATCAGGATGAACTTCATCTGGGTTAGGTAGGAGAGGGGTGGGTCTTTGATCATGAATATAGTGCTTGGGCCGCATTTGCATGCAAATAGCTGTGGCATTGGCCATCAAAAGACATGGGAGACTCTGCCAGGAGCCATCAGAGTAACTATGTACATTTTGCATTTCCCAGCCCCCAGCTGGGATTATACTTTTTTACACATGTAGAGGTGTGTGTGTGTGTGTGGTGCAGGAAACTCTGACGCCTTTTTCTCCACATAAAGAGAATGAAAAAACCTTTGTGGAACTCTGTCTGCTTTCTCTATGCATCAAACAACTGAACTGGTGGTATGAATAAATATGACAGCTTTTCTTACTTTCCTTAAAGTGCAGTCCTATGATGTTTAGACAGAAAAAAGTCCTACAACTCCTAGCATTCTCCAACCAGCCATGCTGGCTGGGGACTGGTGGGAGGTGTAGGGACTTTTTTCTGTCTAAACATGCATAGGATTGTGCCCTTAGTTATGGGTCAAATTCTATTCTGATCTCTGTAATCCTATGTATGAGTCTGTATGAGTGAGAAACAAATGGCTGATTCATATAGCATGAGTATCATCTGGTTCAATATTTGCTGGCATCAAAGGGCCGGCTTCTGTAGCTGATAATCAGGACATTATTTGATACTTTATCTCATCTAAAACAGAATATGTATCTTCAAGATTAGACTATTTATAGTCTATAATATTCACTCAGACTTTTGCACGGGTGTAAGGTTTTTTTTGTTTTAAATGAAGGGTCTCTCAGTTTTATCCATTCCAGACACCGCTAACATTTCTTTTGTTCTGAGTGTACATTATATACATACATGGTGTCAGTGTAAGCATAAGATTAAAAAAACCCAAATTGCAGAAAACCGCCAAGAGGGTTGTTTCTAGGGGGAGGCAAAATGAGGGGTCGCCTAGGACGCCAAGAGATTCAGGGCGCCAAACAACCCACAGGCAAGCAGCAGCAATAGTGGCCAGGCAAGGCTTGGCACACAGTAAAGGCAAGTGCTGCATTGGACAACCCAGGCTGCAGCTGAGTGCCGCTGTAAATCACAATATTTTTCATAGTGTGAGAGGCAACCTGCTGAAACAATCAGCTTGCTAACCTTGGGGAGGGAGGTGCACAGATAATGAGGGCACTGGAGTTGTGAGAGGCCTGCCCTTTCACTGCTCCAGGGCCCTTATTGGCTGTGTCCTCCCAAAGCAGCATCTGATTGTTTTCCAGGGAAACTTGTGTTGCCTCCCTCCATTAACCCATTTCATGCTGTTCAGGAACTAACAGTGGTATCATTGGGGAGGGGGGCACCAAAATTGTACCTTGCCTGGGGCAGCAAAATACCTTGAGACAGCCCTGGCCACCAAGCACTAAACTTAAAAATGAACAGCCTCCTCTCCACAAACACCTCCACCCTGTTCTTCTGTTTTACACTGCCTTCCACCTAAGCTAAACCTAAGTTAAACAGGTAAAAAAAAATTCTGCTATTTGTCTAGATGTAAATCTTGAGTTCTCCCTTCCCTTCTTTTCATGATCAGTTTCTTTTCTTAATGCTGCAGTTGTGCTAATGCATCTGTGCATTTAATTATTTTGGTAATCTCTTCTATCAATTTATTTTAAAGCATAAGCTAAACATGACCACTCCTGGGTCCTGCAAAACCAGACATCACAAATCTATCTCAAAGTTTTCCCATGTTTGGGTAACCCTCTTTGACACACTACATCTAACTTATTGGGAAAGTGTGTAAGCATGAGAGTGCAAGTTTACTATTATGATTTTTTGGTGTGTGTGTGTGTGTGTGTGTGTGAGAGAGAGAGAGAGAGAGAGAGAGAGAATTCAAAGCCTGCAATTCAGAATGAAGAAAGCATGTATGAATTGAAGATATACTAAAATAAGTACCAAGAAAGTGAGGAATAAAAATGAAATGAAATATAGCAAAAGTGTTGGTCTGGACATAGTCTTAAACTTATGTGAAGAAACAAATGATGATTTAAGATGATGCTGAAATTGCAAAGTAAAAATATTCGAACTTACAATCAACAACACAGCTGAATGAACGAAAACATTTCATAAGGTATACAAAGGTTAAATTATGTAAATGATCCTTTTTCTTCACATTTAACATCAGCATTTCAAAGCAGGCATAATGTTTTATTTGATGGCTGTCAGAAGAAATTCAGCAGCAAGAGCAATTAATTGCAACTGTAGTACATCCTTAAGTGTACCGGTAAATCACATCTAGCAGCGATCAAATATACGATGCCAGTTTTGAAATGCTGATAGTGTGCCGAAAAAGGCTCATTTACATGTATGGCACCAATTCTATAACAGCTCAAGTAAGAGCAAAACTCTTACTTGACTTTTTGTCAGAAAAGGAGTGGGGGAGAGCAGGAAACTCAGCGGGAGTTGTTTCTTCTTAGGAAAGCTTGGGGAGGGAATTTGGGGCCCTATTGTTCTCCCAGTGTGATTGGAGTACAAAAGGACCCAGAAGTAATGGATTTATTTTCCAGGGGTTGGGAGCAACAATTTCTTGCCGTCTAGCTCATTCCATAGTGAGATGGTTCTCTGAAAGGAGAACATCACTGCTTCTCTGAAAGGAGTTTAGGACTGTGATATAAGTGACATAAAGCAATACACAGGGAGGCTGAAATAGAATGAGATTGAGATTCAAACAGAATATGATATAGTACTTTTGGGAAGAAAAAGATACAGGTAATTGTGACATTAACACTGTACATTGTAAACTACTATACCTGTAGGTTGTTGGGCTGACATTTATTTTCCTAGGGACGCTGCAAGACTCAAACTTGTTGGCAAGTGTTACGTTGTTTCCAAATAGACAATATCGTGGCATTTGAACACCAACGACACCAGCAAAGACGGAGCCGGAATGTAGGCCTATACGCATCTTTTAAAAACAAAAGCAGAGATTTTAAAAATACCTGTTTGATACACAACAAAAATAAAACCATTAATCACACTTACAGAGGCTTCCCTGTCCTTCAGCCCTTGGACAGGTAGGACTCCTCTCTTGGTTTTATTAGTTTCTTTCTAATCATGATGGATTATGATCACAAGCAAGCAGTGCAGCATGGAGGGCAGCACTCAATAGGCAGAAGGGAGCACTTTTGATTCTTAATCTCAATACCCATTAGTCAAAACAAAGCATGTTCAACGGAGAAGACTGAATGCAGTCCAACTGGCACTGTTTATGCACAACATTAATTTAAACAAGGCATGTGCAGGGCTTTTGAACAAGCCCTACCGCGCATCAGCAGTGCTTTCCAGATTGTTCTTGGAGACTGAGCCATAAACCTCTTAGTTAGAACGATGTGGGGAGAGGATGATTCCCTGAGATTTTGGAGGGCTAAAAGTTGCCAGGGTGGCTGCCTTAATTTGTTGCTGAGAATACTCCTGGCTTTTGTAAATACATGGGAATAACCTTCACATGATGTGATTTAAGGCAGCCACAGCATGGCTATTCATGTGTAGATGTCCCAAGGCACAACAAGTAGCAATAGTTATGATTTGCTTATAGTAAGGAGTAGCAATATGGCTCCTGTCTATGCCACACTTCCTCTTCAAAATGAGACTGCTTCAAATGTAGTAGCTCATACATGACACCAATTTACAGGTGTGCATCATGAAGAGGCAGAAGGTCAGATACCGTATTTTTCCGTCTATAAGATGCCCCCATGTATAAGACGCCCCCCCACTGGGCAGTTTTGCAACCGCACGGTTCTCTCCTTGGCTTACTTCCATATATAAGACGACCCTCAATTTTTAGTCTAGCGATTTTAGGAAAAAGTATAGTCTTATACATGGAAAAATACTGTAAATATTAATTTAAGTGCATAATAAGGGCATGCAGCCAATTATCTTTTCTTCTTCTTCTTCTTCTTCTTCTTCTTCTTCTTCTTCTTCTTCTTCTTCTTCTTCTTCTTCAAATCCAGCTTTAATAAGTGTCAGATTTATGCACTGAACAGTTTTAAATGGGAAAGGAGATCTGCATGAAACTAAGAAAACCAAGCACCATCTACACAACACAATCAACAGGTGACTGATGCATGTGCATTAATTTAGAGTAGGTGCCACTATTAAAGCATAAATTTCATGAATTTCAAAGGGTAAAAAGCAGGGGCGGGGGGAGAGTCAAGACTCATTTATTCCAACACTCATATCAGAAGCTCAAAAAGTAACCAAAAATATCCATGTTTTTTAGAAAGGCTTCTTTGGTATTTTGGACTAAATTCTCCTCTCTCAAGATTTAACAGATTCAATCATCATGTATTTCCCCCACAAAATCAAGCTGACCACAACTTGCAATCCTTGTCTGATTCTATGATTCCACAATTCTATTTAAATGACAAATACAATTCAGCCTGTTTTTCCCCCCATGTCTAACAAAATCCTTTGCAGTATGCTGCCTGTTTCCTGCTAGAAAAATCAGCTATTTATATTATAACCTCAAAACCAAACACCTCTCTGCTTACATGCAGATTGCATATCCCCTGAGGTTTGTGTGGAAAGAGCATATTGCATAGTAAAAAAAAAATATGTTCAAAGCTGAAATCAGAAATCTACTTTGGAGGAGTTCTGGGGGAATCCCATATACTTAACTGGGACATAGACCAATATGAATTACAGTAATACCTTGGATTGCAAATCACTTGGTTTGAGAGCGTTTTGCAAGACAAGCACATTTTAAAATATTTATTTTTAAAAAGTTGACTTGATATACAAGCAACATCTTGCAATACAAGTATTATAGTATGGCTTAAATTAAAAATCTCTGTACAAATTTTTTTTGGGGAATTTCGTTTTGATATACAAGTGTTTTGGATTACAAGCACGTTTCCGGAACGAATTATGCTCTCAATCCAAGGCATGACTGTATTTGGTTTATTATAATGTAGGAGATAGGCAAATATTGTTTTTGGCTTAGGATTCAGGGATGCAAAGCTGTGTTATTTTGAAAATAAAGAATCCCATTCCACAATGCACGCATGCACATGCACGCACGCATGCACGCGCGCGCGCACACACACACACACACATAAAAAGAGAGCCCCAAGTTTTTGCTATATCTGGTTCCTAAGTGCATAGCTTCCACCAAACCTAGTTCTGAGGGCCTCATTGGTTTCAAAGGGTTTAAGTGCGTGTAACTGTGTGCTGGAAAAGCAAGCACAGAGACTGCAAGGTGAGCTCAGCACACCCATAGTGCTCTCCTGACTTTTATTAGTGTCCACTTGGTGATTCATGTTCACATGCTGTCTGGGCTGAAAATAAATCTCCACAAGCATAATTGTTTCTGCTGATGCATTTATCTTCTTTATAGAAGCCTGTAGCCAAAGAATTTGGTGGATAGCTCAGATCAATAGGTAAAGTTTAGCTATCCTCCCCTGCCCCTTATTGCCCCCTTTAAGTTGCTACATCCAAATGCTGTTGTAGAAATACTAACTGGCAGAATTCTTCTGTCAGAGATAGACTCTAGTCCAGGGGTGGGCAACGTGTGGCCCTCAAGATGGCTTGGCTTACAACTTCTGTCATCCCTCACCATTGGCTATGCTGGCTGGGGCTGATAGAAGTTGTCGTCTAAAACATCTAGAAGGTCACAGATTGCCCACCCCTGCTCTGGACCTGGGAACAACTTCCTGTAGCCACTCTTGATCAGTCTCTCTAACATTTGTCTTTCTCTCTCACCTTCCAAAGCAGACTGCTGACCTTAAGTGCTGTCACTTTGCGACCATAAGTTTCTTCCATTTCCTTAGGCTCTTGCCTCAATTCTGTCTCCACTGCCCTTTTCTCCAGCCACCTATTCTTCCTACAAGTTGTTCTTTCCAGGGTGGATTTGATTTAAATCATGATTTAAATCACATTTTAAATCACTACTCAGTCAGAAAGATTCGATTTAATCATGTGACTCCCCCCCCCCCCAAGTGCACTCTTCCTCACTATAAGCTTAATACATATTCTACACAACTCAGAGTTACCAAAGACTCATTCTTGCTGGTATAATCTTAATATTTACAAACAGATTAAGGTTTCATTTTTAGAATAACAACTTCTCAGATTAGTTTTACAGTTATATCAAAAAAATACTGGTTTGGTTATACTATTAGAAACACATCATAGATAGATAATTATGAAATTATTGCGAGGTAAACTATCTCCTAGATAGAAAAATTGCCCAATAATCTTACAGAAACCTCTAGAAGAGCATGACATTGTGAATGGATTACTGGAATTCATTTACCAAAAAATTTAAACATTGCATGAATATATAGCCTCATGCTACATAATTAAAAACTAATCCTTATTTAATGATGAATAACCTTTGGACTATAATGTATCTTAAATAGAAAACTATCTTTAGATAGATTTTTCCTCAAAAAGCATTTTATTAAAGAAATCCAATTTAAATTTTTAAAAAATCCAATTTAAATTTAAACATTCAATTTTTTTTTTTAAAATCATTGATTTTTATCCACCCTGGTTCTTTCTCAATCCATTCCTTACTTTGTATGTTTCCTTCATCCTCCTTGACTCTGGGCTGTCTATCCCTTTGCTTCCCTACATCTCAGAACCTCTTTCCAATTCTCAGCCTGACCCTGTATGAGGGTTTAATGCTAATCAAACCAACTTTCCCTTCCCCATAGAATCTGGACTGCCGAAACTGATTAGTTCTCCAAGCATCTGAAGACTCCATGACACCACACCAGCTCAGCCTATATCAGAGGCTTCACCACTACCAATATCAAATAATTATACCTATCTTTTTCTCTCTTGTGGGGCTAATAGCAGCTTTTGGAGAGGGGTGACTTAGATTGCAAAAATGCAGAGGAGGGTTAAAACCTGCTCCTCCAGTACTGCTTCTCTGATCAAATTGGTGCCCCCCATTTGGCTACTTGGAAACACATTTTTAAAATGCAGGCAATTCAATCACATATCTCCTTCATCACATCTAGTCTGGCCTAATCCTGCACTGGAAAGCAGCAAGGTATGGAACATGGTCCACAAGATAATTGAATCAGTGTGAAAGAAGAGCATATAATATATTTCATTAAACAACCAAAAATTTTCTACCAACCAGTATTGAAAACATCAGTAATTAAGTGTTTTTTAAATATCTTGCTAACCTTGATGGGCTCTCCATGTGGGGACATCACTTCATCGGACAGCTCCATCATCTTCAATGCCATCAATGCAATCTGAATAGCATGGGTCTCACTTTCTTTGTGTAAGCCTCCAGCCACACAGTATGCATCTCCAATGGTTTCTACCTAAAAAATAAAATGCATCTCTTACAATTCAAGAAAAAAACCATGAAGAAAACATAGGACACAGTTTAAAGTGCTTTCATTAGCTCTATCTCATTCAAAAGCCACCCACCCAGACTATTCCCGTACTAGAGGTAAATGTGAACTGGAGTTCTGCCATGCTAGTTGTATAATGCAACTTGCCAACTGCTGCAGGAGATTATTTGAGTTGCAATTGCAAAACCTTGTTTAAAGTGGTTGTTCGTTATAACAAAAATGCTATTATGTCAAAATGTTTATCCCCCATTCACAATCTGTGTGGTTCTAGCAGCAATTTGTAAGGCACCTACTCATGAATAGTACTACTGAAGTCAACAGACCTACTCTGTACTAAATGTGTTGGGGACTGCAGTCCTAGGTATATAATTTGCTAAATTACTTATTACAGAGTTACACCATCATCTTCTAAATTACATTATGTCTCTCGCATGGATGCACATACAGCTCACTTTGCAGACAACTTATGTTTTAATTTCTTATTCATCATACTCTCATCCTTTTATAGTTTAAGGTGTGTGTCAAAATAGTTTTTCAGATCCCATTCATTTCTTTACAGCTTGCTTTCCCTGTCCAGAAGGTCAAATTGATGCCACAATTAAATTCTCTACCTTGTAGACATCCAGCTCTCCACACTGGTAATCAAAGCGAGTGTAGAGCTCATTAAGCATGGTAATAACCTGCATAGGTGAACACTGGGAACAGATTGCGGTGAATCCTACAATGTCAGAAAAAAGCATTGTGACATTGTTAAATTTCTTGGCCTGTACAACTTGTCCCTGCCACAGCTGCTGTGCAACCTCCCCAGGAAAAATAGAGCACAAAAGATCTACTGTTTTCTTTTTCTCCTCTTCAAGGGCTTGATGTGCCTGCTCAAGAGTAGCTTTAAGCTTCCCTAGCCTTTTCTTCAGTCCATCTTGAGCTCTGGCTTGTTCTCCTATTAAAACAACATCCCTAAGTGCGTTATGAATCGGAATATCTGAAAGATATAAGCCACGTCCTGTAAAGTCTTCTAGTCTATCCACACAGGGAGAGCCCAAGAACAAAATGGCACTAGACTCAAAAATGTAAATCATCTGTCCTTTGAGGTCCATAACCTGAAACAATGAGAAACAGGAGGTGATGTGAGAATTCTAGAGCAGTGGGAGGCAGTGACAGTCACCTTTATTTAGCCCATCACACCAATTTTCTCTGAAAAAGTGCTGTGGGGATGGAACTCCAGTCACTATAATATCCTCACCATTCCCCCACCCTGAACAGCTTAAGGGCACAATCCCAGGCATGCTTAGAAAGAAAAAAGTCCTACAACTCCCAGCATCCCTCAGCTAGCATGGCTGGCTGGGGAATGCTGGGAGTTGTAGGACTTTTTTCTGTCTAAACATGCCAAACAGTCTGAAGAACCTAACTTCCCTTTTCATCGAGACATCAGGTTATGCCTGAAAGGGAACTTGCAAGAAGGAAATGTACAAACGTCATACACACATACAGCTTGTGGTTCTCCACCCACCCACAAGTTTCTAATTGGATATAAATAAGGAGGACCAAAAAATGGAAGAAGGTGTCATTCATACATATATATCCACTCATTGGTTGTTGTAATAACATCCAAGGTTGTTGTTAAAACCTTATACTAGAATTAGAGATAGATGGATGGAATGAAAAAATAAGAAAAAAAGAAAGAAAATAATGGTAATAATCCAGTTCTTACCCCTGTTGACTTTTTAAGAGTGTTGTCCCTTTGTCTCACCCTTATAGTAAACTGCATGTTCAGCATTGTCATGATCCCACTAAATGTGCAATTTATTTTAGGGGCCAGGATTTCAAACCATTCATCAAAGTTTGGCTTTGCTTGAAATTCCCTCCTGTTTAACAGTCTCCTTATACCATTGCCAACTTGTAGAATAACCATATCCTTGTCAAACATGCAGTGAAATGGAAATGTCTTGCAGAACATAGAAGCAGGAATCACAAGAGAAGACTGAGGTTTACATGGCGATAAGGATGGTTTCGCACTTTTGACTCGTACAGAGTACAACAAATATGGCTGGTTAATAAACTCAGTGCTGTCCTTGCTGAAGCAGGGGGGCATTACCATCACTTCCACCTCTGTTTCATACAAAATGTGAGCTGCTGCCTTTATAATGCCAGGTAGGATGAGGCTAGTTGTTTTCTTGGGAAAGAAATAGTATACGTTTAAGAAATCTGGGTCTTTTTCCAAGCATAGTATGGAGACCTCTTCAAGTCTACCCCTTTTTTCTGCTTCATGGCAGTGGGCACTCTGCTTCAAAAGAGTACTGAAACTGTTCAAAAAGTCTTTGAGGGTCCCCCCAACAACTCCTAGGATGTGTTCATCTTCTTCATAACATATCTTGAAAAGCTCTTCACCAAGTGATTCCTTTATAATGTTTACTGGAACTCCTGCAAACATAAAACATTTCGGTCACCGGTATTCCTCGAAGTACTTGTTTTATTCTTTCAAACAACATGCCTTTGATTTTCCAGTGTTTTATTTTCTTCAGTGCTTCATTTCTGTTCATCCAACTCTGTTTTCTGCCTCTCAACATCTTCAGAGCCATTTCAGATCAGGCTCTGAAGGCATCCACACTCATTCTCCTGAGACCTTGTATGGTAGGAGGAGTACTTGCTTAGTTTGTGCAGCAATTTATATTGAACAAAAATCTGGTGAGCATTTGTTATAAATGACACTGATCAAAGATGATCAAAATGAAGTGGTTTTGACCCTACTAAAAATGAAGAGCCAAATCCAGTGTTTGGCAGCAAACACAGGTCTTGGAACCTGGGTTAACACTTCTCCACTGGAAAGCACCACGTGTGGTGTATGTGCAATTGGCAGAGGAGAAATAGCAAGCAAGGGGTGCTTAACCATTCCCATATCTATTGCTGTCCCCTTACAAACCCCTCCCACAGCAACTTTCCCCCACATGACATGGCAAGCACACTTATGGGAACAAAGTAGCTGGGGCAAAGTTAGGACTGCAGTGCAGGGGAAAGCTGTGGGTGAGAGGAATATTATGCACTCCCCACCTGCTTCCCTGCCAATCACCCCTTTGTAGCTGCTTTGCAGCAAAGTAGTGCCTGCATGGATTCCAAGATCCACGTTGGCGGCCTAATGTTTAATTTGGTCTGCAGATACTGTTAGTCTTGCAGCTGGGGGAATCACCATGCTGCATTGAACTGACATCAGGGGACATGTGCATTCCATTGCGGGATACGGGTAATGTGCGGCTCTCGAAGATTTTGTGGTAAGAAGGAAAACAGAAAAAGAAAAAAACACAACCCCAAAAGGTTCACTAAATGGCACAGCATTGTTGGGGAATGGGAAAGTGTTCCTTTTATTTCTCACTTTACATATTATGGGACTACTTGAGTGGTTCTCATTTATGTGGTACAGCAAAGAATGCTCACCCTCTAAAGAATGTAATAAATAAATACATCCCAAATTAAAATGAAACTTTTTAAAAGAAGTCATAGACTTTAAAGTTTAAAATAATTTATTTTCTCTATTGTTGTATATCAATCCTGGAATCCAATTTGATGAAGGGCGGTATAGAAATGTTTAAACTAAATAAATAAATAGGCAGGAGCTATGTACAGACCATGCCCATGCAACACTCATTATCGTATCAGATGGGCTTGTTTATAACAGAGACATACCAATTGCTATCACAAGAAAGCAGAAAGGATGACATTTTCTCAGTGACCAAATATTGTGGTATGAGTGCAGGAAAGATGCAATTTCTTTGCACCACAAGTATTTACTAAAACTAAACAATGATTGCACTAGAAAATATCTGCTCATATTGTCCACCACATATGTAGACAAAAACAAGTTTGAATCAACACATCCATTATGTGAAGACTACACTGTTAGCGCTGAAGACAATCTCCTATTGTGTTCTCAAAATATAAACTACATAAACATGCCCAATCACAACTGTTGGTTCTTTGCCTATTCAACTGCATCCCTTCTTTTGCACGGTAAGCCCTTTGGGAAGAGACCATGTCACTTTAGTGGTCTGTAAAGAAACTAATCCACCTGGGACATTTCATAAGCATTAACTAGTTGCAGCAGTAGTAGTTGCTATTCATAGATATCTCATTACCTGCTGCATTTGCATGATCAGTGATTAGCTTTTCAAAGTCTTCTTTTCCCCCAGAATTCCTATAAATGAAATAAGACAGAATTTTTTAAATTACCAAATCCATCGTAAAACTAATTAATCTTCACCTGAATAGAAATAATTACTAATTAGCCAACAAATAAACCATCCAATTGTAAAGTTATTATTTTGAGAACTTTAGATTCTAATTGACTCAGAAATTATGCTCTTCAACTTTATTAGTTTGCTGTGCAATTCTGCACAAACACACTTGAGCAAGCCTACGCTTTTACAAGTGTCTTTCCCACACAATCAATCTATCCTGCATAACCACTAGCAAAAGGACTAACATTTTTCTACATATCTTACCCCTTACAATTGGAAGCAAATCCTAAGCTAGCAAGTCAACAGTATTTACAGGCAAGTAAATTAGTTTAAAATTGTAGTGCACAATGTTTGAGATTTACACTTACTGACACAAGATCATAACAAAAGTATTTTAACTTCCAAAAGTGGCAGGCTCAAAGATTTGTCCACACTACTATGAAATTGTGCCTTCTGGTTTCATGCCTGATTCCTAAGGAAAAGTTGAATATATAACGAAGGACACAATCCTATGCATGTTTAGCTAGAAAGAAGTCCTACAATTCCCAGCACTCCCCAGTCAGCATAGCGTGCTGGGGAATGCTGGGAGTTGTAGGATCTTTTTCTGTCTAAACATGCATAGGATTATATTCTTACTGAATGAAAAAGTCAGATACTTTTAAGCTGTCACTTCTCATGCCTCAGGACAACTCTGCTGCTCCCACTTGAAAGACAGGCAAATGGCACAAGCTGTCGTCACAACACTGAAAGCAAATCCATAGTACTCTAAAGGGAAAATTGCTCAAGATTCCTGGTACAATGATACACTGTCCTGATAAAAGAGTCTAGTGTCTTGATGTTAAATTATAGTCCAAAGTCTTCATTGCTTTAGTGCTTGAAGCTCTGTTTGGCATTGCACTCAAGCTCAACAGCACAGAGGGCTGTTACAGCAGGGGTGAACAGACTTCAGGTTTGCAGGATCTGCTTTGGGTTTCTTTTTACAAAAACTCTGAGGTCCACCAACCTAAGCCTGACATACACTTAGAATTAAAGAATTCTGAGCCCAGGTCAGAAGTTCCAGAACTGAATGGAACTCACAGTCCTTCCATACAAAAATCCATCCCTGATTGCCCCAAGCATTCGTCATTTCACCAGTATAATTTAGGATGAGGTGGTGGTGGTATTTTGCTGGTGTTATTGTTGAACAAGTGGGAGTCAGAAATCTTTGCCGACCTACTGCAAATCACCCAGAGGTCCCAATGTACTTTCTGTACCTACAATGTAAAATGTAGATCCCAATGTACCTTCTGCCCAGTCCTGTGTTACAGAATTTGTGCAGTCATTATAGTACATAACATTTAATTTGTTTTTAAGTTCATAATTTCAGCATCAATCTACATGTCACTCCATCATGTGCAACATAAGCCAAAATCACAGTCCACATGTAGTGACAGAAGAATTTATCCCAAAAATTACTCTCCAAAAAATAGTTTTGTAAGTATTGTTCAATTTAAACTAAGACATGAAATGGGTGAGCTTTGAGATGCCAAGGGCCCTACTTCCTAGTTGCCAACTTAACATGTTTTGCTTTTGCATTTATTAAATGTTACAACCATAGTAACTTACCTGATTTCTTTTATTTTATTATTCGCCAGTGTTCTTTGAAATGCAAGATATAACCTTTCAAACTAGAATGAGAAAAGGTCATATTAATTCAAAGGATGCTTAAAAAAATTAATAGTCAAATTAGTATTAAAAAAGACCTAGTTAATTAGATCTTTTAAACTATGAAAGCAAGGGATGGAAAGGATCCACTATCATTTAGCCAAGGCTCCTATCTCCATGAATTAAACCAAATTCACACCACATATTAAGTAGAAAGAGTTATTTAAATGCATTCCCCGCATTCCACAAATCCAAAGATCTACATGTGCACCAGAAGGCGGCATAACTTGTACTACATGCTGTCAGCCACCTGTTGGATCAATTGCAGTTTTTGAATCTGTATTCAAAGACAGCCTCACACAGAGTGCAGTACAGTAACATGTACTAACCTGGAAGTGACTCATGCATGAATGACCAGGTCAAGTCTGGCTTCTTTAAAAAAGGGCAATCCTAGTGACCACAGCCACCTGGCCATCCAGCAGTAGAACTGAATCCAGGAGCTTCCCCCAAGCTGCAAACCCGATGTTTAAGGTGGAGTGCAATCCCATTCAAACTAGGAGTACACCTATTTCTAGATCACCAGAATTCCCAACTAATAGTCTCTCTCTCTTGACAGCATTGTGTGTATTGCAGTGTGATTTCACTGGGCTCAGGTAGAGCCCTCACCTGATTTCACATGCTCAGGGCTCTACATCAAACTGATAGCATCTCCATTTGGAACAGATGATCACATGGTAAGTTCCCACACCAAAACAATCTGCAGTTTTGGACCACCAACACCGTTATGGAAATTTAGTACATGATACACTCAACTAATGTGGTATTCACACATCAATGTGGGTAAAGGAAGATGCAGTGCACTTATATCCATTAGATATACTCCATTACCATTCAACCATCCCAACTTAGCAATTAATAATTGCTCTAAGAGAGCTCTGATAAGCACAAAGTTTTCCAATACAGCTGTATGTGCTTGCCCATTTATTTCAATGAAGGAAGGTGATTTTTGTCCACCTTTGGCTCTGTCCATTGAAATGAAAGGTAGATTCCACACATGAAACAACAGAGCAAGTAGAAACTTTAAGAATTAAAGTCTTTGCATAGAAGGTGAATGTTGTGATAGCCATATTTAAGTCCCTTTATGTAATAATCACTATATTGCCTGGGCATCCTTATCCATATTGAAAATATCCAAGCTGACAGTTTGGGGGTGTCTTTTTGTGCCTTCTGTCTTCTCACAAATGAGTTACACACAGAGGTCACAGAGAGAGAGAGAGTAGTTTGGTCAACTCTTTCTCATGATATATGTGGAGAGAAAGCCTGACCGGACCCGCCTGCTGCCTGCATAATCCCTGCCCAGGGCGGGGAGGCTCAGTTCCGAGCAGACATTTACATCTGCATTCACCTCAATAGGACACATCTACATTTACCCCAATGGTTCCCCTCCAGCAGTCTCAAAGAGCTGCCACGTACCCACAAGCACCAGAGGGGCGCCATGATCCCTGCTGAGCAGAACCAGTTCAGCCTGGTCATCAGAAGAGAAGGTGGGGGTGAAAGGAGGGAGCAAAGAAGGTGGTAAAAAAAGGATCAACCAAGCCCCATCTGGTTGTTAGGAACTAGGTTCAGGACTGCACGGAATGGACCTCCGGCCAGGTCAGGACTCTCAACCCCCAAGCCGCATGCTTGGGAACCTGCTGTAAGTCTGTATGGCTTGCTGAGAATAGTCAGGATTAGCTTACAGTGTTAGTTTTAGTTAGGGGTATGTTACCTACCTTCGGGGGGTGCTTGCCTTTGCTCGCCTTTTCCCAGCGAGCACCCCCCCCCCCACAAGGTGCTAATCCCCCGCGCCGCTTAATCTGCCTTGCCGGCAGCGTGGGGTCCTGTCACGTCACTTCCGGCTGCCAGGAAGTGACACGACGGGACCCTGTGCTGCGTTTTTAGCGCAAAAACCAGGGGAACCCAATTTAAAATGGCCGTGAATAGCAAATCACAGCTGTTTTAAGCTAGGTTGCCCTGGTTTTTGCGCCAAAAACACAGCGCAGGGTCCAGTCGCATAACTTCCTGGCAGCCAGAAATGACGCGACGGGACCTCGTGCTGCTGGCACGGCATGGAGCGGTGGGACGAGCGGCGGCCAGGTAAGGAGTGCGAGCCTCGGGGCCCCCGAGCGGGGCCGATTTCGGCCTCCTTTCAGCCCCCCCAAAGACTCGGATACATCCCTAGTTTTAATTAGTCTGCTTCTCTGGTGTAACGTAGAATACTGTCTGTATCTTTGCAAGCCTCATTTAGCCTTTTTGTGTATTGGAGCTTCACACTTCTCTGCGTTTTATAGACTGTTCTGTTTACTGTGAGATTCCTTATCTATCTGACCCGCTTTGCTCAGTTAAAGGTGTTATAAACAAACTCTGCAAGGGTGGAAGCTGACTCTGGTTCAGTGCAATTCAACACGGTTGTCCTCAGTTAGCCTGGGAGCTGCATAAGGGATTTTTTGCAGTGCCAGTTAACCCATTAACTCCCAAACTCATGCAAAAGGACTGGTGGCGGTCCTTCACATGGTGGTAGCACTGGGATTGATACTGAATCGAGACCAAGAAAGAGGGAGCAAGGAAGGGGGTAAAAAAGGAACAACCAAGCCCCATCTGGTTGTTGGGAACTAGGTGCAGGACTGCACGGAACAGGCCTCTGGCCACGGCCAGGTCAGGACTCTCAACCCCTAAGCCACATGCTTGGGAACCTGCTGTAAGTCTGTATGGTTTGCTGAGAATAGTCAGGATTAGCTTACAGTGTTAGTTTTAGTTAGTCAGGTTCTCTGGTGTAACATAGAATACTGTCTGTATCTTTGCAAGCCTCATTTAGCCTTTTTGTGTATTGAAGCATCACACTTCTCTGTGTTTTATAGACTGTTCTGTTTACTGTGAAATTCCTTATCTATCTGACCCGCTTCGCTCAATTAAAGGTGTTATAAACAAACTCTGCAAGGGTAGAAGCTGTCTCTGGTTCAGTGCGATTCAACGTGGTTGTCCTCAGTTAGCCTGGGAGCCGCATAAGAGAGTTTTTGCAGTGCCGATTAACCCGTTAACTCCCGAACTCATGCAAAAGGACCAGTGGAGGTCCTTCACAATATATGTATCAGAATTCCAGAATCATAGTATCCAACTGTGTCATTCCATTAGTGCAAATGATGTTGCGCTAGTGGAAATCTGGTTCTGAACTATGTGCAATAGAAGAATCCAACTAAAGTTACGTTTGTGCAAGCCCGGTTGTACAAGCGGTTGTGCATTATGTGGTGCAACCTGTTGCACATAACTCTTGTGCAACTCCTTGCGCAACCGGTTGCACAAGCATAATGGGTGACTGCTTGCACAACAGAAAGATTCAGCAGGGCTCCGCTTGCGCTATTCTGCTAGTGGAATGACACCGTTAAATGGTGCTCATAGAATCAGAGTGGGAGGGATCTTGTATGTCATCTAGTCCAACCTCCTGCTAGATGCAGGAAATCCAGAGCTAGGACATCCCCAGCAAACAGCTTTCCAGGCTCCTAATATCAAAGTTAACATTTCAACAGAACAGAATGTATAATGTGGAAACTACAAACTCTGGTTTTTATTTTTAATACCGAGCTTGGACACTTATATAGTGTTTAATATCTTTGGTCGATTTTATTGTATGACACACAGAAACTTTACACAGCTGTTTTATGATGAGAAAGAAGGGATGAAGGAAAGTTATGCTGTCTCAAGAAATACTGTATTCTTAAAGAAGTTTTACATTTGGAATAAAAAGAACTGAGCTAATGTTCTTTCTTATTAAAACAAGATGCAATTAATAATTGTATCTAAACAGAAACAATATGTGAAGGACTTTCAGCTCCTTACTTGTCTCTGCAATGTCTTTTTTTTTAAAACCCAAACAAATTAATGAGCAAACAAAAGCCCAAATGCACTTCATTGGTATCTTGAATTTCATCAAATGCTATTTTGGGCCATACTGTACCCTCCCCATGATCCTAATACATGGCCTCTCACTGACGTCAATGGAAGCAGCATGCACTGATCCGGGGCACGATAGTGACCTTCTCTGTTACTGAGTTTTCCATGTGGAAAATGGGTAACATAGGTTGATCCTGCCAACCAGCCAATGAAAAGAGTTGTTAACGTTTTGGAGAAAACTAAGACCATCTAAGGAGATGGGTGCAATTAAGTGCCATCCCCCCCCCACACACACACATATTGCATAATCAGCGCCAATGCAAGAATCTGCACATTTCTTAGCAATGTTGGGACACTTTCTCAGCCATTGTAACTTACACACCATGGAAGATTCCATGGGCATTTCAGTATGCCTTTATAAAAGCCTTCATATACAGTAATACCTTGGATTGCAAGTAACTTGGTTTGAGAGCGTTTTGCAAGACAAGCAAATTTTAAAATATTTATTTACTTTTTTTTAACTTGATATACAAGCGACATCTTGCAATACAAGTACTGTAGTACAGCTTAAATTAAAAATCTCTGTTCAAATTTTTTTGGGGGGATTTCGTTTTGATATAAGAGTGTTTTGGATTACAAGCATGTTTCCAGAACGAATTATGCTCTCAATCCAAGGCATGATTGTACTTTACAGCTGGGACAGGCAACCTGATATCTTCCAGATGTTTTGGATTATAACTCCCATAAATCCCGACCAACAAGGCCAATGGTCAAGGATTATGGGAATTGTAGTCTAAAACATTTGGATGGCACCATGTTCCCAACCCTGCTTTATATATATATATATATATATATATATATAAAAACAAAAGGGAGACAAAGGCTGGGTTGCTATCCTTTGCAAATGTTGTTAGGAAACTGCTAAATCAATATGTGAGTAAACATTTCATATCTGGGCTACTTTTATCACCCTGTTCCTTTCCCTGAACATAGAAGAAGCTGCGAAATGAGATTAAGTAACTGCAGAAGGTTTCAAGCAACAGAATAAGGCATAAATGGAAATGGAAGCAGACAGCACTGCAAGAACAGAGACTGGGAAAGAGTACAAGGAGAATTTATCAAGTGGATATTGTCTTGCTTTTTTAAATTATTGCTTAATTTATTTATTTATTACATTTATATCCCACCTTTTTTCCTCCTGCAAAGAACCCAAGGCTGCTTACAAAATCTTCCTCCTCTCCATTTTATCCTCACAACAACCCTGTGAGGTAGGTTAGGCTGAGAGTCAGTGACTGGCCCAAAGTCACCCAGTGAGCTTCATGGCTGAGTGGGGACTAGAACCTGGGTCTCCGAGTCCCAGTCCAACACTGTAACCAGTAAACCACACTTTGACATTCTTTTAAAAGATTCTCCCTAACAATCTTCTGAACTACCTTCATCAAAACATTATAAAAAATGTACCTCTGGAGAGAGGAGTTTGCAGATGCTCTCTGCTAAAGTGTGCAAGTACACCCTGCTCCTGCTGGTTTTCCTTTGTGGAAGGTTCCCATGAGTTTCTTTCTCCCTGCAGATTGGCAAAGGAGACTTAGAACTATTTGGCACTTCAGCACATTCCTCCTCCTTTTCATCGGAAATGCCACTTTGGCTCAGTAAGGAGAAAGGACACTCGCCAGTGATCTTCAAGTCTTTCAGTTTAGTACAGAACATATTGCACAAATCCCTGTTCACCGAAGTTGTGAGTATCTCTACTTTGTGCTTATCATGTCTGTTCTATTAATCAACAGCAGAAGAAAGCAGCTAACAGCAGCCGTTCTTGGGCCGATTATTCTCAACTGGAAACAGAGTTCAGGAACAACTGTAGCTTTATATCCCTGCAACTGAAGAAGAAAGAAAAAAGTTAAGGGAAACAGAAAGGACTGCATTGTACACTTGTTTAATTTGGTTTAACTTCATAAAAAACAAGCTTCACTGATACAATAAGCTCTGGGATTTTATTTATCTATTTGTGATATTTTTAATCTGCCCCATAACCAATGTTTTCTGGGCAGATAACTTCACAGTTGACCTACTGTCAATGACCTCATTTAGATGTCATGCTAAACCATGGTCTAGCATGATGAGAATGAGCCACAGAGAGCTTCAGGCTGATGCACTCCCCCTATTTCCTCTTCCTCCTCCGGTGCCATCATTAGGAGATTGGAAACTTTAGCTTCCATTTTCCATTAACCACAGTTGAGCATAGCATCCGAAATCTAAACTTTTAAAAAAGCCAGCTTCATAAGCCCTGGCTTTCATAATAGCATAGGGCAATTACACAAATAATTAAAAACCCACACATATATAGCACACCCTCAACTTACATGTGCTTGAAAATGATGCTTTAGGTCAAAAGGAATGCAAGAGGCAGACATAAAGAAAACTATCCTCATTAAACTTTCTCTCCAGGATTCAGCTTTGTATCACTTGTCTTTTCACTGATAAAGTGGGTTTTGAGTGGGTACATTCTCTGGGCCTGGGGTACCTAACTGTGGATTAGATCATTGGTACAATGCTAATTGACTTTCACTGACTATAAAGGCACTCTAAACATTTGTGTTCCTCAGGGATGGCGGTGCTTTTTTGAGTGACAGTCAGTGTGCCCGGCATATGCAATTCTCATGGGGTCTATGCCAATCTCTGTGTTGATCACTGCTAGAAAACAAATGGACTAGCAGAATCAGCACAGCTAGCACAGCCAGCAGTAGTTGCATCAAATAACTAAACTGAGACAATACTCAACATGAGTAAAGGAAGGTATATTTTTTATTAGCTGAAGAGCAATGCTTGTCTAGTACTATATATCTTATTTAAAGTTATTTTGGAATTCCTCCAAGCCAACAACAAAATTAACCTCCTGTTTTCATCACTATAACTAATGTTTGGTATTCTACAGCCTGTAAAATAATGTACACAAGCTAACTCCCTACTTTTACAACACATCTTTTAGTAGTTTCAGATGTGCATAGATTTCTGTAAGGCATAGCAAAAATACATGGCCATTGATAAATGTAGATTCCTCTCAGTTTTCTTTAAAGCATACTGTATCTTAGAGATAAATGTGCATACTCCTGAACAGTTTTGTTGCTTTGCAAAAGAAGACAGTGTGGTTATTCAATTACATCACTTTGTCTTCCAACTAATCTAATTACAGTGTTAACAAAACAAAAGCACAGCCAATCTGCTTGACAAAAATTCTACTCATACTGAGCATACATATAAGTAAAGAGAATCACACAAGACGCTTAAGGATAAACACAAACGGACAAATACTGAGATTATATAAACAAGCTTGCCTTACTTTACACGGCAGCAGAGGAGTATGCACTTCTGTATGAGCTCATTGTTATGTGCAAGACCGGCCAGATGGGTGATTAACAAATATAATAAAATAAATAAATAAATAAAAGATAATATTACGTACAACTGGGTGGGCAGGGTGGGGAATAGGATACTATGCATGAGATAAATCAAGATCAAAACTTAATAAACAAAAGCACAATGTGTATCCACTACACCTAGATGTTATCAATTTATTCTTTACTTAACAATCCCCACGCCACACACACACTGTTACTTAACACTCAACATTATCTGCATGTATGTATGTTAAGAGAAATGAACAATAACTGACTCAGATAAATGTAGTGTAGACATTGACAGAATCATAGGAGTATAGAAGTATTTTGGCTAATCCCCTCTACCAAGATAGCAGCCTCTGTGTTCAACACTCCAGAAAGATTAGCTCACCATAAGGTGAAAATGAATCAACATTTGTCACAAAGCTACTCTGGCCTTTGTTCTACCTAGCTCTGTCAACTACCAAGCTACCTTGCTACTTAGAGGGAACAAGTTTCCTCCCACCAATCCCAAATTCCTTTGTTTATACATCACAGTGACAAATCTACTCTTTGGCTGAAAAAAGGTTAGTTGATACATTGTGACTATTACCTCAAAAGGGTATTCAATGGGTTACTTTTTGTTGCCAAGTAACTGGGAGATATTCCTAGAACAATGAGGCAGAATCAAACCAGTTAAATCTATCTGGGCAACAAGTATTACAAAAATAGTTCTGAGACCAGTCAGCTTTATTATTAAGACATGGACAAGAAAGGTTTCTCAGGCTTCTTTTTTGCTACAGTCACACATGGATTCTGCAGCTATTACAATCTGTGCCAGACGATTTCAGTTCGATATGGATTGTATCCTAGGTAAAATAAATTACAAGGGAAATCACAGGATTTCCCTTGGGGAAAATCTCTATCTTGCCTGTAACTGTCTCTTCACTAACTGCTGCAATATTTGCATCTCTTGCTACATTCTACACATTGTGCTTTCTATTTAGGTTACGAAACTAAACCTCTTGGAAGCTGAGATCAACACCTGATCAAGAAAGGCAGCATATGGAAATGGCAGAAAGAGATGGATGGCAGAGGACATGCAAAATTAATTTCCATTTTTCTGCATGTCAAATAGGTACTCCACACAATGTCAGAGGCAGAAATATGGCCCTAATTTAAATGTACATATAAAATGTTTTCAAGACAAGACATCAAATCTTAATTACTAAGATTAATTACTAAGGATATTGGGGATCAAGCCTTCTTTACTCCTCAGTGGACAGAGCAGTTGTTAAAAACCAAACAAATATGAACTTACTTCCCAGGGCTATTTGAATAGCTGTTCCATTATTAGCAAGGGACAGTTTTCTTTAAATGCCTTCGGTTACATTGGAAAACACCCAAAGAAAGAATTCGGAGACACAATCTGACATATTGTAACAAGGGAAACTAAATTATTGAACTGTTGGGAGGAATGAAGCATGTAAATAGCTTAAAGAGAAACAAGAAAGGGCTGCTTCTTAAGTTAACATTCTTAACCTGAACCATGAAAAGAAAAGTACTCTCTGGTAATAGTATCACTCCTGCTGTGTGTATGGTTATATTCTGTGCATGCATATCACCTTTTGTATCACTGGCAGTGGTCATAATTTACACTACTATGCTTATTCTTAATAAGTCATAAAGCACCTCAATAAACAAAAAGTTCTTGTCTCAGGCTCATTTCATATTTACACGAGTGAAGTGGCTGAGGCTCCCAATAGATCGATTTCTCCCATTCTATTGTTACCAGGACATCATGGGAGAGAGACTTCCAAAAGAAAAGACAAGATGCAATAATCTTTGCATGGAAGAACATCTCAAAACTATTTTTAAAGGCTTATCAGATCTGAAACTATTCTGCATTACACAGCCTTCCCTATATTTTATTAATCTTTTGTGTTTACTTATTCATTTTGCAATATGAATGAGGCATGTTCTGGAGGTACTTATTTAATTACATATTAGGAAGAAAATTAATTTCCAGAAATCTGGAGTCTGGGCTAACATGATTATAACTGTCTGAAGTCTGTTATTTGGAGACATGTCTTAAGGAATTGTGACAAGAACATAAACTCTCCATATATCTAGGTTGGGTTTAAAAAATTGTGTATTGCAGCAGGCACCTGTTAGCAAGGGAAAAGCTTCTGATAGGAAGGAGGGCTCCATTAATTGGTGTTGGGAGTGGAAAAATACAGAAAACATGCAGTCAGTTCTAGAGCTGTCTTGTCAAAGGAGACCCTCCCACATCCCACCTATTTATTTATTTATTATATTTTTAAATTGCCCATCTGGCTGGTCACCCGGCCACCCTGGGCGATGTACAATCATTAAAATACAATAAAACACAATTAAAACATAATTAAAAAACAATTAAAAATATAAGTTAAAAAAAAAAAACCCTAACCCACCCCATATTCCCGCCTGAAAAGCCATGTTTTTAAAGCTCGGCGGAAGTTCATCAAGGAGGGGGCATCATGACGAAGGTCACTGGGGAGGGAGTTCCATAACTTGGGGGCTGCCACAGAGAAGGCCCTCTTCCTAGTCCCCACCAGCTTGGCTGCTCTGGCTGATGGGACAAGGAGAAGTCCGTCCATGGCAGACCTTGTTCGAGCAGCCTACTTGGTGTTGCTGGAGGCGCTCCTTGAGATAAGCTGGACCGGAGCCGTATAGAGTTTTAAAGGTCAAAACCAACACCTTGAATTTGGTCCGGTAAGCAACTGATAGCCAGTGCAACTCCTTTAGCACTGGTGTGATGTGGTCTCGCCAACGGCTGCCTTTAACCAGGCGAGCCGCCGCGTTCTGTACCAGCTGTAGCTTCCGAACCATCTTCAAGGGTAACCCCACGTAAAGCACATTACAGTAGTCTAGGCGAGAGGAGACCAAGGCATGAACCACTGATGGGAGCAGGTGATTAGGGAGGTAGGGGCGCAGCTGCCATATCAGATGGAGTTGATACAGCGCCTGCCCAGCTCACAGCTGACACTTGAGCCTCCATGGACAGCTGGGAGTCTAGAATGACCCCCAAGCTGCGGACCTGGTCTTTCAATTCAGTACCAGGTCAACATCCCCTAATCTCCCCTTTTCTCTTACCAGTGTGTGTGTGTGTGTGTGTGTGAGAGAGAGAGATTTGTGTAACTTGCTTTGATTATTTTAGCAAAATGTAATAAGCAAGTTTTATAAATAAATCAATAAATCACTGTCACTCTGATTTTTGATGTAGCCAAAGCAAGCTGAGGCCAAAACAATTTCATGCCAGCTGTCTGGAGTACTTGTAAAATGATTTCAAGACACAGTGCTATGTATGTAATGTAAAGTATCATTACTTTCTCTTCCCACCTAGCTATCCTACTAACAGGCTGATGCAGGTTTCATACACCAACCAAAAGGGAAAGGGAGCATCAAAGCACAGGGAAGATACATTCCACAACTTCAACTGTATCAATTGCCTGATTTTGCTCATCTCTTTGAAGAATGGAAAGATGTACTCTTGCCTATGCAGACCCCAGTCTCTCAGTCAGAATTAGAATGAAATAAAACAAACACCAGACTTTTTTCCCCCCTTTCTGGAATGCCTAGTAATTCTGTCTCTTGATATTTATTACTTCTAGGGTTTGGACTTTATACTGGGCAGGAACACAATTTGAGATGGGGGTGAGGAGGAAAGAGAGAGAAATGACATACCGATAGAGCCTGTCTGAGCCTTGATGTTTATTTTTTAGATTGAGCCAGAATATGATGGATTTTAAAAACTTATTTTCTAGGAGATTCATCTTGCTGTGGGCTGGGTGTGGGGGAATCTAATTTTCCAGGAACGTCTAGGGGCAATGAAGAAGTTAGTGCTTCACCAAAAACAACAGTATTACTACAAACTGTTTTAAGCATTAGCTCCCATCACACACTGGATGTGAAGTTATTTTAAACCCTGTTTATACTAGGGAATTAAATTCTACATAGCTAGCAATGCATCAAATTGACAACAGGAGTAGATTCCAAAGCGACACAACACTTTCACTAAGAGACAAAATTCCAAACCTACTGTTTGGGATCTGAGAAGAGTTGTTAATATTTGACTTAGGATGGTGAATGCTTTCCACTGGCTATCTACTTCTGAAATTAAATCATGGTGACACATTATATAAACACTCCTTGCCGCCACCCCCCACAAGATCTTTGCCTAGAACATTTTTCTTTTAATATATAAGGAATAGCCAGCTAGAGAACATAAATTCTCTAAAAAATAAAAACCTGCACATACCCATTTTATAGCTTTCTCCCGTTTTAGCAGCTGAATCTTGCAATGTAATGAAGTTAGTACAGTCATGCCTTCGATTGAGAGCATAATTCATTCCGGAAACATGCTTGTAATCCAAAACATTTGTATATCAAAGCGAAATTCCCCCCAAAAAAATTTGTACAGAGATTTTTAATTTAAGCCGTACTACAGTACTTGTATTGCAAGACGTCGCTTGTATATCAAGTCAAAAAAAGTAAATAAATATTTAAAATTTGCTTGTCTTGCAAAACGCTCTCAAACCAAGTTACTTGCAATCCAAGGTATTACTGTATTATAATACTTTTGTCCTATTAACAATGTAAAACACATGTTAGTCTAATATAAGTATCCAAAGCATGCCTTATTACTGAAAGCTGAATGCTTAATTGACTGAAAAAAACCAATCATATGATTGTAGGAGATCTTCGATTAAATCTCCCAACATTTTCATTTTTAGTTCAAAGCAGTCATGGGGAGCTCTAAATTGGTTTGGAATAGTGGCACAGGGGCAGGAGTCAGCAAGAAAACTGCCCGGTTAATATAAGCTAGATGATGAAACAGTGTGAGGGGAGGGTTAACTACCCCTCTCCCAGGGCCTACGCACCAATCTAATTCAAAGTCACCAACAGCTATTTTTCATTAAAAATGAAAATGTTGTGAGATTTAATCACAGACCTCCCATGTCACATGTAGTTTGGCATATAGGTTATTTAGGAATAGTTAAATTTCAATAAGGCTACACTTGTGAATGCCTTGGTCCCAAAGTCATTGAGACTGACATTTTGAGAACAGAAGCAGAACTAGTGAACCCCTTGGAAATAAGGTGCTGTTTTTAATCCACAACCTGTATGATAAATTTTAGCCACCTTCATTATTCAGCAGCTAAGTTGTTGACAGCCAGAGGAAGCATAAATAAACCAATACTGCTGGCTGCCGATTACTTTCCAGGCTCCATTCAAGATGCTTGTATTTATCTTTAAAACCCTACATGTCCTGGGACCCAGGTACTTAGATTCATAGATTATAGAGTTGGAAGGGGCCTACAAGGCCATCGAGTCCAACCCCCTGCTCAATGCAGGAAACTAGAGGAGGGGTCTCCCATCCAAGTAATAACCAGGCCTGACCCTGCTTAGCTTTCCATGCTCAGACAAGCTGAGCCAGCATAAGCCACCGGTCATTTCAATGGTGTCACCTGCACTTGAGGAACTCTCCTGGCTGAGTTTTAAAAGGCTGATAAAGATCTCCTTTTTAGGAGGAGATATTTGTATTGGCTCATTATTTTAGATGGTGATTATTATTGTTGTTTAAAATTATAATTATGTATTGATTGTTGCTGATATTACTTTTGTGTTGTAAACTATCTTGAGGACCCTTAAGATCATACAACAGAAGATAGATTTAAAAAATGAATTAAATGATATGAATTAATTGCATCAGTTTCCTTATAATTTCATTGCTAAGGTTTAATTGCTCATATCTAATAGTATTTCTTTCAAGACACTAAATATATGTATCTGAGCACAATCAACATCTCAGTGTAGTTACAAGGTTCAATATTTGTATTTACTATTAGTTAGTCCTACTGATTTCAACAGAACTAAAATGGGCTTAGACCCAAGGATTCTGCTTAAGTCGGTTGCACATTACTGTTTATGAGCAGAGCGTAACAGTCTAATACTAAAAGCAGCTGCCTTAGCACAGCACCAAATAGGATCAAGCACAGGGATCCTAAAACAAGAGCAATTTCACAAGTTACACTAGGCAGAGAGTAGAACTCAATACTCACTTCACTACAGTTGCCAGCAGCTACCATGAGTGTCACTGTGCTAATGGCTACCTCCCATTCCTGGCAGCATCAATGTGGCAGGACCCCTCTGGGTGGGCCCTAGACTATGGTTCAGTGGTAGAGCACATGGTTTGCATGTTGGAATATGGGTTCCACATATTCAGGGTTTGCCTTCGGGCTAGAAGGCTACAGAGTCCAACAAGTCTGACCAAGGTCAGGACTGAGAAAGATTCACCTTTGTCCCAGTGAGGGACCGGTACAGTTTTTTGTGTCCAGAGTAATTGGAGCAAGGGTCGAGCTAAAGTGGATGCAGCTGGGGTGACATCATGCCTTGATGCAGCTGGCATTACCTAATTTAGCACGTGACTGTACCATAATGTATATAAAGTGTGTGAAGTCTTTGTAAGCTTGTTGGGAGTAAGGAGTATAGGTAAATATATGGTAAGAGAGCATTCTGGTGTGATAAGAGTTTGTTTGTATGTCATGACTGTAACCTGTTTTGTCTGACATGCTATTCTGTTTTTCACTCTTGTAATATACCACTCTTTAATCTGTTCATGTTTTACAAGTTTAGTTTAGTAAACTTTAGAGTTTGAAAGAAACTGACTTGTTGTTTTGCTTTTTCGCCTACTGGCCTTGCACACGGTTTTTTTCTCATACTACCCTAACGCCACAACTCGAATCTGCAACCACTGGACAAAGTTGCTTAGCTTTGTTTTTCCCCCAGTGGTTCAGTATTCCAACAGGTTATGGGCCCAGCAGCTGTGGCACATGGGTATTGAGATCCGTGGAGTTTTGTTTTTGGCTAAGGTCCAGTGAGGTGTTTTTGTTTGGGTGCTGAGAAGTTTTGATCGCTGCAAAGTTCCTGGCTAGGGCTTTGTATCGCAGGTCCTTCTCTGGCAACAAACCCTGAAAAGCTGGAAGAACAGACGGCTAGGGCGGTGGAGTCAAAGCCGGTGATAAAGAGTGATCCTCTGGAGATAGAGGAGGGAAGAATTCCAGAACCAGCTCCCCCTGTGCAGACCGTGGATGGCGTTCCGATGGCAGTGGTGCAACAGTACCCGGGAGTGGTGGTGGACAAGCTGACGGGTGAGAACTACCTGGCTTGGGAATTCAAGACCAGAATGCTCCTGATGCGGGAGGATTTATGGGACATAGCTGTTGTCAATCCCCCGTACAGCCCAACCCCTGAAGAGAGCAGACGGATGCAGAGGGCTCATGCAATGATTGTGCTGTCTCTGTCAGATTCACAACTCTTGCATGTCAGATCGCTGGAGAATGCCGCCGACTGCTGGGCTACTCTCAGGAGAGTACATATTCGGGACTCTGCAAGTTGTAAAATCCTGTTGGCACGGCAACTGTACAGGAAGCAGTTGCTGCCCGGGGAGAAAGTTTCTGACCACTTGCAAGCGATACAGGAGCTGCTGATGAAGCTTGCTGAGCGGGGTCAGAGATATGAAGAAATCCACCAAGTCCAGATTGTTCTGTCATCCCTGGATGAGAGCTGGGACTTGCTGGTCAGTAGCGTTGCTTCGCTCCCAGAAGACGATCTTACCATGGATTATCTAGCTGGCCGTCTCCTGGAAGAAGAGGAGAGGAGGAAAGTGAAACAGCAGCAGCAGAAACAGACGGCAGCTCCCTCCATCCGAAGGAATTCAGGCCGAGGAGTGGTGAGAGTGTCGGGTTACAGCAACAGCGCAGAGCAACCGAGAAATGCCGGAGAAGACACGGAGGCAGCTTTGAGCGTGCGTAGGTGCTTCAGATGCGGGCAGCCAGGACACATCAAAAGACACTGTAAGACGGGCTTGCAGAAGGGCGGTCCACAGAGGAAGAAACAACCCCAGGAAGATGGACGTTGTAGTAACTCTGTGTCTGCCACTGTGAGGGTGAATGTAAGTCAGCCTGCATCAAGGTGGATTCTTGATAGTGGGAGTTCCAAGACAATTTCTAACTCGTCTTTGCCATTTGTATCAGTTTAACAAAGTGTCAAAAGAAAGCAGTAGTCACACTGTAACGTTGGCTGATGGGAGCACGTGTCCGATTGTGGGTGAGGGGAAATGCAAAGTACCCTATCTAGAAACAGAGATGGAAAATGTTCTGTGTGTCCCCAATTTAGACTATAGCCTATTGTCTGTATCTTGTTTAACCAATGATGGGTATGAGGTGGTATTCACAAAAGCTGGCTGTGAAATACTCAAAGGTGGGAAGCTTGCTGCCAAAGCCTCCCTGGTAAATGGGCTATATGTGTTGTCTCCCCACATTGCCATGGTTAATAATACACCTTTACACGATGGCTGTTTACACACATTTCACAGGAAATTAGGGCATTCAGGATTTGGTGTAATTCAGAAGACTGCTGAGTCTTGTACTGGGGTTACATTGAAAGGGTGCAAAAAGTATCTAAACTGTGCAGTGTGCAAACAAGCGAAATCTAGGGTGCAGCCAATAAGTAGAAAATCAAACAGGCAGGTCAATGAAGTGTTTGAGTTGGTGCATTCCGATGTGTGTGGCCCCTTCAAACCCAGTGAAGGTGGTGCAAGATATGTGGTACTGATTATGGATGAGTATTCAAAGTTCACATGGGTGTATCTGGTGAAGCAAAAAGCTCAGTGTTTTTCTGTGTTCCGTGACTGGGTAGCATATGCAGAACGGCAGTTTAACACGAAAGTACGTACTCTACAGACAGACCGGGGTGGGGAGTACTTGAGCGGAGAGTTTCAAAAGTTCATGAAAACAAATGGTATAATGCACAAGGTCACAGATACTGGTATTGTGTCTGGGAAATTTAGGGATCTTCAACAAATAATGAGATGTTTGTTAACCGACGCTGGTCTAAACACAAACTCGCATTTTTGGGGTGAAGCAATCCTTGCAGCCAATTACCTGTGCAATAGAACCTGGTCTATGGTGATTGATGATATACCGTATACAAAGCTATTTAACAGGGCTCCGGAGCTTGGCCACCTTCGAGTCTGGGGTAGTTTTGCATACGTGCATATTCCTAAATCAATGAGAAGGAAGGGAGAACAAAGATCACAAAGGTTGCGTTTTGTGGGATATGCTGGCACTGGGAAATCCTGGAGGTTTTCACGAGGTAATGTCAGGGTGATCATATCTCAAAATGCAGATTTTGTGGAGGAAGGTTGGCAACGTATACATGCAAACCCAGAAGTTTTAATTCCGGTAGATGACTCTGAGCCAGCCAAGCCGCAGCAGCTGGCGAGAGAGGGGGGCCAAAGCCCAAGGAATGTAAAACAATCTGTGCAAGCCAGAGAAAGTGGGGAGGAACAAGCCGGTGAAGGCAGTACTGAAATTGAGATCCGAAGATCTCAGAGGAGTAACAAAGGTGTTCCACCCCAGAGGTTTGTGATAGGAGGGGCAAGAGTTTGCAATGTAACATATGTTGAACCTGAGAATCTTGAACAAGTAAATAATTTGCCTAATACTGAAAAGCAACAGTGGTTGGAGGCAATGAGAAGTGAAATGGAATCATTCAAATGAAACAATGTATATACAGAGGTGAAAGCACCAACAGGAGTAAAAATAACTGGCAGCAGGTGGTTATTCAAACGGAAGGTGTCAATTTCGGGAGAATACATATTCAAATCAAGATTAATTGCCAGGGGTTTTTCGCAAAGGTGGGGAGAAAGTTATGATGAAACATTTTCACCCACTGCAAAAGCAGAAACAGTAAGGCTGCTACTGTCACTGGCTGCGAAAAGGGATTTACAGGTGCATCATTTGGATTTCACGACTGCTTATCTAAATGCTCCTCTGGAGGAGGAAATATACATGGAGCCGGCTCCGGGGTTTGAATGTAAACAGGGAAAGGTTTGGTATCTTAACAAAGCAGTTTATGGGCTGAAGCAGTCAGCCAGAGCCTGGAATATCTGTCTTAACGAAACATTGCTGAAATTTGGTTTCAAACGTGGGGTAGCTGACCCGTGTCTGTACACTAGAGGGTCAGGAAACAGCTACATGGTCTTAATCACGTTTGTTGATGATATTTTGTGCGCTGGGTCAAGCAGCAGCCAGATATCTACATTTGCACAGCAATTAGGGCAGAAATTCAAAATAAAATCTCTGGGTGAAGTCTCACAGTATCTAGGTGTGCAGGTGGTCAGATCAAAAGAGTCTATTTGTCTGAACCAGAAACAAAAGGTGATAGCATTACTTGACAAATATGGTATGCTAGAATGTGCACCGGTCCTGACACCTATGACCACAGATTTTGTTAAATCAGTAACTGCAACAGACAAAGTGTTCCATGAAGTAGAAAGATATCAATCCCTGGTTGGCAGTCTGCTGTATCTGGCTCAGTGGTCACGACCAGATATAGCTGCCAGTGTGGGAGTTTTGTGTCGGTTCACAGCACAACCCACTGTTCCTGCATGGAATGCAGCAAAGAGAGTACTGCGGTATCTCAAAGGTACACTCGACATTTGTTTAAGTTTACCGGTGAAGGGGTCTGAAAACTTACAAATATGGGTGGACTCTGACTGGGGAAACTGTGTATTGTCCCGGAAATCAGTCAGTGGCATGATCATGCAATTTGGTAACACCATTGTGAACTGGGTTTCAAAGAAGCAAACCAGTGTAGCCACATCCAGCTGTCAGGCCGAAATGGCAGCAGTTTCACTGGCATGTGGGGAGATAACTTGGTTTCTTCAACTGTTCAAAGATATGGGTATTGATCAACAACTGCCGGTAGAGGTGTATTGTGACAGTACAGCATGTATATCTTTGGCCAACACAGAACACTTGAAAGCCCAGACTAAACACATAGCAGTAAAGTATTGTAATGTAAGGGACCACATCCAAACTGGAGTAATCAAACTGATGTACTGCCCATCAGAGGGGAATTTGGCAGATGTCATGACCAAGGCACTGCCCAAGCCCAAATTCCATGAAACAATAGCAAAGTTTGGAATGTTGTAAAATGAATGTGTTTAGTAGAAAATGCAATAAAGCTTCAAGCCTCTCAGGCAAGGAGGGGTGTTGGAATATGGGTTCCACATATTCAGGGTTTGCCTTCGGGCTAGAAGGCTACAGAGTCCAACAAGCCTGACCAAGGTCAGGACTGAGAAAGATTCACCTTTGTCCCAGTGAGGGACCGGTACAGTTTTTTGTGTCCAGAGTAATTGGAGCAAGGGTCGAGCTAAAGTGGATGCAGCTGGGGTGACATCATGCCTTGATGCAGCTGGCATTACCTAATTTAGCACAGTGACTGTACCATAATGTATATAAAGTGTGTGAAGTCTTTGTAAGCTTGTTGGGAGTAAGGAGTATAGGTAAATATATGGTAAGAGAGCATTCTGGTGTGATAAGAGTTTGTTTGTATGTCATGACTGTAACCTGTTTTGTCTGACATGCTATTCTGTTTTTCACTCTTGTAATATACCACTCTTTAATCTGTTCATGTTTTACAAGTTTAGTTTAGTAAACTTTAGAGTTTGAAAGAAACTGACTTGTTGTTTTGCTTTTTCGCCTACTGGCCTTGCACACGGTTTTTTTCTCAAACTACCCTAACGCCACAACTCGAATCTGCAACCACTGGACAAAGTTGCTTAGCTTTGTTTTTCCCCCAGTGGTTCAGTATTCCAACATTGCATTCATAAGGTCCCTGTGAACGATTGAGGCCTACACAGGCTTGAGTTGGGTTGAGGCCTGAAGGCCCAAATATCTCCTCATGGGAAAGGGCATTTGTGAGTTTCATTTCCCCTCATGGAGTTAAGTTTCATTTCCCCAGTTTTAGGTCACGTGATTGTAACCTTCTAGTTCTGTGGGAGGGTATATAAGGAGGTGTGGAAAAGCTGCAGGGTTAGAGAGAGCGAAATTGGAGAGTGAGAGAGAAGAAGCTGCAGAGACAGAGTGAGACTGAAAATCACAGAAAACTGCAGAACAGCCAGAGCTAGGCTGGGAGTCTCTACCAAGGCCTACAGGTGAGAGTGTAGCTAGGTTAGAGGAAACTGTGGTATTATTTCTTTTATTTCCAGTATATATGCTTTTTGAAATCTTACAGCTCTATTTGTGTAAATACCCTAAGTTAATGTGAATTTTCTATACCAAGTTTAGCATAGTAAACAGTTATTGTTAAAATCAGATTGTCTGGAGTGTCTTTCACAACACGCCTAAGGCCTAATCCCACGTTACTGGGAAGAAAAGGCAGGAATGTGTCGTCCTGATAGCAGGAAGGGTTCTTAAAGAGGCAGAATACCTTTAAGGAGCTGACCAAGGTGTCCTGGTAAAAGTGGAACCTTTACAGTCCCATGTTCACTTCCTAGCATCTCTAGGTATAAAGATATCAGGTAGTGGAGATGACAAAGACCCTTCTCTTGACACCCTGGAGAGCCACTACCAGTTCACACAGAGCAGGGATGAGAAACCTATGGCCCTCCAGATATTGTCAGACTACAGCTACTATTGTCCCTAATCATTAGCCATGCTGACTGGGGCTGATGGGAGTTGGAGTCCAACAACATCTGGAGGACCACAGATTCCCCACCCCTGACACAGAGTACGGGGCTACATGGATCAACGGTATAACTCAACTTTTTATGAGCCATTTCGTCTCACTAGAGCAACAGAAGTCACATACCCTTTGCCAGGCACAAAATACAGCTTTAGCTTTTATGGAGCAGGTCAATGTTTGTGCCATTGCAGGAAAGGAGATTTACAAGATTAAGATAAATCCCCTCTTATCTAAACAACTACTACATTCTTTAAAAGAAAAATAACCCTGAACATCAGTTCTCCAATACATGCCCAATGTTGTTTCTTAAATATGAAAAAGCATTGATTGTAACACACCTATGACTCCAATGGTGTTCACAGCCCAATAGGAATTCCTTGCATTGTCTTCCATGTAATTCCTCTACTGTAAGCAATTTGCTTTGCAATGGTTCCCTCCTCTCTCATTTTAGGTAGCCAGTGCCATCTCTCATGGATGACCTTTATCAAGAGAAGGATAGGAGTGCAACCCAACCCTGTTAATTCTACTCAGTCTCTCAGCAGCTTTCAATACCATTGGCCATGGTATCCTCCTGGATCGTCTCCATGGGTTGGTCATTGGAGGCACTGTGTTACAGTGGTTTCTTTGTGTTTTTTTAATTTTTTTTAAAAAAATTCAAAACAAAATATAACAAAATGCAACAATAACACAGAGATTTGACTAAAACTACATACAATAAATCATAAAGTGCACCCCGCCCCTCCTAGGGACCAATTAATGTGCTTCCATCCCATTAATCAATTACTATTCTGTATTCCAAAAATATAACATATCCTGACAAGGCTTACTCCCTTTCCCCTTTATTAACACATAATCTAGAAACTGACCCCATATATCCTTAAAATTATTTATCTTTAGCTGTCCCTTTTTACATTTAATACTACAAGTTAATTTATCATTTAAAGCTATATCCCATATATCCTTATACCAGTCAGTCATTAGAAAGTCATGCTGAACCTTCCATTTCCTCGCAATCATTAACCTAGCTGCCGTTAACAAATTTACAATTAATTCCTTCGTGTTTTGGGAGCAAGTAACTTTCTCCGTTGTTTATAACAGTGCTAGTTTTGGACAGATTTCTAAATTAATACCAATAATTTCCAATATTTCTATAAAAACCTTTTGCCAAAATTCCAGTATGTTTTTGCAACTCCACCACATATGAGCATATGTACCTATTTCCTGACATCCTCTCCAGCACAATGCAGAACAATTTTTATCTATTCGATTTAATCTTACTGGAGTTAAATACCATCTCCAAATCAATTTATAAAAGTTCTCCTTTATCCTTATTGACATAACTCTCAGAATACGTCTATCCCAAATACTCCAACCCTCCTTTGAAATCTCCTTCTCAAATTCAGTATCCCAAACTGTCTTAAGATGATCATTTTGTTCTTCAGCTTTTTGAATCATTATATATAAATCCTTTATTATACCTCTTGTTCACGCGTTCCCTTCTATAACTTCTCCAGACATGACTATCTTTTCCAATTTAGTTAAATCCCTTTCATACTCAGTTCTCCTCTTCCATTTCTTCAACCACTGTTCTAACTGCATTAAATTTAACCATGAAATAATTCTTCTTCTAACAGTTTCAATTATTTGTTCTCTGGTCTCCATCTTCTCCACCCAGTCCATTAATTTAACAACCCTTTCTGTTTTTAATATACCCTCCAAGCCCTGCGTGTTACAGTGGTTTCGGTCCTACCTGCAAGGTTGATTTCAGATTTCAGAGATTATGATTGGGTGACTATTCCTTGGACTCTTGGCAACTGCACTATGGGGTTCTGCAGGGTACCATCTTGTCCCAATGTTGTTTAACATCTATATGAACCCGCTGGGAGCAGTCATTAAGGGATATTGGCGCCAAGTGCCATCAGTACGCTGATGGAACACAGCTTGATCTCCCTGTGACAACTGAATCAGGAGACGCTGTGCAAGTCCTGGATCAGTGCCTGAACTCAGTGATGGGCTGGATGAGGGCCAATAAACTGAGGCTGAATCCTGGCAGGACGGAAGCCCTGTGGGTGAGTGGTTCCCGAGTCCGGGAGATAGGTTCACTGCCTGTTCTGGATGGGGTTGCACCCTTTGAAAGATCAGGTTCATAGTTTGGGGGTACTCCTAGATTTATTTATTTATTTATTATATTTATACCCCGCCTTTTTTCTTCCAAGGAACCCAAGGCAGCTTACATAATCCTCCTCCTCCTCTCCATTTTATCCTCACAACATGCCTGTGAGGTAGGTTAGGCTGAGTGTAAGTGACTGGCCCAAAGTCACCCAGTGAGCTTCATGGCCGAGTGGGGACTAGAACCCGGATCTCCCGAGTCCCAGTCCAACACTCTAACCACTACGCCACACTGGCTCTCATTGGATCCATCATTGTCGATGGAGTCCAGTGACTGTGGCGGCTCGGTGTGGCTTTTAGCATCTTCTATTGGTTCACCGGCTACGCCCTCCTGGACAGGGATAGCTTGGCCACAGTGATACAGGCACTAGTAACCTCAAGACTGGATTACTGCAATGCGCTCTATGTGGGGCTGCCCTTAAGGCTGCTGCAGAAGCTGGAGCTAGTGCAGAATGCAGCATCTCAGCTTTTGTAGGGAGCTGCCCCTTCTCAGTATGCAACTCCTTTGCTGAAGAAACTGCACTGGCTACCTATTCACTACCGGGTCAGGTTTAAGGTTCTGGTACTTGTGTGCAAAGCCTGAAACAACTTGGGACCAGGTTACTCCTCCCATACCAACATGCCCGGTTGCTGAGGTCATCAGATGGTCTGCTCCTAGTGGTTCCTCATAGACCTTTGGCCTGATTGGAGTCCACCAGGAGAAGAGCCTTCAGTGTGGCAGCTCCATTTCTGTGGAACTCCCTGCCTCTGGAGGTCAGGCAGGCTCCGACATTGCGCTGTTTTCGGCGCCTGCTGAAGACCTCTTTGTTCCAGGAAGCCTTCTCTGCTCTTCAACCACCAATGTAATTTTAGTGTTTTTTCAATGTATTGTTTTTGTTTCTTTTGTCTTTTTTTGTCTTTTTATTGTTCTCCACTCCGGAATCTGCTTGATGTGAAGCGGTATACAAATACTGTAAATCATCATCATCATCATCATCATCATCATCATCATCATCATCATCATCATCATACCTAACCCACTTTGTTCACACCATGCAGTCTTACCACCACCACCAATTTAAATGTAATTGAAATTTTCAAATATATATACACATACACACACACACCCCAACAAACAAACCATTATAGGCATTACATTATGGGCATCACATTGACTGGGTTCGCACAACAGGACAACTCATCATGAGTTGCTACCCATGATGGGTTGTTGTTTCATGTGACCCCAGATCAATTTCCCCGGGTGGCTTGTGTGTGGGCAACAAGCAAGCCCAACAACCCATGGACTGTTGTAGGGGTTGTTCTACCCACATTGGCTGTCATGTTAACTGAACCCGAACGACTGACCCCATCGTGGATAGGAGGAATCAGCTAGCGAGCCCCATTGCAAGAGAGGCAAAATACTCTTGCCTCTCTTGCAATGGGGCTCCCAGGTGAATGCCAGTTGCCTCCAAAGTGCCCAAGTGACACTTGGGAGCAGCTGGCACTGGCTTCCCCAAATACACACCTTTCTGCTGTGAACCGTTTCAGGCTCACTGTGGCTTTTTTTCTTTTTACCCTTTTTTCGGAGATCAGGAAAGCTGGCTGTCAAGCCAGCTTCCCCAATCCTTGTTTTGATAGCTATGAGCAGAGCAGTACCTTCAAAGTGCCCCAGCAGCACCTTGCAGGGGCTTCCCATGGTTGTCCAGCCTTTTAAAAAATTGTGCAAAAAATTGTGCACAAATTTTTATTATTTTATTTTTTCTAGCTGCAGTTGTGCAACTATGAATGATCACAGCTACATGACTGTGGGGGTTTGAAGCCTCAGCTGGGGCAATGTCAGGGGGTGCCTGCTGCCAAGGGGCAGCAGGTACCAACCCTGGACATTGCCCAGAAGAGGCTCCAAATACATTCCCCCCCCCTTGGTTTTTCTTGACAGCTGTCAGAAGGTGCACTGTCAAGAAAAAACAAAGGCAAGAGCGATTTTTAGATGTGAAAAGGTTTTGAGGGTGGGATTTAAATCCCCCTTCACAGCAAGATCATCAAAACTCCCCCCCCCTTTAGTTTCCATCAGGATGCAAATTTTGCACCTCATCCTGAGACTCTAGGTGCTTGGGAAAGTGCAAATGTGCACTCCCCCTTTTTTTCAAGGGAAAGGGAGTTTTGACAGCATTGTCAGCTAGCTATGAAAACTCTGGGTCCCGCTAAAGGGGTTTTTCTGAGCAGAGACTGGGGATTTTGGACAGACATATGTCCCACAGTCCTGAACCACCCAGTTCCCATTCAAAACCCTCTTTTTAAAAGGACCCAGCTAGCTGTCAAAACTCCTTTTCCCTTGAAAAAAGGTGGGGAAGTGTTTATTTACATGTCCCCAATCACCCAGAGGTTCAGGACAAAGTGCAAAATATGTACCCTGGTGGAAACTAAACTAGGGGGGAAACTGAGGATCTTGCTGCAAAGGGGGTTTAAATCACAACCACCACCAAAACCCTTTTCATAGCTGAAGATCAGTGCCTTTTGACAACTGTGAAGAAAAACCAAAGGGGGAAAAATGTACCCCCTGGACACTGAAGCCCCAATTGAGGCTTCAAACCCCCTGCAGTTGTGCAACTGCAGCTAGAATTTTAAAAAATAATAATATTTTTGCCCACAATTTTTTATACACAATTTTTTTTAAAACAAGGCCGGACAACCACGGGCAGCCCTTCCAAGGTGCTGCTGGGGCACTTTGAAGGGACTGCTCATAGCTGTTGAAACAAGGATTGGGAAAGCCAGCTTATCAGCTGGCTTTCCCAATCTCAGGGTGGGGGGGAGTATAAAAAGAACCTGTAAACGGCGCACCCGGAACTGCTCAAAATCATGGTGGGGAGGGGGGGAAGACTCAATCCTCCCACAGTGTCCCCTGGAATACCCACAGGCGGACTGGAGTGGGGGAGGAGGGAGCCAACAACCCATGGTGAGCCCGATCATCTGTTAGGCTCACTGTGGGTTGTTTCACACACAACCAACCCACCGTGGCTTATTGCCAGGGTGGGTTAGTGTGACACACCTAGTGTGTAACAACAATGTGTATATACATTTTATCATCATTTACCCTTCTCCACCCATTTCTCTCTCTTGAGTTTTCATATACTAGAGGTTCACCCAATCCACTTTGTTCACACTATGCTGCCTTCAATACATTGTATTGAAGTTTTCAAATATAAAAACCATTACATCCATTGGGAGTAACAATGTGTATACAGTAGATCTTATCATCCTTCACCAGTCTCTGCCCCCATTTTCCTTTTCACAGTCTCCATATGCTAGTTTCTAAGTAGTAACTTTACAAATATAAAGCCTATCTAACTCTCCTTGAACTCCCTCATCTCATCTACTTAACTTAAGTCTATAACTGTGTTCTTTAGCTCTGCAAAGTATCTTCACACAAGGGTTATGAAAAAGATGTTACCAAATTGGACTGTATTGTACTGGGCTGACTGATGCCGAAAGAAACACACATTTACTACAACTCTTTTCCCTCCTGAAGGTCATAATATTAACTATATTAATCACCTCTAGTCAATGGAAGCCTTTGGCTTGGAAAGAGATTATTTAATTACTATTTGCTTAGTCTAGGCCTCCAGGCAATCAATGTGTTTTTGATTCAGTGCATGCATTAACTCTTTTATAGCTGTTCTTTAAGCCCAAATGCCCCCGCTTACTGCATACAGATGGGCAATCATGACCATTTTGTTTTTAACGATTCTTCCCTTTTTGACATGGTACAGTGATGTTGCGGTACAGTGATGTTGCATCTTCTATACCAGGGGTGGGCAGAAGATAGATCAGGATCTACTGATAGATCTTTGGATCATAGGATCATAGAGTTGGAAGGGGCCTACAAGGCCATCAAGTCCAACCCCCTGCTCAATGCAGGAAACTAAAGGAGGGGTCTCCCATCCAAGTAATAACCAGGCCTGACCCTGCTTAGATTTTCCACACTCAGACAAGCTGAGCCAGCGTGAGCCACAGGCCTTAGGGCAGATGATTTGCAGTAGATTGCCAATGTTTCCTGGCAACAACAAAGCGACTTTTTTTCCTTCTATAACAGATTGTTAGAATCTCTAACCCAGCCTTCCCCAACCTGGTGTCCTCCAGATGTTTTGGACTACAACTCTCAGCATCTCTGACCATTGGTCATGTTGGTTAAGGCTAATGGGAGTTGATCCAAAACATCTGGAGGGTGCCAGGTTGAGGAAGGCTGCCCTAATCTGTAGTAACTCAGCTGTAGGTTTGTACTTGTATATGTAGGTCATCCCTACATGTATGGCTCAAGGGGTGCAGTAGGTGATTGGCTCCACCCCCTAAGCCAACATATCACATCTGGCTCTGCTCCACAAGTTACCATTTTGCACCTGACTCTGATTGGTGGACCTGGGGGTTCTAATAACCCCCTGCAGTCTCTCCATGCCTGTTCTATACTGCTATCTAGATTTGTCCATTTTAAAAAAAGTATTATCTCACAACATTGCCATAATGCTTAATGTTAAAAGGCATCTGAGGAGAAGGCCTCATTTTATCAGATACTACATGTCAATAATATAAATTTAGTTACATTCGGACTAAACCTGTGACTCTAGGGAACTCTACTACTTTAGGCTTGCACATCTGAATGCTTTTCTATGTTTGTTTGTTTTCCTCTGCCCATAGAAAAGCAGCACATTTGGAGTAGAACCTTTCTCCCTGTTGTTGCAAGTTCTGGATCAGGGATATGGAAGTAAAGGAACATGTAGCCCTCCAAATGTTGTCAGCCTACAACTCCTATAATCCCTCACCATTCACTATGTTGACCAGGGCTGATGGGAGTTGCAGTCCTACAACATCTGCAGGCCCACAGGTTCCCTATCCCTGTTCTAGATGGTGTTTCCTGAGAAGTTAAACAGTCTCCCCACCTTTAGTCTGAAGTAGTACACTACCTTACACCATTCATTTGAATGTGTGACTTGTGCAATATCAAAAAAGGTTGCAACAAGGAAGAGAAAGTAACATAATAACATAACCATCCCCATTTTATTTTGAGACCCAGAGAAAATAAGGTTGAAATGATATGTGCTGAAGGCAGGGACATGTTTCTTTCCACTATAAAACAGAAGATATGATGGGTGGGTTCACATGTCACACTGAGCCACTCTGACTGCAAATAAGCCAGGGTGGGTTGGTTGTCCGTGGAAAAACCCATGGTGTGCCTGACAGATGATCGGACTCACCATGGCTTGTTCTCCTTGGTCCTCCAGCTGGCATCCCAGTGTCCTTCATGGCACAACCCATCTTCTCCCTCCCTCCCCACTCCAATTACTACCACCTTTTTGTTCACTGCTGCGGGGTGGGGGATTCAGAGCCTCAAAAAAAGCACAATTATTTTTTCAGCCCCTGAAAACTGTGCAATTTTTATTATTATTAATATTATTTGTTGGTCTTTCGTAGGTTTGCATATGCAAACCCTATCGTCTGTTTTGTGTATACTTATTAGAACAGCCTACTCCAATCTGGTGCCCTCCAGATGTTTTGGATTACATCTCCCATCAGCTCCAGCTAGCATGGCCAATGATCGGGGTGATGGGAGTTGTAGCCCAAAACATTTGGAAGCCACTAGGCTGGAGAAGGCTGTATTAGAACATGGGGGTCTTGTAGATTTCATAAGCAATACTGCATAAAAGAGAGGAGTAGCACAGTAGAGAGGGAGAATAGGGGCAGTTATAAGTTAATGTTCTTATTTGGGTTTTTTTTTTTGTATCTGAACACTTGTAAAAAGCTGAAAAATCCTAAGATAAATTGTTTCATGCAACATTGGAGGGGGGGGGTATAACTACTGTAGATAGGATGGATAGGAGAGAGGGAAGCTGTATACCAAGGTGTTTTTAAATGCATTTGTGTGGGTGTGCCTGCCTGTATATAAATGGTGGCAGAGAACCATTTGGTTATGCTGACATATATATTAGCTATTTTTTCTGGTCAGTTTCAGGAAAAAGAAAACATCTACTGTAGTATATTAACTAATGGAGCCCCCTGAGGTGTCAAAAAACCCCACACATAGAGACTATAAAATTTTAAATTATAGCATTTTAAGTATAGGAATACATCATAAGGATATAAATAGCACTTTTAACTGGAACAATGTAATGCTTTAATCAAATTCTCATCCTTTTTGGCTCTAGGCCTATGAGTAACATTTCTGCAGACAAATGGATGTTCTGATGTATTTTTTTTTAATTTCATAGTTTCAAGTCAGTTGTGATTTTCTAATTTTTATAGTTGTGTTTTCCAACCAAGAATAACTGTATGAGACATTACTGCAGTCACTAGGGGCTGCAGTGTCCCATTGGCTTGAGTTGGAATTGGGTCAGCAATTAGAAGCATCACTGGAAATTCTAAAGAAGACAAACAAGTAACAGCCACATCTTTTCCTGAGCGGTCTAAATTGATGTGTATCTTAGCACTGCACCCTTAAGTGGCATCTTAGCAAATTGCCTTACAATTTCATAGACCTTTAACCTAACTTCTTGACACCAATCTCAGCTCAGATAAACAGACCCAAAGGATTTTTTAAAAAAGATCCAGAGATAGTACCAAACCTTGGGGGAAATGAGTTATACAATCCTGAAGCTTGTTTAACCAAGCTCTAGTAAACTTCCCAACCAAAACAATCAATCACATATGCAAGGGTTTCCTATGTTGTTGTTGTTTATTACAGTCTCTGCTAGGTCTTCCCCTCTTTATCTTGTGCTGAGACCAAAGTTTTCTTCATAGAAGCCACAGTGTTAAATGCAAATTTACTATATATACAAAAATTGTAATTATGTTTATGTGGAACATTTCTCATTAGTTAGTTGGTAGAGCCAGACAGCTTGGAAGCTAGTTCAAGATTCAATTCTAGCTATGCTCATGACATTAGCTAAATATAAACAAACTTGCTAGTGGTTCAGTGAATTTATGAACCTATTTGCATCTTAAACTAATAATCTTTGGGAAGCACTGGCCCTTTGACCACTTGAAATATTGTCACTCTCTTCTGCAGAATCCCGATTTTTTAAAATAAAATTAAGTATCTGAGCACAATTAACTGATGCGGTGATGCTTTCAGATGAAGTTTGTTTATTATATAATACTGTTTCATGTTTCCCAGTTCTCCAAGCACTAGGAAATACCAGGGAGCAGCCTTTTATGGGTGTGTGTGGGGGTCAGTTTTCTTGTTTGGAAAATGTACTGCAGACTTGTGGTACTTTTATAAGATCTGCTTATTTACAAAGATACAGCTTGAATGAGGAAGGAGTGGACGGGGAGGACAGATATAAAAATACATCAATTGCCAAAAGCAACAGGACATCCCAGACTTGGCCCTCTAAGGCCGCAATGCTATGCACGTTTAGGCAGGAAAAGTCCTGCAACTCCCAGTATTCCTCAGCCAGCAAGGCTGGTTGGGGAATGCTGGGAGCCGTAGGACTTTTTCCTGTCTAAACATGCATAGCATTCTGCCCTAAGACTGCTTCTTGCCAGTAAGGTCCAAAAACTCAAACTGGTTCTCTGGCTGCCCAAATTCTCTTCTTTTACATACACATTCCCATGGGGAAACACGGGTCTCAGACTCCACCCTGACGGGCAGGAGTAATTTGTATTCCAGACGTACAGAAGAGATGGTGTCTACCTTAGTAAGGATCAGTAGCGGCTTGGGATGTTCAAGCTTTGTACTGTACAATGCAGCATATCCATTACAATGCTATTAACCCCCTTGAACTCATGGGAAATGCAATAAAGATAAAAAAACAAACACACACACACACACAACTAACCTCTCCATGAACTTTATTTCATGGCATTTAGGAAGTGTAGTCTATAAGCTGTTTACTAAAATGAGCAAATAGAAATGTTCATGAACATTTCATCAATGTAATAAATGCATCCTTACTATATTTTTCTGGCACAGCAATATAATTATGTTACTTAAGCAATTTCTATCAGTGGGCACATGAAAGAGCCACGAGGCACTTTGAACAGAGGCACCTAAGAACTATGCTTAGTCCCACTCATATATACACCCACCTGCACATACACAATCCAAATTATTCTCTTTAAGATCCTCCATGATACAACTGACCTATTTTCAATAAAGATTAGACTGTGCCTAGGGCCCATAACAATGCAATGCAATATGAAATGGGACAGAAATAGGTTTAAATGGCTACTTCCCTAGTTTTCCAAAACCTATCTATGGTTACTATCCCCATTTTTGGGTTGGGTTTTTTGTTGTTGTTTTTTTACAGAAACATAATGCCATTGTTCTCTTCACCGTTCATGTTCATCTTTCTACCCTTCCATAACCCCTCTACTACTCTACTGTGACAAACATAAAAAGGAAATTGTATGGATTGTATGGAGCTCTTGTTGATTTTTAAGTTGTTCCAAAAAATTCAAAACAATCTGTTAATGCACTACTGTAACCTCTTTTATTCTATCTCCAGGAAGCTGTAATCGTCCAGATGTATCATCTTTAGCAGATTTATTTCAGTCGTGTCCATTAAGTATGCATCTGAGAAAAAATTCTATAGTTGCACAATAAAAAAAAAACCTCAGAAGAAAGATTTTAACATATTACAAATATGGTTGCAATAGCTACCAAATGTGCATATTGCCATAAAAGTTCTTGCAGTTGCTGTGGTTTTAGCACAGGATTTAGAACAACAATTAAGGTTTATAGCCCTCTACTTTGGCTCTTTTTATATAGAAGGCAAAATGCTTTATTAGTTTGATGCAGTCCATCCTCAATTATGATGAGCTTGCTCCCTTAGAGATGGAATCCTAAATATACTTATTTGGAGGGGGGGGAGCCAATTCATAATTTGCCCCAGCATATAGGTTCCACATAGGGTTGGGTGGGGGAAATAAGCCTCAACCTTTCCCAACATCGCCTCATGTACAATGTGATATGTGACATGGGACCATGTGTACATTCTGCGCACAAGATCCATGTATGCCATAGAACAGGGTGGCTGGATCATGTGGGTGAGGCATATATTGTCATATGGAATGTTTATATATTTTGTGGGGAACTTACACAAAGCCAAGGCTCATTCCTACACATTTCACCAGGTGTGGATCCATCATACCGGTGTGAATTGACCCAAAGACTTATAGATTTCAGTGGGACCAACTTCCGAGCAAACAGGTTTAGGAGTGGGATGCAGGTGGGGTTTTCCAGCTTTGAGATATTGTAAGGGTGCTATATTAGTCACCTATGAGCTTTGTTTTTGAATCTGTGGAACAAGACTGATTGAGATTACATCAGATAAGGGTCACATGAAAAGGAGAAAGCCAAATGAAAGCAAGGAAATAAACCTGTTGGCCTTAAATACCAATGCATTATTATGCTATAGGGGAAGTATGGCAGATTTCATGAATGACCCCCAAAAAGCTGGTACAATTAATACATTGATAAATAAATTAATATAATATACTCACTGAGGTATAAAAAAAACCATCCTCAAATAACTGTTAATTATATTCTATTACAATTTTATTCTATTGAAATATTTTTCATTATTGAACAACTATTAGCTACATACTCTGTTATCATGATAAGCGGGGGGGGGGGGGATCACCTACCTATGGTGATCAAGAATAATCAAGATATGATCATTAAGTGACCCTTTTCCACTTTCCTGGTTCTTCTTCTTCCCTGCTGTGATTGTAGATTGAAAGGATTCCTTTGCCTGCTTTGCTATTGAGAGATAATGATCAGTTCAGCTGATGGGTCAACTCATCCTGTCTTTTATCCAGCAGGCTATCTTGTCTTGTCATGATTGACAGGGTACAATGGGGCCTAATCTCAGCTCCAGAATTATAGCAGTACACACAAGAACTAGATTTCATTAAATGCTTTTTGGTAAAAAGGTGAAAACAAATTGAAACGCTCATACACATGTCTGTTTAATGTGCTCCTAGTGAAGTTCCCCAAGCTATCAACCTCCAGATGTGTTGGACTACAATTCTCATCATCCCCAGTCATTGTCCATGCTGGGGTTGTAGTTCAACACATCTGGAAGGTGCCAAATTGGGGGAGGCTGTCCTAGCCCACTTCATCATTTCAGGCACAGACAAGTTCTCTTATATAAGAAACCATGTTTTTCATTAGCTGCTATCCCTATCAGAGTTGTTGATGTTGTCACCAATCTAAGAAAAGCAATATGAGACAGCACCTTCTGGTTGCTTTTATTTACTTGTCCTGCTCCCCTATGTTTTCTATATTACAGTAGTCTATGAAGACTACTACCAGCGATTTTGTGATCATAAGAATTAAAGATCCATTCTGTATTTAAAACTCATATCAGAATCCACAACAGTGAATTCTAAAGACAGATATTCAAATTTGCAACATTGCAGGCTTGATGTTCTTGGCTATTTATTCCATCTAAATAACAGTCAAAGGGTAGTGCTGGTTGTGATGGTGGTGGTGTGGTGGTAATAAGCAAAATTTGTTCACTCAGAGATCAGGCTATGTGTTAGCATGCTGATCCTATAAAATGAAAAATGAGGAATTGGTGACATGTCTTCTATGAATCTAAGTAGCTGGAAGCATCTGAACAGCCTTCATCACATATTCAGTATTTTTTGCCTTACAGACTGTACTTTAACCCCCCCCACACACACACATTTTATTTTGTATCTGACCCACAAACCCATCCATAAATTATACATCCCTGAAACTGGTGATCTTAGCCATCCAATCAAGGCACCGTTGCCTCCCCAAATGTTATCAAATTTCACTGATAGAAAATCTCAGAGAAAATTTCAGTAACTGTTCAGCTCTAACGTTTAATTATAGTCCCTTTTAGCCTTATGCAGCCTTCCCCAACCAGGCACCCTCCAGATGTGTTGGACTACAACTTCCATCATTCCCATTAGCACAGCCATTGTGTGGCTGAAGAAGATGGGAGTTATAGTTGAACACCTCTGGAGAGCACCAGGTTGGGGGAAGGCTGCCTTAACTAGTGAAACTGGGAGTTAAACATTTTGCTGCTTCTTTAAAATTTCTTATGAAAGATTCCTTATTAACATAACTCTTTAGTTTTCTACATTGTTCTGGTATTACAGAACAGAATATTTTGAGATGCAAGGTATTGTTCTCTCCATGAACATTACAATGCCTGTCAAAAGTTAGAAGAATAACACACAAATGGCAATCCATAAGCAAGTATGCCAGAAAAATTCTGGTAGCATCTTAACATTTATCAAATATATTGTAGCACAAGCTTTTTTGGACCAAAACTGACTTTGTCATATATACATAAAGAAGGCCCATGAAGGCTTATGCCACAAGAAATCTGTTAGTCTTTGAGGGGCCACCGAAATTCCAACCACTCAGTAATATAGTTAAAAAATTAATTTAAAACAATATTAAATGGACATTTAACCATATGCTAGCTGTATATTTTCACAATGAATTAGAAAAGGGGAGGAAAATACAAACAAACAGAATTTCAGCTGTAATATTTCAAACATTCCTTAGTTTGAAACGCTCCCACCCTCAGTAACTATGAACTCAAATCAAATACAACATAGTAATGATGCCCTTGTTAAACATTCAGTATTGTCCCCAAATCCAGCAATCCGATGCCTTGGTGATCAACTGAAAAAGTAATATGTTCTTAACTACTGTATAGCTCACTGCTTTAATTCTGCCACCAAGAGATCTTTACAAAAAGAACACAGCATACTAAAGCATAACAAGTTAACAATGCACCAGCTAGTCAGGCTGGGTTTTAGAAATAAGAACTTTTTTTTCTAAGCTTACTGAAAACAACACAACTGTAACTGGAACAGAGTGATCTGCAAAAGATACAAAATCAGAGTTGAAAACAAGCTGCTTTTTGCCAAATAAGACTGTTTTCCTAGCCTAGGTCATGTTCAAGACTTGGAATAAAATTAAGGCATTTCTTTAGAAAATGTCAAAAACACACATCAAGAACTAATGTCTGGAATCAACCTGTTTTGTACTCTTAGATGCACCCCATGCAACAGCATGTTTTGAAGCCAAGTGCAAGAAGCAGAGGTGAAGAAACCAGGGAGGGAGGGGTTTTGTAAACTTCCACTATTCCTCCTTCTCTAACTGGGGGTGGGGTATATACTCAACCAGGGTAGCATCAACCGGAAATAAAGTAGCCATGGCCTGCTCATGCACTTTAGTTTCAATAGCTGTTTGATACACAAAAAACCAAAGTGAAGCTTTTCACAACTTGGAGATTGGTGGCCCCTAAACTGTGGAATTCCCTTACCCTTTCCTCCTGTCTGAGGGGAGAAAATATATTATTGCTGTTGTTGTTATTTTATTGGTTATGCCGTTTCTTTCTATTTTCCCTGATCATTTTGGCACTCTGATGCTCTGCCACTGTTTTATGTGCTGGTGTCCCTCCCCCCTTGTTTCCATTTACTGCCAACTTAGTTTCACTTTCAGTTGATATTATTTTAATTGATAATATTTTCAATTGTTGCTTAATCAAAGAGCCAGTGTGGGGTTAGTGGTTAGAAATAAGAGTCTAAAACCAGAGAGATCCAGATTCAAATTCCCACTCAGCAGTGATGCTCACTCCGGTGACTTTGGATCGGTCACTTTCACTCAGTCTAGCTTAACTCACAGGATAAAATGAGAGGGGAGAACCTTGTATGCCACTATAAGCCTTCATTGAATGAAGGCTGGGATTAAAATAAATTTAAAAAGTCATGACTGTTATGAACCTCTATGAGAACCATTACGGCTGAAGAACGGCAAATATTATAAACAAACGAATCCAGCAGCGTCCCCTGCTTCCATGTGTACACAGCAAGGCGCTATTAGAGGCGCAGCTACGGTGGCCGCTTGCAAAGTTGGCAACCCTCGACTCAGCCCTGGCTCGCGTTCCCAGCAGCTGCTGACAGGGTGGAAGAGGCTCGGCTCCTCTCTTCCCACGAACCTGCCCGGCTCGTCGGTGCTTGGGAGCCCGCAGCTTGTCCTGACCCCGGCCGCTTCCTGCGACCCCTGCCGCGCGTTCTGGAGGACGGAGCGTGGGAACCAGGCAGAGGGAGTCCGAGACGCGCGCGCGACCCGCCAGGCTCGGCTGAGGGAAGGGCGAGGCGAGGCGAGGCGCTCAGGCTTCCTCGGTGGCGCGGCGGCGGCTACTTCAGACGGGAAGCCTCTGGCTGGACGCAGAACCGGCGCGAAAGGCGGGGGGGGGGGCAAGGTGATGAGAGGAGAAGGGGAATTCCTTCGCCACACTTCTTTCCTATGGAAAGGGGAGCAGGGGGCCCAGCTACGCGGGAGCCACCACCTCCATCTCGGGGCTGAAATTCCAGCTCCCGAGTCATGGCTGAGGAACCCGCATTGCGAAACCCCTCTTAGTAGTTTGCGGAGGCTCCAAACCACCAGACGGTGGAGAAGAGAGGCGCGGGGAAGAAACCCAGAGGAAGGTGGAGAAGATGGCAACCGTATCCTCCCTCCCCCCCCCCCGCACCTGCCTCAGGTGGATCGTGCCCAGAGGAAAGGCATTGGCGTCCCGGTGAAGGCGAACCCACTACACCAGAAACGAGGAAGGGGTGTGCGAGAGAGAAACCATGCAGGGTAGAAGAGAGGAAGGATTAACGGTAACTAACCGGGCTGAGCTGGGCAGAGGGAGCGAGGCGGGTCAAGCCACTTTGGCGTGGGGGGGGGGGGAGGAGAGAGACTGCAGTCTCCAGCGGGAGGCAGCGCGAGCTCCTCCCCTCCTAGCGCTGTCCAGGGTCCCCATTTGCCCCTGCGGACCGTCTGGAAGAAGAACCACGGACGCTCCACGTCTAGCCTCGCGCCTTTCTCCTCCAAGCTCCCTTAGCGTGCGCACCTCCGCCTCGAGGCGGAGCGGGGGAACGCGCCCCCAGACGAAGCAGCCCAATGCGCGGCCGCCCCATTCGCACCTCATCTAGGGCTTTCGCCTCCACTCACCGCGACGCGACGCTCCCTCTCGCTTCGTCGGCTTGCCGCGGCCCAGGACGCCGGGCAGCTGTCGTCGGTGAGGTCTCCCGCCGTCTCCCTTCTCAGCTCGGCAGCCTCTGCCCAGCTAACTCATGTTCGAAACGTGCGCTTGGACAGGGGCTTCAGCTCAGCCGCTTCTTTTGGTCCCTCCCCAGCCGCTCACGCCGAGCGAGGAGGTGCCTACCTTTGTGACCAATCAGGAGGCGTATAAAGCGGAGCGGGAGCTGCCGAAGTGAGGTGGTGGGAGGGCGAGAGGGAGCTGGGAAAGCCGCGCAAAAGAGAAGAGGAGGGGAAAGGGGGCGGAATGGGGTTTAAGTTAGACTAATGTTGGATACAGCCGATAGGCAGCCCTGAGAAGAATCCCAGTCAGATGCTTGTGGGTGGGGTGCGGTGTGTGTGTGGAGACCTTAAGACCACTAAAATGCAAGCATCTGGAGTTATTGTGTGCTTCAATATGCCAATTGGAAGTAGCAGTAAATACAACGCAAACACAGATACGTCCCTGGCTGCCACACGACGCTCCCCCACCATTCCAGAATTATTTGAAGGGGAAAATTTAAGTAGCTTTCAGCGCGACCTCGTGCGTAGCGCTTGCCTTGTCGCAAGCAGATAGACATCCTTTCCTTCTGTCTGAGCCCAGTGTGTGTGGTATTAAGAAAATTATGTTACCTGACAGAAGCAACACTTTAACACAAAAGTGAAAACACATCCATGATAGAGAGGACATGTACATCTGCCACCTACAGGCACTGGAGTTTTTGAAGAATTCTCTTTTCAACAATCCCCTCCCCCTTCAACAGAGATCTAAAGTGTTTTTTTTAAATTCCAAAGGTGCGGTTCAGTACTTATTATAAACAGATCCCAACCCTACGACAGCTTCTTTGGGTCAATGGTTTCTTGTTAGGTAAAAGAATAGTGTGGGGTTTTTTTTAGATTCTAAATAAAACTTACCACCTAGACTTTGTTCACATATTCTAATCAGGACCATTCAAACAAAGTTTATAATCTATTTATAATATATATTAAACTGCACCTTTGTCTATTTTTGTTTTGAACATAGCTTGTTCTGTGCTACCGGCAACAACAGGACTGTTCTTCCCACCGTTATTCCAGTTTCATAACAGTACTAGTAAATGGACAGCGCAATCCTATTGGCCACTAGACAGCATCTAGATGGCCATAGGATTGTTGCAGAGTCCCAACTCCAACCTCAGAAACTCGCTCCATGGTTGGAGCTGGGACTCCGAGCTCGGAGCACTTTCCCCCAACCCCCTCGCAGCTGCACCAGCTGTTTCTCCAAGGTCAAAAGAGCGAGGGCATTCCAGGGGGCAGGGAGGGGAGGAGACAGGTGCTGCTAAGATAAAACATATCTGGTTGCGCCTCAGCCTCCTGCCCTCCTGCTCCAAAGCTCCGCACTTAGACGGCCAATTCTAAGTGCTTTGCAGAGTGGGAGGGGCACAGAAGTGACCTTTGCCTCTGCCCTTCTCCCACCCTGCATAGGATGCCTGTAATCTTCTGAGATTGGAGGGCTAAGGCATCCAGATTGGACTGTGCCCCGAGTTTATGTTATGCAAGCATAGATTTTCTTTTTCTCGTTGCAATGGAAGTGCTCCCTCTGTCTCCCTAATCCAAGCTTGAAGAGACAATGGAACTCCCACAATATATTTTATCCCATATGTAGGTTGCCTTGCCTCTGATGGAATGCTGGCCTAAACTCAGTGACCCAAGTTTTGCCTATTAGGTGCAAAATGTCCCAGTTTACATTTTCCTGGCAATGTGTCTTGGGCAATGTGTGTTTGCCAAATTTCAGCTTTCTCGGTGGTCTGGGAGTGTTTTAATCATTTGGGGTTGCAATTTAACCCACCATTTTGAGAGAAAAGTTCTGCTTCCAGATTTTTCTAGTTATCAGGGTATCTTGGATAGGACTTCAGATCAGGAAATACCCTAGCAATCTAACTAAACTAAAGGAGCATGAACCAGGCTCAGTATTTTTTTTTTCACACAGTGCTTGACCTTCCCTCAGATTTAGTTTACTAACAAAACTTTCACATTTCTTAGCACAACAGTTAATGAACTCTGACAGCAGATCCTTGCAGCACAAATGTCTTCACTGTTTAAGGGGAAGGTTGTGAAGTGATTCTATAATAAAATACTGTCAGCTTGTTATGAACTTGAGGTTGCCTCATTGATCATACTTACATTTCTAATATAAATAGCACACATACAAATAGCATTTAGTACAAATAATACATACACACACACACACACACACACAGTTTGTACACTGATCAGGATTGCTGTTACCCATCTAAAGTAAAGACTTTTAACTCACATTGATTTTATAGGTGAGTTAACCCATCTCTCTCATTGAAATTGTATAGGTCTCCTCTCCCTTGTCCAGAGGCAGTATGTGCTTCCAGTATCAGAGGCAGTATGCCTATGTAACCAGTTCTTGGGGAACATGGGCAGGAGGATGCTGTTGCACTCATGTCCTGCTTGTGGGATCCCACAGGCAGCTGGTTGGCCACTGTATGAACAGAACGCTGGACTAGATGGACCTTTCATCTGATCCAGCATGGCTCTTATGTTCATTTGTGAGGGCTTGCTTCTGAGCCAGCAGTGCCCTGATGCAGCCAGGCATCTGACAGGTTTCTCAGTCTTTTCAGAGGCACTGCTAGGCCTGGGACCATGTAGCCCTCATCCCAAATCTATTCCAGAGAGCTGCAGATCTGTTCCACAGAGCTTTGAGTATCCATTGGTGCCAACTGAAGGGTTTTTTCTTCTTAGCTTTATCACCATGCAGGAGGCAATTTTCAAGGGGGATTTCAACTGGGGAGGGAAGAGTGAACTCTACTAATCCCACATGCTTCAAACCCACCCACCCCAAAATAAATCCCTTGCTGCATAGCAATTAAGCTTGGAAAAATAGTTTTCCATTGGTTTGGGATGATCTGGGGCAGGGTGCAAATTAATTCAAGAATTTAATTTATTTGAGATGATTTGGATGAAAAATTAATTGGTTGGCTCCCAGTTTAAATACACCTCTTTCTAGAAGGCCCCAGAGTTTGTCGGAGAGCATATCTAAACAAACAGCATCATGAAGAACAAAAAGCTATCAAAACAACTCCGTGATAAAGTTGTGCAAAAGCACCAATCAGGGTTGGGTTATCAAAAAAATATTCTGAACTATGAACATCCCCAGTAGCACCGTTAAATCCATTATTACAAAATGGAAAGAATATGGCTCAAACATAAAGTACATACGAAGAGCCATGCTGGAACAGACCAAGGGTCCATCTTGTCCAGCATTCTGTTCACACAGTGGCCAACCAGCTGCCCACGGGATCCCACAAGCAGGACGGGAGTGCAAGAGCACCTTCCCACCCATGTGCCCCAGCAACTGGAGTACACAGGCATACTGCCTCAGTTACTGCAGGAAGCAGATAGCCAATCAGGACTAGTAGCTGTTGATAGCCTTCTCATCCATGAATTTGTCCAATCCCCCTTTAAAGCTGTCCAAATCGGTGGCCATCACTACATCTTATGGAAGTGGATTCCATAGTTTAACTATGCGCTGTGTGAAGAAGTACTTCCTTTTATTTGTCCTGAATCTCCCACCAATCAGCTTCATGGGATGACCCCAGATTCTAGTATTATATTTATTATTACATTTATACCCCACCTTTTTTCCTGCAAGGAACCCAAGGCGGCCTACATAATCCTCCTCCTCTCCATTTTATCCTCACAACAACCCAGTGAGGTAGGTTAGGCTGAGAGTCAGTGACTGGCCCAAAGTCACCCAGTGAGCTTCATGGCCGAGCAGGGAATAGAACCCGGATCTCCCGAGTCCCAGTCCCAGCACTCTCACCACCACGCGAGAGTATTATCTCCCTGTACACTTTCTCCACACCATGCATAATTTTGTACTCCTCTATCATGTCTCCCCTTACTCCCCTTTTTTCTAAGCTAAACAATCACTGCTGCTGTAACCTTTCTTCATAAGGGAGTTTCTCCAGCCCCTTGATCATTTTAGTTGCCCTTTTCTGCACTTTTTCCAACTCTACAATGTCCTTTTTAGGTATGGTGACTAGAACTATACACAGTATTCTAAATGCTGTCACACTATAGATTTGTATAAGATCAGTATGGTCTTGGCAGTTTTATTTTCAATTCCTTTCCTAATTATGCCTAACATGGAGTTTGCCTTTTTCACAGCAACTGCACACTGGGTTGGCATTTTCATTGAGCTGTCCACCACAACCCCAAGATCTCTTTCTTGGTCAGTCACCGCTACCTCAGATCCCATCAGATTATACTTTAAGTAGGGACTTTTTGCCCCAATGCGCATTAGTTTATGCTTGCTTACACTGAACAGCATTTGCCATTTTGATGCCCATTTCCCCAGATTGGAGAGATCATTTTGGAGCTCCTCACAATCCCTTTTTGTTTTCACCACCTGAAATAATTTGGTGTCATCAGCAAACTTGGCCATTTCACTGCTCACTCCTGATTCCAGATCATTTATGAATAAGTTGAAAAACATTGGTCCTAATATAGATCCCTGTGGGACCCCACTTTTGTGGAACAGGCTTCCCATGGACCTCCGATTGGAGGAGGATCTTTCCCGCTTTCGAACAGGATTAAAGACTTATCTTTTTAGTCAGCCAGAATGAGTGGTTGGGCTAATGTGGTGGTTGCTGGGATTTGATACTGCATAGTAAGTGGTTGGTGTTGGTTATTTTATTGTATTGTTATGTTTACTGTATATGTTATTTGTCCCGCCCTTTGGTATAAGGGGCGTTATAAATAAACGTTTATTATTATTATTATTATTATTATTATTAAAGACAGATGAAAAGAAAGAATTCATTCAGCTTCTCCGTGATCTCCTTATCCTCCTTTAACTCCATTATCATCCAGTGGTCCAACTGCCTCCCTAGCTGGTTTCCTGCTTTGGATATATTTAAAGAATTCCTTCTTGTTGGCCTTGATGTTGTTAGCAATAGCTCCTCAAACTTTTTTTTTTTTTGGCATCTCCTACTGTCTGCTTGCATCTCCTTTGTACAAGCTTGCGCGCTCCCTTTTGTTTTCCTCATCTGGGCAAGACTTCCATTTTCTGAAGGAAGCCTTCTTTTCTCTAATAGCTTCTTTGACACTGCTCCTTAACCATGCTGGTAACCTCTGGGACTTGGTACTACCTTTCCTAACCTCTGGTATACATTCTATCTGAGCTCAATTGCAACTCTGCCTAGAGAAGGCTGTCTAACAAAACTCAGTGACCGGGTAAGGAGGGCATTAGTCAGAGAAACAACCAAGAGGCCAATGTAACTCTGAAGGAGATGGAGAGATCCACAGCTGAGATGCAAGAAACCATACATGGGACAGCTATCACCTGAATGCTCCACAAAGCTGGGCTTTATGGAAGAGTAGCTCTTCTCCTTCGAGGGTCGGAGGCCAGCAAATATGGGGAGTAGCCCCGCCTCCGGGGCTGGAAGGCAGACTTGTTCTGAGCTTCCGGTGGAGGAGGGGCCTCCCCAGAAACTCCAGTTGTTCTTCCTGCCTCACAGTGGGAGGCAGACTTTTCGCACTCCTCTGAGCGCGAGCAAAGAACAAAGAAAAGAAGAGGTGGAAAAGGAAGAAAACGAAGCCTCTTCGCCACACCTACCAACGGTAGGAAGGAGCCAGCCCCTCGCCCCCGCCTCTGGCGGTAAGACAGGCGGCTGGACTCCGGGGGGACCCGAGACACCTTGCTGTAAGGGAACCGGCCTCCCCCCATGGAAGCCAGCGCCAGGGGGGTGGGAGAGCCCGCTGCAGTCGGTGCCCTTCAAGGGGGGGGGGAGGGAATCGCGGCCCAGGCGTCCCGGACCTCCCCCCTCCCTCCCAGCCCCCTTCCATCTCAAGATGGGCTTGAGCGGCTTCCTCGGCCAGCAATCGGCCGGAAAGGCACAACCCCCCAGGGGATTACTTGCTGCCTCTTCCCTTCCCCTGCTCTGCTGCGCGTTTGGCCGTCGGGAATCCCAGCCTCAGTCCAGCTCCTCCAGCAGCAGCGTGGGCAACGATGGCGGCCGCCATCTTAAGTAAGGGCAATGCCCTGTTTAAGTCAATCAGCGAAGCTGCGTCCACCATTTTGGTTGTGGGCACAGCCATCTTCGGGTGCCATGGGCGCCGCCATTTTGATTAAGGGCAAGGCCCTTGTTATATCAGGCTGTGAGGTTGCGTCCGCCATGTTGGTTGTGGGCATGGCCATCTTATGAGGCCACATGGGCGCCACCATTTTGGTTAAGGGCAAGACCCCTGTTAAGCCAGTGAGTGAGGCCAGGGCCGCCATCTTGGATGAGGGCAAGGCCATTCCGGAGGTTTCTTTTGCAATTTCAACTACAGCTCAGCTGTTTGCTGGCCATCCAGCCACAATCGGGTTCCCCCCGCGTTCCCTCCTCACTGGCAAGCGGCAAGCCCTACAAGCCTTGTGGTGGGGACACCCAGAGGCTCAGCCCAGCCCAGGCCTTTGACCGGCTAGGCAAGTGGGGACCTGGAAGCACCACAGGGGTCCTCAAGTCTGCCAGATTGGGGGGGCTTAGACCCCCCGGCCAAGACCCCCAAGGACCCACAGCCCCAAGGTAAAACCAAGCATACAATGGCCCCTTTTCACGCCACCCATCTCTCCCTTTTACCAGTGCTCATTCCATAGCAGCCATGGATCCTGCGCCCACCACCAATCCCTCCACCTCTCCAATGAAGGGCAGCAGCATGCTACCAGACTCGCCTTCACGTGTGATCCCAGTTACAAACCCGGTTCGTCAAGAGGGTGTGCCTGAATCAATGTACCTGCTAATGAGTGAAATGTGGCGTGATATCCAGAGCCTCAAAGGGTCCCGGGGCAGGTCGCCAAACCGCCACAGCTCCGAGCATGCCTCAGTTTCCCAGCCGACCGTGTGCCAGCTGAGGGCCTCACCTGCAGGCTCAAGCAAAGCCACAGGTCAGCAAGCGTGCTCTCGAAACGCGCCAGCGTCAGTCCCACGGCTGCCAGCAGAACCAAGCGCCGCCGCCCTTCTTCCGATTCTGATGACGGCTCAAGAACGGCATCCCCAGCCAGGTCACAGCGCACCCAGTACAGCAGTAGAACTTGTACAAGTGCAGGGGCCTCAGCTTCCGATTTTGAAGATGGCGAGCTGCCTGAGGACAGCAAAGACGAGAGCGAGGCCCCACCCAGAGGCCGTCTGTTCGCAGCGGAAGCCTTCCCAAAGATGATTGCCAAGGCTCTCTCACATGTAGGGCTGGTAAGCAAATTTAGCACCCCAACCGTTACTGACCCGGAATCCTTGGGAGACCCCATGGCCTTCCCTCCTATCCAGCTTCAAGCCAATCCTGCAGTCCCGGTTCCGTGGAACCTTCAGGTGATACTGCAGCAAGAGTGGGAAAAGCCAGCTATTCCAAGGCCCCCACATCGCCTTTGTGACAAGCTATATCGCATAGCTGAAAACACCATGCAGGCCCTGACAGTTCCTCGAGTAGATGACCCGGTGTCAGCCCTCACCTCAAAGTCGTTGTTGCCAACAGAGCGAGAAGAACTTCCCGATCACCACGACAAGCGGGCAGATGCAGCACTGCGCAGGGGCTTCGAGACCGCCGCCACGGTAATCAAGATTGCTAACACGTCAACCATAGGGGCACGCGCTATGCATGTAGGAGCAAAAAGGCTCCTTCAAGGCAATCCAACACCCAAAGAGATGAAGGAGTTCATTAAAGAGTCGTCCTCTGCGGCAGCCTTCCTAGCAGATGCATCTCTCGATTCCTTTCAGCTGGGAGCGAGAGTCACAGCTTCCAACGTGGTAGCTAGGAGGAACCTATGGCTCCGCAATTGGGGGGTGGACGGAAAGACGAAGTCCAGCCTGGCAGGTGTCCCCTTCGCTGGCAAAAGGCTCTTTGGCGAACCCCTAGATAAAGTCCTGGTGGAGAACAAGGACAAGAAGAAAGCCTTGCCAGTCCCCCACAAGAAAGACACAAAACGTCCTTCTCAGAAATACGGCTCCTTTCGGAACTACAAACCCCAGCAGCCTGCCTCATCACATGGCGGCTCCTCATCCTCCACGCGCAATTTCCCCTCAGGGGGACACAAGCCCCGCTGGCAGCGTGGCTCGGCCCAGAAAGGAGGCCAGCACAAAGGCTCATCTGCCCAGGGAAAGAAATCCAGCTCCGCCTGACGGTCCTCCTCCCCCAGTGGGGGGGAGGCTACGCGAGTTCTCAGAAATTTAGAAGAAATACTTCTCGGATCGATGGCTCCTAGAGACAATTCAGCAAGGCTACTCCCTGGAATTCAGGAAGAAGCCCAAAGAAAGGTTTTTCAGGACCCACTATCTCAGAGATCCTGCAAAGCACCTGAGAACCGTAACAGCTATCCAACACCTCCTTCAGATACGCGCAATAGAAAAGGTTCCCCAGAATCAAAGAAATCGTGGAACATTTTCGGTGTTTTTCACTGTTCCCAAAAAAGACGGGAAAGTGCGTCCCATCCTAGACTTGAAAAGAGTCAACCGCTCCCTCAAGAAGCATAAGTTCCGGATGGAGACACTCAGATCCATCAAGGAGTGCCTGCGGGAAAAAAGACTTCCTGTCATCGATAGACCTGACAGAGGCCTACCTGCACATACCAATCCGCCCTGCCCATCGGAGGTTCCTGCGTTTCAGCTATGGCATCAAGCAGTTCCAGTTCAGGGCCCTCCCATTCGGTCTTGCTACAGCTCCAAGGGTCTTCTCCAAAGTCCTCCTGGCACCAGTGGCGCTTCTGCGTACAACTCTGCCTAGAGAAGGCTGTCTAACAAAACTCAGTGACCGGGTAAGGAGGGCATTAGTCAGAGAAACAACCAAGAGGCCAATGTAACTCTGAAGGAGATGGAGAGATCCACAGCTGAGATGCAAGAAACCATACATGGGACAGCTATCACCTGAATGCTCCACAAAGCTGGGCTTTATGGAAGAGTAGCTCTTCCATAGCTGAAACAAACCCATATCAAAGCCCACTTGGAGTTTGCAAACAGGCATGTGGGAGACATAACAAACATGCAGGGAAAGTTTCTCTGGTCTGATGAGACCAAAACTGAACATTTTGGCCTTGCTGCAAAACACTATGTGTGGTGCGAAGCCAGCAGTGCTAATTGCCCTGAGAACACCATCATGTTTTGGGGATGCTTTTCCTTGGCAGGGACTGGGAAACTGGTCAGGATTGAGGGCAAGATGGATGGAGCCAAATGCAGGGCAATTCTAGAGGAAAACCTGTTTCAGTTGCAAGGGACCTGGGACTGGGGTGGAGGTTCACCTTGCAGCAGGACAAGGACCCTCAACACACAGCCAAAGTAACACTGGAGTGGTATAAAAAAAAAAAAAAGAAGAACCGGAAAGTCTTAGAATGGCCCAATCAAAGCCCAGACCTCAATCCAATTGAGAATCTGTGGCAAGACTTGAAACTTGCTGTTCACCAATGGTCCCCATCCAACCTGACAGACCTGGAGCAATTTTGCCAGGAAGAATGAGCAAAGCTGATACAGACATACCCAAGAAGACTTGCAGCTGTGATTGCTGCCAAAGGTGCTTCTACCAAGTATTGACTCAGAGGGGTGAATACTCATGCAACCAACAAGTGCCAGTTTGTTTTTGCTTACTTAACTTTTGTGCCACAAAAAATATTTTGCACTTTCACAGTGTTGAATATCTTGTGTACATCAAGTGGTAACAATGCCAATTAAATCCATTTCAGTTACAGTTTGTAACAGAACAAAATGTGGAAAAGTCAAAAGTCAAGGGTGTGTGTGAATGCTTCTGCAAGGCACTGTAGATGCTATCAAGAAAACCTCACTTCCAGTATAAATACTTCAAATTAATTTTTAAGATAATACAGCAGCTTATGAAAATATCAGTGTGTAATGTTGTAGGCCAGGGGAGGGCAACCCCGACACCTGTAGGCTCAGTTTTATTGGCTTTTGTATTGTTATTTTAAACTATGTTTTTAAATTTGGTTTTTAATTTTTTAAACTATTCTGTATGTTTTTTTATTGTTGTTTTTATGTATAGAGTGTTGTGAACCGCCCAGAGAGCTTCGGCTGTGGGGCGGTATATAAATGAAATGAAATGAAATGACCTAATCCAGCCTGCAGCAGGTTGGTCACCCTCCATGGGCTGTTCCCCCTCCCCAAGTCCCACCACCTGGCCTGTAGAGAGGAATCACCCATGTTATCTCTGATGTAAGCTAATAGAAGCCACTATTAGGTGACATTTTACAAAATGTCATGGGATTTGGTTGACGATTCCCTACTCTGAAAGAGGAAAATGTGCACGTGGGTTGAATACAACGAAAGAGGAAAACTAGTTCAATAAATAATTCCCTAATGCTTTTGCTTTCACTTGAGGATTTTCTCTAAGCCTCAGTTTCAGGCATGCTTATCTGAAAACCTCTCCTTGAAGTGAATGTGACTTATTTCCAAGTAATGCATTTAGGATTGAAGCGTCAATGGTACAAAGGCAGGGCTGTACTACTGCTGCTACTACTTAAACATATGAATGAGATAAGACATAAATATTGAGAGTACAAAGATACACGATGCAAGCAGAATAATAACAATATATTCAGAGGTCCATAAAAATCCGTAGATAATCACAGGTAAGAAAGCATGCACACACACACACACTGGAAGAAGGAAGGAAATCAAAGAGAAAAGTGCATATCAGTCTAACACTTCTTAGGGTGCAACCCAATGTAGATGCCCACAAACCTCCAAACTTGGAGGATTATGGGCATTCTACACAGTGCGGGAGGAGCATGGAGGCGATCTTTACCTCCCTGATCCTCCCAGCCTGCAAATCAGTTAGGCAGCCGATTTTGGCCATCTAACTGCAGCACTCCAGATGGGGAGGGGAGGAAGCTGGAGGCTGGAGCGCTGCCAGGATACATCATATGCTGGTAGCCCCAGTCTCTCCCCCTCCCCCTGGAACACCCCTTTACCCCTTCTCCAAGGTCCTTCTTATGACTCCTGAGAAACAGCTGGTGTGGTTCTTTCTGCACCAGCTGCAATTGCGGGGGGGGGGGGGGATCCAAGTGCAGATCCCCAGCTCCAAGGCCTTTTCTGACCTCGGATCTGGGAATCCAAAGCTTCCTATAGCCCCCTAGATGCTGTCTAGGGGGCCATAGGATCACTCTGTTAAACATCCTCCATTTTTTAAAATGTCTGTTTAAAAACGTTTTTCTTTGAAAAGGTAGCCTGGTTTTGACATACACACACAACTCTGCATATTCCCACTTCAGAATGCTAAAGTAGGGAATTGTTTCTACATTTTTATATTGTTGCCGGAGCCTTTATTTTGCTATGAATTTCAGCAAGTTCATCTGCATGTTATATTTTGTAACTTTATAAGGCATTGTGACTTGGCCCGAGCCCTCTATGAACAAACAAACACATGTACAATGTTTGGGAACCTGATCATGAAATGTCTCCTTTCAAACATCTGGATCTACTTCTCACTTTATGGGAAAATCCTCTTGTGCGCGCGCACTGTATTCCAAAAATCATTCGATGTAAAAAAAAACATACACAATTGAACACAGATGAAATCACTCTCATTCAGAAGGCTGAATCATTAATTGGACTAACATTCTACTGGCTGTAGTTTTGCAATTACCCTGGTTTATACAGAAGGAAATTCTTAAGTGGTAATTTTCACATCATTACTATAAAGTTCCCATATTACTTAGAATTTATTTTGGACTAGATTTTCTTTTAGACTTCAATTCATTTACTTCCATATGACCACTCACTCCATGTTTACCACAAGTATAATAGTCTATATTTTATAAAATGGCCTATCATTCTTATTTCATTTTATTCTAAACCACCTTGTGAAGTCATTTAGGCTGGGATATTAATCTGCACAGAAGTCCTGCATTCTGCTTCATGGTTAAGCAGTAATTTGAACCCACCCCACAGAAACCCTGAACTGTTGCAAAGGGCTGAATGGAGGTAAACTTAATCCAAATAAGATGAAGGCACTTTTGGTTGAGGGAGTGTGATCCAGGAATGGGGGTTCACCTGTTTTGGATGGGGTTCCACTTTCCCTGAAGAATCAGTTTCACAGCTTGGGGGGTACACTTTGATCCAGTGCTGCTTTTATAGCAGGAGTGTGGAACCTGTGGCCTTTCAGATGTTTCTGGACTTCAAATCTCATCAGCCCAGCCAGCATGGATGATGTGAATTGTAGCTCTGTCACATCTGGAAGACCTCCAATGTTTTGGCCTACAACTCCAATCAGCCCTAGCCTGCTCACTAGCTAATAGTGAGGGATTACGGGAGTCATAGGCCAAAACACCTGGAGGGCCACAAGTCCCCCCCCCCCCGTTTTAGAGGCTCCGGTGGCAGCAGTGACTATGAGTACCTTTCATCAGCTTCAGTTGGTGTGCCAGCTGTGACCCTTCCTGGAGAAGTTGGACTTCGCTGCATTCATGCCCTAATATCCTCCAGGCTTGACCACGGTCATGTGTTTCATATGGGGTTTTCCTTGAAAAGCATCTATAAATTTCAGCTACCACTTCCACCATGTTGCTGCCTGGGACTGGATTACTGGAGCACCCAGGGCTCAGCTGTAGTACATTAGCCCTACTCATGAGGATTCACTTTCTTTTGTGGAGTCTTCATTTGCAAGCTAGCACTCCTTCTGACAGGAGCCCTACTGGCCTGCTGCTTGAGGTGCTGACACCCACCCTGGGAGCTGGGGGGTTGCTCTGCCTCTACCTCACAGACAGAGTCCCCTCCCCCTGACAGGGATGGATCTGCTGCAGCCATCTCCCCTGAGGGCCCAGGCTCCTTCTGGTCTGGTGACAGGTGCTGGTATGGGGTGCTCTTGGTTTTTGGGAGCTCTTGCTCTTCCTCTGAGGAGGATTCCTTCAGTGAGGGCATGACATTAGCTATATAGCACTGAGGTTTCCTTATACTTAAATATCATTTTCATTATTACAGAAACTGATCTGGTTTACATGTTTCTCATCCAGCCTTCTGATGACTTTTAACAAGCAAAACCAGGAACAGGCTAAGTAGCTTTAAAACTGTCACCTACTGTCAGGATAATTACCCATGAAGGAAAAGGTATATGGTGGGCCAAACAGATGTGAAGTCTACACAACATTTCTTACTTAACAGAGGAAGCATGAATCTCCTAACTTGTTATGAGCAAAACCAGCCACTCACTCACATATGCTCCAGAAAGTTCAGCAGCTACAGATTTTTTGTTTGAAGGCTTAATGAAATTTTGGCCCTCTCCCCAAGTCTGTCTTGCTTGCTATGATTGCATCAACAAAATTACCAGAATTTGACTTGTTTTGGGAAGTTCTAGTAGCTCTGGTGGTTCCTGCAATGCAGTAGTTCCCTGCATTGGTATACTGAGGCCAGTTGCTTAATCACTACTATTAATTTGCTACTAAGGGAAGAGGCAACATTAAAAAAAAAACACACACCAGGCATTTTTAAACACACCAACAGAAGGAGTCAGATGGTGGCCAGGAGGTAAAGCATTCCAAGTGTAGAGAGCAGGTTTTTTTTTACCATTGTGGAATTGCACCAGATTCTGCTAAGTCATTATACGATTCTGGCACACCAACTGCAGAAGCAAAGCAGCAGTATTTCTCCCAATTAATATTATCCATGTACTGGAAAACCAAACAGGCTGCAGCTTACATGAGTTTAGGTGTGAGCTTCCAAATTCCAAGGCATATCTCAGAAATATTATGAATCAAGGGTAAAGCTTATTAACAAAAATAGGGCATAATTCGGGAAAACAAAAAATAAAATAAAAGGAATAATTGCAGAATAGTGTGCAATTATATCAGAATACATTTGAGTGGTTATTTTGAGTCAGTATGTGAAAGCCAGACTGGCTTTCCTCTTTGCACATTAGTAATATGCAGCCCATTTTGCTCCTAAACTCCGTGTAAGGTTTCTCCATCCATACGTCTTTTAACTCCTCAGCTTTCTGGCTTTCAAATGTTCTGTTCTCAGTATCTCAGCCACTGTATGAAAATCTCAGTAATTGGTTGGGTCATGTGTATGTCATAGACCTTTTAAAAGCCTATTTATTTATATATCCATATGAGTATTACTAGGTGAGGTGAGCACTGGAGACCCAAGCAAGAATATGTTTGATTGACATAAGATGAACTATGGTGGGTTGACTCTGATTATGCAGCTTTCTGGAATGTAACTGTAGCAATGGGTTAATTTTAAGACTTTACTATATTGAAGTGGAGCTAATAACCTGTCAACCCTCAAACTGTTCTTGTGTTTTACTTTCATTTTCCTATTCAGTGCAGTTTGGTTTGTTTTTCAATAAACTGGTTGTGATTTAGGCCTACAAAAGTGAGTAGAATGTGACTTGTTTTACAAGTGAGGAACTTAACAGTAACACTTTAACCTTTACTTTGGCTTAATATATTTATTTTACTTGTACTTAAAAAACAAAAACAAAATTACTTTCAGAATATCACATTCCTGTATAGATTTATCCAGTGCTTTTTTTCTGGAGAAAAGGGTACCGGAACTCTTGGATTACATTTCCTCGGGAGTAGATGGCGATTAAATTGTAATGCAATTAATAGAAGAAAAGGTGCTGGAACTCAGTTCCGGTGAGTTCCACCAGAAAAAAAGCCCTGGATTTATCTGTTATTGTCTTTTTAGGCAAGAAAGATGGTCATTTCCCTCTTACTCTGTTATTGTATGTAATCACAAAGAGTTCAGTTTAGAAGAGATATTGTTCTAATTCTAGTATTCCTTTGGCTTTGTAGCCTTTTACAGTCTACCTTGTGAGTATGCCTATAAATATCATCCTCAGAAAAATGAGTACCAACTTGTTATTCTGTTTGCAAAACTGCAATATTGATTTGCACCAAATAGTTACATTTAGTACAAATCAATATTGAAGAGTGTTGGATTCTAATGACTGGAAGATGTACTTGTAATGAACCATGCTTATATTGGCCATAAGAACATAAGAAGAACTGTGCTGGATCAGACCAAGATGCATCTATTCCAGCATTCTGTTCACACAGTAGCCAACCAGCTGCCAACAGGAAACCCACAAACATGAGTGCAACAGCCATAATGCCCAAGTCAGCTTTGCATTACTGGCTTCCATTTTTTAAACTGGTCCAATTCCATTTTACAAGAACAAACAGTCAACCCTAGTAGAATTTATATTGACTGTCTGGCTTCCCCTCTTGTAATTTCCAATTCAATTTTTTAGTTTATTACTAGGCACAAGTGCAGCTCCCCAGTTCATATGCATGGTGTCATCATGTCATCTAATTGTCCCAAAGACCTGGAGACAGATGTATAATCTTGCTACAAAAATGGGCCACCTGATTACAAGATCAGCAGTGGCTGGCTGGGGCATGCTGAGAGTTGTAGGCCTTTTTTCTGTCTAAACTTGCATAGGATTGCACCTTTAGGAACTTTAGGGTGGATACCATCTGGGCTTGGTGTTTTATTAACTTTCAATTTGTCAGTAAGGCTGAGAACTTCATATTTCGTCATCAGTATTTACCTCAGTTTCTCAGATTCCCTTCTAACTAGAAATGTAAATGAACCTGGGGGGGGGGGTCCCGGTTCACCGCCGCCTCGACTTTCCGCAGCGGTGGGCCCCCCGGCTCGATCTTCTGAGCGGCGCGGAGCTTTCTCCATGCCGCTCGAACTGGCCACGACTGGCTGGCTGGTCCCGTCGCGTCACTTCCGCCGCGCCAGAAGTGACGCGATGGGACCAGTGTGGGCGGCGCAGGCGGCTCGCTGTGGAGAGGCGAGCTGCTGCTTAAGCCAGGTAAGCCCGCACAAGCCCCGCGTGGACGTGAGCGGGGCCGATTTCAGCCCGCTATACCCGCGCGAGGTGAATGCGAACATCCCTATAAATACATCACTTCAGGCACAGGTATCTGTCCAATATCTTCTGCAGTGAGGACAGATGGAAAAAAATTATTCAGCTTCTCAGCAATTTCCTCATCCTCCTTTATTATTATTATTTACAGTATTTGTATACCACTTCATATCTAAGTAGATTCCGGAATGATGAACATTAAAAAGACAAAAACAGATAAAAAAAACAAAAACAATACAGTGAAAACAAAGTAACAATTACAGTGGTGGTTGGAGGGCAGAGAAGACTTCCTGGAACAAGGAGGTCTTCAGCAGGCGCCAAAAGCAGCACAAAGTCGGAGCCTGCCTGATTTCCAGAGGCAGGGAGTTCCACAGAAATGGAGCCACCACACTGAAGGCTCTTCTGGTGGACTCCAATTGGGCCAAAGGTCCATGAGGAACCACCAGGAGCAGGCCATCTGATGACCTCAGTGATCGGGTAGGTTGGTATAGGAGGATGCGCTCTCTTAGGTAACCTGGTCCTAAGTTTTTTCTAGGGATGTACGCTCTCGCCTCGTGTGGGCGTAGCGGGCTGAAATCAGCCCCACTCACAGCCGCGTGAGGCTCATAAGTGCCTACCTGTTTACAGCGGCAGCGAACCGCTGGCACCGCCCATGTGGGTCCCGTCGCGTCACTTCTGGCACGCCAGAATTGACGCGACGGGACCCTGTGCCAGCGCGCTGGACCCCCGCGCTACGTTATTTGCGGGGAAACCAGGGCAACAGGGCTGTTTAAGAACAGCTCTGCGCCGCCGCAGAGAGGAGAGGCCGTGGAGATGTGCCCCCCCCGGTTCGGGTAAGATCTCTAGTTCTTTTGGGCTTTGTACACAAGTACCAGAAACTTAAACCTGACCCGGTAACAAATAGGTAGCCAGTGCAGTTCCTTCAGCAAAGGAGTTGCATACTGAAAAGGGGCAGCTCCCAACCAAAGCTGAGCTGCTGCATTCTGCACTAGCTCCAGCTTCCGGAGCAGCCTTAAGGGCAGCCCCACATAGAGCGCATTGCAGTAATCCAGTCTTGAGGTTACTAGTGCCTGTATCACTGTGGCCAAGCTATCCCCATCCAGGAGAGGCCGTAAGTGGTGAATCAATTGAAGGCATGCCGAGCTGCTGCAGTCATTTGGGACTCCAGTGACAATTATGGATCTAGGAGTACCCCCAGACTATGAACCTGATCTTTCAAAGGGAGTGCAACCCCATCCAGAACAGGCAATGAACCTATCTCCCAGACTCGGGAACCACTCACCCACAGGGCTTCCATCTTGCCAGGATTCAGCCTCAGTTTATTGGCCCTCATCCAGCCCATCACAGAGTTCAGGCACTGATCCAGGACTTGCACAGGTTCTCTTGATTCAGTTGTCACAGGGATATAGAGCTGTGTGTCATCAGCATACTGCTGATGGCACTCAGCTCCAAATCCCCTAATGACCACTCCCAGCAGCTTTAGTACTCCTTTAACTCCATTATCATCCAATGGTCCCGCTGCCTTCCTAGCTGGTTTCCTGCTTCAGATATATTTAAAGAGTTATTTCTTGTTGTCTTTGATGCTGTTAGCAATATGCTCCTCAAATATATATATATATATATATATATATATATATATATATATTTGCATCTCCTACTGTCTGCTTGCATCTCCTTTGTGCAAGCTTGTGCTCCCTTTTGTTTTCCTCATGTGGGCAAGACTTCCATTTTCTGAAGGAAGCCTTCTTTTCTCTAATAGCTTCCTTGATACTGCTCCTTAACTGTGCTGGTGACCTCTTGGACTTAGTGCTACCCTTCCTAACCTCTGGTATACATTCTAGCTGAGCTTCTACTGTAGTATTGTGGTTTTGAGTAACATCCAAGCATTTTGAAGGGATATATAACCGTCTTGACTCCCCCTTTCAACTTCCTTTTTACCAGTTCCCTCAATTTAGAGAAGTTTTCTATTTTGAAGTCAAATATGACTATGTTGGATTTCCTTGTCAATTTTCCACTTCACTTAAATGTCCTGTTTGCTCTCTCTCCCCCTCCTACCAGATAGCTAGATGGATGGGCTGCTCCATGGTTGGATAGTCTGCAGAACATGCAGCCAAAGCCATATTGGATTTAATGAAATGACTTAAGGGTATTTCAGAACTCATGTAAATTTGGCTGCCTTGTTTTCTAATTCTTGATTAGCCAAGTAGTGAAGAGGCACATCCACCTAAGTAATCCTGTAGTTTTGGGCTCGTTTTTCCTGATTACTCTCCAAAGCATTTTTATTTAATCGGGGTCCAGTATAGCGATGATGATGATGATGATGATGATGATGATGATGATGATGAATGAAAGATCATGCCTATACCATTTCGTTAGGTGCCCAGATCAGCAAGTGAAAGCACACAAGGTGTCCATATGCCTTAAAGCAATTTGCCTGTATCCTGTGTTTATTTCAGGTTGTCCAGATCTGCCCTAAAACTGGCAGTGGCAGCTGTTGAGTAATAGTCTTCCAACAGTTTAGATTGTTAATTTGGTGTGGGCTGTGTGCACTGGCACATGGTAGTTTAAGAGCATAAAATTAAAAACTAATGGTTAAAAAACAAAAACAAGTTACCTTTTAGATCAGGATCCGCAGCTGGAGGCCCCAGGGCCAAATATGCCCCTTTGAGGAGAACCAGCTCGCCTCCTAGCCAACCCAGATGCAAGAGAGGTACAAGGAAGGAATGATGGCTGTGGAAGTGAGACTTGTTGGAAATCTACTTTGGGAAATGAAGAAGGATGCTAGCTCACTATCCTCCATCCTCTCCTCGAACTGATTGTCCTGTAAGGGATTTTGAGGGCGGGGCCACCAGGCCTAATATTGGCCGTGGCAGCTCTGCCCATTAATACCTGCATTGGTGCGATGTGATCAGGTGTGGGTCTCTCCCGCATTCCCCCCACCCGCAAAATTCTCCCCGCCCACAGCTGCACATGTTCCGGGGGAAGAGAATTCTGAGCAGTGTTGCAGTTTAAGAAGGAATGCAATAGTAGGATAATTTGCTACACAGAAATAGTGAATAGAGAAAAATTTCCACACTATCAAAACAGGAGAACTTGGTCAAGTTCATCCAATTAAATTGATTAGGCTGCGAGCTCAGGAAGGTTAAAGGGAGCGGCTCTTCACACAAATTAGACTTTGGAATGGTGTGATGGCCTCTAGTACGTGAAAAAAACAACATGTTTTAAATGGGTATTAGATCTTATATCAAGCAGTGCACCCTTCTTGTTTAGAGGCACATTATCTCCCACTACCAGGTATTGGGGACAAATGACACAGTATTCTGGGGCCCTCTTGCCTTGTTTGTGAGCTTAACAAAGGCATTTTGCTGGACAATAATGAAGAAGATGGCTGGCCTGGGTGGTTCTGTACTTTGACCCACCATGGAAATATCTGTTACCACCACCAGCCATTCCAGCAGGCTGAGAGGAGGGAGATGAGAGGGAGCGCAGGGCCATTCCACCAACCCTGCCAGAAGAATTAATTAATTTTTTCCCCCTTCTGCCCTCCCCATTCCTTTTTCCTTGTGTGTCATGGCTTTTTAGATTGTAAGCCTGCGGGCAGGGACTGTCTTGTTAATTGCTGTAAACTGCCCAGAGGGCTTCGGCTATTGGGTGGTATAAAAATGAAATAAATAAATAAATATTCTTGGAATCTTCCTCCCCGTTCCTCAGTGTAGCAGATTGGATGTGATGACTTTTAGATCTTTCAGCCAATGGTTCTGGGATTCTTTAGTTTACAATGTACAGGCAAAGAATATAGCCTAATATGAAACCAAGCGTTAGGAAATGAAAACTAGCCATAATGATGGGAAACAAAATTACAACACTTTCTAATATATAGCAATCTGTTATAGCACTTAAGTAGAAATATAGCATTCACCTTCTGGAATTTTTAGTCCTGAGAACAGACGGAAGACCCTGTAGATGTCTTCAAACTCAGTTTGACAAAATTTGTAAATTAATGGCTCACCATGGCAACAGAGAAGCAAGCTAGAGGAAGTGAGATAAAGTTGCAGGAAGAAAGATAAGTGTAAGAGAGAGTTTTCTAAACATATAAATATTTAGGAAATGGAACAAATTACAAGGGAAGTTGTAAAGTCCCCATCACTCGAAGCGGACTCCTTTAAAAATAGCTTATTAGATAAACATGTGTCAGAGTTTGTTTGAACAGTGCAACGATCTAGATGACCTGCTGTCGCACTTACTGCTGTATGTGATGTTGAACTTTGGTTATTTTGCATTTTTGTTAATTAAAAACAAACAAAAACACTCTAATGCTTAATGTGTAAGTGGCACTTCCATGCAGAATCCACCTGGAATACCTCCTAAATAAACCGCTATGAAGTGAATGAGGGAATTTTCTCGGGGTGGAGGGCGGCATAACTCAGTGGTAGAGCACCTGCTTTGCATGCAGAAGGTTCCAATTTTAATTCCCAGCATCTCTGGGTAGGGCCTGATTCTCTGGAGAGCTGCTGACAGTCAGTATAGAAATTACTAAGTATAGACATTACTGAGCTAGATGGATCATCAGTGGTCTGAGACCCTATATAAGGCAACTCTCTATATTCCATAGAAGTTGTTCAAAAGTATGGCTGTTTTGATAGTTACCTTTCATTTGGTGCATGAGTGTCAGTAGTGCTTCCAGCACAGGATTTTGGGGCAGAAGTCCAGGGCCTCACTCAGCAAAATGAGCAGGAGGGGCCCCAAATGCAGCAGGACTGACTTACCACATGTTTAAAGTAAATGAAGTAATACACATTACCATGTAAAGAGAGTAACCCCCAAAAAACATTAAGCCCAGAGTCTAAAATGACCTAACTGCACCATTGATGAAAGCTGTGGTTCAGAGAGCTAATTTGGCTAGCCCCTGTTTGATTCTGTCCTCTCATATAGAAAAAGTTGGCTTTTCTTAACCCCTTTTGGCTTTCCCCCTTTTCCCATCTCACAGGCTACCTTTGAAACTTCCCTTGGTCTTTTGCCATGCAGCATAGAGGGGTTATTATTCAAGAAGCACAATTCCAAAGCACCCTTGCGAGCACAGAACTAGTTCTGTGGTTCTTTGGATCCTGATTGAGAAATGCAAAGTTATTTCCCCCCTAATGGGTGCAATTTAGTGAATGTCAATCACAAATTTAGTAAAATATTTATAGAACTCTCAGGACTGCATTCTTTGTCCTTTTATTGTTTTTTCCCCCACTTAAGACTTGGTCGATGTATCTCTGATCTCAGTAGTTCAGCCTACTGCGAAGAGAGTTTCAAGAAGCTGAATAGCCTGAAACTAGATTAGTTCTCCTGCAAATATCCTTTTGCTGTTACGGTGTGGTATCTTCAACTTCTTTTGTAGAGAAATGCGCCTTTCTTATTATGAGGAAAGTGAAGGTGCTATTCAAATTCTAGCCTATTCTGGTCCCCTCTTATATTCTGCAGACTTATTTATAGACCTTGAAAGTACATAACCAAACATGGATAAAACAATTTCCAGGAAACAGTATGAGTGTTTACCTGCCCCCCCCCTCCGTTTTGAAGAAATAGTCTATCTCGGGAAACACTAGAATCAGATTCCTTTTTTGCTTTGCATACAATATGTACTGGGAAAGATGGCCTTTATCTTTGACCTAACTGCACCACTAATGAAGGCTGTGGATCAGAGAGCTAATTTAGGCTAGCTTGCTGAATGTAGCGCTTCATAACCACTGGGAAAATCCAGCCATCATTCTCAGGGAAAAGAGAACAGTCATCTCATACAGAAGAAGACAGCTAGAATGCCCTTACCAAAAGTAGCACATTCCATAATCTCTTAGCACAGTCCAAATCAGACAGGAATTTCCTGTTGGGTGAGAAAGGTTGTGTCGTAACTGAAATTCCATACTAGAGACTCTCCCTGCCACTTTAAACATTCAGAAGCAGTGGCAGAGCATATGCAGTTGGGAGAATTCTACCATCACCACTCCCAGCTGAAAAAAAGAACCTGCTTGCCCATCTTTCTCACCCACCTGTTGTAGCGAGCAAGACATGAGCTGTGCCCCACAGTACACAGGAGAGAATGGTAGGTACTTGGAGAAATGTCATGAGATGCAACATTACTGAATATCCCATTGGTGCTTCTGTTCTTTTAAAGAGGCAGGCTTTAGTTGCTATATTCATGCATGGTGTTTGTTTCTTTTCTTACCAGAATTGTATGAAAGCATCTTGCTTTTCGGTGTTTATTCATTTTGAAGAGTTATATGCTGCCTTTCAGTCGAATTCTCAAAATAGCTTACAAGAGGTTGTAATAATACAAGACTGCCCACCTCAAATAAAGAACTTCCAATGGCCCCTACGTGGGAGCAGGGAGAAGGCTTGCGCGTGGGGGAGGAGAGAGGAGGCAGGCACCTGGTCAAGTGGGTCATGAGAAATGAGCCAATGGCTCAAAAGGGCGGGGACCCAGGTAAGAGCTTATTTAAGCTCCTGGGTTCCCGCCTTCAGTTAGAACCGCACTTCACCCTTCACAGATCTTCAATTCAATAAATGTGGTCCTGATTTGAAACCATATACCCTGTGTCTGCCTCTTCTTTATCTCGCCTTTACACGCGCAAATAACAACTCATGCACCCATCCAGTATCAGAGGTAGTATGCCTGTGTACACTAGTTGCTGGGGAACATATCCTGCCTGCGGGATCCTGTGGGTGGCTGGTTGGCCACTGTGTGAACACAATGCTGGACTAGATGGACGCGTGGTCTGATCTAGCAGGGCTCTTATGTTCTTGGGCCAGAACATGCTTCTCTTTGGTTCTGCAGTCCCAGAGTAACTACTATAGCTGCGATGGGAACATGTAGCCTTCCAGATGTTGTTGGACTGCAACTCCCATTAGCCCTAGCCAGCATAGCCAATGGTGAAGGAAGATGGGAGTTGCAGTCCAACAACATCTGGAGGGCCACATATTCCTCATCCCTGTATAAACAGTTTAAAGATGTTCATAAGGCTAATCTAAAAAAATGCAATATAAACATCGAAAACTGGGAAGCTCTGGCCCATGAACGATCTAACTGGAGGTTGGCCTTTCACAAAGGTTCTATGGACTTTGAAGAAACCCAAGTGCAAGGTGAAAGGAAGAAACGTGCTAGGCAAAAAGCACATCAAACGAATCCTTTACAGGACCATCTTCCATCTGGTAACCTGTGCCCTCACTGAGGGAAGCTGTGTGGATCTAGAATTGGCCTCCACAGTCACTTACGGACCCATCACTAGAGTCTACACAATTTTCTTTAGAATTTCCTCCTTTTAAAAATTTCCTTTTTGTAATTTTTTTTTTTAATATCCTGGAAGACAATCTTACTCAGTCACGAGTGATCGCCTGATGATGATGATGTCATAAGCTAATCTTTATATTTAGGAACACACACACACATATATATATTTGGTCAGTGTACTGGAAGAATATATTTGTCAGTGTACTGGAAGAAGCAAAGACTACTAGCGTTGAAAAAATGATCCTTCAACGCCAACTTCAATGGACCGGTCATGTTGTTCAAATGTATGACTGCTGTCTCCCAAAGCAGTTACTTTATTCCCGACTCAAGGATGGAAAGGGGAATATCGGTGGTCAGTATAAGAGGTTTAAAGATGTTCTTAAGGCTAATCTAAAAAAAATGCAATATAAACATCAAAAACTGGGAAGCTCTTGCCCATGAACGATCTAACTAGAGGTTGGCCTTTCACAGAAGTTCTATGGACTTTGAAGAAGCCTGACTGCAAGGTGAAAGGGAGAAACGTGCTAAGCGAAAAGCACGTCAAACAAATCCTTTACAGGACCATCTTCCATCTGGTAACCTGTGTCCTCACTGTGGGAAGCTGTGTGGATCTAGAATTAGCCTCCACAGTCACTTATGGACCCATCGTTAGAGTCTACGCAATTTTTTAGAATTTCCTCTTTTTATAATTTTCTTTTTGTAATTTTATCCTGGAAGACAATCTTACCCGGTCACGAGTGATCGCCTACTACTACTACTACAGCATAACCTATATAGGCCAATAGTTCATAGATTCATAGATCACAGAGTTGGAAGGGGCCTACAAGGCCATTGAGTCCAACCCCCTGCTCAGTGCAGGAAACTAGAGGAGGGGTCTCCCATCCAAGTAACAACCAGGCCTGACCCTGCTTAGCTTTCCATGCTCAGACAAGCTGAGCCAGCATGAGCCACAGGCCTGTATATGTAAAGAGCAATGTAACTACAGATGCTACATAACTGATGCATTTCCCTCATGCTGACTACTTTTTCTCTGTTGCAGGCTATCTATTGTGCTCACCAGCCAAGGAAGGAGCCTTGACTGGGTAGTCCATAACTACCCAGTCTCTTCTATCCATTTGGTTTACCACTGTGTGCCATGAGAGTAGTGCCACCACACACACAAGATTACAGCCTAGTTAATCCAGAATATATATCCCTGCCCCCATTTGACTATCCTTTTTCTTTATTGGGTGCTATTTTTTGTTGTTGTGTTTTTACAAATCAAATGCAAATAAATAAATAAATATTCTCAAACATGCATCAGGCAGACTTACCCAACTGGGCACCCTCCAGATGTATTGGACTACAATTCCAATCATCCTCCAACCAGTACTGGATGGGGGTGATAGGAGTTGTAGTACAATACATCTGGAGGGTATCGGGCTGGGGAAGGCTGCATTAAAGTCTCTGCTTCATCCATCAACATGCATTGAAAGGATGGGAAAATCCCAGCTCCATCTTTAACTATTGTGATCATGCATTAAATACAATTTTAAGCGATTATCAAGAGGCAACTAATCCAATATCATTTTATCCTGAGTGTCAACTCAGACCAGCAGCTTCTCCCATAATCTCCAGATCTTTATATCCCCTCCTTTCTCTGGGCAGTTGATGAATCAGTTTAACATTTTAGCAGATATAAATATATTAATTGTAAAAGCTATACAGAATATTTCAGCGATTGAGGCTAAGCCCTGCTTTTTTCTATTGTAGAATATAATGTGTGTTGTAAACAGCTGATTAGATTTTGTACATTGCAAAAAAGCCGAAAGTCTTTTTGCCTATTCGGCTTAGTTCTAAATGCCTGTTTAGATTTGGTTCTAAATGTTATCACTGGAATTTGCAGTAATATGTGTGCAGTCTCAAAATGGCAAAATGCTTATGAAATTTCATTTAGAAGGTAAAAAGTACATCACCTGTATAATATGTCTTCATTAATTTTGACTGCAGTTCCTTTACATTTCAAAATGCCATTAATAACATGTACGATACCCTTGATCGGATTTGTTGGCTGAAGGTCACCTTACTGCAGCACAGTATAACCAGCTTCTGTTTAAAAAAGGACTGGAAGGATTCCAATGTTGTCTCTCTCTGGCACACTGACAGTTACTCCTGTAGGCGGTGGTTTACATTTTATTATCATGGAGTGCTAATTCTACACCTGCAGCTGCTGCAGCATGTCATGCTTTATAAAGCATCAGGTGAAGGAAATTAAATATTCTTTTTGCATCAACGTTTTTACTACTTCATCTTCCTGTTTAGTTTCAGAATATCAAGGCTGGCTGCGGGCAGCGGGATAGAGTTCTCTGGAGCTTATCAATGTAACATCTTGTGTGAAACACACATACACATCCTGTATGTAAAGTGTGTTGATTTACTGTAGAAGGAACACTTACACTTTTAAAAACAGATTTTCATACACTACACAAGAAAACACATTTCATTTCACAGAGATAACTATGAAGAGACTATGGTCTGCTGCTTTTAAAGCTGGGATAAGTAACCTGTGGCCCTCACCCTAATTTCAGGCAGCCCTTACCCTAATTTAAAAAGCCCTTTGCAAGAAATCAGTTCAGACCTCTGGCAAAAGTGATCATTCCCTCCAGTAGTTGAGGGGGGGGGTTGTCAGAGAGAGGAGAGGATGGCAGCAAGAAATAGAAAAAATAGGCTCTGCCAAACCTCACATGCAGTCTCCAATAGATTACACCTGAGAAATGCTGCCCCTAACAGAAAAAAGAGGTCCCCGAGCCCTGTTTTAGATTTTCTGCCTCATTCCCTATGTCTTCACCTCTAATGATTGTCCATTTGAGGGTTGGAATTACCAATTAGTTGTACTATTAGCCTGTTTCTCAATTCAGGGAGAAACTATATAAATGAGAAGATATGTCTGTAGATAAGAATGTAAGAAGAGCCATCCTGGACCAGAACGAAAGCCTACTTAGCCTAGCATTCTGTTCTCATAGTGGTCAACCAGCTGCCTATGGGAAGACCACAGTAGGACATCAGTGCAATAGCACCCTCCTGCTTGTTCACTAGCAACTGGTATAATGCCTCTGGTATCTGAGGTTATATATAGCCATCCATGACTAGTAGCCAGCCTTATCCTCCATGAATTTGTCTAATCCCCTCTTAAAGCTGTCCAGTTTGCATACCCTCCAACATTTCACAGATGAAAATAGGGACACATGTGAATTGGTAAGAGGTATGGTTAAGCAACATGAAGGTGTGATCAAGAGGGTGTGGCCAGGCAACATGGGGGCGTGGCCAAGGGTATAGCCACCCACCCCAGGATGCTCTGACCATTTAAGGGCTGACTGCTCTGAAGCCACTTTGATCTCCAGACTCATGATGATGATGGTGATTGCTGTTGTTGTCATTATTATTATTGTACCATCAAAGTACATGGTGCTTTACTGAGGGATAATTGTGAAATGCTGCTCCTTGCTAGAAGAAGAGGTAGCAGCAGCAGCAGCGCCAGTGCTAAGATGACTTTTCCAGAATTATATTATTTTATAATATTTTATAAGTGGCTTTTGTAATATTTTTTTACCTTACTTAAACCCTTAATTATTGATATCTGGTGGGGGGTTGGGGGGGTCAGTGCTTGCAGGGCAATCTCTTTCTTTTTGCTTTAAAATTGTCAGGATTGGCACAAATTCAACAGGTGAAGCTTACCCACCTTACACCCCCAAACATGGAGCTTCAGAGACAAGGGGAAGTTTCTTGCATTTCCTTCTGACACTGTATCTCACCTGTTAGAGGCACAGAGTCAGCTCTCTTAGGAAATAAAATCTTTGGCAATATAAAGATAGGAATCATGTGATAAATTCCCTCATTTACCTCCCTCGATCCAGGCCAGTGAGTGCAGTCTCCACCTCCTTTTCTTTTCACCAAGAAGAGGCAGCAGGTAGAGTGCACGTGCACACACATCCTCAGTGTCTGTTCCCTCCCTGCTTACTGTGGGCTGCAGATTGTTCGAGCCTAAGCACAGCTATTTTAAAGGGGACCATGGGCTTAGCTGCAATTTTGCCCATGGCCCCTTTAAGGGCATCTTAAAGTAGCTTGTGAGAGGCAGGGGAATTTGGGTCTCTGCATAACAAAGTGAGAAGCCATATGGCTTAAGGGTTTTTGGGATGGTCCTGGTCCTGGCATTTTCAGGGCAGTTGGAGACTATGAGTTTGGTGGCCATCACTAGAGTTATATGATCGAGCCTCGCCGGGGCAGAACGAGGCCGAAATTGGCCCCGCTCATGCCCAGCGAGGCCTTACCTTTTCTTCGGGGCGGCTCACCCACTCCGCAGCGAGCCACCCGCGCGGCCCGTTCCATCCCATCGCGTCACTTCCGGGACTGGAAATGACGCGACGGAACCCTGCGCAGGCGCGCTGGACCCCTGTGGCGCGTTCTGTGCCTGCGCAGGGTCCCATCGCGTCTCGACAGCGGCGAACAGGCTGGAGCAGCCCGATCGAGTGGCGCGCTGCGCCGCTCAGAAAATAGAGTCGGGTCGGCACCAAGCCTGAAAATCAACTCGGAGGCGCTGACCCGGATTGGATGCACCGCTAGCCATCACCTCATCTTTTAATACCAAATTCCATACTTTAAGGATGCACTGTGTGAAGAAGCACCTCCTTTTATCTGTCCTGAATCTCCTACCATTCAGCTTCATTGGACAACCCTGGGTTCTAGTATTATGAGAGAGGAATATCCACTTTCTCCACACTTTGCATAATTTTGTACACTTCTATCATGTGTCCCCTCTTACCTTTTTCAAAGCTAAAAAGCCCCAAACATTGTAACCTAGAAGTATCCGGTTGTTCAGTATAACAAAGATGCAATCATTTAGAAATATTTAAGGATTTAGACATATCTAAATTTAGACATTTAGACAGTCACTGAAGAAGAAAAGTTGGTTACTTTAAGCTATGGGCCTGCTATTTTTGCAGTGGCTTTTATGTGCAATATAGATTAGAGTAGGCTGTACTTCCTTTTCTTTATCAATGTTTGGGTGCTCAGACATTGTGCACAGTAATAATCAGCAATTTGCTTGTGATGCTTACTGTTATTCCATCCTACACTTTCCTCCCATATGCTAATGCGATTGCCTTTGATCTAAAGCTCAACATTTTTCCATGGTGAATCCCTAAATAGAAAGTTATTTATCCTGGACATGTGCATGCACACAGGCACACAAAAAAATTAATATTACCCTTATAAATAGAATTACCCAACAATATACATAAATATTTCACCAACAACACAAATAAAGGGCAAAACCTTGTTTTGGCTTTCTGCATAAGGTAGCTAGCTATTACTTATCTACTTATGAGGCTGTTCTAGTCACACATATTGATTAGATATTGCCTTTATATAAAATGTACCCGATTCAAAAGTCCTATTCAGGGGTTCTGAACCCCAATAGGGCAAACACGTGAAGAAGGAGCGCTCCAGTCCTACCCCTCTCCCTTGTCATGTTTGTCACCCTAAACTCCTTTAACAGCCAGCTTTCACAATTCCCATTTTGACAGCCACTGACAGCCCCTTCAAAGTGCCCGAGTGGCACACTGGAGTGGCTGGCAGAACTTTTTTTTTTTTTTTTTTTAAGTTCACAGTTGCACAAGTGCAGGGATTTGAAGTCTCAGCTGGGGCAATGCCCTGGGGCATACCTGCTGCCAAGATGTGTTGTAAAAATTCAGTAACTAATGAGTTAAAAGTAAGGAAATGCTTCTCTCTGTAACTTTCTGCTGTAGTGTTTAGGCTGATATGACAGAGTCAGGAATGCTGCTGTCTTATCTTCTTTCCTTGAGCTAGCTAAATACAGTGGGTGAGAGAGGACTGGAGAAGGCAGCCTGCCCTGGCTAACCTTTGTTCCAGTTGCTTAGAATGCATGTTTAAGGTTTTGTTTATCTTACTGTATTTTTCCATTCACAGCTAGAAGTTTCTGTTATTGAGACGCATGCGTGGGATTGCGTCAGAAGATACTGTATAAATTGATAAGATTTCAGCATCCATGTTGAGATGCGGCTTTGCAGTGCTATACTCCCACATCTCACTATTCTCAAGAATAAACAATGTTGGACCACTGCCAGACTTTTTCTCCTGCCTAATGTGCATGATTTAAACTGGGTACATTAGGATCTAGCATGTTTTTGCAACAGATGCAGCAGGTACCAATCCTGGACATTGCCCAAAAGAGGCTCCAAATACTTCCCCCCCCCTTTGGTTTCTCTTGACAGCTGTCAAAAGGTGAGCTGTCAAGAGAAACCAAAGGCACAAGTGATCTTTACTCACGAAAAAGGGGTGGTGCAATTTACATCCCCTTCGTGGCAAGATCCTCACCTCTCTTTTTTCCCCACCCTGACAGTCCACAGGGTGAGGTTCAATTTGCACTTTTCCCCAAGACTCTAGGTGCTCAGGAAAGTGCAAAATTGCTTTCCACGCCTTCTGCTTTTTCTGAGGAAAAGGAGTTTTGACAGCTAGTATATATATAAAAAACCCAAACCCATTGCCCTGTCAAAAACCCCTTTTAAACGGGACCCAGAGTTTTGACAGCTAGCTTCCCCCACTTTTCCCCAAAGTGGGGGAACAACTTTTGCACTTTCCCGAGTAACTAAAGTGTTGGGGGGGAGGGCTAATTGTGCCTCACCATGTGGACTGTCAGGGTGAAGAAAAAAGAGGTGAGGATCTTGCTGTGAAGGGGGTGTGCACTCTTCTGAAGTGCCATGGTCCTGATCCAAATTGGTGCCATGCATACTTGCAGGAAAGTAGGGAATACAACACAAATTTCAAAATAATAATAATAATAATAATAATAATAATAATAGAAACAGAAATACAGTATATCACACCATAGTGGGGAAGACTGTGAGCAGGTGATTTTTGTGCCTGCCTGTTCAGTCTGCTGTCCTGGGGCCAACTATTGATAGGCAATAGCTTTTCTAGTTCTTTATCTTTCAACTGGAATTGTACAGGATAGTCCTTCAAACAGAGGATGCCTTCAAATAGAGGACAGTCCTCCGGCAGCCCTTCAAATAGAGGATTGTCTGTAAAAGAGGACACATGGCCACCCTATGGCCATTGGGTTTCCCCCCTCTCATATTCAGTGATAAGGCTCTCAGGGGTAAAGATTTCAGAGCCTGGATTCAACCAAATCGTGAACCCAGCAGCAAGATCTCCTGGCAGCTTTGTGTGGCTCTAGTTCAGAAACATCCAGTAGCTCAGAATGAACATTTCATCTCCTGTTCTTGGCAATTTAAGAAGTGTGTTACATTTTCTGTTTCTTGTAAAAGCTTGTTTAGCAGTAGCTACATTATAAGGTTGTGCTATTATTCTTTGTGACAGAAGAAAAGACTAAAGAGCTCTATAATGTTTTGCTGGTCTTCGTCTCTAAACAGATTCTGGAAAGCTTTAAGAAGGTTGAGTCAAAGAAGAAAAATTAGGGATGTTTAAGAGAGAGGAAAAAATCCTTCATTGAAGTATAAAGGAAACAAATTCACCTTCCTGCCATCAGCAAACTGCTATGTGATGGCAAAAGCAGACAAGCAAGAAAATATGCTATTACTCCTAGACCTTTTCCATAGTTTACTTGAAAGATTAGGGCACCTTAACTCTAATGCTGTTCTTTTGTTTTTGTTTTTTGGCCTGAGGCACTTGGATTTGCTGGCAAAAAAAATCCAATTTGAACGGTAGTTTGACTTATCTTGTGTCCTTACATGACATGGAGTGGAGGGGGTGGAATTATTGCAGTTTATTCCCCTTGGATTCTACTCCAGCAAATCTTCCTTTGTTCTGTGTTTAAAATAGAACACAGCATACCACTTTGCAATGTGCCATCAATGTTTCAGTAGCTTCCCCTTGACAGCAATGAGAAGCCAATGAAAAATTGATGGTACAATATGGTCCATAAGTATGCATAATTAAATGATTTGATTCCATGAATTTCACATTAGTTACCAAACATGTGGAACAGTCAATAACAGCCATAATAAGCTGGTAGGTTTGGGTAAATTTGAAAAACCTGCTCTGACTGTGGCCAGGTGTTCTGAATTATCCTGTTTTTAAAACCTGAGGTACTTCCAAAAAGTAGGGGAAGTCGGTGGGATGGTGCCTCCTCTGCCAATCTCAGAAATGCAGGAGGAAGATAAAGCAAAGGAAGGAGGTTTCTCACAATCAGTACAATTCAGCCCCAGATGAGCATTTAAGTTCCATTGATTTCTAATGAGACCATGATTGATTTCAATGCAACTTAGAAGTTCTCAGGTTTTCTGATCCGCCACAAAACCAGGGCAGGGCAGGGTAGGGCAGCAAAGAGACATGTATGACACAACCCTTTTATTTCATTTATTTATTTATTTTTTCTATGTTCACTATTATTGATCCAATTTTTGCGTAATGAATTTACTTATAGACAAGCACTTTAAAACACATCAGTCACCTTTACTCTTTAAATACAGGATGCTAGGAAGAAGGGAAGCGGAACCTAAAGGGGAAGAAATGGGGGCAGTGGCGGGGCGGGAAGGCCTACTGTTTGTATTGTATTGGAAAATGGGAAGAAAAATCTAATCAACTGTTAACAACAAAACAAAACGAAAGTGCTCAGTGGATGGTGACTGATGTGTTTTAAAGCGCTTGTTGGTCATATAGGGCAGAGGAATATTAATTCTCCTTAATATTGTCACACAATGCCATCTGTTATATATTGCAATGACCAAAGCCGTGATCACACGTTATCCATGTGTACAAGGTACACAGTGGTAAGAGAGAGTGGAACCATGTGCCTGGCCCCACCCTTGAGGTCACAGACACCACCAGCCCTGCCCCATTCACATCCATGTGCTAAGTGCCCACATCGGCAAAGGGTCACCTACACACACTCAGTTGGACATGCATGGGTACTCCACACAACTGGGGCTCTTGCCTCCTTGCGGACTTCTGTGCTTAACATCTGGCTGGCCAGGGACCAGGGCCAGTGGTGTGTTCAGCCACCTAGGGTCAGTGTGGTCAGTGGCGTGTGTGGCATCGTGGGTGGGGCCCTCATCCGCATGCATCTTATACTTGAAGACGTGTGAACAGGGCTCATGCTGCTGTATGCTGTAATTTTTTATTTATTTTATTTTATTTATTATATTTATACCCCACCTTTTCTCCTCCAAGGAACCCAAGGTGGCTTACATAATCCTCCTCCTCCTCCTCCTCCTCCTCCTCCTCCTCCTCCTCCTCCTCCTCCATTTTATCCTCACAACAATCCTGTGAGGTAGGTTAGGCTGAGAGTCAGTGACTGGCCCAAAGTCACCCAGTGAGTTTCATGGTTGAGCGGGGACTAGAACCCGGATCTCCTGAGTCCCAGTCCAACACTCTCACCACTACGCCACACTGGCTCTCATGAAATGGTCATGAAACTCCACTTCCATCCTTCTGTGGCTGGTGTCACCCTCCAGAATCGATGGAAAGAATCAGTTCTCCTTCAGCAAGAAGCCTTTCAATCTCTTTTGTTTGAGCCATTTTTCTGAGTGCTATAAAGCAGGGGTGTTGAACCCCTTTCAGCCTGAGGACCAAATTCCATTTTAGAGAAGCTCTCGGGGGCCGCATTCCAATGGTAGGTGGGGCCAAAAGCCAAAAGGGGCATGCCAAATCTACCAGCATATGTCAGCTTATTTATTATTTATTTATATATATATCAGTGTTCTCCAACCTTGGGTCCCCAGATGTTTTTGGCCTACAACTCCCAGCATGCCCCAGCCAGAAGGCCAAAAACATCTGGGGACCCAAGGTTGGAGAACATTGATATATAGTATTTTATTCTGCTCCTCAGCCAAAAAGGCTACTGGTTACGTATAACCAGTGCTTTTTTTCTGGAGAAAAAGGTACCGGAACTCTTGGATTACATTTCCTCGGGAGTAGATGGCGATTAAATTGTAATGCAATTAATAGAAGAAAAGGTGCTGGAACTCAGTTCCGGTGAGTTCCACCAGAAAAAAAGCCCTGCGTATAACCAGTAAAGCAAGACAGTTCCTGTCTTAAGGCTTAATACAATCTAAGAAGACATGACACACAAGGAAAAGGGAATGGTGAGGGAGGAGGGGTAAAACTAAGTCTTTCAGCAGGACTGGTAGAATGGCCCTGCTTGCTTCCCCCGCTCATCTTCCTCAGAACAGCCTGCTGGAATGGCTGCTGGTGGTGACCACTGAGAGAGGAGGAACCTTGTGGGGTGGATCTTTCAGTAGGGCTGGTGGTGGAATGGCCCCACTTCCCCCTCTCATTAGGGATCTTAAAGCTCTTACTGCCAGTAACTAAGCCTTAGGAGAGGCATTTCAACCTTTTAGAATGCAAAAAAGAACAGAAAGCCACCAAACAGGGGAAAGGGGTGGGTTGTTCTGGGGAACCCCGGAAGGCCAGATTTGGACCCAAGAAGGGCCAGAGTTGGCCCCTGGGCTTGAGGTTCTGCACCCCTGCTGTAAAGATTTTACCTGTAATCAGGGCTTTTTTTCTGGTGGAACTCACCGGAACTGAGTTCCAGCACCTTTTCTTCTATTAATTGCATTACAATTTAATCGCCATCTACTCCCGAGGAAATGTAATCCAAGAGTTCCGGTACCTTTTTCTCCAGAAAAAAAGCACTGCCTGTAATAGTCTGTTGAGGAGGAGAGTGGGAACAAAGCAGGATGTGCCCAGGATGCTTGAGCAGCATGGTGGTCCAATGTGCTCCATGCCTGTTGGTTCTGGAAGACCTGGACTGGACTGTTGTTTTGGAACAAACATGCTCTGCCATGGCTTCCTGCCTGATATCATCTGCCCAATTAAGTATGTGGAAGGAGCAGAACAAAAACACTGAGAAAGAGAAAGCACTAAATATTGAAGAGTCTGTCCGTCCGTCTGTCTGTCTATCTGTATATATAAGGTAACCTTAACTCTGTTCCTGTGCCCATTAGGGAAACCCACATCAGTCTGTTCTGCCAGGATCCAAATAACTGCTTAACTAGTTCTGTACTCCCAAGGGTGCTTCGAACTTGTTCTACTTGAACATCAATCTCCCAGCCCCACTCCACCGAAACACCAGGGAGTTTCCAAACCAAAGCAATTTGGAATACAGGTTGAGACCTGCTTTTCAGGGTGAAAACATTTTTATAACAACCCCACTGAGTAAAACCCTTAGGCTGCTAGACCAAAGTATTGTTTCCCAGCTATAATTTATATTATATGTAGGATCTCTAGTTTGTAAAGTTCTATACAACGTTTGTTTGGCTCCCACAACAACCCTGTAAGGTAGTTTACTATAATCCCCACCCTCACTTTGCAGAAGAGGAAATGAGGCTGTACAATTGAGAATCCCTAGTCTCCCTGATCCAAATCAATGTTGTGAGCTACTGGACAACATTTGGCTCACACTATGTATGTCAGAGAAGAGCAATTAGTAAAATAATGTGCATGCCTTTTAGTGTCTTTCCAAGCAAAATGTCATAGACACACCAGAAGTTGGACTTCTGAAAGAGATATGTTTGGCTTTCTAGACAAAAGTCCTTGGTACAAACCACTTACTTCTCAAACAGATTTGAAAGAGCTTTTGTTGTATTTTAGCTGTCAAAAGGCCAAAATCAGCCTTCAAATTTTGGTCTCCCAGTGATGTCAGTATACACAAGGTCACTGAGAACTGTGCACAAATATATGCAAGGAAGGGAAAAATATTGTTCATTATTTTAATGGATTGATTAAAAAAAAAATCTACTCAGTCTCAGTCCACACAGGGCCCCCAATTTAATTTCTCCTTAAATGTCATCTAATTAGTTTTTCAATGTTGCTAAATAAATTTTGAGATTTTTTTGATAAATAAATTAGAGTTGCTAAATAAATGGGTATGGGGGAAATTTTGTTCAGATTAACAGTGAAATCGTATGCATGTTTACTCAGCAGTAAATCCCACTGTGTTCAATAGGGCTTACTCACAGGTCATTGTGTTTAGTATTGCACCTTAAAAGCTGTTGAGATGTAGTTTCAGACTGACTATTGCTAATTTCTAATATTTACGTGTTTGTTTAAAAGTTTATATCCTGTCTTTTGATTGAGAGACCCTCAAAGTAGCTACCGGTAACTAAAGCAGACTAAAAATATTTAGAGCATAACAATAGAAACCACAATTAACTACCAAATGAAACAAGGAACAGCCAACAGGGGTACAAACCAAATCAATACACAGGACTTCTATCATCCCAGTCCAAAAGTGTGTGTGTGTGTGCTTTCCAAGTCTTCTAAGAAAAAAGCTAGCAGCATGATGGTTAAGTGGGCCTCTTTGTGAAAGGTGTTTCCAACTTGGGTGCCACAACAACCAAAAAAAGCCCCGTCTCATGATCCCATCTCTCATACTTCAGATAACAAGGCATCAGTTGTTGAACAGAGTACAATGGCATACTCATAATGGAAAGTAGTAGTCCTTAAGATATTCTGGGTCCCAGACAAGTTAGGTTCTTAAAGGTTAAGGCCAACACTTTGAATTGGGCTCAGAAACGAACTGAACTCCAGTGAAGGTGACATAGGCTAACACCCGAGAAATACGCTCCAAGTGTCTCATGCTGGATAACCATCTGGCATTCTGGACCAATTTCAGCCCCCTTCATGCATTATTTGCATGAAGGGGCAAAGGCAAAGCATGTTGAAAAGGGCTATGTGGGTCATACTTTCAGCCATGCCTGCAACATCATGTGGCTCTTCCTAGCTCCCCCCCAACCAACCAACCAACCAACCAATACGTGTGAAGTGGGGGAAGCTGTCACATGTAGACTTCTATGTGTGGAGGATTTCCCAAATCCTGGACTCCTGAACATGCAGGATTCCAGGACCTAGGCAAACCTCCATGCATAGAGATATAAAAGCAAAGGCTTCTCCACCTTACATGCAACATGTGACAAGTGACTGAAGTCTGCAGCAGCCAACATCAACGTGGTCACTCTCGGGAGAGGAAGGTGAGAAGACCTGGGCTGCCTTTTCCCATCCTGCCAGCCTTTCTACCATCCTGCCAGCTGCCTGTTTTACCACCTCGTCAGCCTTCTGTCTTGGGCTGACGCTGCTGCTGGCTGGATTGGGCCCCTCTCCTGGGAGAAGCTCCACTGCCAGCAGGAGGAGGGCGACTCCCCCAGGCCTGCCTGCCTGATTAAGACGCCTGCCACCTGGGCTTGCTGGACGCTCCGCAGGCCTTTATCTGCCGGCCTGGAGCGGGGCGGCGACGCCCCCAAAGGGGACAACACCAAAGGGGGTTGCCCCTTTGGGGGGAGCCACTTTGGGGGTGCTACAAGGGCAAGGGGCACCCCCCTAACACTGCTATTGTTGCTCAGTGCCCTTGGTGGGGGGGATTGCTTTTTCCCCCTGTCTAGGGCCTGAGCATGTGCCTTGGAGGGGAGTCATGTGGTCAAATGAGGGGTTCTGTGGGGCCCCCGATTAGTGTAGTGACGGGAGGAGGATTAGCCAGGTAAGGGGAACGCGGCCCAGACACTTAATGGCTGTGCCGCGTTCCGGCCCTCCTCGCACCCGCAGGTTTGTTGGTTGCCCTATCAGCCTGCCCTCGGGTCTCCGGATGCTGCTTCTAAATGCCAGACCGGTGCAAAATAAAACCTCCCTCATCCACGACTTAATAGTGGATGAGGCGGCCGATCTGGCATGCATTACCGAGACCTGGGTGGGAGAACAGGGAGGAGTTAGTCTCTCCCAGCTTTGCCCAGTGGGGTACTTGGTGCAGCATCAGGGTAGACCTGAGGGCCGGGGAGGGGGGGTTGCTGTGGTCTATAGGAATTCTATCTCTCTCTCCAGGCTCCCTGTCCGTCTGACTACTGGTCTGGAGTGTTTGCACCTTGTGTTGGGCCAGCGGGACAGATTAGGGATTCTGTTGGTGTACCGCCCACCCCGCTGCTCAACAGACTCCCTGGCTGAGCTGACGGAGGTGGTCTCGCTGGCGAATCGGCGATGCTGAGGTCCCCCAGGCTGTTGGTCCTGGGGGATGTTAACATCCATGCTGAGGGCACCTTGTCTGGTGTGGCTCAGGAATTCATGGACTCCATGACAACCATGGAACTGTCCCAACATGTCATCGACCCAACACATGTAGCAGGGCACACCCTAGACCTGGTTTTTTCAGCCGAGCATGGAGATGATGATCTGAAGGTGGGGGACTTTGAATCGGTCCCCTTGTCATGGTCAGATCATTACCTGCTGAGATTTAGGCTAACGGCAGCTTTCCCCCTCTGCAAGGGTGGGGGACCTATTAAGATGGTCCGCCCCTGGAGGCTAATGGATCCGGATGGTTTCCAGAGGGCCCTTGGGGGGTTTCCGGCTGATATGGCTGGCGGTCCTGTCGAATCCCTGGTTGATCTCTGGAATAGAGAGATGACCCGGGCAGTTGACATGATCGCTCCTGAGCACCCTCTCAGTAGTAGAGCTCGTATGGCTCCATGGTATACCCCGGAGCTGAGAGTGATGAAGCAAAACAGGAGACGGCTTGAGTACAGGTGGAGGAAAACTCCTAGTGGATGCAAGCGAGCCCTGGTATGTGCCTATAGCCAGGTATACCTAGAGGCAGTGAAGGTGGCAAAGAGACAACATCTCAGTGCTTCTATCCAATCATCTCTCTGCCGCCCAGCGGAGCTCTTTAGGGTCGTCCGGGGCCTGTTATACGCCGGCCCCAGGGACATCATCGACCCATCTGATGCCCGCTGTAATATATTCGCCAGGCACTTCCAGGAAAAAATCTCTTGCATCCGCAGGGACTTAGACTCCAATGTTATAGCAGTAGAATCAGGAGAGGTACCCAGAGCACAGCCTGGTCTAGTTATTTTGGATGAGTTTCAGTTGGTACAGCTCAAGGATGTTGACAAGGTGCTTGGACGGGTACGTGCAACCACGTCTGTTCTGGATCCTTGCCCCTCTTGGCTTATAAAAATTAGCAGGGAAGGAACGGCCGGCTGGGCCAGAGAGGTGATCAATGCCTCCTTGAGAGAGGGAGTGGTCCCATGCCACCTGAAACAGGCAGTGGTGAGGCCACTCCTGAAGAAACCCTCTCTGGACCCGGAAGATCTTAACAACTTTAGGCCGGTGGCGAATGTTCCTTTCCTGGGCAAGGTCCTTGAGCGGGTGGTGGCCAACCAGCTCCAGGTGCTCTTGGATGAGACTGATTATCTGGATCCATTTCAGTCGGGGTTCAGGCCTGGTTTTGGCACAGAAACAGCTTTGGTCACCCTGTATGATGACCTACGTCGGGAGAGAGACAGGGGGAGTGCGACCCTGTTGATACTCCTGGATCTCTCGGCAGCTTTCGATACCATCGACCATGGTATCCTTCTGGAGCGGCTGTCTGAGTTGGGGGTGGGGGGCACTGCACTGCAGTGGTTCCGCTCCTACTTGGATGGCCGGCTCCAGAGGGTGGTGCTTGGGGAATGTTGCTCGGCCCCATGGACTCTCCAGTACGGGGTTCCTCAGGGGTCGGTCTTATCCCCCATGCTATTTAATATCTACATGAAACCACTGAGTGGGGTCATCCGGAGTTTTGGAGTGTGTTGCCATCAATATGCTGATGACACGCAGCTCTATTTCTCCTTTTCATCTTCAGCAGGTGAGGCTGTGGATGTGCTGAACCGGTGCCTGGCTGCGACAATGGACTGGATGAGGGCTAACAAACTGAGGCTCAATCCAGACAAGACTGAGATGCTGTTAGTGGGTGGTTCCTTTGACCGGATGGAGGGTGTTCAACCTGATCTGGATGGGGTTGCACTTCCCTTGAAGGAGAAGGTTCGTAGCTTGGGGGTGCTCCTGGAGCCATCTTTGTCACTTGAGGCTCAAGTGGCCTCAGTGGCAAGGAGTGCCTTCTACCAGCTTCCGCTGGTGGCCCAGCTATGCCCCTATCTGGACAGGGATAGCCTGGTCTCAGTAATCTACGCTCTGGTAATCTCTAAACTAAACTACTGCAATGCACTCTACGTGGGGCTGCCTTTGAAGACTGTTCGGAAGCTGCAGCTTGTGCAAAATGCGGCAGCCAGGCTTATTGCGGGGACCGGAAGGTCCGAGCACATTACACCAGTTCTGGCCCGTTTGCACTGGCTGCCAATATGCTTCCGAGCTGAATTCAAGGTGCTGGTTTTAACCTATAAAGCCCTACACAGCTTAGGACCACAATACCTGACGGAACGTCTCTCCCAACCGCAATCTACCCGGACACTACGCTCAACATCTGGGGCCCTCCTCCGATTGCCACCTCCAAGAGAGGCTCGGTTGGTGGCAACGAGGAGGAGGGCCTTCTCGGTGGTAGCCCCCCAATTATGGAACAAGCTTCCCACTGAGACCCGCCTGGCGCCAACCTTACTATCTTTTCGGCGCCAGGTTAAGACTTCCCTGTATGCCAAGGCATTTAATAGTTAGGAGCTCGGAATAGCACGGGGGGGGGGGGATTGTCACCTGTAGGCTCAGTTTTATTAGTTTTTTTATTGTTATTTTAAACTGTGTTTTTAAAATTTGGTTTTTAATCTTTTAAACTATTTTGTATGTTATTGTTGTTTTTATGTATAATCTATTGTGAACCGCCCAGAGAGCTTCGGCTGTGGGGTGGTATATAAATGAAATAAATGAATGAATGAATGAACATTCATCAGCATCTTATCAGCATTCAAATGTGATTATCATCACTCACCAAGTATTGGACATTTGGGACACAATCTTATGCATATTTAGACAAAAAAATGTCCTATAGTTCCCAGTATTCTCCAGCCAGCCATACTGGCTGGGGAATCCTGGGAGTTGTAGGACTTTTTTCTGTGTAAACATGCATAGGATTGCGCCTTTAGGGTAATGTGAAGTCAAAAGACTGGGTTGACTTTTGTGGTTAACAGGTTGGCAAATACTGATTTGTAGCACGCATTTTCACATTCAGAATGAATCCTCTCCACCACCACTGATTTTTGAAGTAACAAATAAAGTTGCAGGATAGAGGAGGATATGGGAACATGCTGCATGCTTAGATCCAGACTAAGTTAGTCACTCTTAGGTCCCACTGCGATTAATGTAAAAAGTTAATATGTTTAAGAAAGTTCCATGGATTTCAATGCAACTTAAGTGCAACTAACTTAGTCTACATGCAACCCAATTACATTACAATCTGACATGGATAACAAAGAAGGGTTGAGGGGCAGCTGGAGTTTCCATGAAGCTGCATGAAAAAACATTTTAAGGTTCCCAATATAATGAATGTTTATAAAAATATAAACTGTATGTAAGAGAAGCAGATAATTTATTTGAATAATCTCTCAGGATTTTACTTAGGAAGGCTTGACTAGATAGTTTATCTCCTGTGTATTAGCCATCTCACAGACACATAGTTAGTGAATCACAAATGTTGCCTTACAGAGCAAACCAGTGCATAATGCAGTCCTGCACCCTGCATGGGTGGAGCAAATGCATAGCAGTGTAGCTTTGGTGCACTGCTGTTATTTGTAGCCCATTGCATCTCAGTAGAGCCAGCCTCTCTGAATGGAGGCTTCTCCACTAGTGCCAGCTCCAGGTTTCTGAGTACCCTCAATGGTCCTCCTCCCTCAGTGGGCCTACCTTTTCACCACTATTGCTACCAGTTGCTATCGCTCCTCATCCTCTTTCTCATCATTGCTACCACTTGCCTACTTGACAGGCAGAGAACCAGTGAGCAGGTAGGCAGTGGCATCTACTGCTCCTCTTTCTCATAACCAGTATTGACTGGACCAGGGCGAGAGGCAGGTGCACAAGGAGGTTGCAATGGTGAAAAGGAGGAGCAGGTCCAGGAGGCTCATGCCAGTGGGCCCCTGCTTGGGTGTGGGCCCTCGGCAGGTGGTGCCCAACCATAGCAACCCTGATCTCTGAACCTCACCTTAGGACATCCAACAGCCCTCTTTTGTGCGGCTGGTTTCAGTAGAGAAGTGACGCAGAGGTGTGCATGTCTCCATTTAACACTGGGGTGCAAAACCAGAACACGTTACAGATGGGCAGTTCGCATTCCGGCTTGCTAAAAAAAAGTTTGCGGAAAAAGAGGGAAAGCAGGGGAAATGGCGTGGTTGGGGAGCCCAGCAGGCCAGGTTAGGCCCTACGCCTGGGGTTTCTGCATGGTAAGTAGCAAAAACTATCCTGCTGGTGCACTTAGCCTTTGCCTTTTTAGTTAGACAGGATATAGGTTTGTGTGTGTGTAGGGGCTTTGCCCACCAATGGGTTGGATCCAATGGTGCCGTTCTGCCGGCAGGAAACTGCTGGTGGAATGGATTTCCCCTCCCCCTTGCAGCCCCTGCAAACACCCCAAATCTGCTCCGGGCGTCTGGGGGACCCTTCAGAGGACAGGGAAGTCCCATCGTGTGAGCAATCTTCCACTTGCGTGAAGTTGGGTCCAACCCATTGGGACTAGGACTGATCAGCTAGAAGCAATAAGAGATTATTTTATTAGATGGCTTCAAATTGGTAATTGAAGTTATGAACCAGTAAATTGCTTTCTGAGTACTTAACTAAAGTTAGGAACATAGGAACCTGCCTTTTAACAAATGAGATCATTGGTTCCTCTAGCTCAATATGGCCTACACATTGATTGGCAGCAGATCTCCAGGGCTTCAGACAGGAGTATTTCCCAGTCTTGCCTGGAGATGCCAGGAATTGAAGGTCAACCCTTCTGCATACAAGGCATGTTCTCTACCCCTGAACTACAGCCCTTTCTGAGTTAACTATTGCTCTTAAAGAAAAGAAATGGTTCTCTCACAGCACTTCTAAAGTATTCTGTGGGAAATAAATGTTTCTACTGAAATCCAAGCCAACTTTAACAGATGGGAAATTAGAAGTTTCATTCCCTGTATTGAAATCCTGGGTTAAACACTTTTGCTTACATGGGTTAGTTTCCAAGGCATCAGTGTTGGCAGATGCTTCAAAATAGCAATTAAATTTGTGGCTCTCAATGAATGTTTTCCCATTTTGTTGTACACTGCATATTAGGGAAATATGATACATTATAGCATTAAAATAAACACTTGTCCATTAATATTAATGCTTGTTAGGAGCTATTTTGAAGGCAAGCTGAAACAACCAACTGAAGCGAAAATCCTTATTAAAGTCTTAAAAGATGATAGTATTGAAGGCATTTAGATATGTCAAAGTTTGATGCTTATATAGTGACTTGATTGCTTGAAAATTCATGAGAAGGATAATGTCACACCCTCTCCAGTCCAACATGTATGGAGTCCAAACAAAGAAGGACATATTTTTACTGGATTCCATGGCAAGTTTAATTTTTAAAAAACAAACAAACCCCTTAATGGTTTGTTGGTGCTCTTGTCTAGTGATGGGTGAACTTATCCCAAATGAATTTGTTATTTCCTTGGAATCTGAGATCTCGTTCTGTGTATATGAGTACAGTAATACCTTGGGTTGAGAGCATAATTCATTCCAGAAACGTGCTTGTAATCCAAAACACTCTTATATCAAAGCGAGTCTCTGGCGGGCGTGAGCGGGGCCAATATCGGCCTGCTACGCCCGCTCAAGGCGAGCGGTTACATCCCTATCTTGCAAGACATTGCTCATTTATCAAGTCAATTTTTTTTAAAAAATTTGCTTGTCTTGCAAAACGTTCTCAGATCAAGTTACTTGCAATCCAAGGTATTACTGTATTTGTGCATGCGCAATATCAAACTGCATCTTGGGAACTGTAGTTGGGAATTGTGTAATGCATCATGACATCATGCTTCACCATTTTATGTACCCCTTCCTGATTGGTTGTTTCCACAAGGCCTTTCTATGTAATGTTTACTCGCCATCACCAATCAGTATTTGGAGGAGCGATATACTGTATGGATCATTATATGGAGGTGTATACAACCTACGTGGCTTTTTCTTCGAACATAATTGGTATGTGGAAAGTGCTCAAATGCCAGTCTTTCCCTAAAGGGATAAAGTGACAACATCACTGAAATGATGTTTCATTTCATCTCCTTGAAATGAAAGGAGGAAACCTACCAATTCAGCATCAGCACATGTGCAGAAATGTCATAGTTGAGATGCAGACTGCGCATGCTCTGAAGCTCATATTGTATTCCGAAATTAATAACAAATTTGTAAGACAAGCTCACTACAAAGGTGAGCATTATGAATGCATGAGTTTTGACCAAAGAACTGACTAATTACGGAATTCGGCAGCATCACTACGTCTTGTCCAATTCTTCAAATCCCCCAAACCTGCTGCAGTCCCGGCAACACATTCCATGCTGTTCTGGAGACCCCATGACCCTTGGGAGCAGCTCTGCAGGGGATGGGGCTGCAGTGGTGAGGAAGGAATGGGAAGACCCTGGTGTGTGAGCAGAACTCTAGATCCAAGCCATTCACTGTATTATTTCAAGGGTTGTTCTCAGAGTTGTTTTCTCAGGATAACATCCTCTGTCTATAGACACCAGCACTACAGAATTCCAGCATCATTCAGCCATACCCATTTGCTAGCTCTTTCGGGTCGCTCACAAGTAATTCCTTTCAGAAGCTGAGCAATTCTTCATTTATGCAAAGATGATTCACGCACATGTAAGCTCTTCTGGTAAATAAAGTAAGGACTCATATAGCGTAACACACAAGACAGTGAGCAGAGGAGGGGGCATGCCTGGCATAATTATCCAGCATACTGGGTCATTTGCCTGGGCCCACACACCCCAGGGCTTGTGCCTCACCTGCTCCCCCCGAGCACCATCCCCAGTGGTGGTGCTACTGCCGCCATCAGCCTTGCCTCCCACTTCACGTTCATGCTCACTGCACAAGCCCACTTGCAGGCCACCAGGTGTACCCCGCAGCAGTTCAACTCCCGGCCCAGTACAACACTGGTACAGCCGCCGCCAGGTAAGCCTGCTTGCGAACAAGGGGAAGGACAAACCTCACCCTGAAGGGCAGCCTGCCCAGGGCCCGGCCCCCAAGATCTGCAGCCAGGCCTGGGAGGAAGAGACTTTCATTGGCTTCAACTATGGATTAGGGGCAGCCTTGTTGCAAGGCAGTTGTGCATTCCAGATGCCCATGCCTGAAGTATATTGATTAGAATATGGCTAAGCATGCATAATTAAGGATAGGATTGCGGCCTCAAAATATGCCCGAGCCCAATGGAATTTGTTTGATCAGATACTACCAGTATCTGATTAAAACATTGCTATAGCATAGTCTGTTCTATACTTTTAAATCGACAGGAAGCAAATGCCAACGTTTTTGGGTTTTTTAAAGTATTTTTTTTTCTTTAATCCCACGGCCCCTCAGTGGATATGACGTTGATATTACAAAGTCAGATTTATTCTTAATGTGGTATTTATTTACTGTCAGATTATGGTAGGTGGGAAGAGTTGAACTGCACAGTTTCAGCATTTCTTTTTTTCTTTTCTTTTTTAAGCCTCCTCAATATAGCCAATTGTTACATGTTTCATTATGGGTTCCCCATTGGTGATATGATCCAATTAGAACTAGTTTGGAAACAAATGTGCATCTTTATTTCAGATTTCAGAGGCTCAAGTATTTTTGCTTGTAAGGAATAGATAAATTAATGGAGGAGAAGTCTATCAATGGCTACAAATCATGATGGCTATATGCACCCTCCAGTATGACTGTGACTACCAGTTGCCATGGAACAACTGCAGGAGGGAGCTATTACGTTCATGCCCTGCTTCTGGGCTTCCCAGAGGTTTCTGGTTGGCCACTGTGGGTAACAGATTGCTGGACCAAATGGACCCTTAGTCTAATCCAGCAGCGCTCTTCTTATGTTACTATGATTACATACAAAATAGCATGGCTTTGTGCCATCAGATGAGAACAGCCAACTCAAAAATGATCATGTACATGGGTAGACCCAAGTTGCAGAACATTTCAAGGTTTTCCAGATGATGAAAATAGGTTTTACTCGCTTCCTTTGGACTATACTCACACTAGCCCCAATTTGGTGCCAATAGTTCTACATTCAATCCTTATGTGACATTTGTGCTAAGGAAGAAGTCTTTCTCTTCTAGAGAAATAGGCCAACCATGTTTACTGCTCTTACACTGGAAAGGGGAAGTGTTCACAGAGCTAACAAAACAAAACTAAGTAAAAATAGCAAACTGCCATGCTATTCTTGGGAGGGAGGAAGGGGGTAGCTTTACTGGTGTTTGCTATTTTTTTGGTTAAAGGGCAAGGGCCATGTCCTGTTCCCAGTTGCACTGGAACTTGTAGCATAATATTCAGCATCTAAAGACATTTTTAGAAATAATACCAAACTTTAAAAAAGTTTATATAATGGCATGTGTGTGTATGCATGTCTGTAATTGTGTTGCTTAACACCGGTGATGTCATGGGTATTATCCAATAGGTGCCTATGATATTTGTGCCTCCTCATTCCATGACATACATGGTTGCTGTGGTGTGACAGATGAAGAAAGGATTTCATTTCCCCCAGAGATAACTTGCACTTTTATGTGCTTTGAAAATGCAATTTCCCCATTAGAGACATGCTAGTTTACCTTTCATTCCTCCAGAGCAAAGTAAGTAAGAGCTGGACATTAATTACATTTAAAAATGTCATCTGCAAAGAGATGTTGCAGCTTTCTGGTAAACTGGCCAAAAAAATAATCACATCCATTCCTGTCTTGTAACTTTCAATGGGTGACATTTGGCAACACTAGTGGTATGATCTACATCCAACGATGTCCTATGAACCAAATCTCTCATATGTCCAACTTTCCAGATATTGTGAAAGGCCAAAAAGCTTCTGAAGGCTGACATTTGCATGATGGCTGCCTACAGAGCCAGAGCCCAGAGGCATAGCGGATCCTTTCCCAAGACCATGTTGCATGGATGTGATGAATGCAGAAATTGCCATGTGATGAAACAAATCAACTGTGTTAATTGATTCTTTTCTCTGTCCCTTTGAGAGGCTAATTGAGGTAACTGGGCTTGTAATTTGCAGCAGGAACCTCAGAAGGAGTCCCAAGGGGAAAGAAAATTACCTCAGAAATATAGTGATGGTGAGCCCTCTGGGATAGATCACTTGCCCTTTTATGTGTCTCAGTCTTGAAGTGCCATTGCTACATGCCCTTGAAGCTGAGCTGTGAAGGGCAACTAAAATGACTTTCAAAAATATGTGCAAAGTCACTGGCAATACATTATTGTATGTTCTTATTTCAAATAAGAATGCAGAACCTCTTTCAGCCCGAGGGCCAAGTTCAATTTCTTACATGCATCCAATGCAGAGTGTGAGGCACAGTGGCAGTGATGTCCGCCACCCACACCTCACCTCACGACCTGCCTCCTTCCAGAAACAAGCATTTCTTCTCATTTCAGGGCTTCCCCTAGGAAGTGCTAAATCACTGTTGCACAAGTAGTGGAGGCCGCTTGCGCAACGGAATTGGTGAGATGCAAGAGAATCGGCAGGGGTGGAAACGCCTGTCGTACCGCACCCCTCAGTAGGGCCTCAAGCTTGCCCTCCTTATTGGGATCTCTGGGTGCGCTTACGTACGGTTGGGGGTTTCTTTTCCTCAAACCCTTACCCCTCTCACACTGCCTTTGGGATGTCTATTATCCCTACCTTTTATACCTCTTTGACCAGTATAATAAGACACAACTTCCCACATAGGCTGTTTCAAATAACAAAGAAAAGTTCATTTTAAAATACAACAAGTTCTGGAAATAAGTTTCATGTGTAAGTTTCAGATAATCCTAAGTAATGTACTATCTTATCCTAGTACCAATCCTCCCTCAACAACTGTTCCCAATATCAATCCTTGCGCTCACGAGCTAAACTCTTAACAATCCTAATAATCGCTCCACTCTCAGCCAGTCAGCTTCACAGTCTCCCAAACAGCACTTCACATTCCACACACTCCTCTCACTCCTGCAGCCGCACAAAAACCCTCAAAACCTCTAACCCTCTCACAAAAACCTCTGCCTGAACAGCAGGGCCCACTGTTTATATAACACAAGCTTTACCCCGCCCCCCTTCTCACTCTCTCAGCCAATCATGTCACATATGTAAATACACCATTCTTCCTGCCCATCCTGTCACACTCACCTAACATAACACAGAGATACAGCAGGAATACATGCTTCTAATCATATGCTTGTACAAAAACACATTATACTCACCACCTATACACTTTAAATTTAAACCCAAATAACATGACACCACAGCACCTTGTTGGATTCTGCCGAATGCCATCCAGTTTTGCAGAAGAATAATATTACTGAAACTGAAGCTATTTCTGTTTCATATGTCATACCATCAAATACATAAAGAAATTCTTTCTGCTTTGGTAATTAGCACTTGAAAAACTGCAGGCAGTGTCAGGATAGCAGGACACATTTTTGTTGTTACTTTGTAAGTGGAAATAAACCCAGCAGCGGCAAGAAATATGGCATCCCTTAATTGGGCATCACAACCTTTGCTGTTATTGGTTGCTTGTGATCCACTTGATTACCATTAATTAAACAACATTTCAGCATTTGTGGAATATCACTTCTTTAAGCGCAATTATTGCTTGAAAGACATATCCTGTCTCATTACATCCTGCAGCAATTATATAGCAGACTAGAAGTTGTAAAGTATGATGTTCCAATAAATATACTGTGAAACAACCAAAAGCGTTATAATAATTACTAGATGATGTAAAGTGATAACCTGTAACTCCCACATGTACCTGCCAGCAGAGCTTCATGTTGTTACCCTGATTTTATCAACTGTTACTCATTATGATGACACAGCATCTCACCATAAGTAACATGTTAGGGTTCCTGTTTTCATGAAGCTTTAAAGATAAAATGAATCACATTAAACATTAGAAACCCATATCTAGATTTAAAATGTGATAAAGCTAAATGAGATTATTGGACCATAAACCTTATACAGGATCATCTTATTCCTCCACACACGCTATACAAAAACCTGAATCATGATCACATTATTATTTGTTGTTTGCTATAACAATAACCTTCCAAAAAACCTGTAAGATACTTCCCAAAGCACTGTACAATCGAACATCATAAAAATGAGGTGCACTATATGCTCAGTTTAGCAACCCTGTGTTTGCTGTCCTGTCTAGCCCAGTTCACGGTTTCCAGGGGAACCAATCTGAAACAGCTGCAATTATTAGAAGGGCAAGGCAGAGTCCAGCTAGGACCAGGACCCTGGACAGATCTATCCTGGCTATAACTCAGGAACAGTTGTCTCAGCAACATGCAGACTGCAGAGGCCTTTTGAAGGCTGGCCAGTCTGAACCTGCTGTTAACTCTGGCCCCTCTGAGGAGCTGTCATCTTGTTAAAGGGTCATTGTCCAATTCTGCTGCTTGGACTTATGGCATGGGGATAGTGAGGACTGCATTGAAGGGGCACCCTCTGAGTCTTAGGAGTCTGGTAAAGCCACATCCTCTGGCCTGGAAAGTCCTGAAGTACCAGGTGAGAGGTTACTGGATGAGGCCTCCTCTCCCTGAGTCTTCCTCTGAGCCAGGGGAGATTGAGGCCAGAGGGGCTGGGAGGGGCTGTGGCTCAGTGGCAGAACCCATGCTTGGCATGTAGAAGGTCCCAAGTTCAATCTCCAGCATCTCCAGGTAGGCTGGAAAAACTCCTGCCTGAAGCCCTGGAGAACCGCTGCCAGTCAGTATCAACAGTGCTGGGCTAGATGGACTCATGGTCTGACTCAGTATAAGGCAGTTTCCTATGTTCCTAATGTGACATTTGCCACCAATGTACAAAGCAACATGTACCAGTGTACAAGGCAGGGGGACGGGGGGGGATTTACAGGATAGAAACTGGGTGTGCACAGGCTACTTAACCCTTCCTTGCCTCTTCCTGCTTGTCCTCTGCAACTACTCCTCCCAACCCTTCCCCCTCCACTTGATTAACCAGCACATTGTGGACCCTTTCTAGAAAGAAAAAAATATAATGACTAAGGGAGGAACCACAGAGAAAAAGTGGTGGCCTGGGGAAGGGTTAGGTATTACCTTCTGCTTAAGAACATAAGAAGAGTTCTGCTTGATCTTACCAAAGAACCATCTAGTCTAGTATCCTGCTCCTTACAGCGGCCAGCTGCAGAGAAGCCCCAAAGCAAGACCATGGAAAGCTCCAAGTAAGCACCTTGCTCAACAAAGGCTGATGGAGGCAAGTGCACCTCCTCTTTGCTGGAGCATCCTGCTTGGCTCATTCCCTCCCTGTGCCATTGGGCAGGCGGCATGGGCCAGAGGTACTTGATTCCTCAGGAAAAGTGGGCACGGTGGGCGAATGCATCTGTGAGGGTCCCAACCTGAGTGCTTCAGGATCCTGACTGCTAGCCTCAGGTTCAGCATCAGGAACCCTTTGCATTTCATAACCTTCAGAAAGGATATTATAGAAAAGGGGGCTGGTGCAACTGCCCTACAGGGAAAGGTTACAACATTTGGGGCTTTGTAGTTTAGAAAAGCGGTGAGTAAAGGCTGTGGGACATGATAGAAGTGTACAAATTATGCATGATGTGGAGTGAAAGTGGATAGATTTTTTTTCATCCTCTCTACTACTAGAACCAACCTGGGGGCATCCGATGAAGCTGAATGGTTGGAGTTTCAGAACAGTCAAAAGGAAGGAAGTACTTCTTCACATAGCACATAGTAAACTGTGGAATTTGCTATCACATGATTTGTGGTGGCCACTAACTTAGATGGCTTTAAAAGGGGATTAGACACATTGATGGAGGATGAAGCTATCAATGCCTACTAGTGCTGATGACTATACGCTCCCTCCAGTATCAGAGGAACATGCCTCTGAACATCAGTTGCTGGGGAACAAGAGGAGGAAGGGGCTATTGCCCCCATGTCCTGTGTGTGGGCTTCCCAGGGGCATCTGGTTGGCCACTGTGAGAGACAAGTTGTTGGGCAAGATTGGCCTTTGGTCTGATCCAGCAGGGCTCTTCCTATGTTTTTATATGATGAAGAATTGAGGGCTTAGAGTGTCACATGTCCAAACAGTGTGTTTCTGCTTGTTACACAACTCTTATGTTGTCTGTGCCCAATTCTATTTGCAAACACTTTCATTTTGCTTGTGGATATAAGGATTCATTCTGACTCATCCCTCCTGCATGGCAGAACTGTCAACTGCAATAATTACTCTGAAAACAAATACAAATAAATACTGCCTGAACTGAAGTTTCTTCCTTTATTAAGCTGGAGGTGGGGCGGGGGGGGGGGAGAGAAAGTAATTTGATCATCAATATTTCATATGTCAAAATATATTTCTGCCTTGCTGGGTGGTGTTTTTTTTTTTTTTTAATCATGTTTGGATTAGAACCGCTGAGAAAATCTCAGCACTCACAGATAATCTCTGGAAAACATACATTGATGGAATTGCTGCAATGTGCATAAACATCAGCACAGGAGTGCAAGTAAGGCAGTTTCAGGCATAGGAGGCTAACCCTGGACCTAGATCTGGATCTGTAGGGTGTCTAATCCAGTTTTGATCAGTCCTTTGAGGTCAGTTGTTTGCTTGAACTAGAAGCTGGAAGAGTTGGAGCTCGAAGTGAAGCTCATAGAAGGTGTTCCTCTGTTGGCCAGATAAAGCACCGACCTCTGGGAGAAGGAAGGATCAAATATCCCCTCCTGTTTGCTGCAGTGTTAATAAAAGTTCCCCCATACACACATATTCAGTATCAAGTTTTTTAAACTCCTGACGTTGTTGCCTAAAGTTACCATTCTTCAACAAAAGAACTTCAAAAGGAGACTCCAGCATGAAATTGCTGGGCTTGTATTTATTTCCAAGTTTGTGTCTATTCATTTACAATTTAGCTGAGAGCAAGATATTTTCTCTGACTTCATGTTCAGTATAGCAAAGCTAGGAAGATGGTGTTATTGTCAATTACTGCTCTTGTGAATGGTCACTGTGCTAATATTGTATTGACATCCACGATCTACCTGATAAGGTCTACAACTGTGCAAAATTTCAAACTGATCCCCCACCCACCAAAAATGTGCCATAGGTACAGCAAGTTAAAAAGTGCTGCAAATTGATACATTTGTAATTTTTACTCCATGCTGCGGCTCGGCATATCATATATTTCTTTCATATTTTGGTGAAAACTCCTGTTGTACATTATTTTGGCTTGTCAAGGAGGTGTGCATTTCACTGGTTTGGTGAAATGCTGAGCAGTAGTTTGAAAGTTATTCAGGTTTTTCTGCCCTATGAGAGTCTATGGCACCAACTGTTGGCAAAGTTATGTCAGACATGCTCAGTTTCATTCTAAAGCTAGAATGCTGCCAGCAATGTTTTCAGAGAGATTCTATTACAGAGGGCTTCTATGTGTGATGCCTATTCCTTTAATTCTGGGATGTGACTTCACAATGTGAGACTACACATTACTACATGGATTGGGACTCTAGCATGGAGGGCGTGGAGAGTTTAACCCTTTGCACACACGCACATCCCTCAGTCCCGTCCCCCCATGCCTTCAGTTTACATTGCCAAAACGGCATCCAGTTGTAATGTAAATTGCAGGCATAGGGCAGCAGGTTAATGCCCCCTACCAACCACTCTGGGGTCCTGATCCACATGAGGTCCCATGAGCTTACTTTTGAGTAAAAAAAAGAAAAGAAAAACTAGCTACATCTTTAAAGCAGTTTGACCCTCAGAGAATTTGGTGGGGATGAAATGCACAGATGGGGAGAGCAGAAGGATCAGGGCTTCACACCACCTTTCTGAATGCAGAAATGCAGCAGAAGGGCCCCAATCCTTGCTCTTACTTTCAGTGTGGTTGGAAAAGGGCATGTAAGGATCATGTCTCACATTAGGAGTATATTCACACGTTACACTGAATGTGCATTCACTCTGTGTATGCTCATTAAGATGGTTGTGAGAATCTAGCCCTATTTAGTCATTGTGTATAAATGTCTACACATGAAGAAGGGAAGGGGAGATGAGTTCTCTAGCTCCACCCCCTCCCTCATCATTCTCATCACTTTCTACATGTGGAGGGTGTCTGCAGAGAACAGTCTCTTCTATCCATAGAGATTTTAGAAACCTGATACTTGAAATGAAATCATGATTACCATTAGTTAAGTATTTATAAACCTAGTTATCATATAGGAAAACTTGCAAGAAATTAAAATACAGTACATTGGGAGAGAGTAGGATTGCCAACAGTGTAATTATAAATTTCCTTTTCAAAAACCAGGGAAATTCAATGCTCAAGAAACCTGCTGGTTTAAGGCCAGAGTTAAGGCTATCTCATGTTGGCTCAAGCGCCACAAAGCCAGGAAATTGGAAGCTAAGGCTGATGCCTTAACTGACATGCCCTGTGATCAGTGATGATGTTGTGCAATGCCAGAAATTGTGTTTGCTTACAACTTACCCTCCATGTACCCACACCTTTTCTTGGTCAGCAATGATGCCCCACATTGTCCTGGTCATGTATTGCCTTATGAAGCATCTGGCCTTATTGCTAGGAGAGGGCTCCCTTTCATCCATCAAGTTACTCATGTAAGCAACAAATTTACATGGGTCAACTCACAGGAGGATTCCTCTAGCACAGGGCTCTCCAACCTTGGGTCCCCAGATGTTGCTGGACTACAGCTCCCAGAATCCCTTGCCATTAGCCATGCTGGCTGGGTATGCTGGGAGCTATAGGACAACAACATCCGGGGAGCCAAGGTTGGAGAGCCCTGCTCTAGCACAACAGTAAGGTTCAGATGCTTTGTAAAGCAATACAGGACCAGGACAATGTGGGGCATCTTTGCTGGTTCCAGGCACTCCATCCACCCCATCTGGATTTAGGCTTGAAAGACCAAGGAAATATGCAGGTGCATGGGGGGTAAGTTGTAAGCAAACACAATTTGTGACATTGCACAACATCATTACTGATCATGGGGCACATGTGTCAAGGTATCAGCCTTAGTTTTCAGTTTCCTGGTTTTGTGGAGCTTGAGCCAACATGAGATAGCCTTAACGATGGTCTTTTAAATGGGCAGGTTTTTTTAAAAAATCATTGAATTCAAAAACTTCATTCTGAGCTTTGCACAGAAATGTCATAGACTTGCATTTGCTTTCATGGCCCTTTGGCTCCACTGTATACAGTTCTTTCTCTATACTGATGTGTATGAGGGTGTTTAATAATATATAAGCCAACTGAGGATAATACTTCATATATCTGATAAAGTGGACTCAGATCTCTTGAAGTTTATGCCACGCTAGATCTTAAGAATTTAAAATACCACAAGACCCTGTTGAATTTGCCACCACAGACTAATGCAACTATTTCATGACCAAAAGAGAGAAAGAGAGAGAGTTTGACCATTTTCACATTATAAAATGGACACATCCTGATAGATGCATGTGGACTTGTGGGTAGCACTCATCCATGGAAAGCGAGCGACCTGTCTGGATGAGTATCTAGCAGATAACCACTGCATATTTCCAGTAGTCCCTTACAATTTGGGAAAATATTGCTAGTTGATATCTTTCCAGTGGACTCCTGCAAGCTGTTCATGTTATCTTATGCTTGAGGAATTTTTCTCTTGAAAAGTGTACAGTTTTGGATGTGATGGCAGTTCCTAAAAGAGCAGTGGGGGATTCTCAATTCAATTAGACCAGCAACACTACTATAGAACTTTGAAACCAAGAGAGCTCAGTTTGAGATATAATTGCTGCCTATTCAACTCTATTGGCACAGAAGTCATGTCCTTATTCAACCTCATTTGAATCTATGTTGTTTATTGGTATTGTCTATTGTTACGATCTTTAGGGAATGACAGAGAAAGCCTGATTAATTGCACAGCTCATTTGTAATTGATTTTTCACACACAATGTAGTACAAGACCCTTTTTATGTAATGCTCCTATTTTGTGCAATCATTAACTCAACTTGGTTCCAACTGGACATTTAGTGTATATGCCTCTGAGATAGGAAGTGCAGTTGGTTGAGTAATTAATCTAACTTTGAACACAGACATTTATTTTTCTATTTTTATTTATTTTCCAAAATAAAATATCAAATGGATTTTAAGCTTTCAGGAAAAAGCTTTCCGGTTCGGTTCAGATGTCACTACAAGCCAGGTTTTAAAAACCCCAAAACAACTGCAAAAAAAAAACCCTGGGTTGTTGTGAACGAGTAAGAAAGAGCAAGCATGCTGGCTCCTGCCACTGGACTACTCCTGCTGTAAGTGGGAGGGGCTAAACAACCTAGGGGTGCTGTGTCCCTGGGTTCTTTAGCATTTTGTGCCAACCAGGAACTCTGGGTCGTTGGTGGGTTGTATTGTATTGTTTTGTTTTAACCATTTGTATTGTATTGTATTTTTTTTAACCATTTGTAATCTGTCCAGAGAACATTTGTTACTGGGCAGATTAAAAATACAATAAATTCATAAATAGTCCCCCCCCCCCCGTATGCAGCTGGAGCAATCAGGTGGGGGGAGCCAGTGTGCTCACTCGTTCTCACTCAGTTCACATCAACCCAGGGTTTGAAAAGCACAACCATGGGTTGTTGTGATGTGTGAACTGGGCCAATGTTACAATCAAATGATAAATGCAAATGCAATTATATATCCCCCCACCCCCAATACAGCCTTAATTAACTCTAAACTCAATAGATGGTTCACCAGCTGGGACTGACACACTAAGCAGCATCTTAAAGAAGGCCACATTTTGCCGGTCGGTGGTTAGTTTTAAAGTTTTGTGGTGACATGAACTTGATACGTCTACTTGTGTGTAAAAATAAGAGACTTTCTCCAAAATAGTCTCCTGATTGGTATCCAAAGTTGTTGTTTAATTTGCTTCCCTTAGAATCACAGCTTGATGGGCTCTCAAGGGCTATATATTCTGTTCCATTGCTCCTGGAGCCTTTTCTGAGATTAATGATAGGAATGACTTCAGCAAGCATGACTGATGCAGACTTACTGCATTTGCATGAGTCACTGATAACATCCCAGTCCTTATGAGAAAGAATTCCCTATAGTTAATAACTCATTCTTGAGAGGTGTTTGCCTAGCCCAGGGGTAGGCAAACTGGTGTTGTCCAGATGTTTTGGATTATAACTTCCATCAGCCTCAGCCAGCATAGCCAATGGTCAGGGATTATGGGAGTTTTAGTTCAAAACATCTGGAGGGCACCAGGTTACCTATTCCTGAGACCTGCACATGATAAAATATTTCATTCAGCTTCTTTAGGTGATATTATAATTATAGTTAGGACAGGAGATTTTGCTTGTATTTAAATCAAATGTACCTTCAAGCTTTTCTACACGAGGTCGTTAAGCCGCTGTATCTACTTTCGGTTTCATTGCAGAATTTAGATCCGAACACTACATGAGGAGAGTTTTCTTTCCTGCTGTTCTGCAACATAACCTCTAGGTGGCACTGTGGTATAGCAGAATAGCACAAACACACAAGTAGAAATTGCCTTCTTTTGCTTTCCCAATTAAATGCCGCATTTTTTCCTGCTCTAAAAAAAACCATGAAAAGTGCTGGTTAGACACAGAAGTGAAACCGGAGGGTCACAATGTCCTCTAAAGAACCCAAAAACAACCATGAGTAGGGAATGACAGATGCCCAATAAGTGCCTCGTGTGGAAAGGCCCTTTCTCTCCAAATGCCACTGAGAAGAGACAAAAGTCATCCGCATTCTACATCAGCCCTCATATTTAGGAAAATTCCACATATGCATGTACATTACTCAATATCCCTTATCGCTTGTTGACTCTAAGTCATAAATTTGTCATTTTCTTTGGGATTATTTGTTTGAGTGAGCGCAATGTGAGATGCCAACCCTAGCATAACATTGCTGACACTTTGGATGACAGATTCCTCATTTATATCTTTTTCACTACGTTATCAAATTGTTTGATTATACAGAGTGGAATTAAAGACCTAGCTTCAATGGGGTGTGTGTGGGGGGGGCTTCTTAAAAAAAAGAAAAAGAAAAGGTGGAAGAAACTCCTGTTCTGACAGTAGCTGTGAAAAAGGCAACATGGCCATGCAGGGGGTGTCACTTTTCTGTGTTGCTGCCCTGGATGTTTTTGGCACTTTTTGTGGCCACTTCCTGCATGCCAATGAAGGAGGCTCTTTTCTTCCTCAGTAATCCTTTTTGACATGCAATTCACAACCTTTCCAGCAAGAATTTGTCCATATTAGGTCAACATTATTCTGGAGGACAGCAGGCTTCATGTTATCTTTCAATCCAGAGTCTAAAAATACAGCACCGGAGACAAGCCAGTATTTTTATGACTCAACACTTGCATAAACTCCTTCGGGGTGTAAGGGTCACGCCGGCACAGCTTTTTAGCTTTCTGTGACTATATGCATATTCCTTCTTTAAATTATCCATTGCACAGTCATTAATGCACCTAAGAGGGGAGGGGGTGGGGAATAAGAAGTAGTTACAGACACATATGAAAACTGGCAAAAAGAGTGAGTAAAAGAGAGAGAGAGAGGTTGTGTGCGGTACAGAAATTTTACAAAGTGAAATAATTTGTGCCTGGCTGGCTGTGAGAACTGGACTTTCTGTTTAGACGGAATAAAAACATAACATCCTCACGTGCAAGAGACTAACTGTGGAATCCTATACACATCTATTCAGAAGTAAGTCCCATTAAGTGCAATGGGGCTTCCTCCCAGGTAAGTGAATACAGGATTGCAGCCTGAATGGAAATGCAGTCCAGCCTTCTGCCCAAAACACTTCCACCACAATACCCATCTCCCACAAACCTATCCATTCCAGATCACAGTGGGCCCAAGCAGAGAACAGATGGACCACAGAATGCTAGGCGGGGTTCAATCCCTGGCATCTCCAGTTAAAACACAAGTGTGGTACGTGTGGCCTTCCAGATGTTGTTGGACTGCAACTCCCATCATCCTTTGCCACTGGCTATGCTGGTTAGGACTGAAGGGAGTTGCAGTTCAACAACAACAACGGTAGGGCAAGTTGCAGGAACCTGAGTTAAAAGGATAAGGATCTGTTGTTCAGTAATGGGAAAGACTTCTCTAGGTCCCGAAGAGCCGCTGCCCATCAGAGTGGACAATATTGGGCTAGATGGGCAAATATATAAACTTAGGCAAAGAGAATTCCAGCAGGTTGTTCTGAGGGAGATGACAGGGGGAAGTGGGGCCATCCCTGCTGAAGGCCACCTCCAGGAAGGCTCCTCCTCCTCCCCCAGCCGTTGTTGGAATATGCAATGAGAAGATGTCAACTCTGCAGGGAGGGTGTTTTTGTTTTTTGTTTTTTTAAAGTTCCCACTGCCCATTAAAGGGTTAAGCAGACTTGTATAGTCTGGTTGAAGGGCAAAGGGAAAAAAACAAGCTTCTCTGTGAAGTCAGAGGGCAGGGTTCAGTGGACTGAACCACTTGATTGTAGCAGGGGAGGGAATTCTGGAAGTTGCCTAGCAACAGGTTAGAATTCTTGTCTACCTCACTCTGACAGTTATACTAGTCCGACAGTTAACAGACTTAACTGACACTTGCTGGTTTTAGCAAGGGATTGATCTGTGTGTTTTCCTTTCTTCACAGAATAAGTAACGTTTAAGAAACTGCACTCACAAAGTCTGTAACCATCAAGCTTAGAGTACCTGAGAAATCATATGTTACTTCTGTTATTTACTTTTAAAGCAACCACTTAGAAACAAGCCCTGTGTGTGCATGTGTTTATTTGGGTGAAGTCTACTGTTGCTATTGTGCTCTGCCATCAGCTGTCACCATCAATAGCCATTTCAGCAGGCTGTACAGAGAGATGAGAGAGGGAAGCAGGGCCTACTGAAAGATGACTTAATTTTTTCCCTCTTCCTTCCACATTCCTTTTCCCTTGTGCATTGTGTCTTTTCAGATTGTAAGCCTGCGGGCAGGGGACTGTATTATTTTACTGATTATATGTCCGCTGCTCTGGGAGGCTTTTTGGCTGAGGAGCAGCATTAAAAAATAAATAAAAAACTTTAAATAAATAAATAATCGAAATATGAGGTAGCTGCGCAGCCATTTCCAGCAGCTCATCCAGACAGGTTATTCTGCAGAGATTGCAGCAATCCAGTTAAAGAGAACAACAGATGTTTTATTTGTCAAGCATCGATCACAATATACCAAGACTCACTCTGTTTATCTCTTTTCTCAGGCCTTGTCCCCAGGATAAGTACACACACACACACACACACACACACACGCACGCACACAGAGGTCTTCAGATTTCCAGAATATTTTTGGCTTTAGTTAAATGCCTCCGACTAGGACAGCTTTCCCTAGTGCCATCTATGCTGGGTGGGGATAATGGAAGTTGTAGACCAACACTTCTGGAATGCATGTGGTTATGGGAGGCTGCACTAGGGGGGTACCCCAGCCTTTCCCAACTTGGTGCCCTCCAGATGTTTTGCACTACAACTCCCAGCATTCCTGACCATTGGCCATGCTGGCTGCGGTTGATGGGAATTGAGGTCCAAACCATCTGAAGGGCATCAGGTTGAAAAGCTGGCATACACTCTGAAGGAAAACCCCTCTGAAACCGGTGTTTTAACAGAACATAGCCAGAAAGTTTAAGTAACTAAGGGTGCAATGCTATGGCCACTAAACAGAGTAGATGGCCATAGGATAATTCGGAGTCCCAGCTCCGACCTCGGAAACGAGCTCCGAGGTTGCAGGTGGGACTCCGAACTCAGAGTGGCCTCCCTCTGCCCTCGCAGCCGGCGTGGAAAGAACTACGCCGGCTGCAGCTCCGAGGTCAGAAGCGTTCCCTTGGAAATGGGCTTTGTGGGGTGAGGGGAGGAGACAGGCTCTGCCAGCATATGCAGTATCCTAGCGGTGCTTCAACTGCCTCTCCTTGTGCTCGGTGGGAAAATACTTAGACGGCCGAAATCAGCCATCTAAGAGTTTCGCAGGGCAGGAGAAGTGCGGAGGTGACTTTTGCCTCTGCACTCCTCCCACCCACCCCCATAGGGTGCCCATAATCCTCCAAGTTCAATGGGTTATGGGCAGCCTCATGGGATTGTGTGGCCCAATATAAACCATGTGAATAAAACTGTTAGAGCTCATCTCCATATAGAACAGCCTTTGCCAACCTGGTGCCCTCCTGATGTTGTCTAGGGATAATGGGAGTTGTAGTGCAACTGGGATGATGGAGAAGAGATCCTGGCCCTCCTCCATGTGACAACCCTTCAAGTACTGGAAGAGTGCAATCATATCTCCCCTCAGTCTCCTCTTCTGAAGGCTAAACATGCCCAGTTCTTTCAGTCTCTCCTCATAGGGCCTTGTTTCCAGTCCCTTTATCATCCTTGTTAGAGCCAGTGTGGCGTAGTGATGAGAGTGTTGGACTCGGACTCGGGAGATCCAGGTTCTAGTCCCTGCTCAGCCATGAAACTCACTGGGTGACTTTGGGCCAGTCACGGACTCTCAGCCTAACCTACCTCACAGGGTTGTTGTGAGGATAACATGGAGAGGAGGATGAGGATTATGTAAGCCACCTTGGGTTCCTTGCAGGAAAAAAGGCGGGGTATAAATATAATAAATAAATAAATAAATAAATAAATACATCTAGAGGGCACTGTGGCGTAACCCCACAATTCAGTTCCCTGGTGTATGTCTGCATTAGTATGTTTAGTGAGTATAGAATGTTGAACTGAGTGGGTGTGGTTTGTGATGTCTTGGAAAGGGTGGGGGGAGGAGTATATAAGGAGTGTTTGAGTGATGTCAGAGTAGTTGAGTTAGTTGAGTGTAGAGAGTTGGGAGTTAGGTTAGTTGGGTTATTCGTGTCTTGTCTGTCAGGAGTTTTGAGAGAAATCAGTGCTTGTCTGAAGAGTGAAAGTATTTAGAGTTATAGGGACCTAGGTTAATTACAAAGTGTTTGGTGTAGTCATGTTTAAGGTTATTTTCTGGAACTAAGATTTTGAGAATTAAAATAAACTTATTTTTATTTTGTTTGCTACCCAAATCCTACGTGTCAGCTTGGCGTTATTAACCTGCATTACGGTTAAATCTACATACACACACACACCTTTGTACCCACAGTATCATAAATTTATAATAGATCCTTAATAACCAGTATTAATCTTTTCCCTCATTAGTAGGGGAAAGGTTTCATTTGACCCTCCCCTCAGGTTTTTAAGTGTTGGTGCTTAGCCTGAGAAGGGTTTATGTGTCGGGTCCTAAAGTGTAGGTACCGTGTCGTCACAGGCACCAAGCCACACACACATCCTCCCCCCCCCCCCACCAATTTTTTTTTAAATATAGCCAAGATTTTTCTGGTAGGTCAGCCTCATTTCCCCAGTCCAACAATGAACACTGCACATGATGCCCACATGTTTAGTGAAGACACACACACACACACACACACACACACACACACACCATGCATCACCTTTTGTATTCACAGGACCCAAAGGGATCTATGCACCGAAACCTATTTCTCTGCATGATGCATGAATAACCTTTCCTGATGATGGCACAGGGCACAATCCTATGCATGTTCTAGGACTTGTTTCTGTCTAAACATGCATAGGATTGTACCCTAAAATATTAAAGACAACACAATGAATGGACCATTGAGTATTGGAGAGCATTCGTGCCACGATGAAACCATCTAATATAGAACTTCCTCTTTCTATAGGTCCTGCAGCAGATAATATTTAAACTATGCAAAATGGTCTCTCTAATGTCTGATTCTTATGTTTCTAGCACAGTTCAGTAGTCTGGTCAACCTGACATTATAGCCAACAATTATTAGCACACAGAAGGCTTTTCAGAACAATTCACACAGAAACTGGCTTTACTTGCTGATTGTCTCACTTCTGCAGCTGGTGGGAAATGAGTGAGCTGTGTTGAAGTCTGGGGACAGCACCAGTGTCGAAGCAGATACCGATAAGCTCAAGAAAATAATGTCTGATTGTCATTTGTACGAACATATGAAATCAGCACTGGGCCACAATGACATGCATTATTATTATTTTTACAAGCTTCCAAGTAAACAGAGTAAGACATAAATAAAGATCTAAGCCCCCAGATGTGCTGGCTGGGGCATGCTGGGAGCTGTAGGCCAAAAACATCTGGGGACCCAAGGTTGGAGAACACTAAGCGCTAGCATTACAGAGGAATGGATAGCTTTTGGTTTGTATCAGGTATGTGCAATTTGTCTTTGAGTGTTCAGGCTGCAGCCTCAGTATAGCTTGCTACACTGATCATTGCATAATTTAGTGCTGTAATTTTATTTATTTATTTATTTATGCCTCCACAATTTATTTATTATATTTATACCCCACCATTTTTCCTGCAAGGAACCCAAGGCGGCTTACATAGTCCTCCTCTTCTCAATTTTATCCTCACAACAACCCTGTGAGGTAGGTTAGGCTGAGAGTCAGTGACTGGCCCAAAGTCATCCAGTGAGTTTCATGGCCGAGCGGGGACTAGAACCCGGATCTCCTGAGTCCCAGTCCAACACTCTAACCACTACGCCACACTGGCTTATATGACTTATATGACTTATAAGAGTGGGGAGCACTGAACACCCGTGTCTGCAACAATCCCATGGTGATCCATTCTTTGGTCACATATTGCCCATTGACCAGGCTCTCGTGATTCTGAGAAATATGGTGTGGACTCATGGAGATGATCACAGGGATTTGAAGACCCCAAATGTTTTGTGGGATGTTGAAATAGTGCACCTAGCACCCAAAAAATCCACCAAGGACCGCAAGGACAAGCTAACCGCTGGCATCATCATCATTATTATTAATAATTTTATTTATATACCGCCCAACAGCCGAAGCTCTCTATTATTTCCTTATATAAGCCCAGCTACCTTGCTATATGAGGCATTCTAATTCAATCTGTTCTTAAGAAAGGGTGAAACAGCCAGAGTAATAATTGTGTGTGTGTGTGTGTGTGTGTGTATGGATTAGGAATGTACATATTTTGTTAGATTCATTCTGTCTGTGTTTCCTGGATTGTCAGGTGTCTTTTGTTCCATCATCTGCTCATTGACAGAATTAGATTTTTTAAACCAGAATTTCTTTCTACTTGTGCTGATTAGCACTTACACAAAGGTATACTTGCACAAATGCACTAATCTGCAAGAGTTACTATGCATTAGTGCCAGGGATGTGCAACACTAAGAATGCCATTCCGTTAGTTTGAGCCTGACGGGATTCGACTGTGTTTCCATTCTGTTAAGTGGCAACAGATTGTAGCGGGTCCCCCCCCCCTGCCCCCAATTTCAGAAATGTTTTGCACATTTTTTCCGGGTCTGCCATTTATGCAAATGATAATTTGGGCAAATTGAATGGGGGGGGGGTCCATGAAATTTGTGGAAATAGGGTCATTTTTTATGATTCCCTCGTCTTTTGCAAGTGTGCATATTCAGCTTTCCGATATGTGTAGTCTTCCCTTGTCTATTCCTTGTATGTTTTTGCTGTCAATGAGAGCACAGAAGTGAAGTAGGTAACATACAAGGAAACTGACATGGTGAGACTGCATGTAGGCTAATTTGTGCACAGTTGTAAAGGGCTGGGCGGGGGGGGGGGTAATAGTAAAACAAAGGAGGAACCCATTTGCACATTTCAGAAGCACCAAAAAAGCAGGGGGTGAAGTGAACTAAATAAGTGCTCCAAAGCAGGGATGGGTGGGGACACATACAATATCTTCCACTTGGCAATATAATTCTCTCACTATTAAGTGTGTTGAACTGACACTTGTCAGTGCCCTCCTCCCTTTCAACACTTCAATGAGTCTCCAGCAAGTCCAGAAATGGGAGATATTGCCCCCCTTTTTTTTCGTGACTTCTTGGAGTAGTTACTGCTGTTGTGCAAATTTCCCATCTATTTATTGCCCAGCCTTTAAATTTTTTTTGCGAATTTCCCCTCCATTTACTTCCCAGGCTCTAGATTTTAATAAATTCATAAATTGTGCAAATTTAAAGGCTGGGCAGTAAACAAACAGGAAATTTGGGTGCATGCTCCACTAAGATTTATGGGATCAATTCACTGCAAAGTTCTGTGCAAGCCTCATCGAAATGAATTGATTTTGCATGGCTCCCATTCATTTTCATAAAGCGGGTGGACTGTGCCCTATTTTAAAATCGGTCTAAGTCTTCTATGCTAACCTGTGTCAATTAATTACATGGACAGATTTTGTAATGGGGAAAAAGCTTTAGCATCTTATAACTGGTTTTCTTTTCATTTCTTGAATTACATATAGTTCCTGCATTATCACAAAGGAGCATGTGAATGCCACTGTTGTCCCATCTTTATCATTTTGTAAGTTCTGTTTTATCCTCATTTATCTGCACCCGCCTGAACTAAAGAGGATTAAAATCAATTTTTAATCTCTCAATTTTTCAGGAATTTCTCTAAGCCCCTAATTCGATCTTCTCCCCCTAAACTCTATCTTTATGCAGTAGGACTGGTTAGGCTATAATGAAAAATGAAGCATACATATTATTTATATTATATGTGCTACATTTGTACTGTATTCTTCCCTTCTTTCTTGGAGATCAAAGCAACATTTTAGCCTTCCAAGTATGGGTCAAACTAGATGTGCCTTTGTCATATAGCTTGTCCTCCCATAGATGATTTTGTTTAAGAAATAGCCAGTAGGAGTAGTGCTTTGAACCATGGTGTGTGGGGGGGCCCCTTTAACCCTTTGCCCCTGCCTCGATCCAGATCCGAACTGGGCCGCCCCGTGAATGGGAGACTTCTTCCCATTTCAGATAACAGGCATGTGTGTGTGTGATTCTGACTGAGATCATGCTAGGAGGCTGGAAGCAAAGGCATAAAGCCCCATTCACCCCACACCAGGGTCCTAAACTGGCTTACCCCCACCCCGTGCCAGCTATTTCATAAACAAAAATCAACAACGCAAGGGCAAACTACATGGCAAATGTCACATCTGCCTTGACCCTTAGTTACATGGAGATATAGTGCCTTGTACAAGTCCACTCACTGGGGATCATGAGCAGAAATTTGAACCTGGATTTCCCCCACCATCCAAACGCAGTACAGTATGAGAATTTTGGGAAATGCCTAGTTATTTCAATCTATGGAGAGAAAACTTCAATCTATGGAGAAGAAAACTTCTCATCCACACATTTCTATTTTACAAAATGAAGGAAATGAAGGCTTCGAGCAGGGGTGCAGAACCTCTTTCAGCCCGCTGGCTGAATTCCATTTAGGGGAAGCTCTCGGGGGGGGGGCATATTCCAGTGTTGGACAGGGAAAGGGTAAAAGGGGTGGGGCCAGAAATAACAGGAATACCAGCCTATTTTAGCTTAAAGCTCTTACTGCCGGTAACTAAGCCTTAGGAGAGGCATTTCAAACTTTTAGAATGAGGAAAAAAGCCAGGAAGCCCCCAAACGTCAGTTGTTAGGGGAAGGTGGTATGGCCTTCTGGGAAACCCTGGAGAGCCAGATTTGGGCCCCACGCCGAAGCTTCTGCACCCCAGGCTTAGAGATGGTAGCTTACTCAAGGGAATCCAATGAGGACCCTTCATATCTAACTTTTTGTGAGAGTTATTAAAACTGCTGTAGGAAAACCATGAAGAACATGACAAGTGTTTGATTAATTCTCTTTATTTTATGTTGCCATTACATTCGGTCTCATATGCTTTCCCCCATTTCAGAAAGTTACCCGTGAGGCAGCTCTGGAGGCTACCTTTTTGAACACATCTTTTGTAACATATGAGAAGTGGTGCAAAAATGTATTTTTGTAGGGTTGCTTACAGAATCCACCTCAAACATATTCCACCTCAAACATATTCCACCCTGGATTTTGTGGCTTTGGATTGGAACCTTGCCAGACAGAATCTGGAGACATATTTTTGGAATTTTAATTGATCGAAATTTGAACTGATCAAAAATGTTTAAAGACCAGTTTGATTGTTTTCATTGTTCTTTTCATTTTGGCCAGGTGTCCTCTTTTACAGAAGACAGTCCTGTATTTGAAAGGCTGCCAGAGGACTGTCCTTTATTTTGAAGGTGTCCTCTGTTTGAAAGGCTGTCCAGTCCAAGTCCAGTTTAAAGATAAAGAACAATCAGAAGGAAGAGCTGGGCCTTGAAGCTACCCATCAACAGCAGGCTGCAAGGCAACAGATCCCCTGGTCACAGTCTTCCACACTATGTTGAAATGCACTATATTTCAATTTAAATTATAATACGTATTTCTACATTTGCATATATATCTATACATCAGCACATGCAAATTTTATGCAAATCAGCACCTTCTTCTGTCCTCTTTTTCGGCGATTCACAAGTGGCCACCCTAATTGCACAATTTTTAATTTTTTAATTGAACACACAGCATAAATTCTTCCATTTTGTAGCCATTTCTGATACTGCACAATAGTGCAATTTTTTTTTTAAAATAAACCGATTACTACATTTAAAAAAAGAAACAAATAGGAATGGCTGTTCTATTCCACATTCCAAATCTGAATTTCTGACTAGAATTCAAGTGGAGCAGAGCCAATTAGATGTCAGAATCCCCGAACAGTTACAGAATGGAACTGCTCACCCCTAATTTTCTGCTATAGGTACCGGTACATGGAATTCAAGGTGTTGGCGTTGACCTTTAAAACCCTCTATGGCTCCGGTCCAGTTTATCTCAAGGAGCGCCTCCAGCAACATCAAGTAGGCCACTCAACAAGATCTGCCATGGATGGCCTTCTCCCTGTCCCATCAGCCAGAGAAACCAGGCTGGTGGGGACTAGGAGGAGGGCCTTTTCTGTGGCAGCCCCCAATTTATGGAACTCTCTCCCCAGTGACCTCCGCCATGCCCCTTCCTTGATTAACTTCCGCTGTGCATTAAAAACGTGGCTTTTCACATAGGAATATGGGGTGGTTTAGGATTTTTAAGTTTTGTACTGTTTTTAATTGTGTTTTATACTGTGTGTGTGTGTGTTCTTCCCCCCCTCCCTTGTATTTTATTGGATTGTGCATCGCTCAGAGTGGCTGGATGTCTGGCCAGATGGGCGATTCATAAATATAATAAATAAATAAATGGATGATGGCTGTCTGATCTATGCATTTGCAGTGGGAAATAGATGTGTCATCCTTCTTATGTTACAAAATACATGCTTTTAATTATTGCTTCCATCCCATAGTAGCACTTGGAGACCTCATTCTATGGCCACTGCATGGGGAAGGAAATGATGCAAAGCAACGATTTCCTGTAGTGAATTGGCCGCACTGTCTTGCCATGCCAGGAAGTGACTGAGTCAGCTCTCCCACTGTGCTTTCGGTGTCTGTTAATCACTGTCTGTAGTGGTATGCTGAATGGCCTCAATAAGCCTTATTTATTAATTAAAGTGGTTGTTGTTGGTTTTACATCCCCTGTGTGGCCTTATCTTCATGATATATTTCACTTCCCTCCTTTACTTAAACTTCCATCACATTCTTTATACTAGCATAACAACTATGCTGTTGTTGTTGTTGTTGTTGTTGTTGTTACTATTACTATTATTGTGAAAGGATCACAAAATTTCACAGGTAGTAGTAGTGAAAGCTAGATTGAACGGATGCTCCAGTTCTTTGCCCTTTCTACTCTATCTCTTCATGCCTCTTCACTCAAATTCTTCTATGCCCTATCCCTAGAAATAAAGCCCTGGCTCTCTTCTCTTCTCTCCCCACTCCAGTATTCCACTAACTCTCTTTCTCCCCTTCCCAACCAAACTCTCCCTCCCCAACCCCTGACTCTTCTCTCTCTCCAGTATTCTTCACCCCCACCCCCCTCTACCGGAACACCACTCTAGCTTTCTTTCTTCTCCCTTCCCCACCATACCAGGCTTCATATTTCCCCATTCAAATTAGTGACAGCCATTGACTTAGGACTAATAAAGGGATGCATTGGGGGGCACTGTGGCCGGTATATGTGTCTTAAAGTTAAACCTCTTTTCTCTCCCAGTCCCCCGATCGATTACGTATCCCCTGTTTGCATAGCATCATCTTGGATTCTCTTTGGTCACTCAAGGGTGTGACAGAATGTTGGAAGAATGTTATGGAATGCTGAGAACTGAGATAGGTAGATAGATATTCCAATCATATTTGATATTAGATGCCCACCCCGTACATTGTCCAGACTTTCTCAGTGAACATTTAGGGATCACTCAGACAAATCAATGAACATTTAACATAGTTCTAAAAAAAACCCTTTTATATAGAAACTTGGAAAATTCCTGTAAAGGAGAACTCTGAGCTTGCTCATGCTTCAGCAAATGCATTCTGCTGTCTTAGATGGATGCTACATGAACATCTAGTCTTTTTACTTGTGAAATTGCATTTCTGGTGAGGGCACCATGGAGGGAATTCCCCACAACTTATCCTAGTTGTCATCCTATGAGGAAGTGAGACGTAAATATCTGATGTTGCTTTTTGTGGGTTATGACCATTGGTCTATTCAGTAGAAAACCAGGCACCTGCTTGCTTACAGAGATATGGACTTATGCTTTAATGGCAGCAGAGCTGTGCCAAATTTATTTTGATGCATACATAGTAGACTGTTCTAAATACAATTAAATATTCTTCACTCTATGTTGCTGGCCCAGAACTGTCTGTTATATTTATTTTTTTGCATGATTTGTGACTGCAATAAGGAAATTGGGATGTTTTATTCCTTTCTTTTATGATTGTATTCATGTTTTATGAGCATTGTGATGACCTAAGATCTAATAAGCAAATAGGCATGTTAAAGCTACACGCTGCTCCACAGTTTGGCTCACTGGTGTTTTGATGATAATCAAAAAGCAATGACCTTTCAAATGCTTTTTCTAAATTAAAAAGAACACACAGTCTCTTCCATTCTTTCTTCTAATAGACAACACATATCTGAACACGAAGAATTCCAAGCCTCCCGATGGTCTGTTTTACAAATATATACAAAGACATTGTTTAAGGCAAGAGCAAATTAGTATTTAGGTCATATTTTTAATTAAAATTTAGCCAGGATGTTACATAATTGGAAACAAGAGTGTGTAGTAGATTCCAACAGCCATTCTTTATCAGCCTTTCTCAGGACTGATTATTTAGCACTTACCTCAGTGAAACCATGTGCGATGAATGAAAATAGGTTCATTTAACAGAATCTGTGTTCACAGGATGGTTTTTGGAAGGATGCAATGAGGGAGCTCATTTAAGTGCCAATAATTCCAAACCAAAATGCAAAGCCCTACAGACCGCCATATAGGTTAAGAATTTAGAGGGAGAAGAAAGAGGTGAGGAGAGAGTCAAGAGTATAAGAATTGCTTTCCTTGGCCGTACTAATTCCCACAGTGCTAGGGCACTCGCATTCAGATTCAATACCTGGCATCTCCAAGTAGTGCTGGGAAAGATCCCCTATCTGGAATCCTAAAGAACCGCTGCCAGTCACTGTAGGCACTGGCCTAGATCAAGGAAGGGCAAACTACACCTCAGCCAGGGCTTGCAGGACCCAGTCTGGCAAGCACCAGCTGAGTCCCTTCATGCACTGCTTGTGCCCCAATTGTGACATGAGAGGAGCTGGCTTCTGCAAATGCTGGCCAAGTCACTTTCTCCGTGCACAGAGAGGCACAGAGCTTGATTCTATCATTTAAAAAACATCAGATCCCACAAATGGAAAGGAATTTCTACTTTTCTGTTACACCTGTGCATAGATTATTCTTCCCCCCCCCCCACCCCTGTTATCCTTGTGCTTCATCCTATGCCGGAGATGTTACTGGTTGCATTGATAGGAGAGAGTCACAAAATGGTTTCTTCTAAGCATTTCCCTGGCATCTCCCAGAACTTGCAAAATGGTCATCAAAATGCTTGGAATTCTTCAGTTGGCCCTGTGGCAGCAATAAGAATAAGACCACCTTAGCACTAACATTTTGAATTTGATTTGACTGTCATGTCCTGCCTGCAAGGATCGATAAGAAGAAGTTGTGAAGGTGGCGAGCATGTCGTTCTTTACTAGAGACAGAGGCCCCGCCGCTTCCCAGAAGAACTACAGTTCCCAGGGTTCTTCGGTTGTGAGCCATGCCGGTTAAGCAGCTTTGGAACTGTTTTGCATTTGCAGTGCAGGGCCAGTTTGCAGTAAGGGTGGTTGTGGTGGCTCCCTGTCATGTATTCAGAAAGATCAGTGAGACTGTTGTTTATTTCTCTTGGATGCCAAAGACTCTCTACAAAAGAAGATTGATCCCAGAAAATGCTGCAATTCCTCCTTTATTCTCTTTGAGGCCTGCCCTCCAGAGATTAGTCCTGACTCCTACTTTATTTATTTTTTTAATTTTATTTACTTTTCAAAACAAAATATAACAAAATACAAGAATAACACAAAAATATAACATAAACAACATACAATAAATCATAAAGTGCACCACCACCCCACCCTCCAAGAGACCAATTTATATACTTCCATCCCCTTGATCAAATGAATTCCAAATTCCAAAAATATAACATATCCTGACAAGGCATGCTCCCCTTCCCCTTTATTAATACATAGTCTAATAATTGATTCCATATATCCATAAAATTATTATTCTTTAACTGTCCTTTTTTGCATTTGATACTACAAGTTAGTTTATCATTTAGGGCTATATCCCAAACTTCCTTATACCAGTCAGTTATTAGGAAAACATGTTGTACTTTCCATTTCCTCGCTATCATTAGCCTAGCCGCAGTTAACAAGTTTACAATTAATTCCTTCGTATTTTAGTCGCAAATAAGTTTCTCCGTTATTGATAACAATGCTAGTTTTTGACAGACCTCTAAATTAATACCAATCATTTCTGATATTTCTGTAAAAACCTCTCGCCAAAAAACCAGTACATTTTTACAACTCCACCACATATGAGCATATGTCCCTTTTTCCTGACATCCTCTCCAACAATGCAGAACAATTATTATCTATTCTATTTAATCTTACTGGAGTTAAGTACCATCTCCAAATTAGTTTATAAAAATTCTCCTTTATCCTAGTTGGCATCACCTTCACAATCCGTCTATCCCATATGTTGTTCCAACCCACCTTCGAGGTCACCTCTTCAAATTCATTATCCCATACTGCCTTTAGCTGGTCCTCTTGTTCTTCTGCTTTTTTGACTGACTCCTACTTTAATCAGGAATCAGGTCCAGTGACAATTACTCTGCCTCTTTGATTTCAAACCTGGCTTTCTTTGCAGACACTTAAATATTTCTCTGAAAGACAAGAGATGTCTAGTGTAGCACCAGTCTCCAAGGAAATGCAAGCCACCATGTCTAGGGAGACGCACAACATATTCTGTATAAGGTGTCCAGTTACACATTGTGAAAAAAAGAAGACAAAGGAGTACACAGGGTTGCACAAGAATTGCATATACTATTTTATATGTATAGATGCAAATTTAGAAATAATTACTATAATTTTAATAGAAATACAATGACACGATAACCCACACCCCACCGAAATAACAAACCAGGGTGAACAACCCACAGTTCACAACCCAGCAACAAACCATGGGTTCTCTTCATGGGTTGTTTGTGGTTAACACACCATAACTTGTTAGCACAGCTGGGTTCAGACAACAGGATAACTCATATAGGGGGGCGATTCTCCAGGACCCAACCCGCCTCCAGCTCAGCGGACACCGCTGCTGTGCCCAGCAAGCTGGGACAAAAGCAGGAGTGTGCTGTGCCGCTCATCAGACTTCTGGGTTCCTTCTGGGTGGGCCGCTGTTTACGTAGAAAATGCCTTAAGATACGTTAAATGCGGCTGCAATTTGCGCAACTTACAGAACCCGGAAGTCGCTTCCCCGGCTCGACTCAGGAGAACGTGAATCGAGCTGGGGAAGAAGGTAAGCGAGATGGAGTTTGGGGTGTCAAGCCTGGCTAGTCTGCCAGATTTCTATACCCCAAATGAAATCCTCACACATCCCCATGTTTCAACAATAACCCATGGTTCAACGACAACCCACACTCAACCCATATCAACTTTTGAGTGTGGGTTATTGTGTGGTCTGAACCCAGTCATTATATCTTACCATAGGGAGGAAGAAGAATGTGACCCAGGCAAGCTGTGTGCCTGCTCGGTCTGCTGCCCAGGTCCTAACTGTTGATGGGCATCCTCAAGGCCCCTGTTCTCCCTTCTTACAGTTACTTCTGGTTCTTTTCCTTTAAACTGGACTTGGACTGGACATTCCTTCAAATGGAGGACACCTTCTAACAGAGAACTGTCCTCTGACAATAGAGGACTGTCCTCTGTACAGCAGGGCACCTGGGCACCCTATGCCCCTAACCATATATGTATATGAGCATGCAATACAACCCTGCGAGGTTTGTTGTCTCATTTATTAAGACATGGTTTCACTAAAGGCAAGTTCAAATATTCTTGTTTTCAGTAGGATAACTGCAGCTGTCATTATTGGATAGCCTGAATAAGTGGTCATCTTTTTCTACATATCAGGTAATTACCTGACAATGGGATACAAGTAGGGAGGTAAATTGCAAAGGGGTAGCCATGATATTCTCTTGCAGCAAACATAGTTCCATGATACCTTAAAGACTATTAGATTTATGCTACAATGATATACACATTTATCCAGCAGTAAATCCCATTCAACTCAATGGGACTTACTTCTTCTGAGTAGGCAATGCATGTATAGGATGCATAGGACTGCACTGTTATTGTGGCATATGGTTTCCTGGACTAGAACATGCAACTAGTGGTGCACATCGGTGATTTTAGACTTAATGGTCTTACAGGAGCCTCCACCACAGGATTTATGGTCTTACAGGGGTGGTCTCTTTGGACAGCAATGTGTATTACATACTTCAAAATGTGATCAATGAGCCTGGCTGAATTTTGGGGACCTCCTGCTCCTGCTCATTCTGCTGAGTGGGGCCCTGGACTTCTGACCCAAAGTCCTGCCCGGAATGCGCCACGATATGTGTGTGCTGAAGTGGATCCATGAACGCCTATTATTATTAATTTATTAGACTTAGGAACAACAACAACAACAAAAAGAGCCCTGCTAGATCAGATGAAAGGCCTATCTAGTCCAGCATTCTGTTGTTGTTGTTGTTGTTATAATATTTATTTATATCCCGCCTTTTCCCCAATACTGGGACTCAAGGCGGCATGTTCCAACCAGATGCCTATGGGAAGCCCACAAGCAGGACATGCACACAGCAGGGATGGGGACTCGGACTCGGGACTCCATCGTGAGTCGACTGAGTCCCCCTCTGACTCGAGGCTCAGTCCAATATTTTATGGACCGAGACTCGATCGGGACTCGAGACCAAGGACTCGTCAACATCCTGGGCGTTGACAGTCTTCTCTGTGCCAAAGGAGCGCATCACCGGTGAAGACGCATGGAAGCGAGCGCGCCGCTGCTCGGCCACTTGGACAGCTACCGAGTGCAGCCCAACGATTTTTGAGTTTATTTGATTGATTGTGTTGTGGGGGTTTGGTTAGGTCAACATTGGGGGTTGCTGCCTCTGCCTGCTGTTGGGTTCCAGCCCCTCCCTCTGGTCTCTTCTTGACCTGTTCAACGTTGAATGTCCAACAAAGGCCTCTCCGCTTTGGGTTCCCTGCCTCCTTGCCTGCCTGGTTATTTTGGGTTGTCTGCCTGGTGTCTTGCCAAAATCATTGCAGAGTTTGAAATTAAAAGCACACTTGGCCTAGAATTATTTAAGCCAACATCGAATAGCCTTATGGAAAAAACCATTGATTTATAGGGACTCGTGGATCAGTTTGGAGGACTCAGCTCTGACTCGTGAGTCACCATTTGGACCAAGGACTCGACTCGGACTCGAGACTCGGTCAAGACTCGTGACTCGACTGACTCGAGACCAATGACTTTCAAATCCGGCACACAGTAGCATCCACAACACCCACACACACACCACACACACACCGCCCTCCTCTCTCCCAGCAACAGGTACACAGAGGCACCCTGCTTCTGATAGTGGCAGTATAAGAGCCATTATACTACTTAGAGCCTGATAGCCTTATCCTCCATTTATATACTGCCTTCCCTCCTAGACTGAAAGCATGTACATGTCTCTCTCTCTCTCTCCTCCCCTCACTCCCTACCTCTCTCTCTCTCTCTCTCTCTCTCTCACACACACACACACACACTTGACTTCATCCCCACAACCACAAACAACTCATGAAGAGAACCCATGGTTTGTTGTTGGGTTATGAACTGTGGGTTGTTCACCATGGTTTGTTGTTCAGGCTGGGTTCAGACAACACAGTAACCCATGTTTCAACAACACCCATGGTTCAACGACAACCCACACTCAGCCCTTGAGTGTGGGTTATTGTGTTGTCTGAACCTAGTCAATGTCTAAGTTCAGCATCATAATACCATGGGCACAGCACGGGCTTTCCCATCTGCAGCTATGGAATGGCTTACGCCATGGGATGGATCTTTTCCTTCCATAGGGCAGCCTTCTCCACCCTGGTGCCCGCTGGATATGTTGCACTACAACTCCCAGAATCCCCAGGCTGTCTGCCAGCTGGGGGATGCTGGGGGTTATAGTCCCAACACATCTGGAAGACACCCAGTTGGGAAAGGCTGCCAAAGGGCAACAGCAGGACCATCTCAGTGATGGCTTGAAGGCTCTGCTGAGGGAGGCTAGACTGGCTCCCTCTCTTGTCCTACCCACAGGCAAAGACATTCTTATTCAGGCAGGCCTTCGGCATATAAGCTAGTCTGCTGCGGAAGTGTTTTTTTAAATTGGATGGTGCTGCTTATTTCTTGGATGGCTGTGTTTTTAATTGTGTTTTTCATTTATTTGTTTTTATGCATGTTTTCATTAAGATTTTGTTTTAATTCAGATTGTATTGTTAGCTGCCTTGAGCGCCATTCTTGGGCAGAAAGGTGGGATATAAATTAAATGAACAACAACAACAACAACAACAACAACAACAACAGGACCAATTGCCTGTTGGTTCTCTGGAGCAGGATTCATATCCAATCCCAAAGGCTGCATGTACCCAGGTCTCCAGCAGCCACCTACAGGGAGGGAAATGCTTTGAACACACTGGGCGTTGCCAATCTTTTCCCTTCGCAAAATCACCATGCATGTGCCATCCTCAAGATGTCAGGTCATAATCTTACTAGTGTTGTTGGCAAAGGAAAAACATGTTATAAAACATAAATGTGAAGACCCATCTTATAGCTCAGTACTGTGGCACTGATGAGTTCAAGAAACCAATTTAGTCCTCTATAAATTATTATTATCACAATTCATAAATGGTCTATATGACAATGGTGAGAGGAAGCTTGAGCCTAACGTAGCAAGATTAGCATCAGAAGGGCTGCTGAATCAATCACTCCTCTTTCCCTGCTATGTAGTTGGTGTGCCAAAGCCTCCGAAATATATTATGTGTATGGCTTGGCAGGGGGATTTGGCAGCAGATAACCACCTAGTAAAAAATAAATAAATCAATGACAATTTAATAGCAGCTTATTTGACAACATGTATGTTGCCTGTAAAAATGAAGATTAATTGTTAGGCCTTTTTCTTTTCCAGGGAACACAGAATTTTACTGCTGTTTGTGCTGCACAGAGACAGCCTCCCCTTGGCAGGCGTGCAAAACTTGCTATAGCTTCATAATATGCATCCAGCAAAAATAATATTGTGGCTGTAACTATACGCTTGAACTTGCACCAAATTCTTAAGCAGCTCAGATTGCGTTGCCAAGAAATAAAAAATAAACATACTTTCAAAAAGGGTGGGAGTGGGGGAGAGCAAAAGCTGTCTAGTTGCCGGTACCACTTATTGGCTTTACAGGCACACTTCCAAATAGTTCAAAGGTGTAGAAAAAACAAAGGTGGGTGTATTCAAGATGCACTACATTATATATATATATATATATATATATATATATAAATATAAATATAATATTAAATTATATATATATATATATATATATAATGTAAAAAGTGACAATTGAGGCAACAGAAACAGTGGGCAAAGCTCCCATTGTATGTGTGTGTTCTCCCTCATGTGCACCTATCGCTGATTTGGATCTCCCATGTACCCCTATCACTGATTTGGATCATGGCCATTGTCAATGGTGACAAGGGAGAGACAAATCTGTCCATTTCAGTTTCCATCACTTTCTCATTTTCCTAATCTTAAATTCAGTTCATCTGAAACTTAAAGAATTTTTCCAGTCTTAAAAGCATTTTTGCGCACATTTATCCTAATACATGCAATTTTGCACATATTTTTGCATGATATAATTTTTTTGCAAGCAAGTTTCCCAAATATAATTCATTTTTGAACATTATCTCCTCTAATATATGCATTTTTGTACATATCTTTAAATTGGAAGACTCCATTGCAAAATTTGGAGATGTGTGGATTTCGAAGGATAACTATTTGGTTCACATAGTAGTTTAAAAGTGCAAAATTAGGTAAGTTCACATTAAAATGTGAACTGACAAATTTCTCCCCCGTCCCTAAGGTGATTTGATGGACTGCAACTGGTGTGTGTGTGTGTGTGTGTGTGTGTCTCTGTGTGTGTGTGTGTGTGTGTGTGAGAGAGAGAGAGAGAGAGAGAGGTTAGGTAGCTACTGGTTCAGGCCTAGAAGATGCTATTCCATTCAGAAGTCTTCACTTTTCCAAAGGCTAAAGCATTTTTGAGCCACTGACTCAGAGCCAAACTCTGCATTCCAGTAATTGTGCCAGTGTAGCCGAGGCTGCTATTTTCCTTTACTTTCGTATAAGCCCATGCAGACATGATCTGGATTGAGACCGTGGCACTTCAGAAGAGCAGGGTTTACACTTCCCTCCCACCCATTTCCCCCTGAATTCTACCCCCCGCCGTGTGAGGGAGTCAAAAAAAGAAAAAAGTCTCCATTGATTCCAATGGAATCTTTTTTCTTTTTTAACCCCGCCCAGGGGGTGGTCGAATTTTGGGGGAGAAATGGGTATGTGTGCGTAGGGATGTACAGATCTTATTAAATCTGTTCTGTCTGTGTTTCATAGATTGTCATGCGTCTTTCGTTCCATTGTCCGCTCATTGACGGGATCAGATATTTGTATGAGAATTTCATTCATTTGCAAATGTGCATTTGGCGAATGCGCACTTGCGCTAATGCACATTAGTGCAAATGCAGACTTATGCAAGTGTGCATTAGTGTGAATCCCCGCCAAAAGTTTTTTTAAAAAAACCCAGCCCATGGCATCTGCACGACTGTCAGGAAATAGGTGCATATGCTCATATGTGGTGGAGTTGTAAAAATATTCTGGAATTTTGGCGAGAGGTTTGTACAGAAATATCGGAAATTATTGGTATTAATCTAGAGGTCTGTCCTAAACTTGCTTTGTTATCAATAACCAATAAAGTCACTTGTGCCCAAAATACAAAGGAACTAATTGTAAACTTGTTAACTGCAGCTAGGTTAATGATAGCGAGGAATGGGAAGTACAACATGTTTTTCTAATAACTGATTGGTATAAGGAAGTTTGGGATATAGCCCTAAATGATAAACTAACTTGTAGTATCAAATGCAAAAAGGGACAGTTAAAGAATAATAATTTTATGGATATATGGAATCAATTATTAGACTACGTATTAATAATGGGGAAGGGGAGTATGTCTTGTCAGGATATGTTATATTTTATGTGGAATTTAATTGATTTAAGGGGATGGATGTATTAGTTGGTCCCTAGGCGGGTGGGGGGTGCACCTTATGATTTATTTTAGTTGTATGTTTGTGTTTTATAGTTTTGTATGTAGTTTATAGTAACTAAATAATAATTAAAAAATTTATTTATTTTATTTTATTTATTTATTATATTTATACCCCACCTTTTTTCCTGAAAGGAACCCAAGGCGGCTTACATAATCCTCCTCCTCCTCTCCATTTTATCCTCACAACAACCCTGTGAGGTAGGTGAGGCTGAGAGTCAGTGACTGGCCCAAAGTCACCCAGTGAGTTTCATGGCGGAGCGGGGACTAGAACCCGGATCTCCCGAGTCCCAGTCCAACACTCTCACCACTATGCCAAAGGAATCTGCACGACTTGGAAAACATCAGTCTACACTGGAATCTGCAGGTTGGATTCACAGAAATCCTTTCTTATTTGAATTCATTATGGATTTTTCTGACATCCTTGTGTGTGTATGTGTGAAACTTAAACCCTCCTCTTCTGAAGTGCAATTGTCCCAGTTAGGATTGGTTTCGGACAGCAACTTTCATTGTGCTTACATGAAAGTAAAGAAAAATAGCAGCCTCTGTACACTGACACAATTCATAGAATGTATAGTTTGGCCCTGAAGGAGCACCCCCTTTGTTTGGAAGCGAAATAGTGATCCCAGGGGGGTTCTGGGAGCATGATTCTGCTTCCAAACAAGGTGCACACTCTGCATGCCTTGTTGTAAAGCAAATCTGCTCCTTTTTTTTTTTTTGTAACTTTGGTGGAGGAGGTCAGTGGGTGGCCACACAACTGGTTGCACAGTGCAGGCCATGTGTTCCCCACCACTGGTATAGACTTACATCAGGATGTAACATTGCCTTTCCATTCTTTGGTCTTGAATTGCCTCCCGTATCTAGAGTGCATAACGCTTCTACCCAGGCCTGTGGCTGTGTGTCTAATGGGCAAAGACAGACCGCAGCATATGAGTCAAACAGTGTCCTAGCACAGCATGCCCTCACACCAATACCATGTCTTCCTCCACTTTGCACATTGGGGTTGAGGTTGCCACTGAGTGGCCTGGGTTCAGCTGCCAGCAGAGGCCATGGCACGTACACACACACACACACACACACACACACACACCACCTTGACCCAAGCTGCCATTGCTCTCCTCAGTTACTAAGAGGAGTTTGTGTATTTCAGCCAGTGGATCAGTATTAAAATATCTGGGAGGGCATTTTTTAAAAATTCCTGACCAGCAGAGTCGAGATTCTCCTTTAGCAGCACAGATGGCATTTCTCTGTATCTGCTGTCTGCCATTGGTGAATTCTCTTGACAACTGTAATGGAAAAGAGGAGCGTATTGTATATATTCATGATGGTTGCTGAAGCCAAAAAAACCTTTTGAAATCTTGATGAAAACATACCCAGATAAAATGCCTGACCAGAGCAAAGGAGCTGTAATGCACAGAAGGATAATAATGGCACTGCATACTATCCATTCTATTACTAGGATCCTTCTCAATAACCCTCCTGGCTGGATTACTATAATGCATTATATGTGGGGCTAGCCTTGAAGATAGTTCAGGAACTTCAGTTAGTTCAAAAGAGAGCTGCTAGACAACTAACTAGGACTGGTGGATGTGATCATGTGATGCCAGTGCTTTGTCAACTGCACTGGCTTCCAGGCTGTTTCCGGGCCCAACTGAAAGTATTGGTGTTGACATTTAAAGCCCTAAATGACTTGGGGCCAGAGTATCAAAAGAAACATCTCTTCCCATATGTACCTGCTCAATTACCCTTAGGTAGTCTTTGGAGGCCCTCCTCTGGATGCCCCCAACAAAGGAAGCGAGGTGGGTAGCTACAAGAGAGAGGGCTTTCTCAGTTGTGGCTCCTCATTTATGGAATTCCCTCCCCAAGGAGGCTTGTCCAGTCAGTGCCTACACTGTTATCTTTTCAGCACCAGGTGAAGATGTTCCTTTTCTCCCAGGTGTTTTAGACCTTAGATCTTATGGCTATTTTTTACATACTGTATTTTACATTATTTTTCCTGTGCTGTTTCTTATTTTTACAGTATGTTGTTTGCTTTTAGTATTGCATTTTATTCTTTCAGCTTTATGTAATCCCATCAGAGAACCATTGTTATTGGGCAAATTAAAAACACAATTAAAAAAATATGTAGTGGGTGTTAAATTTCTTATGTCTAATAGTCTAGGTTAACTAACTAGTCTAGATCAACTGACAGATTAACTATTATGTGCAGTACACTAAAGTATAGTCACCTAATCAAACCAGAGATCCTACTCTGGTATAATATCATACCCATTTCCCAAAATTGGGACCATGAAATCACAGACCCCACTGTCCGACATGTGTGGGCTTCCCAAGGTTACTCAACTGTGAAAGGAAGGAGTCTGTACACGCATGCACACGCACACACACACACACACACACACACACAGAGCTTTCCTACCAACCTTGTGCCTTCCAGATATGTTGGACTACGATTCCTAGGCTGGCTGGGGATAATGAAAGTTTGTAGTCCCACACATCTGGAGGGCATCAGGTTGGGAAAGGCTGTGTACATGATCAGAAGTGCCTCTTCTACTATTATTTCACACAATCAATGCCCAATCCCTGGGGTTAAAAGCATTCTAGAGAGAGATCCCATGCCAAAATCTTCCTTCTATAGTTCCAGCTGCTCATGTGTCCTCTTTTATAGAGGACTGGCCTCTATTCTGAAGAGGTCCTCTGTTTGAAGGGCTGTCCAGCCCAAGTCCAGTTTAAAGAGCGGACTTTAAACTGACCGGGTGACTGGCCAGATGGGCGATTAACAAATATAATAAATAAAAAAGATAAAGAATCATCAGAAGGAAGAGCTGGGCCTTGAGGCTGCCCATCAGTAGCACCTAGACAACAGACTGAGCAAGGCACAGTGTAGAAGACTGTGTCACCCTTCAGTCTTCCATACTATGGTGAGATGCACTGTACTTCTATTTAAATTATAATAATCATGTCTAAATTTGCATGTATACATATAAATTAGCACATTGAATTTTAATGTAAACTGGCACCACCTTTTGTCCTTTTTTTGGCAATGTATTTCTTCTTTTTTGGGAATTCGGAAGCGGCTACCGTAGTCTTGATCCAGATTAGGCCTGCCACATTTACTACTGAGTAAGGAAAAAAAAGATGTAGCTGGTAGCTACATCTTTAAAGTAACATGCAGTTTGGCCCTAGAAGGTATATCCACACAAAGCTTAAATCAGACTGGGTTTTGCAGGGCAATCCTATGGATGTTTACTCAGAAGTAATTCCCATTGAGTTCAGTGGGGTTTATTCCCAAGTGAATGGCTCTACAATTGCAACCTAAACCAGTCTGTAATGTTTAACCTTAATTGCTAGAACTATTCCCTGTGTGGTCTACCCTTTGTTTATAGCAGTCTCACAAGGCACAAATGGTATTGGAGAGGCTTAATTGTTTGTGTGTGTGTGTGGAAACAGCGACTGATGCATGCTTACTCAACAGTAAGTTCCACCGAGTTTAGGTATATAGGATTGTAGCCATGCAGCACAGTCTGAGCTTGTTTACTCAGAGGTAAGTAAGCCCTGCTTATTTTTGCATAACGTTTTGGCGCATCCATGCTCTTGCAGTGCTACTTGGGAAATGTTGGCAGTGTATGTTAAGCACCTTCATGATCCTCCTGTTTGTTGTATTTCATGAGTCCTGGGCCCTGATTGGCTGCTGGAATGTGGAGGAAGAAGTTGCAGCAGCCTCACCTACCAGATAGCAGGCAGTTCACCTGTTAAAGCAGGCACCTCTTCCAGCAGCGTCCATTCCTCCCCTCCTCAGAGTACTGTAATGTGTTATATGTGAGGCTGCCTTTGAAAACTTCCCAGAAACTTCACTGAGTCCAAAAACAGCTGCTAGGACCAGACGTTGGGAACATCTCTCACTAGTGGAGGGCATAACAACATACAAAGAGATCAAAGGCCTATATAGTCCAGCATCCTGTTTCCCACAGTGGTCAACCAGATGCCTTATGGGAAGCCCACAAGCAGGATGGCAGTTGCTCTTGTTCTCCAGTGATTGGTGTCCAGAGGCATACTTCATTGGATGATCCCAGGTTCTAGTGTTATGAGAAAGGGAGAAAACCTTCTCTCTATCCACTTTCTCCACACCATGCATTAATTTGGTAGACCTTGATCCAGGGATGGGGACTCGGACTCGAGGACTTGACTCGTGAGTCGGACTGAGTCCCCCCTCTGACTCGACTTGGACTCGAGTCCCAATATTTTTAATGGGACCCGAGACTCGACTCGGGACTCGAGACCAAGGACTCTTCAACATCCCTGGGCTGTGCCAGAAGGAGTGGAGAGGAGCGTGATTGCCGGCGAAGAGCGCATGGAAGCGAGGTGTGCCGCTGCTCGGCCACTATGGACGGCTACCAGGAGTGCAGCCCCAACAGTGTGTCAAGATTTATTTTGATTGATGTGTTGCGTACTTGGGAGAGGCAGAAGAAGGACCTGAGATTACTCTGTGTGGCTGCTCTGAGTGTGTTTCTGGTTCCAGCAAGTTCATCACCAGTGGAGCGGGTGTTCAGTGAGGGTGGAATTGTGATGAGATCTCACCGTTCCAGAATGGGGGCCAAACATTTAGAAAAAATCATGTTCCTGAAATGCAACATGGATAAGTTTTAGGAAGTACAGCAAGTTTATTTTTTAAACTCATTTTTCTAAAATGCAACCTTTCAGACATTTTGGGTTTGGCTGCCTCTGCCTGCTTGTCTGGGGTTCCCAGACTCCTCTGTCTGCCTGGCCTCTTCTTGACCAGTTCAACAGTTGAATTGTCCAAGACAAAGGCCTCTGCCTGCCTGCTTTGGGGTTCCCTGCCTCCTCTGCCTGCCTGGTTATTTTGGGTTTTTCTGCCTGGTCTGTTCTTGCCAAAATCAGTTACAGAGTTTTGAAATAAAAAAGCACACTTGTGCCTAGAATTTATTTAAACCACACATCTGAAGTAGCCTTATTTTGTTGGGGGAAAAACCCATTGATTTTAATAGGGACTTGTGGAGTCAGCTTTGGGAGTGACTCGTGACTCATGAGTCACCATTTTGGACCAAGGACTCGGACTCGAGACTCGGGTCCAAAGACTCGTGACTCGACTCGTGACTCGAGACCAAGGACTCTTCGACATCCCTGCCTTGATCACGCTTCCCAGAACTCACCATTTTCCTTAAACAACTCCATTTCGAGCACAATTCAAAGTGCTGGTGGTGCTTACCTTTAAAGCAGGGGTGGACAGCAAGTGGCCCACAGGCTGCAGGCGCGCACACACACACACACACATGTACGCACATGCGCACGTGCGCATGCACAGCACACACGCGTGCACGCATGCACGCATACATGCACGCACACACGCCTTTTATTCAGCCCTCACTGCCCCCACCATTGCTGAAACTGAAAGGAAAACAGCCTGATTCAGATTAGGCCTGCCACATTTACTACTGAGTAAGGAAAAAAAAGATGTAGCTGGTAGCTACATCTTTAAAGTAACATGCACTTTGGCCCTAGAGAGTATAGCCACACAAGGCTTAAATCAGACTGGGTTTTTACAGGGCAATCCTATGGATGTTTACTCAGAAGTAATTCCCATTGAGTTCAGTGGGGCTTATTCCCAAGTGAATGGCCCTGCAAATTGCAACCTAAACTTTTCCCCATTGCTGCTGTGCCACCAAATATCGGTGGCAGAGCGCGCATTGGTGCTTTTAAAAGGAGGCTTTCTTCCCCCACTGCCTAATTTTGGCAGCATGTTCGATGTGCAGGGTCAGGGGTACAGTCTCTGGGGGTCAATGCAGCCCCCTGACCCCTGGATGTTGCTCACCTCTGCTTTAAAGCCCTGTATGGCTTGATACCTGGGTAGGTGAATGACTGGCTTCTTCTGCACAAACCAGCCCATACACCGAGGTTATATTTGGAGGCCCTTCTTTCAGTGTTCCCACCTTTGGCGGTTGGGTGGATGTTGACTGGGGAGAAATTTCTTTATTCATTTATTTGTTACATTTATATCCTGCCTTTTCCTGCAAGGAGCTCAAGGCAGTGTGCATGATCCTTCTCTCCATTTTATCCTCACAACAACCCTGTGAGGTAGCTTAGGCTAAGAGTCAGTGATAGACCCAAAGTCACCCAGCGAGCTTCATGGCCAAGTGGGGACTTGAACCCACGTCTCCCCAGTCCCAGCCCAGCACTCTAACCACTATACCACACTGGCTTTATAACTGAAAAGACCTTCTCGGTTGCAGTGACCGTGATCCATCCCTGGAAGTCTCTCTCTAGAGCAACGTTCTCCAACCTGGGGGTCGCGACCCCCAAGGGGTCGCGACGTGTTTCCTGGGGGGTCGCCAGCCAGGGTGGAAGTGAGTAGCATTCCTGTGCCCCTTTGCTGTTGACTGGAACGACTATACTGGAAGGAGGGAGGGGGAGGGAGGGGTGGGTATTTTGCTTCAGAAGGAGAGAGCGCGCGCGCACACCCACATGTGGTGCTTTGTGGGTAACAGGCATGCGAGCCTTGAGAAGGAGCCGCTGCCTGCAGACAGTTGCCTCCAACACGCTGCTGCTGCTGCTGCTGCTGCTGCTGCTGCAGATCTCTGCTCTGCAAGAACGAGTTGGAGGAGGCTGGGCGGATTGAGCTGAAGGGGAGGTGGTCGTGGCAGTGTCCAGGGGCAAGGGGAGGCTAAATGGGGCGCAGAAACCACACCAAATCAGAAGCCTCCCTGGTTTCTCCCCCTCTGCTTCGCTTCTCTCTCTCTCTCTCTCTCTCCGTGTGCTGGTCTCTTCTTCTGTTTTTGTTGTCCCCAGGCTTGCTTTCTCTTCCTGACTTTCTTTCCCCCTTCTCTCTCTCTCTCTCTCTCTCTCTCCCCCTCCTCCTTTTCTTTCCCCGCTGCGGCTCCCTACTTTTTTTCGCCGTCCTCCTGCTGCTGCTCTGCCGCTTGCCCGTGCCTTATGCTGCTCCTGTTTCTAAGCTGCTTCTTCCTTTTCTTTCCCCACTGCAGCTCCCTCCTTTTTTTCGCCGTCCTCCTGCTGCTGCTCTGCCGCTTGCCCGTGCCTTATGCTGCTCCTGTTTCTAAGCTGCTTTCTCGTACAGCACATGGGGCGATAAGGGGAGGAGAAGAGGGGGGGTTAGGGAGGGAGGTGGCGGCCGCAGCAGCGCTGGAGAAGGTGGGTGGGGGGAGGGAGGGAGGGAGGCAGAAAGAGAGAGGGGGGTAACCAGAGTGAACTCTCCCCAAGCTGAGGAGCCCCCCCACTAGCCAGGGAGAATGATAAAAGGAGTGGGGGTGGGGGAGGAGGAGGAAGGGGGGCTGGGGGAGCAAAAAAATTAATAATTTTTTATTTAATAATAAATATCAGAAGCAAAAAATAAACCAGAATTTTGCATGCACGCGAAAGTAGAAATTGGAGAGGGTGGGGGGAAGAGGAGCTTGCAGGAGAGGAGATGGGGTGTGGGGGGGAGAGATAAATTTTGCACATACACACAAAAAAGAAGGTAAAGGGGGAGGGGAGCAAAAGGGGGAGAGAGAGAGAGAGAGAGAGAGAGAGAGAGAGAGAGAGAGACTGTGTGAATGAATTTCATTTCACTTGCTTCTGTGGCTGTTGCAGAACTATTTTTAGCTGTCCCCAGCAGAACAGAGAGCCAGGGTGGCGTAATTGTGAGAGTGTTGGACTGGGACTCAGGAGATCCGGGTTCTAGTCCCCGTTTGGCCATAAAATTCACTGGGTTACTTTGAGCCAGTCACTGACTCTCAGCCTAACCTACCTCACAGGGTTGTTGTGAGGATAACATGGAGAGGAGGAGGATTATGTAAGCCGCCTTGGGTTCCTTGCAGGAAGAAAGGCGGGGTATAAATAAAGTAAAATAAATAAATAAAATGTCTTCTCCTTTCTGATACAAAGCTGGCTAGTCAAATGATAAATCCGCTCACTCACCTGCTCCCTGTTGGGCCCTATTTCCACCAACATCCAGAGAGAGGAAGGGCAGGTGAGCAAGTACAACAATAGAAATACAAAAAGAATTGTATTTTTTTCATGTTTTTTCTTTATGCAAATTCATGCAAATGTGGTGGGGGGTCCCCGGTTACTTTGCCATTACAAAAGGGGGTCGAGACTCGAAAAAGGTTGGGGACCACTGCTCTAGAGAGGCTTACCTGGTACCTAGTCCCAAGTCCTTTCAGCACTAGCCGAATACCTTTCTTTTCCCCCAGGCTTTTAAAATGTAATTTTAATAGCTTTTATCCTGCTGCCCTTTATTGAATCTGACTGTTTCTGCTATTTGTCTCCCTCAGTTTTTTACATTTTGATTATTGGTTTTAGTGTTTTAACTCCTTTTTGTTTGTTTGTTTTGTTACATTTTTTCAGCCACTCAGAAGACAAAACACTTCCGCTAAAGTACAGGATATAAAACGTTTAATGAACAAAATAAAATAACATGTGTGGAAGTAGAGCATGAACAGGCAATTACTAAAGAGTAGCATATTTATATTAACAGAGTAAGCCACACTGAACTCCATAGGGCTTATGTTTGAGGAGACGTGTAGGTTTTCACTGTCAGAGTCACTTTGACACTGCTTCATAGAAGGCAGTTTCTAAAAGTGGTGTGCATTTGTTTTGGAATAATGGGTCCCATTCAGCAGGGCTTTCTTTTTCTTTTTTTGATATGCACCCATCCCCAAAACGTGCAGTTCCAAAAGAACATTTGTGCAGTTCAAACATCCAAGTCATGCAAAAGTTGTATTGTGTTAGCCGATGTAAAACGTGACTGATAACAGTGTGAAAAGTAAGGTGAGTAACCCAGGCTCCTTCAGAAACCCAAACCCTGATCAAACAACATTTCTCCTCCCCTGCCAACCCCACTCCCGCCCCCCAGTGTTAATCAGTTTAATAGGTGAAGAAAATAATTCTAGAACAGGGGGACCCCTTTCCTGACATCAATCTTATGATCAAAAGTGGTGGTGACAGAGAATATCCAATATAATATCATTAACAAAATGAATGTGATTTCTATTAACAGATAAAATGAACATGGTCTGTAATAATGAAAATGAATTGAGTACCGAAACAAAACAGGATAAAAACATGCACACTCCTAGAAAACTCCTACACTTCTTGACCTGCATGGTCCGAACTGTGAGGGCCACTTCAAGCAGGACAAATGCCCTGCATAAATAGCACTTACATAAAAATTGCAGAAGGTTGTCACATGTGATAATTCCATGAGAGCTTGTTCTGCGCTGAATGCCCTTTGGGAGCACGTCTTGAATATGAAAAGTCACTGCACATGTAAGAAAATAATGCACACCCAGCACTTGGGGCTGTACTCTAGCTGGATCAAGGCCACGTATGAACCACCGGACAGCTGTAACAGGGCCAGTTCCTTGCTTGCATGATAAAGGCGCTGATTCCACCTAATTCCTAGAACTACTGAAATTGACAGCAGCACTGTCCAATGGTTAGGTAGAACCATCCTTATATATAGCCATATATTTGCACATTGCTACATTTCACATCTCTAAACTGGGGTTAATATTTACAGGAAAGCACAGTTATTTTCAGTAGTTCTTGAAGTATGTGTATGTGTGTGTGTGTATGTACTGGTCAAAACATATAAAATCTCCATAGAGTCATATTCTTTGCAGCATATTATTTCTGTGTTGGCCTGATGTACTTTAATACAAGTTGTAAACAAACCTCATAAAAATATAAGAGATTAAACTGGTATATTGAGTCCCCACAGGCTAAACATATGGCATGGTATTAGTAAAAATGCACCAGCAGAGACCAGTTAACACATAGTAACAACACATTATTACTCCTGAGTTGCGCTAACCAACAATACAAAATAATTGACAGAGGAAAATGGATAACTGGAGCATTGCAGGTGATATAATAAAGGCTTCAGTCCTGAGAGCAACACATAAATAAGAGCATGCTCTTATTTTAATTAGCATCCAAAAGAGCTACTGTCCACAGGTTATGTATTCAGTTTACAAATGTGGATTAGAACTGTTACTACACACATACACAAACACATACTTGCACTCTAAAGATAGGGAATGCATCCCCCCTTTTACTATTCTTTAACCATCTTGATTCATAAAGATATATCAAGAGCTTCAGCTATTGGGCAGTATAGAAATGTAATAAATAAATAAAATAAGTACATAAAGGTTAGTTAAAGTGGAAAGTATTTGTTGTTTATTTATTTTTTTATTTCACAGCCCAAATCTAGCATGCAGAACTTTGGAATCAGGTGAAAGGGTGTCTGCGCTGTAACATTATAAAATCTGTTCCGTCTACATTTTGCGGATTGTCGGGCACTTTCTGTTCCATTGTCCACTCATTGATGGAATTGGATTTTGCGCAAATGCATTCATATGCATTTGTGTAAATTCGCAGTTGCACAAATTTGCACTCCAGAAAATGTGCAAATCTGCCTCAAATACACAAATCCCCCCAAAATGCATATGGGGGAAATGTGCATTTTTAGATGGGCTTTTTTGTTTTCCATATTTTTCTATGACTAAATTTGCATAAAATTACAGAAAGCAAAATAACCTGTCTGTAAGTCCACAGGATCCATATGAATTGGGAAAAGCCGGTCTGCTGTAGAATCCACTGGTCAGATTCTTAGAAATTTAAACTCATTTAAATCCATTGTGGATTTCTCCAACATCCCTACGGTCCACCGGCATAATACCAAAACAGGCGATGTGAAGCTAGATTCCAGATCTGACCCCAGCCTGATCCCTGGCACAGCAAAAGACATCAATGCACAGCACTAGACTAGACAACAGACAGTACACATGCAAGGGTATATCTGCCAGTTCAGAGAGGCCCAGAGGGGGCTTGGGGAAAAGCTGTAGCCCAGGAACTGAGTGCATGCTTTGCTCTCAGAAGGTCCCAGCATCAATTCCCAGCCTGTCCAGGTAGAACGGCAAAAGACATTTGTCTGGAAACCCAGAGAGTTCCCACAGGCAGCTGGTTGGCCACTGTGGTGTGTGAACTAGATAGGCCCTTGGTCTGATTCAGCATGGCTTTTCTTAAGTTCTAGTTTTAACCATGTTGTTCCATATGAAGCTACCTTGTATTGTCAGAACATTGACCCAGCTCACTGAGAATAGTCTACTGTACTGGCTGGCAGCAACTCTCTAAGGCAGCCTTCCCCGACTTGGTGCTCTCCAGATGTTTTGGTGTACCCAACAGTGTAGACCAGAGGTGTGGACCAGAGGTGTAGAATCTCAGGCCTGGGGCCAAATCCAGTCCTCCAGGGGTCCCAATGTGGCCCCAGGGTTCCTCAGAAGGCAACGCCTGCCAGCCCTTGCGCCACTCCCTTTCCCCCAACTACTGATCATTCGGTTTTCCTGGCTTTTCTGCAGTTTTCCCCCACTTCTAAAAGTTTGAAATGCCTCTCCTAAGGCATAGTTACTGGCAGTAAGAGCCTTAAGCTAAAATAGGCTGGGATTTCTGGTATATTTGGCCCTGCCCTCTTTTGCCTTTGGCCCCGCCCACCACTAGAATGCAGCCCCCGAGAGCTTCTCTGAAATGACATTCGGTCATCAGACTGAAAGAGGTTCTGCACCCCTGCAGTAGACAATGCTGAAATAAATAGACCAGTGTGGCTGACTCAGTATAACACAGCTGCCCAGTTTCAAGCAGAAGGACTTTGCCGTTTCCCTTTCCCCATCAAGGGCAGCAGGATGCACACAAGGAGGTACTGAAAGCACTGTGAGGGGACATGATCATGCCAGCTAGACCCACATCTTAGTGACATGCACGCCTGGCCCGCCACCCCCACCCCCAACATCCATGCATTTGGAAACTGCACGAAGGGATCCTAGGAGCATACTGATGTGTGTGCTTAGGGCTCCTCCTTGCAATGGAAAATCCTGGCTCAATCAGGATTCCCTCTCACATGGAGGAGTCCATCATCAGTACGCATGTAGGGTCCCCACATACAGCTGCTGAACATGCTGCTGCTGCTGAGCGAAGTAGCTAGTTCATGCATAGGGGGTGTAGGCTAGCTGGTGCAATCTCCTGACAGTGCGCTCAGTGCCCCTGGAAAGACACAGGTATGCATTCAAGTTCTTTGCATTTGGGGCGGGGGGGGGATGTTGGGACTTGTTAAAAGAGTAGCACTCCCGCTTGCTGGGTTTGCACCGTATCTGATTTTTGTATGCATTAGGAAACCTGTTTATACAGCCTGATCACAGAGACTCTTTCTCTCCATCCTCTGACCTCCTACAAATTTAAACAACTCTCATCTAAGATTAATTTACATCAAACTACAAAGCAATTCAAAAAGCCTCATAAAGTCGACTAATTGCACCCACATGTAGAAACTGCACATCGTTTTTTCATGCTAAAGCGATAACATCTTTTAAACTTTTCTGCCAGCTAATCTTGTTCCTAAATGTCAAAACAAAATCTTTTGTGTGAGCCTATTTCTCAGTGGCTTCTTCTAATATTAGGCAGTGCTAGAAAATAATAAAGTGGCCACATTCTTAGCCAGGCTCAGGTCAGTTGAGATTATGGCTGTTTCTACTACTTCCTTCATTCCCCAGGTGTGCAAAGCCTCCTTGAGAAATGCTGTCAAATCTTTGCAGATATATATATATATATATGTTAACGATTATTTAGATCCGTGCCAGTCGGGCTTCAGGCCTGGACATGGGACGGAGACGGCCTTGGTCGCCTTGGTGGATGATATGAGGAGGGCTTTGGATAGGGGCGAATGCTCCTTTCTAGTCCTCCTCGATCTCTCAGCGGCTTTTGATACCGTTGACCACGGTATCCTCCTGGACCGCCTGGAGGGGTTGGGCATAGGAGGCACTGTATTGCAGTGGTTCCAGTCCTTCCTCTCTGGAAGGTACCAGAGGGTAGTTCTCGGGGAGGAGGCTTCGAACCCTCGGCTGCTCACTTGTGGAGTGCCGCAGGGTTCCATCCTCTCCCCGATGTTGTTCAACATCTACCTAAAACCCCTGGGAGCTATCATCAGGAGGTTTGGGGTGCAGTGTCATCAGTATGCAGATGACACGCAGCTCTACCTCTCTTTTAAATCCTCACCGAGGTTGGCCATTGAGACCCTGTCCAAGTGCCTGGAGTCAGTGGGTGGCTGGATGGGAAGGAATATGCTGAAGCTGAACCCCGACAAGACCGAGGTACTTCTGGTGGGGGACAAGGGTAGGTTAGGGGATGTTGACCTGGTGCTGAATGGGGTACATCTACCCCTGAAGGACCAGGTCCGCAGCTTGGGAGTCATTCTAGACTCCCAGCTGTCCATGGAGGCTCAGGTGGCAGCTGTGAGCCGGGCAGCGCTGTATCAACTCCATCTGATACGGCAGCTGCGCCCCTACCTTCCTAATCATCTGCTCCCTTCAGTGGTTCATGCCTTGGTCTCCTCTCGCCTAGACTACTGTAATGCGCTCTACGTGGGGTTACCCTTGAAGACGGTTCGGAAGCTACAGCTGGTACAGAACGCGGCAGCTCGCCTGGTTAAAGGCAGCCGCCGGCGGGATCACATCACGCCAGTGCTCAAGGAGCTACACTGGCTACCAGTTGCTTGCCGAGCTGAATTCAAGGTGTTGGCCTTGACCTTTAAAACCCTATATGGCTCCGGTCCAGTCTATCTCAAGGAGCGTCTCCAGCAACACCAAGTGGGCCGCTCAACAAGATCTGCCACAGACGGCCTTCTCCTTGTCCCTTCAGCCAGAGCAGCTAGACTGGTCGGGACGAGGAAGAGGGCCTTCTCTGTGGCAGCCCCCGTACTATGGAACTCTCTCCCAAGTGACCTCCGCCATGCCCCCTCTCTGCTGAGCTTCCGCCGCTCACTAAAAACTTGGTTATTCAGGCGGGAATATGGGGTGGGCTAAGATTTTAAAATTTGATACTGTTTTAATGTATTTTAATGGAGAAAAATGTTTTAATGTATTTTGTTCTGTTTTATTTTCTGTACATCGCCCAGGGTGGCCGGTTTGCCGGCCAGATGGGCGATAGATAAATGCAAATAATAAATAAATAAATAAATAAATAAATAAATAAATAAATAAATAAATAAACTCCTGTCAAAAGTGTTGAAGATGATTTGCCTAGCTGGGGTCCAGGATGGCATAATTAGAAAATAAAACTGCCAAAACCATACTGCCCCTTATACAAATCTAGTGGTACAACCAAACTTGGAATACTGTGTACAGTTCTGGTCACTGCACCTCAAAAAGGATATTGGAGTTGGGAAAGGTGCCGAAAAGAGCAGCCAAAATAACCCAAGGGGCTAGAGCAACTCCCCTATGAAGACTGGGATTGTTTAGCTTAGAAAAAAGGTGAGCACAGAGAGACATGACGGAGGTGTACAAAATTATGCATGGTTTGGAGAGGGAGAAGTTTTTGTTCCCATCTCATAATACTAGAACCTGAGGTCATCTGATGAAGATGAATGGTTGGAGATTAGGGACAGATAAAAGGAAGCACTTCTTCACCCAGCACATAGTCAAGTGATGGAATATGCTGCCAGAAGATGTAGTGATGACCACCAACTTGGAGTTGGATGGCCTTAAAAGGGATTGGACAAATTCATGGATTAGACAAATTCATGGTTATCAATGGCTATTAGTCATGATCACTATATATTACCTTCCGAATCTGAGGCAGTATGGCTCTGTATATCAGCTGCTGGAGAACATGAGCGGGAGGGTGCTATGGCATTGCTGTCCTCCTTGTGGACTTCCCACAGGCAGCTGGTTGGCCACTGTGGTGTGAACTAGATAGGCCCTTGGTCTGATTCAGCATGGCTTTTCTTAAGTTCTAGTTTTAACCATGTTGTTCCATATGAAGCTACCTTGTATTGTCAGAACATTGACCCAGCTCACTGAATAGTCTACTGTACTGGCTGGCAGCAACTCTCCCCGACTTGGTGCTCTCCAGATGTTTTGGTCTACGACCCCCAGCGTTCCTGACCATTGGCCATGCTGGCTGGGGCTGCTGAAGTCCAAAACAACTGGAGAGTGCCAGGCAGTATTGCTGTGGAGCCAGGCTCGCTCACAGGGCTGAAGCATTGGGACTTTTTTGATTAGCAGGGATGATATCATCTGCCATCCCACTCAGGCTTCCCTGTTCCCTCTGAGCTTATAGCTGTAGTCCTCACAGGAGCATCTGGGAGGCGCGGTGTTGGGAGCAGATTTTCCCAGCAACAGTAAATTGTTGTGAGCTATCCCTGTTGCAGTGCAAAGTGTTTTGGGGTAGCCTGGTCTTGAATGGGCAATTAAGACCCATTAGCTTTACGAAAGACCTGCTCTTGCTGGAGATGAAAACTGCTAGAGCTGGTTTGATGCTCTGGATCAACACATCTGCTTGTATTTTTGAACTCTCTTGGGGTGTGTGTGTGTGGAGACTGTCATCATGAGTGCTACAGCATGAGGAGAGGGAATTGATCTCCCCTGTTCAAAATTTTCCACTACACCGCTGGTACCAGGTTGGAGAAGGCTCCTCTAAGCTCTCAAATGGAGATCTTCCTCAGCCCTATCAGAGACCCTTTCAATGGAGATACCAGGGTTTGAACCTGGAGCTTTATGCAGACAAAGCATGTGCTTTGCTACCAAGCTATGGGCCCTCCCAAAACATTCTGGCCATTGTGCCAGAACATCCTCACACAACCAGTGATGTTTAGCTACTGGCACAGGCAAATATGCCAGTGCAAATGTTTGCAATAAGATTGTCGGGTTCAATATTAAAACCAGTACCATGAGATTTTCAATTGGAGATGGAAGACAATCAGTTGCCTATGAAGGCATTCGTTTTCTCACTTATTACAACATTTTAAATGGATGATGGTTTACCATCTTTGCTTTCAGTACCGAAGGGTGCTGCCATGATTACAGGAATTTCTGCTGAGTGTATCCAGGCCCCACTGTTCCTCACAATACATTTTTTCACCCAATGCCAACCATGTGCACTTTAAGGAGTGATCACATGAAGAACAGCAGCAGGGAATGTGGTTAGGTGAACAGGTCCATAAAGTAAATACATCTTCCTTATTCAGTTTAGTCAGTTACACAGAAAATATCTGTGTGAAATGCAACCACGCCGCCACCACTCTCTTTCCAATGAACAGGTGCAAACTGTCAGAAGAACACTGCAGAGTTTCAGTGAAGATTTCACCTGCATTCATCACTTAGTTGTGACCCCCTTACGTCCTGCAGCAAATGTTTACACAATGGTGTAATCGTATGTGGTTGGGGCATGTATATGGGTATTGCAACCAAATGATTGTATATGTCTTTCCCAAATTATTATCCCAACAGGAGGGAGGATAAGGATCAAGTAGGAAAGACCAGGTAATCACTCCATCCATATGGTTCTAGTTATATTTCCACTGGCCCACCACAGTCATGAGGGACAGCATCATAGAGAAGTGGCTCTCACACCACTACCTATGTGAAGGGGGGCTATGTGTACCAGTATAACATTATGGGAGTTCTGGAAAACATATAATTCACCTTCATATCCACCCACCCATCCTCCTAAAAACTTACACTGACAGAAATTATAAACAACTAGTTGCTCGATTAACATTGCTTTAACTGTAAAGCAGGGGCACTGAACTTCTTTCAGGGGCGGTGGTCTTCTGGGAAACAGTGCAGGGCCAGATAGGGACCCCATGTGAGCTGGATTTGGCCTGCTGGCCTGAGTTTCAACACCTTGCATTAAAAGAGTTCAGAATCTATGCATACAGGCCTTACAAAGTTTATGCCAACTTGCCAAGTATTTATGTAATTGATGCAAATGTTGCCTTCAGACACTCAAATAGGAGTGTGGTGAGTACCAGCTGGCTTAAAATTTTCTTTACACTGCCATGCTAATCAGAAAGAATGTTGTAAAGATGGAAACAAAGCAGTAATTTAATTTCCCAGAAATGTAAGTGATCTGTCCCAGTTATGGAAATACATCTCCAGCAGAATGAAGAAGAAAAAGAAAAAAAAAACCTCATCCAGTTCTCCTGGGGAAGTCACAAGAAGGGCAAAACCTCTTTTCCAGAAGAGATGACAGTTGTTTACATTTTCATATGGAAGAATCCAGCCAGCCAGCAAGTTTATTTTTAGTGAGCATAAACTTGACTACTTGCCTCTTCTCTCTGAGGCTGAGGCTTGGACATAAAATGATTAAACACCAAGACAAAGCAATGTCTGATCTCCAGTAAGGGAAGCAGGCTCTTGGATTCTAAAGATTTCTAAATGGGGAAAGATGCAGAAAGAATCCTTTTACATCTTCCTGTCCCTTTGTTTGTTTTACTTCCCCAGTATATTTGGCAACAGCCCAATGAAATTTTTTCCTTAAAAAAAAAAAAAGGAAAAGGAAAAGAAAAAAAGAGCATGTCATAACACAACATGTCGGTTTTACGATGGATGTACAGATGTCAGGCTCCCATGAAACGGCAATAAGAGTAAGAAGAGAAATCATAAAGGAAAGTGACAGTATTTTGCCATTGGCCTTCTGACAACCAAAGACTGTCATTGTACAAGCTCTTGCTCTGCTTTTCAAGAAGGACGTATAAGGGCTGCCTCCACGTGGACCAGCTGGAAGTGGCGCTAATGATGATTCTAAATAAAGTGAGAGGATGAATAACTGCTTTGCTGCTGCTTTTGCTACATCAGTGTTCTCCAATCTTGGGTCCCCAGATGTTTTTGGCCTACAACTTGTGCTACATTAACCGAAAGGGCGTGTGCCCCTCGTATAAACTCTCTTAGGCCTTTTGTATGTAATCATAGAATCATAGAATTGTAGAGTTGGAAGGGGCCTATAAAGCCATCGAGTCCAACCCCCTGCTCAATGCATGAGAACAGATGTGGGCAGCCCAGGCAGTCACCTATCCAAGCAGGCTCATATGACCAGGCTCATACCTACCTTTGCTTCAGCATGTGGCCTGCATTATGTGCTCTCGACGGTCACTATTTGAAAGGTGCATGTGCTTCGGACTCATCATAGCATGACATGCCTGAAAGCTCTCATCCAGAGCCAGGACTGCAAGATCCCATCTTCACATGAAGGATGGCAGCTAGCCTTGCTGTGTTAGAACTGTCTTGGTGCCAGGAGAATAGACATACTGTTCGGGAGATTTGTTTAAAAATATTAAACATTTTTTAATGGATGAGCCCTTCCAGTTTTGCACAATGCAGCTAGCATATGCCAAGACTTAAGAACATAAGAAGAGCCATGCTGGATCAGACCAAGGGTCCATCTAGTCCAGCATTCTGTTCACACAGTGGCCAGCCAGCTGCCCACAGGATCCTACAAGCAGGACATCAGTGCAACAGCACCCTCCCACCCATGTTCCCCAGCAACTGGTGTAAATAGGCATACTGACTCTGATACTGGAGGTAGCATATAGCCAATCAGGACTAGTAGCCATTGATAACCTTCTCCTCCAGGAATTTTCCAATCCTGGCTCAGCTTGACTGAGTGTGGAAAGCTAAGCAGGGTCAGGCCTGGTTGTTACTTGGATGGGAGACCCCTCTTCTAGTTTCCTGCATTGAGCAGGGGGTTGGACTCGATGGCTTTGTAGTCCCTTTCCAACTCTATGATCCTATGAATCCCCTTTAAAGCCCTCCAAATTGGTGGCCATCACTACATCCTGTGGAAGTGAATTCCACAGTTTAACTATGTGCTGTGTGAAGAAGTACCGTATTTTTCGCTCCATAAGACGCACCCCCCCCCCAATAGGGGGAAATGTCTGTGCGTCTTATGGAGCAATTTTATTTATTTATTTTTTAAAAAATTACTTACCTCTGCGCGCCTCCAACTAGGTCCGGGGAAGAGCGGAAGGCTCCTGGGCGGAGCAGGGCAAGCCCCCGCCTCTCAGCTGATTCCCCGTGGAACAGCTGATTCAAAAAAACATTTTTTTTTACCATACCTCTCCCTGCACGCCTCCAACCGGTCTGGCGAAACAGCAGAGGGCTCCTGGGCGGAGCGGGGCAAGCCCCCGCCTAGGTGTGGGGGAGCTGGGAAGAGGCCGGTGCGGAAAGGAGAATATTTTTTTTCTTATTTTCTTCTTTTAAAATCTAAGTGCATCTTATGAAGCGAAAAATACGGTACTTCTTTTTATCTGTCCTTTTGCACAATGCAGCTTTTTGCAACGTCCTTTTGCACAATGTACACCAAGTGGGGTGGGGGTCAGGGGGACAGAAATCAGGATTCCTAAAATAATGGAGGAATGCAAGGGAAAGGAGCGGGTTCCCTGCTCCTTTTAAAACTTGCTATTTAAAGTTGTGCTGATGCTGTGCAACAGCTGAGCACCTGGTCAACAAAGAATCAAGGACTTAAAATAAAGTTCACAAAATGACGAAGGCATGGATGGGGGAAGTAAGATTGCTCATCACTAATATTAGGCATATTAGGTGCGTAACCATATGCCACATGCTCACTCTACCTTCCAAAGAGCCTTCATCATTTCCCACAGTGCAAAAGCTCAAATAGAAGAAAACCCCTTGGTGAACAATTAGCTATTCAACTTGACAGTGACAATTTATTTGGAAATGAAACCAGAAAAGCCATAACTGAGCATGACCAACATATGTTGCATTTCACCTGTTACTCCCCATTATTGTCTCCACCACTAAATGTAAACAGATTACCCTAGTGGAAAGTGTCGCGTTGCAAAAGTTTTCTGACAAGCTGCTAGGCTAGGCCGAACCTGAACCTCTCATCCCCATATCTTATTCATCCAGGCCCACAAATGTTGTAGATGTGCCTGTGTTTGCAAATTGCAGGGTGGCTACGTTTACAGGAAGCATGCCAAGAATTCATTAGTCTTTCTTTTGACATATTGGCCTTGACACACCAGGGGTTCTATGTGCCCTGGGCCCAAAAGCAATACTGAAAGGGAAATTACAAGCTTGTGATATATTCTGAGATGAGGCAGGTTATGGTCAGTGAGTGCAGCTAATGCATTAACTTTTGAGAATGCACAGAAACCAAAGTGACACATCTTCTCTTCCCCTCTGGATTTTATGTTATGCTGGAGGAAAGCTATAATAACCCTTTCATTTCCCCTAAGATGTGCTTTCTGCAGCGTTTGACATGGAAAGAAATGTTTCACAAGGTGATTATATCTTCCTGCAGAAAAGGAATTATAAAGACAAATACGCGTGTTAAGTATTTCCTTCCATCACTTACTTACAGCACTTGCCTAAACATCAGATGGAAACAATAATAATGTATAATGGAGTCAACGGGCAGCCGTAGACAGCAAGCATGCTATTTATGTGTGTTGTATGTGCATTAGGGAAGTAGTCCTACTCCATGTGTTGTGTGTGTGTGTGTGTAATAGAGAGAAGGAAAATGTCTGCTGTTTTATTCTGTGGGCAGAATGTTCCCCGCTTCTGGCTAAAAGGGAAAAGGCATGCCTTTCCTGTCTTCCTGCGCTGTGCTGTAGTGCTAGCATAAGAACATAAGGAGATCCCTGCTGGGTCCAATCTAGCAGGCCTCTTCTGATGTGCTTATGGTAGTTCTCTGAACAGGGGAGATCAATTCCCCCTGCTCATGCTGTAACACCATCCCCAATGCCCCAGCTACAGCACCCTAGAGAACAATGGGCTCTTGGCTGTGATGGAGTGCAACAGTGAGGCTCTCATGGGTTGTGTTTTGCACAGTACATAAAGGAGAATGTGGCTGAATATGGAGCAGGCAGATAGAAATTTCCTCAGGCCGTGGAATAATAGGGAAGTTGGAGAAATCTGCAATGGATTCAAATGAGTTTGGATTTCTATGAACCTGATCTGCAGTTGATCGGCTTTTTCTGAGTAATGCAGATTCCGTTTTATTCTGCTTTAATATACTGTAATACCTTGGATCACTGAGCATAATTCGTTCCAGAACCATGCTCGTAATCCAAAACACTCGTATATCAAAGTGAGTTTCCTCATAAGAAATAATGGAAACTCAGCAGGGAGCCAGCTTGCTTTGCCTTTAGACAGAGTATCTCAAAGCAGCTAATGAAAATTTCAGAGAGAGAGAGAGAAAGAGAGAAGGGGGAGAGAAGGAGAGAGATGTGGAGGATCAACAATCTGCAGAGTGAGCGGCGGCTCCCTGCCCTTAGGCAAAGCAGTGGGAGGCGACGGCCGAGTGAGGCAACGGCAGAGCGTGTGGCTCGTGTCGCGAGACTTGCTCATCTTTCAAATTTAAATTTATGCTAAAATTTTGCTCGTCTTACGAGAAGCTTGCATACCGGGCCACTTGCAATCCGAGGTATTACTGTAGTGTTGTCTTCTTTTTATCTTTTTTATTGTTCACCGCCGCTCCGGAATCTGTTTAGAAGTGGAGTGGTATATAAATGTTGTAAATAAAGTAAATAAATACATTCCACAGACTTGTGGACTGGTTTTTCACTTGGGGGTGGGGGATTTGCGGTAATTCGCATTAGAATGAATTTGCATTAACTAATCTGAATTAGTGCATGTGCACGAGTGCACATTAGCACTAATGCACACTCGCACTGATGTGCATCATTAGCATTAAGGCAAATTACTGCTAATGCACATTAGTCCTAAAGCAAATCAGCACAAGTAGAACAAAATTCTGCTAAATCTGATTCGGTCTATGAGTGGATGATGGAACGAAAGACACCTAGCAATGTGAGTAAGACGGAATGAATTTAACAAAATCCAGACATCCATAATGGAGAATAATAATTCCTGTTCGATGCTGTGGCCATTGGCTTGTGCTGGAGTCTCTCAGGGTTCCATCTTATCCCCCATGCTATTTAACATATACATGAAACCGTTGGGAGAGATTGTCTGGAGTTTTAGGAAACAATAATCAGATGGAACAGCATCACCAATATGCTGATGACACCCAACTCTATCTCTCTTTTCCACCCAAAACCAAGGAAGCTGTTCTGGTTCTAAATGGGTGCTGATCTCAGTAATGAACTGGATGAGGGCAAACAAACTGAAGCTTAATCCAGGCAAGACAGAAGTGCTTTTGGTTAGTTGAAAAACAGATTGGGAAATAAGGATTCAATCTGTGCTGTATGGAGTTAAATTCCCCCTGAAGACTCAGGCTCACAGTTTGGGTGTACTCTTGGACCTGGATGCCCAGGTCTTGGCGGTGGCCAGGAGTATGTTTACCCATTTCTAGAGACAACTGATCTGGTCACAATCACACATGCCTTAGTTACATCCCATTTGGACTACTGTCCAATGCACTCTACGTGGGGCTGCCTCCGAAAACTATTCAGAAACTTCAGCTGGTCCAGAATGCTACAGCCAGACTGCTGACTGGGGCTGGTTACAGGGAGCACGCAACTCCTTTGTTATAACAGCTCACAGGCTACTGGTCTGTTTCCAGGCAGCATTCAAGGCTGGTTATGACTTATAAAGCCCTAGTCAGCTTGGAACCAGGCTGCCTGAAGGACCCATATGAGCCTGCCCAGTTCTTAAGATCTTCTGGAGAGGCCCTTCTTTCAAGACTTCCACCTTCAAAGGCATGTTTGGTGGTGAAAAAGAGGGCCTTTTTGGTGGCCACTCCCAGGCTGTGGAACTCCCTCCCAAGGGAGGCTAGGTTTGCTCCATCTTTGATGTCCTTCCACTAGCACCGATTTATTTAAGAAGGACTTTGGCCTGTAAGTGGGTCTGGTGGGTTGGATGCTGTTCTTAATAATACTCCCCCCCCCTAATTGTTATGTTTTTATTGTATTTTATTGTATTGTTTTATTGGTTTAATCAACTTTAATTGGTTTTGTAAGCCAGCTTGAGTACCAGTTTTTGGTAGAAAGGCAGGGTACAAATAAAATAAAAAATAATAATGTCAGAGTTCTCAAGAGGGCCATAGATGCACTCAGTCTCATTCATCTGGTACTGGCAAAGGAGAGGATGGCTGGAGACAGGGTGGCCAGGTGTCCTACTTTACAGAGGACAGTCTATTTGATGGGCAGTCCGTAGGGATGGGCGAATGAGCAATGTTTGAGATTGCTAGGATTCTCTGAACATTGTCTTGCCACTTGTCTCATGCCCGATTCCTGTTCAGGTTTGTGATCACTGCTTGCTCTTAGCAAACAGAAAAAAATGCACAAATTGAGCAGTGATCGAATGTGAAATTTGCACAAATTTGCACAAATTTCTTAATTTGTTCAACTTTCCTCCATGGACTAAAGAGGGGCTTTCCATCTGCAGGGAAAAATTTGCACAAATTAGAACTGGGAAAGTTGCACAAATCGAATGCGAGCACATGTCCAACGATTTGCGAACATTTTTGGTGGACATGTGCTCATGTTGGTGCTTGTGTTTGCGGCTTCAAACAGGGCATACTTGCATGTTTTGCAAGCAAAAATGAAATTTCTCATGCATCCCTACCAGGGATGTTGAAGAGTCCTTGGTCTCGAGTCACGAGTCGAGTCACGAGTCTTTGGACCCGAGTCTCGAGTCCGAGTCTGAGTCCTTGGTCCAAAATGGTGACTCACGAGTCACGGGTCACGAGTCACTCCCAAAGCTGACTCCACGAGTCCCTATTAAAATCAATGGGTTTTCCCCCCAACAAAATAAGGCTACTTCAGATGTGTGGTTTAAATAAATTCTAGGCACAAGTGTGCCTTTTTATTTCAAAACTCTGCAACTGATTTTGGCAAGAACAGACCAGGCAGAAAAACCCAAAATAACCAGGCAGGCAGAGGAGGCAGGGAACCCCAAAGCAGGCAGGCAGAGGCCTTTGTCTTGGAGAATTCAACTGTTGAACTGGTCAAGAAGAGACCAGGCAGACAGAGGAGGCTGGGCACCCCAGACAAGGCAGGCAGAGGCAGCCAAACCCAAAATGTCTGAAAGGTTGCATTTCAGAAAAATGAGTTTAAAAAATAAACTTGCTGTAGTTCCTAAAACTTATCCATGTTGCATTTGAGGAACATGATTTTTTCTAAATGTTTGGCCCCCATTCTGGAACGGTGAGATCTCATCACAATTCCACCCTCACTGAACACCCGCTCCACTGGTGATGAACTTGCTGGAACCAGAAACACACTCAGAGCAGCCGCACAGAGTAATCTCAGGTCCTTCTTCTGCCTCTCCCAAGTATGCAACACATCAATCAAAATAAATCTTGACACACTGTTGGGGCTGCACTCCTGGTAGCCGTCCATAGTGGCCGAGCAGCGGCGCACCTCGCTTCCATGCGCTCTTCGCCGGCAATCACGCTCCTCTCCACTCCTTCTGGAACAGCCCAGGGATGTTGAAGAGTCCTTGGTCTCGAGTCCTGAGTCGAGTCTCGAGTCCCATTAAAAATATTGGGACTCGAGTCCAAGTCGAGTCAGAGGGGGGTCTCAGTCCGACTCACGAGTCGAGTCCCTGAGTCCGAGTCCCCATCCCTGATCCCTACTGTCCAGTCCAAGTCTAGTTTAAAGTCAAAGAACCATAAGGAGGGAGAACTGGGGCCTTGAAGTTGCCCATCAACAGTTAACATCTGAATGGCAGACTGAGCAGGCACAGAGGTAAGCTAGTCAGTCTTTCCCGCCATGGTGAGATGTACTGTATTGCTATTTAAATTATAGTAATTATTTCTAAATGTGGATATATACATATACATATACATATACATATATATATATATATATATATATATATATATGCATATGCAAATGTTATGCAAATTGAAATCCTCTTTTTTGGTGATGCATTTTCCCTTTTTTGGCAATATGTAAGTGTCCACCCTTCTGGAGGCGAGCACAGTCAGGAAAGTTGCCCACACAACAGGTTCTGGTTTGGGGAAACCACAAAGTTTTCCTGCTCAACTAGAATATTCACCTGCCTCAAATTCCCCCTGAAAAGCCAATAAGCCAGCCACTAATGGCCTATTAAGATGGTGTGCAAACACACTGAGTACACTATTAATTCTTGTGTCAATATGCAGAATTAAGCAAAACAGGCAGCTGAGATTCAACAATGTCTCCTTGTAACATCCAAAGTCACCTGCAGAGATTTCAGTATGTTCTTAACATTGTATGTATGGTTTCTTGTATTCTGTTTTATTTTTTGTAAATTATATTGGTCATTGACCATAATAAATAGAACTGAACTGAACCTGCAGAGACTCATGTGAGTGTTGATTTGTGTGGGAGTGTTTTCCTTACATTGAATCACTCCTCTCCAGCTGAGAAATGAACCTATATGTTTTAATTATTTTCAGTTGGTAGAGGTCCAATGCTGTGCATCATGCAATCAAAATATTTTCTGATGGCATTGAACTCAAAGCATTTTACTGATTTTAGCTCCCTAAAATTTTTCATGTATAACAACATGAAAAGCAATCATTTTTGTTATTTAAATTTCTGCTACTTTGGTAAGGTGCTGCAAAGCGGTAGCATGTTAAATGGGAATTGTGTATGCTTTAATTACTTGTGTGGTTGGAAAGGAATAGAAATAATAATCATCGGTAAAGATTTTGAAAGGTCTATCTCACCTACAAAATGTGTTTTTCAGCTCTTTATAAAGATGTATTCGTGCTTCAGCTCTCAAGGGTAAATAACACTGAAACATTAGGCTTTCAATGCTTACTTTTAGCAAAAGTATAAAGCAAAGTATAAAGGAACCTGACTGGTACCATAAGCCAGTAGATAGTATTGGAGCATTGCTATGTCTGATTGTGCACTGGATTGAGACAGAGCAGCATGTCTGTGGAATTAAAATCCAGTCACTCTTGGATAAATAACTCCAGACTAAGGAGAACAAAATCTAAGATTATGTCAAGGTAACATTTGTACATCACAATCAGAGGTACACACTTAGGGAATGGATAGGACAGAATCTCAGTGCTGAACAGTAGGGTGGTCACTTATGAATTGCCCAAAAAAAAGAAAGAAAAGGAAATGTATCACCAGAAAAGAGGACAAAAGAGGCTGGTCATTTGCATAAACTTTGCATATGCTAATTTATATGTATAAATGCACACGTAGAAATAATTATTATAATTTTAATAGAAATACAGTAAATCTCACTATAAGGTGGAAGGCTCTGACCAGGTGACTTGTGTGCCTGTCTGGTCAGTCTGCTGTCCAGGGGCTAACGATTCATGGGCAACAGTTCTTACAGTTCTTTATCTTTAAACTGGAATTAGACAGGACAGCCCTTCAAACAGAGGATGGTCCTCTGGCAGCCCTTGAAATAGAGGACTGTTCTCTAAAAGAGGACACTGCTGGGTAAACTTTCAAGTTGTTACATATATTCCCGTTTGTTACCATAAGAAGGCTGATGATCACCCCCATACTGGCCAAAGTGATCCAAGCATCCTTAAAAGCAAACTACCAAAGTAGAATGGCTTGCACAGCCTGGAGCAGCCCTTTTCCCATGGCATAGTAGAAGGACTTGATATTTACCCATAACATCTCCTGCAGGACCAGCCACTGCTGCTCCCGGGACAGGTCATAGTTCAGTGCTATGAGATGTTTGAGGCTGGGGCCACTAGGCAAACTCCTCCATTTGCATATTTCTTTATTCCTGGCAATTTCTGTAGAACGTTTTGACTGCCCCTGTGAGAACCTTTTTCATTTTTGTTAATTATGAAGACTGTGTCTAGCAAAGCACATAAAGAGAAGTACCCTGGCTGTGAATAACATAACTCTTGATATTTTTCTGTGAGCACAGTCTCGCCGGACACTTCTCATTATAATTCAGAGACTCCGTGCTACACTTTTAAAAGCTTGAATGATTTGCTGTATAAATCATACTCTTTTCACTGCTTTGTTGACATTTCAAACAACTTCTGTAGGCAAGTGATTAAGGATGCAGAAAGTGTTATTCGTGCAGTTTGAAAGAATTATTTGTGTCAAGTTACAGTTTTCTATTCTGTTTTGGAATTAGGGGATGCACTCAGGACTGGCACCCAGGGTAGGCATGGTTGGGCACCTGCCAAAGGCCCACACCCCAGCAGGGGCCGCCCACTGACAAGAGACCTTTGGATTTGCTCCTTCTCATCATCATTGCAACCTTCTTGTTCACCTGTTTCTCACTCTGGCCCGAACAATGGCATGGCCGGATTAACATAGGGGCTGTGGGAGCGGCCGCTCCAGGCCCTTAACAGATAATCGGCCCGCAATTATAGGGACACGCGGCGATTTTTCCCCCTTTGGAGTTAGCTCTGATTGTTATCATTCAGCATAATTAATGATTTTTTCAAGATTAGAAAGGTGTTCTAAGCACATCTGCATTACAGGCTTGAGGCAAGACCTAGCAAGAACTGTTGTTCTCAAATTAGCATTTCAGTATCTTTGCATTTCAATCACTGTTACTACATTTCTTTGTGAGAACGTCTAGCACATGGGGGCTTGCTAGGGTCTGTAATATTCAGATTTAGAAGGGACCTCTCTCTCCAGCCTCGAGCAAAAGATCTTTCTGATTCGCAGCTCAATTGTCCAAATGCTAGTTTAACACACACACACACACACACAAAAGCAACAAGAACAACACAATTATTCTTGGTCAAGCAAAGCTTTCTGCCTTTTTGTTGTGGCTGCTTTTTTTTTTTTTTAATAAATAATTTGGGGGAAATTGGGAAGACCCTTACTGATGAGCTGCAGGAGTTTTTGAGTTTTTGCTCCGGCTGGTCCTGATGGCCCTCCTCTGCACAGGTAAGGTTCAAAAGTTTGACTCTTTTGATCTGCAAGTTCTCCTTCTCCTTCTCCTTCTTTTCTGTAAAAGGGCTTTCCCTCTTTTGTGAGCCAAACTGAACGTAAGGGCTGTGTGTTTGTGGGTGTGGGTGTCTGCCTTTTGGGGGTGTTGATCCTCCTGCCGCCTGCAAAATGTCACCTGCTTGGCTAATACTGTGTGTGTGTGTGTGTGTGTGTGTGTGCACGTGCGCTTTCATGGGGAATTGTGTGGCATTTTTTTAAGTTTTATTTTGAAAACCCCCAGAGAACAGAGTTCACCAAATATCCCTCTTGGATATTTTGGACTACAGTTCTCATTTGCCTCAGGCAGCATGGCCAGTGGCTGGGGAAGATGGGAGCTGGGGCCCCAAACATTTGGAAGGGCCCCGGTTGGGGAAGACTGCCCTAGAGGTTAAAAAACGTGGAGGTACTTATCATCAACGATATGTGATGAATGGTTTTATTGAGTTAACAAGCTTATTGTTTACAAAAAAAGAAATATTTTCAATATGTTTCTGTTTTGGCACTTTAATGGTAATTAAAATATTTAATTTGTTTTAATATAAAATTGCGTCTTCATTTTATTTATTTCCATAAAAAGGCCCACCAAAATCCTCAGCACCAGGCCCATAATGCTCTTAATCCGGCCCTGAACAATGGTGGTGGTGAGAAGGAGGAACAGTAGATGCCACTGCCTGTTTTCTCACTGGCTCTCTGTGTGTCAGGCAAGAAAGCAGCAGCAATGAGGAGAAAGAAGATGAGGAGCACTACCACTGGTGACAATGGCGGTGGTGAGAAGGTAGACTCACTGAGGAAAGGGGCCCATTGAGGGTGTCTTGCCCAAGGGCCCACAAAAACCTGGAGTTGGCACTAGGGCTGCCGACACCCTAGGACAGCCTTCCCCAACCCGGTGCCTTCCACATGTGCTGGAATACAACTCCCAATGGCCATGCTGTCTGGGGCTGATGGAAGCTGTAGTCCAAAACATGGAAGGCACTAGGTTGGGGAGGGCTGCCCCAGGATATGCTAAAACTATCCCACAGGGGTAATGTTGGGGCTAGATGTTATTTACTTCTGTGTGTTTATGTGAAATACGGTGTCTATACAGCTGCCTTCCTCAACATGGCACCCTCCAGATGTTTTGGACTTCATCATCTCTCACCAGCTCCAGACAGCGTGGCCAATGGTCAGGGATACTGGATGTTGCAGTCCAAAACAACTGGACAGCATCAGATTGGGGAAGACTGCTATAGATTCTACACAATGGGAAAACAAATTTCCTTTGGGTTGTTAGTGGAAGTATCCGTGTTAATGTCAGTCTTCTGAAAAGGAAAAGGGAAGGGCTGAGAGACAGTTCTACCAATGCACTCATGAAAATTTCTCAGTAGATGCTCTGGTAGGTAACTTCACTGAGTTACCTACCTAGGTGAAGGCCATCCTTTTGCTCCCAACACCTCAGGTCCATAACAAATCCCAATCATGCCATGTGTATATATCCCACAGATAGGTACCCATAACATCCAGGTATCAGCATCCATATTGCTCTGTCAGAAAGGATGCCTTTTGAGTGATGCTTGAATGTCCATCCTACTTTCAGTAGTGGTCAATCTAGAGAAGCAATATCCTTGCAATGAGGATCGGTGCAATGCACCAGCAATCTCCCCTCAAATTGAACTTTTGAAAAAAAACATCGCTTTATCCAAATGAATTGTCTTAAATCTAATGATTTAAATGAAGATACATACATGTGGTAGCATTCCCTGGAGGAGGCAAACATAGCTTTGGAAAATGTCTGAAGACCTAGGCTTGGAGAGAGGTAATTGGTTACGCTCTAGCCAACCATAGATGGCTATGAGTAAGTGGGGATGAGAAGAAAAGGTGATACCCCAGGGTTATAAATTGTGAGGAAAGCCTCCTTGAATAAAGAGGGTTCTCTGTACAGACAGTCACCCTCTGCACATTGAAGATGGATAAGAATGGTGACAGAGGAGACAGAGCTAGCGTGGTCGTCCACATCCCCCTCCTCATGTGTAGAGACTACACGCACGTAGAAAGACTGAAGAGGGCTATTGTGGGACTTATTTTATTTATTTATTTTTATTTATTATATTTATACCCCGCCTTTTTTTCCTGCAAGGAACCCAAGGCGGCTTACATAATCCTCCTCCTCTCCATTTTATCCTCACAACAACCCTGTGAGGTAGGTTAGGCTGAGAGTCAGTGACTGGCCCAAAGTCACCCACTGAGTTTCATGGCCGAGCGGGGACTAGAACCCGTATCTCCCGACTCCCAGTCCGACACTCTCACCACTACGCCACACTGGCTTACTTCTGAATACTCAACACATAGGATTGAGCTACACATTGACCTGGTTCAGACCATCTTTCCGGGATTCACGAGCTATCGTTTATGAAGCTGGGAACAAGCCCCGGGGCCAAGAGATCCTCCTTTGCCCCTCTCCTGCCGAAACTTCTGTGTCAGTTTCGGCAGTGATTCCAATCCTGGCTTAATGTCAGTTAAGAACCCAGAATTCTTTCTTTCTTTATATCCTGCCTTTCTGCCAAAAACTGTCGCTCAAGGCAGTTAACATGAAAATACAGATTAAAAACAAAACTTTAATTAAAATACAACATTAAACACACACACACACACACACACACACTTAAAAATGCAACAATGAAAGAAATAAACAGCACCCAACCAATTAAAAATCCCTTCACCGACAGAAGACCAACTTACATGCCCAAGGCCTGCTGGGATAAAAACACTTCTGCTTGCAAAAGGAAGGGTATTAGAGAGCGGGCAAACCTCACCTCCTCCAGCAAGGAGTTCCAGAGCCTGGGAACAGCCACAGAAAAGGCCAGGATTTGGACATAATGGAGAACTCTGTACCAGCCAAACATGAAGCACCAAAGCTGGCACATGAGGGAAAGATGGGAAGGGTGAGAAAGGGCCCCTTGACCCCAACATTCCCAGCTTCATAAAATATGGTTTACGAAGCCTGGAATATTGTCCAAACTGTGCCCATCTGTAGCTTATTCCTGCCTTGCAAAAGCCCCTATGCTATGGGGAATTCACATAAAATTGCTCACCCTAGAGATACACAGGGATAATTTTTTGTTCCTTTTGGGTTGAACATGCAAATATGGCAATAGTGCAAATGAATTTTACTTTAAAAAAAGGGGGGGTGGCTTCCTAAATCTTTTCAGGGAAATAATAACCTTCCACCCACTGAACAATGCAGGATTTTAATAAGCAAGAAAATGCATTTAATGCTCTCTGAGTTCATTGTCAAACCATCAAGTCAGACAAAAACTGGGGGAGGCGGGGATTATTTGCATTCACGTCAAGCCAAAGGTCTGTCTCAGAAAAGTCAGTCTACATTTTCCTCAAATGTGCAGCTATCAAAGCTTTTTTCTTTTTTTAAAAAAAAATAAAAATCAGACCACAATAGGCAAATCAATATTTAATGTATTTTTTGGCGGTGGAGATAAGACGAAAATTAGATCTATTTTAGAATAACCATAGTTTTTAAATTCAAATGAAAGTAAATGGGGATTGTGCTATAGTTAGCCGGAAGCAGTATTTCACCATTCTAATCAGGTACACTGGTAAGAGCAATTTTATTCTTGAAATGGCATAGCTAGGCTTTCCTGATCACATTGGGTTGGTTCCAGACTTAGTCGTACTTAGAGTAGACCCACTGAAATAAATGGAACTTAAGTTAGTCATAATTAAGTTCCAAAACACATATTACTGTAAAGACGTTGCTGGCAGCTTTTTGTTCTTCTTTATTCTAGATCAGGGGTCAGAAACATGGCACCTGTGGGCACACTGTTTTCCACCAAGTCCCCCAAGTGCACCCATGATCACCACACTTTTCCCTACCTCTTTTTAAGTCAATGGAGTGAGATTGCTCCATTGACTTGAATAGAGGTGAGGCAAAGGGTGTCCTGCAGAAAAATGGTGGTGGGCGGGCAGAGCCCGCCCCCAACCAAGGACCTTTGGGGCAACAGGGTCCTTGGTGGTAGGTGGGCTTCCTCCCCTTCCAGCCATTATTTTTTTGGGGGCAGGGGACTCTTTCCGCCACCTCTATTGCCGTTGACTTTAATTCAATAAACAAACAAACAAACTGCTTTACAAAAGACAAAAAAAATAACTGTTTACAAAAAAAGGAAAAAGAAAAAAGGTTAAGACTATACAGTTTTCAACCAAGCACCAAAAAGCAGGGAAATTGTGAGCTAAGATTCATAGGCGTTAACACCACATCCTCCCTATGGAGGAAGAAAATGTAAGTGAAATTCTCATTCTTCCAAAGCAGATAAATCACGTGCACAGGATGGAGAATATGATATGCAGAGGTGACTGTGGGGTTGTGGAAAACCGATGATGATCCACTTAGAGCCACCTCCTTCTCTTTTTTTCAGAGCTGCCTTCCCCAACCTGGTGCTCTCCAGATGTGTTGGACTGCAACTTCCACTATTGCCTTGCTGGGTGGTGGAGAGAGGCCTGAATCTGCTGGAAAAGTGACACGCAGCTGAAGAACCCCCCATTTCTATCATTCTGTAGGACTCAAGGCTCACCCACAATTATTACTCCCTTCAATAGAACTCAGAGAGTTCTCCTGGTTCCTATCATGACAGGCACAGGTTCACCTGGCTCATCCCAAACATCAGATACACAGATAAGGCTACCATCTTTCCCAATTGAATTTCTGCCTGCTTTTCCGGAAGGCCACTGAAGTGCCTCCCTTTTATCATTCTCCAGGACTAAAGGCTCACACAGCATTGTTGTTCTAACCACTGTACCTTACTCCCTTCAATAAAACTCAAGGAGTCCTCCCAGCTCCTATCAAGTTCTGCTTGGCAGACTGGGGGACAGGAAAGGAATTTGCTGGGAAACCGGCGCATGAGGAGAATCTTCCTCGTGTGCCAGTTTCCCAGCAGAATGGGGGGGGGGGCTCCCCATAAGCCCACCTTTCCTAGCTGATTTAGCCCCTTCCACCAGCCCACCAAACTTTGTCACTATATAGGGAGTTTCTCTTGCTCATCCTGCCACCACCTGTGGGGATTCTTATTTTTCTAACAATGCTTATATTTCTGGGCCTAAGGAACTCTCTGCCACTATAACTCAAGAGTTCCGTAAGCTGACCCTTTTCTGCTGCCACCAATTCTCTTGGAATACTTTAAAACCTCCTAGTAGGTGGTATAAGAGGCTTAGGCATAAGATGGGCGCCAACACTAGAGACAAGATGAACTATTAAATTAGTTCAGGAATATTTTGTACATAGGGAAATAATACCACTATTTACTTAGGGGTTTTCAAATGAAGCAGAGTTCCCTGCTTACTGGGGAACCCAAATTTGTGTGTGGGGGGAGGGTGCGACTCTGGCAGCTGGGGAGGAAGGGGCGGGTAAGGCACTGGCACCTTCCGGAATGGAGAGGCCCGCTGAGCCAGTAGGGGCTCCACTTGGCCTGTTGGGCACAGGGCCATGCAGCAGGCCAGAGGGGAAACTTTTCCCCTCTGGTTCACCTAAGGTCTATTGAAACAGGCCTTCGCCACGGCTTTGGTAACTTTGTTGAAGAAGGAACTCGGAAGGGAGTGCTGGAAGGAAGAGCAGTCTGCGTACCATGGAAGAGGCTATCAAAGTGGCATGCGAAGGACCAAGGAAGACTTGGAGCTGACTCGGAGTGCGCCTGCTCGCCTGCCCACTGTCGATGAGGAAGAAGACACAAGGAGGACGACAAGGAAGTCTGGTCTAGCTGACTGAAGATCAAAGCGGCTACCACCACAGTCAAGACTGGTGCAAGTTTTGGGAGCCAGAAAGAAAGAAAGAAAGAAGAACAGCAAGAATGCAGGCTGCTCAGTAAAATCATTAACAGCAGCCTGAGTCTCGGCCTGGTTCTTTAAGAGGTGGATTTTTCTGCCGGGAACGGTGTGGCGGCAGGCAACCAGGGAGCGGGGGAGGAGCTGCATATTGGTGAGGTCCCCCACAAATATGTGGGTGGGAACAGCAGCAGGGCCCCTGGCCCAACATTTATTTATTTATGAATTGCCCATCTGGCCAGACATCCGGCCACTCTGAGCAATGTACAGTCCAATAAAATACAGGGGGGGGGACACACACACACACACACACACACACACACACACAGAGTATAAAGCACAATTACAAACAGTACAAAACTTAAAAATCCTAACCTACCCCATATTCCCGCCTGAAAAGCCACGTTTTTAATGCCCGGCAGAAGCTAATCAAGGAAGGGGCATGGCGGAGGTCACTGGGGAGAGAGTTCCATAAATTGGGGGCTGCCACAGAAAAGGCCCTCCTCCTAGTCCCCACCAGCCTGGTTTCCCCTGCTCCCCTTCTTCCTTGGCCAGCCGGGAGTGGGGGTGGGCCCAAATACAAGCCGGATGGGAGACAACCACCAGTGCCTCATGGCCATTACAGGGTGAGTAATGTCCATGGAGCATAGCCAGTCAAGTCAGGGAAAGAAGGGGGTGCCTGACAGCTGAGTGGGAAAACTGCTGAGCATGTGGGGAGTGGGAGCTTCCGTTTTATTGGTAGTTTTATGATTAATAACACTAAAAGATGAAAATCCATCAACCTATTTTTTATTTTTGCAATACTGTCACTCAAGGCAAACTGCAAAGGCACAACTGTGTGTTTCAAACAATGGGTGTGTAAATTGTATTAAAAAGAAAACACGAGACACTGCGGAGAGATAAAGCCAGAAATATAATTGGAAATACTGCTCTCTCTCCCTTGCCTTTCTGCTACATACTAAATTGCAACCTTCATTTCTGTCATACACTTTCCCCTCAGCCTCTGCACTGAAATTAAGCCAATCCTAAACTAACCACATGGGAGCAATCATGCCCCCTTCAAATTATAAGCTTTGTTATATATACTGAATTTGTATAGCAATCAAGTCAGTCAGGGCAAGTCCAAGACATTTTGCTGCATGAAGCAAAGGACAGGATGCCTCCCGCCCTCCTATTCCATGGTAGTAGGCGATCACTCGGGACCGAGTAAGATTGTCTTCCAGGATAAAAAAAATTTACAAAAAGAAAAATTTTAAAAGGAGGAAATTCTAAAGAAAATTGTGTAGACTCTAGCGATGGGTCCGTAAGTGACTGTGGAGGCCAATTCTAGATCCACACAGCTTCCCACAGTGAGGACACAGGTTACCAGATGGAAGATGGTCCTGTAAAGGATTCATTTGACATGCTTTTCGCTTAGCACGTTTCTCCCTTTCGCCTTGCACTCGGGCTTCTTCAAACAAAGTCCATAGAGCCTTTGTGAAAGGCCAACCTCCATTTAGATTGTTCATGGGCCAGAGCTTCCCAGTTTTCGATGTTTATATTGCATTTTTTTAGATTAGCCTTAAGAACATCTTTAAACCTCTTATACTGACCACCAATATTCCGCTTTCCATCCTTGAGTTGGGAATAAAGGCAAGTGGAGGCAGGTTCTCTTTGTTAGTGTGTAAAGCAAAATAGCTTCCTGTGTCGCTTCTGTTTTGTTTTACTGCTTATCTGGAAAGTTCTCAGACAGGGAAAGCAGGACATGGCTGTCTGTGTTTACGAAGCTATTCTTACCTGCGGCCTTGCTAGGCGTGGCAATACTAGGCGTGAGACAGAATAGTCATGTGATGTAAATAAGCTAATGACGTGTAGTGGCCAGGCTTCAGCCATATGTATCATGCTTTTATGGGGAACAACACTTTTTGCTGAGTTGGATGTACCTTCAAGGCTTTGTACTCTGCACATGGACTCTGTATATAGAATGTAAAGTAAATGTAACCTGTAGTGATACTTTGTTATAAGTTAATAAAACAGAATAGAACTGTTTTTGGCTACAGTGTGATTCCTGAGTCCTGAATGAAATGCTGCTGGGAAGGCTGAAGCTAACAGCTGCATGGGGGAGTACTCTGCTGCTGTGTGTGGAAGGCCAGAGATGCATTTAGTTCTGGCTAGCACACAGACCAATTTTTCACTCCAACCCCAACACTCTTTCCCCTTGCTTTAGTTCCCCATCATATGCTTGGAAAGGGCAGGTGAACAGGCCGAAGCATCAAGGAGGAAGAGGAGCAGGACCAGGTGACTGGCCATGGGCCCCTGCTGGGGTGTGGCCCTTCACAGGTGCTCAGTAATGCCTATCCCTAGTGCTGGCCCTGGGGCGAGGTAGGTTAGAGGGTGTGACTGGCCTAAGGTCATCCAGTCACCTCCATGGCTGATTGGGGAATTGACAGCACCAAAAGAGTCAGCCAGGGCAGGCGGGAATATATTTACACACAAAAATAACTGAATATAAATGACCTCAAAAGGTCTTCTTGAACAGAAACTATGCATCAATTGGGGGGGGGCACACCTCCCCAACAATTGTTGGTATATTTGAAATACAATTACCTTTAATTTTATACTTTCTCAATTTAAGATCATAAGAAGACGAGCCATGCTGGATCAGACAAAAGTCCATCCAGTCTATTTACACAGTGGCCAACCAGCTGCCTGTAGGAAATGCACACACAGGACATGAGTGCAACAGCACCCTCCAGTGAGGAATTTCGATTCCTCATGGGATTGTATTCCTTTTTGTCAATATCTCCATTCTATGGGCCAAATGGACTTGTGCTCTTGCATATATAAGTGTTGTTCCCCTGAACAAGTGGCAACTTGATTAAGATATTGTATTTTGTATGTATAGAATACAGTAGTTGTGGTTTTTTTTACATAACTTTTTTTTTTTTGCTTTGTTCTCCCATTTATTCTTTGATTAATGCGAGAACATTTTTTGTCTTGTCAATTGGGGATTTGAACCTAGGTCTCCCTAGTCTTAGTGCAACACTCTAACTACTACACCAAGCTGCCTCTCACTAATGAAGCTTCATTACTGCTCCACACTCATTCCTGCTCTTCCTCCACGCCCACAACCATTCCAATCCATGTAAAACCAAATTGTATATCCCAATCCTGAGTGAGTATAGGATCTCAGGCTTGGAAACACCTCAACTCGCTCCCCCTGCCACAAATGTGTCAATTGCAAATTAATTAAGGGTGCAATCCTATGCAAGTTTAGACAGAAAAAAGTCCTACAACTCCCAACATGCTCCAGCCAGCATGGCTGGCTGGGGAATGCTGGGAGTTGTAGGACTTTTTTTTTTCTGTCTAAGCATGCATAGGATCGACCCCTAAGGCAGCAATCCTATGCACACTTACCTGGGAGTAAGTCCCACTGAACTCAATGGGGCTTACTTCTGAGTAGACACATATAGGAACACACTGTGCATGCATGTGCATTTGTTTCCATGACATAATTGATTCTGAGCACAAAATCCATCTTTCCTTTGACAGAATTCTTGACCTCCTGGCACAGATCACTCCCATATCCCTAGATAGAGCTCTTTAATAAGAAAATGGGACCTATTTATCTTCTGAGTCAATATGTTTCTTTCAGTGGGAAAGTGGACAACCCTCCTTTTCCATGAAACTTCCAAAAATAGCTCCGCCTGAGATATTTTTTCCTAATGGTTTTTGACATTGCCAAGGGACGTTCATGTCTATGTGCCAAGTGAGTAGATGATTAAAATGGTTTCTGATTCCACATTAACAGGCAGAAGCTCTCCCATGGTTCCGTCTCTTTCCCCCAAATAGATGTGCCTTTGTTTTTGCCTAGCCAGTACCCTCAATTAATAAAAATGAAGCAATATGTCTGGTATGTACTTTTATCATTAAGATAACTGTCATGTTGATTTTCCAAGTTTTCCTGTAAAATATCTCCTTTGTAGTATACACTATAGCTCTCAAAGCCAATAAGATAAGATGGTATATATTTAAAACGGCTGAGTTGAAATTAGGGAACTTAGTCAAATGTAGCCTGAGTCAAACCTATTTTGACTTTGAGCTGAACACACATTTGGCTTCCTTTGGGCACATTGGTAAAAACATGGTTTCGTTACAGTCGTGTTTTTGCCATATGCAATGCAAGCATCAGTTAGTTCCCATTTCTGACCTACATCTGGTTTCTGGAATTTTCACTGTAATAGGCATTTGCCCTGCATCATCCTGGTAAAATCAGAGTTATAGCACAACAATCCACAAAAGTGGAAACTGCCCTAAAGCAGCAGTGAATTTAGGCTGTAGTAGAGACGCATGCTGACATTATTTTGTAGGGACACTTGAAGACAGTTCAGAAACTACGATCAGTTCAAAATGTGGCTTCCAGATTGTGATCTGGAAAGCAGATTGGGGCATATATCATTCTGGTGTAATTTCATACTCACTGATTGCCACCCCCCACCCCCACCCTGGATCCAAAAATTCAAACTGCTTTTAACCATTAAAGCAGTGGTTCCCAACCTTCGGTCCCCAGATGTTGCTGGACTATAGCTCCCAGCATACCCTGCCAGCATGGCTAATGACAAGGAATGCTGGGAGCTGTAGTCCAGCAACATCTGGGGACCCAAGGTTGGGAACCACTGCATTAAAGCAATGAACAGCCTGGGACCAGGATACCTGGGCCCATATGCCGTGCCTGAGCACCGAGATCGACAGCAGAGATCCTCTTCCATGTCTGATTACCAGTGGAGGTATAGCAGGTGGACACATGAGATGGGGCCTCTTCAGCAGCAGTGCCAGCACTGTGGAATGCCCTTTCAGAAGAAGTCTGCTTGGCTTGACTTTTGAAGAATTGAAGAATGGCTGCTCTGAGCTTTTAGAGCTTATGTCTGCTCATTTGAAATGTTGGCTTTAATTTGTGTTTTGAATTCTGCTTTTCATCTTGCTTCATGGTATTATTCTTGCTGTAGTTCATATGATGTTTTATTGATTTTATTTATACTCTGAGTATAGTGCAGATGATGATGATGATGATGATGATGATGATGATGATGATGATGACGATGATGATTAATTCTGCCATTAATTTCTCTGAGTATCCACATTCAGAAGAGTGGGGTATTAATTCTTGGAAATAAATACATAGTGTGATCTGTTGCAACCCCCACCCTAACCCCATGAGGATGTTATGCAGTTCACATTGTACCCTGTGGTCTGTCACAACTGAGTCTTTCATTTCATATAAATTCATTTGGTTGTGCGAAAACATGGACCTTACTAAAGGGCTAAAGACCATCCTGAAATTGGTCTGGACAGGAGTCTCAAGCTCGCTCTCTCTCGCTCTCTCTTCCTGGCCAATGACCAGCAATAGCTAATTCATCATTAGATCCTCTTCTCTTTTCCCACCCCTGACAAAAATTTTCACCATTGCATCTAGGTTCTCATTCATCATACACGCAATGCTAATTTCTTGTAGCAGAAACTTAAGGCCATAACAGACATTACTTTTATTGTGTGTCTAGCAGCTACATCTTTAAAAAAAATAAAATTACCGGTACTCCAGGTTAGGTGCAGGGCCCCCAATCTGGATCAGGACCCTAGCATGGGGGATAGGTGCTTTAAAGATCTGGATTGGGCTCACTGCACCTACTCTAGATTAAAAATGAAAAGAAGATATAGGGGCTAGACAGACACACGTTTAAAGGATATGTGTCTTCCCCTATTCCCAGCTTTTTTGTCTGATGAAGAATTCTGGGGAATACAAACACTTGCATGATTTTATGGAATTTTGGTTGGTCCTAACAAAAGTATTGCCTAAGTGTTTGGATTTTTTCTTCTTCTTCTCATGGATCAACACAGCTACCTTTGCTCATTTCCAGAATTGCCCATTTTGGACCTTATTCTGCTCACTTCGTGGTCCCATTTATTTATTTATTTATTTATTACATTTATCAATCGCCCATCTGGCCGGTCACCCGGCCACCCTGGGTGATGTACAATTAAAATACAATAAAACACAATAAAATATAATAATTAAAACAATATAAAAAAATTCTCATTAAAAACCTAACCCACCCCATATTCCCGCCTGAACAGCCATGTTTTTAATGCACGGCGGAAGCTCATCACGGAGGGGGCATGGCGAAGGTCACTAGGGAGGGAGTTCCATAATGTGGGGGCCGCCACAGAGAAGGCCCTCTTCCTAGTCCCCACCAGCCTGGCTGCTCTGGCTGATGGGATGAGGAGAAGGCCGTCCGTGGCAGACCTTGTTGAGCGGCCTACTTGATGTTGCTGGAGGCGCTCCTTGAGATAAGCTGGGCCGGAGCCGTGTAGGGTTTTAAAGGTCAAAACCAACACCTTGAATTCGGCTCGGCAAGCAACTGGTAGCCAGTGCAACTCTTTAAGCACTGGCGTGATGTGATCACGCCGGCGGCTGCCCTTAATCAGGCGAGCCGCCGCGTTCTGTACCAGCTGAAGCTTCCGGACCGTCTTCAAGGGTAACCCCACGTAGAGCGCATTACAGTAGTCTAGGCGAGAGGAGACCAAGGCATGAACCACTGATGGGAGCAGGTGATTAGGAAGGTAGGGGCGCAGCTGCCGTATCAGATGGAGTTGATACAGCGCCGCCCGGCTCACAGCTGCCACCTGAGCCTCCATGGACAGCTGGGAGTCTAGAATGACCCCCAAGCTGCGGACCTGGTCCTTCAGGGGTAGATGTACCCCATTCAGCACCAGGTCAACATCCCCTAACCTTCCCTTGTCCCCCACCAGAAGTACCTCGGTCTTGTCGGGGTTCAGCTTCAGCATATTCCTTCCCATCCAGCCAGCCACTGACTCCAGGCACTTGGACAGGGTTTCAACGGCCAACCTCGGTGAGGACTTAAAACAGAGGTAGAGCTGCGTGTCATCCGCATACTGATGACACTGCACCCCAAACCTCCTGATGATAGCTCCCAGCGGCTTGAGGTAGATGTTGAATAACATCGGGGAGAGGATGGAACCCTGCGGCACTCCACAAGTGAGCAGCCGAGGGTCCGAAGCCTCCTCCCCGAGAACTTCCCTCTGATACCTTCCAGAGAGGAAGGACCGGAACCACTGCAATACAGTGCCTCCTAAGCCCAACCCCTCCAGACGGTCCAGGAGGATACCGTGGTCAACGGTATCAAAAGCCGCCGAGAGATCGAGGAGGACTAGAAAGGAGCATTCGCCCCTATCCAAAGCCCTCCTCATATCATCCACCAAGGCGACCAAGGCCGTCTCCGTCCCATGTCCAGACCTGAAGCCCGACTGGCACGGATCCAAATAATCGGCTTCATCCAAGTGTGCCTTCAACTGAGCACCCACCACCCGCTCGATCACCTTGCCCAGAAATGGTAAATTGGAGACTGGGCGAAAGTTGTTTAAATCCTGGGGATCCAAGGAGGGCTTCTTTAGAAGCGGTCTTATTACTGCCTCCTTGAGGGCTGATGGCATCACTCCCTCCTCGAGGGAGGCATTCACCACCGCCTTGATCCCCTCACCCAGTCTCTCCCTGCAGCTCATGATGAGCCAGGATGGGCAAGGGTCAAGCAAGCAGGTGGTCGGCCTCACAGATGAAAGCACCTTGTCCACTTCATCAGAAGGAAGAAGCCGAAACCGATCCCACAAAACCGGTCTGCCATTGGCCTCCTCCCGCTCACTCCCTGTGTCCACGACGTACGATATCCCACTCCTAATCCGATCGATTTTATCTGCGAAGTGCTTCGCTAAAGCCTCACAGGAGGCTTTTGACTGTTCCAGTGGGTCCGGAGCGACTGGACCGACCAGACTCCGGACCACTTGGAACAGCCTCCTGGGGCAGCACTCTGCAGACGCAATGGAGGCAGCATAGAAATTCTTTTTTGCTGCCTTCACCGCCACCCGGTAGGCTGAAGATGCAGCTCTAACCCGTGTTCGATCGTCTTCGGAGCGGGAATTTCGCCATCGGCGCTCTAGCCTTCTCACCTCTTGTTTCAGAGCTCGCAGCGACGGAGTGAACCATGGCGCCGCGCGAGCTCTGTTTAGGCGAAGAGGGCGCTTCGGGGCAACTCGGTCTAATGCCCTGGTGATTGCAGCATTCCAGTCATCCACCAGGGTCTCGACCGAGCTACCGTTTGTGTGCTCCAATTCCCCAAGCGCGTTCAGGAATCCATCCGGATCCATAAGACGCCTGGGGCGGACCATTCTAATAGGTCCCTCACCCCTGCAGAGGGGTTGTGGCACCGAGAAATCCAACCCCACCAGATAGTGATCTGACCATGACAAGGGGGTGGTGGATATACCCCCGATCTCCAGATCATTTCCCCCCTCTCCGGAAACAAAAACCAAGTCCAGTGCACGACCGGCTACATGGGTAGGTCCAGTTAATACAGGGTGCAGCTCCCAGGAAGCCATGGTCTCCATAAAGTCCCGAGGTGCCCCAGTGAGGGAAGCCCCCGAATGCACGTTGAAGTCCCCCAGCACCACTAGCCTGGGGGACAACACACGCACATCGGAGACCACCTCCAGCACCTCGGCCAGGGAGTCTGTCGTGCAGCGGGGTGGACGGTACACGAGCAGAATCCCCAGGCTGCCCTTTGGACCCAACCTCCAGTACATGCACTCAATAAACTTGGTCTCCCGGAGAGGGAGTCTGGTGAGGACCAAGGACTCCCGGTAGATAACAGCCACTCCCCCTCCCCGTCCCCCAACCCTTGGCTGCTGGGCATACGAGAAACCGGCCGGACACAAGGCCGCCAGAGTTGGAGCAGCGGCCTCGTCCAGCCAGGTTTCCGTAACACATGCCAGGTCCGCACCCTCATCCATGATCAAGTCATGGATGAGAGATGTTTTTTGGGTAACGGACCTGGCATTGCACAACAGCAAACGCAGGGTGGGGGGAGGAGCAACACATCCCCCAGTTATCCCTTGGCTCTGGGCAGGCCCGGAACAAGGGATAGATATTAAGCATCGATCCCTTGTTCCCCTTACCCATCTCTTTCTTTGTTAAGATACATGACACCCATTTTATCAGGGTGTGCAGGGATGGACATTCAGGATTTTTCAAGGAAAAACATTTTAAAGCCTACAAGTCCAGGAGAAGGACGAGCACATGCTTGACGAATGTGCTAAACATAGTTCCAGGATGGTGAAGGACGAAAGTGAAAGGTAAGGAATCGATGCAGGAGTCCTAAGCTGGGTACACCCTAGGTATGTGCTGATTCACTTCAGGACTCTGATGTGGACAGCTCTTCATTGCTGAGTCGGGGTAGGGGCCTGTGATTTGTTTACATGTTCCGGGTATGAATCAGAAGTTGAAGTGGGTTGAAAGAGAGTCCATTGCCTCTAAGTAGAGGGGCCATAGCTCAGTGGTTGAGTACGTGCTTTGCATGCAGAAGGCCCCAGGTCTGATCCCCAGGTAGGGCAGGAAAATCTCCTGCCTGAAACTTTGAGAGCCATTGCTGCCAGTCAGTGCCGACAGTACTGGGCTAGATGAACCAAATGGTCTGACTCAGTATAAGGCAGCTTCCTATGTTCCTAGTTGGCAAGGCTGTGTGGTTGGGGGAAGAACTATACATTTTGCAGGGCTGGCCCTACCATTAGGTAGGATGAAGTGGCTTCCTCAGGCAACAGATGATGAGTGGCATGGAGGGGACACCAGCTGCAGCCCCCTGGCTGCCCCCCCCTGCTGGAAGACAGAGCTGTGTGTTCCATGCAGCCTGCCCTGAACCCACTAAGCTAGGCTGCTGCCCTCAGGTGAGGTGAAGAATGCTGTCCCATCACCAGTGATGAAATAAGATTCAACTACTAGTCCAGTTAGCTTCTGTAGATGGAACTGGGCGGGGGTGCCATGATCTTGTCCTTCACCTCAGGCAGAAAAATATCTTGACCCAGCCCTAGCTGTGGGTGACATAGGATCTCTACCAAAAATGATATCCATATCAAGTTCACTCAGTCCCTGCAATAATGTTAAGTAACATTTAGGTGTACCTTGATGTCATCATGTCGTCTCCTTCTCCACATCACTGGCTGCTCTAAGCTTGGGGAAAGGAGGAAATGCCAACATGGAGACATCCTCCATCACAACAAAACGTGTTCCTATTTGCTGAGGGGAGAGGGAGGAAAGGACTCAACAGTGATCCCTACCTCCCGACGTGTAGTGGATAGTTCTGCCCTTAAATGCCCTGCAGTTCCTTGTTTGTGTAGATAGTGTCCAGAAAGACCTGCCATTGCAGCTTTCCCTGTATTATAGATGAAAATGCATTCAAGTCCTTGTTTGAATAGAAGGAAGGATGTTTGTTTTGCAAAATATCTAACTGCCACTCAGGGCCGGTGCTACCATTAGGCCAACTAGGCAGCTGCCTAGGGTGCAGGGCTAAAGGGGGTGCCAGAAACGCCTTGAAAAAAAATACAGCGCTCTCAAGTGGGAAGGGGGGGCGCTAAATATCTGATCTTGCCTAGGGCACCAAACTGCCTTGCACCGGTCCTGCTGCCACTGATTCTGTCAGAGCATTCCTTAAAAAACAATAATGAGTCCAAACGAAAGCAAATGTGTTGTGTTTTTGTTTGGTGCTTCTCTAAAATTGAATAGAATGTTTGCCTGAAAGAGAAAGGCAGCTAGAATTTTATGTCAGAATAATTAACAGTTGTCGTCTCTTGGCATTAGGATCAAGGGCACAAACAGTGGCTGCTGGCGAGAGAAATGACACACAGTAGTCAGCTAGTGGCAAAGACATGCCACACTCAGTAAGCACAGAGCACCAGGAGGGCATGGGATCCCTCCACTGATCCCAAAGTGTTTTCTTGGTCTAAATGTAGGACTCATGTTGATTAATCAGCCTGTTTTGTTTAATCAATTCTAATCACATAGAATAAGTTTGCAGCCCCTGTAATGGGAATTATCTGTGTTTCATGGGAAACAAGAGTTGTCACTGAATAAAAACCAGCAGTCTAGACCCTTTGCACACTCCTCCTCCATGTCAATAATAATAATAATAATAATAATAATAATAATAATGAGCTGAATGTGATTATGGAGAAGAAATGGGCTAAAGAAAGAATGCAAACTTGCCTTGCCATGTTGTTGTTGCTTTAAAATAGTATCAGGCCATATTATTATTTATTACACATATCCCCCCCCCGCTTCCTACAAGGAGTTTATGGGGTGTAGATGGTTCTGCTCCCCATCTCCATTTTCTATCCTTACAACTTACCTGTGAGGTAGGTTCAGCTGAGAGATAGTGACTGGCCAAAGGTCACCCAGTGAGCTTCATGGTTCAGTAAGAATTTGAAATCGAGTCTCCTCTAGTAAAATACTCTCATCATCATCATCAGGCGATCACTCGTGACCGAGTAAGATTGTCTTCCGGGATAAAAGGAGGAAATTCTAAAGAAGATTGTGTAGACTCTAGCGATGGGTCCGTAAGTGACTGTGGAGGCCAATTCTAGATCCACACAGCTTCCCACAGTGAGGACACAGGTTACCAGATAGAAGATGGTCCTGTAAAGGATTCATTTGACGTGCTTTTCGCTTAGCACGTTTCTCCCTTTCACCTTGCACTCGGGCTTCTTCAAAGTCCATGGAACCTTTGTGAAAGGCCAACCTCCATTAACAGCAGGCACTCTGATTACTATTTTTTTTTTTTAATATTTTATTTATTTTTCAAAACAAATTATAACACAGAAAATATATTTAGCAAAATACAAAATTATCACACAAATATAACATAATCAACATACAATAAATCATAAAGTGCTCCCCCCCACCCTCCAAGGGACCAATTAATATACTTCTATCCTCTTGATCAAATAAAGTCTAAATTCCAAAAATATAACATATCCTGACAAGGCATGTTCCCCTTCCCCTTTATTAATACATAGTCTAGTAATTGATTCCATATCTCCATAAAATTCTTCTTCTTTAGCAATCCTTTTTTGCATTTGATACTACTAGTTAGTTTATCATTTAGGGCTATGTCCCAAACTTCCTTATACCAGTCTGTTATTAGGAAAACATGTTGTACTTTCCAATTTCTCGCTATCATTAGCCTGGCCGCAGTTAACAAGTTTACAATTAACTCCTTCGTATTTTGATCACAAATAAGCTTCTCAGTTATTGATAACAATGCTAATTTTGGACAGACCTCTAAATTAGTACCAATAATTTTCGATATTTCTGTAAAAACCTCTCGCCAAAACACCAATACATTTTTACAACTCCACCACATATGAGCATATGTCCCTTTTTCCTGACATCCTCTCCAACATAATGCAGAACAATTATTATCTATTCTATTTAATCTTACTGGAGTTAAATACCATCTCCAAATTAGTTTATAAAAATTTTCCTTTATCCTAATTGACATCATTTTCACAATCCGTCTATCCCACTCCGATTACTATTGTTATTAGCAATTAATTCAGTATGTAAGTACAACATATGCATGCCTAAGGCACCAATCCGGGTGCCTATTTGTCCCGTGTTAACACAGGCAGTGTTAGGGGGCAGTCCTACTAGGGCTGCAGCACCAAATCTTTAATTTGGAGCCCCAAATATCTGGGAGGCCATCCGCCCCACCACCCTGCTATCCATGGGTACTTGCTAAAATAAAGGTACAAGACCCTGATGATCTCCGTTGCATCTGATCCCTCTGGATCAGCTGGCTTTTTGCCCACATGTACTTCACCTCCTGCTGCCCCCCTTGAATCTTTCTGCCTGGTCCCCCCCCCCCGAATCAATGTCCTCCTCTCCCCTGTCCACACATCCCTTTTTACAAATAGGGGTGTCCTCAGGAGACAGGGTCCTTTACACACACACACACACACACACACGTAAATTAGCATACGCAAATTTGTGCATTTTTAAACATTTATTTTTTTGTCCTGTGGACCTGGGCCCCAGATCTCTTTGATGCCTAGCACTGCCCCTGTGTGTTAATGTTACTATAGTTATTGACAGGAGGAGCAAATGCCTTTAAAATGTAGTGCTCTTTTGTAACTTAACCTTGAATGAATCGTCTGGACCTTACGAAACAACCCCTCACCTCCTTACACACGCACGCGCACACCCACACCCACACCCACACCCACACAATTGCACCCTGCCCATCAGTTCAGAAATGGTGTCCCTGATTTTCTTAAAAAGTGTATTTTTCTAAAGCTGAGCTATTGTTTGCTTCGTTGTTAGCAGGCAGCAGCTGTAGCTACACGGAATCCTTTAAATTCACATCATAATTAGGACAGTTTGAAGATATGGAAATAGCATTTATGACACCTTTTTTAAAAAAAACACACAACCACCCCGAAACACAACCCCTGATATATGGGGTTTATTTTCTCAGGCAGAAAACAACATCTGCAGGTATCCACTCCCCCGCCCATGAAGAGATTAAGCCCCCTCTACCAGCTTATTTTGTGCTCTGCTTGATCCCCTTTTATCTCCTCAGCCATGTTCCTCATGAAAGCGACATTCGAGGGTGGCTGGCTGCTTTCCTGCTTTCTTTCCAATTAATTAATGTCTAGAGTACGGTAATTAGTTGTGGGCTGGGGTAGGAGTGATGATAGTCTACATTTTGCAGTTTGCATGTGTTCTGGAATTCTGTTGGGTCACAGATATTCTGATCAGGATACACTGAGGTGCAAAATTTGGCAGTGATTTAATTTTTCTACCTGATATAATGTCACTGAAGCAGATGGAAATGCAGTGAAAGGAAAGGAAAAGTTTTGTAAGGAATCCAGATCCTTATATATTTGTAACCTCAAAGGTAGCCTTAAGGACAATTCTTTGCATTACATGACAACAACTCAGGTGATACAAATTTGTAGTTTATTGTGTGTAATATTTTTCAAGGTATTTCATCCCTGCTAACTCTGAAAAGAGAATATGCGAGAGAAAAGTGCTGATTATGTTTAACACAAGTATCTGAAATGTTGGCTGCTAGACTGCCCTCCCCCCAGGGCTAACTGACGCTCTGTTTTTTGTTTGTTTGGTATTTAATTAGACTGTACATCGCTCAGAGTGGCCAGATGACTGGTCAGATGGGCGATTCAAAAATAGAATGAATGAATGAATGAATGAATAAATAAATAAATTAGAAAAACCAAATTTAAATAAATGAAGTGGGGCGGAACAATTTTTCTTATTTAACATATTATGGCTTATGCTGGCTCAGCTTGTCTGAGCGTGGAAAGCTAAGCAGGGCCAAGCCTGGTTATTACTTGGATGGGAGACCCCTCCTCTAGTTTCCTGCATTGAGCAGGGGGTTGGACTCGATAGCCTTGTAGGCTCCTTCCAACTCTATGATCTATGAAATCTATGTATGTTTCTGATGGATTGGTCAATCTCAGTTTTGCTGAGATTGTTGGCTTTTTGAGGTCAAGCTTGTTCCATCCTGTTTCTGCATGAGCTTTCTTTCTTTCCTTCCTTCCTTCTTTCTTTCTTTCTTTCTTTTTAATTCTCAAAGAAATTGTTACACATTTTTCATAATGTACACATAATATATGCATGTTTCAATGTATGCATTTTTTTTTTTGGATGCGTGCACCCATTGACTAAAACAAGTTTGTGTGCATTTTGGAAGTGTACCCATTTTCCTTTGCACATTTTTCAAATGTGTGCATGTTGTTAAATGCATGGTGTGTGTGTTTTGCGGAATGCAGTGCAAGCTCGGAAATCTACAGATTTCCAACTGCAAATTTTGTTTGGGTCCGAGAGGTGTAAATTGGGTAAATCCATCTAAAAACCTCTGGGCAAAATTTCTCCTACATCCCTGCTAATGGTTCATAAGACAAAAATAAATATGGATATTGGGGCTTGGCAATAGGGTTATAAATGTTTATGTTAAGTTATGGGGAAATCACTGGTGTTCCATTCATATTTTTAAGCCCTGTCTAATAAGGAAAGCTGCTTATGGATTTAAGGTTCTTCTGCCGCTGAATGTACATTTATCATGAAGCTGTAGTCAACCTTGGCTCTCTGATGAGTCATGGACATGTAGGATATCTGTGCTTCCAAACATTTTTTCCCTCATTCACACATTACATTTCTAGGTGTACACTTAAAATGGTTTAGCTGCACAGCTAAAAAAAAAAAAAGGCAATGTATGAAGCAGCCCTAAGATTCAAGTACACCTTCTGTTTTGTAAATGTGTCCTCCTACGGGACTATGAGTTGGGAGATGTGTCTGTCCGCTACAGATACAATCAACTCTGAAGAAGTAAAGAGTTTTTGCTGAACAAACATTTGGGAAGCATAGTCTGCAGGAATGGAAAATGCAGCAGTCCCACGAGCCATCTCCCATACTTTCGACATGTTTGTATTTGTGGTGTCACTGTTTGATGGAAGGATGTGGGAATATATGTTTGAAGGCACAGGCCACTGGGTTCAGTGAAGAACTTGACCTGTCAGTCCCATGTAGGCATACGCCAATCAAAAGCACCACTCAGAATCCACTGAGACATAACTTTCTGGATCTGTGTTTGCTTGTTTTCAGGGGAGGGGGACAAGGTTAGGAGAGAAAAATGGAAATGAGAGTAATATGGTGTCACATTTAATACAGTCACCTTTTAGTAAAGGAAAATGCAATCCACAGTCAAATTCCCGTTTGAGAATGAGGTCCAAGGTTCAGGGGCAAGACTGTGAGTACCTCTTCCAATATCCTTTCAGAGCAAAGAGCAAAATGTCATGCATACCCTCCAACATTTCACAGATGAAAATAGGGACACACATGTGAATTTGTAAGAGGTATGGTTAAGCAACATGAAGGTGTGATCAAGAGGGCGTGGCCAGGCAGCATGAGGACGTGGCCAAGGGTATGGCCAGGCAACCAAAAAGCACTGTTAAGTACAAAAGTTATTAGAGGAAATATACAAAATCTTATATATTATAATTATTACATTATTATATTATATATTATTTTATAATATTTTATAAGTGGCGTTTGTGATTTTTAAAAAAACATTACTTAAACCCTTAATTGTTGATCTGGTGTTTTTCATGGGGTGGGGGTCAGTGCTTGCAGGGCAATCTCTTTTTGTTTCAAAATGGTCAGGATTGGCACAAATTCAACAGGCGAAACTTCCCCCCCACACACACACACACCCAACCATGGAGCTTCAGAGAGAAGGGGAAATTTCTTGCATTTCCTTCTGACATTGTAACCTCACCTGTTAAGGCACAGAGTCAGCTCTGTTAGGAAATAAAATCTTTAGCAATATAAAGATAGGAATCATGTGATAAATTCCCTCATTCACCTCTCCCTCCCTCTGTCCAGGCCATCAGGTGCAGCCTCCTTTTCATCAGGTAGAGCATGTGTGCACGTGCACACACATCCTCCCAGCGTCTTTCCCTCCCTGGAGCTGTTCAAGCCTAAAAAGAGCTACATTTAAAGGGGCCATGCCATGCCCATGGCATGGCCCCTTTAAAGAAAGTTTTAAAAGTTTAAATTTGGGACTCTGCATGACAAAGTGAGAAGCCGGGATGGCTTAAGGGTTTTTGTGATAGTCCCGGCATTTTCGGGGCACTTGGAGACTATGGTCACGAGGAAACATAAGGGAAGAGATGCAAGGGCTAAGGCAGCCTTCCCCAACTTGCTGCCCTCCAGATGTTTTGAACTTCAGCTCCCATCTCAGCATGGTCAATAGTCAGAAATAATGGGAGTTGTAGTGCAAAACATCTGGGTTGGCACTGGGTTGGGGAAGATTGGACTAGGTGATGTGATGTATTTCTGAAAAGAATTGGCAGGGTGGGGAGAGAGACTGAGAAAAGTTATTCTTCACCACCAAAGTTCCAAGGAAAAGATGCTGCATATTCTGAAGGCTCTGCTTGTCTCCTCAGATGTGGCTGGCTGGACAGTTTGTAGGTATGTCATTTCCAAAGCAGTGAAAGATTGAAATGAGGAACAGGGAACCTCCGCCCGTGGTCCAGATGTACTGCCCTGGGGGTTCCCCATCCAATTGGGGGCTTCTTTTGCTGTTATCTCCCATCATTGATCAGCAATAATGGGGTATTTAAAGCCATTTAACCTTTAAATACCCTGCAAAGAATCAAGCTGTTCCATTTCCAGAACAGGGCAAGTCAGTGGAGCTCCGCAGAAAGAAGGCTTTGGGAGGTATGAGATAACTATCTCTGCAAAGCTCCTGCCTGAATGAAATTTCATCAGGATGTTCAGCCCTGTCATATTTTGCATCTCCTGGAACATGGGACACTAATGATGAAAGGATGCAAAATTTGTAAGGATGCAATCCTATACCTATTTACCTGGGAGTAAGCTACATAGAACTCAGTGGGATCTATGTTTGTGTAGACCTGTGTAGGATTGCACTGTAAAGGTGTTTGCCTCCTGCTTTTGTGGGATTTTGCATCCCCTGAACAAGGGGGAGGGGTACTGTCCAAAATTGCAAATTTCATCCTGATATCTTTTGTGCACCAGATTATGCATCTCCTGGATTATGTATAATATGTGGATTAGAGGCAGGGCATGCAAACCAGAAAAGGATGCAGAAATTGGTTCACATACAGATTTCGCTATCAGTTACAATACCTGTCAAGGATGTACTTTCCAAGGCAACTTGGGCTCTGGTCCAGCATAACCTCTGTCTACTGAGTGAGCCAGAGAGTTATTGTATTACTGTGACATGGCTTAGAAGTCTGGTGCGTGTGAATATTTGTGTTTCACAGGAACCTAGCAAGCTTCCTTATACCGAGTCAGGCCATTGGTCAATCTAACCCAGTATTGTTGACACTGAATGGCAGCAGCTCTCCAAGGTTTCAGACAGGAATGCCGGGAATTGAACTTCAGACCTTCTGTATGCAAAGCACATGCTCTACGACTGAGCTATGCCCCCTCCCTTTTGGCTCATTGTGTGTCAGAAGATGGATGATGGACTCTCTTTCTGGTTTGAGCCACTCCGTGGTGAGTTTTGAAGTTGCTACCATGCAGTAAATCAGGGATGTCAGAGATCAGATCCTTATTAGGGTTCTTTGGATCCCCCTTACTGTGCTTGTGGTAGTGTCAGATCAAATTACTTGTCTAAGCATGGAAAGCTAAGCAGGGTCAGGCCTGGTTATTACTTGGATGGGAGACCCCTCCTCTAGTTTCCTGCATTGAGCAGGGGGTTGGACTCGATGGCCTTGTAGGCCCCTTCCAACTCTATGATCTATGAATCTATGAATCAGATGTCCCATACGTTGGTGTAGATGCCAGCACTGAAGAAGTCTATGCACGTTCAGCTGTGCACATGATCATAGGCTTCCACATGATTGGGACTCCAGATCATACAGGGGTCCCTGCTGCATGGAATGCAACTTCCTGATATGTTGATGTTCTAATTCAGCAAGCTTGCACAGGAGTCTCCCTGTGCAATTCCTTTGTTGAAGGACAGCAACTTTCAGGTCAGCAGCAGAGTGTCCTGGGAGACTGAAATTATCTTTGTTATAGAATTATGGTTACCATACCTGTTTCTGGAAGTACTTACCAGCAAGGAATTGCCACTGGACACAGTTTACTTCCAAATAAACATGCCTACCAAGCTATAATATTATTAGGGTGCAATCCTATGCATATTTAGGCAGAAAAAGTCTTACATAGCTGGCTGGGGAATGCTAGGAGTTGTAGGATGTTTTTCTGCCTAAACATGCATAGGATTGCACCCTAAACTAGTTTTATATAGGCTTTATATAAAACTTTATATAGTTTTATATAGGTTTTATATAGGCTATATCAGGGATGGGGAATGTGTGGTCCTCCAGAAGTTGTTGGACTATAGCTCCCATCAGCCCTTGTCATTGGCTATGCTGGCTAGGACTGATGGGAGTTGCAGTCCATCAACATCTGCAGGGCCATATGGTCCCCATCCCTGGGTTATATGAAGCATTCAAAATGTGCAATGCAGTAAAAAAAATAATGGTGATAAATAATGATTCACAAACCATATTTCCAGTACCAAAGATCTTATTTGTTATCTGTACTAGGTTTACATAAGGGCCAAACTTCTGCTGGTAATCTGTGATTGCATCTTATGACATGCTAATTTTTGCCATAAAGCAGCTACACGGGATAGGATAGGCTCTGAATTTGATGAGCGTAGTGGTGGTGGTGGTGGTGGTGGGAGGAGGATTTAGCCTTTCCTTGCTATTTCGTTTTCCTGCTCTAAATTGCTCCTGAAGCTTCTGTTAATCTGCAATGGATATCTGTACTTTTCCACCCATGGGGCAAACTGCAATCCAAGGAGCAATTTTGATCAGGAAAACACTGAGGAGGAAACCTCCTCTTCTCTACTGTTCTGATCAGTGGGACTCTGAAGCCACACCCTTTCTTTCCCTGCTGCTTAGACATTCCCTGCCAATCAGCTGAGCAACATGGTGAGGCTTAAACTTACTATCTCCATATGATTTCTCCACCCCCTGGGCCCCACGCTGTTCAGTTGATTGGTAGGAAACAGCTGAGCAGCAGGAAAAAGGGGGCCAAGGAGAGGGAGGGGCCTGAGAGGAGACATCCTCTTCATCATCCCTTCTTTAAACAAAAGGAGGTGTGAGGATAGTGTCATTATATAGTTTAGTCACTAGGCCAGTGATGGCGAACGTATGGCATGGGTGCCACAGCTGGCACGCAGGGACCTCTCTGTGGGCACTCGAGCCATTGGTCACCAGATTGCGAAAAGACTGTCCCCTTCTGCAAAATACTAATGATCTTGTTCTTTCTCACAGTGTGGAACAGAATGATTTTATTCTAGAATTCCTGTTACAGAATTCTTTTCTACATTGTTATCACATTTAAAAGATTTGAAGAATGATGCACAAAGCATGAGCCAAGGTTTGACAAATTATCAGCATGCATGCAATAGCAAAAACCACATTAATTGTGCAAAAGCATGCCCAATGCAAACTTTTACCTAATGCAGTGTTTGCAGTCCAAGACATAAAGTGTTTAAAATGCGTTAAGCACATTTAGTTTTCTTGTTTATCTTGCTCATCCTAGTACAGGTTGACTTTTACTTTTACTAATCCGACATCTGTAGAAGCAGGGAAAGGACCCAGAGTAAAGCTTGCCCCATACAATTTCAGTCTGGCATATAATCATATTACAAGTTGAGAATCCCTTATCCAAAATACATGTGCCTAATTATTTAAAAAGTTTGTATAAATTCCCTTCAGGCTATGTGTACAATGTAGTACTATAATAATTATTTGAGTTGATTTTTTTTTCAACAAAAAACTTTGTATCATTGAAAGCTCTGTTACTGTGTTTTTCTTTAAAGACAAAAGATGTTAATTAGTTCGGACAACTGTCTGCGTTGTTTTTCTAAAACTAAAACCTCGGTATTCAGGTTTAATTGCAGTGTTGGCACTTTGAAATAAATAAGTTGGGTTTGTGTTGCAGTTTGGGCACTCGGGCTCAAAAAGGTTCGCCATCACTGCACTAGGCGGTACAGGACTTAGTTGTATCTGGTGCTTCGTGTTGCTGTTCTGTTCTTGCTTAAGGGAGGCACTAAAGTTCTTTTCTAGCTTCCTGACTGTTCTGTTCTCTAACCTTTTTATGACATTAAGTAAATGGCATATTTTGCCTAAATTAGGACACCGATAACAGCAAACAAATTAGCGACATTTTTCTAAGTGCAAATGTTTATGTTCAGAAGTTCTTGCTTATTTTCTTAAATTATGGAAGCATCATGGAAACGTAAGCAGACCAATATAGTATGTTTAAGTTATGTGAATATTTACGTTTTGTTTGTTTGGTGCTAAACTATGAGCAATTAAAGTAACAAGATGGACAGCAGCCAAAGGGCTAAGATTTCTGACAGCATACCAAAATAATGTGTATTCTTTTAATGTGCAGCTAGTTGTTCCTTGTCTCTCCAAGTTCATTAATCAGGTGACCTAACGCTTTCTGTTTCTTCCAGAAGTGACACTAGTGAAGCTAAAATAAGCTGCAAGCTAAACGATGATGGAACTTCGAGGTGTTGTTTTTTTTTAAGCAACTTGCAAAATCTCTTACATAAAAACCAAACCAAAAAACCCCCAGCCTCACCCACACACCCAAAAGACATTGGGGGGGGGGAGCACAAAATATAACATTTATATCACGGGTGGGCAACACGCAGCCCACGGGGTGCATGCAACCCCTCTGACCTTCTGTGCATCCCCCACTGCCCCCGCCAAATTAGCTGTGATGGCAGCAGCACGCACACAAAAATCAGCAGTTTGGTGTGAGTGTGTGTGTGTGGGGGGGGGTAGGGATGCAGCCCCCTGGTGGTTTCTATAGCAGCAAAATTGGCCCCTAGACCCCAAGATGTTGCCCACCCTTCATTTCTGTTGACATCTGATAAGCTGAACATTGTAGCCCTATTCATACATTACTTATGTGTAAGCCACTTCTGCATTTAAGCAGTGGAGCTGCATTTCTGGCCCCGCCCCTGACATTGTGTGCCCAAGCTAGCCCCACACCCACTCCATGGTGCCATCACTCTGAGTGCAGATGATCAGAGATGCAGCTGCTCATGTGTAGAGCTGATGCAATTGGGATGCCCCGCTTCCTCAACACGAGTGTCCAACACGTGAAAATTTTTAGCACAGATTCTATTTGCTGATGCTTTCCATTTCTATAAAGTTATCAGAGTTAAATACTAAGCTTACTGCACAGCATAAGCAGAGCTCAGTGAAATTTATCAAAGCATTGGGAGCCTGCTCCTGACAGGAGAGCAAAGTGCTCCCAAAGGCATTTCATGACAAAATGCAGCTGGAAAATAAATGCAGCTTGGCCTGCATTGCAACATTCTTTCCTTGGCAAATACAAGTGAGTAGAAAGCAGATGAAGATGAAGTCAGAATAGAATGCTAATCTGTTCATGCAACAGTTTAAATGTTTCCTAAAAAGTATTGTGGCCAATTAGTTATTTTGCATGTTTCATCAAAATTGCTAAATTGATTGTATGCTACCCTTTGATTTAATTAAGATCTCTCTTTTTCCACCGTTCCTTTATTGCTATTTCACTCAAGCACTTCTAAGGAAATGCACAGATCGGTTTAGACAAAACAGGGCACATCAGGTGCAGCTAGCAGGAGTCAGTGAAGTATGCCCTGCAAAAGCAATGGTAGGGATATGTTAACGAATTCAGTTTTCATCGACATTGGGCACTTGAGATTGTGTGCATGTGTGTGTTTATTATTCCAGTATAGCTATACTCAAAACTTGTACAGATGCTGCATGCTGCAGATAATCTGGACTGGCAGATCCATCTTGACCTCATTGACCTTTCCCTACTTTTGGGGGGTCACATTCCAATGGTGGATGGTCCAAAGGCAAAAAGTGTGAGCCAAAATACCATCATATTTTAGCTTAAACCTCTTGTTGCCAGTAACCAACAGCACAATCTAATGTGGCTACCTGTAACCCTCTGAACTCGCAGGATTACAGGCATCTATCGAGGACAGAAGGAGCACCGAGGCGAAGGTTGTCTCCGTGCTTCTCCTGCCCTGCAAAAGACATAGACAACTGATTTCAGCTGTTCAAGTCTTTTGTGCCTGCTCACAAGGAGGACAGCTGAGGCACCACCAGGATACATCATATCCCAGTGGAGCCTCACTCCTTCCCGCTCCACCCCCTGGAACGCCTACCCAATGCCAGCTCTGAGGTCGGTCTTCCAGCCTCAGAGCTGCAGCTGGCACGGAAAGGGAGAGTGCTCCTGTCAAGGTTCCACTACTGCAGGGACTCCTTGATCTGCCTTTGGGAGATATCTGCCTCTCCCCAAAGACCCAGTCCTTTGCCTGCTTCCCCCAGTAACGTGGGTGTAGGCTGTAGGCATGTGAATAAGTCACTCCAAACTCCAGGGTACACAACAAACTTTACTTATAGTAGTAGGGAAATTACTTAATAGAGTGGTTTTAAATCAAAAGCAGGTATGATAAAATAAAACAAACAAACAAACAGTCCAATGATCTCTAGTTTAACTTCAGTCTACCTAATTCCTATGCAGTCAGCTAGCCAAGTTCTCTTTCTCTCTCTCTCTGCTTCTCTCTCTGCTGTTTCTCTCTGCTGCTCAGCACACACTCTCCAACTGCTAGCTGACCACACCCCACATATATAGTCTTCCCAGGAATGGAATGTGACCTTGCACTGGAGAACTGATTCTAAACTTCTATTGGGTAACTTAAAACTCTCAAACTCCCCCTCCCATCGTGGAGTGTTTGGGCCTTCAGACTTCAACAAACTGAAGCCTGTGTAGGCCTCAACAAACCCAATCCTGTGTAGGCCTCAAACCCTCACAGCTCCGGATTTGGAGCAGTATGCCTATGTACACCAGTTGCTGGGGAACATGGGCAGGAGAGTGCTGTTGCACTCATGTCCTGCTTGTGGGATCCCGTGAGCAGCTGGTTGGCCACTGTGTGAACAGAATGCTGGACTAGATGGACCCTTGGTCTGATCCAGCAGGGCTCTTCTTATGCTCTTATGTTCTCCGTCCTTGGAGCACTTTTCCGAGGTTGCAGCTGGGACTCTGAATTATCCTATGGCCATCTAGACAGTGTCTAGCAGGCCACAGGATTGCGCCCTAAGCCTCTGATGGCACCTAAGCAAGTGCAAATGCCTTTGACAGACATGGAAGTTCTAAGTTGGGCCTCCCCTTCTGATCTTAAAGATCAGACCCAGGAGGTTATAGAGGTCTTTATAGATGAGCGCAACTGGTGTTAAGCCATATAATATGTGTGTGTTGCAGGTGATGCGGAAGAAAGCTTGAGTATCTATGAGAATAGTCCTAGGGAAGGGCACATCTATTCTTTTATTTATTTATTTATTTATTTATTTATATTTATACCCCACCTTTTTTCCTTCAAGGAACCCAAGGCAGTTTACATAATCCTAATCCTCCTCTCCATTTTATCCTCACAACAGCCCTGTGAGGTAGGTTAGGCTGAGAGTCAGTGACTGGCCCAAAGTCATCCAGCGAGTTTCATAGCCGAGTGGGGAATAAAACCCGGATCTCCCGAGTCCCAGTCCATCCAACACTCTCACCACTACGCCACACTGGCTTTATTGTTCTATGGATTCACTCTGCCCTGCATTTCACTTGCCCTGAATTCTGAATGAAATGGAGAATTTCTAAAATGAATTCTAGAATTGGAGGACGTGCCATTTGCTGCAGCTTTTAGTTCCTTCCATTCATTTGTATCTGCTCCCCTCCTTCCCACCCTACGGTACTGATGAACACTTGCAGAATGTTAAACTGCTGCAAGAAAAGAAAACAAGGTTGATGTGATCATACATATGATTGTGTCGAGATTCTTTCTGTTTTACCCAGTGCTTTTTTTCTGGAGAAAAAGATACCGGAACTCTTGGATTACATTCCCTCGGGAGTAGATGGCGATTAAATTGTAATGCAATTAATAGAAGAAAAGGTGCTGGAACTCAGTTCCGGTGACTTCCACCAGAAAAAAAGCCCTGGTTTTACCGATGTGCACTTCTGTGTATCAGTACACAATTTGTACAACATTCAGAAATAAAAAATGGAACGAAGAAGGATTCCTCATGCATCAGCTCCATTTCCAAAATAAAACAAAGTGATCTGGAACTCTCAAATCTTTTTTCATTTCAACATTTGTATGCTGCTTCTCAGAAGAGCACTCTCAAGGTGGCTCACAACATCGTAAAACCATCACATGCACCCAAACGAAGCCACAATGTATACTAAAACACCAACAGTACATTCCTATGCATGTTGCCTCAGAAGCAAGCCCCACTGAGTTCAATGGGACTTACTCCCAGGAAAGTGTGCCTAGGAATGTAGCCTTAAACATTCAAAAATATTACCCCAGCAGCAGTTTAAAAAGTACAAACACTACATGGTATATTAAATCTGGAAGCTAAAAAAGAAGGCATTAAAATAGCAGCAGTATAAAATACATGGCTAAATCCAACATTACATGAGCAGCAATGGGAGTTTCCGTTCCCCTGCTCCCCACCTGCAGCCCACCGCATGCCCTCTCAGTCTCAAATCTGCTTCAGAGGATCCCCTAGCCCTCTGGAACAGGTATGGGGGCCACACAGCGGGCTGCAGGCTGGAGGGGAAATTCAATGTGCCATCAGTGTCCATTCCATGAGCGGAAGGATCCACTGGATACAACCCACAGGGTGCTAAAATGTTAAATTAAATCAGCTTAGGAGGAATCTTAAGATAAATTTAGATGAGAATTTCAGAAGCATTCCTAATGTACAGCTACAGCCCTCCTACCGCTGCCATTTCTAGGTTGATTTTGTAGTCCAGATTATCTGCAGTTCAGATGTTTTGAGCATGGCTGTGCAGGGATGAAACAAAATGAGACTCCAGTGCCTCCTATAACTTGTTTCAGTGCTATGCAGTTATTAACAATCCACTTCTCCACATTCCTTTCCTTTACTTGACTGCTGCGATAGGTCTGTTTCCAGAAGAGAAGAACCTATATATAAATGTTCCGTGTGAATAGCCCCTCACTTGTTTATTTGAAAAGCAGAAGAGAATGCATAGAAATAAAAAGACCAAGTTCTTGCTTGCTTTGTAATGTGTGCTGTATTTAGTGTCAATCTCCCCCCACCCCCAATACGAGAAAACACCATCTATCGGGAATTGGTGTGTCCAATTCACAAGTACTTACATCCTTTCTAATTATGACCTCCTTTTTGTTGCTTTATAAATATCACATGCTTAAAGGGATTAGCAATGACTATATATTTCTGAAGGGCACATAGCTGGTGGTTAAAGCATAGACCTTAAAAGTTTCAAAATTCCTCCCCCACCCCACTTTTAATGGAGTGTGAAAAGATTTCATGGTGTGCTAAAGATAGTTCTGTGGCTAATATACTTGAATGTCAGTATAGCAGGCTAGAGTACAGTATTTATATGGTCTATCATGGAAACTTTATTGAATTTACAATTTCCATAGCAGTAAAGGTTGTCAGGGCCCCAGCAAAGGCTTTCTTAGGATTACTTTTAAAGCAAATTTGTTCAATTATACCTTATTTTATAGCAATTCTTGCCAAGAGGTGAATAAGTAAAAGTACTAGCAAAACTTGTAAGGGTCATACTAGATGTGACATTCAATGCAAACTCCTTCAAACTCTTTAAGAGTACATTGGTTTCAGTGGCACCAAGCCAGACATCTTATCATGCACCCTATTGTGACTCAGAAGGCATTATGCCCCCTGACTGGCATTGAAAGGCTATGTTTTGCTATTCGCGGCTGTTTTAAGCTGGGTTACCCTGGTTTTTGCGCTAAAAACATAGTGCGGGGTCCCATCGCGTCACTTCCTGGCAGCTGGAAAGTGAGGCGACGGGACCCTGCACTGCCGGCACACTGGATCGAGTGCGGCGGAGATTTGGGCCTTCTGGGTGTGTGCTCACTGAGAAAAGGCGAGCAAAGGCAAGCACCCCCCCCCAAGGTACGATGAACACCCCTAGTTGGAACAGCCTTCCATTTGATACCGCAAAACTTTCAAGCAAACTTACACAGCTGTTAAGAGTTGGACACACAGTGCCCACTCCATCTGAGGGGCACCATGCTCACTGGCACCCCTAGGCACTGCCCCTGCCATGGTTCACCCCTATAGCCCTTTGAGGACTGTCCACTCCATTCCCGAGCAGGGCTGTCCCTCAGCAGTAGGGTATATAACTCTGTCCCTTGGCCTGCTAATCTGCCCTGACTTGCAGGGCTCTCCAACAACCTTGGGTCCCCAGATGTTGCTGGCCTACAGCTCCCAGCATACCCAGCCAGCATGGCTAATGGCAAGGGATTCTGGGAGCTGTAGTCCAGTAACATCTAGGGACCCAAGGTTGGAGAGCCCTGCAGTAAAGACTGCAAAGCTATGTGTTGGTTAGGGAAGTCTGCCCCTTGTAGCTGAAGGTGTTACGGCAGGCTTCAACCATTAATTAATGCATTTTAAAACCCTCATCCTGCATTCTGGAGTTTTTTTTTCTTACCCCTGGCTCTAGGACCTTGTCAAAGGCAGGGTAGTAAAAAATATTACCAAATTTCAGCCACCTGCCTTTTACAGTTTTCTTTCTATAAACCAAACATTGCCAAGGGATAAAAAATGTCCCAGAAATATCCATAAGAATACCCTTTACGGGATACTTTGGACCTGGCACAACCGAAACAATTACAGGGGAACCAAAGGAGGCCATCCACATGTCATCTTAGTCTCTTTTCATAGCCAAGAACAATAGCAAACACCTTCTTTAACAGAAAAGAAATCCATTGAGAGAAAGCTTTGTTATGCTTATTTAAAGTTTTCAGGCCTCAGGCATTTTTCAGGCTTTTGTAATGCTAACTGACTTGCACAAGGCTGGGCTTTTGTTATGTTAATTGCCTAGATTTACATTGCTGCAGGAAAGATTAAGTCTTTAGTTACCTTAAGTAGCTGAAACCTGAAATCCATTCTTATTCGGATCCTAACAGCCTGGGGAAAACATTCAGTCAAACAAAAGCCTTTCCTATGCACAATTTGCCTTGCCTGAGGCAATTTGGGGCGGGGGTGTTGGCTATACCCCAAATGTAAGGAAAGCTAGGTTTCACAAAAACTCAGGATGAGGGTTTAAAAACAAAATAACCCTGAGGTGCACACCCTTAGGGTCCCCTTGGAATGGATGCCAGGTTTCAGGTGCCTAGGTTTCACGGCCTTGACGCTATGGTGCTGATGGACAGACACACATCCTCTTTTATTATTAATCATGATCCATCTTTTCCAAAGCACCCCTTAGCCCATCAGTCTTTTTGGAAAGAGACGTATTTGATTAAATAGTATTGTATGTTTTTATACCTTACTGTTAAATTACATGATAAGCTTTGTTTCCTTCAGTCATACATGTTCCCCCCCCCCCTCAAAACTGGATGTGGATTGAGTTTCAATATGTTGGCCCTCATACACAGTATCAGCTCCAGGTTTTCATGGGCCCTTGAGCAAGACACCCTCAATGGGCACCCTCCCTCAGGGAGTCTACCTTCTTACCACCCTTGTCACCAGCGGCATTTGCTCTTCCTCCTCTTCCTCATCATTGCTCCCTCTTGCTTGCTTGACAAGACAGAGAGAGCCAGTGAGCAAGTAGGCAGTGGCATCTCCTGCTCCTCCTTCTCACCATCACCATTGTCTGGCCCAGAGCGAGAGGCAGGTGCACAACGGTGAAGAGGAGGAACAACTCTTAACTGGCTCTTAACAGCGGCCCCTTGCTGGGGTGTGGACCTTCAGCAGGTACCCAACCATACCTACCCCTTGACTTCAGCCTCACTCATACAGGCTTGCTTTTATCACCATTTCCCATCCCCTTTTGGTTTGGTCATTCAGCAAATGAAGAGTGAGCATTAAAAAAAAAAAAAGTAGTGTAAAATATGTTTGGAAACTGAGATGCTCTTTGCATGGCCAGACAATGAAATGCAGTTGAACTGTATACTCATCACTTTACTCACACCCACTTGTCTCTCTGCCTTGACACCATGAAATCTATCGGTAATCTTTGTTTCCCTTTGGAACGCCCTTTCAAAAACACACACACTGTGTCTGGAACAAAATTACTGTGTCAGCTTTTAATTAAATATTGACGGATAAAGCCATAACTTTTATCTAGCCAGGAGAGCAGCTTGGGCACTGAGGCTTCAAATGAATTTGGTCCTCTGAGAACAAAACTGTTTTCCTGTTATCCACTTTCTGTTTTCTATGCTAGGCACTGAGTATTATCTTGTGGCTTCTCGGCTGTAATATATTCAGGAGACAGTCAGGGCAATCCAAGGGCCCAGCTAAAAAGGCTACCGCTGTCTCAGAGCTTACACCAGTATAACTGGCTGGGATCCTGTGCCACTCCAGAAGCAACATCAAAAGAACAATAATAGCAAGGAGAGGGAGAGAGAGAGAGAGAGGGGAGAGAGAGAGAGAGAGATTCAACACAGCAAAACTGACAGCTCCTCCCAGTGTCACTAGCAATTCCACTGCCACCTACTAATCACAGTGGCTCTCCCTAGGATGCCCCTACACAACGCCTGCATGAAAGCAGTGCCAGCTCAAGTTTTTTGAGGGCCCTTGGGCAAGGCACTTCAATGGGCCCCCTCCCTCGGTGATTCTTACCTTCTCACCCTCACTGTCACCAGCTGATCTTGCTCCTCCTTCTCTTTCTCATCATTGCTACCACTTGCTTGCTTGACAGGCAGGGAGCCAGTGAGCAAGTAGATAGTGGCATGGACTGCTCCTCCTTCTCACTGCCACCATTGTCTGGGCCAGAGCGAGAGGCAGGTGAACAAGCAGGCTGCAATGGTGAAGAAGAGGAACAACTCCAGGGCAGGGGCTCTTGTCAGTGGGCCCCTGCTGAGGTGTGGGCCCTCAGCAGGTGCCTGGCAATGCCTACCCATGACTCCAGCCCTGCATGGAAGGGCACCAATTATCCCACAGCGATGGCAGGAACAGTGAAATGACATCACAGAAGCCGTCCTGTACATAATGCACAACCATGATGCTGGGAAAAGCCCACAGCTCCTGCCCCAATACAGTGTCTATACCATACTAGTGTCTATAGGCTGGCACAATCCCTGAACACGCCCACTTGTGTGCCCATTGTTCTATAGACATCGGGACACAGTGAGATAGTCTCGTGCCATACCTAGACGGTGCTGCATTGGGATCGGCAACAGAGTTAAGGCCCTTTCACGAGTGCCTGCTACGTGTTCACTGACTGTGTGGTAGGCGAGTCGAGTGGGAGAGTGTGTGCTGACCCCACCCCCAGCATCAACAACATCCCCACTGGTTTTACCCCTTGACCTCCATGCATTCATCAGGAGGTCTCAATGGGGAGCACACAGGGTTCCCAATCGGGGTAGGAGTCTTAAGTGAGCACAGATGTATGCATTAGCATGGCTTCCCATTCTGTGGGGTTGGCACATAGCCAGTGGGCCTGTTGATGTTGGCTGTGAGGTCAGCGGTGTGGCCCTGCCAGCCCCCTTCAGTGAAAGGGGAATAATACCCTCCAATGTGGCTGGGTGATGGAGGGCAGGGGAGTCCTTTTGGGCTAACCCTCGGCTCCAATAGGGGCGTACTTAGTTAAGACTACTGTCTGGCTGGTGTAGCTTTTCTCCAGTGAGGGAAGTAGGGCCAAGCCATGGGGGAAGGATAAGATGCCAACTTGGAGCTGCATCATTGTAGGGTACATACGGGTAACCACAGTCCATGGGTTGCATGGAGCCCTGAGGGGGGGTCTCTCCTGCAGCCTGCCAAGTGTTCTAGCTGCCCACCCTCAAAGTTTCCTCCCTGCCACCAATTTGCTGCTTCCAATTTGCAGCCAATGGTTTTGCTGCCCACAGAGAGTGCCAGGTACAGTGTCGACTTGGCACTCGGTTAAAATGAGCTGCAGAGCTGCCATGTAATTGTGATGGAGAGAGGACGGCAGTGTAGCGGCTGCGCTCTCTGTGGTCAACTTTTCAGCGGAGGGTTGACTATAGAGAACATGGCTGCTAGATTGTCATCCAGCAGCAAGAGACCAGGATTCCTTTGCAGTTCCAAGGAAGTTTAGTAAAAAAAAGAGATCCCATTTACATCTTTTTACTAAGCTCCCTAGCATAGGTGGGGGGAGGTGTGTGTGTACGTGTGTGTGTGCACACGTGCATGCATGCATACAAGAGAGAGAAAGGAGGGCTGGGGGGGAAGGTGGTTGTGTGTCTTTGTGTGTGTATGTGTGTGTGTATGTGGACGCGTGTACGTTTTGCATTTCATTGTAATTTGATCCCATCGTTTACATCTCCTTCCTCTATGCCCGTGTGTGTGTGTGTGTGTGTGTGTGTGTGTGTGTGTGTTACACAGTGGAGGCTGGTGATTCCTATTTTGGCGGGGCTCCTAAGCCATTGCAGCTTTTATTTGGAGGAGCTTTATAGGAGCTATCCAAGGTGCTCCAGGGTGGCGAACCTATTTGGGGTGTGTGTGTGGAGTTCAGCACCATGGATAGCTCCAAATAAGACCTGCAATGGATTAGGAGCCCCACCGAAATAGGAGTCACCAGCCTGTGCACATATATTTCTGCCAACTGACAATAACACTTCATGCATCAGATGAAGTGGGTTCTGGTCCATGAGAGCTAATGCCAAATGCCACAAGACTCTTTGTTGCTTTTCCCAGGCAAGTGTGCATAGAACTGCAGCCTTTATTCATAATTTGGATCCAAACTATCATTTGATTTGTCTCCTGCTTCAACCGTCATTTTTGCACTGAACACTTCATTGTAATTTGCAGTAAAGTTACTAAAAATGTCCTGCTTTCTACGTTTGACTATAAATGGTGACATGCTAAATTAAACATCAACCAGCAGATTATATGGATCTGTCCCTTTGTAGCAAAATCTTTTGCTGCCATCCTCTGGAGAGTTGACAAACATTACTGCTTTAAAAAACAAAACAAAACACCCTGGTACTAATCCTAATGTGTTGTCAGTGTAATAGTATTTCACAAGATTGGTAAGAAAAATGTTAATATAGTTTCAGAAATTTGGGTTGCCAAATTTTATGGGCCATTCCTATGCTAGTCCATAAGAAGTAGAAAACTCATAATGCCATAGTTTGTGTACATTATCTGTGAAGGCAGAATAGTGTATGCAAATGAACTTCTATTAGTTATGCTTGCAGTTTTTTTAAAATACATAGGTATATGTTTCTTAAATAAAAGGAGGGTGGACTTCTAGAGACAGCAAACAACAGTTGTATGTTGTTGTTGTTGTTGTTGTTATTAAGACCTAGTAAAGTTAAATTATTTTGCAGAAATATAATGCTTAGTGCCAATGTTTTGTCATCTTCACTCTGAAAAATGAAATTGCTGTGCAGGGTAATGGCATACCGTAATTACAAGTAGGCACCAGTGATCCATTTTCCAGTCCAAAAATCCAACTGAGCAAAGTGTACACTACAAAGCAAATGGAAGAATATAAGAGCCTGCTGGATTAGACCAAAGATCAATCTTGTCTGAGATCTTGTTTTCCACCATGTCTAGCCAGACGCTTCCAGGAAGTCACAAACCTGAGCTGTGCACAAATGGCCTCTCAAAATTCTCCATCCTATTTGTGGGCAGAGACAATTTCACTGAATTTCTCCAGGGGGAGGAGAGAAGATTCTTGAGTTTCTCACACAGGCAGGGCTCACCATTGGCAGGGATGTAGCACAGCTTCTTCCTTTTTTCTTAAGTGTTTTGGTTTTGTTGTGCTGCCACTACAAGTGGCAACAGCACAAACTATGTTGGCAGGCTGGCCCCCATTTTGCATTCACCACAATTCAGGTGTGAGGGGGCCAGTGCTGTGTCCAGCTCCTGGGAAGAGGTGGAGCTAGTGCTGAACCAAAATCTGTCCTCCAATTTCCTGAAAGCTTTTTTCTCCCATGAAAGAGGCTTCTGCCTCATTCTCAGGGTGTTTTATCATTTATTTTTCTGGTGATTTTGAGTTTACCTAATTACTGCAAGCAGGACCGGTGCAGGGCAGTTTGGCGCCCCAGGCGAAAAAATATTTAGCGCCCCCCCTCTCCAAAGCAGGAAAAAAAAAAACCCTGCGCCGCCACCACCAACCTACCTTCCCCACCCGCCCTGGTTGCGGCGGCGGCTGCTGCTGCTGCCTCCTCCTCCTCCTCCTGAAGCGACGCGACGGGACCCCCGCGCTGTTTTTTGCCGGGGGAAACCATGGCAACAGGGCTGTTTAAGCCCTTCTGCCCTGGTTCCTCCCGCCAAAACAACGCGGGCGGGGCTCCGGAAGCGAAGGTAGGTGACGGGGGGTTGGGGGGGGTGACGGGGGTGGCGATGGCGGTGGGAGGCGCAGCGGCAGCGAGCGGGTGGGCGGGGGGAGGCGCAGCGGCGAGCGAGCGGGCAGGCGGGGGGAGGCGCAGCGGCGGCGGCCGGCAGGAGGGTGGGGAGGCGGAGGCCTGGCGGGGGCGGCACAGCGGCGGCGGAGGCCTGGCGGGGGCGGCGCAGCGGCAGCGAAGAGGAGCGCAGCGTTTCCGCGCCCTCTTCAGCCGCGCGCCCTAGGCAACCGCCTAGTTGGCCTAGCGGTAGCGCCGGCCCTGACTGCAAGGCAGCCAAGGGCGCTGTGTTTTCTTCCTCTTACACATCTCTCCATTGTGCTGCAGCCTCCCAGGCTGCCTGCGCTTCCTGATCTGAAAAAGCCATAGGGGAGGAATTACCTCATGGTGTCTCCCCCTGGGCTTTAACTGAAGTGTGGGAAGCCGAGGCTACAAGCTGCCAGAGAGATGATTGTGCCATGGAAGACTGGACACTTGTGCACACTCCTCAGCCACCTCTTAAGGTAAGCACAAGAAACCCAACCCAACCCATGAGAAGTTCTCTGAAATTTTATTCTCCTTTGAATGTCTTTTCAAAAGCCATTTATTGTGGCAAATTGACTGAGAAGGATAGAAAAAATGTGGGAGAAATTTTCTGTACAGCACTATCACAAACGGGCCATAAGGGCAACAGCCTTCCCCCATTGTCCCCCCTGCCCCAGCAACATATTCAAACTCATACTGCCTCTGGATCTGGAGGTTCCATTGTGATCATTATCTGATATACCCTCTTCTTTGTGAATTTGTCTGATCCCCTTTTAAAGCCATCACCACATCCTGAAGCAATAAATTCCAAAAATATGCATTGTTCTGTAAGTATGCATTATTTGCGCACCTGTCCAGAATCTATTGCCAATCAATTTAGTTGTTCTAATAAAAGGAGAAACGCCCCTCCCTTTTAGGGCTCTTTTTTTTCTATACAGTAACCCCCCCCCCCATGCTTTTAAGCTTTTCTCATAGGAAAGGTGCTCAACCCTCCTGCTAATTGTCATTGCCTTTTTCCATACTTGTCCCAACAGTTCCTTTTGAACTGCGCCAATCAACTGTGCATAATATCCACAATGTGGCTGCAGCTTTATATTTATATAAAGGCACTACAATACTGAGAATTTCAGTTTCAGCTCTTTTCCTAATACGTATGGAATTTGCCTTTTTTCACTGCTGCTGCACACTGAGTTGAGGTTTTTATTGAGCATGCATGGGAATATGCAAAGGAATGGGCTCTTAAGCCTTTATATATCAACCTTCTTCACCCTGGTGGCCTCCAGATGTGTTGGACTACAATTCCCATAATCCCACAGCCAGCTGTAGTCCAACACATTTGGAGGCCAACAGGTTGGGGAAGGCTGTTACACACACACACACCCTGAGGATAAAAGTAAATACTTGCTTCTTGAAGTGAAAATTAAAACTGCAGATTGACTTCTATGGTTTGCACTGCATATAAGGTCGAACAGAATCCTAAACTAACAAATAGAGAGCCAGTGTGTAGTGGACATAGTGCTGGACAGCACAGGGCTCGGGATATCCGGGTTTGAGTCCCCACTCAGCCATAAAGCTCACTGGGTGACTTTGGGCCAGTCACTGACTCTCAGCCTAACCTACCTCACAGGGTTGTTGTGAGGATAAAATGGGGAGGAGGAGGATTATGTAAGCCACCTTGGGTTCCTTGCAGGAAAAAGGCAGGATATGAATATAACAAATAAATAAAAATAATATTCAGAAACACGTTGCCTTCCAGTTTTGGGAGGAAAGGAAATTTCAGGTTCAAGTTTATTAACAGTCTACAGACCTTCACATTCGTGAAAACAAGTATTTGACTCCATATAATTGCGGGGGGGTGCACACCCACAAGGCCCCTTTAGAAAGGTCCACTAACAGAACAATTAAACACCGAAATACATTTTCCATTGTGTTTAAAAAAAAAAAAGACTCTTCACTCCAGCTGTGCCAGCCTAGCCAGCCCGCAGGTTTCTGATTCACGAGAACAACTGGCCACGGCATCCCCCGCCTCCCACCGCCCAGCCTGTATAAAGCGGACGGGGGAGGGGGAGTCTTTATTTCGTCATATGTAGGTCCCGCCTCCAAACCCTGACCTGTGGCGAAAACCAATCCGGGAAAAGGAGGCGCGGCTTGGTTTCCACGGCAACACTCCCGCTGCTCTGTGCTGTCAGCCTCAGCGTGGCGGAGGTTGCTAGGTAACGCCTCTGGCGGAGAGGCCTACCTGGACTGAGGCCGCTGCTGGCGCTCAATAGACCTGCAACCGGGGCAGGGGTAAGATCGGAGTGGGCGCTGCTCGACCCTCTCGCCCGAGACAAGAAAGAACCTTCCTGCTACGCGAGGTAAGGACGAGGGCTGGAGGCGGAGGTCGAGGGAGGCGAAACCGAAAGCGAGACAGAGAGTCTCCGTCCAATGGGAGGGGCGACTCCACGAACAGAGGCGGGGGACTAAGAGGGTGGCGCGGAGGTCTGGAAGGGCGGGGCTAGGCTGGGACTCCCGCCGTGGAATTTTTGCGGGGAAGGGCCTGGCTTTGAGGCGGGAGCGGGGAGGGCACTTGGCTGCCGCTTTCCCCCAGAAATCATAACCGTGCTCGAGCCCTTCTTTCCTTGGCAGTTCGGACTGAGATGCAGGAGGGCGATTGCCACTCGGGGGCTGGTCTTACTACACAATAATGATAATAATAATAATGATGATGATGTAGCAATCCTATGCATACTTGCTTAGGAATAAACCCCCTCGAACTCAATGGAACTTGCTTCTGAGTAAAGTAAGCGTCACGCTGCTTGTCTACTTAACCACGAAACTGCAACGTAGCCCACCTTTCTCTCTAGTTTTGGAAGCAGGGACTGTGTTCGCGCGAGGGGGGGGGTGTCTTGATATGAATGTAGCTAGAAGTTACATTCCCCCTGAAAGGTGGCCAAGAAATATTTTAAATAAATAAAATAAGTTATGATTTCATATTCGGGTCTGCCAAAATGTACCTCCAGGACCGGGAAATATTTTAAATTCTTAGGTGCCAGTATCAAATTTGAAGACAAACAAACATGCCTTTGCCTTTTTTAATCTCTCATTTCCCCAGCCTAACCTGGTGTTTGTGTGGAAAACGTAAATAAGTATCTGGGGCTACGATGAGAAAGAAATAAAGATATATAACAGTGCCCTTTAGCTGCTTAGTGTGAATGCATCCTTCTACTATGTTAATTGAACAAAAGGAATGCAGTGTGTGTGTGGTAAGGGTTATTTAGGTGAGCATGCTTTACACTTGCACTATTCGCACACATAGTTTATGGACAAGAACACATTCTCTACTATTTTCCTCACAAGAGGATCTTGATAAGCAAAAGAATGTGAAGATATTTCAGAGTGTTCCTCTGTACTGCTTTCTAGCCTTGTAGGCTCCTTCCAACTCTATTAGATCTATGAAATCTATGAAACAGGTTTCTTTGCGGTGGATAGGCCCCCTGGGAAGGTAACATAATTAACATGAGCAAACTATTCAGGAGCAGGAGTGCTTCTTCACTAACTCCTCTTCCACTGAGAAAAGAACTGGGCTAAAAGCATTAAGGATTTGTTAAAATAAAGTTACAGTTTGTGTGAACATGGCCATAGTTTATCTGCCTTTGACCCTCTGCAAATGTCATGAAATGATATATGGGATTTCTGGGTCAATGACAATGTATTTTCCACATAACTGCAAGGAATATAAAGACATTTCTAATCTATTCATCCTGTACTTACAATTCAAACATTTTAAGAAAGTAGGTAGATTCCTTCGCAGAGTGGTGTGTCTGAGGAAAGAGTATGGCTAATGGCTTTCCCTACAGAGAATGGCAGTCTTGACACCAACATCTCTTTCTCTCTGTCATTTAAATCCAAGCAGAAGATTTGCCTTCACTGGATCACAAGTTGAGCATATAAGATTAATTTCCTCACATCAAGAAACATGTCTGATGAAGATATTTTCAGTACTTTAGCCTACACCAAGAGTCCAAAGTTCTCCAAAAGAACCACTTTTCAGGTAAAGTATTTTGATTTGCAAATATAAACTTTTATTTCTCATTCTGTTATCAGCAAAATTAAATTAAATTTTCTACATATATTTGTCTAGTTGTTCATAATATTTACAAAAGCTGGAAACAAATGAGCACATGTGATGTAAATGAAAAGGCTGGGTGTGGCAAGTTTACACATAATGATGTATGGGTCAGAAAAAATATGGGCTTCTCATTGCTGGTGGGCTGATCAGAAAAAGAGGCTCAGATTTTTAAATGGTGCAATAGATGCTGCATAAATTGTACTTCAGTGTTAATGGTTTTATTTCTGTAAATGTTTTATGCCATGTTTTATTGTCTTAGCCTCAAGACAGCTTACTAACTACAGCAATTTGAAAGAAAACCAACCAATCACAAAATCCATAACTATCATAGAAATCATTTTAAAATCTTTAATCAACATGGCAAATATTTCAGCAGCCATACAAAACCTTTATTCAAACCCATAACAAATTGTTGAAAATTGAAATATAAGCTATACATGTTTCTGCACCTCAAGAGGAATCTTCCATAGGGTTGGGACAACTGCTGAAATTATTTTACTCTATCCTATTCCAGTTTGAATTTTCTTTAGCAATGTAATACTGAGTGGTGCTTTAGATCCTAAAATGCAAGGGAGTTCATACAGAGTGTGGCACTGACTGAAATATGCAGGTCCCAGACAGTGAAGAGTATTACAGATCAGCATCAGCACTTATGTATACCACAGTTCCAAAGCTAAGCATAGATCAGAAGGCATAATTATTAACACTGGTTCAGTTCTGAGATAAACTATGCTTGAATTGTCTCATAATTCTTCAAAAATATTTGAATTAAATGGGAGATGATTATTATACACAGATATATATATATATATATATATTTCATTCAGATGATAATACCTGCTATGTATTTACATATTTTAGGAAGAGCTACAAGAAGCACTTCTTGCTCGTGCTGCAAGACAGCAAACTGCTGAATATTCAGAAGACTTTGAGAGTGATGAAGGAGGTATATTGGATAACAAGATGCCTTAGAATAACATTTCCCAGTGTCCTCCCACTCCATTTGTTTCATAAATAACAGATCAGTGAACATTTGCAGAATATATGCAGAATGATCCTAAGCATGTTTACTTAGAAGTAAGTCTCAGTGAGTTCAGTGAGGTACATTCCTTACTAAGTATGCTTAGGAGTAAGGATTGCAGCCATAAAGTATTCTCCCTGAAGCTTAATCACAGAGCTTTCATTGACGTGGATCAAACCTTTTATTTTATTCGAGCTCAAAAGGTATTAAAATTTCATCCCATTTTTTCATCTGCAGGGAAACATAATGGACTAGCTCTTTCCATGTAGAGACTTGGCTTTTTTGGAAAACAAATGGGACCTGCAATAAAATGTTGCAGTGTAGAGTGCGCCTGTTCAGGTTTACAGCCACTCCATTCCATTCACCCCCTCCTTGGGTTTCCATTTTTTCACTCCAATAGTCAGTCAGCATTCTGTTCCCACTGAATATGCTCCATTCTCCTTGGAGGTTTTTTTTTGGGGGGGGGGGTACTTCTGCAATCTTGGAGTCCGCCCCAAGCCTGCTAAAACTCCCTCGTCTTATATGTGAAATTTTTGCTACATAAGGACTGGCACTCAGAATTGCTCTTAGTATATACGATTTGGTTCTTGTACTGACTGTATATTATGGCACACTTCATAATATAAAGTATTTTTATATTATATTGTTTATATTGTATAGAAACAATATATGCTTGTTTTTTCTTTCTTTCTTTATTTATTATTAGCATTAAAAACCACCTTATTTGCTAAAAAGATTTAAACCAATTTGATTTAATTATGTGATATCCCCCCCCCCCTGAAAAAAGTACACTCTTCCTTGCTATAACCTTAATACATATTTTACACAACTCAGAGTTACCAAAGCTCACTGAAACAGATATTTGTGAGGGTACTGGAAGGTGAACAATCTCCAGTTGAACAGGTTAATCATGAATATTTGGAGGTTGAACAGGTTAATCATGAATATATTTCTTACCTTAGGACAATTGACACCAACTCCAGACAGACACTGAAACTATTTTATTTAACTAAAACAACACTGTGTTGTGGATTTTTGTTTCTTTAACAGTAAAGATATGATATTTAACAAGCATATGAGATTTTTTGACCCCCCCCCCCAATTTAGTTAAACATTTAAGTTTTTTCTAGATATTTTGAGATCAAGTTTATTTTTAAATTATTTTTTAATTAAAAAATCCAAAAAATTAAATAGAATGTGTCAATTATTTTGTTCATATAATTTCACTTTCATTTCTATTGCCTGCCCCACCCTTCTTGCATTTATCTTCAGGCTTCTTCTCCTTGGCCAGATTTAATCCACTTCCAATAATCCTCTATTCATTGACACTTTCAGTCACTTTCAGAGAGAGAGAGAGAGAGAGAGAGAGAGAGTTAAAGGCTTGACTTTGTCTACACAAAGTTGCAGAGGGACAATATAATGGCCCCATCCTATGTGGGTGCCTGTAACCCTCTGAACTCAGAGGATTGTGTGGGCATTCAATTGAAGGCGGGAGGAGCATGGCAGATTGCCACCGTGCTCCCCTCGCCCTCAAAAACATTAGATGAACCGATAAGGTTCATCAGAAGATTCAGGCATGAATGGATCAGTATGTGCCACGTCACCCATACTCCTCGAGATGCAATGGTCTTCTGGTGCATTTCCTGTACACAGGGCCATAGGATTGCACCCTAAAGGAATCAGCATCACTGTTGAGAGCAACCCTGGAAATTTAATAGGGCTCCTTAGAATTTCCAACATTAAATAAATTAATTAATTAAAAGCTCTAGGATTGGAATAACTTCAGTCAGAGTTGGAAAATGGGGCTGATCAGATCTGTTATTTCTCATATCCATATATTGCTGTTAACAAGTATGTATCTCTGGAGACACAAATCCAGTTTGAGAAGTGCAAAATTTTCTGATGGTATCTTCTGGACTGACTACCAGACTGAGTACTTGGGGAGATAGAAATATTAATCTGTACGGAAGCCTATAGAAACCCATAAAACTGAGACCCCGAGTCCAAGACCCTATTTACAAAACATTTTTTAAAAAGATTATATAAATACATTGTCTCAGAATACAGTATTAGAATTTATAATCCCTATTCCATAGTGAGATCTTTGAACTATAACACATTTTAAATTAAATCAATGATCATGTAGGGCTTTTTTAAAAACAACAACAACATAATTTAACAAAAATTTAAAAATCTGATTTAAATTTTAAAAATCCTATTTTTAAATTCTTTTTTTTAAAGAATTACTGATTTTTATCCACCCTGCAAGGTGGTAGATACTTGTCTTACCTTTTAAACTGTTTGGATCTGAATGGCTCAAAAGTATTTTCATTTGCCGTTATATTTTATTACGTTATTAGTGTCCTTTAGGCTTTGGAGACTGAAATGGGCCAAGCTTTTTAAAAAGCTAATTTATTTACAATGGTTAAACATACACTTTGAATTGGTGAGAGTGTTGGACTGGGACTCGGGAGATCCAGGTTCATGTCCCCACTCGGCCATGAAACTCACTGGGTGACTTTGGGCCAGTCACTGACTCTCAGCCTAACCTACCTCACAGGGTTGTTGTGAGGATAAAATGGAGAGGAGGAGGAGGATTATGTAAGCCTCTTTGGATTCCTTGCAGGAAAAAAGGCAGGGTATAAATATAATAAATAAATAAATAAAAATGATGTTACAAATGGCTTCAGGGAGGAAGATGGAAAATGGAGGAAGACACACGCTGTTTCATGATTGGCATCACAAAGTCTGAGAAATGCCTCAGAAGCAAAAATGCATGGCAGAATTATGCCTTGGATAGATGTATGTTTCTTGCACTTCTTTTTATATATTAAATGGTCATCTAATCTGTTTTAGCTACTGATGAAGAGTTTCCTGAAACTGTGGGAAACACCCCAAAGAAATCAGTTGGCTTTGTACTACCACGATCCAAATATAATCTGTGCAATGGGAGCACTTTGAAAAGTGAACGTGCGGATGACTTGTCTTCATCAGATGAAGATGAGAGACCTCAATATGTGTCCATGCTGGAGAGAGAGGTTTTGAGCGAAGAGAGGCAAACTATCCCCTTTTCATTAACTGAACATTCTGAGCCATGTGAAGGGAGTGCAGCAAAAAAATCCATTCCGTTTGAAATATCTCTGCCAGATCACTACTCTTTTGAAAAAGGTGACTTGGCTCTGGCAGAAGATGAAGAGAGACTGCAAGAAACAACCGCGTTGGAGAGTAAACATCTGAGTGAAGCGATGCTAAAAGATGACTTCGTTTCTGAAGAAGGGTCTGGTTTTGAGGAAGATCAAGAGGATGAGGCACCTATGTTTGAGTTGCAATTAGAGAGGGATGATATGATACAATATAAAACTGAAATCAAGCCAGTGCCAAAGCCAAGGGAATTCAAGACCAAGACAGCATCAGCATCAGGTAAATCGAGTTTGTTTCAGTTCTGCTGCTTGGATTGTGCACTGCTCCGATTTTTCAAATTATTGTTAAGCAATGTAGTTGTATAGTTTTCTTTGTCATTTAATCATTAAGACTTAATGGAAGCTTTTAGAATGTGTGTATTTTAGAGGTAAAAAATCTACAGTGTCAGTTTTTCCTGTTTGACAGATGGTTTATCGGTGTATTCCTATTCCAAGGTAAATTTAAGCTATATGTGATTGTGCTTTGCACATATTAAAAGTTGCCATTTTGCAGTTGGATATGATCTTGCCCTGCAAATATAGCACAGGTCTTTGGCTCTTGAATGCCATATGTTATTTTTAGAACTCTCCACCATTGCAACAAAGAAATTGTGACAACTTATAACTGAACCCTGGTGACCAATGAAGGTTCAGAAGAGCAATAAACCTGTTGAATAAGAAGGTGAATGCCAATTCCCATACCATATTGTAACTAGTACTAGATTTGCCAGAAGAATGGCAAAGGTTTGCCCAAGGCCTTAGGCATGCCTAATGGGATTTTTTGCTTTATTTATTTATTTGAATAGCAGGCCCTCATGCCATATCAGAATCTATCTGAAAGTTTCCTTGGTCTCAAAAGAGGTTTGCCTGCTGGCATAAAGAGATGTTCTTTGAGAAACACAAGCCCAAAGCTAGTTTAAGGTGCAATCCTATGCAAGTTTAGACAGAAAAAAGGCCTACAGCTCTCAGCATGCCCCAGTGAGCTATGCTAAGCTGGCTGGGGCATGCTGGGAGTTGTAGGCCATGATAGGATTGTACACTTAGGCACTCAGAACTCATGCCAGTTCTTTAGATCCAGACAATCTATGCAGCAGAAGTGCAGACAATGAAGTGCAGCAGAAAGGGAGCTCCAATAGGATCTTTGTTGTGTGAGGATCTTGCCTTTGGCAGTGGATTGGATAAATCCTATGCATCTGTGGATGGATGATCAAGTGCTACAGTTGCTGAGGGTATTGTGCTATTCATATTTTTACCACTGATAATGTAATGAATTTTAAAAGGTGACCAGATTACTTAATTTTACACACACTAAAGTGACTTTCCCCAGCCTGGTGCCCTCCAGATGTTTTGGACTTCAACTCCCATCAGCCCCAGCCACTGGCCAATGGTCATGAATGCTTGGAGTTGTAGTCCAAAATATCTGGAGGGTGCCAGATTGGGGAAGGCTGCAGTAAGGGTTACAATGCTATTTAATTTCTAAATTGATTATTATTAAGCAAAGCCTCTGCAAGCTCTGCCCCTTAATCCAGCTATGTGGGTCAGACGGCAGCTTCTCAGTGGGAGTGAAATGTACATGCTCAGATGCACTTTCATTATTATTATGTTTATTCCAGGTCCGATTTCTGTCACTGAATACAAGTGCCAGCTCAAATTAATTATTGTATATTGGTGAAGCATTAGGGATAAGTGGTTACACCCCTTTCAAGTATTGATCCCAGCAGTGGCATAATAACAGTAATGCTGGGTTTGTGTTATTCCTTTCCCACTTGTAGTGTATGAGCAAACTACTCTCCTAGTAGTTATAACTATTGTTGCACTTGGTGATGCAAGCATTCCAATAAGTACTGCAAATACTCTAACGAATGGTCTCATGTGTATGAGACCAGAAAGTGCTTAAGAACAAAACACAGTGTGAACCTGTGAAAGTCAGCACTTCCTGGCAATTTAATATATTGAGACAAAACATGCCTTAATTCATCAATATTTTGAGAGTATTCCATATAATCCACATTGCATGGGGAACTAAGCGCACAGTAAATCTTTAAGGTTGTAGTTTGACTAATCGGCTTGTATTATTTTCTCCACTCAGTGGCAGCATAAGTACAATTCTCAAAATGCTGTTTCAAGGTCTTTAAACATATTATATGCTTGGGGTTTTAAAGGCTATGCATTCAGTTTTGGGGTCAAAATGTATCAAACAGCTAAGCAAATTACATTCAAACTGAAATGTTTCTGTGTGTTTTATGCATGGCTTGGACACTAATACTAGCTCTAACAAGACTTTACAAAAGTTCATATAGGCTGATTTTTAAGGGTCCAGGGAACTATGCAGCCCCTGAACTAGTCCACAGGGCACAGCTGTGCAATCCCTGAGCTTGTCCGAATTGGGAGAAACTCCGCGACCTGACTGAATTGAAGCTTAGACAGAGTCCCTTTATATACTCTGTATAAACCCTCCCTTCCAGAACATTTTACTGGTAACAACTCCAACCTTGCTCTTAGCCACATGGGCTGGAGGGAGGGCTTAAGAGAGAATATAAGAGGCTCTGCCTAAGATTTAGCTTAGTTGGGTCAGTTGCATCAGTGAGAACTAAACTGGGTCAAGTTCAGGGATTGCACAGCTGCCTCGTTCCCATGGTTAGAGAAAAATTGGTCTTTGGAACACTTATTTTTAGTGTTCAAGTCTTTGATGATTTTGAGGGGGCACTCGAAAGTATACCCACAACCCGAGGTGCTTCTGAACAATAGCAAAAGCAAACCCAAAAGAAAATACATTGTTTTACTTCAGCTCTACTTGAATCATAGAATCAAGGATAGGATCGTATTGTTCATAATTTATTCTAGTCTAGTGTTCTGCCCTGGGAAATGATTTATCTAAATACTAACAAAAAGCCTGTCATTAACTGCACAATCCTGTGCATGTTTACTCTAATGGGAAACAGGTTTTGCCCTTGTGGAAACAGTTTCCCTATCAATGAGGAATTATCAATATTACACAGTTAATATTAACCATATTAATATGTCACTGCAACAAATTGTCCAAACTGGACGTTGAGGAAGAAAATACCATCAACTATGACGTGTGTCTCAAGAAAAGAAAATAACATAAAACTACATGCCTCATGTTACTTACTGTTCGGAAATTTTTCAGATTGAATTAACTACTGCACCTAAAGGCAACAGGATGAAGCTGAAATATGGAATCCTTTTCTCATAAAAGGGTTTGAGATAATAATTGTCAGTGATTTTGCTAACTTTTTAACAAAGGAATTAAGAGTGGTCATGTGTAAGTTATAAAAGTATTTCCACTAGAGTTTTGGGGAAAGTATATGTCAGGATTAGGTTTTTGTGAATTTTAAATTTCATTTTAAATTAAAAACTCGGGTTGAATAATATTCGCATGGATGTTTGAAGTGCCCTGCCAGTAGCTGATAAATAAAACAATTTTGGAAAATTGTTTAATTTAGACTAAATTAACAAAGTATTTTTTAATGCCAGTTGTCAATTACATTCTTTGTATTTTTATCAGCTGAGAATATCAGTATTCCTGCACTATATGATTATTCAAAGCCATCTCCTCAACCCAGGAGTGTTTTGAGAAAAAGTAGCCATGTGGAGGACTACGAAGGGACCAAGGCAGAGGATAGAGCATCTTACAGCCGCAGATTGTTTTCGTTGTCTGCACCATCGTCCAAAACAAGTCTAAATGCTCAAGTGATGAAATATGAAAAAAGAGCACTTTCTGAAAGTCCTGGTCCTGAGGTTAGAAAATGATTCCAATCTATCCTATACTAACAGAGGGCACAAGACAGCCAAAGCAAAGTACTTCTAAGGAGGGGTGTTGGAGAATTTAACTTGGTCTGCATTTTTTAAGCAAATTGACGTAATTCGCACTTTGCGGATAATAAGTGGATCAGAATGCAGTTATCTTTTGAATTTCATGCTTCTGATTGTTGCAATATAGTTCTGTGCTCAACAAATGCATGCAAATATGCATTTTGTAGGGAAAACTGTACAAAAGTGTATTTCAGGGGGAAATGTATTTTAGAGGAAAATGTGTACAATTTAACTGAATTTTCACGCCGTTTTTGTTTTGTTTTTTAATCATAGAAAATTGGATGGATGGGTTATTGAACCCATGCAAAACTGACATGCATTGGAAATAGACTGATCTATCCATCCCTACTTGTAAGCCCCATTGTTATCAGAGGGAGAGATCAGCACATGCTTAACTATATTTCACTGAAATCAATGGGAACTTTTGGATGGATCATGCCCAAAGCATTATACAGTTGTGGCATAGGTTTTTAATAGTGAGAAAATGTAATTTAACAAAAAGAAGCTGGGAACCTGATGTTATTAAATGGATATGTATGTGCACATTTTCAGGGGGGAAATGTTGCACCAGTGCGCAGCAAAATCACAGTAGAGAATTGTTAATGTTCTCCTGTATACAGCTGTTATCAGTAACCAAGGGGGGAAATTCAGGCTAGGAACACAGTGAAGCTTTGTATTGTTAAAACCAGCTCTGAGAAAAGGCTCTATGTATACATTAAGAAACAGCACATTTGTAAGATAAAGTGTGTTTTTAAAATCTGAATTTTACTATAGACCTGAGATAGATGGGCAGCGCATTACTGTGAGGGTGCCTGCAACCCTCCAAACCCAGAGGATTGCGGGCATCCTATGCAGGGCAGGAGGAGCATAGAAGATAGGATATCGTCTGTGCTCCCCTCACTCTGAAAAACACCTAGACGGACCGATTTCAGCCATTTAAATGGCTGATTTTGGTCATCTAGATGTTTTTCCGCTCCTTGTGAGGAGGAGAGGTTGAGGCACCACCTAGATTTCTCAGAATCTACTGGTGCCTCGCCCCTCCCCGCCCCTCCCCAGGAATGCCCCTGCCACAGGGGAACCGAGCACAGTCTTCCATTCTCTGTTCCCTGCAGTTTCCTTTTGGCGCAGAAAGAACTGTGCCAGGTACGAGGTGGGGGGAGGGGCAGCCGCTCCAAGGTGCTGCGACCTCAGAAGAGATTTCCGAGGTCACAGCGCCTTCTATGATGATTCCTGTGTCCCCCCCAGAGAAAGTCGGCAGGACATAGGATTGCACCCTAAATCTTATTCCTTTTTCACATTTATTTGTAGGGAAATAAATATGGTAACTTTCAGGTTGGATTGCTGTAATGTGTTATATGTGGGGCTACCCTTGAAAACATCAGAATTCTGAGTGGTTCATCTTGATGGAGCCATATTACACAAATTCTTAAGGAATTACATTGGCTCCCTATTTGCTACTGAGCCCAATTCAAGGTGCTGGTTATCACTTTTAAACCTCTAAATAGCTTGGGACTCAAATACCTAAAGCACCACCTCCTTCCATACTAGTCTGCCCATACATTTAAGATCTTCAGAGGAGGCCCTTTTCCGAATACCATCAGTGGGCAAAATATAGTATGCATACTGTATACAAAGGAGGGGGCCTTCTCTGTAGTGGCACCCTGATTTTGGAATGCCATCCATCCCATCAATGGGCCATTCCCAGGAAAGTATGGATAGAATTGCAGCCTAAATATATTTTTCACTGTTGGTATTTCTTGCATTTCATTCTCCTCTGCCTTCACTGCTAACATCTTTTTTTCCTTTTCGCTACACCCATGTTTTGTTCGTGTGTGTGCGTATATATATGTCAACTGCGTATGACATTTCATGCATCTGATGAAGTGGGCTCTGGGCTATGAAAGCATAGTCTTTATTAATGTCACAAGAGTCTTTGTTGTTTTTGTATCCAAGGGCCCATGGATTACAAGCTCCTCATCTCCATTCCCTATTCATTTTTCATCAGTGGATGAGAGAACTGGAGATTCCAACTTGACAGTATCTGGGGAAGAATCTTCTTCAAAAGGTAAAGATACAATATGATTTTTGGAACCATTGATTATAATTGAAAGAGTATCTCTTTTTGTGGGGAAGGACAAAATTGGAAGCACCTATGGACTATGGTTATATGCAATAAAATCAACTGACTGATAATTGAGAGTATATGATCTTGTAATACTCAGCTACTTATGTCTAAGTCACCTTTAAGAATCTAAATGCAACTTGCCTTGAAGTAATTTCCTACCATTTTGGGGGGAAATGCCAAGCTCCATACTTGAAAAAAGTCTGAAGTCAATTATGATCATGTCCCTTGATCTGCTACCATTGTAAAAAGGCTTTGGTATTTGTAATTATTCATTAGTGCCAGATCTCAGTAGGGAAAGAGTGTGCTATATATGAACTTAATTTATTATGGAGGGTTTGTTTGAAAAATATGTTCCTGTGACTCTTTGGGGTATGGTTCTTGTGTTTTAATGTGTTGATTCTGTGCAAGCACATAGGTTCTGTGCAAGTGTTGATTCCATACTACATATGAGTCTTTTTAGTTACCCATTTCACAGAATATTTCCTTCTTAGTGTCCTACCTGATTTAAGATATATCTCTTGCTCTGAATCGACAAACTCTTGGCCATTTTTAATTTATCAAATATAGGTTATTTCATCTTCATGGAGATGTAGTTAAAATACATACACTGAAAATATTATTACACTCACCCCAATTTCCCTGAGTGGTGCAAACTTCCAGGGGTACAACACTTCCCCAGGTTCAGTTTCATTTGGAAGGAAGGTCACTGGAGGTTTATGACATTTCTGAATCTTTGAATTAAAATATGTAAATATTACAGTGGAGACACATCACCTGAATATTCCAGGCTTTGTCAGGTGCAAGACTTTGGCCAGGTATTGCCTTAAGGCAACCCACAGTGATAATCTCTCCTGCTATGGTTGAATCAGACTCAGCATTAGAGCAAATTATGGGGCAATCTAAAAGGAAAGGAAAGGCAACAAGATAGACAAACTGACAAGCACAAAGGTTTCAGTCCAGGATGGGATCAAGCTAAGGCAGGAGTGGTCAAGATACAAGCAAAGGTCAAAGCACAGCCAAGCAATCAGATACAATACACAGTCCAGAAGCAAAGTCAAGCAGGAGTCCAAGGGTCAGTAGCTTGGAGGGTCAATCACATGGCAAGGTCTGGAAAACAAGGCACTGGAGCTGAAAGAACAATGTTGTTTCAGCATTGGCTAGCTAGGCTAAAACTGAAGGTTTATATAGCCAGAGCTTCCTGAGCCCCACCCAGGGCTCAGCTGTAGTTTGTTACATGCCTTCTGGCAAAAGTCCTACTTGGGAGGAGGGCCTTGTTCCCAAGGAGTTCTCCTTTGTAAATGAGCACTTCTCAGAGGGGCCCTATTGGCCTACCGTCTTGAAGCTATAGCACTCTTGGGGGCTAGGTGGTTGGCCAGCCTCTGCCTCCCCTCCTCCTGTGGGGACAGACCAGCAGTGATCTACCCTGAGGGCCCAGGCTCCCTCAGACCTTCTGACATGGGTGGCTCCTTGGCATCTGTTTCTGGGAGCTCACACTCCTCCTGAGGAGGGTTCCTCCAGCGGTGGCATGACGTAGTCCTAGTCACAGAAATCAGATAGTAAATCCATATCGTGATCCTTCTCATGGGCACGGTGCCTACATACAGAGGAAATCTTATAGAGCTTAGCAGAGTGCTGTTTGTGTATATTTGATAGTGCAGCTGGATATTACAGGAACTGGAAGTTTGTATTTGCCTCCCTTATTTCCATCAAGTTCATATCCTACAGTCAGTCAAGTATCTTGAGTTTCAGAGCTAACACATCAATGGAGTACCCTGGTACGTGTGTGCTGAGGGCAGAGGGAGGAACAGCATCTCTCTTAAGCCCTATGGGAATCCCCCTGTGTGGCCAGTGCACCTGCACAGGGCAGGATTACGCCCCGTATATACCGTGAAACATAAGAAAACTGCATCTAAGCAAGCTCACAGTATGACATGAGAATGTGCCAGACATGAAATTATGTTTATTTTGTATCATGTACTGTATAAATCTCCAACTGATAAGGGAACTGATGTGACAGGTATTTTCTAACAACATATTAAGTGACACCAGATATAACAGTATATTTTCATCGTAAAATGGACAAATAATAGAATATGATAAACATGCAAAGTTTTTAGCATTAATTTTTGTGAAAGTTTTGAGATACACTTAATTTTGCCTCTCTTAAGTCATTATTTAAAATACCTTCATCTTATATAAAATTAATTCTGAGAGAAGCATATAAGGCTCCAGATACATTCTCCTGTTCCCTCCCTTTGCTGCCCCCCACATATCTGATCATTAACCCCACAAGGCTTCTTTTCATTACAGTAGATGATGAACTGAAAGAAACTGATAACTGCAATGATCTGAAATTTCTGGAAAGTGGCAGAGAGTCCCCTTCTGTGATAGAACTAATGATGACAACAGTTTATGAGAAAAATAAGAAACTGAACAAGTCAGCTGAAGATTATCTAGAAGAAAAGCTACAGGCATTACAACATAGTGCCATTGAGGATAGATCAAATGAGACAACAAAGAATGATAAATCTGAACAGAAGGTTTCTCTAAGTACTTCAAAGGCTGCACTGGGTGCTTCAAAGGATTCAGTAAATGTATGTTTGATAGACTTCTACCACAGTCATATAGTAACAGTGGGAATCATGTATATGTGCATGCATACATACATACATTTATACACTTAGGCATATCATTTAGGCAGCTGATGACTTGGAACTATGTTTTGCTGGTGTTAAGCCAGAAAGCTCAACATTTGGTGTCTATTTCAGTTCGGGTTAACCTTTGTTTCCTCCCATCCCACTCAAAATAGATATCTAATAGCACAAAAGGGTGGAGACCTACTGCTAATAGTATAGCAGGCATAGGCTTGGATCTGAAGATCCTGCTGTGGAAGTCATTTCTGCTCGTTCAGGGGAAGGTCACTGATTTCCTCACATACGCATAGTGTACCCCCCCCATGCACTGAAGTATTCCCCAATCCTCTAGAGCCTTTAGGGTAATATCAACTGGGGCGGTGGGGGTAGGCGGGAGAATTGGATTACACAGTGTTCCCTAGTCCTTGCTATCATTTGGTTTATATTTCACAAAGACAGAGCATTTCATAAGTTTACATCATGGCCTTTCTAAGTTATCAGAGACTTATTATTCTGCACACCCAAGACCACAGAATAGGTGCTGCATAGGTAGGTATGTTTTGCCATATTGTGCAACCAATTTTCATTTTGATTTTGGTTTTATTAGGAGGAAAGTGAAGAAAAAGAGACAGTTCCACAAAAAGCAAGAACTTCAATAAGCAGGTAGGAAATTCAGACTTGAAATGTAAGCTCTTTAGAAATAGGAACTTTATCAGATCGTTATATCCCCAAAATTCGGTTGCCAAACCCCATTATTTGCTATCTGCATTATTGATAATATTGGACAGGACTACTGTGGGAGGTGACATAATTTTTAACTGTACAGAAAGCCAATATCCTAATATACAAATCACAAATGACAAATTTTGCAAGCTTACATTTCTGTAAGCAGACTTTCAGTCAAGTGACACATGAGACTGTACCAGTATTCAGAGTCTGCATTCTGAAATTTGTGAAGTTTTAACACCTGATTAACTGAAATGATTGTGCTTCCAAAATCACATTGTTTTAGTTGAACAACCAAACTTGTTATTTGTTAGTCTTTAAGGTACTACAAGACTCTCTTGTTTTTGCTGCAGCAAACAGAAAAATGGATATCTTTGAAAATTGAACTTTTTAACTTACCGGTACTCACTTTAGGAAAAAAAAGTCATATAAGTGGCTATAGTTTTTATGAATTTCACCAGCATGAACATTTTGCTATTGTACCTTTTCCTTTACAATCCTTCCAAATTGAATTTTTGGCTCTGAAAGGTAATCTCACAATCCAGTTTTCAGACCTCAGATAGTATGAGCATGCAAAGCCTACTCCATCTTTTCACTTAAAATTCTTGAGCTGCTAACAAGCAGGACTGAACAAATTGTTTGCTGAAAGGGAAGATCCGAGTGGAATAGAAGGGGTTTTAAGAAAGGCCTACACTAATATTGATAAAAGATTAGGAGGAAGCTTTGGAAATCCCATCCTTACAGGTTAACCCCAGATCAAAAAAACTTAGCGGAGAAAAGACAGGTACAATCACCTATGCCTGCCAAGAATTCTAACACCAGTCACCCAACTCCTGGGGATACAGTAGGTCTTTGAACCTGGTAACTTGGGGACCCGTTTTTTTTTTTCCTTCCATGGGATTTCATAAGCATATTTCTCTCGATAAGACACATTAGACTCTGGATGTAATCCTTTTGATACTTTAGTCCTGGAGTCAAACTGGGCTGAGCCATATGGAAGTACATTTTCAGACTTTATGCATGTCTTTTCTCACTGAAAGAGGAGACCTTTTTGCATTTGCTATAAGCTTAAAAGTCTTATTTTACTTTTTATTTTACAGATCTTTGAGCTCTACATACTTGAAGAAAAGTGGGAGACACTCTCCTATCCCAACAAGTACCTCTTCTCAGTACTTAGGAACATTAAAGGTTTTGGACAACAAGCATTTGCAAAAATACAGTGCTGAACTTGATAAAGCAGACAGTTTACGGGCAGCTGTTTATCAGGTAAACATTCAACACATTTTAGGGCACAATCCTATGTTTGCACCCTTGATGCTCATCAGCCCCCAAACTCAGAGGCTTACGAGCATCCAATGCAGAGCGGAAGGAACAGCAGAGGCGATCTCCACCTCCCTGCACCATCCGCTCTGCATTTTAATTAGATGGCCATTTTTGGCCATCTAGCTGAGGCACTTTGGAGAGGGAGGGAAGGCTGGAGCACCATCAGGATACATTGTATTCTGGTGGTCCCAGTCTCCTTCCCTCCCTGCCCCCAGAATGCCCCCTTTACCTTGGAGTTCCCGACCTTGGAGAGGCAGCCAGCGTGGTTCTTTCCACGCCGGCTGCAAGGTGTGCGGGGTCAGAGCGTAGATTCCAAGCTCTGAGGTTGGGAATCACTCTCTTAATAATAGAATCACTCTCTTAATAATGTAAGAAGCCATTAAGAATGTTTCCTTATTTGCTTAGAGTGGCATGAATGTCCTTGGGTCTACTAGTCACTTCTTCAGAAAAGATGTGAATAAAATAATCATTATTTCACCTTGCTGAAAAATAGTTAGAGGCAGACTACATAGTTTTCTTTTAATGTTTTGTCCTTTACAAAAAGGTTTGAAGAGTTATTTCATACTGTATTTCATTGATTCCAATTAAGATTGTTTAATTTAAATGGGGGAGGGCTTTATGCTAAACTTCACTCAAGCAACCAGTTCAGGAAAGTTTGTGCATGCCTAAGGCAATTTTTGATCCCAGCACAAAAATCCTGTTTTCACATATACCAAATTATGAGAATAGCTTAGATACCCTGTGTCTAGAAAACAAATGCTGGTGGCACTGGTCATAATAAATTCAATAAAATGGATAATTTAATCAAGTTCTAAAGATCATGAAATCTTTTGTTTTTCTTTCATAGGACTGGTTGGAAAAGAAGAGAATCTTCCTCTTGGAGCTACAAAGAATAAAAAGAAACAAAGCTGAGAGCTTGCGGGATAAAAATGAAAAGGTTTCTTTTTAAAAGAACTGACCTAAAAGGGACCTAGTATAGCAAATAACTGCCACCAGTACTTTTGTATGAAGTACAATGCTAAATGCTATGGAATTCATACAAAAGTGTTCTGAGTTTGACGTCCTTTTGCTCTTACTATTATCATGTATTAAAAAGCACCTTTAGACTGCAGTCCTATTCACACTTACCTGGGAATAAATCCTATTGAATTCCATGGGACTTACTTCCCAGTAGACAAACATAGGATTTCTGCAGTATGGGGGAGGCCGTCCCAGCAATCCTGCTCAAGATCACTGGGAGGAGGGCATAGTTAAACTCTCCCTCCTCCCAGTGATCTGAATCAAAATTGGGGAGTGGGGGAAAGCGAGGGTGTGTGTGTGCGCGCACGCGGCCCCTACCCTGCCACCCTGCACTGCATGTGGTCCTCAAGGGCAAAAAGGTTGCCCATCCCTACTTATGGGAACAGTAATTCACAGTGCATACAAAATTATTACTTTACACATAATTGTCCTACAGTTTTTCTGACTCAGTCTAAACTTTATGGATAATTTAATCTCTAACCATTTTTTACAATGCTAATTATCTTCCTATGTAGAAAGAAGCTGCTAAGAAAGAAGAAGCACTTGCATCCTTTGAAGCTTGGAAGGCTATGAAACAAAAAGAAGCAAAGAAATTGGCTGAGAAAAAACGGTTGGAAGAAGCGAAAAAAAGGAAAGAAGCAGAACTAAATGAGAAGAAAAAGGAAGAGGCACAAAAGGCAGTGAGAAATTTGTACTTTACAAACATGAAACCTGCGGAGGAACCATGCAGCAAATGGACATTGCAGCAAATGTTCATTGTACTTCTGTGCACTTACAGTTCACCTTAATTAGTGTAGAATTCTGCATATGTTTAATCCACTGAATAGGATAGTCTTTGCTTTCTGCACTCTGTATAGCAACATTCACTATAGAGTTGCCAAAATAACTTTGCAAGTAGATCTTTCAATTTGTGAGACCTAGTAATAGGACAAAATCTTTTAAAGGTTGGGTTGTAAGCTTTAATTTGTAGATAAATCAATAAAGCTTTAGTGAATTAATCAGCAGGGTGCAATTTTAATCTGAGGCTGAGAGTTAGGGGTATACTTGTTTGATTTTAGGCTGGTTTGATTCTGGTGTGTTACTGTAATGGAGAATAAAAATGTTAAAGAAGTGGGGAAGAGTATTTGGAAACTATAATTAATGCAAAATACAGCAGCCTGATTAGTAACTGGGAGCAAATTATGCCAGTTTTGGAACAGCTAAACTGCTGATCTATTTTCAGGCAAAATTGAAAGTGGTACCTACCTTATTTACTTTTTGGCTCCAGATGAAAATCTCTTTATTTGTCCAGGACTTTTACTTTTGTTTCTGTTTTATGCTGAATTTTTAACTGCTTGCTGCAATTTGTTGTATTGTATTTTAATGGTTTCATCTTGTAAGCCTCTCTCAGAGCCCTGCTGAAAAGCTATTAATATATTGTTCCAATAAATAAATAAGGTACCAGTATCCTTTCCTTCTGACAGTAGGCATTAGGGTTATTTAATAAATAGCAAATTATTTCACACCGATATTGGTACTATCTATGCACATTTAGTCAACTAGTTAATTGACTGGTTTAAAACAGATGATCAATCAACTAGAAATTATTTAATTGCTTGACAACTGTAATGAAAAGCTCCTAATAGACTTTCTACTTTCTTTAGGCTTTTGAGAAATGGAAAGAAAAGAAAGCAGAATATTTAAAACAGCAAATACAAAGAGAGAAAAGAGTTGAAAGGTTAAAAAAGAAGAAAGAAGAAGAAGTTGTTGTAGAGAAGAAAAAAGACAGCATGTCTGCTGTTGAAAAATGGTACAGTTTTGATTAATTTTGAATAGCATATAGTGTTACTGTCGGGGGCTCAGTCCTGCAATCACACATTCTCGCACTCTGACACCGGAGACTCCAAATCAGTGAGATCCTTTTATTACAGCAAATCCCACGGCATAAGCTTAACAGTTACAGTCTTTAGAAATCATACAGCTGATGGCATTTTACTACAGGCTCTTGAAATTGTTCCACATCAAGGTAGAGGACTGGAATGTCTCTTAAGGACCAAATTCCCAACATTCCACCCCAAGGGAAGGATAGGAGCCAATCCCTAAATTGTCCCCAGACAAGGGGAAAGATTGGAGCCAATTCCAGATGATCCTGCGACTAGGGAAGGGATCCTAGAAACAGGCCTGACTTACCCACACACCCCCATAGAGAGCTGAACCTGAACCAACGTTGTCACTGAGTTGGAACCTCTGGGGTGCTGTACATCTTGGCCTTAGGACCTGAGCAACTCCTAGCTGCTCCTCCGATGGGAGAAGGATCGGGACCCTATTGCTCCTGCAAGAAGGGAAGGGAATCTAGAAGAGGACCTGAACCAGCATGCACACCTCCACAGAGGTCAAAACCAGCCCTACCACTTTGGTTGGTGCCCTCTGGGTACTGTGCATGTGTCCAGGCCTCTTGACAATCAGGGTCCAAAACAAGATCAGACTTGAGTCCAAAGTACTTCCCCCCACACACACAGATTCCAACGTCCAAAGCTCCCAGCCTTGGAATCTCTATGCCACATGGGTCGAGGCATAGGAAAGTCCAGAAGTCAGGAAATAGCCCCAAGCCAGCCAGGCTCTGGACTTCTCGAAGAAGACACATCCATAGTCATGAGAATGCACAGTCTATGAAAAGTATGACAGTCCTTTTCATGGCAGGTTCTTGACAGTAAACGTCCAAAGAGAAGAAAGTCCAAATTAGGTAGAGTCCATACGCAGAGTGCTCCCAATAGCTCAGTCGGTGATAGATCGAAACAGAAGGATACAGACAGGGAAGACGAGAGAGATGTTCCTAGCAAAGGCTCTGGAGGCTAAGCACTGACTGAAAATTGAAGGTGTGGCCATCTTAACCCTCCTTTCAAACCACTAATTGACAAGGGAACTGGCCCACCCACGAGGTCCCTATCCCACCTGGGTGTCTCCCTTCTACCCTTCAGGGATGAGGCTTCAACCAGAGTGACACCTCTGCAAACCACCCCTCCCCTCTCCTGAAGCTCCAAAGAAGGCTGCCAGCTCCTATCTCTGCAAGGTCAAAGTTGCAGCTGGACAGGAGAAACAAATTGATTCACACTTGCTTTCTCCTGAGAACTCTGACAGTAATAAGCTCACATTGGTCTTGACATTCCACAGACTAAGGCCCAGTGTATTACTGACACTGAACCCCCACAGTTACGGTTATAGAAAGAACATAGGAAGCTGTTTTATACTGAGTTAAGCCATTGGTCCATCTAGGCCAGTATTGTTGACACTGACTGGCACGACTCTCCAAGGTTCTGGGCAGGTGTTTTTCCAGCCTTCCTGGAGATGCCAGGGATTGAACCTGGGACCTTCTGCATGCAAAAGAGGTGCTCTACCACTGAACTACTGTCTTCCACCGTACAGTTACACTGGCAGCAACCTGAAACTAGCAACTTTAAGCACAATAATAAATCCATGTATTTGGAAAACAGCTCTGTGTTACAATTTTGCTATCGTTTGTGATATTTTATTAGAGTGCATAAATTTGCTTCTTACTTTAAAACATTTCCCCCTCAACTCTTAGGAATGAGAAAAAAGAAGAATTCATGAAGCAAAAGAAAAAAGAAAAAATCCAAGAAAGGAAAAAAGAGGTAGAACAACAAGTTGAGAAGGAAGAAAAAGATAAAAGAGCTATAGAGGAATATGAAAAATGGCTGGTACGTGTACACGTCTGTGATAATATACAAAGTTTGGTATAAAAATATGCATTCAAGTTTGTGCGTGTAAACTTTCATTGCATAAAGATGACCAGGAGGCGGCAGTATAATCTCTCTTACTATCTTCCTTTTACTGGAGCATCTAGAAAACAACTGTCAGGCGGCACTATATGTAATTTTTGACAATCTACAAAAATATTTTAGATTTCTGTCCACCAAAATAAGATGCTGATTAGATGACATAGAGAAAATACTCTAAAATCATGTTTTGCACAATTTATAGAATCCCCTAGAATTGTACAACACAGGAATGTGCTTGTATGTTCCAGCAGAGTTTAGTGGCATGCGCTTGCCATGAGGGGACGGTGAGAGAGGACTATACATGGTAGTTACTAAACTCTATTCAACATTGTACAGACAAGTGACCATTCATAATGAAAATATAACAAGTTTAATTTTAGATATCTACTGCTAATTTAGATATGAATAACAATCATATAAGGACCAAATTACATATGACGTTAAATGCATAGTTTGGGATTGTATGTATCCTTTTAGACCTGTAAATAGCAGCCATTGGGGAGCCCAATCAGGGCTGCTGGGAGGGGAAGGAAGTTAACCTTCCTTCCTCACCATACTTAGGGCACTGGCAGTATCCTATGCTGGCAGTCTCTCAGTGCTAAACACATTGCGCTAGCAGAAACAAACACTAGCACAACTGGAAGCTAGCACTTGCTAGCGCAACCTAGCCCAAATTAGCACTTCCAAGTTGGAACAAGTCAGCAGAGTTCCCTTCTGTAAGATCCACTGACTTCTCCATTCCAGAAGCACTAATTTGGGCTAGTTTCAAGTTGTGCTAGCAAGTGCTAGCTCCCCGTTGTGTTGGCACCCTTTTCTGCTTGTGCCGCAGCAGCATTGGATAGTGCCATCTGCCATTTGGTGCCTGAAACTGCTGTTTGGTATAAGAGCGAAATGACCATTGAGGCCAGTGGGAGCTTCTCTCCTGTGCCAAATAGTAGAAGAGAGGGATATTCTTCAGGACCAGAGTGTAGGGGTACACTCTTCCCTGCGTGCCACAGTTCCAATCCTGATTGGAGGCCCCAGTAGCTGCTATTTGCAGTATTTAAAGGGACTCACATCATGTTTAACATCACTTGTAGTTTGGCCCTAACAAAATTATGAAAGATGTATGAACTAATTAGAGTTATCCCTACTGGCTCTCCCTGGATTTGCAAATACATATCTGTACCTGCTTCTTTGATTCACATTTTTAGGTCTTTTTTCCAGTCATGACTCATGATAGTTCTAGATTTGCTTTTTTAATATAAGGGGAAACCAATTGTTTCTGTAAAGCAAGATGGCTACCTCATGAAGATGTTTGTATGTATGCCACAGTCATAATGGTGGTTTCTAGTCCCGATACTATAGTCAGTGACAGTAGAGTCTTCTCTTCTCCTGTTCACTGTCAGGAACAGCCGCTTCTGCAAGGCCATGTCAGCACAGCACAGCACCAGCAAAACGTAGCAGCAGCAGCTGCACAAGTGAGTGAATGTAGATACAAGGAAACAGTCTTATAGATGAGAATTTTCATTGCTCAGAATTGTTAGAACAGTTATACTCATTTTATTTATTTATATAAAATTTATTTATTTTATATAGGTATGTGCATAGGTACAGTCATGCCTTGGATTGAGAGCATAATTCATTCCGGAAATGTGCTTGTAATCCAAAACACTCTTATATCAAAACGAAATCCCCCCCAAAAAAATTGTACAGAGATTTTTAATTTAAGCCGTACTACAGTACTTGTATTGCAAGACGTCGCTTGTATATCAAGTAAAAAAAAATTAAATAAACATATAAAAATTTGCTTGTCTTGCAAAACGCTCTCAAACCAAGTTACTTGCAATCCAAGGTATTACTGTAAATGTTTTGGCATTATGGAACTTGGAGGATTCTGATTAGCTACTGGAAGTTGCTTAACTGTAGCTAGTTTCTCAGTGCTTTTGACAGGAACCACAATATACAATACTGACCTGCAAGGAACAGCACTGGCTTTCTTAGCATGACCAGAGTCAGAGTGAGTTGCTCAGTCTTGGAAAAGTAAAAAAATTATATATTATGTCAGAGCTCTGCAGGTGGGACAGTTATGTCCTTAAGGAGATCCTACCAATCTTAATGTCCAGTTGATACAACTGCACGTTTCTCATTTGCTGTGCATTGTCTACTTGCTCTTTGCAGTAATATGTTACACTTTACAAGCACTCAAAAGGCATTGTTTTGTACTTGTGAAGAATGTCATTCTTTCCCAAGCTATTGGATGCATTGTTATGAGTGCTGTACAGAACATGGACAATTGTTCTTGTGTGTTTATAGCACTACCATTAGAATTAAGTGAATACATCAGCACTTGAAGTGGTGTCAAATTAGTTCGGATAGCCATTGTTTTGTTGTTGTTTTGTTTAGCCAGAGGATAGTCCTATTCATGCGCTCTTCAGAATGCATGAGGGCTCAAAGTGGGGGAAGGGCCACACATGCTGGCCCCGCCCCCAATGTCCCCTGCACGCCGGGCCCTATCCCTTCATTCGCTGGTCTTGCTGGTGACGAAGTCTGAAGTGGGGTTCTACTTGTGTTCAATTGAATGTAAATAAAATGCTCCCTGTGATTGGAGACCATTTTATCAGGGCCCTTGATCTCATGGAACATTCTACTCATGTTCAGTCAAACTCAAGTAGAACCCCACTTCAGGCCTTGCTGCTCCGAATAGCAAGTGCAGGGAATGAAAGGGCAGAGGGGCATGGCTTGGTGCACATGGCGACATTGGGGGTGGGGGCCAGAATATACCAACCAAGAATATACTGTGAGTGAATCTTTAGCTGGATGTGCTCAAACAATATCCAGAAAATTATTTCATTCTAGTTTCTTAAAGCTCATATTCTATATTTTCAACATGTCTGAAATCACATTGTGGTAGTACATAAACTAGGCTGTCATACATAAAGAAAAATGTGTGTTAAATCAACAAATAGACATTTGTTTTATAGTCTCCTTTCTACAATACTATAGCTAAAGTCCTGTTTCTTACTGAACTTCAATAAATTTCACACCTTCCCTTTCTTACATTTGGCTGTAGTCCTGTGCCCATGTATCTGGGAGAAATTCCCATTACTCTCCATGGGAATTACTTCTGAGTAAATAGGCATAGGATTGTTCTGTTACGCTCTTATTTTTTGTTTCCAGTCTCTAGATGATTTCAGTCAATCTATGATGTTGAATTAAGAACATGATCTGAACTATGGAATATATCACACGCTTGTCATGTTTCCATTAAAAGCTATTTTATATTCAACAATTGGTTTACTAAGGATTAATTATTTCTTTAACAAAGTCAAATGATTGTATAGGCTTAGAGTCATAAGAGTTCCCATATTATGTTCCTTCCTTGCCTTTAAATTTGTTCCTGGCATTTGTATTGGCAAATGAATGTAGCCATTCCCATAATTGCCTCTTGGTGTGTGTGTGTTCGTGTGTGTGTGTGTGTGTGCGCATGCTGACAGGTTTCCAGTGCAAGGCTCTTGCTTAGCAATTTTGTGAGACAAGTTGCTACTTCTCAATCAAATGATGTTTTCTCCAGTATTCTCATTTATCTTTGTTGTCTTTCGAGGAAGCATCATATTTTATCACAAAGTAATATCCTCCCTGTCTGTGTCTTCCCTTTTGAAGGGAACTGATTGATTTTATCCATAGCTCTTAAGTAAAAGAAGAGTTCTCAGGGTGCTTGATACCTTTTGCTTAACGTATAGCATTCATTCAAGGAATCTTGAACACATTCATACACTCTATATTCATTCGAGGAATCTGTTTACCAAGGCAGAGTTAAAAGACACCTAGCCAAGGACACTGATGGGAAGAGTTCATTGAATTCACTTGGAACCTCAGAAGTTAACTGAGATGAGGTCAAGCTCCAAATCAACCCCCCTCTAAGCTTCCTGATTTCCCTGGAGAGGCTGACAGTTGTCTGCTTGGCCATTCTTGTAAACCTTGAATATAGTTGAAGGGTGAGATCAGTCGGTCTGCATGATAGACTTTGTGAGAAAAGCAATTCTTAAAGTCGCATTGAATAGATAATTGGTTTTCTGTGGTTGTATTTGAAAGATTTGGGATTGTGATAAATATAATTCTGTAAGGGCAGCTATCATTGTGCTAGTTATAAATATTTGAATATCCACCGTTTGGTGGAGAAAAATTACCATTTAAAAATTCTTGTAGCTGCATTTAATTTAATAAAGCAGAAATTACTACAGCTAATAATGTTCTTTCATTATTAGCTGTAATAATTTCTGCTTTATTAAATTAAATGCAGCTACAAGAATTTTTAAATGGTAATTTTTCTCCACCAAACAGTGGATATTCAAATATTTATAACTAGCACAAGCTAGATATTTTTCTTGTACTGTAGAGATTTTCTTTTAATGAGAGAACTGGTGGAAAAGATCAATTAATCAAAAAGCAAAAATAGTCTCTGCAAGCATTCTGTTTAGCCCTCTTTATTTTAATTTTTGGAAGCTATCACAAAGCCATTAGGAACTTACAGCATTGTTAGCATGACATGAAGATGTCAGATTTGTTTCAACTAAATTATTGAAATCCAGTTTCACGGCAATATACTCACTGTAATTAAACATAAAAATCTCCTTAGATAAATAATACTTAAGAGATAAGTACACAGAAATAGGCATCTAGTGTGCCTGTAACTTGTAAAGGAATATAAGGTTGTCTTATAGAGATAAATTACAAACTAATTAGCATTTATCCAAGTATTACGTTACTAATTATCTGCTTAAAATCTAAGTAATACAATCTACTTTATTGTAAACAGGAAAAGAAAGAGATGAACGAAAGGATTCAGACCAAGCAAAAGAAGCTCCAGGTCATTCTCGAGGATGAAACCCCACCACCGTGGAGCCCACCTGGCAAAGCTGTGTCCTCAAGAAGCTATTGAGATGTCCAGTGCCACGAAGAAAGTTCTAGCATTCTGTCATCATCTAATCAACATTACTGCAGAACATCTGATTTTAACATGAATTGAAACTGGCTCTTGCATCCTTTCTTTGTAGATGGGGATTTGGCGCTCGGTATAGGAACACTGTATGTCCTGAATCCATGGTACTTGGTGTGTAGCGCACTACTTCCCAGTTCCCCCCCCCCAATGAATGCTACTGGTAGATTAAAAATATGGAGTGCAGCAGTTAGCACAAGCTTTAGTACACCTCTGTTGGTAAAGGATATTTAGAATACTGAAAGGGCAATACTCTTAATTAAGTACATACCTTTTAGTTAGAGGGGAGCAGTGTAAGCAGCTGTGATTTGTCCCCTAAGTGCTTCTTAAAGTATTAGCATACCCTCTTAAATCACAGTGTGGCCCTCTGATACGTTGTGTGGCCCTCTGATACGTTGTGAGGTAAGATTCTTTTCAGTTAGTCAGGGCATTATTTATGTTCTGGTATTTTAGAAACAATGGAGCTGATACCAGATTTGTTTTCATCCCAAAAGAAAAAAGAATTTTAGAGATGACATTTGATGCATGGAGGAGTGGCTGAGGCGTAGTAGTCCAAAACATCTGGAGGGCACCAGGTGATGTACTGCCTAGTGCACTTTGTCTTGTACTGCATGTGTTCATTATGACAGAAGGTACTTCTCAGACAAGGCTTTTATCGTGCCATCACCCTGCCTGATCCACAGAATTTTATGGGGTTTCCAAATAACCCTCCCACGTTTTCCCACAGCTTCTTTCATCCTTTTTCTTACTGCAGAAAATTCATTAAGGAGAAAAATATGGAATAGCTGCACAATTAGGCATGTCCACAAACCTGGGGGGGGCACCCCTCCCTGCCTTGCCTCTACGTGGCGCCCTTCCCCCTGCTGCTCGATCCTCCACAGAGTGATTCTCCGCACTGCTTGAGCCGGCCACGCCAGTCCCGTCGCGTCACTTCCGGCTGACCGGAAGTGACGCCACGGGACCTTGCGCCAGCACGCCAGGACCCCAATTCTACGTATTTTCTGTAGAAACCAGGGCAACAAGGCTGTTAAGAACTCGGTAAGAACCCGCTGGAACCCGGTAAGGCTCGCTCGCCTCTTGCGGGCGTGAGCGGGGCCGATTTTGGCTCCGCTACACCCACTTGAGGCGAGCGGATACATCCCCATCACAATGCTTTCTAATTGTTAGCACTGTGGTCGGATGCACCCTACAGCTGCCATCCCATACACACTTCAACTGGGAGTAAGATCCATTGAACTCAGTCAGGCTTACTTCTGAGGAGACAGGTATAGGATTGCACAAAGAAATCATTGTAAGCAGTAAGAAGCCTTAGGTTAGCCATTTGCTCTTCAGCTGTCATCTGTGGCAAATGGCTGCAACATTTTGTCCGTCATAAGTGGCTGAATGGCCTAGGCATGTATGATAACTATAACACACTCCAAAAATTAATTTATTTCTATGTGAAAGCCAGAACTTAAAAAAAAAAAATCACAGGTGGCTTACACAAGGATGCTTTGATACAAATGAAATCCTTTCTAAATGGGTTCCAAGAGCTGGATTTGCAAAATATTTACAAGATGGGATGCGTCATTTCGGACAAAATCCTGCTTTCAGATTCTGTTATAAACAGTCACTCTGCAAATGTATTCCAGAAAAAATAACAATGTATTTTGGGCCTCAGACATCAGTTTCATGAAACCACTGGATCCTGATTAAAGCAGCTCAAGAGTCATGACTCTTCCTGCCTTTTTGATCATAAAGCATATTTAATTGGCACACAGTTGTGGTACCTGCAAAAACTAGTCATGTGATTGTGTCTAAAATTATTTCAGAATTGCTGCCATAATCACATGAAAGTAACTGAAGCTCTCTGTAGACTTCAAAGGGGAATTGTAAAATGATAGTAGAAGTATCTCTCCATCTGCAATATCCTAAATTAATCTTTCTTTTTTTCTTTTCTTTTTTTCTTTTCTTTTTTTCTTTTACAGAGAAAATTTTGCTCATATGAACACTACTAGTTTAATTAGCTGTGTGTGTTAGATGTTGGGGCATTGGAGCTGCGGTCAGTTAAAACAAATCATGGTCCCCAAACAAAGCATTAACGCTGCATCTAGCAGTGGGAGGGAGTGGATTAGGCCACCTGCTCCTTCCCAGTTCAGCCCAAGCTCGCTGTGAACAGCTTCTCTTAGTAGAGGTAAGCTGCAGTGAACAGCTGCCACCTCAGCCTCCAGCCCACCCAGTCAGTTTGACCACTGTAGCCTGTGCTTTGTCAGATGGTCTGAATTCCAGTGCATTTCCGGGCCAAATTTAAAGTACTGACTTAAACCTTTAGAGCCCTAAAAGTCTTGTGACCAGACTTTACCTGAAAGACCATCTTATCCCATATGTAACTACCCAAGCCTCAAGATCTTGTTCAGAGGCTCTGCACTGAGGGTCCCCTTCAAATGAAGTGTGGCAGGTAACCACCAGGGAGAAGGCCTTTTTGGTAGTGGCACCCCAGTTCTGGAAGAGCCTTCCTAGAGAGATTCACCTGGTGCCATCTTCTTTTCAGCATCTGGTGAAGACCTTTTTGTTAACCAATGCGTTATAAATACTTAATATTTTGTGGTCTGGTCCTCTTGTTTTAAATCTGTGTTTTAGTTGTGTTGTTAGTTTTAAAAATTTGTATAGTTTTATATTTTAATTGTCATATTTGTGAGCCACCCAGAAAACCTGTGTTATGCGGTGGCTATACAAATTTAGTAAATAATTATATAAATAAATATAGAGGTCCTAGACCAAATAGACTGACAGGCAGTGGCAGCTTCTGTGGGTACTTTTGCCAACCATTTCCAAGGAAGGCAAGTGGGGATGGCAAAGGAAACTAAGGACAGCTTCCTTCCTGTTCCCTAACCTCCCATCACTGCCGAATGCAAATTTGCACAGGTCTCCACTGGTTCTCTAAAGTGCAAGTCTGTTACAGTGGCCCACAAAAACTTCATTATGTTGAAGTTGGCACAAAGGCAGATAGCTATCTATTAAGAGGGAAGGGAACCAGTGAAATAAATAGGCAAATCATTTCTGCATAACTCTTTTTAAAATATTTCCTGTCTTTTAACAGAGGCAGACACTTCAGAAGCTTCCTTTGTTGTGCCAAACTTTGCAATATGTATAATCTTGCTACAGACCCTGGCCGACAATGGAATGTTGTTTTTATAATACTGTAAAGATCTAAATGCTCTTTGGACTTAGTAAACTGTTTCAGGGACAATGTGCTAAGATTCTTTTGAGGTTGTCTTGGCATAATCAAAATAGAAATCCTGTGGTACTCCCTTCATCATAACTCTTCTGACAGGTTGTTAACAATAGTAAGCTATTAAAATTCGTACTGCTTTCTTTGTTTTGGTTTACTTTTCTGGGCTTTGAAACATGCTGTTTCAAAATTGTAAGAAAATTGTAAGGTAAACAGCAGTATGTTTTAGATTTACATTTTAGATTCTGGCTGTTTGTTATAATGACTTTTCTGCTTCAACCTAAAATAATAATTGCAGACTCCCTTGCAGAGGTGATACACATTACTTGCAACAGTTACATGTGCTGTCTTGTTTTCCTTTCCTTTCCTTCCTTTCCTTCCTTTCCTTTCCTTTCCTTTCTTTTTTTTTTTTTTTTACATTTTTAGAAAGCTTTTCCTGCCCCATTAGAGTTGGAAGCATTTGTATCCACCCGGTTAGGCTGTCAGCCTAGGTCACCAAGCATAAAATAAATAGATTAGCTATGCAAAATGTTATTTAGCCGAACTCAAGGGCCCCTTCATATGAGACAAATTTTGTACCAGGAAAATATTTTGGTGTAGAGGTCGGGGAGGCAACTCATGGGTAGACTGGCCCATAATGACACATCCATCTGATGATAATTATGCATGCTTCCTCTTTGAAAATTACATACAGTGAAATTAAACAAGTTAGCTTCCATTACAAGTGGCCATCTACATACAATCTGCATGCTTTTTCTTACACCAAAGTTGTTTCTGTGTATGATATTTGTCACATTTAAAGTGGTTCTATATGGGGCTGGTTTCGTCCAGAAAGAAGCTGTAATAGAACAATTAGGAAAAGTTGCGGTACAAGTACTGCTCCTACGTAACTTTTTTTTTTGTAAACAAGCGTGGTTTGTGCAAAGTTGCAACTGTGCTACCATCCTCCGCAGAGGAGGATCAATATTCAGCTTGCAGTGTGGTCTCTGCCCAGAAGGTTTACTGTCTAATTAAGAAAAATGGGAAAAGGACACAACTGTCAATTTTAATGTCAGCTTCGATCTAGGTTGTTTACGGAATAAGCTAGGAATAGGGTATGAACTGGTTAGATGAAAGACAGAGAAAAAGGTGGGTTTATTTTGGTTCAGGAAAGTTGTCTATCTCATTTCTTTCATCTTACTCATTCTGTATAATGTTTGTTAAATTAGATGTCTGTGAAAAATCTTGTAGAAATATTCCAAAAGTACAAATGTCCATCTGTCCTCCAGATGGCCTTTGTTTCTCTGGCTAGCCTAAATCATAAAAATTATAGTTTGGCATAGCCAGGAACTCAAGAGGGAGCCTGTCTGGTCAAAGCCGCCCTTCACTGTTTTACATGTGATGATTGTGACGATAACGTGGCTGGTTATTTAATTTTATTTCTCTCACTACCACCTGGCTGTTAGTTCACTTTCTTCACTAACCCAGTGGCTGAAATATGGTAGCTTCAGGGTATTAGTTCACCTATTTTAAACTAACACTGTTCCAACTCTGTCACAAGTCTACACTCACTCCCAGACAAACCCGAGCGGACAATCTGTCTGTGGGAGATAAATTCTGTTAAAATACCATTGCTGGTTATTGTGGTGTTTACGCTGGGTAGATATTGTTTATCTTGCTCTTAGTAGCTGTACCAAGTGATTAGGGGTGAGCTTCAGGATAGTAACAATTATAAATCAGTCTCTTTAGTAACCCAACAAATAGTTCTTTATTTTCTTAAGTAAAAAATTTCTTTCAACAGGAACAATCTCTTTTCCATAAAGGCAATAGTTTATGTTGAATTAACTTTATGACTCTTATCTGACTAACTAGAATCCCCCTAACTCACTTCTCTCCAGTTCACTTCTCTCTCTAACTCACTTTTCTCATCTCTAACTCACTCTAACACTCTAACTAACACTCTAACTCCTCTCTCACACACAAGCACATATATACAGAGCTCCCCCTCCCATCAGAACTTTCTACAGGCGAGCCCCGATAGGTTGCTGGGCGCGACCACTCTGCCTGGCAACGCTAGATGTTAACCCGTTCATCACAATGATGCACCACCACCAGTCACTGAAAGCTGTTGCCCACCACCTAGGCCCTGTGCTGTCTAGGTGCTGCCTCCTCACCCACTGCTTGAATAAGTACAAGTCAGCCAGCCAATTCAAGCAGTTAAGGCAGCTCTTCTCCACTTCCTCCCAACTTCTTGCCTGCTTCTGCCACTACCTGCCTGCCACCGACCATGGATGCACCGATCGTCCTTGGACTAGACATAATATCAGTGTTCCCCATCTGTACAATGGGTATATGATTTCTACATGCTAAATCCCTTGAGTATACAAGACACGTGGATTTGGCTGGTTTAGCTCGCTTTTCGTGTTCTGTGTGTAGGTTATTTCTTGATTTCTGACTGTAGTAGAGTTACAGTGAATCATATTATCTGTGAGAGCTCAATATCATGAAAATGGATGTATTGCTTGGTGGCAAGCAATTTGTTAGTACACAGTATAGCCTCACACCTTAGATGAACAGAGCATTTTTTGTGAGCTCTACCCTCTAATGCATGCAAACTACCTCTGAGTATACACGGTCGCCACCACTGTACCAAAATTTATTAATTCAAGGCAACCCTCTCCTCAAGGAATATAGATCTTATTTCATCAGTTTGTTGACGTGGGATTTGATGTGACTGATGGGATACTTAATATTGGGGGTCAATTTTAAGAAACATTCTTAGGTCTTCAGAAAGAGTTTTCTTTTTCTCTGTGTATTGAGTTTCTCTTTTTCTTTCTTCACGTTCATATTTCTCCTTTCTCTGTTCATACTTACTCCCCCAGCAACTGCCTGCAGTTCTGTATGGAGACTTCCTCATCATTCGTGGCTATACTTATAGTACCAACTTGTACACTAAAGTAAAGGCAAGTCATTTGCCCTTTTTAGCTATGGCATAGCTATTCAGTCTAAAGTCATCGTATTTCTCAGCATGTCATTTAGATAAGCAACTAGATAATTTGTTTCTCTATTTTAATTCGAAAGGCACTTTTAGTGGTTACACTTATTCAGGAAATTATTGTCTTTGGTAATTCAGAAGGGATAAGAAAATATAGCTGAATCTAGCATGTTGAAAAAAGCCAACAACACCAGTCTTCACCAGCCACAAGATAATGGTTTAAGAAACACAAAGAAAGATGGAATTATGCATGCATTTTTGTATTTTTCAATTTGGCAAGCAAAATTCTAGGCAAGTAAAAACAGCCGGTAATTGGTGAAACTCTTAATTGAACCATGTATGCTTACTGTACAGAAGGAAATTTCTTAAAAGAAAACTGTGGTATAATTGATTTCCTTGAAGAAAATGTCATTTTTCTTTAAGCAGATGCTGTGGATATATTTATTGCTTAATGCATTTTGAGAAAATATATATAATAAACTCTATTTTGGTATAAGGAATGTGGTTTTATTTGCCCCGAGAGAATGAACTCTTAAGATCTTATTCTTAAAACTATCTGCATATTTTCAGTAAAGCTAGTAAAATCCATATTTGTATTTGGTACAAACAGTAAACAAATACCGTTCCAATTCTTGCACTCTTCATTATTATGGACCTAACACTCCCAAGTGAGCCCAATGATGATAATACGATGATAGTAAAAGTGTGCTAAAAAGGAGTACATTGTATTTAAAAAATTGGATATGTAAACGGTACGCATGGATGGATGGATGGATGGATGGGCAGTTGCCCAGATGTTTGGGAGCATGAGCAGAGCAGTGTAGCACACACCCAGATGTTGGGGAGGTGGGTGTATTGCAGAAAAGGGCCATAGACAATAGGCTTGGATGGGTGTCAGAGGGAGAGAAAAACTGTTAATGCCCAGGGGAACAATAACAACAGAATCTGCCCCTAGATCACAACATTCTTAGTTCTGGCAGTCTGCCTCTGGCCATGTTCAGTGCAAACACCATGTATTTCACATTAAATGAGGAGTACATATCGATACTACTACAGATCTAGACTAGTTTAACTGTAACTTCTTCATTGGGGGAACTGTCATTCCAGAGCTGAGGGTAGGGATGTCTCAGAAAATGTGCTGGCCAAACTCCAATTTCCAGAATTCTTTGGAGGAAGCCCTGTCAGTTCAACTGGCATAAAGCCAACACATGTTTTTAGCATAGATATGACCAGAGACTCAATTTCTTTCATCTACAGTCATGCCTTGGATTGAGAGCATAATTCGTTCCAGAAACGTGCTTGTAATCCAAAACACTCTTATATCAAAACGAAATCCCCCCCAAAAAAATTGTACAGAGATTTTTAATTTAAGCCGTACTACAGTACTTGTATTGCAAGACGTCACTTGTATATCAAGTCAAAAAATAAATGAATATTTAAACATTTGCTTGTCTTGCAAAACGCTCTCAAACCAAGTTACTTGCAATCCAAGGTATTACTGTACTATTTACTTCTGGCCAGGCTGACAATACTTAAAAATAGATTGCTTGAACGGTAATTTCAGCAGTAATGCTAGTGATGCCACCTAATTGAGAGGAGTGGGGGTGGTTCAGGATATGAATTTGACTGGCTTATAAGGGTTGGCCACCACCTTGAGTTCTTGGATCATCAAGATCTGGAGAAAAAATTCCTGGCCCTGCTTTGCTCCCCTCCCCACATCCTTCCCACTTGCCTAGCCTGGTGGCAGCTTTGTCAGCAATGGTAGAAGCAAGGAGGGAAATCTGGAAGCCTACAAGGCTTCCTTCCTACTGCCTGGGAAGAATCCCAGAGGCCCTGGGAGATGTGTTTTCCACAGCATGTTCAGCAGTATCCCGAGCTCAAGGAGCCCTGGGGCATGGAAGTTTCCCAGGCACAGTATTCTAGGTGCCAGAAAGAGAGGTCTCGCACAGATGCCTCCAGTGGGGGGAAGGAAGGGGATTGTGAGGAAGAGGTGTGGGGCTGTTTGGGGAAGTTTTCAGCTCCTATTGTGCTCCCAGATACATTGCTGGGAGCATGACAGCATCTGAATTGGGCTCAGGAAAAGAAACAGTTCCATTTGCCAACCCCATTTCTGAATCAACCCAAGGGGAGTTTGCCTATCACTAGTTGGTAGCAGCTTTTCTTTATTGGCAGGAAGCCTGTGGCTAACAGGAAGGATAAGACTACACAGAAACCAAGGGAGAAGATGGTTAGAGGAAGGAGAAGCTTGTCTTTGTTTTGAATCTTAATACAAGTTATTGGAGCCAGCTGAATTCTTGAAACTCAAAGCTAACAAAATTCCTCAAAGGGACAGAGTTCCTTGTACGGAAGCAGGGATAAGGAGACAGTGGATCTGGCAAGCCTATTTTGGTTGCAGAGGGAGCTGTTTGGAAAATAATACTTATTTCAGTTAACTATCATGCCCTAGTTTTACCTTTGTAGTCTCAAATGCAAACAGGAATATAGAAAGCTGCCTAATATCAACTCAGAAACATTGGTCCCATCTAACATACAGTGACTTTTGGCAGATCACTTGCAACCTGATCCTTTCAAAGATGCTTCTGGTTGAACCTAGGTTCTTCTTTGTGGTCTCTGTGCATCACATACAGGAACTTCTGAAGCTGAGGAATTTAGGCAGGAACCCTTCCCCCACCATCTCACTGAGCATGCTCCGAGTGGGTTCCTGCCTATTCCCTCAGTTCCTCTTTGACCGCCATTGTGGCTAAACATCAAGGACTTCTCTCGTTCTCTACGAGGTTTAGCTGAGGCTTCGCCTACGTCAATATTTTTAAATTCTATCTTACCTCCTCTCTACTATCATTTATTTAGTTCTTGTTTCGTTTCTTTTCACTGGGTTTGGTTGCGAAGGCCTCTGAAGCAGATGCCTCTTAATGCACCCTTTAGGAAGTGTTTCCAGTATGGCAGCAAATTGCTCCTAACAGGCGGCCACTCACTTTGCTTAATCTATCTTGGAGGGGCACGTAGTGGATATGTGCCCCCACTGCCAGGCTTTCACCAAACAAGCGAGGAGGCATCGGGCCGACCAACGGAAGGCTGTGCTGTGGCATAAGGCTCTGAAGGTGGTGGACACCTCTACTTCTGTGGAGATGTCAGTACTTGCTTGCTGCCTGGCCAGCCATTACACCGACACAAGAGGTATTGGTTACAGACCCTCCAACACCGGGTTGCTTCTTGTCGGTTTCGGCAGCAAAGAAGCTAACCAAAAAGGCTCGATCCATGAAATCGGAGTCTGAAAGGAGAAAGAAGAAGGAGCTGAAGAAATTGTATTGTAAAGCTCTTCTAAATCCGAGCCGTTAGTCCCAAGATTATCCCCAGATGCGACATCTTTTCCTCCTTTGGTACTGAAGGAAAAGTTGGTACTGATGTGGCCGCCTCCATCTGCAGCTTCCATTTCCGAAGGGGAGATCCAGGACGTTTCCCCAGCTCCGGATCAACCTTAGTTCCGAGATCACACTTCAATAGAGCGCCTGCAGAAACAACCTGCTAAGGACCATCCTGTTCTACCCAGGCCTCCTCCTCACTCCAGACACTCAGAATCAAGAGAGAGCTGTCACTTGGGCTGCCGTTACCGATCCCGTTCTCCACCATCAGATTGGGAATGGGAAGGCCATTCTGAGTGGTCCATGCCCTATGAGGCTACTGTTGGGATGATTGGAGGTTCTGGTACCCACGCGATCCATATTATGGCTGCAACTACCATTGTGGGGTGTCACCTCAGGCTCGAGAAGACTTTTCCTGCTTCCAGGATCCCTCCCCCTTGGGTGTGAGGCAACTCTACTTGAGTGCAAGACATCTCCCCACATGGATGCCCTGCTCCAGCAGCAGCTTTGGGACATCCTCCATCTCCACAGCACTCTGTCTCATCAGCTCCAGTGCCGGTACAGCAAAGTGCCTCAGAGGCTCCTTCAGCTTCACTTGCTCTCCCAGCCTCTGACCTCCAGAAGACCTCACCGCAAGCATCGAGGCCATCTTCTACCAAGGACTATGAGTCAGACTCCTGCTCTTCCTCATCTCAAGCTCCCTCCATTTCCTCCCCTGACGCACTTGTGGGATCCAATGATCCAGATTTCCCCTCAGAGGATATGGGTCATTTCACAGACCAAATCCAGTGTATGGCTCAAGCACTCAGGATCCAGACACACCGCCCTGAACAACGTATACAGGACCCAGTCTTTGATGCTGTTTACACAGAAACATTGATTCTGACTTCTATCCCATTTCTGCCAACGCTGCTACAGACCATGCAGCATACTTGGAAAAACCCCAGCTTCCACTCCTACAGCTAAGTGGTTGGAGAACATGTATTGGATGAGGGAAGAAGACGCTAAATTCCTTTTCTCTCACCCCTTACCAAACTCTGTAATCGTCAAATCAGCACAAGGGAAGTCGGGAAAGCAGCATTCAACACTGGTGGATAAGGAGGGTCACCATCTAGACCTGCTCCGCCATAAGGTCTACTCTTCCACCTCCCTCGGTCTTCAGGTGGCCAACTACCAGGCTACCATGACGAGGTACCATTTTTTCTTTGGGAGAAGGTTGGTCCCCTTTGCACTTACCTGCCCGAGGACAAGAGGGAACTTGTTTTCCAAGCGGAGGCAACCAAACTATCACGTCAGCAAATAAACACTGCCTGACATCAAGCTGACTGCAACAACCAGTCCATGATTGGAGTGATAGCCCTTAGGAGACAGGCTTGGCTCCATTCCACAAGCCTGATGCCTGAGGCTCGAGTTCGTATTGAGGACCTCCCCTTTGATGGGGAGGGTCTCTTCAACTCAAAAACAGATGAAGCCATGGATACAATCCAAGATGCAAAGATGATGGCAAAGAAGATGGGCCTTGGACCAAGGAGATGGTTCCGACAGCCGTCATCTTTCTTGCGCAGTCAACAGTCGCAGCATCAACCTTGTTCGCAGCAGCCCTGGTACCGAAGTGCTCTTATCAACAGCCCCGGTACTAGGGCTCCAGCAAAGGAGGTAACGACATGTCTACGTTGTCTTTGACTTCCATGGTGGTGAGCTCACCATGTTCCCATCTTGGCTCCTGTCTGGCCTCTTTCCTACCATCGTGGAGGAGAATCACATCTGACCACTGGGTCCTCAAAATCGTCCAGCATGGGTACAGGATCGAGTTCACTGCTCTCCCTCCCTTTCTCAGCATCTGTACCATGCAGGCTTCTCTGGACCTCAGGGGTGTCAACATCTACATCACCCCAAGGAGGTTTTAGATCACGCTCCAGTCGATTCTACCTCTCCTTCGCAGGGGCGATTGGTTTGTGTCGGTCACTCTCAAGGACGCTTACTTCCATGTCGCTATTCATTGGGACAGCCAGCGCTTCCTTCGTTTTGCAGCAGGGCAGGAATAGATTCAGCTTCCATGGGGGACGCCTTCCTCCACCCCTGGACAGGGGACCTGTTTTATATCTTTCCTCTGATCTCTCTACTCACCAAAGTCCTTGCCAAAGTCAGAACGAACAATACCGATTACATCCTGATCACCCTGTGGTGGCCAAGGCAGGTTTGGTTTGCTTCTCTCCTTCACTGAAGTGGTGGATAATACATTTGGCTTCCATTGTCTCCAATGCCTCTGACTCGCGATTGAGGTCGGATTCGACACCCGGACCTCTCCACCCTCCGCCTCACGGCGTGGAGAATATGGCAGTGGGTCTTTGTCAGGATTTTTCATCAGAGGTCCAAGCCGTTATGGATGCTGTGAGGAAACCTTCCACAAGATGATCCTACACTGCGAAATGGGCCACTTTCTCCTCCTTTGCATGGGCAGCAGGGTTTGAGCCTACCACCTGTCTGATAAAGGATGTTTTACAATTCCTCCATTCCTTGATGTCCAGGGGGCTAAAAATTTTCCTCAATTTAAGTTTATCTTGCGGCAATTTTGGCTCATCAACCATCCATCGAGGGACTTATACTCTTCTCTCACCCTCTGGTTTGGCAATTTTTAAAAGGTCTACACAACCTAATTCCTCCGTTTCAAACCATAGTATCAGCCTGGAGCCTTCCCGTGGTACTCACCGCAATTGCATTGACATCTAAGCTCTTTGAGCCACTGGCTATGATGAATCTCCAGCTTTTTACATGAAAGGTGGCTTTTCTGGTAGCTCTCACCTCCGTGTGCCATTCCAGTGAGCTCTGTGCACTCTGGATTGACCTGCCATATCTCACTTTCCATATAGACAGGGTAGTTCTCTGACCAGACATTGCTTTCCTTCCAAAGGCTGTTTCTGAGTTCCCCTTGAACCAGGATATCATTTTGCCAGCCTTCTTCCCTTCTTCTTCCCCGTTAGAGAGGACAATGCATACTGTCGACATCCCAAGGGCTTTAGCATTCTATAAAGCATGGACGGAATCAATTCATCGGTCCCAACGTCTCTTTGTTTGCTATGGGAGGAAGAGTGCAGGACTTCCAGTCTCATCGCAAAGACTTCCAGCATGGGTCATACATGCTTTCCGCCTTGCTTACGAATGCAACAAACTACTACTTGCTGACACTGACTGCCCACTCTACATGAGGCGTCGCTGCCTCAGTGGCATTTGCTTGCCGGGCTCCACTGCCTGAGCTGCATTGGGCCGCTACGTGGTCAACTCCTACTTTCATCCAGCTTGGATGTTTGGGCTCGAGCGGACTGTGCTTTTGGCAGAACTCTCCTTTCCTCGCTCTTGCAGTGCTCCACCGCTGATAAGTCAGCTTGCTAAATCACCCATATGTGTGATACACAGAGAACAGGAAGGAGAAGAACAGGTAGCTTACCTGTAACTGTGGTTCTTTGAGTGGTCATCTGTGCATTCATACAACCCACCCACCATCCCCACTTTGATGTCACTATCAATCCCGATGGGATGACTGAAGCTGTTATACTGTCAGTATCCATCTTTGTGCTGATGTTTGATACCGAGAGTTCTCTCAGTTCTGAGGCCACAATAGGTGGTCTCTAGGAACTGAGAGAATAGGGGGAACCCACTAGGAGCATGCTCAGTGAGACAGTTGGGCAAGGGCTCCTGCCTAAATTCCTCAGCTTTAGAAGTTCCTGAAGAGTCTCAGCACAGGCACAGAGCCCATATGTGTGAATCCATAGATGACCACTCGAAGAACCACAGTTACAGGTAAGCAACCTGTTCTTCTGCATGCAAAACATGTGCTCTACCACTGATCTATATACCCCGTCCCTTTATTAATGTTATTCTGGTCATAAGCCTGTATTCAAAAAATAAGGCCACGTTTTTAACCATCTTATGAAGACAGTAGGATGATGGTCCGATCTTACGCATGTTTATTCAGAAGTATGTCCCACTGAATTCAGTTAGGCCTACTCCCAAGTAAGTGCACAAAAGACTGCAGCCTTATGGGTAGGGTGGCCACTTACACAATGCCAAAAAAGAGGACATGAATTTTTATAAAATGTGCATATGCTAATTTATATGCATAGATGCAAATTTGGAAATAATTGCTGTAATTTAAATAAAAAATTCAATGTATCTCACCATTGATGGGTAACTTCAAAGCCCCTGCTCTCCTTTCATTTGGTTCTTTAAACTGGAGCTGGACTGGGCAGCCCTTCAAATAGAACATCAAAGTGGGATATATAGACACACACACACACACACCTGCACATATATCTCCATATGTAGTCGGTAGGATATATGGGCTGATTGAAAAGATAAGACAAGGGAACTTCTGCTGGGACTAATGCTTTACATTTTTCTCCCATGACCAAAAGTACTGGGAGCCCTTATGTGAAGAGATGCTCTTTACAAATGACGGAGTATTTGCAGCCCACTTGAGAGTAAAAGCAGAAGATAATGGCACCTCATTTTGAATGTTCAGTCTAAAACCTCCAGCATGGCACGTTGTGTTTCGAAGAACAATTTTATGTTCAAATAAGACCAAGCAAACAGCAGGGGGAAAGAAACATCATGACTAATAGCACTGTGCTAAGCGAGAGTAAGGAGAGACGACTTAGTGTTTTTCAGACAGTCAAGAGCAGTCTTGTTATGTATCAAATCCATATTGTAGAAGCCAAATGGCATTTGATGCATACTTTTACCTTTTATTCCTTTCCAGCTGACAATGTTCAGTTACTGTGTATGTTGGTTAGAATAGCCCTGTGTTGATATTCTTGGGGCAGTTTCTGGATTTAAAAAGAAATTGTCCAGCAACAGCAACCTCTTAGGTAATTTTCAACACTGGTTGCTTGCTGCAATCTTTTATATAGTCAACAAGCTATAAAGTAGGTCATAAAAGTTTGCTGAAAAAAGAGCTCCCTTTGTTAAAGAGAATTCTGAGGAGTTGGTAAGTGAATCAAAGCACTCTTCCTGGAGGGAAAAAATGGAACTGCAGACTCTTACTGCTTCTAATTAGGCCATAGAAATTCTGGACAGTGTGGCTTCCTTCCTTCCATACACACCCCATATTCCGAAGAGTGGTTCCATACACCCAAAGGGACTGCTGCAAGGTTTAAAGATCATAGACTGGCAGTCCAGTCCTAAGTGGGATTCCAACATGGATGCATGCATGACCACCCTCCATCTGCCCTGAAAGGGACATGCACAAAGGACCATTCCTTTGCATACATTCCAACAGGGTTGTCCCAAGACAATTTGCCACCTGAGATGAAGGACAAAATGGCACTCCCTCTGTTCCAGGTGCAGAAGCCAACTGGAGTGGTAGTTGAGTCTTAGTTTAACAGTATGCTGCCCTAGGGTTCCCAAGCTGAGGGCACCCTCTGCTACTGCCTGAAAGGCCTTCTGGCTTGCAATTTAGCAATCCTAACCCACCTTGACATATTCCATAATGGGATACATAACTCTTCAGAATGGACTTTCCTTTTGCCAATTGTTCACCAGCCTTTATCATTCATATCCCTTCCTCTTTAAAACAGAAAAGAAAAAAGAAGAAGTAATTGCTGCATTCAGTCAAGCATGTTAAAAAATGTCCTTTCCCTGCCCTGATATTTATTGCCAGTAGTCCCTTCTTCATACTCCATCTTCACACTCCATCTAAAAAAATGAAGTCATGAGTCGTGGTGCACGATAATGCAAACCTTTCTCTTGGTGACAGGTGAAGGTGCTCACTAGTCTTCCTGTTGACTCCTCCTCCCCCTTTTCGCGGCTCCTTTTCAGAGCACTTACTGCTGTGGTTACTGCGATTCCCTTACAGTTTTAAAAAAGATGCAGAAATGTACACAGATTTAATGGCTGGGAAGTAAATGGAGGGGAAATGTGCGCACCTGCATTAACTGCTCTGTGACTTCAGGTGCACAGATTTCTTCTCCATTTACTTCCCAGCCATTACATTTGCATATATTTCTGCATTATTATTTTTTCGAACTGTCAGGGAACTGCAGGCATAGTGGTGAGAGTGCTGGACTGGGACTCGGGAGATCCGAGTTCTAGTCCCCGCTCAGCCATGAAACTCACTGGGTGACTTTGGGCCAGTCACTGACTCTCAGCCTAACCTACCTCACAGGGTTGTTGTGAGGATAAAATGGAGAGGAGGAGGAGGAGGAGGAGGAGGAGGAGGAGGAGGAGGAGGAGGAATATGTAAGCCGCCTTGGGTTCCTTGCAGGAAAAAAGACGGGGTATAAATATAATAAATAAAATAAATAAAATAAGTGGGAAGAGTTAATATCTCCCTTTCTGGAATAGCTGGAGACTCAGGGAAGTGGTGAAAAGGTGGAGGGTACTGAGAACTGTCAGTTCAACACTTAAAATTGGGAGGATTGCATTGCTAAGGGGGAGATATTGTGTCTCCTCCTTTTAGTGCACCTTCATTTGCCATCCCCCTCCCTTTACCAGCGCTTTTCAGTTGACAAAGACAATTGGCCTCTGGCAACTGTGCGCACATTAGCCTATACAGTAATACCTTGGATTGCAAGTAACTTGGTTCGAGAGCGTTTTGCAAGACAAGCACATTTTTAAATATTTATTTATTTATTTTTGACTTGATATACAAGCGACGTCTTGCAATACAAGTACTGTAGTACGGCTTAAATTAAAAATCTCTGTACAAATTTTTTTTGGGGGGGGATTTCGTTTTGATATAAGAGTGTTTTGGATTACAAGCACGTTTCCGGAACGAATTATGCTCTCAATCCAAGGCATGACTGTATGCAGTCTCGCCTTGTTCCCTGCTCCGCATTGCCACTCCCTGCTCCACATTGTTCCCTGCTCCACATTGCCACTCCCATTAACAGCTGAAACATACAAGGAAATTGACCAGGCAAGACTACACATACCGGACATCGGTAAGAGTGCACTTGTGCATTTGCAAAAGACTGTAAAAAGAATAATTAAACATTATTAACACAGTTGTGCCATTTTCAGGATTTAAAAAAAAATGCAACCCCAATTGCACTTTTTTGAGACTAAAAACAAACAAGCAGCAGCAGCGAACAAAAAGGGGTAGCAGTCCGAGTGGGGAGGGGAAGGCCAGACAGGCTCTTCCATGCAGGAGACACTGAGATCTGTGCCAGAGCCAGCTGGAGGACTGAGGGGGAAGGAGCGGGAGAACAGCCCATGGTGAGCCCAATCATTTGTCTGGCATACCATGGGTTGTTTAGCAAACAACCCACCATGGCTTATTCACAAGGTGGCTTAGCGGGACATGCGAACATGCCCACCACCTAACATGCCACTTTCTCAATATTGACATCTTCAGAGAGCATCCAATGGAGTCACGTAGAGTAGAATGGGTAGTGGGTGGGTAGGAAGAGTAGTATTTCTGAATGGAAGAAGGACCAGAGACAATTTCTTTGATGTTTGAAAAAGCCATGCATAGAGCAGCTCTCTAATGTCCGTAACATTTTCTGACAGAGAAGCTTTCCTCAAAGCTGTGGAGCTGGCAGGGCCGCCAAGAGGATTTTCTCACCCAGGAACCATGTTTAAATTGGCTTTATAGACCCGACCCTCAAGTATTTCATTTTTATGTATTTATTATTATTATTATTATTATTATTATTATTATTATTATTATTATTATTATTATTATTATTATCATCATCATCATCATCTAAACCAGCAAAAGGAGAAATTGAAAGTTGGTTGCAGGAGTGTCCCCTTCATTTGTCCGGTGATAATCCATCATGTAATTTTAAAATTAGGTGGCTCAAATTTTGCCATTTTACTCAACAGAGGGAAAAGTGAAGACTGATGTGATATAAAGGCACATTCAGAAAGCTAAACAAAATTGAAATATGGGAAGATAAATGGAGGTGTTGGTGAGGAAGAGCCCGAATTCGCCTCAGCCATTTTCTGAACTGGGAGAAAATGAAACTTAAAGTACTTGTAAATATCTCTGATTATGGATATCTCAAAATCCAATTATGTTTCCATACAGCAGCAGCTGTGATTGCTGTTAATATGAAGAGTACTTTCAAGTCCACAAAAGTAATTAAGTATGTTACTTGTTTCTGGAAGGCATGACAATCGGTTGCTACAGCTGCCATTTATACCAAACAGTGGGGGAAACCATCCTATCTATACCTGTATCTAGGAGAGAGAAATAAGAAAGTAATTTGCTTCAGTTCACTGCACCTTGAAATCAGAAGAAAGAAAGAAAAGCCCAATGAATTTAAAATCACATTTCTTATTAGTATTTTTTTAATGAAAAAATCTTGCTATAATATAGGCTCTGTGATGAAAAATGGAAAAGTACATATTTCGAATCACTGTTTTAATACAATGTTCAGTGTCTTTGTTAATACTGAATGTCTGTTCTAGATTGCAAATTGAATCCTTAAGATGTATTGCTGTTTTCTGAGCTTTAGCAGATGGATGTTACTTTTATTCTTTTAAATGTGGCTGCTTCCTCATGACATCACATCCCACAGCTGTATGATCACATGATGAGTGAAATCAAACACCACTTTGGGATTATTTAATAATGAAAAGCAGGTAATAAATGCCATAAATAAATACATTTCATAAATAATAATTCAAATGCATTCTATGGGGGAAACAACTCCTCTGATCAAGCTTTCATAATAGGAGAGTGGGGAATATTGTCATCTGCCCTGAAAATGCTGCAAACTTGATTGCATAGTCCTGGCAATCTCTCTCTCTCTCTCTCTCTCTCTCATATAGAACTTGGAATAACTGTCAGATCAAGGAGTAGCTTGGAACATCACATCAAAATTTAAATTATACAGCGCCTTGTGGCATACAGTTTACTTTAGATTTGGGATGTCAGAGAAATCTGAAACAAATTCAAATGACTTTGGATTTCTATGAATTCAACCCATGGATTGCACAGCAGGCCAGCATCTTCTGAGTCACACTTGTTCTGTGGTCTTGCAGACATCATCATCATCATCATCATCATCATCATCATCATCAATTTTCCAGAATTATATGCACATTTAGTTGGATGAAAGTACAAAAGTTAGTGGGAAATATGCTAATATACATGCCTTCAATAAAAAAAAAGCAACATTTTATACATCTCTTATCTCTCTTCACCCTCTGCTGTTTAGCCCTAAGAAAAATACACAAAATATTGTGTACCAGCAACAGTTATGTAAATTGTGGCAGACTTTTTTTGCATACTTTCCCAAAGGGGAAATAATAAATCTGATTCTGTCAATGAGCAGATGATGGAATGAAAGCTGCCTGACAATCCATGAAACACACACACAATGGATTAAACAAAACCTGACATCCCTCCTTTAGATGGAGATTGTTTCTTGTTGGCCGCTTGGGATGGTTTGCAAATGCAAAAGGCACCAAGACTCCCTGTGATCCATAACAAATCAGCTCAGATTTGGGAGACAAAAATAAGATTGTTATCTGGAATGGTAATATAAAACCAGAAGAAGTGAGACAATAATAAAAACAAACAAAAAAAACCCAAACCCACCACACCCTGGAATAAGAATTGAAAATTTGGAGATTACATCCCCCTCCCCCCAAAAAAGTGATGTGCAGCTTAAGGTTACATTCTGTTTCAAAGTAAGCTTCTCTATTGGACATGAAAAGGCTTTGGAGTAGGTAAGGAACAGAGTCCCACAGCTAGTAAAGTGAAGCTAGGAGAGGCAGTGGACAATTCTCACCCAGCTGGGAATGAGGAGCATAGAGAGCTGAAGAAGATACGACACTCTTAGCCCCACCCCAGCATCTTAACATGAAGTGTTGACACTCGTTGTGCTAATCATCTGTTCAATGGGGCTTTATAGCTCCTTTGGAGTACTCAAATCTGCCCAGCTGCCTCAGAGAACTTTGGAAAGGTGCAGAATAGACTCTTCACTAGGACTCCAGGAAGCTGACTGCAGTGCCAAGCCAAGCCATTTTGCTGCCTTAAGTGGAATTTGGATGTCTCCTCCACACTGCTAGGGCCAAGACTAAAAAGTCTATTCAAACACCAGTTCCTGCTCTCCTCTGCCGCATATAGGGCTGCCTGAAGCAAGTCAATAAACCCTGCTGTGGTAGGGTTGGCTCTGCCTGTGCGATCCCTCAAATAATCACAATACAAGGTGATGGGCATGTTCTTCTTACTTTAACAGGGAGCACAACAGCCTGCTTCACACAGCATAAGCTGAGACTCAGTCCAGACCAAATGGAGGTACTATTGCTGGGTGATTTTCCCAAAGCAGGGTTGTGGACACTTCAGCCTGCGGGCCTAATCCAGCCCATGGAGGCCACACAGCCAGCCCATGCAGCCTCCAGGGGCCAGGGTTTCACCTCCAGGACCTGCCCCCTGGAGGAATCTCCACTGTTATCAATGAGATTTAACAGTGGGGATGTAGACAATGAGAGACATCGCCAGCGCTGGCAGGAGCAGCTGCTCTTCCCAGCATTGGCTGAATGGCTTCACGGGGTGCGTACCAATTCCACTGGGGTGATGTGTGCCATGTGAGGCCATGTGAGGAGCGGCTAGCTCCTCCAACCTTCACTCCCAAGGGAAAGCCACCACCTACAGGAAAGGGCCACTGACACTTTAACAGCCAGATACAGCACCTAAGGAGTGGAGCTTCCAGAAAGACTCTTCTGGTCTGAGTATAAATCCCTACCAGTTGCTCCCAGCTTGTGCTGGGCGTAAAAGCTGCATTCTAGTAGTAGGGGTGCTGTCTGTGGTCCTGAAAACAACTCCCAAGTCCTGGGCTGGTACTGGTGGTGCTGGCCACGGTACTGAAACTGGTCCTGTGCTGTTCCAGGCAGCTGACCCATGAGGTGCCTCCATGCCTGAGCCGTTGTCCAGAGCAGATGATGGAATCTCAGATAGAACAGGATGTGCATCTGGCACCATCTTTATTGAGATTTACAGAGCAACCCTACCTAATGGGGATGAGGCAGGGGGAAATCTGCTGGTGCAGCAACTGTTACATCCTGTGTCCCCTGCTGTTTTTGCCAAGACCAAAGTGGAAAGTGGGGAGGGCAGCTTTCCCCCCTTTCCCTTTCCCCCTCCCATTGACAACAGTGGGAGGGGATTTACTATGCCAGCCTCAAGGCTGGTGTAGTGTCCCCCTGCTTCCTTGGGTGTATTAAGGGAATGAAGGTTCAGGACCGGTGCAGGGCTGTTTGGCGCCCTAGGCCAAATTATATTTAGCGCCCACCCCTCTCGTGCCGTGGGGGGGCTCCGGAGCAAAGCAGCCCTGCTCTGCAATCCCCCCCCCCCGCGCCACCGCCGGCGGCGGCACCACCTACCTCCCCCCCCCCCGCTGGCTGCCGCTGCTGCCGCCGCCGCCTCCGACGTTTTTTTTTTTTTTCTTTTGGAAAATTCAACGTTTAAAATTAGTAATAAATAAATAAAAAGTGAGTGAACAAAGAGTGGCACTCCAGAGTAAACAAGCAATGCGAAAGCCCTAGCCCCCCCCCCGCGGGAGAGAGGCGCCCCCTTCTTTGTGCCCCGCTGGTCTCTAGCCAGACCCACGCCTCCCCTTTTGGGCTGCCGCCTCCTCCTCCTCCTCCTCCCCCCCTCGAGCCGCTCCGGAGGTGAGTTTCACTTTCCATTCCGCCTGGCGAGCCTCCGCCCGAGCAGAGCGCTTTTTTTTTTTTTTGCCGGGGCGGGGAAACCAGGGCAACAGGGCTGTTTAAGCCCTGTTGCCCTGGTTCCTCCGCCAAAACAACGCCGGCGGGGCTCCGGAAACGATGCGAAGGTAGGTAGGTAGGTAGGTAGGTAGGTGGCTGGCTGGTGGGCGCGCGGGCGCGCGGGCGTGGGAGGTGCAGCGGAGGCGGCAGGTGGGGCAGGAGCACGGCGGCAGCGAGGAAGGAGCGCACCGTTTCTGCGCCCCTCTTCCGCCACGCGCCCTAGGCAGCCGCCTGGGTCTGCCTAGCGGTAGCGCCGGCCCTGTGAAGGTTTTTTGATCTGGTAGATCCATGCCTGCCCCTGACATGGCCAGTTACCTACCCACCCCCCTTGCTCATGGACCGTGGCCAAAAGGACAGCTACACCGGTGTACTGGGAGACCTGCAGTTGTCCAACTGTCCTCCCGTCAATAGATCTCCCTCTCTTACACTTAAAGCAGAGCAGCACTGGCACTGCTTCCTATGGCCCCTCAACTGGCTTCATGGTGAAGACAGGATTGGTCCTTTATTTATTTATTTCTTATTTATTTATTTAAGAGATTTGTATATCACCCTTCAGCAGAGCTTCCAGGGTGGCTACAAAAACAGTATAATGCATAGGTACCAGGTTAAGACTTTTTTTAAAGAGAGAGAGAGAGAGAGAGAGACGAGGCTTTTAATAAACAGTGAATTTTTAGCTGCTTTCTGCTTTAGATCTTTTGGGTTTGTTGTGCTGCTCTTCTATTGATTCTATTTTATTAATGCATTTTATTCTAACCTGCTTGGGTTATTTTTTAATTGAAAGGTGGGGTATAAATGTTTTAAATGAATAAAAACAGCACTATGTTTTGTTGCTTTCACATATCATTATTTGGTCATTTTATATATAGCTACAGCCAATATGCAAGTGAAAAACAAAGGATTGTCTAGCTGTTTGTTTTAGTCCCTTTGTAACCACACATATTATTCAAGGCATCATATATTTCTTTTCCATTAACTCCAAAGCAATAGAAGAGGTGCTGTGAATTACATGCTCATAAGGATGCACACGCATATCTTTTGATTAGTAAAAATATGTTTACCACGGCTCTACAGCTGTTTTCAATATCTTATTATGCCCAAGGCAGAGGGTTGGTTGGAACATAAATTGGATGTTGCAGATTATATCATGACTTTTACTTTAGCCTTTAACAGTACAGCATAAAAGAAAAAAGTTGGATGCACTGAACTGGTAAAAAGACAAGAAATTTAAGTCAACATAAAGTCAAAACATGGTATATTTAATTAACAGAAGTTCTCAGCCATTCACCAGAGTTTAATGAAACTTCTGTTGTTCACTGAGCTCATAACTCACAATCGCAGATCTGTACCTAGGAAGAAGTTATAATACAAGCATCTTCCCAGCAGAGCTGAAGGTAAAAATGAGGTGATAGTAAAACCATTTGAAGCAGAGTGCTACAGTGATTTACACTATCTGATGACCTCAGCCTGCTGTGTTTCTATTCCAAATACCCTCTGGAGTTTTAATTCCATTGCCATAAAGACAATGGAGATGTTGCAGATTATTCTGGTAATGACCCTGGAGTATTCCATTGTGTTGTACGTCATGATGTGATGAACCCAGCAATAGATTTCTAAGGAAATAACTGACCTTGTCTATTTCTAGCTTTTAAAACAGGGGTGGGCAACTCTAGCTTTTAAAACAGGGGTGGGCAACTTGTAGGCTAAAACCTCTCCAGAGGTTTTAGCCTACAACTCCCATGATCCCTCATCATTGGCTATGCAGGTTAGGGCTGATGGGAGTTGTAGGCCAAAACATCTAGAGGGCCACAAGTTGCCCACCTCTGTTTTAAGAACATGATAAGTCAGGGATAGGCAATGTGGGGCCTGTGGGCATTGATGTGCCCCAAGCAGGGATATACAAGTTTCTCCAACATCCCGAAGCCCCAAGACACCTTCCTTGTTGCTTACCAAGGCACCATCTCCTCCTCCCAATTTGTATTTTAAAATATTTTTATATTTTCTTACTGGTAGCTAGGATTGCTTCAAAGCAAAGCGGGAGCCATCCAACTTCTGCCATCTTAATTCCCCATGAATATCTTTGGGCAGGTTACTTGTCCTTTGTGACTAGCCATGCCCATCCATGACACCCATTTCATGGTTGTGCCCAGGACTGTTACTCAAAGTTCCAGATGTGCCCATCCAAAATGTCCAAAAGATTGCCTACCCCTGTGATAGGTGATAAGGAGAAAGAAGGTAATGCCACTGGAGGATGGAGCTGCATATCTGCTCTGGAATTTACTCTGAAATGTTAAGGAGTTCACCATGGTGGTGAACTTATTTTGGGGATAGAGTTCAGAATCATGGATAGCTCCTTTAAAGTTCAGAATAAAATCCAGAGGAGATATGCAGCCCCGCTGACATCGGAGTCACCAGCCTCCACTGGGAAATTCCACAAAACAACCTACTCATATTTAGCGGATCTACCTTGCCTCCCCCCCACCCCTTAGCACATTTCTGTATCTGTGGCAAACAAGAGTGATTTTCTACTCCCTTCCATCCAGTACTGAAGGACAGAAGTACTACTAAACTCTCCCCTCCTTCCCATACATGAGGCGAATTCACTCATTCCAATTAGAATAATGGAATGCATCCATGTAGCACACAATGTGTGCTGAAAGAGTCCATGTGATTGCTTCTGTGTGTCAGGATCTGCTCTGCAGCTCCATCTGGTGGCTACCTTGAGAACAAGAGGCTTGCACTGTTAATCTGTTATAAGCCCTGCTACCCTTTTATGCCCAGAATGACGCAGCTAGCTGGGGAGCAAGTAGCATGCTGCTTGCTTTGCATTGTTATTGCAATGTTATTGTTATTCTTTACCGAAGAAGGGAAAAGCCAATGTACACAGCCAACATCGCCATGAGTTGAGTGTTGATCCACAGTACCTCTTCGCAGGCTGCAATCCCTGACTGGTAAGCACTCCCAGGTGCATTAACACGCACCAGCTGGGAGCAGTGGGAGGCTCTATATAAGGGCTTCCTCTGCACTCCTCCTCTGCCACAGCAACACAAGCTACCGTGTTGTTTGCTGCTGGTTCCTGCTTCCAGCAACCAACCTTGATCCTGGCCTGGTGTTTGACCCATGACTACTCTCGACCTGTGTTTCTGCTTCTGGCCCTGCTCTGCCCGGTATGTGCCTGAACCCTGTTACTCTCAAATCTGCCTCTGGCCCTTGTCTGGACTCTGTTGCTCTTGAACCTGCTTCTTGCCTCTGACCCCTGCCTGGACTTGCTTGCTCCCTGGAGTCAGTGGTGTTCACATACCTGTGGGGGGGCTTGCCTCTGATTCTCTGTGGTGGTGGGCCCCCTGCCTCGTTCTTCTGAGCAGTGCGGAGTGTCCTCTGTGCTGCTTGAGCTGCCACTGACTGGCGTGCTGGTCCCGCTGGAAGTGACGCAATGGGACCAGTGTGGGTGGCTTGCTGCAAAGAGGCGAGCCGCTGCTGGATGGAGGTAGGCCTGTGCAAGCCTCACACAGGCGTGAGCGGGGCCGATTTCGGTCTGCTATGCCTGCGTGAGGTGGTTATATCACTACCTGGAGTTGCCTCTTGCCTCTGGCCCTTGCTTGGACTCTGCTGCTTTGTGCTTGAACCTTGCTTGCTTACTGGACTTGCTTCCTGCCTCTGGCCCCACCTTGCTTGATACGTTCTTTGACCTCGGCCTGTCTTCTGGATTCTGCTTGCTCCTGACCTACTTCTGCCTCCATCATCCCCTGGCCCTGGTGTTCCAGCCCAGGACCCTTGCTGCCCATGACCCAGAGCTGACACTATGTACATGCACCTAACACCCAATTCAGTTCATATTTGCCACTTTGTCACGTGCTTCTAGCAGCTTTGAAACCTCATGGTGAATATGGGTCAATCTGTGTAGTGGGCATATTCTGAAGCAATCATAGGATCACTCCCACAGAAGCAGCAGAACACTGTGTGGTTCCACTCAACTCATGGCGATGTTGGCTGTGTACATTGGCTTTTCCCTTCTTCAGTAAAGAATAACAATAACATTGCAATAACAATGCAAAGCAAGCAGCATGCTACTTGCTCCCCAGCTAGCTGCGTCATTCTGGGCATAAAAGGGTAGCAGGGCTTATAACAGATTAACAGTGCAAGCCTAATTATGTCTACTCAGAAGTAAGTGCATTGAGTTCAATGGGACTTACTCCCCCAGTAGGTGAGTACAGCAACCTTCCTGAACCTGGTGCCCTCCAGATGTGTTGGACTACTGTGGCAATCTGGTGCCAGTGGGCACCCCGACAATGGTCGCAGATCTGGTGCAGCATTGTCAACTGGTACTGGCTGCCACCATCAAAAGTAGACCAAACCCAATCTCCTCAGTCCCCAACTGCTCTTGATCCCTTGGGGATGACCGGCCAAGGCTTCCAATGTGGACTTCTTCTGCATTGGGCTTCGTTGCAGCCCTCCTGTGCCCTTAGGGGAACATGGCTTAGGTTACGGGCTTTGCTCAGCACAGGGTGTACAATCTGGTCCTTAAACCAGCCCTAGTCTGACCAAAAAATGTGGCACACTCTTTGTGAGATGCCCCTGCTTCCCCCCACCCCAAAGCACACAGTCTTGTTTTGATGAAAACAGGGTAAAAAAAAGTATTAAGGATTTAGCTGGCTGGTGCATGCTGGGAGTTGTAGACCTTTTTCTGTCTAAACTTGCAGAGGGTTGCACCTCTAATTTGAAATGCTTTCTTCCTTTAACCATAGGGATACCTTTTAATGATACAAACCCAGCCTGGTCCGGCATCTGAGCTGGCCAAGTAATGAATCCAGCTCAAGTGAAAAGAACATGTTACAGTCCATGTCTGCTGACTGCCATTGATTAATGGAGCCAGTGCTGAAAATCAAAAAGGTCTCCATGCTTCACTTCAAAAGTTTAATTGGTTCTACGCGTTATCTGCCTTTATATTAAAAGTACAGCTAAGGGAATCACGCAATTCAAAAGGCAGCGTGACATGGTGAAAAGGTATTTAAATAGAAAGCTTGTGACTTTGCCCTTCAACCCCTCTTTTAAAAAATATAATGCTACCTACATTTGGTTTTCAGATTTATAGTGTTTTACACGCAGTGTTTAGCTGGTAAAGTCAGAGATGTCCTATCATTACAATAATGATTTATTTGGCATTTTAATTTGCAATAGGCTTTTAAATTCAAGTATTATTCACCCACTTAGGGCCAAATCTGACGTTTGCTAGATATGTAACATGCAGTGACATATGATATTTTTCCTTGCTATATTAGAGCCATATGGAGCAGGGTGGCAATCCTTACTAGGAATGCAGTACATGGGGAGAAGAGAGTAATCTCTTCCCTCCCCAGTGCAATCAGAACCAAAATCTCTTCCCCACCACCTCTCTCCCAGCAGGGCTGCAATGCTCAGAGGAAAAAGTTCCCATTGACACAAATGGGAATGTTATTTCCTAAGCATTTTATCCACATCAGGGAGGGGGTCCAGTCACACTGGGGAAAGAAGAGATAGGCCTCCCCATTCACACACACTGCACTCCCAGTAAGAATGCTCTCCAGATGCCTATGATTTAGTATGGAGAAACAATATACATAGCTATATACCCTGTATTTCGCAAATGTCTAGTCTGGCCTTCAGTGCCCCTGGGAGACAGGTCACCAATGGCTCAGAAGCTCACACTGGCAGTCACACATGCAGTGCAACATCTAGTCCTGGCTGTTGTTTCCAAAGGCTTCTGGGACAAAATGGTTGATGTGTGCCCCGGTGCAACATGTCGATAAACTCTCTCTACTTGAAACTGTGACTCTTTTTGACCAGTGCAAGGCACACTGACCAACATAATTTCTTCTTAATAGGGTTGCCAACTAACGGGGGGGGGGGGTAATAGCCCAATGGAATGATGATACCGAGCCCTTGCCACAGGAAGCAGTTGGCCTGACTCAGGGATGTTGAAGAGTCCTTGGTCTCGAGTCACGAGTCGAGTCACGAGTCCTTGGACCCGAGTCTCGAGTCCGAGGTCCAAAATGGTGACTCCCGAGTCCCGAATCACTCCCAAAGCTGACTCCACGAGTCCCTATTAAAATCAATGGGGTTTTCCCCCAACAAAATAAGGCTACTTCAGATGTGTGGCTTAAATAAATTCTAGGCACAAGTGTGCCTTTTTATTTCAAAACTCTGCAACTGATTTTGGCAAGAACAGACCAGGCAGAGAAACCCAAAATAAGTTAACCAGGCAGGCAGAGGAAGCAGGGAACCCCAAACAGGCAGGCAGGCAGAGGTCTTTGTCTTGGACAATTCAAACTGTGGAACTGGTTAAGAAGAGACCAGACAGGCAGAGGAGGCAGGGAACCCCAAACAGGAAGGCAGAGGCAGCCAAACCCAAAATGTCTGAAAGGTTGCATTTTAGGAAAACGATTTTAAAAAATAAACTTGCTGTACTTCCTAAAACTTATCCATATTGCATTTGAGGAACATGATTTTTTTCTAAATGTTTGCCCCCCATTCTGGAATGGTGAGGTCTCATCACAATTTCACCCTCACTCTTCGCCGGCGATCGTACTCCTCTCCACTCCTTCTGGCACTGGCACAGCCCAGGGATGTTGAAGAATCCTTGGTCTTGACTCTTGAGTCCCGAGTCGAGTCTCGAGTCCCATTAAAAATATTGGGACTCGAGTCCGAGTCGAGTCAGAGGGGGGACTCAGTCTGACTCACGAGTCAAGTCCCCGAGTCCGAGTCCCCATCCCTGGCCTGACCTCTCCAATGTGGATGCCCCTGGCACAATGCATGGTCAACAATGCACGAATGAGGCCTCATCACTTATTTGCAGAGGCTTCAGGCACAGTGAGTGGTCAATTATGTCACTGACCCCTTGCCACACCAAGAACCTTGGGCATGTACAAAGAAATACCCTTTTGTGCATACATGTAGTGAATTGCAGAACAGAAACAAAGGAAGCTACCGTATACTGAATTAGGCCATTGGCCATCTAGCTCGATATTGCCAACACCCGGGCTCTTCATTGTACCTTGGATTGCAAGTAACTTGGTCTGAGAGCGATTTGCAAGACAAGCAAAAAAATTTTAAAAAATTTGACTTGATAAATGAGCAAGGTCTTGCAAGACCGGTAGGGATGTAACCGCTCGCCTCGAGTGGGCGTAGCGGGCTGAAATCGGTTCCGCTCACGCCCGCCAGAGACTCGCTTTGATATAAGAGTGTTTTGGATTACAAGCACAGTTCCGGAACAAATTATGCTTGCAATCCAAGGTATTACTGTACCTGTGGGCACCTCTCTTGGTGCTTGCCAGGTTCTCTGCCCCTCCTGATGTTGTAAGACATTGCTTTTAATTAAAAATGTTTTCCTCACATACAAATTTTGGAAGAGACACTGGGGAAGCCCAGACTACAAGAGAAGTGCCTGAGAGTAAATGTAATTTAGCTAACTTGGAAAGAAAATACCAATAAATGCATTCAACATTATGAAAAACATGAGGAATGGCTTGTGACAATTTATTAAATGAGCAATTTTGCTTTTATCACTTTTGGCATGAAACTTGGAGCCTCTTGTATAGTTGTGAATATCCCGCATTATCACTCAGCGGCTGTTGCTTTGTATGTTCTGCAGGGTCTTTAAGAAGAAAATTGAGATATGGCCTATTGAAGTAGGCTGAAAAAGGAGGGCAGCCATAAGAAGGCATTGCTGCTGCAGAGATTTGTACTTATTTGCAGAATGGAAAATGGGACAGACACTTTTCAGTTGTTTTCCAAATCCATTATTTATTTAACTATGCATATGTGTTCTTTGTTTGGTGCTTCTGCCTGCAGGAATTTTGATTTTGCTTCAGCAATTATGTAGAACTAGGGACACAGCTGGCTGAAACCTCATTTGACTTGATTTCATTTGAGTTGTTTGTAGAATGGTACTCATTGTATTTAAGAATTGCAGGATTGCTGAGTCTCCAAGGAGCCTCTGTAGGAGCTTTGATCCCAAACAGTGGTTAGACACCCCAAAATGCCTTTGGATATAAGTTATGGGGACAGTGTGTTACAAGTAGGGAGGCAACCATGCCTGATCAACTGTGCATACACTGACAAAGGAGATGTGGGTGATGCCACACTCAAAATGACCTTGAATGGCATCTTCAAGGTTACATATCACTGCATGGCATGGGTTAGGCTACGTTTGTGAAAATTGTTGCAGTTCTGAAAGTAATGAACCAATCTGAACGTACTATACACCAAAGCAAAGGCAAGGAGCTGTTCTGCCAAAGATATAATAGTAGTGGCACTCTATCTTTGACCTTTGAATTGCTTTCATCAAGCGACAAGGGCATCAGAAATTATAGCAAAAATATAGTTTTGGACTGCAGTACTGTTTTAACCATCCCACACAACTATTTCAAGCCTATTCGGTAGGCAACTCATTTCCCATAAAGCAACATGCAGAATGTCCAAACCAGACTGATGCTTACAAAGTTATGACCATGGATAGGAGACAGAGGCGGGGTTGTGTGAGAATTTTTGGAGAACCGTTCAGCAAGTGCGTGAGCCGAACAAGGCGAGTTCGCAAGTCTGTTCGTGAACGTTCTCCTTTCGCTCAGACCGGCTCACCATTTCTGAATGCAAAAAAAAAAAAAGGTGACATCCCTACCCAACTCTTTCTGCTATCTCTTCACCATGTGTGGGTTTATATATGAAACGCCTTCACTGAAATGCCTACCTTCACTATCTGCTGGGCTTCATGTGGAGGGTCACTTTTGTGAGTGGGTCCAACATATATTTGAATTCTTCATTACCACACATTTGAAAAAAAATACTTGTGCTCTGAAGGTGAGGAGGGGGACAGAGTGCCTGACTAAAGGTGTTATTTCTTGGTGAAGAGTTTTTTATCTCTTATGTGTGGATAGTGTTGTTGTTGTTGTTGTTTACAGTTTTTGTATACTGCTCCACATCTAAGTAGATTCCAGAGCGGTGAACAATAAAAAGACAAGAACAGATACAACAACAACAACACAACAAAACAATACATTGAAAACAAAGTAACATTACAATGTCAGTTGGACAGCAAAGAAGACTTCCTGGAACAAGGAGGTCTTCAGCAGGCACCAAAAGCAGCGCAATGTCGGAGCCTGCCTGACCACCACCAGAGGCTGGGAGTTCCACAGAAATGGAGCCTCCGCACTGAAGGCTCTTCTCAGGCCAATGGTCCATGAGGAACCACCAGGAGCATGCCATCCGATGACCTCAGCGACAGGGCAGGTTGGTATGGGAGGAGGCACTCTCTCACGTAACCTGGTCACAAGTTGTTTCGGGCTTTGTACACAAGTACTAGAACCTTACACCTGACCCAGTAGTGAATAGGTAGCCAGTGCAGTGCAGTTCCTTCAGCCACTAGGTGGCTTCTTCTTCTCATTCCTCTCCTACGGAAGGTTGGACATCATCATGGCTAAACAGTCTTTAGATATGGCCGCTCTAAGCAATAATGTTGTATTGCCCCCAAACCATTCTTAAGGTTTTTCAGCCAAGACCTCCTTCTTCCTACACTTCTTTTCCCATTTATTTTCCCTTGTATAATCAGCTGCAATAGTCTATATTTTTCATTTCTCATTATATGACCAAAAATATTCCAGTTTTCTGCATTTTATGTGTTGTATAATTTCTTGATCTTTATACATTCTCTTTAATACTTCTTTGTTGGTCACCCTCTCAGTCCATGAAATTCGTAACATCACTAGGTGGCACTGGACTTAATTGTATCTGGGTGGAATCAGGAGTTTCCTGTGTGAGCTTCATCCTTGTTGTAGAGGGACAAGAAATGTCTTGTCTCGGCGTCTTGCTTCCTGAGAGGTGTGTCCTCTCACTCTCAGCCTTCCATCACTTGATATCAAGTCAAGTTTCAAATCCACAATGTCCTAGCAAGACAAAGAAAATGGCACAGTTCCTTGTGCCAGAACCCTTCCTCTTTAATAATCCAGCAACATAGTCTGAATGGAGAGAAAGATTTTGCCTGGCGGCCATGACAGCTTGCAACCCTCCTGCACCAACACAGTTGGTTGGCTGGTTGCAAATGAAAATGGGAAGCATGCATGAGCCAAAGGCTTTACTTTATTCCCTCCTGAGCTCCTTTCTGGAAATGTCAAATCATTACTTCAAACGGAGATGCCTGCCTGCGCCTGAGATACACTGATCTGCATTGCATCAGGAGGGAATGACTACTAATTTGCCAGTGCCCGCCACAGTTGTCAAAATCCATTCTGTTCTTAAATTTGAACATCTATGTTCCACACAAGGAAACTAAACAGAATTCCCATTTTACAATGCTACCATTTAAAAATATGGCAGAGTACTTGGGGGGGGGGGGAAGTAAGAGAGGGACCAGCCAAAAAAAGAAGATGTTGCTAAATGCCATGCAGATTTGAAGCCAAACATCCATCTATGTGTTACAAATGAAGCTTGCTTTTCATTAGAAATCTTTCATTTTAAAGTCAGCTCCTCTCTTAAATGGACAAAAATGTACTACCTACCTACCTACCTACCTAAATAAATAAAATATTCTGCTGATGTCATCTGTCTAGCAGTAATAAAAGAAAACTCTGTTGTGATGTGTATCACTTTACCAGCTGCAGCACATTGTTTACACATGGAAGGGACAGAATGGCTGTAAACAGGTTTGTTGTGTCTTGCTGGGATCTTGTGTTTTCGCATGGGAACCTAGACTGTGAGAACAATATGAGCTGGTCACATGGTTTGTATGTTCTGATGACGTGCTAACTTGTTTTCTGTCTGAAGCCATCTTAGAGAGAAGCTGGACTGCTTTCTCTCTTCTTCTGGTTCTTCTTGCTAGACTTTGTTCCTGCAATAATGTAACATCTTTGCTGAGGTGGAGTGAAGCTCAACTTACTCCACTGGATGTAATGCTTGCTATGCATTTATACTCTGCACATGGACTGTAACTAGGAAATGTATACTCTGTAGAACTTTACTTGCTAAGCGAATAAACAGGTAGAAATAGACCTGTGGTGTTCCAGAGTGTTTCCTGACTCCATGGATAAATCTGCAGCGGGGAAGCTGGAAGCAAGTCTGATTACAGGGCAGACTGGGCTGGCCAAAACTGGCACCAACACAGCACGCTGCATGCTGCGTAGGGAGGTGAGATCTGGAAGATCTGTGTGTGGAATTTCAGGCGTCTGTTAGCACACAGATAGGATTATAAATCTCCCAACTCTGCTCACACACCAACAAACTCATGGTTCCATTTTCCTTTGCCCTGCATTCAGAAAGTACAAAATAAATTGATTATATTCTCTCTTGAGCTAAACAATTCTACCCAGCAAGGTGCTGGCAAATACAAAGAATGCATCCAAATTTTATGTGAGCACAAGAAATCATTAGGAGGAATTGCTGGAGTCTTAGGAAATATTGAGTCAATCTCCTTCACTTCAGCCTTCCCCAGTAAGACCAGAAGCCCCACATAATCTTCTGTGAATGAGGCAGGATGATGGCGTTATAAAAGCCTCATTTAGAAGCATCTTCAGGCTCTTCAAAAAACTACAGAACTCATGTCTTAAACACAAAAAAAGAGGCCTGTGGCACCTTCTAGGCTGACAGATTTTATTTATTCCCAAGCATTTCCATCCCACCATTCCATTAAAAATAATCATAACAGCTAACAATATAAATAATATCAACCATAATATGATAGGGCTTTTCTACATGAGGCATTTATTGTGCTGTTAATCGCTGTATCTACTTTTGGTTTTGTTGCAGCATTGAGATTCAAACTTTACACAAAGAGCTCTTCCTTTTCTGCTTTTCTGCTGCACTGCCTCTAGGTGGAGCTGTGCTATAGTGGAATAGCACAAATACGCCAGGAGACAGAGCGCCATTTTCCCCATTGTAATTTAATAGCTCATTTTCCCTGTTCTAACCCCCCCCCCAATGGGAAAGTGCTCTGAAAAAACAGAAGCGAAACTGGAGGATCACGATGTTGTCTAAAGAGCCTGTAAACAACCGTGAGTAAGGAATTATGAGTGCACAATAAATGCCATGTGTAGAAAAGTCTATAGTTAAAAAAATCTGAATAAAAATAATGCAAACTTTTTTTGAAAAAAAGAACGTATCATCAATCAAATATTTTAAACAATAGTAGCCTTCCATAGCATTAAGAAGCAACACTCCCAGAAGCTACTTCTTCTTGCCTGCCAAAAGATAAGAAGATATAAAACTGGGCAGATTTCCCTTGGGAAGGCATTCAACAATAATGATGCCATAACAGAAAAGGACCCATCCCTAGTGTCTGCCTGCCACCGTACTTCTGATGGCAGGAGAACACCAAGCAGAGCCTCAGATGTCAATCTCAATGCTGGGACAGATTCAGGTAGGATCCAGGAAGAGGTTCTCATAATTTATTGTGGCATAAGCTTTCATGGATGAGCCCACTTCATCAATGCATGGAGTGCTATCCTCAGTTTGCAGATACAACTATATATCTACACATGGGTACAGAGGGGGGAAAATAGTAAATGGTACAGTCCGTGACAGTTCTATGAAAAGTCCCCAAATATATACAAAACAACATGTATACATCTATGCAAATGTATATAAGACACAGAAATCTTTGTGTGCGCTTGTAACAGATAAACATGGCCATTTGTTCAACTGTCTTGGGTCTACTGTGACACATATAGTCAATTTTGCTTAGAAAGATAGTTAAGCGCATGTCTTAATGGATGTGAAGAACCACATTGGCCTGACTCTGGTTTTGTACTCCATAACGTTCTGTGTACCTTTGCCCTGTTCTGTGCTGTGTTAAAATCAGGCCTGTTAGCAAATCTGACCTTGAAGTTCTCGAATGTACACAGGCCTTGCATGGAGAAAGTTTAACTTTTATGACCTGAGACAGCCCGGAACATGGAAGCACTGACCTTCTCACCATCCTCAAAAACTGACTGATAAGAGGCCTGAGAATTGGATGAGCTCCCATAAAGACAGGAGTTCACAGCTGGTAAAGAATTATATGGAGAGGGATGAGAAATAGAAAAAGCAAGAGTGCTTGAAAAGAGCAGACTGTTGTGTACTGTAGGGGATACAGCAGTAATGTGAAACAGGGAAAGATGCCTTTTGGATGCTGGTTGAGGCCTACTAGATTCAAAGAGAAGAGAATTTTATATTGTTAGATACCTGTTTGTGACTTCCCAGTAACAAAAGGAAAATAGCAGAGTAAGAGGAGGGAGGGAGGGAGAGAGAGAGAGAGAGAGAGAGAGAGAGAGAGAGACTCGTTGACCCAGTTTGCACAACAGGACAGCCAACCATGGCTTAATTTAGCTGTGGGGGCTGTCATGTCATGTTGGGCACCCATATGTGCCCTTTTTGTCTGGCACCTGTGGGCGTCCCTGCTTGCTGTGGCTTGCCATGTCCTGTGACTCCGGTGTTGTGAGTTATTTGAGGGAGTAGACAATAACCCTAAAGCAAGCTATGGGTTATTTGAGGTTTGGCTACCCCCTCAAACAACCCACGATGCTGGGTTCACATGACACACAGCAAGCTACAAGTGTGCTACCACCGCTTGCATTTGCAAAATGGTGGCCAGCACACACTGCTAAGCCCCGTGGGGAAATTAACCCGTAGTACTTAGCGTTAAGTGCAAGCAGGCCCACTGTAACTTTAATACTTTGCATTATTCTTTAGCTGTTTTTTTTTTTTAACTTGAACAGATATGGATGCTAAGAGTTTTATATAAAAGAGGTTATGGGAATGTTATGAACACAGGATGTCTAAATTAAGTCAGGACAAGTAACCTTATTCCAGTGTGGTCCTTTCTAACAGGAGAAAAGTATCTATCCGACCCAGATCCCATTCCTCCACTGCCCCACCACTCAATTCTTTCCAAGTGCCGGGTGCAGATAAGATCTCTGCGCAGAAGTCATGGGATTCAGCACTATCTGTAGCATGACCACTGCCATACTGACAGCAGTGGGCTTAAGGAGTCAAGCATCCAAATTTGTTTTCTACTAAGCGATGTTGTTTGTGATCCCTGAGCAGTATGAACAGGCTGAAACTAGTCTGTTAGGAACTGTCCAAGGCTTGTTGGATGCCACTGGCACTGTTGTTTCTGCAAGATGGGCTCTGCAGTCTGTTCAAAGCATCGTGGCCAAGACGTTCATCTCACATGACAGTCTTCAGGCAGGCCTAGTTCCACTGGATTTTCTCCATGTAGTATCTGCATAAGTAATCACTCATGAGAAAACAAATACTTGTTTGTTTGTTTGTTTTGTTCTAAATTTTCCTAGACTGCACAGTGTTTTGAAGATCTAAGCTTCCAAAATGTCCTAGTAAAAAGTAGGAGAGTAGGTTGTATCCAGTGTTATTCCCAGTTAGAGTAGACTCATTGAAATGAATGGGACTTGTTTGACTAATATTGGATACAAGCCATAGAGCCTCCCCTGATGCATCTTGCCCACCTCAGAAACAAGACACTGGCCCAATTCAGACAGAATGCAAAACTCGTATGCTTCCCCTCCCCTCGACTCCTCTCAGAAGCATCTGCTTCCACTTTTAAAGTAAACAGGTGTTCTCTGTTATATCTGAACCTGGAGAACTCTGGTTAGCTCATACTGTGGTTAGTGAACAACCCAGGATCATAAACTTTGGTTTGATTCTGTTTTGATTGAACTAAGTATAGTTTAGATTAACCAGAGTTCCCCAATTTCAGACATAACAGGGAACTTTGTTTAAAAGTGGAAGCAAATGCTTCCAGCTTTCTCCTTGCAGGCACTCAAGGAGGATATGTCATATGTGTGAGTCTGAGACTTAACACGTAATGCTAAACCAAGCTATACTTTAGCATTAGGTCTGAAAAGGACAACTTAGTGTGATGAATCAGATTCTGACTCATATTATAAAATGATGTTTAATGCCTCTCAATTTTGGAAAGTATGACAATGGGCAGTTCCTGATTTCAGATCCTTGTTTGCAAGCAGTCCTTAGCCACAGCTTCCCAGTTTGGACATCAGGGGGGAAAACTGTGGTTTATCAAGCCAGGATATAAATGCTCTATCTTGGCAGCTATCTTTCTGTTACAGCTAACATCGACAGTGAAATCCAGCATCGTCTGAGCTCCGCAAGTGCCGCGTTCTCTTGAATGAAACACAGAGTGTTCGAGGATCGGGATATTTGTAAGAAGACAAAAACACTCGTTTATGAAGCCATTGTATTACCAACTTTATTGTATGCCTGCGAAACATGGACTATCTATAAACGTCACCTCCAACTCCTTGAAAGATTTCATCAACGTTGCCTCCGGAAAATCCTGCGAATTACTTGGGAAGATAGGCGAACAAATGTCAGTGTACTGGAAGAAGCAAAGACTACTAGCATTGAAAAAATGATCCTTCAACGCCAACTTCAGTGGGCCGGTCATGTTGTTCGAATGCCTGACTGCCGTCTCCCAAAGCAGTTACTTTATTCCCAACTCAAGAATGGAAAGCGGAATATCGGTGGTCAATATAAGAGGTTTAAAGATGTTCTTAAGGCTAATCTAAAAAAAATAATGCAATATAAACATCAAAAACTGGGAAGCTCTGGCCTATGAACGATCTAAATGGAGGTTGGCCTTTCACAAAGGTTCTATGGACTTTGAAGAAGCCCGAGTGCAAGGTGAAAGGGAGAAACGTGCTAAGCGAAAAGCACGTCAAATGAATCCTCTACATGGCCATCTTCCATCTGGTAACCTGTGTCCTCACTGTGGGAAGCTGTGTGGATCTAGAATTGGCCTCCACAGTCACTTACGGACCCATCGCTAGAGTCTACCCAATTTTCTTTAGAATTTTCCTCCTTTTAAAAACTCCTTTTTGTAAAAAAAAAAAAAAAATTATCCTGGAAGACAATCTTACTCGGTCACGAGTGATCGCCTGACTGACTGATAAATGCTGAAGCTGAGGGGAAGAGGGGATGGTTGAGGAGGGAGTGTACAGGTACATGGCTCATTCTCAGGTAGGTAAACCATGGTTAATAGCACAAGATTTTTGCATCTGAACTGGGCCAGTAACTGAAGATAGATTCACAGCTGCATTTTCCTAATCAAAATCTGCATTGTTTGTGTGTGTGATGCAAAATGGCGGATTCTTGTCATGATGACGTGGCATCTGAAGCCACCCTGAGCTCCCCAATGGATTTTGAGCCCCATGATGAGGTATTAAACATTAAACATTGAATATGGCATGGATTAACAATAAAAAATAGGGGTTTCAGTGACACTCCATCGTTTATTCCATATGGACAGAATGGTTAAACGTCCATATGCTGACTCTAATATAATAAGACAGATCCTGTGTCATGGCTCACTAAGAATCATTTCAGGTGAGCTCATTTTTCATGACAAAGACAACATTTCAGTCAAATGACTGAACTATATGCCTGATTGCACCATTTCAATGAGTAAAATGAAGAGAGATGGAATATCTCTGGCTGCAGAAGAGAATGAGGAGTGGAACATAGTTTATTCTCAAATTCGTACATATGGACACGGATTGTACATGAACAGCCTCAATCCAATGTGGGTGCCCGGCCATAACCCTCCAAACCTGGAGGATTACGGGCATCCAATGGAAGGCGAGAGGAGGGCAGCAGCTGAGATTGCCTCCGCGCTCCCCTCACCCTCCAAAACATTTAGGCCGCCGATTTCAGCTCACGAGAAGGAGAGCCTGAGGCACCACCTGGATTCTGTGGAGCACAGCAGTGCCTCGCTCCTCCCCTCCCCCTCCGAATACAGCCGTCCATCTTTGGAACCCAGCCGGCGCAGAAAGAACCGTGCCAGTGGTAAGGGCAGTGGAGAGGGCACTCCACAGGCGGAGGCCCCGCTGCAACCTCGGAAGGAATGTCCAAGGTCGGAGTGAGGACTCCAACCTATCCTATGCTCCCCCCCCCCCAGACAAGGTCAGGAGGCCATAGGATTGTGCCCTAAAACATCCCATTCTGTGTCATCACATCTATGAGAAACACATTGGATATTCTTTTTTGAGTGGGGTAGAATAATTCATTCCACAAACAGCCAGAAGAAGGCTTCCATTTTGTCATAGACTAATGTGACATTTGAAAAGGTTGAAGACAAAACACACTTTTCTTAAAGCATTTCACGCCTGCTTGATTTATAATTTAGTTCTCAGCCCATCACAGCCTACTTAGCAAAAGTGAGGCATACCTAAGCGTAGTTACTAGAGAGTAACAGAGAACTGTGCTTTGTCAACATGGTCCTGATGCAAAGCATTTTTCTAGCTTCCCATTAAGGGAAAGAAAGAAAGAGCTATATTGCAGAAGCTTGTCTACAGCTTGGTATGTAATAGGCAGCTTAACCAGTGGCTAGAAAGAGAATTAAAATCTGCCTTTGCTGTGCCAGAACTTTTAAGAGGAAAGATGCTGCAGAGAAGTTCAGAGATCAGTACGATGTTTACCTGTGGGACTGCTGCCTGCCCCCTGCAGGCCCGGGCTCAGCCGGAAGCCGCCTTGCCCCACCTGCAGCTGCTTGATTGTGGGGCCAGAAAGACCAGGCCCCAGCTGACCCGGGCATCTCCTCACCACCACTGCCGGGGAGAAGAGCAAGCCAGGCAGGTGGGTCCAGCTCTGCTGCTGCTGCCGCCGCCTGTGCGAGGCCAGCCCACCCCACCGCACCTGTGGGACTGCTGCCTGCCCCCTGCAGGCCCGGGCTCAGCCGGGAGCCACCTTGCCCCACCTGCAGCTGCTTGATTGTGGGGCCAGAAAGACCAGGCCCCAGTGGGGGTGGGTCCGCCGCCGGCGGGGTCGCCACCGAAGGGGCGACACCAAAGGGAGTTGCCCCTTTGCGGGAGCCACTTCGGGGGTGGCACGAGGGCGAGGGCCTGTCCCCCTGCTGCTGGGGATATAGGTGGGGCTGGGAGTTTTTAAGAGGCCCTTCCTTTTTGAAGGGCTGGGGCTTTTTAGGGGTTGATTTTAGGGGTGGGTCTCCCGCCTGATTGGCGGAAGCGAGGGGGCATGTGTCTCTCCCAGGGAGATAGTGGGGGGAGTTCTGGGGGGCAAACGGTACCAACGTTGAGCGGCAGGCGTTGGCAGAGCGCTAGGGGCAGGCCACGCCGAGTAAGGGGAACAAGGGATCGATGCTTAATATCTATCCCTTGTTCCGGGCCTGCCCAGAGCCAAGGGATAACTGGGGGATGTGTTGCTCCTCTCCCCACCCTGCGTTTGCTGTTGTACAATGCCAGGTCCGTTACCCAAAAAACATCTCTCATCCATGACTTGATCATGGATGAGGGTATGGACCTGGCATGTGTTACGGAAACCTGGCTGGACGAGGCCGCTGCTCCTACTCTGGCGGCCTTGTGTCCGGCCGGTTTCTCGTATGCCCAGCAGCCAAGGGTTGGGGGACGGGGAGGGGGAGTGGCTGTTATCTATCGGGAGTCCTTGGTCCTTACCAGACTCCCTCTCCGGGAGACCAAGTTTATTGAGTGCATGTACTGGAGGTTGGGTCCAAAGGGCAGTCTGGGGATTCTGCTCGTGTACCGTCCACCCCGCTGCACAACAGACTCCCTGGCTGAGGTGCTGGAGGTGGTCTCTGATGTGCGTGTCTTGTCCCCCAGGCTATTGGTGCTGGGGGACTTCAACGTGCATTCAGGGGCTTCCCTCACTGGGGCACCTCGGGACTTTATGGAGACCATGGCTTCCTGGGAGCTGCACCCTGTATTAACTGGACCTACCCATGTAGCCGGTCATGCACTGGACTTGGTTTTTGTTTCCGGAGAGGGGGGAAATGATCTGGAGATCGGGGGTATATCCACCACCCCCTTGTCATGGTCAGATCACTATCTGGTGGGGTTGGATCTCTCGGTGCCACAACCCCTCTGCAGGGGTGAGGGACCTATTAGAATGGTCCACCCCAGGCGTCTTATGGATCCAGATGGATTCCTGAACGCGCTTGGGGAATTGGAGCACACAAACGGTAGCTCGGTCGAGACCCTGGTGAATGACTGGAATGCTGCAATCACCAGGACATTAGACCGAGTTGCCCCGAAGCGCCCTCTTCGCCTAAACAGAGCTCGCGCAGCACCATGGTTCACTCCTTCGCTGCGAGTTCTGAAACAAGAGGTGAGAAGGCTAGAGCGCCGATGGCGAAATTCCCGCTCTGAATACGATCGAACACAGGTTAGAGCTGCATCTTCAGCCTACCGGGTGGCGGTGAAGGCAACAAAAAAGAAATTCTATGCTGCCTCCATTGCGTCTGCAGAGTGCTGCCCCAGGAGGCTGTTCCAAGTGGTCCGGAGTCTGGTCGGTCCAGCCGCTCCGGACCCAATGGAACAGTCGAAAGCCTCCTGTGAGGCTTTAGCGAAGCACTTAGCAGATAAAATTGATCGGATTAGGAGTGGGATATCGTACGTCGTGGACACAGGGAGTGAGTGGGAGGAGGCCAATGGCAGACCGGTTTTGTGGGATCGGTTCCGGCTTCTTCCTTCTGATGAAGTGGACAAGGTGCTTTCATCTGTGAGGCCGACCACCTGCTTGCTTGACCCTTGCCCGTCCTGGCTCATTATGAGCTGTAGGGAGAGACTGGGTGAGGGGATCAAGGCGGTGGTGAATGCCTCCCTCGAGGAGGGAGTTATGCCATCAGCCCTCAAGGAGGCAGTAATAAGACCTCTTCTAAAGAAGCCCTCCTTGGATCCCCAGGATCTGAACAACTTCCGCCCAGTCTCCAATTTACCATTTCTGGGCAAGGTGATCGAGCGGGTGGTTGGTGCTCAGCTGAAGACACACTTGGATGAAGCCGATTATTTAGATCCGTGCCAGTCGGGCTTCAGGCCTGGACATGGGACGGAGACGGCCTTGGTCGCCTTGGTGGATGATATGAGGAGGGCTTTGGATAGGGGCGAATGCTCCTTTCTAGTCCTCCTCATTCTCTCAGCGGCTTTTGATACCGTTGACCACGGTATCCTCCTGGACCACCTGGAGGGGTTGGGCATAGGAGGCACTGTATTGCAGTGGTTCCAGTCCTTCCTCTCTGGACGGTACCAGAGGGAAGTTCTCAGGGAGGAGGCTTCGGACCCTCGGCTGCTCACTTGTGGAGTGCCGCAGGGTTCCATCCTTTCCCCGATGTTGTTCAACATCTACCTAAAGCCCCTGGGAGCTATCATCAGGAGGTTTGGGGTGCAGTGTCATCAGTATGCAGATGACACGCAGCTCTACCTCTCTTTTAAATCCTCACCGAGGTTGGCCGTTGAGACCCTGTCCAAGTGCCTGGAGTCAGTGGGTGGCTGGACGGGAAGGAATATGCTGAAGCTGAACCCTGACAAGACCGAGGTACTTCTGGTGGGGGACAAGGGGAGGTTAGGGGATGTTGACCTGGTGCTGAATGGGGTACATCTACCCCTGAAGGACCAGGTCCGCAGCTTGGGGGTCATTCTAGACTCCCAGCTGTCCATGGAGGCTCAGGTGGCAGCTGTGAGCCGGGCGGCGCTGTATCAACTCCATCTGATACGGCAGCTGCGCCCCTACCTTCCTAACCCTTCAGTGGTTCATGCCTTGGTCTCCTCTCGCCTAGACTACTGTAATGCGCTCTACGTGGGGTTACCCTTGAAGACGGTTCGGAAGCTACAGCTGGTACAGAACGCGGCGGCTCGCCTGGTTAAAGGCAGCCGCCGGCGGGATCACATCATGCCAGTGCTCAAGGAGCTACACTGGCTACCAGTTGCTTGCCGAGCTGAATTCAAGGTGTTGGCTTTGACCTTTAAAACCCTATACGGCTCCGGTCCAGTCTATCTCAAGGAGCGTCTCCAGCAACACCAAGTGGGTCGCTCAACAAGATCTGCCACAGACGGCCTTCTCCTTGTCCCTTCAGCCAGAGCAGCTAGACTGGTCGGGACGAGGAAGAGGGCCTTCTCTGTGGCAGCCCCCGTACTATGGAACTCTCTCCCAAGTGACCTCCGCCATGCCCCCTCTCTGCTGAGCTTCCGCCGCTCATTAAAAACTTGGTTATTCAGGCGGGAATATGGGGTGGGCTAAGATTTTAAAATTTTATACTGTTTTAATGTATTTTAATGGAGAAAAATGTTTTAATGTATTTTGTTCTGTTTTATTTTCTGTACATCGCCCAGGGTGGCCGGTTTGCCGGCCAGATGGGCGATAGATAAATGCAAATAATAATAATAATAATAATTTACATATGATCTTTACTTCCCTGTAGGCTTGTCACTAGACCAAATGGCTCTTCAGGCAATTGGTGCCCCATCCATTTATCCAACTTTTAAATACTTGATTTTAAAAAAATAGCTTTTGTAAACCATTTCATGATGTTGGTGCACAATATATCCTTCTCATAAGATAATAAGTTTGCATACTAGGTTATCTAAACATGTATTTATTATGCATAGGGTAGCCACATGTCCTCTTTTACAGGGGACAGTCCTCTATTTGAAAGGCTGCCAGAGGACAGAAGACTGAACAGGCAGGACACAGGTCACCTGGCTGGGCACAGTCTTCCACACTATGGTGAGATGGACTGTATTTCTACTGAAATTACACTAAAAGAGGAAAATGCATCACCAAAAAAAGGACACAGATTTGCTTAGAATTTTCATATACTCATTAATAGGAATAGATGCAAAGTTAGATATCATCATCATCATCATCATCATCATCTCTAAGTTTGCATCTATTCCTATTAATGAGTATATGCAAATTCTATGCAAATTTGTGTCCTCTTTTTTGCGTGACACACTTCCTCTTTTTTAGTGATTCCTGGAAAGCCTCCCTAATTATTTGCTTCTGCTATTGGGTTGACAGACATCCCCTGAGCCCAGCACCCTTTAAGCCCAGAGTTTGCTTGAGTGGCCTGCACCTAAATCGCAGTGTGTGCGATGCTTAATTTGTAGAATGAGAAGGACTGGGGTTCAAACTTTCCCAGAAATTATACTCTGCCCTTAATCCTTTAAGGGATCAGTTCTGGCTCCAGGTTTTTTGGGGGGCCCTCAGAGGATTCCCACTACCTCTTTACTCGACCTCTCCCTCTGGACCCAATCCGTCCCACCACCCAGAGGGAGAGCACAAGGCAAGTGAAGGAAGGTGCCCTGTCTCCTCGTCATTGCCACTGCTTGCATACTCAAAGAGGGCAGGTGAACAGGGCGTGACAGCAAGGAGGACCAGCAGCAGGGCCGGCAGGATCTTGGCATGGTCAGTGGGCCCCCTGCAGGGATAGTGGGCCTCAGCAGGTGCCCAACAATGCCTACTGTTGATGCCGGCCCTATGAGAAGACCCTCTTCCCTAGCTAGCCTGTAGGTTAGGCCTGCACAGCTCATAAGTCTCTCACCAAGTCAAATGCAGCTTACCAGCCATGTAGAATAATGTCCCACCACGTGCTCAGTAGATGTGCTATTTTTCTGCCAGCCTGAGACTGCAAAAACAGGGGGCTGGGAAAGGGTGTGGGTTAAGCAGCTGACAGACAGTACAAGGTTGGGCAGGCTACATTCAGCTTGGTGGATCACAAATGGTGCAGGCCATTGTGATTCCCTTCTGAGCAGCGGAAGAGATTCCTACTGTTTCTCACTTTCTCCATATACCCCATAAAAATAGAGAGACTCTTCTCTCCCAAGCCCTCCATGCATGCCAGTGGATGTAGTGGAGGGGATTGGTGGTGACCAGAAAGAATGGCTGCCTAGTAAACCAAACCAATATTTGTGAACTCCTGCAATTTGAGTTAAACATGGAAAATCCATGAACTGTTACTTGTGAAAGCTGCCCTCATCATGTTCTGGGTCTAGTTGTAGTTTATTTAAACATACACACACACCACCCTTCAATAAGCTCCAACTATCTTTCATTGCTCTCTGTCTTTGGGACTCTTAGAATTCTGAACAGTACTTTCAAAAGGGGATTTTCTAGCATGAGTACTGGTGATTAACACAAGCTGGATGAGCTTGGCATCAATCTCAATGGGAACACCTGTCTCAAGCATTCATTGAACCAGAAAGCTGGCTAATGCTCCTATCTGGATTGTGTGGATGCCTGAATGAATCATATATTAATCTACCTTCATGCAGATATTGCCACGTACTATTTATGCTCAGCATCCAAAATCATAGACAACTTCCAAAAAAAGAAAGAAAGAAAGGTGGGGGAGCTGAGCAGCCCCAATTTGTTCACCCATGCTGAATTTTGAGAAGAATGTAACATTTTATATGAAAGGGAGCAGAAGGGTTTATGCACACAAGATGATCAATGAGGCACAAAGTCAAAGGAGAAACTTCAATAGGCATATTATAATGCATGTTTACTTAGAAATAAGGTCCAACTGTTCAATGAAACATATTCCCAAGTAAGTTTGCATGGAATTGCAACCTTAAAAGATCAGCCTTATATATACAGAGGTTTTAAAAGAAAATCCTTTGGTCATCAAACAGTAGAATGTTATGGGTACTAGAAAAAAGCAAGATTTGCTCAACAGTTTTAGTTCATAGCAACTTTTTATTTATATTTATTGATTTCCACTTATAAGCTTGTTTGGGGCTCACTTGAAATCACGCCTAGGTTATTCATATCAGGAGAGTTCTGTTCTGTTGTTTTAAAGCATGAAGGGCTGCTCTACATGAGGGGCTTAACCCGCCACTTTACTGAGGCTTCTTCTTCCATTTTCATTGCAGGAGGAAAAGTGCATCCTTTACGGAGGGGCTTTTCCTGGGGTTTGTATTTCTCTGCCTTTTTATAAACAACCACAAGGTGGCGCTGTGGTATAGCTACAGTATAGTGGAATTGTGACTTTACACAAGGCTTTCATTCTGGTTTGAAATTTAATACCTGACTTTCCTCACTCTAAAAAAAAGCCCACAAAAATGGCTGGAAAGCACGGGAGAGGCCCTGGAGGATGACGACATTATGAAACGGCCCTGCAAACTTCTGTGAGTGAGGGATCACAAGCACATAAGTGCTTTGTGTAGAGAAGCCTGAAGTCTCTACACACAAGGAGGAGAGGGGATGAGCATGCTCGTTCCACCCACCTCCGTCATGGTCCTCATCACCCTCTAAACATGGAGGGTGACTGTCTGCAGTGGAGAACCTCCTCTATTCATGGATGCTCCCTGTGCAATTTAGAACTCTGGTAAATCAGGGTTTTAAACCCTGCAGGGAGCCTTCATGGATAGAAGAGGCTCTCCACTGCAGACAGTCACCCTCCATGGTAGAAGGTGATGAGAACAACAACAGAGGGAGGTAGAGCTAGGGTGTTCATCCCCACTCGTTCTCCAAACATGTAGAGCAGGGACAGGCAATGTGGTGCCCATGGGCACCAATGTGCCCCTGGACACCTTCCTTGGTGCCCACCAAGGTTCCCTACCCCTCCCATTTTTTTTCTTAATTAACACATTTTCTTACTGGCAGCCAGGATTGCTGTGAAATAGGTTTCTGCTGGTGCTGAAAATTGTAGGTTCAAATGGATTGTTTAGTGTGTTGCAGATCAGACCACACTTCTGCCTTGTACTCAGTCTTGGGGCAGGTTACTTGTCCTTTGCCAAACTCCCATGGCAGCCATTTTGTGCTGGTGCTCAGGACAGTTTCTCAAATTGCCAAATGTGCCCATTGCCCAAAAAGGTTGCCTACCCATGCTGTAGAGATGATACACCTTAAAATGACTGAAATTTATACACGTTGCAGTTCAAGATCAAGTCAGATTTATATATCTACACATATGGCAGAGGTACACAAGAAGTACCTTTATAAGTAGGTAAGGCTATTTAGTCATCTCTTCCCGTGTTATCTGCTCTACCGGGCATCAGCTCTCCCAGATCTCAGGCACAGGTCTTTTCCATCACCCTTTAACTGGTCCCTTTACCTGGAGAAGTCAGGGGTTGAACCTGGGACCTTTCCCATACAAAGCATATGTTAAAACTAAGGTTTCCTCCAAACAGTGCATGTTCAAAACTTGTAAGAAACCATCTGGAGCCTCTTGCCCAATATTTGTTTGATGAATAGTTAACAGCAATCAGTTTGGCTTCTGATTTCCAAGTGTCCAAATTGGGTCATTATCTCTCCTTCATTGAGCACTCAATTAAAAGTGAAATGGAAACTGAAGGTGCTTTGCATTTTGCACCTAGATACATCCACATCAAAAATAGGCACTTCAAGCATGAGACACGCATAATGAATTAAAACAGGCTGAGTCTCGCACATGGGGCAGGGTAAGAAACTTGACATGATAAAAGAACAGGTGCTCTCTTTTGACAACAAGAGGTGAGGATCATGAGTTTGACTCAATACTTCCCTTACAACACTTCCCTTACTTGTGTTTCACATCCCTTTTTCTTTCAACTAAGATCCTACTGTGTAGGAACAAAGCACTTTACACATTTCACATGTAAGCACTTTGCAAATAAGTTAATAGAACTGTGTGTGGGTTCTTCTGGCCCAAGCATCACAGGGGTTCTTAACAATCAGGAGTCTGGGTCTCATTCCAAAGCAGAGAGGGATGATTTAGGCAACAGTATTGTCATGGAAACCTCAAGGCCTGGGAACCCGGTGCAGCCTGACTCTGCAATTGATTCCACGATAACACAGAGTGTAGCTTCAGATCTGACCCAGCTGCAAGATAAGGCATCATGTCACACCCATGATTTAGTACCCAAGATGGTGGGAACCAGAGAGCAAGAGGATTCTGAGGAGTGGGGGGGAGGGATCAGATATGTCACCTGGGGTGATACGCCCAATCAAGAGGGAGGAGCAACTATGCCCCCTGTGGCATTCTCTGTGTTTACAAGCTAAAGGTTCAGGTTGGAATGGTGGTGAGAAGAGGGGCATTAACTAGACCTACCCTGGTATTTAAAGTAGGCTCTAGCTAATAAGACTTCACGGAAATCAATGTCTTTTATGCTTGGACGTTTACCAGGTCTGAATTCTCTTGGACACTCTATGAACTCTTGTTTATGATAACTGGATATCGAGTATCCCAGCTGCTACTGAAAGCTCTGTGGAGGCTCCTCTTCTGAGGTGGCCGTTGTGGTCTCAGAAGAGGAGGGTGAGGGGGGAAAGGGTGTGTGCCATCGGGTGGGGAGAGAACGTGGGTCTACAAGCCTCTCCATTCCCACCCGCAAGAAGGTAGGGGAGCTAGATGGGCCTCTGAGCCCATCTCTCTCAAAATGCAGTTAAGGAGGAACGGGAGGCTAAAAAAATCTCGGTTGTTGTTCCTCCCGACCTGCTGAGCAGGACTTAGGATAGATGGAAGGCTCTGAGAGCCAGTGTGGTGTAGTGGTGAGAGTGTTGGACTGGGACTCGGGAGATCCGGGTTCTAGTACCCACTTAGCCATGAAGCTCACTGGGTGACTTTGGTCCAGTGACTGACTCTCAGCCTAACCTACCTCACAGGGTTGTTGTGAGGATAAAATAGGGAGGAGGAGGACTATGTAAGCCACCTTGGGTTCTTTGAAAGTGGAAGAAAGGTGGGATATAAATGTAATAATAAATAAATCCAGCGTCAATCCTGTTGGATCGCACTCTAAGGCTGCTACAGTCCTATACACACTTACCTGGGAGTAAATCTGTAAAATTATACAACAGGAATTTTGTATATTTTGTGATAAAAAAATAAGTGCAAGTCTGTCAAATAAATAATTTGTTACGTATTTTTCTCCTTTCTAGAATATCATATTGTTACAAGGTAGCGCTAAAATATTAACATTCTAGTACCGAAGTCTTGGTGAATGCAGCACTGAGAGCTGACAGATGTATTGCAAACTGAGAAGCTGAAGTTTTAAGGAAGGGGGGGGAGAAAGTCATTTCAGTAAATAGCCCAGAAAAAAACATGTTCCCGGTGGATTGTACAGTGTATGAAACATACTTGCTCCCTTGTAAATGAAGTAACACAGAATTAATGTAAATACACAGAAGGTGAGTTCATATTTGCTGACCTCAGCGTCAAAATCCAGCAAGGTGGGAACCTCCAAAATAGGCAACCAAAAGTAGAAAAACAAAGGGGTAAATGAGAGAGGGAGAAAAGTTTATAATAAGCCAGTGTGTTTTGGACTTTAAGGGTCCCTCATCAGATAAATTTTGTGCCCTCCCCATTTGTGATTATGTCATGTTATTTGGCCCTCTCCTCTCAAATAGATGCGTCTTCTTTTATTTCCAGTATGGTCTCCTGGAATAAGAAGTTGCTTCGGACCTTGCCAAACCTCTCTGCTCTCCAGTGTGCTGTGGTAGAGGAGCACACTGAACACACTGGGCTTATCATTTAACCAGAGACAGCAGAGCTGTGCATGTAAGAAAATGCACATGTGGATCTGTTCCCTCTATTTCATTGGTTCTCAGACTTGGGCATACCTTCCAACATTTCACAGATGGAAATAGGGACACACATGTGAATTTTTAAGAGGTATGGTTCTTAAACATGAAGGTGTGATCAAGAGGGCGTGGCCAGGCAACATGAGGGCGTGACCAAGGGTATGGCCAGGCAACCAAAAGGCATGGTCAAGTACAAAAGTCATTAGAGGAAACACACAAAATCTTATTATAATTATTACATTATTATATATTTTATAATATTTTATAAGTGGCTTTTGTTATATATATTTTTACCTTACTTAAACCCTTAATTGTTGATATCTGGTTTTTTTCATGGGGGGGTGTCAGTGCTTGCAGGGCAAACTCTTTCTTTTTGTTTTAAAATTGCCAGGATTGGCACAAATTCAACAGGTGAAGCTTACCCACCCACCCCACACTCCCAAACATGGAGCTTCAGGGAGAAGGGGAAATTTCTTGAATTTCCTTCTGACACTGTAAACTCACCTGTTAGAGGCACAGAGTCAGCTCTGTTAGGAAATAAAATCTTTGGCAATATAAAGAAAGATAGGAATCATGTGATAAATTCCCTCATTCACCTCTCTGTTGGTCCAGGCTTTCACCCAGCTAATCCCTTACCCACAGCAATGTGCAGCAGAGGCAGCAGGTAGAGCATGCACGTGCGTGCGCGCACACACACACACACACCCTCACCTGGCCCTCCCAGCTTAGCAGCATCTGTTCCTTCCTTGCTTACTGCAGCTGTTCGCCTTAAGCAGAGCTATCTTAAAAGGGCAATGGGAAAAATTGCAGCTAAGCTAAAAATCCAAGCGTAGCTGCAATTTTGCCCATGGCCCCTTTAAGTAGTTTGCAGTTGTGGGAGGCAGGGGAATTCTGGACTCTGCATGACAAAGTGAGAAGCTGTGATGACTTAAGGGTTTTCGTGAGGGTCCCGGCATTTGGGGGCAATTGGAGACTATGACTTGAGTCCCCAGATGTTTTGGGGCTATCGTTCTCATCATCCCTGACCATTAGCCATACTGGTTGGGTCAAATGGAGGTATTAAACTGAAATTACTGTTCTGCCCTGGTCAGTCACTAACTCTGAGCAAATCACTGTTTCCCAGTTTAGCCAGTATCACAGTGCTATTGTGAAGCCAAATGAGATACCAACTATAAAAAAATGTTCTGTGCAATTGAAGTATTATAGAAATGATGGATGGTAAGAAAAGAATCCCTATATACAAAATGAAGACAACTAAGCAGAAAACAATAGGTGTAAAATATGTTATTTATCCAGGTATTCAACAATGCTGAAGGAAGAAACTTGGAGTTAGTGGGTGGAAGTTTGATCTTGGAACAAAGGCTGCAGTCCTCTGCATACTTGCATCAGAGTAAATCCTATGGAAATCAGTAGGGCTTGCTTCTGAGTAAACATGGACAGGAATGGGCTGAAACACATTCAACATTATTTTCGCCTATTAACATGAAATGCCTTGTGGCATTTTCCATCCATGAGCAGAGTGCAATTAACTGACATATTAGTTAAATGTGTCCTTAAAATGTGCTAAAAAGCCCCATGTGCTGAAGAAGGTGTTAGGCTGACATGATGCAGTGATTATGCCAAGATTCATTTGAAGTTCATCAAATGGAATAAGTACTAATGATGTAGTTCTTAGTGCCTGACCCACAAATATTAACTTTCACAGTTTCCCATGTAATACAGTTCTAAGACTTTACACCATGGTCTTCAGTGGCTAGGTCATGATGACCACAACTGGGTTGGGTTGCTCCTCAACCTTAGATGCATGCATCGTACTAGTGGCACCACTAGTTGCTTTTCCAAGTATATTAAGTGGAAAAGAGAAAGAGAGAGAAACTGACTAACAGGGAGGGGGGATGTCAGAAGGAGAGAAACAGAAAGATGGATATACTCCTTTTTTTTTTTAAGGCCATATTCAATTACTTTTTTTTATTTAAAGAGCTATGTTGAATGCTGGGATGGATTCTAGGCCTGAAAAGATTGAACACTACTGCATTATGCAACGTTTATTTTTACTAGCCTGCATCTTGACTGTGTTTTTTATGTTATTGGTCCTGATTTCTCTTCTCCCCCATCTGAACAACTGATCAACACTGTTAGATCTGACACGTTGATTACACATTGGAGGTGAGTGAGCATGTGTGCCTGGATTCAGTCCCTCCGCCCCATGTGATCAGTGCTGTCAGAGCTGAAAATGCAGATCATCTGTTCAGTGGTAAGTACAGAGTAGTAGCACTGCACACACAAACCTGGGTTCTGGATGCAGGATTTTCTCTTTAGCATCATTTGCACATGAGATGCCCAAGAATTATCCATCTGCTGGAATCAGCTTCCACATATGGATCACCCTTGCTGGTTTGGGGCACTATTGGTAATGTTGCTCAAATAATGCTCCTTTTCAGAAAATCTTGCCGCTTTCTGTGAGTCTTGTGGTGATGGCAACATGTTTTAAAGCATGCCAGGAGAGATGACTATTGAGTCTGATCAAACATGTCAGCTTGTACTTCTGAAAGAGTTTCTCCATCTATTTATTCCCATCAATCCCATGAGAAAGCATCATGCACTATTGTTAACAAAGTTATATTGCCTTTAAAAATAAATACATTTGGAAGATATAGGCCATCAAAAAAAGCCAAGTTGTGTATAGGTGACTTGTCAAAACTTTTGAGACAGTGACATTCCTAAGAACATAAGAAGAGCCATGCTAGATCAGATCAAAGGTCAATCTGGTCTAGCATTCTGTCCCACAGTGGCCAACCAGCTGCCCACGGGAAACTCACAAGCAGGACATGAGTGCAACAGCACGCTCCTGCTTGTGGGTAGAGGTATCCTGCCTCTGATAATGGAGACTATATATAGACGCAACCATTACTAGTAACCACTGATAGCCTTCTCCTCTGTGAACTTGTCTAATCCCCCTTTTTTTTTTTTTTTTTTTTAATATTTTATTAAATTTTAAAACAATACAAAGAAAATAACATACACACATAACTAATATTGTGCTCCCATCACCATGGGACCAAACAATCCAATAACTCTATAATTGTTCATTATTCCAAAAATACAATAAATCTTGACAGGGTAAACTCCCTTTCCCCCTTTTAAACACATATTCCAAAAATAAACCCCAAATATCCTTAAAATTATTTTTCTTTAATTGACCCCTTTTGCATTTAATATTACAAGTCAACATATCATTCAAAGCCATATCCCATACTTCCTTATACCATTCATTAATAGTGAAAACTTGCTGGATTTTCCATTTCCTTGCTATCATTAGTCTACCTGCCGTTAACAAATTTATGATTAATTCTTTAACATTTTGAGAACCGATCACCTTTTCCGTTATTGTTAGCAAAGCTAGTTTAGGGCATACCTCTAAATCAACTCCAACAATTTCTGATATTTCCTCAAAAATCATTTTCCAAAAATCCATTACATTTTTACAACTCCACCACATATGAGCATATGTACCCAATTCCTGACATCCTCGCCAACACATTGGAGAACATTTATTATCTATTCTATTTAATCTCACTGGGGTCAAATACCATCTCCAAATTAGCTTATAAAAATTCTCTTTAATTCTTATAGACATATTTTTCAATATTCGCCTATCCCAAATCTTATTCCACTCATCCTTTGATATTTCCTCTTCAAACTCTGTATCCCAAACTATTTTAAGATTTTCTGCTTGCTCTTCTGATTTCTGCAACATTTTATATAACATCTTTGTAAGACCCCTAGCTGATGCATTTCCTTCTACAAGTTCTCTAGACATAACCACCTGCTCAAATGCAGTGAAATCCCTTTCATGCTCATGTCTCCTCTTCCATTTCTTACCCCATTGTACTAATTGAATTAAATTTAACCAAGAAATTCTTCCTGCCCCAACCCTATCAATTATTTGCTGTCTTGTCTCCATTTTTTCCAGCCAATCCATTAAAGTTATCACCTTTTTCTCTCTAAAAATTCGTTCCAAATGTCTAACATTCTCGGGAAAATCTTCCATAACCACCACTGGAGTAAGCGTGGATATACCTGGTAAAAATATTTCCTTATTTCTACCCCAAATTTCTAACATATTTTTTAAAAAGGGATTTTCTAATCTTTTTGTCATAATATGTCCTTGTTTTGTAAATAAGAATTTATCCACCCTATTACCCAATTCAAATGCTTCTATTTCCCACCACATAAAATCTTTTCTAACAATAATATCCATGATATATCTAAGTTGATTAGCTATATAATACCATTTTAAATTAGGGAGACCAAGTCCCCCTATTTTTTGAGCTTTATACCATCTATTCTTAGTAATCCTTGATTTCCCCCCCCATTACAATAGCTATTTAACATTACTTGCCACTCTTTAATTTCTTTCTCTGATATCTTATATGGTATCATTCTAAATAAAAAATTAAACTTCGGTAAAATCTTCATTTTAATCAAAGCTATCCTACCAAACCACGATAATCCCAATTTTTTATAATCCTCTATTTGATTTTTAACTTCATCTTTTAGTTTTTTAAAATTACATTCCCCTATTTTATCCAAACCTTTTAATATATCAATACCTAAATATTTAATTATATTTTTTATCTTTATATCCACTCCCCTTTGTTTAAATCCCCTTTCCTCCAGTTTACTATAATTAAATGTCATTATCTCCGATTTATCCCAATTAACTTTTAACCCTGTTACTTCTCTAAATTCATCTAAATGTTTCTCTATCCAATCCCAATTTTCTATAGGCCTTTCTAATGTTAACAAGATATCATCTGCAAAAAGGTTTATCTTACATTTGGTCTCTATTCCTATCCCCAGTAATTTCTTCTCCTGTCTTATCGAATTCGCTAACAATTCCATAACTAACACAAATAATACTGGGGAAAGGGGACAACCCTGTCTAGTTCCGCGGCCTAGGCTAATAGTTTCTGTTATTCCATCATTTACAATTACCGACGTGACATTATGAGTATATAATTGGTTAGTAATACCTATAAATTTTTCTCCAAACCCCATAGTTTTTATTAACATCTTTAATGCTGGCCATTCCACACAATCAAAGGCTTTAAAAATATCCAATGCAAGAACCCCCGCTTTCAAATTATTTTTCTTTATTAAATAAATTATATTCAGAACCCTTCTTGTTAAATCTGCCATTTGTCTTCCTTGAATAAACCCACATTGATCTATCCCTATATACTTATTTAGAAAACTATTCATTCTTCTAGCTAAAATTGCTGTCAATAGTTTAGCATCTTGATTAATTAATGATATTGGTCTATAAGAACCTGGTTCTGCTAAATCCTTCCTTGGTTTCGGGATTAAAATGGTCAAGGACTGTTTCCATGACGGGGGGATCTCTCCCCCCTGTAAAATATCATTAAACAACCGTTTTAACTTCGGAATTAACATTTTTTTAAAGACTTTATAATATTCCGCCCCCAGACCATCCAGTCCTGGCGTTTTCCCCTGTTTTAATTTATTTATAGCACTTTCTATTTCAATTTCTGTGAATGGTTGCTCCATTTTCTCTCTATCTTCATCCTGGATTTTTATTTTTAAATTTTTCTCGATATATCTTCTACTCTCAGCTTCCGACCATTTTCCTGCCTTATATAACTCCGTATAATATTCATGAAAAATTTTCAATTTATCCTTTACTAGATTATATTCTTTACCCCTCTTATCTTTAATCATCCCCACTAAGCTTTTTTCTTTTTTTTTTTGTGCTAATCTAGCCAACATTTTAGAGTTTTTATTACTATTCTCAAAATACTCCCTTTTTGTGTAAATCAAATTCCTTTGTACCCTGTCCAGTTCTTTATTCTCCAATTCTTTCCTTTTACCCTGTAATTCTGCAAAAATCTTTTTATCCCTCTTCTCTAAATACTTCTTTTCCAAATCCCTAATCTCCCCCTCTAGCTTTTGATAAAAAACTTCTTGTTGTTTCCTCAAATTTATTGCCTCTCTCAATCCTATTCCTCTCATTACACTCTTCATTGTATCCCATATTATCGCTTCAGTACATTCTTCTGTTTGATTAAATTCCCAAATTTCCCTCAATTCCTTCTCTATTTTCTCTGTTAAATGTTTATAACGAAAATATTACAATTCAATCTCCATCTTTTCGCTTCTCTATAATCCTTATGTATCTTCAAATCCATGTTAACCAAAGCATGATCTGTAACTTTTATCACTCCTATCTCTGTGCCCAGGACCCTTGAAAACAGTGTCCTGGACACAAAAATAAAATCTATCCTAGAATAATTCTTATTTGCTGATGAGTAAAATGTATATCTTTCCTCATTCCCCTTGACCCCTCTCCAAACATCTAGCAACCCTTCCTTACTAATTAACTTATTCAAGATCGTTAGATTATTTCTCTGATCTTCTCTCGTCGGATTGGATTTGTCTTTTCTTCTATCCAATACCATGTTAAAAGTCCCCAGCCATAATAACCCTTTGATTTTGAAAATTACCCATTTCTTTAAACACATGTTGATAAAATTCTCCTTGATTTTGATTGGGAGCATAAACATTAACAATAACATATTCTTCCCCTCCCAAGGTCCCATACATTATAATATATCTACCTGTATCATCCTTTTTCACCTTTAAAACATTAAAACCACAATTCTTTGAAATTATAATTGCTACTCCTCGCGATTTAGATGATCCACATGCTATCTCATATATTCTAGACCACCTCAATTTCAATTCATTGACTCCTTTCCTTGCCTGGTGCGTTTCTTGCAAGAATATAATATCTGCCTTATCCTTCTTTAGAAGTGCTTCTATTCGCCTTCTCTTAGTAACTGAACCTAGCCCCTTAACATTTAAAGTTGAAATTCTTAACTTATAATCCATCTATTAACATCATTTTTTCTTTTTGGTCCCCAAAAGTGAAAATAATACACAATAACATACCCCTTAACCCACCCCCACATTCATCTAAACTATCCCCCCTGCTTAGCCAGGGCAACTTGCCCCACCCTAAACCTACCCACCTATCCCAGGGGGGGGGGAAAGGACCCATCACCAGCCCGAACAGCAGCCCCTCATTCCCTCCCGGATAACTTCTTTATAAAACATTTTCTATTTCTTTTTTCTTCTCGTGTTGAAACGACCTCTTATACAATTCCTCCACTGGCTCCTTCTTCTTCCAGTTGACTCATCGATTCTGGACCCTCCGCATCATCATGAAGCCCCAACTCTCCCAGCAGGCCCATGCCTTGATCACATGATGAGATCTTGTATCTCTTACTGTTCCACACAAAAGTAAGAAAAACTGGGTAACCCCAATTGTATTGTAATCCCTTTCTGATCAAGACTGCTGTACACGGTTTAACACTTCGCCTCCACTTTATTGTTTGCTGACAAAGATCACTGTAGATTTGCAAAGTAGCCCCCTTAAAAGCTACTTGACCTTTCTTTCTAATCTCTTTCATGAAGACATCCTTCTTGTATAAATTTGCAAATTTCAGTACAACATCTCTGGATGTCATACCACGCCTTAATGCTCCCACTCTATGCACAATCTCAATGTCCATATCATCCCAAAAAATTGTTTCTCCAGAGACAGCTTCATTCATCCATTCCAAAATACTGCCTCTTAACTTATATCCAGTCTCCCCCATCTCCATGGGGAAGCCTCTGATCCGAATGTTGGAACGACGTTGCCTGTCTTGCATGTTAATCATCTGTATTTCCATCTCATTAAATTTCATTTCATACTTTTCAAAACTTTTTTCATCCTTCACCTGGAGTTTTTCCACCTTATCCACTCTAACTTGCAGCTCTTTAACTTGAACCCCTAATTGATCTATGGTCTTTCGCATGTGCTTCATATCCTCTTGATGCAGATTTTGAAATTTCTCAATTGCTTCTATTTGTTTCTGCTGGCCTGCTTCCATAGAGCTTTGAAACTGTAATAGAATTTTCTCCCAATCTGGTGCTGCCCCTTTAAGCTTGGCTGGAGATGTTGCCTTTGGCTTGGCACCAGCAGGGAATTTGCCAGCTGAATCCGCCATTTTTCCGCCCTTCCCCCTCGCTGTCTCGGAACTTTCACTACCTCGTTTCTTCTTATCAGGACCCAATTGCTCAATTTGATAAGAACATTCAATATCTTTAGTGTCAAGGATCCTAATTAGCCTTTTCAAACTGTTATCCGAGGGATGCGCCCGATCGCGTTTCCAAAGAGGGGGTAGGGACTTTTTCACCCGTCTGGAGCTCATAAACAATCCAGAGCGAAGCACATCAAAAGAAAGCTATTCTTGTTATTTCTTTGTTAGCTCTATATCTGCATACCTTCCAGAAAGTAAACAGCAAAGGAGTTCAAACTCACGATTTGTCTTTCCTGTGTATTTACAGATGTTTTCAAATCATTCCGGGAGCTCGGCAGAAAAGCTACTGCTCCATAGCCAGCGAAGGCTCCTCCCCCCGTCTAATCCCCTTTTAAAGAAGCCATCCAAGTTGGTGGCCAGCGCCATTTCTTGTGGTAGCCAATTCCATAGTTTAACTATGTGTTGTGCAAAAAAAGTACTTCCTTTTTTTCTGTCCTGAATCTCCCACCATTCAGCTTCATGGGATGACCCCAGCAGGTTCTAGTATTAGGAATGAGGAGAAAAACTTCTCCCTATTCACTCTCTCTACACCATGCATCGTCTTATTCACCTCTATCATGCCCCCCCATATTCATATAATTTGTTTCCCCCTAAACTTAATAGTCCCAGATGTTGTAATGTTTCCTCACAGGGGAGGTGCTCCAGCCCCTGGATAATTTTGGTTGCTCTTTTCTCCACTTTTTCCAACTCTACAGGAGTATCCTTTCTGAAGTGCGGTGACCAGAACAGTACACAAGTTGCTGTTGGGGTTCTGCTACCTCTTTTTAGGAATCTACTTGCTTCCATGCTGCTCCGCTTGTATATTTGTAAATAAAGCAAATAGCACAGCCCCTGCAGTCTTCGGTGTAAAGACCAAAGACGGCTAACCTCCTGTAGTGTTGTTGCCCCTGGAACTTCTCACACACAATGAAGTGTGGAGTACATCACAAGATGAAGATCTAACCTAGTCGGGTCAAGGGATGAGAGGGGGAAGAATGTATATTCCTCTCTGCCCCTCTTGCATTGGTTTGGCAAATGTGCATAGCGTAGCTGTCACTGTGTTGAAATTTATAGTAGGGCGTGGCCATCTGCTAACTCCCTAGAACAGGCATGGTAAACCTTGGCACAGGACTGAATTCTAATATGGGAAGGGATCTGCGGGCTGTATTCAAGCAGTGGGTGGAGCTAAGAGCATAGGGCAAGGCCAAAGGCAGAAAAAGCAAAGTGGGTAGGGCCAGATCTAATTCTTACAAATCTGGACATTTTCATACCAAGCATGCAAAACACAGCTCAAAAAACAACAAGTCTGCTCAGGAGTAAGCCCCAGGGCAACAGCTCTCTCATCATGCCTGCAAAATGCACCCCTCAGATCCATGCAAAGCACAGGTAAGGTTGATTGCCTTTAAATACTTTCTTATCTTGGAAATTGGAGATAATAGCAAAAGAAGCTTGTGCTGGGTATGGAACTGGGGGTGTCCCCCCCCCCAGTTTCCTTATCCCTGCTCTAGAAGAGCAGGGGTAGGCAGATCTCCAGATGTTTTGGACTTCAACTCCCAGAAACCTCTGCCAGCATGGCCAATGGTCAGGAATGCTGGGAGTTGAAGTCTGAAACATCTGGAGATCTACTTTCTATGCTCCCTTGCTCGGGAGGTTAAGCAATCTAAGGCTGCAGTCCAAGACACACTGACTTGATCTTACTCCCAAATAATTAAACTCACTGGGGCTTACTTCTTGCAGACATGCATAGGATTGCTCTCTAAAAGACTCTTGTCTTGACATTTACTTGCCTTTATCAAGGCATTTACACCTGGAGCATGGATGCCATACCTACTCATAATAGCAAGAATAAACTGACAAAATTTCAAAGCTGAAATCTATGCATTCGTTTAATCACCTGGGAGCAGCACTACCTCATAGGATTTTATTATTTCTCTTTATCATGCAAACTCCCATTTGTGACAGATGAACCAAGTGCCCTTTGGGTTCCTTCTACAGCACATTGCTCAGCAGTGGTGCATACTCAGGGCAGGACTTTGGGGTACATGTGCAGATCCCCACTCAGCAGAATGAAGAGGAAAGGCCCCAAATGCAGGAGGGCTGGTTTACCATATTTTGAAGTAAGTGAAGCAAAAACACATTACCCACCCCTGTGCTGTAGGACTATGAAGGGTGCTTTCAGACAGACGGCTCCTAGTGCAATCAATCAAAGGACATTGTGCAGCTATTCCATTTTTCTCTCCTTAGTGGATGGTGTAGTGGTTAGAAGTTTGAACTGGGACTTGGGAGATCCAGGTTCCAGTCTCCACTGGGCCACGAAGCTCACTGGGTGACTTTGGGTGAGTCACACTCACACAGCTCATAGTTAAACTATGGAATTCACTTCCACCAGATGTAGTGATGGGCTAGGAATGGGCGATCTGCCCAGCACTCGACTCGCGGTGTGCAAGCTGAGCGCTGCCGCCATGCTCGCCAAACGTCCGGGTCCCCGGTGCTACATTGTTTACATAGAAAATGGCATAAGATACGTTAAAAATAGCTGCAATTTGCGCAAGTTACGCAAATCACGGCCATTTTTAACATATCTTATGCTATTTTCTACATTAAAAACATAGCGCCAGAACCCGGAAGTCGCTTCCCCGGCTCGGCTCATGAGAATGCGATTCGAGCTGGGGAAACAGGTAAGGTGAGCGGAGCTCAGGGGGTCAAGCCCAGTGAGTTCACCAGACTTCCACCCCCCAATCGAGCTCCGCACACATCCCTAGCGATGGCCACCAATTTGGAGGGCTTTAAAAGGGGATTGGACAAATTGATGGAGGAGAAGGCTATCAAGGGCTACTAGTCCTGATGGTTATATGCTACCTCCAGTATCAGAGGCAGTATGCCGATATATGCCAGTTGTTGGGGAACATGGGTGGGAGGGTGCTGCGGCACTCATGTCCTGCTTGTTGTGGGATCCCATGGGCAGCTGGCTGGCCACTGTGTGAACAGAATGCTGGACTAGATGGACCCTTGGTCTGATCCAGCATGGCTCTTCTTATGTACTGACTCTCAGCCTAACCTACCTCACAGGGTTGTTGTGCAGATAAAAGGGAGAGGAGTATTATGTAAGTTGCCTTGGGTTCCTTGCAGGAAAAAAGGCAGGATATAAATATAATCAATACATTAAATAATGAAGACAAAATGGTGGGAATACATGGGAGGGTTACAAAGGAAAGATGTAATTGTCTGGACCCCTCCTAAAATTCTACGTTTGAGGCAACACACAATTACACAGGAAAAGCCATGTCTGAAATATCTGAGGTTCAGAGCCCAAAACTTACCTAAGTGCTCTATTGTTGCTTAGTGCATATTCCAACAGAGCAGAAGGCTATATCTAAAGTAGACCACATAAAAGCATGACTCCTCTTCTGTGTAATAAGGTATACATCTAATCTCAACAGTATTAGCCAGACAAATTTATTTATTTATTTTGCAGTTGCCATTGTGGTGTGGAGGCATGATATTAATCTGGAAAACAGCCCAGGGCTTGATTGACTCACATAGAGAATGTGCTCTATTTATTTCAAAAGCAAGCATTATCCAAACAGAATATTTCCAGCTTGGTGAAAATTACAGCTGCATTATTGGCTTGATCTGCAAAGGGCAAATTGACTCTCTGTGTACAAGGAGAAAAACATCTTTAAGCCACACAAAATGACTGAAGTCATTTCATAGATATAATTAAATTCCATGCTCCATCAAAGATAGCTAAAAAGAAAAAAGAAAATAAAAGAAAAGGAATAAGGCCTCTGATTGGTATGTAACTCAAATTAACATTTACTGATTGGTAAATGTAAATACACTTTTTTTTAAATTCTCTGTGTGAAGACTTTTGGAGCAGTGAAGCCACTCTGGAGGTGCCTTCAATACATTCAGTGTAAACCTATATATTGCTCTCCAGTATTGAACTCTGAAAAAACAACTGGTTTTGCAAGTTATGAACAGAAGTGAACTATGCACAGTGATAACTGGCCTGTCCCTGCGATGTCACCAAGGAACCAGCCCACAATCCCTAGAGTGGTTTTAAATGTTCTTTTAAAAATCAGTAAAGGTGAATGAATCAATAAATGCATAAATGGCCATGCAGCACTTGTAAAATAAATGGGGTGGAGGGGGAACCAGATACCCTACCTGAAGCATGGGAGAAGGAGCTAGAATGACAATTGACCCAATACTTGATTTGCTGATATATACATGCAAGGAGCCCAATTACGGACAAGGATTTTTGCCAACCTCAAAGCCTTGTACTCTCAGCAGCTTCCTTATTAAAGTTCAAATAAAAAGAAGTCCTAACTTGCCCCACTCCAAATGAACCTTTATACTTTGCTTTTATCCATCTAGCCATTTGGAACTGCCTTGGTTTATCCTATGAATCAATAGATCATTTACAAGCACCTAATGGCATGTAAGCACGTGTTAGGGGCAGAAGCAGAAGTTCACATGCATCCAGAGCAGAGGCAGTTAGTATGTGCTTAATAATATAGATTTAGTAATAGGAATTCAGGTCACTTGGAATTCAAAACCCAAAACCTATCTCAAAAGGCTCTTCCTCCCATGGAGAGCAGAGTGCTTTAAGAGTGGAGATCAAACCAATCCATGCTTTGAAAAAGTGCTGCTGCTTGGATCCCCCTCCCCATCTGATCAGGGAGATAAGAGCGCTTTGAAATGGAAGATTGGCTCAATCTGTGCTTTTAAAAGTGTTCCAAGCAGCACAGGGAGAGCAGTGTACCTTGAAAGACATCCTTGCTCAGGTGAGTATGAAATGTATATCAATAAGTATGTAGTAATACAACTATCAGTAAAAAGGGTTATGCATAAACTTCAAAAAAAGCAGACCAAATATCCATATATTTATCCATCTGCAGGTGGTGTGAATACCACCCACTCAAATGTTGAAAGTGTTATTAGGTGCTCAATCCATTGTGTTACAGGAGGTGAGCATTTATTTATTTATTACATTTATACCCCGCCTTTTTTTTCCTACAAGGAACTCAAGGCGGCTTACATAATCCTCCTCCTCCTCTCCATTTTATCCTCACAACAACCCTGTGAGGTAGGTTAGGCTGAGAGGCAGTGACTGGCCCAAAGTCACCCAGTGAGTTTCATGGCCGAGCGGGGACTAGAACCCGGATCTCCCGAGTCCCAGTCCAACACTCTCACCCCTACGCCACACTGGCTCTCAGAGCCTTCCATCTATCCTAAGTCCTGCTCAGCAGGTCGGGAGGAACAACAACCGAGATTTTTTTAGCCTCCCGTTCCTCCTTAACTGCATTTTGAGAGAGATGGGCTCAGAGGCCCATTCTAGCTCCCCTACCTTCTTGCGGGTGGGAATGGAGAGGCTTGTAGATCCACGTTCTCTCCCCTCCCCACCCGACGGCACACACCCTTTCCCCCCTCACCCTCCTCTTCTGAGACCACAACGGCCACCTCAGAAGAGGAGCCTCCACAGAGCTTTCAGTAGCAGCTGGGAGGGGAACTCTGAGTGGGGATCCCCCGCTCCTGAGGGCATCACTCTTACAGCTTTGGGGGCGGGGGGAAATCTGCCATATCCTGTGGCTCCCCAGATGCCATCTGGGAGCCATGGGGACCAGCTTTCTAAATGACCTGATTAATTACGTACAGTAAGGCTGCAATCCTTCTAACTCTGGATAACTTAGCACAGTGGAAGGGAGCAGAGACTTCTTAGAGGAGGGCTTGTGCAAATCAGAGGGCTTGGTGAAGACTTTGCCCCCTACTTTGGCAATGGAAACATTAATGAACAATGCCCCAAAATAGTTGGGAAGAAACCATGTGCTGGCACATTTTCACTTGGGCACCTGCAAAAGGTGCCCAAGTGAAATGTGGGGCTGCCCTTCAGGCTGGTCTGGAAGCTGGAGCTAGCGCAGAATGCAGCAGCTTGGCTGTTGTCAGGAGCTGCCCCTTTTCAGCATGCAACTCCTTTGCTGAGGGAACTGCACTGGCTGCCTATTCACTTCTGGGCCAGGTGTAAGGTTTTGGTACTGGCATACAAAGCCCTAAACAACATGGGACCAGGATACCTGAGAGAGCACCTTCTCCCTTATCAACCTGCCCAGTCACTGAGGTCATCGCATGCCATGTCCCTGGTGGTTCCACATGGACCTAAGGCCTGATTGGAGTTCATCCGGAGTAAGAGCCTTCAGTGCAGTGGCTCCATTTCTGTGGAACTCCCTGCCTCTGGAGCTTAGGCAGGCACCAACATTGTATTGTTTTTTGCACCTCCTGAAAACACTTTTATTTCAGGACGCCTTCCTGAACTGACCAGCCATGGTTTTATTGATTCTGTTTTTAACATATTGTTTTATTCTTTTACCCATTTTATCTTTCATTGTACACTACTCTGAAATCTCCATACTGGAATATGGAGCAGTATATAAATTTTGTTAATAAAATAAACAAATAAAATAAAGAAGGAGAGGTAATGGAATTTCACTTGTTTGAAGCCAGGGAAGCCAGGGAGCTGGAGATCCAGCGGTGGAGTATACCTTCACCATCTAAGGCCAGGTCTGATTCCATGAATATTCAAGAAACAAAAATCGAAGCTTGGGTATGTCTTCACATTTAACAGTGTCATACAGCAGTCAGGAAGAATGGGGTTTCTTTGGGTTTTCTAAACACTAAGCACTCTTTCATGGATGCTGCTTAGATTTGGCTACTGCCTTCAATCACATGTGATTTAGGGCAGGTTCTCTCTAGCCTTGCAGCTTCAACTCTTCTGTCTTTGATCTTTGTCTGTCTTAAAGAAATTCTGATCTGACCTGGAACAATCTCCTTATCTAGCTGGTAGCAGCAGTGCTTTCTGCCTCTTTGTGTGAAGAATTTATTATATAGAAGACAGATGTTCTCGGGAGACTGCCATTGATCAAATCCATTTTCACTTGTCACTGAACATGACATCTGGACACAGGGGAAGTGAAATGCTCTTTCTAGTCTTATCGGGTGCATTAAATAGAAGTTTCCTTCACTCAAAACAACAACAACTAAGTCTGGTGGCATCTTACAGATGGCCTGTGACCAGGCCCAGCATCAGGGGTCGGCTGGGGTGGGCAGCTGCCGAGGCCCCAGAGGCTCAAAAAGGCCCAGCCTTGCAGCAGCAGTGGCTTCTCCTCCTCCAGTCCTCTTGGCCCAGCCAGCCCCACTTGCAAAAGGAAGTGCCACAGCAGCCAGGCAGTTGAGTCTGCAGGGTCCACACCAGGCCATTTGTGGGGTGGAAAAAAACCCTTTTTTTAAGCTTATGTTTTGAGCATAACATTCAGATGCTGCCTTTGGGGAGCAGGTGGCCAATGAGGGCACAGGAATGGCAAAAATACCACACTTTTGCTGCTCCTGTGCCCTCATTGGCCACCCCCCCAAAGGCAGCATCTGATTGGTTCAGATTGCTGCTACCCAATATGTAAGCTAAAAAACCCTTTTCTTTTCAAGTGGAGCCCTGTGGGCCCCACAGGCTTATCTGGCCAGCTGCCACACCACTTCCTTTTGCCAGTGGGGCTGGCCAGGCTAGGAGGAGCTTCTGCCTCCACCTGGTAGAAAAGGAAAGAAAGGAGGGGAGAGGGGGGCTAGTGCCAGTGGGGGGGGGACGACCAGTGGTGTGTAAGTGGTGACCCTTTGGCAGCATTATGTCGAGGGCTTGTAGGAGGCTGGCGCCAGCCCTGTTTGTGACATAAGCTTTCTTGGACCAGATTTCTCTTCACCCATTCACAAAGGGCCTATTGTCTGGATGGTGGCTATAAAGCTGAATGCATGCTGGACCTTTTCACATGCTCAGTTTTTGCATGTGGGTAATTGAGAGATGGTATTGCATCCCAGTGGGATAAAAGTGATGGTGACTGTGAATCTACTTTTCCTCTGCTCTTCTCTAATTCACAAGCCATTGTTGCCACTGCTTCTAACACAGCAGCCAATATAGCAGCCAGCTGATGGGGTGGGGACTCACAGGGGGTTGGGCAAAGGGATGCATACCCTGTTGAATTCCCAGTAATGGCATTGGGAACACAGCAGGGTCCAAACTGGGCTTAGAATTAGCTATTTTAGAATGAACTATTCTCAAGGGTGTTTGTTTTTAAATAGTTCAGTTTGCCAGCTCCAATTCTGAACCCCCAGGGTTCCCCCCCCTTCCTACTTAGTAGTGCTAATTTACCAGATTGTGAACCACACCAAACATCAAGGTACGGTGTGTGTGTGTGTGTGTGTGTGTGTGTGTGTGTGTTCGTTCGTTCATCTACTTTTCAGTTCTTCACCCTTGCCTTTAGTTTGCAGGTTGCGCATTTTTTCAATTGCCATAATCTAGCACACACAGGGTTGTTGTGAGGATAAAATGGAGAGGAGGAGGAGGATTATGTAAGCCGCCTTGCGTTCCTTGCAGGAAAAAAGGCGGGGTATAAATATAATAAATAAATAATAAATAATGAAATGGCTTGAATGTTAGGTCTAGATGTAGATAACTCAGGAACAAATTCTCATTCAGCCATGAAGATCACTGGGGGGGGGGGGGCTCGGGTTTGCATCGCTCCACCTAACCCAGGGTAGGGAACATGCAACCCAGGGCTGCATCCAACAAAAGTCCCATCAGTCTTAGCCAATATAGTCAACAGTATGGGACGATGTAAGATGCAGCCCAACAACTGCTGGATGGCCAGATGTTCCAACCACTGGAGGGCCAGATGTTCCCCATGCCCTTTTTTCCAATTTATTTTTATTGCGAATTTCACCAAAACAAGACAAAATCTATCTATCTTTATATCTATCTATCTATCTATCTATATCCATTTAACTGCATAAATTTAAATGTATCAGGTATACATAAGCTTCAACAAAGGCAGACCAGATATCCATATATATGTCCATATGAGAGTGGTGTCTGTTTGCCATCCACTCAAATATTGAAAGTGCCATTAAGTCTTAGATCCATTGTGTTATAGGAGGTGAGCTTTTATCTTTCCAGTGTTGTAGTATCAGTCTTTTAGCTGTCAAGAGGGCACGGAAAATCCATTTGCTTTGACCATGCTTTAACTTCTAATAAACAGGTTTAAAAGTACATGTACATCTGAAAATATTAAAGAGTATTCCAATACAAAGTATATTCATATTACAACTTCCTCCCAAAAAGAGGTGACTTAGCATTAGCAATATTACAGCTCCAGCAGTTAGCCAACTTAGACAAATCCTTATTAATGAGACATTGTGGCATCTAGTAAATGTGAAACAATAGATTTTGTTGAATAAGACGTAACCTAGGGTTCATTGAAACTTCCGATATAGACACTAAAGTAAAGCAGCAATCCATTGCTTAGACTGATGTCCCCCATGCTGGACCTAACCCATCTAACGGGGTTATAGTGAAGCTAAAAGCTACTCTGAGCTTCTTGGGATACAAATGTAATAAATGTCCCCTTTATTTGATTTATTTAAGTTGGACTCCTTTTTCTGTTCCTTCCAGTAACCTTATTTGCTCTGTTTGCCTTGGACTGAACACATAGCTGGACCGGCAAGATCTAGGTTCAAGCATGCCTCCAAAAAATACTCTCTCACTGCCATTGGAATATTCATTGTTTCTTATGGCTCATATACTAAAACCTTTTAAAATGTGTGCTATTGTAGCGGATAAAGCGTTGGATTTCGAATGGGTAGACTTGGGTCCAAATGTCCAGTCAGACTTGAATTGCTTTGCTTTTTAAGCTGCTCTTTGGGCAGTTTTCATGACTGTGTGGAGACACATCTCCCATTCCATCCATTATGCATTTGCTAGCCTACACAAAATACCACTGGAGTCCTTGTGGTGATTTGGGGGTTTATTGTGCCCTAGGTCATGTCAGGGAGAGGAAAAAGGCACGCCCACCCCTTGAGTTTGGTCTGAAATCACTTTCCACACTCCAGATAAAGAAACAAAGCTTATTAAAACATCAAATGATAGATGAGAAGGAAAACAAAGCAGGCAAAGACACACAAACACAAAACTCACAAGCCCACAGTGACTCAATACAATCAATACCCCCATGTAGGGCTCTCAATTGGTGATTGGAGTTTATTCAGAGAGACAGCACAAGTTCCAAACATCCCATTTATAGCAACTGTAGTGCCTCATCTATTCCCCCTGGGTAAGGAAGAGCAGAGTAACTACTCAAGCCCAGGATGCTAATTACCACCCATTATATAAGACTGGAAGGTGGCTGCTTAAAGGAGAGTGACATTGGCTGCCTCGGCCAGATGAAATAAGAGCCTAAACATATGCACATCCTTCCAGACCCTAACAGGAGGCAGCTGCCCTGGCCAGAAAATAGTCACAACTAAGGGGAAATAGATGCTGAGAAACAACTCAGCATCACTCACAGCCCTCAGCGCTGAAGAAGGTCACTTTTTGCCCTGAGGCAGTTCACTGTTTCTCAGCCTAACCTACCGCGCAAAGGTGTTGTTGTGAGAATAACATGGAAGGGCCCCACATGCACCACAAATGAGGCACAAAACCCACCTGTCTCACTTCAGAACATGCTGGGTCCTTCAAGGTCTCTGGGGAGAATTCTCAGAAAATGTCAGGGGGCTTTATTTGAGAATTCTCCGAAGCTCTGAAAAAGAGCCAGCCTGGGGAAGCTCCTTCTGTTGTCTATATAGCCAGGGAGGGGGAGGTTTTTTGGCCTGAGGACCAAATAGTTTCTTGGCAAGCATGTCAGGGGCATCATGCCCTCAGTGGGTGGGCCCGCATCCCAAAGTGGGTGGGGCCAGCACTCCACTGCCAATATGTGTGGCCCTTTGACATGATTCCCCCCCACACACACGCAGGCAAACATTGCCCCACCTCCACTGCAGTCAGTCTTTTTAAAACCTCCATTGGTACCAAAGGCATCATCCCCAAAATGCTGCAATTAGGCTTTTAAAAAGACCTCCATTGGCACCAATGGAAGCTTTAAAATAGTGTTAATCCAGCATGGATAGGAGTAGGACAGGCAGGAAAGTGTCTTCTGGCCAATTAGTGATTGGAGATAAGGCAGGGAAGCTGGCAGGCCACATGGCAACCTCCTGTGGGCCATGTGAGGTCCATGGGCCAGAGTTTCCCCATCCTTGGTATATAGGGATTCTGGGAACTATAGCTTTCTTTCTTTCTTTTTTAATTCATCCTGGTCAATGAGTCTGGAAGAATAGCCAGTAACACTTGACGAAGCATAGATATGAACGCTGCTCTCCAAGGAGCAACACTTACTTGTTAGAGAAGTTGGTGAAGAGAAGTAGGCCTGCTACACAAACAGAACTTGGTCAAGATGTACTTAAAGCACATGATTTGTTTCTCTTAGGGAACTCCCAGCAGAAAAGGAAATGGCAAAGGAATTGGTAACTACAGTACTGGATATTGGGCATCTTCAAGTTGACAGGAATTGCTTTAAGAGTGCAGGTACAACTTAGAAGCAGCCTTTGGCTGTAGCCTCAGCTGCTGCTTTCCCTCCACAGCCCCTCAAACCTGGCAAATTTGTGCAAGTATCAGAAATGGCGGGGCAGGGAGGGAAACTGGCAGACAAGAGGGTTTGTGCCAGCCAAACATTACATGCTGCGCTGAAATTTGGAGTGGGACATTAGATGGTTTGTAATGTCTAGGGGATTTCTGAACTGCATTAGTTAGTTCTGACACTGCGATTCACATCTCCCCTTTCTAAAATTCTCTTCAATCCTTAAGCAATTTGTTTACATTTTAAAGGCGAGGGCTGAGCAAAGTCGGCTCACTGTGTGTGCATCTGTGTCTCCGTGTGAATGGGATCGTGTGTGTGAATGGCCGGAGTGTGTGTGTGTGTGTGGTGTGTGAGAGAGAGAGAGAGAGAGAGAGAGAGAGGAGAGAGAGAGAGAGAGAGAGAGCGGGAGAGGGAGAGGGAGAGGGAGAGGGAGAGGGAGAGGGAGAGTGGAGTGGCCACATGCCAGCAGCAGTAGCTCCACCCACTTCGGTTGGTGGCCCCGCCTACTCCTGGCATCCAGTCGTGGACATCCCAGCCCAAGGCCAATTTGGCCCTTAGGCTGAAAAATGTTCCCCACCCCTGATTTAAAACATGGCATCCTTCTTTCATAATTTACGGGACATTTGTGTCTTTTTGTATGTAGCACCCTTACTTGAGTATAAAATATCTTGTGAGGAGCAGCCCTGAGTTCCTCTAGACTGCAGGCATCCTTAAGGATTCATTTTCATGAGAAAATTTATGTATTTATTTATATCTATTTGATTTGGACCCTGCCTTTCTACCAAAAAATGGCACTCACTGCCATTTTTTTTAAAACATTCCATCCATGCAACGAGTCCTAAATATCTTTTCTTATTCCTCTAGCCCAGCCTTCCCTACCCTGGCTTGGAGTTGTCTGGGGATGATGGGAATTATAGTCCAATGCATCTGGAGGGCTGCAGGTTGGGGAAGGCTGCCATTTGCACACACTCAGGTTTATTCTTTCTGTTTTTGCTCAATATTCTGTTTCCCTCACCTGAATAAAATGCCTGCAGTATTCTTGGCCTTCTAAATTCCTTTCAAGCAATATCCTTTGCAAGTCAGCTTGCAAAGGAGGTATTTGAAATGAATATTTCAGCAGCTTTGTTGGTTTATTATTTAAATTTCTATAATTTTATATTCTTTGTTCTGCTCTTATCTCATAAAAACAGTGCATAATTGTTGGAAATAATACACCTTTCTTTTCATGTACAGGATCTCAATGCTTTAATCTTCACAGCCTGTTCTAATGGTCTCATTTCATCCATATCTAGTGCTGAAGCTTACTAATTCCTTCACTATTCCCTTTCTTTTGGGAGTTTCCTGAGAGGTAAGCCATGCATTTTAAAAGCACATCTTGACCTAGTTCTGTTTGTGAAGCAAGCATACTTCCTCTCTGAATGTTGCACCTGGGAGAACAGAGTTCATAGCTATTCTTGGTCAGTGTTCACTGGGTTACCTTGGGAAATCAACTGCCTTTTAGCTTTAGTTAATTCCTGCCTTGGGGCCTAGAGATGACTCTAGGTGACCCACACACTTGTCTGAACCACACACACTCAGAACCAGTACCTTGAGCTACTTTGAGCCCCTGTGGCTGAGGGCAGAGTAGCAGATTTTATTCTCATGTCCAATTTGGGACTGCAGCTGCCAGCCAATCTCTTTCTTTTATACGAGGGTCGCAGAACCTCTTTCAGCCCAAGGGCTTAAGTTCACTTCGGAGAAGCTTTTCGGGGCTTCATTCCAGCAGTGGGTGGGGCTTATTTAAATCACGGTGCATGCCAGGTGCAAGTCGAGGAGCGAACGAGAGAGGAGAGCTCTAGGTCTCACTGGGTGAGAGAATTTACCCGGTATCTCCTTCCCTTCCTCCAGTGCCCCCTCTCATTGTCAAAGCAGCTCATCCCTGGGTTACTTTTATTTTTCTTTATGGAATGCTAAAAATGTCCACTCTGTCTGCAAAATAAATTTGAAATGTAATTAATGAATGAATTATTTAGGCTGCTATCCGATACACACTTACCTGGCAGCAACTCAGTGGGCTGGTTTGCACAATCAAAATAAACCATGGTGGCTTACTTAAGCCGCAGTGGCTTATTTAAATCACGGCGCATGCCAGGTGCAATTTCCATTATCAATGCCTGGGCACAGCTTGTCATATTGTCCAAACGCAGGCAGCATGGCTTGTCGGAGGGGGAAACAACCCTCCAGTAACCTATGGGCTGTTGTAGGGTTATAAAAAAAAAAAGGTAACATCCCTATTGTTTCCCCGCAAGCCATGCCACCCAGGTTCGGATAGCTGACAAGCCACATCTGGGCAGTGACCGTAGGATCACAGCCTTCATATATCAGTATTGGGGGGGTAGGACTGGACCATTGCCCATGGGGGCAGTGGTTTGTTTGTTTGTTTTTTCTTGTACAATGCCTCTGGGAATGATGCTACATCATCACTTAGAAATGTTCCCAGGGGCCTTTCAGACTCCAGTTTCAAAGCACTCAGCTGCACAGCTGCCAACCTGTCCCTTGGCTTCATAAGTTAAGTTTAAAAAAATAATAAAGAACGAAGACCAGTCAACCACTTCATCTAACAGTAAAAGCTTCCCACTTTAAAGTACTGCAACTTTTGTATTCCCCGCCCCACCCCCCACAAGTCCCATACATTCTCTTCCCGAACCTTCGCAGATAACAAAGTTCCCACAAAGGTGTAGAGGGGAGGTATTTGGACCAGCACTCATTTTTTTTGCAGTGTTTTCTCAATTTGCAAATGGTTGGTGGTAGCACAGAAGGGGTGGGGAAAGATGCAAAGGATCGGAAAAGTGCAGCAAAACGTGCATGCTCAAATTGCAGCATTAATTTCAGACATTTTTCTAGTGAATGCAGAATACAGGAGAGTTCAGCAGTGAATCCATTTGACATAGGAACAATCTGCTCATTCCTAATCTAGGTGTATTGCTTATCATTATTAACATCTTCTGGTTTGTACCTGGCTGACACTTGCCTTCTTAGCACTGCATTAGCAGAAGCTTTTATATTTAGCTGTACTGTACGTAGGATGTCTGCTTGTCAGCAGCTCATTGATACATTGTGTACATGAGTGAATTATGTTGCAGAGGAGAAGTAATTGAGACAATTCATCGTGGAATGTGTTTTGGAACACTACCCATTTATCATAGTTCAGGGAGGATCTCTATTTCAGAAGAGATCCTCCCTGAAACTCAATATGGTTTCCGTCCCTCTAGAGGGACAGTAGACATGATTTTTACTGCACGTCAGCTCCAAGAAAAATGCCGGGAGCAAAATCAACCCCTTTATATGGCATTTATCGATCTTGCTAAGGCCTTTGATACTGTAGACCGAACAGCTCTCTGGACTACCCTTATGAAAATTGGATGCCCCAATAACTTTGTGAATATCTTGCGACTTCTCCACGACAACATGATGGCTACGGTCTTGGACAACAATGGCTCTCATGGTGCTCCATTTAAAGTGGGATCAGGTGTTAAACAGGGATGTGTTATTGCCCCAACATTATTTGTTATTTTCATCACCATGATTTTACATCTTGTCGAGGGGAAACTTCCCACTGGTGTGGGAATTATATATCGAACAGATGGAAAGCTTTTTAATCTCAGCAGGCTGAAAGCAAAAAGTAAGGTAATTACAACCTCCGTTGTGGAACTTCAGTATGCTGATGATAATGTGGTCTCCGCACATTCAGAGGATGATCTCCAAACTATCCTAAATGCTTTTGCAGAAGCATACGGAAAACTTGGTCTCTCACTTAACATCAAAAAAACCAAAGTGCTTCATCAGCAAGTGAAAGCTTACCCTTTGGTGATGCCATCTATCCAGCTTGGCGGGACAATACTGGAAAATGTCAATCATTTTCTCTATCTTGGCAGCTATCTTTCTGTTACAGCTAACATCAACAGTGAAATCCAGCATCATCTGAGCTCCGCAAGTGCTGCGTTTTCTCGAATGAAACACAGAGTGTTCGAGGATCGGGATATTTGTAAGAAGACCAAAACACTGGTTTATGAAGCCATTGTATTACCAACTTTATTGTATGCCTGCGAAACATGGACTATCTATAAACGTCACCTCCAACTCCTTGAAAGATTTCATCAACGTTGCCTCCGGAAAATCCTGTGAATTACTTGGGAAGATAGACGAACAAATGTCAGTGTACTGGAAGAAGCAAAGACTACTAGCATTGAAAAAATGATCCTTCAACGCCAACTTCAGTGGGCCGGTCATGTTGTTCGAATGCCTGACTGCCGTCTCCCAAAGCAGTTACTTTATTCCCAACTCAAGGATGGAAAGCGGAATATCGATGGTCAATATAAGAGGTTTAAAGATGTTCTTAAGGCTAATCTAAAAAAATGCAATATAAACATCAAAAACTGGGAAGCTCTGGCCCATGAACAATCTAAATGGAGGTTGGCCTTTCACAAAGGCTCTATGGACTTTGTTTGAAGAAGCCCGAGTGCAAGGTGAAAGGGAGAAACGTGCTAAGCGAAAAGCACGTCAAATGAATCCTTTACAGGACCATCTTCCATCTGGTAACCTGTTTCCTCACTGTGGGAAACTGTGTGGATCTAGAATTGGCCTCCACAGTCACTTACGGACCCATCGCTAGAGTCTACACAATTTTCTTTAGAATTTTCCTCCTTTTAAAATCTCCTTTTTGTAAAAAAAAAAAAAAAATTATCCTGGAAGACAATCTTACTCGGTCACGAGTGATCGCCTGACTGACTGACTGACTGATAAGCACTCTATAGTCACAACCACTTACTTCCCTATCTTTCCCCTCTTCACACATGGCTTCAGGCTCACCACATCAATGGCAGCTTTTGCAAACTACACTAGAGTAATAGAAGAAGGAAGAAAGTGGCAGTTCAGGTAGTTTCCAAGTTTATTTTATTTTATTTTTATTTATTAATCAAAATTTTTAAATCGCCCATCTGGCCGGTCATCCGGCCACCCTGGGCTATGTACATTTCAACAATCAAACAGACATACATAATTAAAACAGTATAATTTAAAAACAACAACAACAACAAAAACCTAACCCACCCCATATTCCTCCCTGAAATACCTTGTTTTTAATGCGCGGCGGAAGCTCATCACAGAGGGGGCATGGCGAAGGTCACTAGGGAGGGAGTTCCATAACTTGGGGGCCGCCACAGAGAAGGCCCTCTTCCTAGTCCCAACCAGCCTGGCTGCTCTGGCTGATGCGACAAGGAGAAGGCCGTCCGTGGCAGATCTTGTTGAGCGGCCTACTTGATGTTGCTGGAGGTGCTCCTTGAGATAAACTGGACCGAAGCCAAGTAGGGTTTTAAAGGTCAAAGCCAACACCTTGAATTCGGCCCGGCAAGCAACTGTTAGCCAGTGCAACTCCTTAAGCACTGGAGTGTTTATGTTGATGCATACATTCCACAGAGTTCAAAGCAAATGCAGGAGATCATATTTTCTCCAGTTGACCCCATCAATTATTATTATTTTGGAAAGGATAAAATGGCAAGTGGCAGATCAATACTTTGCAATTATCCAAGAAATCCGATGACCCTTCTGTGAATATGTAACTTCTGATATAGAACTTACCTCCTACTGTATTCCATGAAGATATGCAAGTCAATTTTTTAAAACAACAGCTTTAATTGGATGAAGATGGTCTAATTATGTAAAGGGCCTCTACTGTGTTTACTGCCTCCTAGTCCTGTAGACAAGTTTCACTGAGGCAAATGGAACACAGAGCAAAAGAAATGTTCTCCTGCAAAAGATGACTTCTGGAACAACTGGCCAGTGCCCACCTTGATCATCAATAAGTAAGATTAATTGCATGGGAGTGGAGCTGGAATGGGGGGGGGGGGAATAATCGGCAGTTCTGAGGAATTTCTAGCTCCAGTTTGTTTTAAATTCGGTTCCTGTGAAATCTCAGGAAGATCAGCAAGTCTTGTTGATGCTTCACATGTGACACATTTCCTTCACAGAGTTAAGTGTGAAGTATGGCTTGGATGATTTTTTTCACAAGAGCTGACCACAGCCCTTTCCCTGTCTTTCCCTTGAAGGGGGTTACTTACCATATCATCTTGCCAGCATAAGAAAGAGGGGGGATCAGTATTGGGAGGTGCCCATCCATACTGTCAGGTTCTCCCAGGGCCAGAAACTGTGACCCCTGGCTAGGGATGTGCACGGAGTTCGGCAGGGGGGTGGAAGCTTGGCGAACTCGCCAGGCTTGACCCGCCGAGCTCCGCTCAACTTACCTTTCCCCGACTTGACTCACGTTCTCGCAAGCCGAGCCAGGGAAAGCTACTTCTGGGTTCCGGGCACTACATTTTCTACTTAGAAAATGGCGTAATATATGCCATTTATGTAGAAAATGGCGTAGTATTAATTAAAAACAGCTGCAATTTACGCAAATTGCAGCAGTTTTTAACGTATACTACACCATTGTCTACGTAAACGGCATAGAGCCCGGGACCCAGAAGTCTGGCAAGCACCAGCTTAGGCGCTTGCTGGAGGCTCGCGTGGCAAGGGTGCTCACTGAGCGCCCCGTGGGTCGAGTACTTGGCTCGGTCCCTGCCCCTGGCTTTGTCTATGCCCAGTTGCTCCACAATGGGACAATCCCGCAGGACTGCAGGTTGGAGTCCCTCCTGAGGCAGTAAAGCAGGGGTGCAGCCCAAGGGCCAAATTCCATTTTGGGGAAGCTCTTGGGGGGGGAACGACTGCATTCCAGTGGTGGGTGGGGTCAAAGGCAAAAGGGGCAGGGCCAAAACACCAGCCTATTGTAGCATAAAGCTCTTTCTGCCAGTAACTAGGCCTTAGGGCAGTGTTCTCCAGCGTAGCTGGCTGGGGCATGCTGGGAGTTGTAGGCCAAAAACATCTGGGGACCCAAGGTTGGAGAACACTGCCTTAGGAGAAGCATTCCAACCTTTTAGAATGGAGTGGAGGTGCACACAAGCAGGGAAACCACCAAATGTTATGGGAAAGTGGGTGGAGCCCAGGGAAGGGAGTGTGGCCTTCTGAGGAACCACGAAGGGCCAAATTCGGCCCCTGGGCCAGGGGTTCTGCACCCCTGCGCCAGGGGTTCTGCACCCCTGCAGTGAAACCTTTCTTGCTACTGGAGTAACTCTGGCCCTTTTCTCACCTCAGCAGGAAGAGCTGAAACGGCTTCCTGTTCAGGCTAGGACTTTGCCTGGGCAATTTCCTAGGACCAGCTCTTGCCTTGATATAGCTGACTCCTGCCTTAATCTCCTGGCTCAGCTCCTGGCTCTCTGTCTACGGTTCCAATACATGCTCTCAGGTAGGTCCGCTTCTTAACAACTCTCACAAATTCTTTACAACTTAGAGAGCAATTCCAGGGCATGCTGTGTGAGAACTGCTGGTGTGCCACAAGAAATGAACAACAAAAGGCTGCCCACTACATCTCCATGTGATTCACTGCTTTGGTATCATCTCCTTCCAATTAGCTTCTGCTAATTGTATGGATTTTAACACATATCTGCATCAGGAGTGCTTGGGTCATTCAATCACTCCCAATGGGTGCTTCCGCTATCAGAAGTGTGGGGAATTTTCAGGGCACCATTATTTTTTCATGAGAAGAAGAGTAATATTTGTGCTGCAGACTGGTTCTTCTAAAATTAACAAGCGCTGCTCACAGGAATCCCTGCTCAAATAATATGGCAATCCGTGAGTACGGGCATGTTGCCATGCATGCTCACCCCGACCCTGCATCCCAGTGAACACCAGCCCTGCCCCTCAGTTCGGACCTTGCTGTGTTGAACAGCAAGGTCTGAACAGGGGGTTCTTCTTGTGTTTCATTTGAGCACAAGCAGAACTCTCTGCATGATCGGGAACCCTGCTTTATCAGCGTTCCTGATCACTGAGAGTTCTACCAACGTTCAAGCAAACAGAAGTAGAACATGGCAAGGTTGGAACTGAGAAGGCAGGCTCTGCATACACGGGGACATAGGAGGAAGGGGCCCCATGGCCCCACTCACACGTTGACTGGGTTCCTACAACATGACAACCCATTGTGGGTTGTTACCCACAATGCGTTGTTGTGTCATGCGAACCCGGACCGATTCCTGCAGGGTGGCTTGGTTGATGGCAACAAGCCACCCTGTGACAACCCATGAGTTGTTGTAGGGATTCTTGTACCCACAATGGGCGGTGGTGTCATCCAAACCCGGGCGACTGACCCCATCATGGGTACCAGGAATCAGCTACTGAGCCGCTTGGCAAGAGTGCAAAACCCCTTGCTGCTCTTGCCAAGCTTGCCCAGGCACCCACCAGTGCCAGTCCCCCACACAACAAGTGCCCAAGTGGCACTTGGGGTGGCTGGCACTGGTTTTCTGCCCTCCCTGCTGCGACCGTGGGTCGTTTTTGGCTCGCTGCAGCTTTTTGTCCCTTCACCTTTTTTTTTCTTTCAGAGATCACAAAGTCCAGCTTGGCAGACGGCTTTCATGATCCCTGTTTTTTGACAGCCTCTGACAACCCCTTGAAAGTGTCCAACCCAAGTGTCCAACCCATTGGAGGGGATCTCAGTGGTTGGCAAACTTTTTTTTATGTGTGTGCACACCATGTGTGCAAAACATTTCTTTTTTAAATTAATGTTATTAGAAAAACAGCTGCAGTTGCGCAAGTATGGAAATGGGGACCTTTGGTTGGGCAATGTCGGGGGGGTGCACTTCTTGGGAGTTGCCATCACTGCTCCACTCCCCCCAGTGCTCCCGCACTGTCCCCTGGGATACTGGCAGGAGGATGAAGGGGGGAAGAAGAGGCACCATACCCTGATTGTGCCTGATTGTCTGTTGGGCACAGGGAAATTTGAACCACAGTGCGTCGCTTAAATTCCCAAGGAGCTTAGGGTGTCATGTGAACCCGCCCACTATGTTGGGTCCCCAGAGGCATTGGGAGAAAATTAAAATGTCAGGGTCTAGCAGCAACACTTGCTAGCTAGACTGGCTCTTTTGCTGCTGCTGCTGCTGCTGCTACACCTGCCTGCCTCAAGGTAAGGGATGGAGACGTTGCTTGTGCTGGAGGGGTGCCCACTGGGGAGGGTGCCAAGGGCTCCCCCAAATTTGGTGGATGACCCTGCAGGGAAGAAAGGGTAATTCACCTCATTGTGTTTGCAAGTCAGATTGGGACTGTATGTCTGCTTTTTGTGGGAAAATGAAAGATCCGTGATAAGCACGCTTTAAAAAAAAAAAGTATGCTTAACGCAATGTGTAAGGTTGGCTCATAGAATACATCCAACTAGAACCCATGCACTGTTGTTGGGTTATTAGGGGGTGGCTTCCCCCTTAAACAAGCCATGCCACCCAGGTTCAGATGACACAACAAGTCCACACCCGGGCTAGTTGCACCCAGTACACGTGGGCAGGTGCTGTGGCTTAAACAAGACACCATGGTTTCTTTAACCCTTGGTGAGCATGTGAACTGGCCCTGAGAGAAAGGCAAACCATCAAGAAGAGGATTATAGTGCAATCCTATGTATGCTTACTTAGAGTTATGCCCCACTAATCTCAATGAGGCTTATTCCCAGGTAATTATGTATAGGATTACAGCCTTAAAATAGTCAACCCAGGAAAGAATAAGAGAGGAAGCCACTATATTTCCAGTAAAACTGGCAATGGCAACAGGGAGGGGAGGGTGTTCCATGTTTGTGTGAGATTCCAAATGCCACCGACAGCAGCAAGAGTTCCCATGGGCTTGTGGGACTTTGAATTACAACAGTACAATTTGCATTGAAGCTTCTTTGCCAATACTGATGTGGAGAAGGCCATGCAGAGCTTCCACATTCTGTACTGAATCTCTGTCATTATGCCACACAAAATCCTAGAGATTGGATCCAGGATCGGCCATCTTTGAGTGGAAGGGCTCTACTTGTGGAAGGTCCCACCAGCCAATTTTTGGGGTTCCCACCCCCCACCCCACACACACACCACAGCTCACCCCATTCAGCAGAGTCTCCCGACTCTCTGTGTAGCATTTTCAGGGGACTGGAGAGGTGGCCGTGGGAAGGAGAGAGTGGAGAAGTCCACATCTGCCAGCACAGTTGATCCAGCTTAAATCTGGATCCAACCCAAGATGATTATTCATTTTAAGTTAGTGCTTCTGAGTGCCCTGTGCCTGTATTGTGCAGTCATCAAATTATTTAGGTGTGGAAAATAATGGAACCCATAAAATCTCTCCCGTACCATATAGCCAGTGGAGCCAGTGTGGCATAGTGGTGAGAGTATTGGACTGGGACTTGGGAGATCTGGGTTCTAGTCCCCGCTCGGCTATGAAACTCACTGGGTGACTTTGGGCCAGTCACTGACTCTCAGCCTAACCTACCTCACAGGGTTGTTGTGAGGATAAAATGGAGAGGAGGAAGAGGATTATGTAAGCCGCCTTGGGTTCCTTGCAGGAAAAAAGGCAGGTTATAAATAAAATAAAATAAATAAATATAAATATTAAAAATAATGGGAAAGACAGAAGGGAATGTAGCAGTGGTTATTTATTCATGCACTTCCCACTAGCTAAAAATAATAATAATAAAACTGGCATTTCTCATTCCCTCCTTATTACCTCGTGTGTTTTTTCCAAGTGAACTGTGAAATTAGGTAACTAGATTTGCAACAAAGAATAGATACTACTTCTTATTTAAAAATATAATTGTAAACAAATTTCATTAAGATCAGACTATGCCATGACTCCCTCTTTTCATCAGCATTCTCTTTCTTGTACTGCTAAGAACTGCTTTTAAGGGAGAAACCTGCTGGGCTAGGTTTGCAGCAGCAGCAGCCCTGTATCAACTGACTGCTCTTTCCTGTTGCTTACGTAACTGTCAGCAGATGTGGATTTGTGATGGTAAACTTGTGTTCGCCCTCACTTGCTGGTCATGGAAACAAAACTGATTTGTGAATTCCTTGCGATCTGTTCTAGGGCTGTGAGCATTTACTGTCACGCTCACCAAAGAAATAAAAAATGATGCATTTAGCTCATTTAAGCCGATGAAAGTAGAAGAGCAATAAATAAGTTACTGTTATTTGCACTGAAATAAACAACTCTGTCAAATTGATCCAATTCCCTGAATAGTAATTGAACCCTGTTGCATTAGTTCGCGTGCAGTTTATTTGGGTTAGTTTTGCTCATTAAAGACTTGGCACGTCTTGACTAGAATTTATTCCACTAGTTGGTGTTTCAGCAGGGAGTTATTTAAAAAGAAAAAGAGGGGGGACATGGCGGGAGGGGGGAAGAAAACTCACTAATAACCTGTATCACCCCATCTTCTGTGAAGATGGGCAGCGGACCAGCACGATCTCAGCTCAGTTGGGCTATATCTTTCAAGGGACTTGATTCACTAACCAAATCCTTCTGATCCTCACAGGCAGACCTATGTGGAAGCATCTCCCCTCCATTTTTAACCTTGGCAATTCAAACAGGCTGAAAATTGGGCAGTAGGAAGGGGGGGAAACTGACCTCTGTAAATGGACCAAGCCTGATCTGATGTGGATTGTACGAATGCAATTCACATGCACATTTTGGGGAATGTCAAATAGCAGCCACATGGGAGGGAAGGGGCATGAGTAGCATAAGGATTGCAGTGTATGGGCACGTGAGGAGCAGTTCAATCCTTCCCCCTCCACCGTTGTGCCAATAAAAATTGTCCGTCGACCAAAGCTGCTGTTTGTGTTGGGAGCAAAACCTCCACTGATACCTATGGAGACTATCTTATAGGTCCAATCCTTGACTGGATGTGTCATAAACACTATCACCATTTGCATAGATCATGAGCTAAACCTGAGTCAGCAGCACTACGTGGTGGCTAATGCTATTCTAGGCTGCATCCACTAAACTATAGTATGCAGATTAGTATCATATCCACAGGAAGCAACGGTACCACTCTAGTCTGCTTCAGTCAGACCTCTCTTGGAGTACTGTGTCCAGTTCTGGGCATTCAGAGGATGGCGACAAAGATCATGACGATCCTGGAGACCAAGAAAAGTTTGAAGGAGTTTGGTATGTTTAGCCCGGAGAACAGCTGAGTAAGAGGCAATATGGTAGCCAGCTTCAATTATCTGAAGGGCTGGAACAGAGATGATGGAGCAAATGCGTTCTGTTTGTCCAGAGGGTAGAATGTGCTCCAATGTGCTCAAAATTCAAAAAAGAGGGGTTTTGACTTAACATTAGAAGGAGCTTCCTGATGGGATGAGCTGTTCGACAGAGGAACAGAGACTGCCTAGTAAGATGGTGGACTCTTCTTTGTTAGAGGTTTCTAAAGCAGAGGCTGACTGGCCACCTGTCAGGGATCCTGTAGCAGCAGGTTTCCTGTATCAACAAGCAGTTGGTCTAGATGAGCTTAGCAGCACCTTCCAACTTTGATTCTGTGGTTGGCAACTGAAAAATCATAGCATAAAATAATATAAAAATACAGCAGTTACAGAGATATAGAATAGAATATGAAGATATCTATCTATCTTCTGTCTAAAGGAGAGTTGATTATAACAACATTCAAACAGTATTCCTGTGTTCATGTTATCTTCAAGCAATAGTCTGTAATATCTTTCCAATGTCTCTTTTTAGTGCATTGATGACGATTGACTTTTAATATGTTAGATGAATGCCATTATCTCAGAGGCAGAGCCGTAATATGGAAGGAAGGCTCACAGAAATACCGTATCTTTCTATCATCTCAGTCGAACCAGATTCTCATTTCTTTTGCATCATATTCGTACCCAAGAGCAATTCTGATCAAGTCTGTGCTCTCATTAGCGAGACATGATTGCTAGTATTGTTAGTCACACGCCCTTACCTCATTGATGAGACCCCTAGACAAGGTCTGTTTGCCTACACTTCCATGACGCTGCTGGAGGAAGGGCAGAGTGGGTGGGTGGAAGGGGCAGAAACGTTGTGGCTGCATTCCTGCTGCTGCTCCTCATCATCACTGATGTCAAGTCACTTAAAATAAAACTCGCTATAAAATCCACATCATTGAAAAGTAAACAAAAACACCAATCTCAAAAAAGAAATATGTTTTACAGTGCAATCCTATGAGTGTCTCCTCAGGAGCAAGTGCCATTATGGGCATATTTCCAGGAATGTATACATAACATAAGATTGCAGCCTAAAAGCAATAAACATACAGTATGATACAATTTTATAGTTGGGTGCTCTGTTCTAACACTAGAGATAATACATGGAGATATTGGGCGGGTTCACACACATCATGCTAACCCACCCTGGCAATAAGCCACAGAGAGTCCATTGTTTCGCAAACAACCCACAGTGCACCAGACAGATGTTCAGGCTCACCGTGGGTTCTTCTCCCCCTCCTTCCCACTCAGTCCTCCAGCAGGGTATCCCAGGGGACTTGACAGATGAAACCATCATGTCTCCTCTTCCCACTGCGATCATGAGCCCTACTTCACAAGACCTACTCCTGACAGCTGTCAAAGGCAAGTGTCAGGAAGAGTAGGTGGGGTGTACTTTTCCACCTTCCCAAAGCACCTAGAGTCTCAGGAATGGGTGGAAAAGTTGGGGGCACTGGGACCTATGGGGGGGGGCTCTCAACCCCCCCCAATGGGGACTTTTCTCTGCCTTGACATGTGGATTGTGCATAAGGACATAGGATTGTGCCCTTATTTAAATATATATTTTTTTTAATGACAGACAACCTTCCTGCAGCAACTTGAACTAGAAACTGACCTAAATAAAATAGGGTTTATTATTTCAAATTATTGGTTGGAAATTGCAGTTTATGGACAATTCCAAATCCTCCAAATTATGTTTAAAAGAGATGGCCCCTTGTGATTCTCTAACCCTAACCTTTTAGAGTCCTTTTAGAGTGTCAGTAAACTTATGGACGGGGTGATCTAGTAGACATTGTTTATTTGGACTTCCAAAAGACTTTTGACAAAGTCCCTCACCAAAGATTCTTGAGCAAACTTAGCAGTCATGGAATAAGAGAAGAGGCCCTCTTATGGATCCGTAACTGATTAAAGAACAGAAAGCAGAGAGTAAGAATAAATGGTCAATTCTCCCAATGGAAGGATGTAAACAGTGGGGTCCCACAGGGATCTGTATTGGGACCAATGCTTTCAAGTTGTTCATAAATTATTTGGAATTAGGAGTGAGCAGCGAGGTGCCCAAGTTTGCAGATGACACCAAATTATTTAGGGTGATTAAAAGAAAAAGGGATTATGAAGAGCTCCAAAAGGATCTCGCCAAACTTGGAGAATGGGTATCAATAGAGCAAATCCAGTTCAATGTAAGCAAGTGTAAAGGGATGCATGTGGGGGCAGGATCCCAACTTCATATATATGCTGATTGGATCTGAGCTAGCAGTGACTGACCAAGAAAGAGATCTTGGGGTTGTGGTGGACAGCTGGATGAAAATGTCAACCCAGTGTGCAGCTGCTGTGATAAAGGCATATTTATTTATTTATTATATTTATACCCTGCCTTTTTTCCTGCAAGGAACCCAAGGTGGCTTACATAATCCTCCTCTTCCTCTCCATTTTATCCTCACAACAACCCTGTGAGGTTCCATGTTAGGCATAATTAGGAAAGGAATCAAAAATAAAACTGCCAATAAAATACTGCTCTTATATAAATCTATGGTGCAACTACACTTGGAATACTGGTACAGTTCTGGTCACCACACCTAAAAAAAGATACTGTAGAGGTGGAAATGGTGCAGAAAAGGGCAACTTGAAATGATCACGGCTCTGGAGCAACTTCCATATGAGGAAAGGTTACAACATCTGGGATGGTTAGCTTAGGAAAAAGGTGAGTGAGGGGAGACATGATAGAGGTGTACAACATTATGCATGATGTGGAAAAAGTGGATAGGGAGACATTTCTCTCCCTCTCATAATACTAGAACCCGTGAAGCTGATTAGTGGGGGAATTCAGAACAGATAAAAGGAAGTACTTCTTCACACAGCACAAAGTTAAACTATGGAATTCACTACCATAAGATGTTGTTATGGCCACCAATTTGGATAGCTTTAAAATGGAATTAGACAAATTCATGGAGGATAAGTCTATCAATGGCTACTAGTCCTGATGTCTATATGCTCCCTCCGGGATCAGAGGCAGTATACCTTTATACATCAGTTGCTGGGGAACATGAGAGGGAGGGTGCTATTGCATTCATGTCCTACTAGTGGGTTTCCAATGGGCAACTGGTTGGCCATTGTTGTGTGAACAAAATGCTGGACTAGAGAGACCTTTGGTCTGATTCAGCATGGCTTTTCTTATGTTTATTTATTTATTTATTTATTTATTACATTTATACCCCGCCTTTTTTCCTGCAAGGAACTCAAGGCGGCTTACATAATCATCCTCCTCCTCTCCATTTTATCCTCACAACAACCCTGTGAGGTAGGTTAGGCTGAGAGTCAGCGACTGGCCCAAAGTCACCCAGTGAGTTTCATGGCCGAGCGGGGACTAGAACCCGGATCTCCCGAAGTCCCAGTCCAGCACTCTCACCACTATGCCACACTGGCTTAAGTTTATAATAATTCTTGGTTAGCTCAAATTCATAAACTATTAAGATGTGTGTGTGTTTTCCAGATGGGTTTCCTTTGAAGTAAGGGCCTTTCTTAGAACTTTCCTTCTAGATATGGAGCTTCAAGATTATCTAGCAATAGGGCAAACTTCCAAGGGCTTCCCCTTGGCTTTCTTTTTTGAAGCTGTCTCCAGAGAGAAAATTACCTGCTGAAACTGAACTTTCTTATCTTAAAGCTAAGCTTGGCATACGGTCACCCTTTCTGGTGGTGTGCCATCAATGTAAAGAAATCCAGGCTATTATGAAATATTGGTGCAATGAGATGGGATGGGACAATGTCACTGCAGAAGTAATTAACCGGGAAAACAGGGATTATACGTACCATATGTGCGTGTTTTCCATTAAGCTATATGTATTGCATTTTATTCTTTTAACTGTTTGCAATCCATCCAGAGAATGCTTGTTACTGGGTAGATTTAAAATTTCATACATACACACACACATAGAAAGAGCAGAGCCCTTTCCCCAAGAATTGGCATAAGACCAGCAAGTGGCTAGTCACCTTGCTCTGTTCACCACACACTATCATGGATCCAAGAAGTCCAGTCCAATCCTTACCCGTCATCCTCCCCTTACCACTACCAGTACCCAACAGTTTCGCAGCCAACAGAATGTTGCCAGGTAGGAGGGCATAAGCAGGCCTTCTCAGTAGTGGCACCCACCTTTTGGAACACTCCCCCACATGTGGTTCGAGAGGCAGAAAAGTTTTAATGGCCTCTTGAAAACACACCTATTCACACAGGCATTCCCTGACCTGTGAGGGAGTCTGTTACTACCCTGTTGTTATTGTTATAAAATGTTTTTCATGTTTTTAAAGTGTTTATTATTTTACCTGGGCTGTTATGTTATGATGTTGTATTTTAATGGGAGCCACTTAAGGATTTTAATATATTGAATGGTATAGAAATATTTTAATAGATAAACAACGACAACCCCCACCCCACCCCGCTGCCAACTCTTGAGTCCGTGCCACCTTCAGATTGGGTAATCTGGGCAAAGGAGGTGGAGGACAGTGGCAAAATTTGAATTGGCTTTGGGCATTTGCTGGTGCCCTCCGGGAATGCTGGGAGTTGTAGTCCAAAGCATCGGGAGGATACCCACACATTTGGGAAGGCTGGTCTAGGTTGTTAAAAAAAAAACACCAATGGGCCTTAATTTTCTGATATGAAAATTGTAAAAGTGCCTTATGCTAAACTAATAGCATCGTCTTATCATCAGTGTTATCAGCAGAGCTGAAAAAACATCTTTCCCCATGAGTCATTATGAGTTCAAATAGCAAGTTTCTAATGAGTTCTTTCCCTCCCTTCCATCACACTGACTTTAACTTACTTTACTATTCGTAAGCAGCTACAACTGTGAAGGGAGCAGATTTCCTGTGGATAATCAGGCCTCATTCGAAGCAGAAGCTGTCATCACAGTTATCACTTGACACCAACTCATCACTCAGGATCTCATTAAGAGAAACATAATTATGAAAAAAAAACCCAACCCTATGTTGCTATACTTGTCAAAGCTTGGGCCGTGAGATAAAGATGTAATAAGTTATGCTAGATGCTGTGACTGCTGTTGGTTGTGCTATTGAAAGTCAGCTTGTCCTTTCCTGAATTCTCCACTTTATTAATATAAAAAAAAAGAGTGCTGTGCCAAACCCTGCACCCTACTTCTGCAAAGTTCTTTTTTCTGCCTATTTTGCAGGGAGGAGGAGGACTTTTGAATAATTTTCTCACTGGGAAGGTGAGGGGGAGAGGTTCCCTTCCCTTTCCAGTATAGGAGGTGGCCTAGGGGTGGTCTTTCTGTTTTGTTCTGACTCTAAAAGTGCCCTACATCTCAGCATAGAGGCTTTCAGCTGGCAATGCTTCTTGTGACATGGTATGGTCTCCTGGGCATTCAGGAGCTGCTGCCCAGCTGGAAGCCTCTGTAAGAAGAGCCCCCTGCTACTGTGGGCAAGAATGGGACTCTTCGTGCTTTAGGGACACAATCCTGTGCATGCTTAGACGGAAAAAAAGGCCTTGCCCCAAAAATGCCAGGACCGTCACAAAAATCCTTGAGCCATCATGGCTTCTCACTTTGTCATGCAGAGTCCCGAATTCCCCTGCATCCCACAACTGCAAGCTACTTTACACTCCTCTTAAAGGGGCCATGGTCAAAATTGCAGCTAAGCTTGCAGTTTTAGCTTAGCTGCAATTTTGACCATAGCCCCTTTAAGAGTAGCTCTCTGCTTAGGCTCGAACAGGGAAAGGGATTAGCTGGGTGAAAAGAAAAGGAGGTGGAGGCTGCACCCGCTGGCCTGGACCAAGGGAGAGATGAATGAGGGAATTTATCACATGATTCCTATCTTTACATTGCCAAAAATTTTATTTCCTAACAGAGCTGACTCTGTGCCTCTAACAGGTGAGTTTACAGTGTCAGAAGGAAATTCAAGAAACTTCCCCTTCTCCCTGAAGCTCCATGTTTGGGGGTGTGGGGTGGGTGGGTAAGCTTCACCTGTTGAATTTGTGCCAATCCTGACAATTTAAAACAAAAAGAAAGAGATTGCCCTGCAAGCACTGACACACCCCCCCATGAAAAACTCCAGATATCAACAATTAAGGGTTTAAGTAAGGTTAAAAAAAATTACAAAAGCCACATAAAATATTATAAAATAATATATAATATAATAATGTAATAATTATAATATATAAGATTTTGTGTGTTTCCTCTAATGACTTTTGTACTTGACCATGCCCTTTGGTGGCCTGGCCATACCCTTGGCCACGCCCTCATGTTGCCTGGCCATGCCCTCTTGATCACACCTTCATGTTGCTTAACCATACCTCTTACAAATTCACATGTGTGTCCCTATTTTCATCTGTGAAATGTTGGAGGGTATGCAACTCCCAGCATGCACCCACCCACCCACCCAGAATTATAGGCCTTTTTTCTGTCTAAACATACATAGGATTGTGCCTTTAGTGTCTGTGGGGGGAGGGGCGGAGTTTTCCTGAAGGGTGTAGTTGTTCTCCTGGTTCCTGGAAGGGAAATCACATAGATGGTAGTCATGAGTATCAGTCGTCATCACTAGCCTTCTTCAGGCATCCATAAGTCTAATCATGCAAGAGTCAGGCCGGGGATCAGTACTGCAGCCCCATCTCCTCCACCCCCTTGATTGCACAGGGTTCCCAGTTGCATGGAGGGCTGTAACCCCATTCGGCCAAAGCAGTTACAGCCTCTGTTCTGGCCTTCCCCATCAACATGGAGTGGTCAGGGATGGAGGAGGCAACACCAGCACACACATCTCCATGTCCCCTCTACGATTTGGGGTGCAGTCCCATCCACTGCTGGCTGGGGAATGCTGGGAGTTGTAGGACTTCTTTCTGTCTAAACATGCATAGGTTTGCACCCTTAGACTTCTGAACACCCTGAGAGGGCTTTCCTTGTAGTGCATTTCTTGTGGTGCTGTGCCAGAATATTCAGCCTGCACTTTTTCATTACTTTGGGGCAAGAGATGAAAATGCCCTCCTGAACATTGGATTAATCTCCAGGATGAAAAAGCTAGTAAGTTTCAAGTGGGGTTGAGCTTAACTTTAAAGGCAAGGTGACCATTTTCTGTTTTTCTTGCATACAGAAGAAGAAGAAAAACTTTGGCCAATGCAGTCAGCCATCTTTTTCTTTTTTTAAACCAAGTATGCCCCAAGAATTGTTTTTACTCAGAATGTGATGATGTAGTGTCATTCCCACGGAACATTCTGCCCCAAATTACAAAGGGAATACTGTCCTGCTGCTTTTCTTTTCCATTAAAAGCAAGAAATACAACCCCTTAGCATTGTGCCTTAGTGCTTGTAACAATATCAAAGAACTGCTCGGTTCGGCTTGAATGGGTGTACAGAATCATGCATGGAGTGAAGGAAGTGGATAGATAGGGAGACATTTTTCTCCCTCTCTCATAATATTAGAACCCAAAGGGGTCATCCCATGAAGCTGATTAGTGGGAGATTCAGGACAGATAAAAGGAAGGGCTTCTTCACACAGTGCATAGTTAAACTATGGAATTCACTAGTGATGGCCACCAATTTGGATGGCTTTAAAGGGGATTGGAGAGATTCATGGAGGAGAAGGCTATTAATGGCTGCTAGTCCTGATGGCTATATGCTACCTCCAGCATCATAGGCAGTATGCCTGTACACTAGTCGCTGGGAAACATGGGCTGTTGCACTCATGTCTTGCTTATGGGATCCCGTGGGTCACTGTGTGAACAGAATGCTGGACTAGATGGATCCTTGGTCTTATCCAGCATGGCTCTTCTTATGTTCTTACTACTACAACTCCATGCCATGCTGGCTGGGAATGATGGGAGTTGCAGTCCAGCACATCTGGAGGTTGGGGAAGGCCAAAGTAACACAATCTGTCTGCATGCCTCTGTCTTTGGTGCTGGAGCCTAAAAGAGGAATGCTTCATCTTTAGGAACCCATTCACATGTTGTTTCTGACTGAGGACTGTATCAGAAGACAGAGATGCATTCATTTATTATACATGCCTTGCCCTTGCTGAAATTCATCTCACATTAGCTGCTTCACATGCTCCATCTCTGTGTATGGATGTTCGGGGAAGGAAGTGCTGGAACAGAAACAGCTTCTTAGGGATCTGAGAGCCGCATGTTGTCACGGGGGGTGGGTGCTCGAGAAATCACAGTGTTTCTTGAGCTTCCCAAGACACTGCTTCCATTTGTTGCACACAAAGTTCCTCCAAGCTTTAAATTGCTTGGGCCTCTTCAGTTGGCTTCTTATTGTATAGCAGGTTTTCCCCCCCCCTCAGAAACCTATTGTATAGCAGGGTTTTTTTCAGCAGGTTTTCTCCTCAGTGGAAGGCCCCATTATGGTGATGTTGCCTCACTATCTCTTCTTCTTCCCTTCACATGCATGCACACAAACACACACACACGCCCAATACTATAAGCACCAACCATCAAAAGACAAATTCATCACTGCTACCAGCATCGGGGCAAAGAGTCATCTGTATCAGGAATTCTATTTTGGAGAAGCTCCCAGGGAGTTACGTTCCATTCCAGTTGTGGGCATGGCCATAGGCAAAAGGGCCAGGGCCAAAGCAAAAGGTGGGCGGGGGGCAAAATACCTGCATATTTTAGCTTAAAGCTCTTATCGCTAGTAACTAAGAACTTCTCTACATGTGGCATTTAGTGTGCACTCATGATTCCTCACTCACAGTAGTTTGTGGGTGCTTTACACAACAACAACATCTTCCAGAGTCCTCTCCTGTGCTTTCCAAGCATTTCTGCCGCTTTTTTTAATTATTATTTTATATTTTTAGAGTGAGGAAAGTGTGTAGTATTATCTGAAAATGGCAGAAGGGACCAGAATGAAAAGCTCCTGCCTTTGTGCAATTCTGCTATACCACAGCACCACCTTGTGGTTGTGTGATGGAATGTATAGAAAGGCAGGGAAAGAAAACCGGGGGGGGGGAAGCATGTGTAAAGGAGCCGATCTTAATCCCACAAAGAATCTGGAAGCAGAAGCCTCGGTAAAGTGGCGGGTTAAAAGCCTCAGGTAGAGAGGCCCTGAGCCTTAGGAGAGGACATTCCAACCCTTTAGAGTGGGGAAAAAACTGCCCGAAAGCCAGAAAACCATCAAATCATCATTGGTTTGCATCCAGAGGGATGGACTGGGACCCCAGGAAGGCTGTATTTAGCCCCTGCACCTGAGGTTCTGCACCCCTGAAATAGAGGGATGAGATTCCCCCAGCTAAACTTGATATCCTGATGTGAAGCCCCATGTGACGGGGGGGGGGGGAGTCTGAAACTGGAAAACAAAAGAATATGCAGTACTTGTCAATGTAAGTGGTTCTTTGCAATTTCTTTCCCAGATGTGATCTCAACGGTATAGAATGGAATGGGCAACTGGTGTAGAAGAGAAACCTGAGCCTTTGTCAATTTGCATGCTATTGCTCTGTGCAATTCTGAGCATAATTCTATTACTAAATAACTCTTTAATTAATCAAACACTGTTAATAGCATTCATAGCAGCAGTAGTAGTAGAGGATCATAGTAGTAGTTTAACTTTCAGAAAATACAGTAAAATAACAGCTAATACGCACGACCCTATGTCAGGGTCCAGGTCATGGGCAGTAAGGGTTCAAGGCTGGAATGCCAGGGACCAGGAAAGATGGAGGTGGATACAGACAACAGGTCCAAGGTTCTACATGGGTTCAGGACAACAGAGTCCAAACAGGGGGCAGAGGCAGAGGGTAAGTCCAGGTACAGGCACAAGGTCAAGCAGAGTCCAACACAGGTCAAGGCAAGTGGCAGGGTCCAGGGAATAGGCAGGGTTCCAGGGAAGAGGCAGGAACAGGCACCAAGACATACCAGGCTGAGCAGGGCCGGAGGCAGGAGTGTTGGTCAGGGACGAGCAGGAGGTCAAGCATGGCAAGACAAGATCGGATGGAGTAGGAGATCAGGAACTGGCTACAGCTAGCACGAGAGACTATGTTGCTGTGGCAACATCTAAAGGTGAAATGCAGCTCTTATATAGCCCTTTCCTGGCAGCTCCCAGTTGGTCTGCATTGGCCCACCTGGAATGCCTGCTGGGCTGGGCCTGAACTCTGCAAGGGTTTACCAGCCAGGGATCCTACCTTGCAAACCCCTGCAGCCAGTTATATGCAAAGCTGCCGCCAAATGGCGCTGCAGGACAGGCACTACAGGACAGACCCTGACACCCTAGGCAACCTTTTGGGGGCCTGTCCACACATCTGGCAATTTGAGAAACTGACCTGGGCACTACCACAAAATAGCTGCTGTGGGAGGCATGGCAAAGCACAAGTAAGCTGCCCAAAAGATTAATTGCAAGGCATAGATGGGGCCTGAGTGCCAACATATTGAACAACTCCTTTGAACCCCCAGTTTTCATGGTCAACAGAAACCTATTTCACAGCAATCTCAGATGCCAGTAAGGAAATGTACTTTAAAAAAAATTTAATGGGAGGGGTAGGGCACCTTGGTGGGCACCAAGAAAGGTCTCTGTGGGCACCTCATTGCCTTCCCCTGCCCTAGAAGCATGCAGAAATGTAAGCTGAGTCCAAGTGTCCAGTGATACTAGCATGTCACCGCTTAAGCAAGGGGTCAATGCCAAAACTAAAATGTGTCATGTGCACTCAGTGATTTTGTCATGCTACAGCTGACCAACTGTTGCAAGCTTCTGCAATGGTGCAGTATAATGTCCAAATGCACCACAAAAGAAAAATCAGGACCTGGGTACACAGCCAAGCAAACAGAGCTCTGGCTCGGCTCAGCCTTAGGACCTCTTTCCAGTGCTAGAGATCAGCCGTAGAACATGTGAAGTCATCATAAAGATGCCTCTCTGTACATGGGAGTCAGGGGTCCCCAACCATTGGGTAAGTGGGCACATTTAGAATGTTGAGAGTGTGTCGTGGGTGCTTTCATAGAATGTCTGCCATGGGGGAGGGGCTTGCCCATTCATAAAATGCCTACCCTGGTGGGCATGGCCAGTCACAAAAGACTAATTTCCCAGAAGGCAAAGTGGTGAGACTACAAGAAAAGTAACCTGCCAAGGACCTAAGTACAAGGCAGAGGTGGGAGCCTTAGCTCCAAAACAAAAAAACATCCTTGACCCCAAATAAAGATGGTGCTGGAGGACAGTACTTTGCTTTACAGCATGCCAGTTTTAATTTTTAAAAATCTTTAAAAAAATAAAAATAAAAATAAGGAGAGGCAGGGAGCTTGGCGGGTGCCAAGAGAGGTGTCTGCGGGATATTGGCGCCCATGGGCACCAGGTTGGAGACCCCAGATTATGAGGCATGTCCCCTTGTTACAAAGGGGAATGGCTTCTATCTCCAAGGGTGTCGTTTCCAGAGAGGCGTGAGCCCCGGCACCTCTCAATTTTAAGCACTGTAAGAAATTGCATGGCTCTATGCTCAGCCCGTGCCATTGGTTTTGCAATCCCGGATTACGTGAGTGGATCCCTAAGGGCCATAGTCTAGTCATGACTAGACTCATAGGGAAGATCCACATTACACTGTATATCGTCGAGTTAGCAGAACTGGTACTGCTATATTCACTCCTCACAGGGCACACTCTCGTTAAATGTACTGCAGTCATCCCCGTTTCGTTTGTCACCCCACACCTAACTCCGTAGCAGTAGAACGGAATGTTGCCTTGAACAGGGTTTTTAAATTATTATATTATTTTACTTCATTGTCTTTGCGCAAGGTGCGAACAAGCGCTGGAGCGATCCTTAAGAAAAGAAAGGAAAAAGTTCTTCCAGCCCCTCACAAAGCAGGAAGCTGCTGCTGCTGCTGCCGCCTGCCACCCTCCCGCGGGGTCAGGTTGAAGCTAGCAGGCAGGATCAGAGCGCCACACCCCTCCCCTCCCCCCCCAAATGCAATTTCCCAAAGAAGTGTCCCTCCGTTCTGAGTTTCCCCGAGCACAAGGCTCGTGTTAAAGCAATGCGATACGCTTGGGACTAAGTGCTATTGGAGAGAATGTGGTTTACTTCTGAGCAGACCTGCCTTCTGGCTAATTTACAGGCAACAGGGGTGAACACAGCTGTTTAAAAAAGGGGAGGAAGCCTCCTGCTCCTGTCCCATCTCAAACTCCATGGCAGTTATCCCGGGGATACTGCCTTTCACACTCAGGACAAACAGCCATTTCAGAAGCAGGGGTTCTGTGTTTTTCTGGTCCACCGCTTATGCAGAGGTGCGCATGTGTGCGGCAGTGAATTTGTTTTTAAAAAACACATACCAACACGCAATTCCCTGAAGCAGCCTCCTCGGAGATGCTGAGGTGTGCAGCAACGTTTAACCCCCCCCCAAAAAAAAATCATGAAGCTTCTGGGGAAGAGGGCAAACTACTGCACAACAACAAATGGCGGATGCCTCTCTTCCCCACCAGACGCACATGATGCTGCATTCCCCCCGCCCCTCAAAAACTATTGGCTAACTCCAGTGACGACACTTTCGTGGCCACACCTTGGACGGGCAACTGCAGCGCAAGTTTAGCACACACTGGCTGCGTACTGCGACAGTGAATTGCAATAACTGGGGGGGGGGAAAAACCGTGATAAACCTAGTTTGGAAAATTCCGGAAGAAACAAGGAATGATTACTCAGGACTAGCGTGACTGGCAATGAAAAGTGTGTGCCTCGTGTGCTCTGCAAGTCACGGCAGCAACTGCGATACAGTACTGTAATAATCCTTAGGTGTGGATCCAGCCATAGTCTCATTAAGGGTGTGATCCTATGCAAGTTTAGACAGAAAAAAGGCCTACAACTCGCAGCTAGGGGTGGCCAAGAATTTCGGGGGGGGAGGAATGGAGTGAAATCGCCCCACTCTTCACCTCCCCCCCCCCCCGAGCTCAGCGAAACTTACCTGGCCCTGGCTCATCCCAAGTTCCCGCGGGGAAAGGAGCTTCTAGGTCCCTGGTGTGTCATTTCCGGGTATCTGGTGCTGCAGTTTTTATGTAAATACCAAGGTAAACTTCCTTAAAATGGCCGCGAATAGCAAATCGCGGCAGTTTTAAGGTAGTTTACTTTGGTATTTACGTAAAAAACACAGTGCCAGGGACCCGGTAGTGATGCGCCGCAGACCCGGAAGTCCACTGAGCGCCGCAGCTGCTGGGTGCTGCGTGACGAGTGGGGTGGTGGTGGTAAGTGGCCATCCCTAGCTGGGGCATGCTGGGAGTTATAGGCCTTTTTTCTGTCTAAACTTGCATAGGATTGTGCCTTAAATGCAGGTCTGCCCTGGTCATGTATAGGGGGAACGAGTGCAGAATTCTCCCTCTGTCCCAGGGCTTATCTACTCACATGCCAGACACTTTCCTCCCAGCCAGGCTCACTTCTAGTATGGAAAGCTGGATGAAGAAAAGTTAGGACAGGCAACAGGGAGGTGAGATGTGGACAGGGGAAGATGCAGCCCCAGGGGAACTCATGTGCCTTTTGTTCTTTAATATGTTCCCCACCCTCCATTTGATGTGTGGTTGGGGCAAACCCACATTTAAAGAGATGGCTCAGATGGTGTTGCATCTAATCTGGCCCTACGGCTGGGTGGGGGGAAAATACTGCTGATGGTCCTTTGTCTTGACAACTTTAATGATTCCGAAAAAACAAAAACAAAAGAGCAAGCAAAAGACATTGAAGAACTGTGCCTTGACATTCGTAGCTGTGCATTTACAGGAGAGGCAACTCTTATACCTGAGCATAAGGAACGTAACTATTAACAACACTCATGCAAACTTCATTTGTTCGGGTACGATGACAGAGCGGCACACCATTGGCTAGTTTACAGAAGCGTTTGGAGGTTACACACTCACACAGGGTGTAACGGTGTGCAAAGAAGATCCAGGGCAAGATGTGCGAGACGGAAGCACACACTGCACAAAGCACATGACCACTGAGCTAGATGAGCAGCACTGAGCAGCAGTTTCTGCAGGATCGAATCCTGTCCTGTTTTCTCATCTAACAATAAAGCAGGTGCAGTTTCAAACCTGATAAGTTAGTGATGCCAGGCAGCTCAATCTGCAACCCATTTAAGACAAATGCCAGGATATGAGTCCATTTAATACCACTGAGGATAAACTGGTTTGCCTCCAAACACTTAAAGATGAACCAGGCTGTAAAAAACCAAAAAAAAAAAAAAAAACCCCTGCAGCTTCAAGCATTTGCTATTTCCTCACTAAAAGGCACATGCCCAAAATGCCTGGGGCTTGAGATAAAAAAAATACAAAAACCAACAGTCTACTTGTTGGTTTTTGTTTTCTATTGAATTTTAGTTTTGTTCCTGATTCTCCTGGTACGAATTTTTCCTAAGTATATGTTGTAACTGCAAGATCAGATTATCATTTTTTAAATCATAAAATTGCACACATGCACATCCCAATTAACTGCATGCAAAATTGTTCTGAAAAGGAGGAGGGAGCCAGATTGTGAAATAGCCAAGCTCTAGGATCGGCAGAGGTGGTGTTAGGGGATGGCCCACTAGGGCTGGAGCCCCAGATCTTTCATTTGGAGCCCCGAATCTCTGGGAGGCCATCTGTCTGCCCCACCACCCTGCTGTCCATGGGCACTTGCTGAAATAAAGGTACAGGGGCCCTGATGATCTCTGTTGCATCTGATCCCCCTGGATTAGCTGGCCTTTTGCCCACACGTGCTTCACCTCCTGCTGCCCCCCTCCCTTGAATCTTTCTGCCTGAGTTTTATTTCTGAAATCAAATGCCCTCCTCTCCCCTGTCCATACATCCCTTTTTACAAATAGGGGCGTCCTTAGGAGACAGGGTCCTTTAAAGACACACACAGTCTTTAGAGCATATGTAAATTAGTATATGCAAATCTGTGCATTTTTTTTTGGTCCTGAGCCCCTGATCTTTTCAGTACCTAGCACCAGCCCTGAGGACAGGGATGCAGAACCAGAATGTGGTGGGGTCCCAGTAGGACCTCGAAGGGTCAGATGATGTTATTGGGCATGGCCACACCCACTGGCATCATTGCCCCTTACCCCAGCCATGTTGCCTTTCTCCAGGCCGGGAGAGGCTCTGTGCCTCTCTCAGCATGGAGGAAGGTACTCAGCTGGTGCTGGGAGGAGCAACCACTGAGTCCCTGGCTTCATGTGTCATCTACAGCGGGGCAGACTCAGAGCACTCTGTGCAAAGCAAGCAACTCAGCCAGCTGCTCCTCCCAGCTCCAGCCAAGTGGCCTGCTGGCTGTATCCCTGCAGTTATCTCCAACCTCAGATCAGTGATAACAGCAGGGATTCCTCCGGGATTCCTTCCTGCTTGGAGGCCAAGTCCCTACCACCAGGGGTCATCCAAGGAGGTTCTGTGGAACCTTGGTGGGCCAGAGTCCTCTGTCTTTGCTGAACAGATTTGCCCCATAGTTTGCCCAAGGACTGAGTTTGACCCAGCCATAGCAGGACACCCTTTGCAAGTGTAATCAAAGTTGTTGCCCATTTTAATCCCAAAAATGGAATCTGTGTCTGAGTGCAAATGGCTTAGAAGTAGATTTTTACATTTTGCTAACCTTGGGTGTCACCTCAATATGGCTTAACATGGCTTAATGTAAATCAAGGTAAAAACAAAGCAAACCCTAGTGTGCCCTGGCATTTAAGAAACCACCTTCTTTCAGAAAAAAAATGAAGCAGCAAGTTTGAGCTTCAACAGCCATTTCCAGCTTTGCCAAAAGAGGGTATTTTGATCCTTTGGCCTAAAGGTCTATAATATGTTCCCCGGCATTCAAGTGTTCATTGTCATCAGCCTCCAACTACCAATGCCTTTTCTCCTCCCCGCTTTGTTTTATTTACATTGACAACAGTAAACTCTTTCTTCTGCACTTCTGAACTCACTGTATGTAACCATACAGCAGGTTCATTGGTTATATTTCTTTGGAATTGACTTTATACTTGATGACAAATGGCTGAGTCCCTTGAAAATGTAGGGAGAGATTCTTTAAGCTTCTCAAATTTCCTCCAGATCATATGATTTAGATGTGTGTGTGTCTGCATCAACAGTACATCTGCATCAAATTATTATCTCCCTCATTTTCTCTTTGTTGCGATTCACTTCTTTTGGGGGCCAAACAAGACATGCCATGGAGATGTTGAATGCATCTCTTGATGCAAATACAAGCTGGGTTAAGTCTGGATCAGGACCACAAAGGAGGTGGGCCTTCCCCATCCCCTTTCCCTCTGCACTGTTTTCCCAGTCCCAGCACATGTATGTTTTATCCTGCAGAGCAAATCCCATCTGGGAGGGACAACTAACATCAGGAACATGGCAAGGGGGAAGGATTAAAGAAACATTTATGCATCTCCATCATCATGTCTAGTTTGGCCCTTAGACACTTGTAGGCTGTGAGAACGGCAATCCGTTGCAATGATTCTCTTTTGCTTCCAGGTTCTTCTTGGCTTTGAGCGCAGGCGACACCTCAGGATGGATGGAATCCAGCCGCTGTTCACACTGGAACGCTGTCAGGAACGCTGTTCTGTAGTTGTTGTTCATCCAGCCGTAGAGGAGGGGGTTCGCAAAAGTTGAGCACATCGCAATGACGTGAAAGAGGGTGTAGATCAGTTTGTACTCCTGCAGATGCAACACTTTGCTGTCAATATCGCTGACAAGCTGAAAGATGTGAAAGGGCAGCCAGCAGACCGCAAACACCACCACAACGCATACCAGCATCTTGGTCGTTTTCCGGCGTCTCTGGTGGTAGTGATCATTCGCTGCCCCGGGACTGACATGGTTCTTGAGCTTACTCCAGATACGGATGTAGGCATACGAGATGATCACCAGAGGCAAGACATATTGGATCAGGAGCATCAAGACGCTGTAGATGGTGCCATAATTGACCTGCCCTTCCCTGGGCCAGGCCTCTGCGCAGACCACCATTTTGAAGTCCTGCTTGAGCTCAATGGAGAAATACTCCCGGAAGATGGCCAGGGGACTGGCTAATAGAGCACTGCCACCCCAGGCCACCCCAATGATTAGGAAGCTGATTCTCTTGGAGATTTTACTCTCCAAGTGATATACGATGCAGCGGTGCCGGTCCAAGGCTATCACTGTCAAAGTAACAATAGATACCTGCACGGCAAGGCCCTGGGCATAAGGCACAAGGTGACACAGTACTGGACCAAGCTTCCATTCTCCCAGCAACGTGTAAACTAAGGTGAAAGGCAGACAGAGCGTGTTCACCAGCAGATCAGCCACAGCCAAGTTGGCGATGAAGAAGTTAGTCACGGTACGCATGCTCTTGAACTTGATCACCACGTGAATCACCAAGGAGTTGCCCACTAACCCTAGCAAGATGATAACACAGTAGGCACAGATAAGAACAATTTGCACCTCGACCAAATTGGTGCTGTCCTTCAGATCTTGTTTGGGGTCAGTGGGCAGGTCAGCAGGCAGGTCACTATATAATTTGGCGAGGCCTGGCAAGTTCAGTCTGGAATATAGGTCTATTTTAGTTCGGCTTGTCCGGTTCCCTGTTGTTTTTGATCCTCCTATCAGCCCCATGTTCTCTGTGGGGGGGGGGGGAGGATCAATTCAAAGCATGTGCCAAGGCTTCTCCTATGAAGAATGCCAAGAAAATGGATATATTAAAGAGAAGAAAATGCAAAACTCTGTGCAGAAAAAAGTAGTCAAAATTAGGAGAATTAGCAAACTAGTCAAGGAGTTAAAAGCACAAGACTGGGAGGTCCCTAGTTCAAATTTAATCCGAGGTTCCGAGCTGTGAATTCTGAGGGGCCCTGAGCAAGCAATCATCTCTCAGACTCAGTCCCCCTATCTGTGATATAGGCATAATCATATGGGCATGCCAGAATGTGAAACACATTGAGCACTTTGAAAAAGCATTGTATAAATATTCGGGGGGGGGGGTGCCTTATCAGGTACATCACAATTTGCAAAAATCCATTCGGAAGCTCCTTATTTCTAGTCAATGTATCAACACATGCCCAAAGACGAGAGGTGTCTAAGGCTCTGAAGCAATCATCAGTAGTCACTGTATTTTAGGCTAGGGAAGATCATGCAGTCGGGTTGTCTTTTAAGCTATGACCTGGCACCATGAGCAATAGCAAGCCAGTCAGCACTTTGAATGGGCAGGAATATGCCTTTGTGCTAGGATGCCAATTAACAGGTAAACAAACAATTAGGAAAATTCTTTGCTCCCCAAAATCATGTATCTGCCTTGGCAAATGGGCATTTGTCATCCCAATGTTAGGCCAGGAAGTAATACCACAATAATAATTAGGAAGATTTTGTGCACTTCTATCTGTCAAATGTCGATTGATTGCTGCATGGACTCATTTTATTGTCCTTGTGCACGTTCTGCAAATTGCCAGATTAAGGGAGTAATCCTAAACTCCCAGGGAAGGGCTACTGAAGACCATCGGATGCTGTGGACCTCCCTCCTCACTGACAGGAAGCTCCACCACCATCGCTGTAGTACCTGTGGTGCTCCGCAGGTGGTGGGCCCAAAAAGGTGGCATTTATTTAAGGCCATGTCAGGGGAAGCCTTGGTTCTGCTGGATCCAAAGCCCTCTTGTAGGTTTTTGTGGGCCCTTGGGCAAGACACCCTCCATGGCCCCCTCCCTCAGTGAGTTTACCTTCTCGCCGCCATTGTCAGCAGCTGCTATTGCTACTCTTCCTCCTCTTCCTCATCATTGCTACCACTTGCTTGCAGAGAGCCAGCGAGCAAGCAGGCAGTGGCATCGACTGCTCCTCCTTCTCACCACCTCCGTTCTCACCAGCACCAGACAAAACGGCTCTGCCTCTCCTCATTGGCATTTCAAACGGCTTCCTTCTCAACTTTCTCTTGGGGTCGACCCTCCCGCTGCCTTTCCATCCTCGTGCTGCCTGCTCCTGGCTCTCTCTAGTACTAAGCATTTATCTCTGCCGTCTACAGAGTTTATCACTGTACACTTCTGCTGGAGACTGCGTTTAACAGCTCTAAATAACACGGTGTGTGTGTGTTATGTCCGCTGTTTTTAACAGGCCTAGTTGTATTAACCTGTCAGGGGAGCGTGACCCTATCGCCCCCACCCTCGATGCATGTAAGCCTCTGAACTCGGAGGCGAACGTGCATCCAACGCAAGGTGCAGCGGTGGCGACCTTCGCTGCCCCGCACCTCACGACCTGCATTTCATCTAGATGGCCGTTTTCGGCCATCTAGATGAAGCTCTTCTGAGGGGGAGGGAAGGAGGTTGGGGCACTGTTTGGATGCTGGCACAGCCTCTGCCCCACCCCCTTTCCCCCTCTCCAAGGTTGATTTGCAACCTTGGGGAGGCAGCCGGCGAAGGTCTTTCTGCGCCGGCTGTGTGAGCGAGGTGGGGCAGGGGTTCACAGGACCTCAGAGCTGGGACTCCGAATAACCCTATGGCCCCGCCAGGCAAGGTCGGAGGGCCATAGGATTGCACCTGTAGTAATTTAAGTCCTTTAGATTCAGTTCTTAAATTTCGGTAGTGAAATTTTATGATGTTTTCATTGTTATTTGTATTTTATACTGTATTTTATGAATTGTAGTAAGCCGCCCAGAGAGCTTCGGCTATTGGGCAGTATAGAAATAAATAAATAAATAAAATAAACTTGTGGCTCTATAAAATATTAAAAAAAAAAAATCCATGCAAGTTTAGTGCTATTATGAATAGATCATCACATGTTAATGATCATCCCTGTGATCTATTCTGCTGCATGTCCACATGCTATGATGCAAACACAGCAAAACTGCTGCATGTGTGGGCCAAATCAGACACACTCTAAAGTAGGTGCAGATCTTAAAAGCCCCCCTGCACCCACACTAGGGTCCCAGTCCAGATCGGGGGGGGGGGGGCTGTGCCTACCCTAGAGTAACAATGAGGTGCAGAGAGATGTAGCTGCTAGACACACATTTACAGTAATGTCTGTTTTGGCCTTGTAATTGTCCCATGACACAGAGGTTGCAGACTTTCTCCTGTCCGTGTAGGGGAAAGTGTTTAATCTGAAGCATCTCTCGGTCACTCCACACACCTGGGAATTAAGTTGGCCTTTGTGACTGACAGCATACTGCTCTTAACACTGACAATTTGAAAACGATACCCTCAGTAAATGATATCCTCAGGAATGTTGGAACTTGGAAGTGCCATTTCAAGCAGGAAGAGGCTAAGAAAATAGGTCCGCTTTAGCCCCCACCTCCCCAATCCCTTTTAACTGCCCTAAGGAAAAAAGTGACTGACAGTCACATCTATGACCATCTAAACAGAACTAAAACGTGAGGGGTTCTTTTTCCCTTTAAAAGGTCAGAGTAACAAAGCAACTAGTTTCCCACAGTACAAACTGTACCCTACAATAAACACTAAAAGAACAGAAACCATTTAATGCTGTGGGGTGTTTCTACAACACATTAACTTTTTTAATTAAATCAAAAACACATTTTAAAATAACCTGAGCTAATGTTTCTTTGGCAGTGGAGTGGTATTTGGAGAAGAAAGGAGAACACCCTCCTTTTCTGTTTGGGCATTTGGAGGCTACAGAACCTTTCAAGGGAATGGTCAAAGAAAAGGGAGAGCCAGATCCTACTTCCATGGGCTTTTTTAAAATCACACTTCTGTTCATATAACCAGAGCTGTAATAGAGTGGACTTCCCCCATTTCTCTAGGAAAGAGTGAACTGGACTAGTGTTTCTAATCCATTTTAAAGTTATCAGAACTCCGATTATTCATCAAGGATTCAGGATAACTAAGGGCCAAAACAAGCATTCCTTTGAATGTCTAGACAGGGGTGAGCAACTTGTGGCCCTCCAGATGTTTTGGCCTACAACTCCCATAATCCGTCATCACTGGGTATGCTGGCTAGGGCTGATGGGAATTGTAGGCCAACAACATCTGGAGGGCCACCAGTTGCACAGCCCTGGTCTAGCAGCTACATCTTTTTCTTTTCTTTTTTCATTCTTAATCTAGAATAGGTGTAAGAACCCTGCTCTGGATCGGGAGCCTAATATGGGGGTAGGAGGCTTTTAAGATCTGAATCAGGAACTTAATGTAGGGGGTAGGAGGCTTTTAAGATCCACATCAGGAGCCTAACGTGGGGGGTAGGAGGTTTTTAATATTTGAATCAGCCCCATGCACTGACTCTAGAGTGAAAATGAAAAAAGAAAATAGATGCAGTTGCTAGACACATTTAAAGTACAGTAATACCTTGGATTGCAAGCATAATTCATTCCGGAACCGTGCCTGTAATCCAAAACACTCTTATATCAAAGCGAGTCTCTGGCGGGCGTGAGCAGGGCCGATTTCGGCCCGCTACGCCTGCTCGAGGTGAGAGGTTACATCCCTATAAATGTCTTGCAAGACCTTGCTCATTTATCAAGTCAAAATTTATTTAAAAATTTTGCTTGTCTTGCAAAACGCTCTCAGACCAAGTTACTTGCAATCCAAGGTATTACTGTAATGTCCATTTTGGCTGATAGGCTTGAGAGAATGCCCTAATTGTCCCTACAGCAAAGCTGGATCATCAGTTGGACTCAGCCCCAGTGCAGTGAGAATAGAAGCACCGCCACGGTGGGATTGTGTTACCTGCGCCCAGTCCAACCTTTGTGTCAGATGAGCATGCCCCAAGCATTGTTTCCACAGCTGCTCTTCTGCATGAAGTTCAGTCCTAGCCCAAGTCAATGAGAACTTAATGGACGGCCATTCTAGTCTTACTGAAATTCTATATCTTGCCTTTCTCAACAGCACTTTACTTGCACAGTACATTCCTGTAACTTACGTGCTCGTGCTCTGTTCTTTATATTGCCGCACGTGGAAAACACAGATATTTTAGCTTGCAAAACTGTGGTGCAATTCAAATGGCTGAACTCTATCATCTGTGCACCGTTGTTACTGGGAAGCAGAGCTGGCCTAAGGCATTTCACACTATGCCTAACAGCAGGGCTGGTCCTGGGGGGGGACCCACAGTTTCAGAAGGACTTTCTCATCTCATTCATTCAGCTGCTTTATGCCTTACAGCAGGGATGGCCAACAAAGCAATTTTACCTGCCACCTACGCAGGTCACACCAAATTTTAAAAAGGTTGCCTTTAGTTTCACTCTTTATTTATTTATTTTATTACATTTATACCCCGCCTTTTTTTCCTGCAAGGAACTCAAGGCGGCTTACATAATCCCCCTCATCTTCCTCTCCATTTTATCCTCACAACAACCCTGTGAAGTAGGGTTAGGCTGAGAGGCAGTGACTGGCCCAAAGTCACCCAGCGAGTTTCATGGCTGAGCAGGGACTAGAACCCGGATCTCCCGAGTCCCAGCCAGGTCCGGCGCTACCGCTAGGCAAACTAGGCGGTTGCCTAGGGCGCGTGGCTGAAGAGGGCGCAGAAACGCTGCGCTCCTCTTCGCTGCCGCCGCCGCGCCACCCCCGCCGGGCCTCCCCCCCGCCTGCCGAAGCTGCCACCGTGCCTCCCCCTGCCCACCGCTGCCACCGCGCCTCCCCCGCCCGCCGCCACCGCGCCTCCCCGCCCGCCGCCGCCACCGCCGCGCCTCCCCTCCCCTCCCCTTGCCACCTACCTTCTCCGCGTCGCTTCCGGAGCCCCTGCCCGCGTTGTTTTGGTGGGAGGAACCAGGGCAACAGGGCTTAAACAGCCCTGGAGGCGGTGGCGGCGGCAGCCAGGGCAGGGGGAAGGTAGGTAGGTAGGTAGGTGGTGGCGGTGCGGTGCGGGGGTTGCAGAGCAGGGCTGCTTTGCTCCGGAGGCCCCCCCACGGCACGAGAGGGGGGGCGCTAAATATAATTCCGCCTAGGGCACCAAATTGCCCTGCACCGGTCCTGGTCCCAGCCCAGCACTCTTAACCACTACGCCACACTGGCTCTCATTAAGAAAATGATGGTGTTTTTAAAACATGTGTGTGAGAGAGATTCAGAGGAACACAGGAAGCCGCCTTATACTGAGTCAGACCCTTGGCCCATCTAGCCTAGTGTTGTCAACACTGACTGGCAAGGGTTTTCACGCAGGATCCCCCCCCCGCCCTACCTGGAGATGCTGCTGGGGATCGAACCAGGGACCTTCTGCCAGGGATGTTGAAGAGTCCTTGGTCTCGAGTCACGAGTCGAGTCACGAGTCTTTGGACCAGAGTCTCGAGTCTGAGTCCGAGTCCTTGGTCCAAAATGGTGACTCACAAGTCACGAGTCACGAGTCACTCCCAAAGCTGACTCCACGAGTCCCCATTAAAATCAATGGGGTTTTTCCCAACAAAATAAGGCTACTTCAGATGTGTGGTTTAAATAAATTCTAGGCACAAGTGTGCCTTTTTATTTCAAAACTCTGCAACTGATTTTGGCAAGAACAGACCAGGCAGAAAAACCCAAAATAACCAGGCAGGCAGAGGAGGCAGGGAACCCCAAAGCAGGCAGGCAGAGGCCTTTGTCTTGGACAATTCAAACTGTGGAACTGGTTAAGAAGAGACCAGGCAGGCAGAGGAGGCAGGGAACCCCAAACAGGCAGGCAGAGGCAGCCAAACCCAAAATGTCTGAAAGGTTGCATTTTAGGAAAATGATTTTAAAAAATAAACTTGCTGTACTTCCTAAAACTTATCCATGTTGCACTTGAGGAACATGATTTTTTCTAAATGTTTGGCCCCCATTCTGGAACAGTGAGGTCTCATCACAATTCCACCCTCACTGAACACCCGCTCCACTGGTGATGAACTTGCTGGAACCAGAAACACACTCAGAGCAGCCACACAGAGTAATCTCAGGTCCTTCTTCTGCCTCTCCCAGGTATGCAACACATCAATCAAAATAAATCTTGACACACTGTTGGGGCTGCACTCTGATAGCTGTCTATAGTGGCCGAGCAGCGGCACACCTCGCTTCCATGCGCTTTTCGCTGGCAATCACGCTCCTCTCCACTCCTTCTGGAACAGCCCAGAGTCCTTGGTCTCGAGTCCCGAGTCGAGTCTCGAGTCCCATTAAAAATATTGGGACTCGAGTCCGAGTCGAGTCAGAGGGGGGACTCAGTCTGACTCACGAGTCGAGTCCTCGAGTCCGAGTCGCCATCCCTGCCTTCTGCATGCCAGGCAGATGCTCTGCCACTGAGCTACGGCCTCTGCCCTTTCCCTAATGTTTACATCTGTCCCTTTCTTTTATGCGTAAGGCCCTGGCTATGGCTAAGTGCATGTGCTTCAAAATTGTGGGCCAAACGACATGTTGTATGCTGTCATGTGAATCTTTTCTCTGTTTATTGTTGGGGGGGGGCGTTAATAACCAAAAGCAACCTCTGGAGGAGTTTCAGGAGAGGAATGGCGATGATGGGGAGGACTTCTTAACCTTTTCCTTTCTTGCTCAAAATCACTACCCAGTTGCCTTCCCACTACCACCTGTATGAGAAAAGATAACGGTGTCTCCATAGCGCACACACACACACCCCATGGGGAGAAAAGCAGGTTTGGGGTGGGGGATATGCAGACAAATGGCAGGAAAGGAAAGGGTGAAGCTTTCTTCTGTTCCTAATTGCAGGTCTGACCCTGCTTTTCATTAAAAAGAAAATCAACCCAAAATAACATAGGGAGACTGATTCATGTGTCTTCCCATGCCATGTTTACTTTTGCCCTGTAAAGCTAATACTGCTAGATGACACGGAATATACTGTAGAACCTGAGCACCTGTGAAGGGAATAGATTGTACTGAAAGATGAACTTTTCTCTCTTTGACCAGAAACTCTATGGAGAACAGAATGGCCCCAAAGAATCCAGAAGCTGGTCACCTCCGCCTATTTATTTATTTATTTATTTCATTATATCCCATCTTTTCCCCACTCGCAAGGTACTAAAGGCAGCCTACGTGGTCCTCCTCCTCTCCATTTCATCCTCATAAAAACCCTGTGAAGTAGGTTAGGCTGAGAGTTTGTGTCTGGCCCAAAGTGAGCTTCATGGCCGAGCGGGGACTAGAACCCAGGTCTCCCAAGTCCCAGTCCAACACTCTAACCACTGCACCACACTGGCTTTCAGTGTGGCCTTAGAGTCCATCTGTGTCACAGGCTCAAAGAATATATGGATCCGCATCCAGTCTGTGTCGAACCTCTACTGTGTCCACCCTTGCTCACAACTTCAGCCTGCTCTGGTCCACCACCCGTTCTTGCCCACTCAGACCACCAGTCATGGCAGTTACAAGAGCACTGTGGGACATTCAGCTTGCATGGAAAGAGTCATTCTTATAGTTTCCCCCTATCCGCCTCCCAAAACAAGCTACCTGCTATTCAAGCTACCTGCTCTGTCCCTCTTCCCACACTTCAGTTTGCCACACAGTGCCAAACTGAGAAAGCCATAATATGGACTCCCTATCAGAAAGTTTTCGCAAGTGATTTGAAAAACATTTTTATTTTCTTGGGGACATCCCACCCCAGCTGGTTTGTCTTACCTTGGTTGAGGATTCTCAGGCTGTAACAGTCACATCTTGGTACGTGAAGCCACCACTTCCCCGGCCTTTCTTCTGTTCCTAATTGCAGGTCTGACCCTGCTTTTCATTAAAAAGAAAATCAACCCAAAAAAACATAGGGAGACTGATTCATCTCTATGTATGAATAAGAATGTGATGGCTGAAATGCAATTGCAAATCCACCTTCCTACCTAATTGAGGTAAAAGCTGGTATCCAGAAATGCATTAGGGCCATTCACATGTGGACCCAAACAGCACAATCATCATGGCTAGATCTATAAGTACAAAGTATGCTAACAATGCACACAGCACACAACTAGGATACATATAAAATGTTATAGCTCAGAGAACTCCACACTCATCCCCAACCAAGAGAGAGGAAAGGTCAACAATGATGACATTTATTCTTCTACCAACCCACCCACACACCCCATAAAGCCTCTTTCTTTCTTTCTTTCTTTCTTTCTCAATAGATCTTTGCCTGCTTTCCCATTTCCACCTTTTTCTGCAGGCTTTTCATCTTTCTTTTGACTAAAAAGTGATTAGCTAAGATATATTCACCTGTCACCATAATTTTATTTCCTTGTTCAACTGCAATGCTGAGTTAGCTTCATCTGAGGGAGCAATTGTTTTGGCAGCACCAGAGGGGGGCATGGAATAAATATACTTTAGAATTGTACAATGCAAGAAGAGGAGAAATTGCATTTGGTTAACAAATGCCGCATGTTGGAAAAATCGAGGATGTTTGATGGGACTGTTGCTAAGAATCCCCATGGATTCTGTCTAAAATCTCACATTTCCTTCTCTCTCTCTCTCTCTCTCTCTCTCATCTATTCCGAAGCATGCCAGTTTCCACTCATCTTGTTTCTGGATGAGTGTCTCTGTCACTCTTCTCGCAGTCCTTTAGCTGCTTAGCCCAGCATAACTCTGCAGATTTTAGTGCAACTCCTGCTGGACAAGTTCAGCAAAGTGACAAAGTCTCTACTCTACACCTCAAGTGGATTCTAATAAATCATAATTCTATCTTGCCCATCAACACATTCAGTTGGAAGTAAATCCTGCTGATTGTGCTTTCACACTACAGAAATGTTACGTTGACCTCCTAATAATGTAAAAAGTTTGCAAGTTGTTGTTTCTTACTTTCTTCAGAATGAAGAGATGCTGTCAGTTTGGATGAAATACAGAGCCACTGAGAGGCAAGAGTTAAAGGGGGGGAGGGGAGGCTTCCATTTTTATGTTCAAAACAATCCGATCCATTATTCATACCATACAGCCCATTTAGAAAAGACTTTACAGTAAGCTGAGATTATCCTGGCTTTAAATATGTTCTAATGCATGCAACACTTTTTCTCTAGCCATCGGTCAAAAAACTAATTTGTCCAGCTTTCTTGGAGAGCTGACCCATTATTAACTGATAACCTTCTTAAATGGCATGGAGGAGCTGGTGGCGGTGGCGGGGCGGGGGGGGGGAGAGAGAGAGAACAAGAAAACATGCAGGAAAAGCAGAGATGTGTAGCAACACAATTGCTGGATATTAAACATGGAATCATGTTAAGCACTGGAAGAAGCTGCCTGCGATCCATAACCCACTTTCCCCATCCAGGAGCTCAACAAATTTCCACAGGACTACTCCAGAGTCAATAGTTTGTAGATTGCAACCTGAGAGCCTTAGTATGGGCTTTATCCAAGGTTAGGATACTTAGAATTAGCTACTTAGCTAAGTTAGCTACTTAGATAGACCCATTGAAATGCACGGGGTTTATGATAGATTAACATTGGATACAACCATATGTTACCTACTTCTTTTTTTTGTTTTTTTTTGTTTAAGTTCTCCAAAGATATTACAATGGCAAAACGAACATCTATCTATCCTATCACTTTTCGATCTGTCCATTCTGCATCCCCTGTGTAGCGATGCTGGCGGGCTTGTCTATTGATTCAGCTGAAAAGGAGACAGCAATTGCCAGTTACCAGAAGACTCTTTCTCTCCCGGTGGGCGCAGGTCTGATCTACAGGGAGATGAATCGAGCCTCCAAAGCGCTCATTGCTGCTGCTGTTGCTGCTGCTGCGCCTCTAGCGTTCCTGGGTCCCGCACGGCGCGCAGTGAGCATCAGCGGGCACCTGAAAAGGTCCTTAGGATAAAGCAGTGAGAGAAGGGTGTGGGCAGAAGTGTCCAAGTTTTAAACGGAGAAGCGAAGAAGAGGACGCATACGTCAAAGCCAGGGCGTGGATGGGGAGGCCAGTAGCAGCCAGTGGCGACCCTCCCGTGGATCTGGGGGCAGACCAGTAGAGTCCCTCCAAGCAGCCAGCACCTTGGGGGGGGGGGGATCCTTCTTTGGGATGATGATGATGATGATGATGATGATGATGGTAAATTCGTCCCCAGGGTTAGCAGATTTACTGGGGGCCCTTATACTTACCGATCCTCCTCCGCCGTGTCTTGCCTTCCACTCCACCCAGCCGGGGGCTTGTTGCGCGGGGGGGGGATTTTTGCAAAGGGCGCGGCGCGCGGCTTTTCCACCTCAGGCTCAGCCGGACCGGTTTCTCTCGCTCGAAGTTTGAAGCGGCTCGCTCTCCCATCTCCGGGCTGCTAGCGCGGGGCGGGCGCGCGGGGCGGGAGGCGGCGGGTGGCGAGCGGAGCGAGGGACGGATGCTCACCTGGCGGAGCGCGCCTGGCTGCCGCTGAGCCCGAGCGGGAGAGTGCGAGAGATGCGCGCGGGGGAGGCGGAAGAGAAGGAGGGGCGGGGACGCGGGGGCGGGGAGAGCAGCCCAGCCGCTTCGGGGCGGTGGGGCAGCCCTGCCTGACGGCGATCCCCCCCCCAGTCCCTCTGTTCTCTTGGAGGCGGGGCTTAATTTGGGCTCTTGGCCTTCGGAAAGCCGGCGAGCCACTCTGCGAAATCGTCATGAAAATAAAACAAACAGACCACCAATCCCTCTCTGAACATGTGCAGAGTGCCGTGTCGCCTCTGACTCCCCACTGCGATGCCGCGTGACCTGGACCCATCACCGATGGGCTTCGCTTCCGAGCTGGCTTCTCTCTTTTAAGACTTTCACCACTGGGAAGACCAAAGGGGATTTACAGCGCAAGCCGGTTTCCGTGCCTGCTCAGAAGTAAGTCCACCGAGTTCAAGGGAACTTACTCGTGCAGGACGCGTAGGATTGCAGAATCAGAACCATGACTTAGGGGCGGGGGGTAGGTTAGCGAAGTAGCGGGAGAGTTGGCGTGGGGGAGAATCTAGATGCAGCAGGTGTACACAATATATTATCGTCAGGAGAGTGTGGATCCCCTGTGACTCAAAGCAAGTGTCGCGCTGCTTAATTTCTAAAACGACAAACGTTCCACTGTGACAACCTAGAAGCCCTCTCCCTTTAATTTAGGGCTTCTAGGAGTTGTTTTAAGAAAAAAAGAATTTAGTGTAAAGTAAGAAAAAGATGATTTAACGTTTAGCCCCGTCATTAGCAGACCTCCGCCTCAACCGGATGACACTCCCCCTAGGGAGTAGGGCAGTGGTTCTATTTTATGTATGTTCACCTTTCGAAGGATGTAGAATCCAGGGCTACAGTAGGCACAAAGTAGGATGAAGTTATCAAGATTTAAAAACAAAAACAAACAAAAACAGCCTGGATTGTACAGCTTCCTGCTGCAGTTGGGGGATGCATTTTTGAATGCCTTCCCATTAACGAAAATTATGTCATGCACATAGAAAAAGAGAATGCCAGAAAGATAGTTTGGTTGAACCCTACTTCCTGACATGCTGCTTTTCTACCTGCAGGGAGTTTAGTTTTTCTTGTTTACGGGGGAGCATTCAAAATAATAGTATTATTATTGTTTATTATTTGCCTGTAAAGCAAGATGTAAAGTTCAAGTAGCTACAGTGATTTGGCAGTTGATGAGCTAATACAACTGCAGCAGATCTCTGGAAGAGTTTTCTGGGATATTAATCCAAGCATATATAAATATCATAATCATATAGTATTATTTGTTTTTAAATCTTGATAACTTCATCCTACTTTGTGCCTACTGTAGCCCTGGATTCTACATCCTTCGAAAGGTGAACATACATAAAATAGAACCACTGCCCTACTCCCTAGGGGGAGTGTCATCCGGTTGAGGCGGAGGTCTGCTAATAAACACTCCAAAAAAGAAAAGAAAAAACAACCCTCACCCAACTGTAGCCTGAAGTGATATATATAGTGGGGGAAACACTTTTTCATTTGATTCTGCTAAAATACATAAATCCTGCTAAATATACGAACTGGCCCTTGATGTGGGATCTAATCTGGAACATCTGCAATAATGACTGACAAAGGTTGCAATCCCCATGACACACTTGTATTCCAGAGTAGTCCTGTTAAGAGGAGTGCAACATAACTAGAGTAAGTAGGCTCTTGAATGCAGCCCAAAGTGTAGCAGCCCTTGATGCTATCAGAGAAAACAGAGGAGGCAGCCTAACCTCTGCCTTTCAAACTCTATTAAATTATGATATTTATATATGCTTGGATTAATATCCCAGAAAACTCTTCCAGAGATCTGCTGCAGTTGTATTAGCTCATCAACTGCCAAATCACTGTAGCTACTTGAACTTTACATCTTGCTTTACAGGCCTGAGAGGAGTGGCACACAGAAAGATAAAAAGGGATAAAACCATCTTGCAAAATGACCTCTGAAGGTCATTCTAGGTAATGAGGGCAGTCTAATTGGCTGCCAAAACCAAGCCACGATGAGAACAGATCCTCCTGACTCACATTTCAGAGTGCCTTTTCATTTCCGCCCAAATACCCACATTTTGATTTAATCTCCTGGTCCGTGGAAGAATAAATGTGTGTTTTGTACATTCCAATGATTTTTGAAATCATTAAAATGTTTTCAATCTACAATATGTGTCTGATATGATATTATGATCAGCAAGGGAGATGTGATCAGACAGCCTTAATCCCTCTCTGCACTCTATCCACAAAGAACCAGTGCTCATCAAACTGATGAGAATGTCAGAGAGTCTTGTGGCAACTTAAAGACTAGCAAATTTACTCTGGCATAAGTTTTTTGGACTATTTTATCCAATGTTTTTTTTTGCTGCAGCAGACTAATACAGCTGCCCACTGGAAATGGATAAGAATGTGACATTGTACTCCCACAGAAAATCAGTCTGCAGCATCTCCAGGTAGGCTGAGAATGATTCCTGTCTGAAATCCTGGGGAGCCGTTGCTACTCAATACAGAACGTACTGAGATCGATGGTCCAATGATTTCAGGCGGGGTTCTAAAGCAGCTTCCTCAAATGATGTAGATCAGTGTTCTCCAACCTTGGGTCCCCAGATGTTTTTGGCCTACAACTCCCAGCATGCCCCTGCCAGCTATGCTGGCTGGGGCATGCTGGGAGTTGTAGGCCAAAAGCATCTGGGGACCCAAGGTTAGAGAACACTGATGTAGATCATGGGTCCAATGCCATGCCTGGGAAGTCAGGAACCTTAACCATCTCATACTGCAGCCCATGTTGGTGGTATCGCCATCAGTGTGACTGGAACTATTTTTCTAAGTCTAATTGCTGTGGGCAGAGTGATGTTCGAGGGCTGCAGTGCGGGCGGGGAGGGTTTGGGTTAGCTCTTCCCTCCCCAACTGTAACCCCCCCTCCCCAAAATCACCCCAGGCACAACAATTAAATTTGGGGGGGGAAACATCCCATTCACACAAATGGGACTTTCCCCCTAAGATGAATTGCCACATGGGAGGATTGGGGGGGGTGTCTCAATGCATGGAGAGGGGCACACTAGACCTTCCTTCTCCAGCTGCAGCCACTCCTGAAACCACCACCCCCTGCAGCAACTAGGCTCAGTGGGAGAAGGGAATGGGATTTTTTTTCCCCCTAAGCCTAATTGCTGCATGGGGGAGGCTGAGGAAAGGACACCATGGGATGAAGAAGGTCCCCTACTCGTGCATTAAGAGAGACTTTCTGATGGGTAAGAGCTGTTTAACACTGCCCTGGGAGATGGTGTGTTCTCTTTTGCTGGAGATATTTAAGCAGAGGCTGGCTGGGATGGTGTAGATGCAAGCTCCCTGCATTGAGCAGAGGGGTGGACTGAATGAGCACCAATATTTCAGCTCTAAATTCAATTATTCTGTTTATCCATCCATCCATTGTTCCATTCATCCATCCTATTGATCCATTCATATCCTTTCTTGCTTTTCCACTACATAACCTTTAGGTGGCACTGTGGTATAGGGGAATGGCACAAATACATGTGGAAAAAGCAGTTTCTTTTGCTTTCACAATTAAATGCTGCATTTCCCCTGCTTTAAAAGTAACTCACTGAAAGTGCTGATTAGACATAGAAGCGAAACTGGAGGGTCATGACATCATCTAAAGAACCAGTAAAGGACCGTGGGTAGGGAATGACGAGCACACGATAAATGCCTTGTATAGAAAAGCCCATTGTGAATGAGGCAGCATGATTGCCCAATAAAACCTTCATCTGGAAGCACCGGACAGTCCAAGGAAAAGCACATTATCTAATGACAGATTGGATGTATCCGTCATGTAGCTTATATGATGTGTACATGTGTGTCATAGTCAGAAAAAATAGAGGCATCTGTACTTGAATGGAATTTGAACAAGCTTGAAGGGTACAGGAAATAAATTGAAACCATGGTGCCATCATCTTTTTAAAATTTAGGATTCCTTGCTTGCTGCGCAAGTTTCTGCATAATCATAATCTCCCAAATTTTATCAGTCTACTGCTATTTAAATTATTGCTTTGGAGACTTCCATTACATGCTGTACAGAACTTTACTACTGTAAATAATTGCTTAAGAAGAGGCATTGGTTCAACAACAACCCATACTCAACCCATACTCAGCCCTGAGTGTGGGTTATCGTGTTGTCTGAATCCAGGTATAGACTGGCCCAAGGACACCCAATGAGCTGTTTTTGTAATGAATTCACAGTGCAATCTAGACATGTCTCTTCAGAAGTAAGATGTACAGTAATACCTTGGACTGCAAGCATAATTCATTCCGAAACCATGCTTGTAATCCAAAACACTCTTATATCAAAGCGATTTTGGCCCGCTACGCCCGCTCGAGGTGAGCGGTTACATCTCTACTTGTATTGCAAGACGTCGCTTGTTTATCAAATCAAAATTTATTTTAAAAAATTGCTTGTCTTGCAAAACGCTCTCAGACCAAGTTACTTGCAATCCAAAGTATTATTGTATTAGGTTCATGGAACCTACCCCACCTAAGGATTGCAGGCTTAATTGTTATGCTGTTGCATCTATATCAGTAGTGAACCCACCTGAAGTACAATAATCACAGAAAATGTTTACATAAAATGTCTTGGCTTCCCTTTATAGCTGAGTGGGGATATGAAGCTGGGCCTGCTTAGTCCTAACCTGACATTCTACTGGCCAGGTCCAAGTCAATCCTCCATCTCTTTCCCTTTCCCATCTAGGGAAGTTGATGGAGGAGGGAAGCTGATGCCTTGGTGGGGCATCACTCTACCTGGTCTTTCCCTAGTCGGGGAAAGGTGGATAGAATGAAGCCAGCTCCCGAACTGAGGTGGCAGCTGTAGGCGCTCCAGTGGCATTTTGGCCAGGGACCCAATGATGTCGGAGGGGTGAGCACCCACAACCTACAGGGGTGGAGGGGCTATCTGGACCCAATTACTTTTCCTGGCCCTCCTCTAACCACTACACTACAGCGGTTATTGTCCATAAAACATTGTCCATGACTGGGTGTCCTTACTTAGGTCAGCCACTATCTCTCAGCCTAGCCTACCTAACACGGTTGTTGTGATCCCTCAAACCTGAAATATGTCCATCACTGCACCAAGGGATAAAAGTGAAATAATGGCATGGTGCCAAAAGGACACCATAGTAAATTTCCTAATTGTCTCCCTCTGGATCTCTTGCACCTTCTGACCAGATGACTTGGAAATTGAAGGGAAATTGTGAAGTGGAATCTCTGATGGAGTGCAAGGAATTACTACAGGGCGGGGGCGAGAGGTAGGAAGAAAAGCCCTAGTAGAAATATGCAGGACAATGCTTACACACTTCTAAAGGAGTGTCTTTGTATCATAGCCAATTGAGTAAAGAGAAAACAGACTTTCTTGGTAAAGTACCATTATCTCCCAAAATTTCAAAAGGACTTTACAGATGGATTTGTTTGTATTTGTTGTGGTGTATTTATCAAACATTTTTCTTTGGGGGAAATGTATTAATTCCCCCCCGCCGCCCCCGGCTGGTTACAAGAGTTCTTAGCAGCACATGTAGAATTTCCCTCCAACAGTTTTATCATTTGCAGAATGCAAAAGAAAGAAAATCCAACAAGGTGGTTTTGATTTGAATACAAATGATTCACGGAGATTCAGCTAAGATAAAGGAGTATTTTTCATTAGATGTAAGGCAGTGTGATCCTTCATGCAATTATTTGGAAAATATTACTTCAGGGAACAAGTCATGCACCCTTGCTCCGTCAAATGACTTTTGAAAATAAAAACTGACTAACTAAAGTATATCTGTTGATGTGCTATTCTGAAGATGCTTCTCGTGGCTGATTCAGAAAGAAACATTCAAATTGCAACTTGCCTCCTGTTCAAGTGGAAATAAACTTGGGTCATACTGAAGCAGCTGCAGCCATCTTTGCTAAGTGCCTAAAAATGATGAGGCATCAGATCTATGTTGTGTGGTGAAAACTCTTAGGCTCTGCACTTATCATGATTAAGTGAAGTCCAGTTGATTTCAATGGGTCTACTCTAAGTATGACTAAATCTGGATCCACACCCCTTATCAGGAAGCACACACACACCCATCTTTACACAAGCAGAGGCATGACGGGGCACTCTCTCCCCTCTGTCAGTACTTAAATTGCTTTTTCTCCAAGATGAGTGATTACACGCTGGCCCCAAAGGCCACACACAAGTAGTCATCATTCTGCTAACTGCTGATGGCTTATTACTGATAGTGATTAAACTGTGGTGGCTAACTTCTATAGCTGCTATGTTAAAATGCCTGGTAACAATGTGTCTGCAGAAAGAAACAGCACCAAGCCCTTGCGATGATGATGATGATGATGATGATGATGGGTAGGTTCCTGGATACATACAGAGTAATAAAGTGGTCAGTTTCCTGGTCTGTTATGTAGCTGAACTCTGGGATCCTGATACATGATTTAGCCTCAGCTAGAAGACAAAATTAAATAGGTTTCTAGATTAAAAGGTGCACAGGTACCATGGTGCAAATTCATTTGCAAGAAAGAAAAAAAGAAAGAGAGACACAGAAATTGTTATAATAAAGGAGGAAATATGGAGGCAATCACCAGGAAATGGCCAAATGAGTTTTCTGGCCACAATATGAACGCATGTATGCATTTCTTTGTCTAGTTATTAATTACAGTAAAAAAAAAATGAGTCTGATTTTCCTCTCCAGTGCAGGTGCTTCAAAGAACAATTTGTTCTCAAAGGCACAATCCTATGCATGTTTAGACAGAAAAAGGTCCTACAACTCCCAGCATTCCCCAGCCAGCTATGTTGGTTGGGGAATGCTGGGAGCTGTAGGACTTTTTTTTTTCTTTCTAAATGTGCATAGAGTTGCGCTCTAAATGAACTATATGGATTTTGCATAATAAAACCAGGATGGGTAGTATGAACATGTCAGCAAGAGATCACAAGATGCAGTGTGGAAAAAGTAAGGACCCCTTCTTTGTATGAAGAGCAGCAGCAGGTCAAGTGAATAGCTTTTGGTAGAGATCCAGGGTGCTTCCAGACAATGCTTTTATAGTGCCATCACCCTGCCTCATTCATGGAATTTTAGTCCAGATGTTGTCTTTCATCCATAGCCTCCTGTGTTTTCCCATCACTTCTTCTGTCTTTTTATTTTTCATGGAAAATCCATTAGGGAGAAAAAGACAGAAGAGCCACACAATATCTTTGGATTGTTAGCAGGAGGAGCCCCCTCCATCTGGAAACACCCCCAGCCTGAGACAGACTCTTCTAGAGAGAGGGCTTCTAGTGCTACCAATCCAAAGGCATTATGTGGCTGTTCTTTAACAGATTTTTCGTTCTGCAAGAAAAAGGACAGAAGAAAAGGCAAGAAAACACAGAAGGGTTACAATTTTAAGATGACAATGCCTCCCGCCTCCCCCAGTGTCCATGAATGAGACAGTGCACTTGCACAATAAAAGCCTCATCTGGAAGCACCCCAGATACCTAGTTTTATAAAGACACTCCTATCACCAGGATAACATTTTGGATTTCAGTAGTGGGTGGGCAGGTTTCAAGAGTTTCAGTAAAGCGGTTCATTGTTTCTGGTACATTGCTCAGTAGCACTCATTGCTCTGCTGCACTCATTACTCAGAGCAAGTAATATGTAAAGTTCGTACAAGGTAGTTAAAAATGTCAAGCTAAAATTGACAACCTGCACACATACTCACATGAGCCCTCCAGAAAAGGGAGAGAAAAGAAACACAGTTCAGCAATCACCAAACAGCCCTTTGAAAACTTGCAACTCGCTTAGATTTGATTTGATGGCTTGTTTGTTTTGAAGACGGGATTACATTTGCTATGAATTCCACATGCACAACAGCTGCAGAACTGAGGGCTTCATTTTCAGTCACCTTGCCCTCAGACTGTAGCTCTTCATTTGCTTGCTTCTGTAAAATGGATGTAATAATCAGACGTGTCCTTGTCTCCCACCTTGCTGCTGTGTGCTAAGGCAACTTTCAGGTTATAGTATCGTTTTCCACTCTTAGACCACTGGATTCTTCTCCTGACTCTCACTCATCACCCTCACTTCAACTTCATTTTATTTGGTCATATTCTCTCCACAGGCAACCAACTGTAACACATCTTTCCTAAAGTCAGGTTATCAGGACTAAATCCTCATCTAAAGCAAGTGGTAACAATAAAAACTGCTTCTCAGTCCTTTGAGCCAAAGCCTGTTCCTCAGTCCTGACAAAGGATCAAGAAGCACACTGACTCAAGAAACACACTGACACTTTAATATCCCTATTCTTCTTTTTGCTCTATATTACAGCAACCTGCATCCATTTTCACTCTGGCCTGGTTACTGCCACATGACAATCCACAATTTAAACATGGGCCTGTTTTTTCCCCCTCCACATCTGAATTCAGCTCACCATGAGGTGACTGAAAATTTAATCTTGAAATGGGAAAAAGGACTGATTCTATTGTGAGGCTAGGACATAATGGTGTACACCCAAGCCAAGTAATTGGTGAGTTCATGGCTGCTCTATAAGATCCATTTGGGAGCAAAACATTCAGGGCCCATTTACAATACAGACTTGTATGAGTTTTAAACCAATTTAAAACTCTGGCTTTTCACAAAGAATCCTAGAAATTGTGGCTTGGTGTAGGTCCTGAGTATTCTCTGTTTGAGAGCCTTAGCCCACACAGAACTACATTTCCCAGTGTTTCTTGGGGATGGTGAATGACCAGTTTACATCTATGGTATCACTATACCCACAGCATCACCCATTACAGCTAAGATTTGAGCACTGTGGGGTCTCTTTAATTGGCTGCACACTTGAATTCATTCACTCATGTTTAGGGCGTAGCAAAATGACGGCTGTGTGTAGAAATAGCACATAAATAATTATGCCTTGCACCTTTCTGTAGAAATCATTCTTGTCCCAGCCCAGTTGCACCAATTTAGTTTCTCCACACATTATTTTCGTTGTGCAAGGAATAAATGTACGGCAACTGGCTCCTTTATTGTTATTGTTCATTTGCTAGCAAAGCAGGCCTGCAGAACGAAATTGTTTTTTATGCAAAAATCAATTGCTTAATTGAATCTACCTGCCAAAGGAAATAAAAAAGAGAGGTTAAAGCTTTAATTCCTTTCCTAAGCAGCCTGCCCATTTTTATCTTGCATTGTATTTTTTTGTTGTAAGCATAACATTAAAAAAAGAACATTTATCTGATCTGTCTTATTGTACATAAACTCACACAGTGGAATCTTAATAAGAATGCAAAGGGATGCGGGTTGGACACCAAGTTAATGAGAGCTAGCTATCTTATTGAATTAGCGCCTTTGGAAATCAAATCAATTCACTTATAGCATACAGATCTTTTGCAAATGTGTGATCAAGTCAGCATTCTTTTTGATGATTCAGGGGGAAAGGGGGGAAAGAATCTGTGCCATTCAAGTAAAAAAAAATAAAAGGACTGCATTTTTTGTCAAACAAATGTGCGTTCTCCAGGCACTTCTTTTCATCAGATTTCTTACATGCAAATCAAATTATTTTCTGTTTGGAACAGGCAGTACCAACCCCCCCACTCCTGCAAAAAAAAAACCCAGCAAACCCATTGCTGTGTCATGTTGTTCGAATGCCTGACTGCTGTCTCCCAAAGCAGTTACTTTATTCCCAACTCAAGGATGGAAAGCGGAATATCGGTGGTCAATATAAGAGGCTTAAATATGTTCATAAGACTAATCTAAAAAAACGCAATATAAACATCGAAAACTGGGAAGCTCTGGCCCATGAACTATCTAAATGGAGGTTGGCCTCTCACAAAGGTTCCATGGACTTTGAAGAAGCCCGAGTGCAAGGTGAAAGGGAGAAACGTGCTAGGCAAAAGCACGTCAAACAAATCCTTTACAGGACCATCTTCCATCTGGTAACCTGTGTCCTCACTGTGGGAAGCTGTGTGGATCTAGAATTGGCCTCCACAGTCACTTACGGACCCATCACTAGAGTCTACACAATTTTTCTTTAGAATTTCCTCCTTTTAAAATCTCCTTTTTGTAAATTTTTATCCTGGAAGACAATCTTACTCGGTCAGGAGTGATCGCATGATGATGATGATGATGATGATGATGATGATGATGATGATTCCACTGCAAAAACTCAACCTATTGACTGAATGTTTGGGGTATAAATGCAACACTACAGCATCCTTGTAGGGAAACGGATGAGGACCTTTGGTGCCTGCATGAGAGAGACCATGGAGAGTGGGGTATAAACATTATATATGAAATTTAAAAACAGCTGTAAATAATGAGCCCCATTCTACAATGTTGGACTCAGCCAGTTCTCAAATTATTGGGGTGGGGGTGGGGAGTTAGGAAAGCCCTTAACAAAATCCACAAGGCCCATCCTCTGGTGTCCCCACCCCAATTTTAGTCAACTCATAGCCCCTCTGTACTTTTGAAAAAGCGTTGCTAAGGGAGCTATATGAGGATTCTGGCCCAGGTGGGAGCTTCACAGCAAGAGTTCAGTTTCCAGGAAAGCAGAGTCGGGCAAGGCAAAACAGAGCAAAGTCCAGATTCCAGTAAAGCAAGGGCTAAATTTGAGCCACATTCCACTAATCATTTAGTATGTAGCTGACAGTAAGCGTTTTGTTTTGTTTTGTTACACTGTCGTGCAAGCGCATATGGTCCCGACCACCATGCACCGAGGGGGGAAGATTAATCCTTTCCCCCAACACCACCATCATTCCGCATCCCCAAATTCCTCCCTCCCAGTGGGGGGAAGGTAGTCAGAATAAGAAGCAAAGCCTCCATGGATGCCCATGGAAACTTTCTTCTTCTCTTAACCCATAGGTGGGGGGAGGGAATTTTGGGAAGCAAACAGCTGGGGGTGAGGTTTAATCCTTCCCTCTCAGTGCATGGTGGTCCCAATCTAAACCGGGGCTGTCATACTTACACTGAGTAAACATAATGCTAACCCTCAGCTACAAGCGATGCAATTGGTGTAACATGTGATTTGGCTCTTAAAATAAAGCAAAGCAGGAGTTCAGGGCAGATGGCACACTGGACAGCTCCATGAGCAGTCAAGCAGAAGACTCATAGGAGCCAGGCTCAAATGTTGCTTCAGCAACAGACAACCTCAGGCTGAGCTTTAAATAAAGCTGCCTGCAACTCAGGTTGGTTGGCTAGCTCCACCTCTGGTATGACAAGCCTCTGCTTCAGCAGCCATTGACTCTGATAGTGCAGGGGAGACTGTGGCTGGGCTGAAGTCCTCAGACACAGGAAAGCAACAACATTTTCTCAGACCAGAGAAGTGCTGGCAAATTGGGCTGCTCTTGCACTGGAGCTTCTGGTGCAGTGAGTACCTCCAGGGCCACCTCTGCGACAATTCCCTCTGCCATTACTCCCTCTATTCAGAAGTAAGCCCCAATGAATTCAGTGGGATATATTCCCAAATCATCGGATTGCAATCCAAAAGATGACATGTTTGCAATCCTGTATGGGACACAGGAATGGTAATTCAGGATTTGGTTGTTGCATTAGAATAGCCTTCCCCAACCTGGTGCCCTCCAGATGTGTTGGCCTGCAGCTCCCATAATTCCATGCCAGCATGGCCGCTGGTGGAGAATTATGGGAGCTGTGGTCCAACACATCTGGAGGGCACCAGGTTGGGAATTGGCTGCATTAGAATATAAGAAGAACTCTGCTGGGTGAGACTGAAAGCCATCTAGTCCAAGCATCTTTTCCCCAATAGTGGCCAGCAAGATACCTCTGGAAGCTCAGAAGCTGGGTATATAAGCAATGGCCACCTTTTGTTGTTTGTTTAGCTACAATGGCTAGTACAGGGGTTCTCAACCAGGGGGGAATTCCCCCCAGGGGGAATTTTAGGGTTTCAGGGGGAGAATTGGGAACCACAGACTCAAACTGTTGGAATACTGATCTTTCTACAAATTACAATTCTACAGATTGTACATAATCTACAGGACATCACTCCTTATTGTATGGCACAGATTAAATTTAAAATAAAGATAAATATTTCACTTGTTATCTGTGGAAATATTCCATTTATAGTTATATATTATATGCATATTATTTGGAATGCAACTTTTGAGTCAAACAATCTTGGAAAGGGGGGAATGACATTCTGACATATGGTGAAAAGGGTGCATGGGGCAAAAAGGTTGAGAACCACTGGGCTAGTAGCTTTGTGAATGTCTAATCCCCTTTTTAAAGCCATCTAACAGCTAAACTAGAGGTAGTGTGGGAGATGATCGGATCTCCCAACACATATTTTCTTTGGTCAAAGGCAGCAGCAGACCCAAAAATTGAATCAGGGCCATGGTGCATGTCAGATGAAATGTATCTGTTCATGGTGTCACAAATAAATGCAGGAAAGTTGCTATGTGATCGTAAGCCTGCCTTCATGGCCATCATTCAGTTTAAAACAGCATTTGTTTTGCACTGGTCTTTCACACATTTACACTGACAGGGGCAGAAAGCATCAAAAGCACTGGGCAGCGCCGTCCAATGAGGCTGCCGGTAACCCTCCAAACTCAGAGGATTACAGGCATCCTATGGAGGGCGGGAGAAGCGCGGAGGAGAAGGTCGCCTCCATGCTCCTCCCACCCTTCAAAACACGTAAGCGGCTGATTTCGGCCGTTTGTGTTTTGCCCCAGAGCGGGAGGAGGAGGCGGCTGAGGCGCTGCCAGGATACTGCGCATGCTGGCGGAGCCTCTCCTCCTCTCCTCCCTGCCCACAAAACTGTTTCCAAGGTCGCTTTTGCAGCCTCGGAGCCACAGCCAGCGCGGTACTTTCTGCACCAGCTGCAAGAGTTGAGGGAGGGCGCTCCAAGCTCAGAGTCCTAGCTCCGACCTCGGAGCATGTTTCCGAGGTTGGAACTGGTACTCCGAATTATCCTGTGTGGCTGTCTAGACTCAGTCCAGTGGCCATAGAATTGCACTCTTGGTGGCACATGTGAAATGAATGAACTGTTGATAACCTGTCACACATCTGAAACAGGTTACAACTGGCAGGGACCCCTGTTTTTTGTGCTTCTGCCCTAGAATTCCGCCGCCCCCAGCCCCCAAAGTGGACAGGATCAGGTGACACAATCATAATGGACTTAATTCTGACATGGAAAAATGCACATTCCACATAGAATTGCTCCCCACACACACACACACACACAAACCTGACTGATACCCCAGTCTGAGCTTCTAAGCCTGCATCCAAACAATAGCTTCTTACACTGCTAACTATGCCATTAGGAACTGAGCCAGACATACAGAATGCAGTGCCCAGAAAGGAAAAGTGCAAGGTTGTGCGGGATTTTTTTGTGCAATATTCCCTAGACAGCCATTGGTCTTTGCCATTCCTGCTGACTCTGCCAGTAACCCTCTGGTCTGTCGTTTGAATTTACGATTATTGGTGCCATCCTAGTAGGGTTTGTACAAAGTGTACCAAATCAGCATGCCAAACACCCTAAGAAATCCATTGTCTGGAAGTGATTTTATCATCAGAGCTCATGCACTTGGAGGAGCACAATGCTTTCTGATCCCCAAACGTGTGAAGTGATATGAATGGATCACATCAGCTATGTTTCCTAGATAAAAAAAACACTGAATACAGTGCAAATTAGCCTTTTAGAAGGAATAGCATTCTGAAAGCATTGCCTATGCTTTGAGTGTATTTGAATATATTGTGGCTTTAGTGGGCTGGTAGCTTCCTCTTCTCCTAAAAACAAACTTTTGGTAGCCAACAGTGATCTAACCAGTTCAAGACCTTTGCCCTGTACATAGGGTGCAGCTGGGCAATAGTGTATGACATACTCCTTAACAAAAGCTATTAGAACCTGGCAAATATAGTCATTTTGATGGAGCTTAAACTAGACCCCTCAAAGTAATTTCTTCTCATTTAATTTTGATTGCATCTCTGCAGGCAATAAATGATGAAGGGTATTTCTTCGCTAAAAGATTTCAGCTGTCATCATCAATGACAGCTCTTGTGTTTGCTTCGTGTGATTGTGTAAGCGTTAGTCATTAGAAGAAAATTAAGGGATTCTGTCTCAATTATTTGGGACACATCACTATAAATGTATATCAATTTTCTTTTGAAAATTCGAGCCAGAGAAAAAAGGTACCATAGGATCATAGAGTTGGAAGGGGCCTACAAGTCCAACCCCCTGCTCAATGCAGGAAACTAGAGGAGGGGTCTCCCATCCAAGTAATAACCAGGCCTGACCCTGCTTAGCTTTCCACACTCAGACAAGCTGAGCCAGCGGGAGCCACAGGCCTGTATTGACCATGTCCATTTGAAGGTGCAGGAGCACTAACTCCTGAGAAACAGAGGTCGACAGAATTTCATACCTTAAGGATTATTGATCCTCCCATTACAGGTGGTACTCAGGTATGGATATCCAAGTACAAAAGGCACAAGTCTTGGGCAGAACAATCCTATGGCCCCTAGAGAGCACCTAGACAGCCACAAAGTTTTTTGGAGCCCCAGCTCCAACTTCAGAAAACAGCTACAATAACAGAGCTGGGACTCCGTGATCGGAGCGCCCTCCCCCCCCACCCCACACCAGGCATGGAAAGAACTGCACTGGCTGCTTCTCTGAGGTCACAAAAGTGACCTCAGAGAAGGGGTTTAGGAGGCATTCCTGGGGGCGGGGAGGAGACCGACGCCACCAAGATAGAAGGTATCCTAGCAGTGCCTCAGTCTCCTTCCCTCCTGCTCCAAAGCGCCACAGTTAGACAGTCTGCATTGGATGCCCATAATCTTCCGAGCTCAGAGGGTTATAAGCATCCTCATAGGATTGCACCCTGAGTGTGAATGGACAAACATATGTCAAGTTCAATGTCATGGTGCTGGCATGGAAACTTAGCATGCGATCTATCTGGCCCATGAAGCTATTGGCTCAAGAAGTTACCAACTGAGTGTAGAAGTGGCGTAAAGAAGCAGCAACAATGCCACAATGGTCCTAACAAAGACAGATGGATGAATCTTTCAGTTTCCCAGATTTTTTAAATTACATCTCAAGTTCTTTCCATGCAATTTGTGAAGGGATTGGCAAATGTTGTTAAGTTCTTATTTTAAAGAAATGAACCAAAATGATGAAACTCTCACCCACCTGCACTGCTCATATTCAACAGGTAGAGCTATTCCCAGCATGGACAGCACCCTGTTTTACCTGCTTGCCATGTAAGTGTTAAAGATGAGGAGCGTATCAGAAAAAAAGTGGTGGAAACCCTAATTCCTGCACCACAAACATGGTTGAATACACAAGGATTCAAATCCAGTTTTTGAAGAGCTAAGCATTCAAAGACCTGGTTGGTATGACATGACAACCCACCAGGGGTGACCAGCCACGGTGGGTTGTTGTGCTGTCCTAACTCAGTGAAGTTTCTGCAGGGTGGATTATCTTTCACGAACAAGCCACCCTGCGAACCCATGGCTTGTTCTAGGGGCTGTTCAACCCAAAATGGGTTGTCATGTCGTACAAACCCAGCAGGGTGATTTTAGTGAGTTGTTGGGAATGGCTATGGAGCTGCTTGGCAAGAAGAGCAAAAAACCCTGCCACTCACTTTTGCGATCTCATCAGAGACTGCCCTTCCACCAATGCACAAATGGCATTTTGGAAGGACCATCACTCATTCCTCTACGCTTTTTTTTTCAGAGCTTCAAAATTGGGGGCATTTTTATTTATTTTTTTGCCCCCTGAAAATTGTGCATTTTTACAATTATTTTTTAATTGTTGGTCCTTCGTGTGTGCAAGTGCACACTCACAGCTATCCAATACAAGGCAAGACTGCATATAGGCTAATTTGTGCACAGTTGCCAGGGACCAAGTGCCTAACTGTCAATGGAAAAGCACCAGTAAAGGGCAAAAAAGCAGCAAAAGTAGTCTTGAGCTACTCCAGAAAGGGAAGATCTTAACTCCTGCCACCCTTTTCAAGTTTCCTTTTTGGAGCATTTGCTGCTGTGGTTACTCAGGTTCCCCACTAGTTCTAAAAAATGTGCAATTTGGGGGACTGGGAAATATATGTAAATGTAATGCCTGGTAAGTAAATGGAGGGGAAATTTGCAGTAACTGCTCTGAAAATTTGCAGTAACTGCTCAGGAAGTAATATCTCCCTTTTCTGCAGTAGCTACAGACTCCGGGAAGTGTTGAAAAAGTGGAGGGCACTGAGAACTGTCAATTCAACACTTAAAATCAAGACGATTACATTGCCAAAGGAGTGATAATGTCCCCCCCCCTTTTGGTGCACCTACTTTCGCCACTTTTTTGCCCTTTATCAGTGCTTTTCCATTGACTGCTAGGCACTTGGTCCCTGGCAACTGTGCACAAATTAGCCTATACACAGTCTAGCCTTGTCCTTCCTTTGACAGCTGAAACAGACAAGGAAATTGACCAGGCAAGACTATGTTGGATTATGAATCAAGCGTGAGCTTGCTTAAAGGTTTTTCCTTGGCCATCTAGTTGGAGAAAGTGGGTGTTATAATATGACAGTTGCTATGCTGTCATATGCCTGTCTTAATTCCCATTGGCTCTCAAGCACAGCTGGGTGTGTATGTTTGCTGTGCTTGCTTCTTCGCTGTTGCTTGCCTTCTTCTTCTTTCTTCTTCTTCTAATTTGGATGTATGTTATGTGATGTTCTCAGAACTGTATGTTGTAGTGTATAATTGTTTTATGAAAGTAATAAAACAATTAGAATAGGAAAGCTTCTGTTTCCTGATTGCTGCAACAGAGCAGGAGAACTAAAAGTTGGACTGTGGCAGAATTTGCTCTGTGTTTGCTGGGAGCTAAAGCAAGGTTGCAGTTAGCAGGCACACAGGTGTACCACAGGACTTTGGGCTGGCATGTAAATGCCAACAGTGGGTTATGGGCCCAGGATTTGCCAGGACTGCCAGTTTTGCCAGCTTTTTCAAGAGCCAGGACTGGACCAGGTCAGAAGAGCCAGGCTGGACTCTGTTTCGTGAGTCAGCTGAACGGTTCTATCTGCTGCTGTGTTTTTGGCTGCTGTTCTCAAAGGCTGTAATCTGAGAAGCTGGCTGATAAGGAGAAAGGCGAACTGTCTGAAGTAACAGAAGAAGCGGGTGAGTTACTGGACTTTTCTCCAGCTAAAGAAGAGGAAACAGAAAGCATTCCCATAGGAGGGGGAGAGGGGGACGTGGATTCTTCAGAAGACAAGCCAGTGGTTCCCTCCCCAGTTCCTATAGCCATGGCTGCACAGGGAATGCAAATGCCTCTGTTTGAGAAACTGTCAGACCTGAACTTTTCATTATGGTCATTTAAAATGGAAATGTATTTGACACAAGCCCAGTTATGGACTACAATATCTGAGCCCCCACTGCAATATGGGGATGAAGGATATGACCTCTGGCTAGAAAGAAATTCTAGAGCGAAGGCTGCTATTGTCTTATCTGTGGAAGATTCTCAGATTAGTTATCTGAGAAACTTGGAAACAGCCCGTGACTATTGGAGAGCTCTTGAAAGGATTCATCAAAGAGCCACAGCCGGTAGCCGTGTACTCCTCCTACGGCAATTGTATAACACAAAGCTGCAACCAGGAGGGAATCTGCCTGACCATATTAAAACCATGCTGGATCTCTTTGAGAAGTTAAGAGTCCGGGGAATGGAGATTGATCCCATAAACAGGATATACACTTTGCTTTCATCTTTGGATAATTCTTTTGATGTTATAATCCAGATTTTGGAAAGTCAAGATGAACAATTATTGACTATGGATTATGTGACTGGATCCTTACTACAGGAATATCACAGGAGACAATTTAGGATGTCTAACACTAATTCTACTGCTGAGGGCCAAGGCAGTCAGCCTAAGTCTCAGCAAAAGGCTGGAAATAATGGTGGTGTTGTATCTGCTTTGAAAGTTAAGAGATGCTATAATTGTGGATCTCCCTCACACTTGCAGAAGGATTGTACCCAGAAGAACAAGAAGAAGAAACCATCTGGACACTTTAAGAGTAAACAGAGTTCTTCTTCTGGGGGAGGGGATGTAAAACTTGTGCAAGGTTTTGTTGCTAGAGTTGAAAAGAATATGGCTTCTTGGTATCTTGACTCAGGGGCCAGTCGTCATATGTCTTATCAAAAGTCTTTATTTGATGGTGTGTCACTGAAATCTGTTAAGTACTCTGTATCTCTTGCAAATGGTGAATCCATAGAGATTGCAGGGGAAGGTGAGGTGTGTTTTCCAAGTCTTGGAAGTGAACCACAAAAGGTTTATTTTGTCCCTGATTTAGATTCAAATCTCTTGAGTGTTTCACAATTAACAAAAACTGGTTTTCAAGTGTCTTTCACAGATTCCATGTGCTATATCAAACGTGCAGGGAAAGTGTGTGCACAAGGGGAATTACAAAATTCATTGTACATACTAGATCCATTTGAAAAAGATTGTGCAATTGCTGCTAAAGCTGAGGCTGAAGAAAAAGTGTTTAACTGAAAGAAACATGATAATTGTGTACATTTATTCCACAGGAGGATGGGACATGCTAGTTTTAGCTCAATTGCAAAACTACCTGAGTTATCTGAGGGTGTAACTTTGAAACCATGTTCTGAATATGTAAAATGCACTGTTTGCAGTCAGACCAAATCACATAGAGCTGAAATCCCAAAGCATAGTGATAGAGTATCAAAAAGAATTTTTGAACTCTTACATGCAGATTTATGTGGACCATTTGAACCCAGTCATGGGGGGAATAGATATTTTCTATCAATAGTGGATGATTTCAGTCGTTTTGGATTTATTTTTCTTTTAAAAAGAAAGAGTGATACATTTGAACAGTTTAAAAATTTTGTACAATGGGCTGAAAATAGGTACAACAAACCCATAGCCACCCTAAGAACAGACAGGGGAGGTGAGTTCCTCAGTACTCAGTTTAAAGGGTTTCTGGAAGAGAAAGGTATTCAGCATGAGCTGACAGCACCTTCTTCTCCTTTTCAAAATGGAGTAGCAGAAAGGAGAAACCGTACACTTCAAAACATGTTACGTGCTCAAATGAGAGAATCTGGTTTTAGTTCTTCTTTTTGGGGTGAATCTCTAGTAACATCCAATTATTTGGTAAACAGATTGCATTGTTCTGTGTCTGGGAAAACTCCTTATGAGTTATTTCATGGAAGAAAGCCAAAATTGGCTCACATCAGAGTTTTTGGGTGTAAGTGTTTTGTCCATGTGCAGAGTGAAAAGCAAACAAAGCTGTCTCAAAGAAGCTTTGAATGCAAATTCCTTGGCTATGATGCACATTCAAAAGCTTACAGGTGTTGGTCTCCAAGTCACAATGGTGTTGTTGTGAGCAGAGATGTTATATTCCATGAACATGCACAGGAAGAAAACAAACAATTTGGTGGTTTGCCATTTCAGGAGGAGTCTGATACACAGAACCAGGCTTCTGTGTCAGATTCAGATGAAAATGAACCTAAGATAGAGGGACAGTCAGAGGCTGCTGATGAACAACCTCTAAGACGTTCAGGAAGGGAAAGAAAAATCCCAATCAGGTATCAGGATGAATTTCAGAGCAAACATGTGGTTCATAGAGCATTAAAAATGGCGTTTGAACCAGAAAGTTTTCAAGAAATTAGAAACATGGAACCAGAAATGCAAAAACATTGGCTTGATGCTATGGAGGAAGAAATAGAATCAATGCACACAAATGACACGTGGGAACTTGTTCCTTTGCCCACAGATAGAAAACCCATAACATGTAGATGGGTATTTAAACTGAAACAAAATGAAAATGGTCAAATAGAAAGGTACAAAGCTAGATTAGTAGCAAGAGGTTTTTCACAAAGACACAACATTGACTATGACACAGTGTATGCTCCCACAACCAAATATTCTAGTGTGAGATTGCTATTGAAGCTTGCTGCAGAGAAACAACTTTGTGTTTCTCATTTTGATGTCAAAACAGCTTTTCTGTATGGGCATCTAGAAGAAGAAATTTACATGCAACAACCTGAAGGGTTTGTAACAGAACCAGGGTTAGTATGCAAGCTCAAACGCTCAATTTATGGATTGAAACAAGCTGCCAGATGCTGGAACAAAAAGTTAGACACTGTTTTGACAGGTATAGGTTTCAAACAAAGCAAGGCAGACCATTGTCTATACACGTGTCACACTGAATCAGGTTTCATGGGTTTACTGGTTTATGTGGATGATTTACTTCTAATCTCCCAATCTGAAGCTCAGAAAAATGCATTTGCAAACAAATTGCAATCACATTTTGAAATAAAAGATCTGGGGCATGTAAAGAATTATTTAGGCATGCAGATAACCAGAAATATTGATGGATCTTTTCAATTAGTCAGACTGGGAAAATCAAGAAACTGCTAGAAACACATAACATGGAAAACTGCAATCCAGTTTCCACTCCAATGACAACAGAATACTTGAAACACACAGATGACTCTGTATTTGAGGATGTAAATAAATATCAGAGTGTCATGGGAAGTCTGCTATACTTATCAAGTGTCAGCAGACCAGATATAACAAATGCTGTGAACATTCTCAGCAGGAAAGTACAAAAACCTGCGAATAGTGATTGGGCAGCTTTAAAACGTGTATTAAGGTATCTCAAAGGTTCTATGGAGTATAAACTGTATCTGTCAACACAAAACAAAGGTGGTTTTCTTGTGTACACTGATGCAAATTGGGCATCTGAAATGGACAGGAAGTCCACATCTGGCACAGTATTTTTATACAACCAATCCTTGATTGACTGGTACTCAAGAAAACAAAGTTGTGTTGCAGTTTCCAGTTGTGAAGCAGAATTCATAAGCTTGTCTTTAGCCTGCAATGAAATTGAATGGTTTAAACAGTTATTTACTGATTTAAAGATAAACATTCAAACTCCAGTAACAATTTATGAGGACAACCAAAGTTGTATCAGTATGGCTATTTCAGAAAAGAGTAGGCCTAAAACAAAACACATTGATGTCAGGTATTCACATGTGAAAGACTGTATACAAAAGGGTTGTGTAACACTTACATATTGTGACACTGAACACATGCTAGCAGATGTTCTAACAAAACCTCTAGCATGTGAGAAACACAGAAAATTGATTGCTGAGTTGGGTGTTACTGAAGAGTAAAACAATTAAGCAAGAGGAGGAGTGTTGGATTATGAATCAAGCGTGAGCTTGCTTAAAGGTTTTTCCTTTCAGTAAAACTTAGCAGCAGGCAATTCAGCATTGCAATGCTGAAGGTCTTTGGAACAGGTGTTCCTCGTTCCCATATCTAGATGTCCTTGGCCATCTAGTTGGAGAAAGTGGGTGTTATAATATGACAGTTGCTATGCTGTCATATGCCTGTCTTAATTCCCATTGGCTCTCAAGCACAGCTGGGTGTGTATGTTTGCTGTGCTTGCTTCTTCGCTGTTGCTTGCCTTCTTCTTCTTTCTTCTTCTTCTAATTTGGATGTATGTTATGTGATGTTCTCAGAACTGTATGTTGTAGTGTATAATTGTTTTATGAAAGTAATAAAACAATTAGAATAGGAAAGCTTCTGTTTCCTGATTGCTGCAACAGAGCAGGAGAACTAAAAGTTGGACTGTGGCAGAATTTGCTCTGTGTTTGCTGGGAGCTAAAGCAAGGTTGCAGTTAGCAGGCACACAGGTGTACCACAGGACTTTGGGCTGGCATGTAAATGCCAACAGACTACACATATCTGATAGCATATGTGTGCATTTGTGCACCTACGAAGGACTGACCCCCCCCTTTTTTTTAAATGCGCAATTTTCAGGGGCTGAAAAAAATATGGGCCCAGTTGCACTTTTATGAGGATCTGGAGAGGAAAAAAGGGAGCAAATGAATAGTAGAGGAGCAGGGAGGGGGAGACAAGATTGGTTCTACCACAAAGGACACTGGAATACATGCCAGAGCTGGCTGGAAGACTGAGGGGAAAGAAGGGAGAGAACAACCCACGGTGAGCCCGATCTTCTGTTGGGTGCACTGTGGATTGTTCAGCGAACAACCAACCTACCCTGGCTTATTTGCACTGCAGGGTGGCTTAGCGTGACATGCAAACCAGTCTAAAACCATTTGCCCAGACTGATGAATCCATCAGTTTCGTTTTCTCCCACAATTGCATTTTTTTTTAACTCTCAAGTTCTTTCTATCCCATTTATGAAGAAATTTGTGAAAGTTGGTAAGTTCTTATCAAATACATACCCAACAAAATTCTCACCCATCCCTACAAATGTGTAGAGATGGAGATGGAGCTGAGGCAACCAGAAGCAACGGTAAAGTGGAAGGAAAAGGTCTTTGTTTTGGACTTCGTGGAAAGAGGTGTGCACATTTCATCTCAACAGCTGGGTTCTTACTAGTTTGTGTTATTGGGAAGGATCCAGTAGTGTCCTGCAGCTAGTGCTATTTATGTTGTGCTAGCAGAAACCAAGGCTTGTGCAACATCAATAGCACTTGCTAGTGCAACATCAGTAGTCCTTGCTAGCACAACAGGTTTCTGCTGGCATAGCCTTATCTGACCTGGAGCCCTCCAGATGTGTTGGACAGCAACTCCTGTCATCACAATGCTGGCTGGAAATTATGGGAGTTGCCGTCCAACACAACTAGAGGGCATTATGTTGGGGAAGGCTGTGCTGGCACAACATAATAGTGCTAGAGGACAGACACCACTGGTTCCTTCCCAGTGCCAGCAAGTACATTACAACTTCCTTCTCAAATGTAATTTTTCAAAAGATAGGCAGTAGGAAAAGGCACCCCCTTGGTCTGCTCTCCACCTTTGTTGCCTCAAACCCCAATCCCTCTCTCCCTTTTACCCAGCCAGGCCTAAAATCCCCAGGGAGGGACACTGTCTCTTCGGACCCCCCCCCTTACCTCTTCCTGCTACAGAGATTCTTTATCCCACATCTGTGGCTTTGAAAGAGGATGAGAGAGAGAGAGAGAGAGAGAGAGAGAGAGAGAGAGAGAGAAGGCAAGCCTCGAGGGATAAACACACTCTTCTCCTAACAGAATTTTACTTCCCAAAGTGATTGGGAGCTGTGGTTGAAATGCCTGGGAACAATACATGGTGCATGAACCTGTTTGCATAGATGTTTGGTTCTTAGGCAACAGATGCTGTTTTCTGCTCCTCTGCACAACTGAACTGCTTGTACAGAGGGGAAATGTGTACAAAGCACTCCAAGTACTGCTTCTTAGTGGATCCAAATTCTTTGCACAACCATAAAATTGGGCACATGTACAAAATTTAAAGTTCAGATATTTGATTTCCAAAGCTTTGAAGGTTTTACTTTTGAAATTTGACTGAAAGATACTTTAAAAAATCTCAAGTCTTTTAGGGTACAATCCTCTGGTCACTAGGCAGAGTCTAGATGGCCATAGAAAAATTCAGAGTCCCAGCTCCAACCTTGGAAAAGCCCTCCGAGGTCAGAGCTGGGATTCCAAATTCAGAGCACCCTCCCTCTGCCCTTTCAGCTGATGTGGGAAGAACCACACAGGCTGCGGCTCCAAGGTTGGAAGGCCAACCTCAAAGACAGCATGTGGTGGGCGTTCCAGGGGGTGGGGAGGGGAGGAGAGAGGCCCCACCAGGGGACCATGTATCCTGGTGGCGCCTCAGCCTGTCCTCCTCACAAGCAGGGACAGAAGATGTAGATGGCTGAAATCGGCCCACCCTCGAAAGGATGCCCATAATCCTTCGAGTGTGGAGGGTTGCGGGCAGCCACATTGGATCACGCTGCCCAAGGCATAATTTGTCAAAGTTAGGACATTCTTACCTTGCTTTAAAAAAACACCTCTAAATCCAATAGCATCTTCCACTAGGAGTAGGAACATTGGGGAGGGAATCATTCAATGAAATGAATGAAATAAAGCAAGATTTCGCTTCAGACTAATACGAACCTCCCAGATGTTATCTGTATTTCATTTGTGCGAAAGTGTGTGTGTGTGTGTGTGTGTGTGTGTTCTCCCTAATTTAGTTCTAATTTATTGTGGCTGGCTGATGATCTTGGTAATGCTCAAGAGCTGGTACACATAAAACAAACTAATTTAAACATAGTACCATTCAAGCGATTGGCTTAACAAATTTTGTTTCATATAATCATATTCATGACCAACATGGTAACAACACTCCCAGCACTAATGAAAGTGTTTTACAGTGACATGTTTCAACCCTTTGGGTTTAAATTAATGGAGCACAACACAACTGTATTACAAATCTATGTCTATTGCACGCTATGAGCAGTGTTTCTTTCTACCAAACTCTTGCAATAGGTAAGAAGCAGTAAAATTCTACCCTCTGTTTAGATTTTTTCTTTCCTTCTTGTAATTATGTTTGACTACAGCTTTGAAAATAAGAATAAATACTTCTTTTAAAAGCTTTGTAAGTTCTCTCCCTCTTTTCTAATTCTGTCATAAAGCATTTTTGCAGGTTGTTCATTTGGACACAGGTGACAGTTTGCATTGTGCGTGCTTTGGGCAATTCATTGTCTGTTACCTTGGGCCTGCACCACAACATGGCTGTTGTGATGAAAAAAGGGGTGGGAGAGAGAACCATGTGTGCCATCATGGAAGAAGGGATAAAATCTAATTAAAAAACATTCTTAGAGCATGTCTTGCACAGGGAAACAAGTGTGTCCATTTACAAAGTGGTGCGGGGGTGGCACAGAGTTGGCAGGAGCCGCAAAAGAGGCCAGGGGCCAAATGCAGCTGGTGACCCATGTGCTGCCCACCCTCCCTTAGACTAACCTACCTCACAGGGTGTCATGAATATTTAAGTGGGAGGGAGGGGAGAATCATATATGCCGCTTTGAGCTCTTTGGAGGAAAAAAAACAGAGTAAGGGTAAATGATAATAATAGCGTTGCATTCATCCCAAATTATCCTCTTAATTCAGCCTACCACTCTGACACAAAAACTAGCTCCACTTCTAGAAAGCACACTAAGGGAGCAATCCTATGTCCTCCTAGACAGCATCTGAGGGGCCATTGGATTGTTCGGAGTTCCCCCTCTGAGGTTGGAGACAGCACTCCGACCTCGGAAGCGAAAGTCGGAGATCCAACCCCCCTCCCCCTCCCAGCTGGCCTCCGAGCTCAGAAACTCACTATTGGAGGGGGGGGAAGTGGGCATTTTGGTGGGTGGGAAGGGGAGAAGACTGGCAAGGCCAGGATACAAGCCATCCCAAGCCTCTGTCAGCCTCCTTCCCTCCCGCTCTGAAATGCCTTTGCTGGATGGGCAAAAAAAGCCCATCTAGCAAAAAATGCAGGGTAGGAGGACGGGGAAGCGAGGATGGCCTCCATTGCTTCTGCCGCCCTGCATAGGATGATCGTAAGCCTCTGAGTTCAGGGGCTTCTGATCATCAAGGGCACAATCAATAGGATTGCGCCCTTAATTTTTTTTAAATTTTATAGCTTTGCTCTACTCATTACTTTGTTTTCTCCAACTTTTTTTTTTAAATCTTTCTCACAGCCAAGTATAGGACTGTCTCAGTATTCTCTCACTCAAACTCTCACTATGATTCTTCTGATGTAACACTTACTGATTAGAAAACTAAATTCAGGATTTCTAATTCAGGATTCTACACACATGATATGGAACTATCCTGTGCAAAAATTGAAACAACATATACATGCCTAGCTAAAATTGGTGTTAAAGTTACAAAAGGTTAGGAAAGATACACAAAGTTCTCTAACCTAGCTACATTGTCACCTGTAAGCCTCAGTTAAGAGATTCCTTCTCTAGCCTATCCCTGGCTGTTTTGCATTCTTCAGTTAAATCCAGACCCTGCTTCTCTGTCTGCTTCACTCTCTGCAGCTTCTCTCTCTCTCCAATTTCGCTCTCTCCCTCCGCCACACACTGCAGATCCAGATCCACTCTTTATATACACTCCCCCCCCCGACCTAGAAGGTTACAATCATGTGACCTCAAACTGGAGAAATGAAACTTAACTCTATTGGGTGAGGCCTGTGGCTTACGCTGGCTCAGCTTGTTGTCTGAGTGTGGAAAGCTAAGCAGGGTCAAGCCTGGTTGTTACTTGGATGGGAGACCCCTCCTCTAGTTTCCTGCATTGAGCAGGGGGTTGGACTCGATGGCCTTGTAGGCTCCTTCCAACTCTATAATCTATGAAATCTATGAAACTCACAAATGTCCCCCTCCCATCAGGAGATGGTTAGGCCTACAGGCTTCAACTAACTCAGGCCTGTGTAGGCCTCAATCCTTCACAATGGGACACCAAAGCCTCCTGTGACATTTGTGTGAAGCCAAGGCCGCAAACTAATTAAGAACTGACATTTCTGCTGGTGGTATTGCCAGGAATCCAAGTCAGAATAATGTGAGAGGCACTTGAAAGTCTTCTCGAAAATTATAGAGCCGAGTCTAACTGCTGCTCTGAATCAGTTGTGCTCTTCTTGTAGCCTGGGGCTGTCATTTTCAACCCTCCTGTACTTAAAAGCAAATATTTTTTATTATATTTATTTATTTAATTTACATCCTGCCTTTAGGCAAAAAAATAAATAAAAATGGCACTCAAGATGCTTAAGAATAAAATCTGGATTAAAAACAAAATCTTAATCAAAACATAGCATAAAAACAGTTAAATTAAAAACACAATTTAAAAAAAACAAGAAAAAAAAACAGTAAAAATTAATTAAAAATTCTTCTGGCAACACACCAGTTTACATGCCAAAGGCCTTCCTGAATAAAGACATCTTTGCATGCTGGTGGAAGGGCAACAAAGAGAGGGGCGACCCGGCGACCCAGTCTCTCACGGCAGAGAGTTCCAGAGCCTGGGAGTAGCCACTGAGAAAGCCCTCTCATGATCCTAGCTTGTCTGAGTGTGGAAAGCTAAGCAGGGTCAGGCCTGGTTATTACTTGGATGGGAGACCCCCTCCTCTAGTTTCCTGCATTGAGTAGAGGGTTGGACTCGATGGCCTTGTAGACCCCTTCCAACTCTATGATCCTATGTCCCCACCAGATGTGCCTCTGATGGCAGTGGTACTAAGAGAAGGGGTTTCCCTGAAGATCTTAAAACCTGGACAGGCTCATATGGGAAAAGCTGGCCTTTCAAGATAGTTTAAGGATCATCTCCACTATTCCTAATGAGACAGCTCTAGGAGTCTTCATGGTGAAGTGAGAAAAAATAGTAAATTAAAAGTAATCCTATCCATGTCTACTCAGAGCTTAATGGGGCTTACTCTGAGGTAAGTGGTTATAGGATTGCAGGCTAAATATTCCTAGTAAATCAGGATTAGTGCTTCTTTTCCAAGTAGAGAGGTGTTGGGGTATACATTTGCTTTGAAGTCTTGCCTTGTTTTCTGATGATCCCTAATTTCATTTGAGTGGTGGGTCGGAGGTGTAATAATATGAAAGGAGTACTGGATGTGGCCTGACTGGATTGTGCTTCCTGGGAGGAACCAGGAAGTGATTGAGGGCACTGCTTCTGGCTTGAGGAGAGAAAGGCTGCTGCCTGAAAGAGCTCAGTAGAAAGGCTTTGTTTAAATAAAACTTTGGTCTGTTTGGAAGGCAGAGTCTGTCTGAGCCTGTGGGGTGCAGTCCACCAACTTTGAAACAGGTGGGCGGGTGGAGGTGATATCAGGTTCACTTAAGCATTGAAAGTTTCTGGAGCTAATCCCTGGTGGGCCTGGATTGAAATTAAACCCTGCTCAGAAAGATTCTTCCGATATTGTAAACATTATAAAAGCAACCTTTTCTTGTGCTGACATTGAAGCAGACCTGGAAGACATGTGGCCATGGGACCTGCCCCACCCAAAACCACACTATGGCCCTCAGCGGCTTGCCTCCCTCAGTTGCCTGCCTCCCTCAGTTGCCTTCATGATGTTCTTTTTATTACTATTTCTTCATTACATGTGTACCCCGCTTTTCCTCTTAGGGCTCAAGGCAATGTATTTCCTTTCCCCCACCATTTTATCCTCCCAACAACCATGTGAAGTAGGTTAGGCCAGGGAGCAGAACCTTGGGTCGAATCCAGCCTCCCTGGAATCCCAATCTGGCCTCTGGGGTTCCCCTCACCCCAGCCCCTTTCCATGACCACCAATCTATTGGTGATTTCCTGGCTTTTGTACAGTTTTTTCCCATTCTAAAAAGTTGAAATATCTCTCCTAAAGCTTAGTTACTAACAGTAAAAGCTTTAAGCTAAAATACACTGTCATTTTTAGTACTTTGGCCCCGCCCCATTTTACCTTAAGCCATGCCCACCACAGGAACATGCTCCCCACCCCAGAGAGCGTCTCTGAAATTGAATTCAGCCCTAAGAGGTTTAACATCCCTATGTTAGGCAGAGCGTTTGTTACTGTCCCAAGGTCACCCAGTGAGTTCCATGGCTGAGTGGGGATTCGAACTTGGGTCTCCCTAGTCTAATCCAACACCCCAACCACTAAACCACACTGACTTTTCACCCCATGGCTACTACCTCTTCTACATTCTCTAACCATTTTGGCCTCAGCCATTTTAATGGGCCAGGAGCATCACTCTGCAGATTTTTATACCTGTGGGTTGGACACCTGAATGCTGCAGAGAGCAGGAGAAGAAAATGAATAGTGAACAACTAGCTCTTACATGACAATAAACCTGTTTGTGGAGCAGAGGCAAACAGGAACTGGAGGCTCAGCATCCTCTAGTGCAGGGGTGGGCAGACGTCAGGCTTGCAGGGTCTACTTTGTGTTTTACTAGAACCCCGAGATTCATCCGTTGGAGCCAGGTGCAAAATGGTGGCTCCAGTGGTGGGTAGACATACACTAAGTGTTAAGGAACAGGGTGACTCTGAGCACATGTTCAGCCCAAGAATTTGTGATCAGTACCAGAACCAAACTCACAAGTCCTTTCACCAAAAAAAAATCCACTCCTAGTTTTCCAAGCATTCTTTTTCAGCAACCTAATTTAGGCAGAAGAAAACTTTTTAGTTGTTGCTATTGAAAGTCAGGAACCCTTGCTGATCTACGGTAATCACCCAGAGATCTACGAGTAGATGCTGGCTGGTCTACCTTCTGCCTACCCCTGTTCTGGTGCTAGGTCTCAAGACAATTGCCCCCTACATTTAAACGGTGTCGGGCTCTGCTGGAAACATTACCATTTGGACCCAGACTTAGTCATATTTAGAGCAGACCCAGGGCCAGTGTCAAAGGTAAGCATGGTTGGACACCTGCCAAGGGCCCACCCCCCAGCAGGGGCCCGCTGCCAAGAACCCCGGGAACTTGCTCCTCCTCTTCACCATTGCAACCTGCAGCCAGGAAGGGAGAGATCTTCAGCAGGAAACTGATGCGGGGGGCAGGAGAGAACACATACTGACTGTCAAGCATTTCAGATCAGGCCCCCACAGCTGAATTTTCTTCAGAATAAAACTGTCCAGTTTGTGCTTTTAAAAAAAAAAGTGTGAACAACGTAACAAGTAGTTTAGCTCTAAGAAGAGATCTGCAGTGGTTTTGTGGGAAAGTAGGCTGCAATACTTTTTTACGCTTCCCAGGGAGTAAACCCCACTGAACACAGCGGGAATTATGTCTGAGTTAACACAGATAGGGATAAGGAAGAAACAACTCATCAGAGACTATTCAAAAACATAAATTGGTTTTTACTTAATTCAATTTTGGAAGCAATCCAGGCCAAGTGATTTAGCATTAATGGACATTTTAACAATTCAACAAAATGAAAGGACTGGATTCAATTAAAGATGTTAAATTTTTTTCATTTTTGAATTGAAATGATATTTTGTCCTATTCATTTGCACTCTTATGGAATATTCCCAGTTATTGTATATCAATATAGAAAGGCAAATCAAAAGTAAATTAGCAAAAACAAGTGGTACCTTCTACACAAGTTAGCTAGTTAGCATTCTACTGTTCTGGGTAAATCTTCCAAACATCCGCCATACATTTGTGTCTCTCATTTGGTCCCTGTCAAGGTTCCGCTACTGCAGGGACCCCTTGACCTGCCTTTGGAAGATCTCTGCCTCTTCTCAAAGCCTCTCCCGTTCCAGGAGATCAAATCATTTGCCTGCTTCCAGTAGCATGAGTGTAGGCTTTAGACGTGGTGAATAAGTCACTCCAGACTCTCAGGGTACACAACAACACTTTACTTATTATATTAGGGTATTTACTTAATAGAGTGGTTATAATTCAAAAGCAAGTATGATAAAATCAAACAAACAATCCAAGGTTCTCTAGCTTAACTTCAGACTACCTCTCTCCTCTGCAGTCAGTCTCTCTCTGCAGTCAGTCTCTCTCTCTCTCTAGTCTCTCTCTCTAATCAGTCTCTCTCTCTCACTAGCTGACCACACCCCACATATATATAGCCTTCCCAGGATTGGAAGGTTATAATCAGGTGACTTTGAACAGGAGATATAATTCTTAACTTCTATTGGGTGAACTAAACTCTCAAACTCCCCCTCCCATCCTGAAGTGTTTGGGCCTTCAGGCTCCAACTAATCTAGGGAAGTGTTTGGACCTTCAGGCTTCAGCAAACTTAAGCCTGTGTAGGCCTCAATCCTTCACATCTTCCCCGCCTTCTCCTCAAGTGGAACAATTTCCCTTTTACAGAAGAAAATTGTGAAATGTTAACCTACACAAAAGGCAACTGTTTTTTGGTTATTTCCTAGACAAAGCATCGGCTATCACATTCTCCTTCCCAGGCACATGTTCAATGTTCATTTGAAATTCCTGCAATTTCCAAGACCATCTCTGGAGCTTGGAGTTGGTATTTTGCATTGTTTGTATCCATTGTAAGGCATGATGATCAGTCCATAAAGTAAATTCTTGTCCAAAAACATAAGGCTTGAGCTTGTCCAGAGCCCACACTACTGCCAGACATTCCTTTTGGATCATAGACAGGTTTCTCTCCCTGGGTAAGAGCTTCCTACTCAGGTAGGCTACTGGGTGTTTAACAGAGTCATAGTCTTGTAACAATACTGCACCTATGCCAGTCTCAGAGGCATCTGTAGCCACAATAAAGGTTTTTTCAAAGTCAGGTGCTCTTAACACAGGCTTTGAGCTTAAAATGTCCTTTAGTCTATCAAAAGCTCTTTGACATTCATCAGTCCACACAATTTTGTCAGGTTTACATTTCTTGGTTAAATCAGTCAAAGGTCCAGCAATTTCACCAAAATGAGGAACAAATCTCCTGCAATACCCAGCAAATCCCAAGAATGACCTGACCTGTTTCTTGGTTGTAGGTATGTCCCAGGTTCCGATAGCTTCAACCTTGTCCCATAAAGGTGTGATATGACCATTTCCAACCCTGTGTCCTAAGTAAACTACCTCTGGCATTCCAAACTGACATTTGCTTAGTTTTACTGTTAGACCCGCCTCACGTACAGCCTGCAATACTGTTCTTAGGTGTACCAAGTGATCCTCCACATTTTCACTAAATATGGCTATATCGTCGATAAAGGCCACTGCAAATGCACTTAATCCATTCAGCAATCGATTGATTAGCCTTTGGAAGGAGGCAGGACTGTTCCTCAATCCAAAAGGCAACACGTTAAATTCAAATAACCCATCAGGTGTGACAAATGCTGTTTTGGGTTTGGCAGCTTCATCCAGGCTCATCTGCCAAAACCCCTTGCACAAATCAAGAGTGGAAATTATTTTAGCAGCTCCCAACTGATCTAAAAGGGTATCAGTTCGTGGCATGGGATATGCATCGGGCTTAGTTATCTTGTTTAATTTTCTAAAATCAATGCAGAACCTGATGGTGTTATCTGGTTTTTTCACCAGGACCACTGGGGCAGACCAGGGGCTCAAAGAGGGTCTGATTACTCCTAACCTTAACATCTCTTCTACCTCCCTGCGTATGTCTCCCAGCACCTTTCCGTTTACCCGATAAGGGAGTGACCTTATGGGGAGATTGTCTCCTGTATCAATGCTGTGTACAGCCAAATCCGTTTTCCCTGGTCTGTTCTGAAAGACATCAGAAAATTCTGTTACCACTGACAGTATTCTCCTCCTGTCCTCAAGGCTGAGTTGTTCTGACCATCTTAGCTGGTCTGGATTGCACTGTTCTAACCAGTGGTCTAAGATGTCTACTATCTCTTCTCCCCCTGTCTCTAGGTTTTCTTCTGGGACCTTCTGCACCTGTAAAACTACTCCACTCCTCTCATAGTGTGGCTTCATCATATTTACATGTACTACCTTTGGTCTTTTTTCAGATTTTTCTTTAACCACCACATAGGTTAAATCATCCATTTTCTCTCTGACTGTGTAGGGGCCTTCCCAAGCAGCCTTAAGCTTGTCTTTGCGCAGAGGAAGAAATATCATTACCTGATCCCCTACCTCAAATACTCTAGAGTGTGCCTTTTGATCATACCAGAACTTTTGCACCTCTTGGGCTTTGGTTACATTGGCTTGAACTAGTTTACAGAGCATATCTCGGGTTTGTCTAAGTTTTAACACATAATCTACCACAGAGGTTTTGTTTTCTACAAGTTTACCTTCCCAGTTTTCCCTCAGGAGATCAAGAGGGCCTCTCACTCTTCTGCCATACAACAGCTCGAAAGGTGAGAATCCCGTTGATTCCTGTGGAACTTCCCTGTAGGCAAAAAGTAGGTGTTGCAGTTTGTCATCCCAGTCATTTGGGTGTGTGTTTACATAAGCCCTAATCATTCCTTTGAGTGTGGCGTTAAATCTTTCCACCATTCCATTGCATTGAGGGTGATAAGGAGTGGTTTTCAAGTGTTTTACCCCGCAACACTTCCACAGACATTCCATTATCTCGGAGAGAAAATTTGACCCACAATCTGTTAAGATTTCAGAGGGAAATCCAGTTCTGCAAAATATAGTTAGCAAAGCCTCAGCTACAGATGGAGCATCTATACAGGCTAGTGCTACAGCTTCCGGGTATCTTGTGGCAAAATCCACCACTGTGAGGATGTACTTTTTTCCCTTGCGGGTGGGTTTAGTGAAAGGCCCTACAATATCCATGCCCACCCTAAAGAAAGCTTCTCCTATAATAGGCAGAGGCTGTAAAGGGGCTTTACTGTGATGCCCTGCCTTCCCCACACGCTGACAGGTTTCACAAGACCTGCAGTACTCTGCTACTTGCTTAGCAATTCCAGGCCAAAAGAAGTTTGCCATGAGCCTTTGTTTAGTCTTGTTTTTCCCCAAGTGCCCTGCGCATGGCACATCATGGGCTAGTTCTAGCAACCTTAGCCGGAATTGGTTAGGTACTACCAGTTGCTTTAGTGGTTCCCACGTTAACTCTTGGGTTTTTGGTAACCACAGCCTATACAGCAATCCTTTCTCCCAAATAATCTGCTCCCTTCTTTCCTCAGAGAAGGGCCTCTCTTGAGGGAGAGCAACTCTTTTCAGAGGCTCCAAACTAGGATCACTGAGGACTTCCTGCTTGAATTCCTCTACTCCTCTTAAATCAGGAAAAGGGGTCTCTAGTGCCTTCTCCTCTACAGAACCACCTTCTTCGGTTGTTTCACTGGCTTTCAGGTCTCCAGGTTGCATGGAGGCTTGTTCTATTGTTTCGGTTTGGGGAGGGTCTGGGGTTGGTTTTGGACCTTCCGGAATCACTGTGGGTTGTACCTCTAGTACCTTTTCTTTTACCCCATCAGCTTTTACCTGGTCCTGTCTTGAAGTTTCCTCCCTTTCCTTTTGCTTGCAGGTTACCACACATATTTGAGCTTCTGGGCCTCTTCTCAAAGCCTCTCCCATTCCAGGAGATCAAATCCTTTGCCTGCTTCCAGTAGCATGGGTGTAGGCTTTAGACGTGGTGAATAAGTCACTCCAAACTCTCAGGGTACACAACAACACTTTATTTATTATATTAGGGTATTTACTTAATAGAGTGGTTATAATTCAAAAGCAAGTATGATAAAATTAAACAGTCTCAGTCAGTCTCTCTCTCTCTGCAGTCTGCTGACCACACCCCACACATATATAGCCCTCCCAGGAGTGGAAGGTTATAATCAGGTGACCTTGATCAGGAGACTAATTCTTAACTTCTATTGGGTACTAAAACTCTCAAACTCCCCCTCCCATCCTGGAGTGTTTGGGCCTTCAGGCTTCAGCAAACTTAAGCCTGTGTAGGCCTCAATCCTTCACAGTGATCAAGAGGGCATGGCCAGGCAACATGAGGGTGTGGCCAAGGGTATGGTCAGGCAACCAAAGGGCATGGTCAAGTACAAAAGTTATTAGAGGAAACACACAAAATCTTATTATAATTATTACATTATTATATTATATATTATTTTATAATATTTTATAAGTGGCTTTTGTAATATTGTTTTTACCTTACTTAAACCCTTAATTGTTGATATCTGGTGTTTTTCATGGTGGGGGGGGTGTCAGTGCTTGCAGGGCAATCTCTTTCTTTTTGTTTTAAAATTGTCAGGATTGGCACAAATGCAACAGGTGAAGCTTACCCACACACCCCCAAATATGGAGCTTCAGAGAGAAGGAAGTTTCTTGCATTTCCTTCTGACACTGTAACCTCACCTGTTAGAGGCAGAGTCAACTCTGTTAGGAAATAAAATCTTTGGCAATATAAAGATAGGAATCATGTGATAAATTCCCTCATTCACCTCTCCCTCTCCATGCGTGCGCACACACATCCTCAAGTCGTGTCTGTCCCTTCCCTGCTCTCTTTCTCTCCGTGGGCAGCCCTTCGAGCCTAAGCAGAGCTATCTTAAAGGAACCATTGGCAAAATTGCAGCTAAGCTAAAAGTTTTAGTTTAGCTGCAATTTTGCACATGGCCCCTTGCAGTTGTGGGAGGCAGGGGAATTTGGGACTCTGCATAACAAAGTGAGAAGCCATGATGACTTAAGGGTTTTCAGGATGGCCCCAGCATTTTTGTGGCAGTTGGAGACTATGTATGACACACCCCACATGGCACTAGAGGCCTGAAGCAGCTCAGCAACATCCTCAAGAGCTCTGTATGAATGTTGTTGTGCCCCACCTAATTGCCAATGTAGCAGCTTGTGGGAGAATCAGGACATCAATCAAGTAACATTTTTCAGACAACAGCATGCAGAAGCAAAGTTTTAAAATAGTGCAACCAATCAGACGGAGACATTTCTAGACCTTATGGAAACTGGGCTGATTGTAAACTATAGCAGAATTGAAAGCACCTGTTTTCAACTGGCCTGAGATGCAATCACTAAGAAAGTACTGTTGACATTCAGTGCCGGAACAATCAATGGTCTGTGAGCTTTTCTATTCAAGGTTGTTAAGTGGCTGTTAATCCGCTGTATTTACTTCTGGTTTTGTCACAGAATTGCGATCTGATCACTACACGAGTGGAAAAAAGCTGTTTCTTTCGCTTTCACAATTAAATGAAATGAAACTGGAGGGCCACAATGCTCTCTAAAGAACCTGTAAACAACCATGAATAGGGAATGACGAGGGCACAATAAATGCCTCATATAGAAAAGCCCAGAGACATGACAGTGAGGATAAAGTGTGGCAGCAAGAGAATGAAGGCTCAGAGAGGTGCCAATGTCTGGACAGAATCAAAGCTTTCAAAAGCTTCTAAGGATCTTAAGCCCTAGTCATAGTGAAAAGGTAGCCAAAACCAGAGGGAATCATGGATGAAGGCATTTTATCAACCAAACTGAAGCCAGCGCCTGGAGCTGGAGGAAACAGTCCAGCAGCCGTGAGAGTAACAGTGTGAGCCTACGTATATCTACTCAGAAGTACCGGTAAGTCTCATTGAGTCCAATGGGTTGCAGCCTGCATCAGCAACAGCGAAGATGGGTGCAGCAGGCAAAAGAGTCCACAGGCAGGAGAAGAGAGAGAATCAGTGACAATGTTCAGAGAACTGCTTGTGCAGTTGACTGTTGTTGCACTGCTGAGAAGAAGTCGATACCTGTATGCTGAAGCCCCAAAGGACAAACGGTCACCATTCCAGCAAGGCTGCAACAACAGAGGGAGATGAGACGGGAAGTGGAATCACATCCACCAGCCTTGCCGAAAGTCCACTTGCTTCCCCCCCTTCCTCCCTTGCCATCCCTTCCCCCCTTTTTGCCTTGTCTTTTAGACCAGTGTTCTCCAACCTTGGGTCCCCAGATGTTTTTGGCCTACAACTCCCAGCATGCCCCAGCCATAGCTGGCTGGGGCATGCTGGGAGTTGTAGGCCAAAAACATCTGGGGACCCAAGGTTGGAGAACACTGTTTTAGACTGTAAGCCTGCAGGCAGGGACTGTCTTGTTTTTACTGATGGTTTGTAAGGCACTCCGGGAGCCTTTATGGCTGAACAGCAGGATGAAAATGCTTCAAATAAATAAATAAATCAGCTTTGGGAGGACCATGCCAACTAGACAAGCAGGAGGGGGAAAGAGTGATGCCTTCCTCCCCTACTGCCATTGCCAAAGTCCAGACTCAGAGCAGGGGGCCTCCAGGGCTCCCCATTTCCCTGAAAAAAACAAACAAACCTGTAAGCGAATCATAAGAACATAAGAAGACCCTTGCTGGATCAATCGAATGCCTATTCAGTCCCGCATTCGGTCCATACAGTGGCCAACTAGATGCCTGTAGGAAGCCCACAAGCAGGACATGAACAAAATAGCACCCTCCTGCTTGTGTCTCCCTAGCAACTGGTATTCAGAGGCATTCTCCTGATACTGGAGGAAGCATATAGCCATCAGGACTAGTAGCCATGGATAGCCTTATCCTCCATGAATTTGTCTAGTCCCCTTTTAAAGCCATCCAGACCAGGTTGGTGGTCGTCGTCACTACATCTTTTCCATCGTTTCACTATGTGCTGTGTGATGAAGTATTGGCTCATTTAATTGTGGATCTCCTGCTGTCACATCTAATTACACTTATAGACATTTGGGGTTCTAGCTCACAATTTAAACCGCATGCCTTGTCCTTGTTCTTAAGAGACAAAGGAACCAGGACCTACAGTCTCTTTCCAAGGTTGTGGCCACCTTGGGAGAAAACTAATAACTTTGCTTTTAACTCGGATCTCTAATATTTACAAGGACATATATTTAGGGAAGCAGATCAGATGGGTTTTGCCCCTTGCCTCATACAGTCGGGGCTGAAATTATAGAAAGCATTGCTTAGAATTATGAGAAGTAGAAACATTAAATAAAACCACTGTAATTCCTAATTGAATCCTAACTGTAATTCCTAATTGAATATTGTAATTCCTAATTGAATTCCTAACTGAATATTGGCTGATCAAAGTAAGACTAAAATATGAGAAAACAGCATATTCTAAGACAAACTTCCCCAACTTGGTGCTCTCCAGATGTGTTCGACTGCCATTGGCCGTGCTGGCTGGGAATGATGGAGGTTGCAGTCCAACACATTTGAGGGCACCAGGTTGGGGAATGCTGTCTATTATGCCAGCTCAATCAGCTTTCTATCCTAATAGCTATCGTAGGTAACAGATGTAACTTTGGATGGGAAAAAAGGGAGAAAAGAAATATATCATAGACTTTCCATTTTCCTGCATGCCGAGCATCGTTAACTTATCATTTGCAGATTCTAAGAATTAGTCCATGGGAAATATATACATATACCTCCCTTCTACCAGCATGAAATAAAGTATGCGATGACAGGATTTTCACTCTACAAAAGAATGCCAAACATATTTATGGGACACGAAACCTCAGCAATGTGCTTCAAGACACATACCATGTTCCAACTGTTAATGTTTGCATGGGGAATTTCACATTAATAGATACATGGGGGAACATAATTATAACTATCCATCTGCTTAGAAAATCTGCAGCAATAAAAACTGGTCTGTCAGCTGGTATTCCACAAAAGGGACAGAGCAATGTTTTATTCATATATGCTTTTGGGTGCTGCCTTCCATTTGACAGGTGCAATATAAAACAGCAAAGGAATGGCCTACAAACTCCATTTGTTTATGGGCAAAAAAAAAGCAGGTAATGTTGCATTTATTTTTTTAGTTAATGGCAGAGTGATCCTGTGGTGCCTAGACAGCATCTAGAGTCAATGGGGTCATTCAGATTCCCAGTTCTGAGATTGGAAAAGAGCTCCAACCTCAGATCTGAGGATCTGCACTGGGATCCCTCCCCCCTCCCTCGCAACCGTGCCAGCTGCGTGTGGAAAGGACTGTGCCGGCTGCTTCTCCGAGGTCTGGAAAGCAACCTCAGAGAAGGGCTTTTGGGGGTGTTCTGGGGGGCAGAAACCAGTGCTGCCAAGGTACGATGTATCCTGGTGGTGCCTCAGCCTCCTCCCCTCCACCTCTGAAGCGCCGCAGTTAGACAGCCAGAATCAGTCATCTAGCTCAGTGTTCTCCAACCTTGGGTCCCCAGATGTTTTTGGCCTACAACTCCCAGCATGCTGGGAGTTGTAGGCCAAAAACATCTGAGGACCCAAGGTTGGAGAACACTGAGCTAGCTGCTTTGCAGAGCAGGAGGACCGTGGAGGCGACCTTTGCCTCCATGCTCCTCCTGCTCTGCATATGATGTCCATAATCCTCTGAGACTGGAGGGTTATGGGTACCTGGCTTGGATTGTGCCCTTGTTAGTTAGTTATTTCCAGTATTTCTGTGCCATCTTTCAGGGCAAAGCCCTCCCAAGGCGGCTCACATACATGATTGAAAATGTAAGGCCCAACTAAAATAATTATAAACTAAAACAACAGTCTAAAAGCACTGTACCGTCCAGCACAGCATTCATATAGAGCAAATTTTTAAAAAATTAAAAGGAAACAAGCAGCAATTTATAGTGTTAAATAATTAAATACCCAGCCCAACATCTCAACTAAAAATAGATCAGAACAAGTGGTTTTTAAAGGCTCATTTAAAAGCTGATTTATTAAGAATGGAGCCAGATGTATATCCCTTGGAAGGGAGTTCCATAAATGTGGGGCCACCAGCAAAAATTTGCTGTCTCTAGTTCCCGACAATCTAATTGATCTTGATGGCAGCCTACACGCAGGGTCTCTAATGCTGACTTACGGTATGTCAGAATATGGTTCAAATATTCAGGTTTGCCTTCAAGGCAGAAAGCTAGCCTTGGAGACAGGTGCAGAGAACTGTCCAAGGACATAGCTGTTAGTTCACTCCTCTTTGTGCCAGAAATGGTTTTTTCTATTATGCTCCAAGGACAGTGGAGCTGTGTTTCAATTACGTGCAGGTGGGCATTACCTCATGTAATAGGAATGTGTTGTAGATATGTATATAAGTGTGTAATAATGATTATGTCTTGGTTGGGCAGTCATTCTTTCTGTCCGGCTGGCTATGCTCTGTATTTTTGTCTTTTGCTCTCTTTGTATGCTCCGTTTCCTGTTTCAAGCCAAAGCCTTAGTAAACCTTTTTGCTAAAGAATACCTGGCTTGTGTTGATTTACTTCTCATCGACTAGCCAACTCCACTGAGCCAATACTGCTGCAACTCTGCTCCAGGGGGAATATTGTTTTATATTTTCGACAACTTACATTCTGGACAGGTTTGTACAAGTACTAGCAGATCCTTCAAATAATTAGCTCTCAAACTTTTGAGGGCTTTAAAGGTCAATAGCAGAACTTTAAATTGGGCCCAGAATTGAACAGGTAGCCAGAGCACCTGGTACAGAGGTGCAATGGCTCCAACAAGCATCCAGGCAGCCACTTTCTAAATCAGCCGACATTTCCAAACCATTTTTTAAGGCAGCCCCTCCTAGAGTGCATTAGAATCCTATTTGTTTCTATACAGGCTGTATATTATCATCATCAGTATGACAATGCTTGGGGGGTGAATAATCAAAGCACACAGATATCCATTTTAAACAGGTAAACAAAATAAGCGCAGACAGTTGCTTTATTGAAGATTTAGTCCCCAAATCTGATGAAATAAGTTGGGACGGTTGATCATACTGAGTACTGGGGCACAATCATTATTTGTTTCTTTGCTCTGAAGTTTCTCCCAGAAGTTCAGGGTGGGTAACACTAAAAGGACAGTCCAACCCCAAACCAAGTGGGAAGATCCTACAGCACTGCAGGAACGTGCTCAGGATCACCCTTTAATATATACATAGAGGAAGGGAGATCATTAAAAAGATCATGATAGAACATCTAGGAAGATGCAATCCCTGCAGCATGTAAGGCTCAAGGCATCTAGGGCTTTCTTGATCAAAACACATGCCTCAAAACAGGGATGGGGAATCTTCAGCTTTCGCAAAACTCAGCAGCCAGACAGATAACTGGGACCAGAAGGTCTGAACACATAATACCAATTCTGGCCTGCTTGCATTGGCTGCCTACATACTTCCAAACCTGACTCAAGGTGCTGGTATTATGAACCTATAAAGCCTTACACAGCTTGGAACCGCAGTACTTGATGGAATGCCTCTCCCAACCACAATCTACCCGTATACTACAATCAACATCTGAGGCCTTCTTCTGAGTGCCACCTCCAAGGGAGGCTCAGAGGGCAGCAACAAGTGGGAGGGTCTTCTCCCTGGTGGCCCCCCGACTGTGGAATGGTCCCTCTACTGAGGCCTTGTTACGACAGATAATTCTGGGCGTTAGATTCCCTCTAACCCCACACTCTTACGAAAGGTTTAGGATCTTTGGCTGGGGTAAAACCTGCGCTGCTGGGGGGGAAAGTGTGCGCTTTGCTCCTTTTATATTTAAACAAACCTACACACACACACATAGACTCTAGAAACAAAAGGGTGGTTTTATTGAAGAAGAATACAGAGTAGGTACAGCGTCTTACTTGTTGGTAAAGCAAACCTAGTGATGTCAGGCAGCAAAATATCTTTACGCTATGGTTCAAACACACCCTGTATTCTGGAGAGGAGAAAGAGTCCCTTTTGCCCTGACAAGCCTGAACAGAAAAGGGGGGGGGGGAGATTCCTGCCTAGAAGGATAGAAAAGCAAAGTCCCAGCTACTACCTGTCTGCTGTGATGAGGTTCCAGCTGTAGCCCTGCAGTCCACGTTCCAAGGTGACCCCCTCAGCTCTTTCTCCCGACCCACCTTGCTAAAACATATTGGTTCTTATAGTCTCTTTCCCGCCTTTTTGGAGGGAATGAGAGCAGTGGGGGTGGTCTTGCCCCAAAGATGTCTTCCAACCCTGCTAACGACCTTACTCTTTGTATTTTGATAGCTCTTGATGGGTGTACAAAGGTTTGGGTCTTCCTGCTGATGGGACTGTTTTTGGAGTAAGCTTCTGGTGGTATTCGCCCAGTGGGGGGTGGGGGAGCCATATCTTTTCAGGAGAAATCCTCCTGTGTTTTAGGCGATATGCAATATTCAGGTCTTAATCAATGCAAGCCTGCTACTCATTTGCCTATGCATGCCTCTAGGCTTCACTCACTCTTCCATTCAAGCCTTCAGTCATGACCTTTTGCCTTCTGCCCTGCTGGGGAGGTGGGCAGGCTGCTTCTTTTCTCTTGAACCCTTGCTTACCCAACGCTTCTTATGAGGGCTGTGGACTTCCTTTTGGAGGTGTAGTCCTAACCAAATGATCAGAACTATATCTCATCTTAACAGTCCCCCCGTTGGTAGCTTGGTATTCGGAGAATATGAAGCTACCACCTCTTTAATTGACACCGGGCATTCATTCGCTGCTCCAGCCTCTGGAACTTTCGTGTCAACCTTTTCATCCATACAAGCATATCTAGGATTGCAAGGAAAAGACAGCTTTGCACTATGGCCATGATTACGATTGGGTGGAGCAGGATTGCCCACACTCCTGCCAAATTTGGGGACCACCCCTCTAGTGAACTCCACCAGCTCTTTGCTCCTGCTTGCCTCACTGAGGCTGCAATTTTCTTGATTTCCTGATTGTCATGGTGAACTTCTAGAACTGCTTGCTCTCCTAGTTCCTTAACCATGTCTAGTTCTTTTTGCAGTGTTGGGCGGGCTAGCAATCCCTGTAGGTCTTGCAAGCCATAACCTAAGGAAATGGGTGTGAGGGTAGGGTAAAGCCCTACCTGTTCCTTAATCATTTGCACTGTCCATACTGGCACACTAAATTCAAAATCACAACCTATTATTGTACTTATGCTACAAAAACACCTATTTACATATCTAACCATTGGTTGAATGAACTGCTTGTTGATTATCACATATGCAGAACTTGTCCTGATACACACACACCCTTGTCCGGTGTATATGACAGCTGAACTAGACTCTTTCTTGAGCATAAATGAACAGTAGGATGTATTTCTTGCCCCATAGGAAAAGCAGTTGCGTGGAGTCTCAAAGGTTTGGTCCTCGCACACAAAGCCTAACCCTGGGTGATGCTGACACCCTCTGACATTTATGGTCTCCCAAACTCCCGCCCTGAGGCGTGCCCAGTGTTGTTCTTCTTGCGCATACATGGCCATACCTTTACTGATTGGGATACCCAAGGGAACAACTGGAAAAACTCTCATGGTTTCCCTGGCTTCTACAGTGGCTAGGAACAGTGTGAGTTCCTCGCCTTCTCTGTCATACGTGGCATTCCTTAGCTCCCACCATTTGTCTAGCTCTTGCTCTCCTTTGGACATGTAGGGAGCAATTACATTTTTGACCTCTTGGGGGAGTACCTGGTTAATGGCCATGTGAATTAGAGACATTGTTAGCTGATGGGCTAGTCCCTGAGCCTGCATGCATGACATTGCTGAAGAGACATTTTGTTGCAAAGACATGACAGTATTTACAATCTTAAAATTGTCCTTTTCCATCACCCTTTCCCACAATGGGAGGATTGCAGAAATGACCTGAGGCACTTCCACAGTGTGTGCCAGTGCCCTGGTGATGGGCTCTGCCAGTTCTTCAATTCGCTCGGTGGCATACATCAGTTTATTGTCCACAATCTCGATGTCTCCTGCATCTAGGAAGCCTACGCCTAAGCTTAATGCTTCTCCGACACTCCTGGTGTTCCTGGTTTTTTCAAACCTCCCTTGCCATAAGTCTTCCCATTTTCCCCATCCCTGCTGACTCGTGGTCAGGTATGGTGCGCATTGTGGAAACTCCTGGGAGATATTCAATTTATGGAGTGGTATAATGACCTGTTTCAAGGATCTTTTTGGTTGCCAAATCACTTCTTGGAATTGATTCATTTTTAGCACGTGTGACCCGATTATAGGGTATTCTAACTTGGACAACATTGTCACATTTTTGATTAGGGGATCTATTGCTAGAACCTTCTGCCCAACCCTGAGGGTGTAAGGGCCCGGGGCACTTTGGAAGTCAATAACAGCATCATAACTCACCGAGCTAAATGGAATATGTTCCCTGTTAGTTCCACAATGCCTTTCATCTAACATCAAACCCCAGTCCAAAATGCCTTGGCTTTTCAGCTTCTCCATAGACACGTGGCCTTTAAAATGCTTCCAGTTCTGGAAAGATCTCCGGTAAACTTGCCCAGTGGAGGCCGTTAGAGCAGGATTTCTTCGCCTTTCCGCCTCTCCTTTTCGCTGACCACCATGATTTGGAAGTGGACTGGTGAACCTACTGCCCAAGTGACTGCAGTGACTAAGATGATGTGACAGACGGGCTCTCTGGAAACATCCACTCCTTGGCTGGCATTGAAAAGGGGTGCACATTGCAACTGTGCCCTGGAGCTCTTGTGGTTGCTAGTAAAGCAGAAGCTGGTTTGGATCTCCGTCTCCCTGCGTGTGCAGGGAATTCTGTGTTCTGCCTCACAAGCTGCATCATGCTGCACATTCACCCGGAAGGAGGATTTTAATGCCTTTCTTGGGACTTGTTCCCGGATCAGGTCGGTCAGAGTGCCCGCCATGTCGATTTCTGGCCGCGCCACCTCATGGCACCTCCACCTGTTGGTGACTTCCCAATCGCCCATGACTCCTCGCACGATTCCCCACAGAACTAGGGTCTTCCACATGTTGGCTGGATAGGGTAAAGAGAGAGAAACTGTGAAGTCCTAACCCTCCCCCACCCGCCTAGTTTGGCGATGCCCAATTATTTCTAATCACACACAACATACAAGACAGACACACATAGACTTCCTGCCCAGATCTTTTTGTGGTTTTCTTCTCTGTGCACTTGCAATCTGAGGCTTGGGTCATTCTGTGAACACCAGGAGAGAGAATGCCCATTTACTGCTCAGTTGCTGTGCTCAGATCCACTGCACCTGCGTCTGGAGGCTTTCCTTTCCATTCTTTTAACTGGGAGCAGTGAAAGTATTTCTTCCATGCCTTGCCCTTCTTACCTGCTGGGATCTCAACCTGGTAGACTGCCGGACTGGCTCTGTCTACAATTAAGGCTGGCCCTTCCCACTTGTGCGCCAGGGCATGCTCTTTTACCGAAAACTTCCTATACATGACTGCCTGTCCCACTTCCCATTGGCGTGGGTTGCGTACCCAGCCCAGTCTCCTGTCCATAGCTTGCTGTGCCCGCCCAAGATTAATGGCTGCATTCTTGTGGATCTTGGCTATTTCTTCCATCAGTGACTGCACCCAAGCATCTGAGACTACCTTTGCGTCCCATTCACTTGGCAGTTCCACTCCCAGCCACCATGACTCTGGCATTCGCATTTGTCTCCCTGTCATGACTTGGAAGGGCGAGTACCCATGTGCTGCCCTGGAGCTCCTCAGGACCATTAGAATGAGAGGCAACTTCTCATCCCAATTCCTCCCTGTTGGCCCGATCTGTTTACGCAATGCCTTTTTGATTTCCCTGTTTGTCCGTTCTACTAGTCCTGAGGATTCTGGGTGGTGGGCAATGTGGAATCGTTGCTTGATCCCCAGAGCCTTACACAGCTCCTGCATAACTTCTCCTATGAAGTGGCTGCCTCTGTCACAATCTAATACTCTAGGCACGCCCCACCTAGTCAGGATGTTGTTAAACAGTACCTTTGCAGTGGTGGCTGCTGTAGCATCTCTGCATGGGATTGCTTCCACGTATTTGCTAAAGGCATCAACCACTACCAAACAGTACTTGTTCCCTCTCACTGTCCTTGGTAAAGGCCCTATGAAATCACACTGGAGCCTTTCCCAAGGACCCGAGATCCTCTGGTGTTGAAGAGGAGCCTTGGCACCCGAATTGTCTGCGTTTGTCATGGCAATTGTCACACGCGAGGCAATTGTCACACCATTGATCCACCTCTTCTTTCATTTTTGGCCACCATCCTGTCTCCTTCACTCTGGTGAGGGTATCTAGTTTCCCCTTGTGTCCTTGCTCGTGAATGAACTGAATCAAGTCCCCCCGTACACACCCTGGGACTATCCAGTGGCGAACTTGGTCTGACCTAATGGCCCACCACAATCCGTCTTCCTGCCGGATTTGGTATTTTCCCTTTGAACTTCGGCCTGCTGCTGCTAATGCTTCTACCTCCTTGTCTCCCTTCTGCAGCTCTGCTAGGTCTAGAGTGGTTACACTTGCTGTTCGTGCTTGTGCCCTGGTTGTGAGTGCAGCTATGGGATGATTGGCCTCTGCCTCTTTAATCAGCACGCTCTCATTCATGCGCCCACACTCTATATTGTTTTTAGCCCAAACTTCTGGAAGCTCCTCTGTCCACGGGTCATCTACCAAGGCTGCCATAGGCTGAGGTGCCTTGATAGCTGCACACCGGTATACAGCAGAGACCTCCTTGGGGCCTCCCTCAATTTGCCACAAAACACTATTTGCCAAATCTACTACCATAGAGTGTGCATGCAGGAATGGAATTCCTAGAATGCCTTCTCCCTGGTGCAAAGCTCCTGTTACTGTCCCTTTAAATGGTCCTAAAGCTATGGGGATGTCTTGCCAGACTGTAACTTCTTGCAAGGCGCCGCCATATCCCTTGATGCTAATTACAACTTTGGTGTTGGTCCCTTGGTTCACCCAGACTGGATCCAGCACATTGACCGATGCACCTGTGTCTATTAAACATTGGGCTACAGTTCCCGGTTCCCCAATTACAGCCCGAACTGTTGGCCTCCCCCACTGGTCAGGCGTTAGCCTGCAGATGAGACTAGGAGGGGCCAGGGGAACCGGGCCTCCCTAGCAGAGATCCCACTGGATCTCATGCAGTGCCTGAATGGCTTCTTGCTGCTCTGCTGTCCGGGCATGGATTGCTGCTGTGGGGGCTACCCCATTGGCAGGCTCTGGATACGCTGGGGCGGAGGGCACAACTGGAGCTGTGGCTTCCTCCCACCCACCAAGGTTACTCCCCAATTTTTGCCGGACCGCTTCTTTTAACATGCTGGTTGGCTGTTGGTCAAACTGCCTCATGTCTTCCCCAAAGCTTTTTAGCAGTCTCCACAGGACTCCCCGTGGAGAGATTTCTCGGTCTCTGGGCCCATCCCCTGGGCTTCTTAGGACTGGTTCTGTGTAGCCATCCCTTTTGTCCCTCTGCAATATCTGCTCTAGCTGCAGCCTGGCATTTGCCACTGCAGCCTCACCTGGGTAAATAGGCACCTTTCCTGGCAGGCAGCCTCTTCTAACCCCATTTTGCCCTTTCCCTTGGCCTCGGCCCCACTTAGATCCATTCTGTTGCCTGGGCATGCCTTTGTCTGCCCCAGGGACTACTGAAGAATGAGGTCCTTGGTTTGTGTAGGTCAATGCCTGGATTGGCTCTGGAAGCCCTTTCTTTTTGGGGGTTCCCTCTTTCTGGGGGGGTGCTGTTTCCCTTATCCACTCCAAGACTTGCTGGACTGCCTCCTGCAGCTCGGCCCATGTAATCTGTTGGGGGTCTATTCTTCCTATCGCCCTCCTTGTTTGGGTGTTTAGCCCAGTGTAGGCTGCCTCAACAAACTCCCTAGTGTTGTAATCCCATTGCCCCTGTGCTCTGAAAACTCCATTTGCTAGTCTGGCTAGCATTTTCTTTCTGTTTAAATAGACCTCTGGTCCCTCATGGGGTGCCTGAGAGTCCATTAAATACAGTCTGAGGCACGGTGTGCCTGGAAAGAAAGTCTTTATGGCCACCTTCATCCAATCACTGAGATTGGGACCAGTGATCAATCCTACTCCTGCCTCGATACACATGATGTCATTCTCAGAGGCGCAGTACCGTGCCACTTGGCCTACATCAAAGATGTCAGCAGTGGGGTGCATAGTACTGATTCGAGCAAGCCATGCCAGTACCGTTGCTTTATTGAGTGGACCCAAAACCTCAGCCAAAGCTTTTGCCTGAGATGGGGACCACCTCACTGTGTCCTGTACTTCTTCTACTCTAGTTCTATTATTCCCAGAGCCAATTGTAGTCACTGTCTTGCTTATTATTGGAGCTACTGGCATTTCTCCCTTAGCCTCTAGCTCTCTTCCTTCGGGGCTCCCCAGGCGCTGAGCTGGAGGATCTGGCTCTGGGCTTGGCGTGTGGTGGATAAATGCCCTCAACTAGCTAACCTCCGCATCTGGCAAGACGCTTTGGATGGCGACATTGAGCCCTAGTTGAGCTTCTAGCTGCCTTTGAAGCTCTTGGATTTGCTTCTTGCAGTGGTCATGTGTGACCACATGCCTTTGTTTTTGCAACTTCCCTATTAACACCTCAGTGGCTGCCCTAGCCTGGTTTAGGTTTTTCGTGGCTTCTTCTACTTCACCACTTGCCCTTTGTGCCTGGTGCACAGCCTGGTCTCTTTCCCGCTCCATCTGCCTGAGAGCTGAAGCCCAATGCACCTTGTCTGCTTGTATCTCTTCTGTCTCTCTGATTAACTGTTGGCATTCCAACTTCCACCCTTCTACAAACTGTTTTTGCTGGTCTAACTCCTCTTGCATTGCCTCTACCATTTTTTGGTAGCTGCCACACACATTATGCATTCCCCATAGAATGGCTGCCTTTCTCTGTGATTTGGAAGGCTTGCTTTCTTTAAAATACTCTTCCAAAGCTTCATTGAGTGTTTTAAAGGGATTGCTTGTTTTAAAACAATCATCTCCCCATACACATGTTCCTCTTTTGGCAATGTATGCCTCTAATTCTGTCAATTCTCCTCCCTTCTTGAGAAATCTCCTGGCTCCACTCATGGGGGAGGCTATTGAAGTAGCTGCCATTACTTTTCCCTTTGTGGTTACCCCTAGGGAAGAAGAACTCTTTTTGGGGGGTGCTTTGGTCCTGCCCAGGTCTCAGGAGTGGATACGCCTTGATCAGGGGCGATCCCTTGCCTTGCAACCCGCAGCTGCTCCAAATCACCCTACAAAAGGCACTTGCACTTCGCTTATGCTCAGGAACTCTGCGCGTGTTGCTGCGACTTACAAGTCCCACAATGTGATGTTCCTAATTCTCTCAAACACCTCCCACGTTTCTTAGCTCTATGAACTGGCTGCTGGTTTCCTGGGATCACGGGTTGGCCGCTTCCCGTTTCCCAGAAGACCCTGCTGCCACTTGTGAGTGCTGTTTCCCACTACTCCTTTTCTCTCCTGTGCACACTTGGATTTCCCTCAACTCACTGTTCTTCCAGTGATCAAGAGACACGCCCCCAATTGCTGGTTCCTTTTCCAGCAACCAAGAACAAGTGCCTGGGTTTTGACTACGCGCCCTCCACCCAAAACACACAATACAATCACAAATCCCTGCCCAGGTTTTGGCCCTCGCCCTCCACCTAGAACAGACACAATCCCTGGGTCAGCCCACGCTCGTACCCCAGAACAAACACAAGCTAAGCACTGTGCTCTGGGTCAGCCCACGCTCGTACCCCAGAACAAACAAGCTAAGCACTGCACTCTGGGTCAGCCCACGCTCGTACCCCAGAACAGAATCCCAACTTTTGGATGTTTTGGCCCCTCGCCCTCAACCCAAAGTTGCCTCCCGTGCTTAGAAATAGAAAGGGAAAGCTCCTGACACACTCCCCGCCACAACTGCTACACGCTCCCCAGTGAGGATCTTAAGGACCCGCACTTTGCTGCCTGATCTTAAAAATCCACCACCTTGCTGCCCCGCTTTCTCCACCAATCTGTTACGACAGATAATTCTGGGCGCTAGATTCCCTCTAACCCCACACTCTTACGAAAGGTTTAGGATCTTTGGCTGGGGTAAAACCTGCGCTGCTGGGGGGGAAAGTGTGCGCTTTGCTCCTTTTATATTTAAACAAACCTACACACACACACATAGACTCTAGAAACAAAAGGGTGGTTTTATTGAAGAAGAATACAGAGTAGGTACAGCGTCTTACTTGTTGGTAAAGCAAACCTAGTGATGTCAGGCAGCAAAATATCTTTACGCTATGGTTCAAACACACCCTGTATTCTGGAGAGGAGAAAGAGTCCCTTTTGCCCTGACAAGCCTGAACAGAAAAGGGGGGGGGGAGATTCCCGCCTAGAAGGATAGAAAAGCAAAGTCCCAGCTACTACCTGTCTGCTGTGATGAGGTTCCAGCTGTAGCCCTGCAGTCCACGTTCCAAGGTGACCCCCTCAGCTCTTTCTCCCGACCCACCTTGCTAAAACATATTGGTTCTTATAGTCTCTTTCCCGCCTTTTTGGAGGGAATGAGAGCAGTGGGGGTGGTCTTGCCCCACAGATGTCTTCCAACCCTGCTAACGACCTTACTCTTTGTATTTTGATAGCTCTTGATGGGTGTACAAAGGTTTGGGTCTTCCTGCTGATGGGACTGTTTTTGGAGTAAGCTTCTGGTGGTATTCGCCCAGTGGGGGGTGGGGGAGCCATATCTTTTCAGGAGAAATCCTCCTGTGTTTTAGGCGATATGCAATATTCAGGTCTTAATCAATGCAAGCCTGCTACTCATTTGCCTATGCATGCCTCTAGGCTTCACTCACTCTTCCATTCAAGCCTTCAGTCATGACCTTTTGCCTTCTGCCCTGCTGGGGAGGTGGGCAGGCTGCTTCTTTTCTCTTGAACCCTTGCTTACCCAACGCTTCTTATGAGGGCTGTGGACTTCCTTTTGGAGGTGTAGTCCTAACCAAATGATCAGAACTATATCTCATCTTAACAGCCTGCCTGGTGCCACCTCTGTCATTCTTTGGGCACCAGGTTAAGACAGCTGTCTGTGCTGAGGCATTTAAAGACATCTAAGGTTATTTATTGGATTGATGGGGGCACCCATGTCAGGCGTTTTTAACAGGTCTATTCTGTATACTATATAAATAATAATCTCCAATCAGATTTCCCTCCTCACTCCCATGCTGCAAATGGGGATTTAAAGCATAACTTCAGCATGGGAGGGCATTTCGGGATGGGAGGCGGGGATCATTGCTGGGGAGGGAAGGGCTAACCCTCCCCTCTCCATCCCTGTGTTCCCACCCCCTGAAAAATCACCCCTGCCACACTGCATTTAGACTTTTAAAGAGCCTCCGTTGTTGTCCCCATACCATTTCTTGGGAAGGAAACCCAGCTCTAACTCCATTTTAGGGCCTTGGATTTCATTTCTGACAGCGCTCTCGACAGTGCTGTCACCTTCAATTCAGGCAAGCTTCATTTCTCCAATGTTTGTGAAGATGTGTGAACAACCCAGCCACACTGTAACAAATGCAGCGCAGCACAGAAATGGGCCATTTGGTCCATGGGGGAATAGCACACTAACCAGCAAATACTAGCATGAATCTGTGTGCAGCCTAAAGACAAAGTATGGGAAAGAAATCACACACACGGTACTGTAACACCAAAGCTAATCAAGCAGGTGGCACATCACACAGGAACTAGCCAACAGCGTACACTGGGAAATTATTGATTTTAAACAGTGCAACAGAAGGTCGCACTTTCTCCCCTTCTACCTAATATTCTTGGTTTCTATTAGATTACTACCTTGGATTACTACCATTAATGTATCGGTAATGGCCAGAGAAATGTTACCACAATAGCAATAAGAGAAATCTTTGCAGTAAATACAAATTCATTTAGGAAATGTGATGGGTGTACACTAGAATAATTTTAAAACCTAAATAAATAATACCCACTAAATAAGAAATAAAAACCCTTTATATTTTCCCTTTAAGAATGTGATGATGAATGACTGTAAGTTGCATTGTATTATTAAACGCTGGAGCAGCTAATTTACCATTTTTGACATGTATGCCACTGATGAAATGAAATAACTAATAAATAAATAAACTCACAAAGTGACACTGGTGAGTATTATTTATTCCCGTTTGGGACTATATGACAGGAAGCAAGTTTAAAAACCAGAATACAAATAAATAACAATTTGGGGAACACAACGCAACAAGAAGATGCATTAACAAATCAAAGATTTGTTCTTGCTCCTTCTTAAGTTTTCCTAAGGTGCAATCCTATGCATGCTTAGAAACTCACTGCATAGGCAGTTTTTAGGGTTTTGGTTGTTTTCATTATTTGCAGTCTGTACATTTTTTATCTGCACAGAATACAAGTCTGTGTTCTATATCTTTTCCTTGTTGAGTGGTATATTTGGTTTTGTCGTGGCCTACGGTGAAGGCAATCAATGGAATGGAAGAGTTTTCCTAAGAATAATCATGCTTGAGATGGCTCAGCCGGGAGCCTGAGTGGAAATAGGAGCATGGACATAAAGTCATACAGCTGGCTGATATGAAACAGAATCTAAAACAAAATTGGAAGTCCTGACACCTGTCAATCTAGTGCAGACATTCAACTGGTATTTCCCCCCCACAATAGGAATTCCTTAAATGACTAATTTTAAAAGGAAATAAGATGAATAAATGTAAAAACAGGCAGGAAGCGCATACCTGGAGTAAAGCATTATGTTCACAAATCACAGAATGTAATGTAACAAATTATGTTTAGTTCTTGTGTTTTTGTGAGGTTATTGAAAGCTTGTTTTGCATGCACCGCATACAACAGGGATTTGCAACCTTTTGGTGTCAGTGAACACATTTGGAATTTGAAAGAATGTTGGCACTCTCACAAAATGGCTGCCTTGTCCATTCATTAAATGGTGGGCATGGCTGGTCACAAAACATTCATTTCCCAGAAGGCAAACCAGTGAGACTAAAAGAAAAGTAACTTGCCCAAGATGGCACTGCAAGACAGCACTTCACTGCACATGCCAACCTCTCAGTTTAAAAAATTAATTTAAACAAACCTTAAGAAATAAAATTAAATTGGGAAAAGCACGGGCTTGGTGGGTCCCAAGAGTGGTGTCTGTGGGCACATTGGTGCCCCTAGGCACCACGTTGGAGACCCTAAGTGTATAGAGAGTAACCAAAAGGCTATATATTTTCCCTTTAAGAATGTGATTTTTGATGAATGCAAGATGCATTGTATTATTATACTCTGGAGCAGCTAATTTACCATTTTTGACATCTATGCCACGGAAGACAGCCATTAGATTGAAATTCATTTAGCAATTAAAATGATTCACCATCTTGATTGGTGATTTGAATTATTATGGTATTCCCTGTTCATGCCCAAGCATAATCGGCTGGTTTGTTTACTCATAACATACTGAGGACATCATTCTGTTAAATAATGTGCTGGTTTTCTTTGTTTGCATTTTTAAATACTGTAGTATTGTTTCAAATAAATGTTTATATATTTGTATATGATAGCAATTGTGTGCGTGTGTGTGTATGTGTGTGTTTGAAATAGGTTAGGGAATATTGCTCTCTTTCTGTATTAGTCTGCACAAGTTCAAATATTTGGACATACAAAGAAATTTATTTCCCCACTCTTTCCTGTGGAGGATTCTGGCCTGTTGTCTAGTTTCTCCAGGAGAGATTTTGTTTCTCCCAGGATAAAATCTAATCATAATGTCACTTGCTCTTCCTTTGTTGCTGACTAAAGCAAACTAAATTTCCGATATTGGACATAACTGAGAAGCCTGGTCATTATAAGCCCCCACAAAAGCTAGCAGAAATTATTTTTCTTGGTTCTGTAGATTAGGCAGTAAGCAGATTTCCCTGAACTTGCTTTCATTTTATTTACAATCTGTTCTTTTTATGCTTATCAGAGATAGATGCTCTGCTACAGAATTTCTAATCTGATTGCAGTTCCTATTGATGAGAAGATGCATTTTGCTATATGGAGTACATCTGCTTGTTGAAAGGTTCCCCAATACATGTGACTTTTGAAAACACTCATGCGCATGCCAAGCAAGTCCGTAAACTCCTGGGGAATGGTGCCAGAATGGGTGATCTCCAGAGAAATTATAATGCACAGTTCTGATTTGAAAAGATGGAAATCAATCTTCCTCAGAGCATCAAATCCAAATAATAGCCATGTCATCTGAAGTAAATGCCAACATTTGACTTTGATTGCAAACAGGACCTTAAAGTTGTAAATTAATAAATCAGTTAGCTTTCTCTCCGGTTTATAGGGTATATCTTCCCATGGAAGCTTCAATAACCATGGTTTCTTTACTGTCTTCAATGTATTCTGAAAACATACTCTTGCTGCGCAAGTTAACCGGAGGGATTAGTTCTTTGCAGTTCGGCTGGCAAAAGAAGTCTATATTGCACAGGATGCCTTGTAATAGAACCCAGAAATATTTGAACCATTTGTAAAGGCATTCCTTAGAAATGGGGTTGCCATATCCTTTGGCTTTCTTCAGCATGAAGACACAGTACTTGGGAAAGCCACATCTATTGAGCATGCTGCCTGTCAGACAGCTATTCAAGGCACAAGCCTGTCTATCAGGAGAAAAGGTGGCTGGCAACCCTACTGAGAAAGAGTTTCTCATCTGTTTCATATCCTTTTGAACAAGAGGGGAGGAAGAAGAAATGGAAGAGCATCTGAGTAAGAGTAGTAACAGTGAAAAGTATTTCACTCATCATCTCTCATTGTTGAAAGGCAGTGTGGTGTAGTAGTTAAAAGCTTGGGACTAGTACTGGGGAAATGGTAGTTCAGCTCCCTATTCAGCCATGAAGCTCACCGAGTATTTTTGGGCCAGGTACTTTCTCTCTCAGCCTAACCTACTGCACAGGGATGTTGTGAGAATTATGGAGAAAAGAACCATGTACACTGCCCTAAGCTCCTTGGAGGAAAGGATATATATATATATAAAATAATTATCTATAAAAAAATGAAAGAATCATAAGAACATGAGTGATGCTGAATCAGACTAAAAGCCTATCTCAGTGGTTCTCAACCTTTTTTTTTTTTTTTTGCCCCATGCACCCTTTTCACCATATGTCATAATGTCATTCCCCCCTTTCCAAGATTGTCTGACTCAAAAGTTGCATTCCAAATAATATGCATATAATATATAATAACTATAAGTGGAATATTTCCACAGATAACAAGTGAAATATTTATCCTTATTTTTAATTTAATCTGTGCCATACAATAAGGTGTGATGTCCTGTAGATAATGTACAATCTGTAGAATTGTAATTTGTAGAAACATCAGTATTCCAACAGTTTGAGTCTGTGGTCCCAATTCCCCCCCAAAAAAACCCTAAAATTCTCCCCCTGGGGGGAATTCCCCCCTGGCTGAGAACCCCTGGCCTATCTAGTCCAGCATTCAGTTCACACTGTGGCCAACCAGCTGCCTGTGGAAAGCCCACAAGCAGGCCATGAGTGCAAAAGCAACCTCCCACTCATGTTCCCCAGCAACTGGGATAAAGATTACTGGAGGTAATATGCAGTCATCATGACTAGTAGCCATTGGTAGCCTTATCCTCCATAAATTTTGTCTAATCCCTTTTTAAAGCCATCTAAAATTGGTGGCCATCACTAGGTCTTGTAGTAGCAAATTCCATAGTTTGACTATGCACTATGTGAAGAAACACTTCCTTTTAACTGTCCTGAATCTCCCATCAATCAGCTTCAAGGGATGCCCCCAGGTGCTAGTATTATGAGGGAGAAAAATGTCTCCCTATCAACTTTCTCCACACCATGCATAATTTTGTACACTTCTATCATGTCTCCCCTTACTTGCCCTTTCTCTAAGCTTCGCCCTCCCAGACATTGGAACCTTTCCTCATAAGGGAGGTCGTCCCAGTCCCTTGATAGGTTTGGTCACCCTTTTCTGCACCTTTTCCAACTCTACATTATCCTTTCTGAGTTGTGGTGACCAGAACTGCAGACAGTTTTCCAAGTGTGGGCACATTATAGATTTGTGTAAGGGCAGTATGATATTGGCAGTTTTGTTTCCAATTCCTTTTCCAATTACACCTTATATGGAATTCACCATTTTTTACAGCAGCTGCACACTGAGTCAACATTTCCATTGACCTGTCCACCACAGCCCCAAGTTCTCTTTCTTGGTCAGTCACCGTGAAGGTCAAGTCCTTGAAGGCCTCGTCCACAAACCTCTCTTCCTTCCTCGCTCAGCTTCTCCAGGTGAGCAAGCAGTCCAGTTTCCATCCTTCATTCCCCTGCACTGACCCTCAAATGTCTGAGGCACAAAATGTAGTATAATTTCAATAAGATGAGCGTGCGTGCGTGCGTGCGTGCGTGTGTGTGTGTATACAGTCATGCCTTGGATTGAGAGCATAATTCGTTCTGGAAACGTGCTTGTAATCCAAAACACTCTTATATCAAAACGAAATCCCCCCCCAAAAAAAAATTGCACAGAGATTTTTAATTTAAGCCGTACTACAGTACTTGTATTGCAAGACATCGCTTGTATATCAAGTAAAAAATAAATAAATAAATATTTAAAAAATTGCTTGTTTTGCAAAACGCTCTCAAACCAAGTTACTTGCAATCCAAGGTATTACTGTATGTGCCAAACTAAAAAGGCTGATCTGTTTTCTTTTCTGTAACATTACTGCTCATTTATGAGAAATCCTGACAAAAAGCACCTCCCACTCAGACAAAGCTGCTGTACCTTTAAGAGCCCTTAAGCACTCACCCTCTGAGCGGGCTTCGCTTCCCCACTTTCAGAGCTCTCCTTCTATGCCTGCTGTTGCAGTCCCAAAATGAAAACAGAACTTTTAATCAATCAATAAAAAATAAATTATTCTGCAGGTGACACCACCAATATACTAGTCTTGGTGTGTTACATTTGGCAACGTGGGCTGAAAGGCAGGATATTGTCCTTTCTTTCTTTTTTTTTTTTTTTTTTTTGTAAATATTTTTTATTTAAATTTTTAAACAATACAAAGAAAATAACACACACATATAACTAATATAGTGCTCCCAGCACCATGGGACCAAATAATACAGTGACTCTATAATTGTTCATTATTCCAAAAATACAACATATCTTGACAGGGTAAACTCCCTTTCCCCTTTTTTAACACATATTCCAGAAATAAACCCCAAACATCCTTGAAAATATTTTTCTTTAATTGACCCCTTTTGCATTTGATATTACAAGTCAACATATCATTCAATGCCATATCCCATACTTCTTTATACCAATCAGTAATAGTGAAAACTTGCTGAATTTTCCATTTCCTTGTTATCATTAGTCTACCTGCCGTTAACAAGTTTATAATTAATTCTTTAACATTTTGAGGACCGATCACCTTTTCCGTTATTGATAGCAAAGCTAGTTTAGGACAAACCTCTAAATCAGCTCCAACAATTTCTGATATTTCCTCAAAAATCATTTTCCAAAAATCCATTACATTTTTACAACTCCACCACATATGAGCATATGTACCCAACTCCTGACATCCTCGCCAACACATTGGAGAACATTTATTATCTATTCTATTTAATCTCACTGGAGTCAAATACCATCTCCAAATTAGCTTATAAAAATTCTCTTTAATTCTTATAGACATATTTTTCAATATTCGCCTATCCCAAATCTTGTTCCACTCATCCTTTGATATTTCCTCTTCAAACTCTGTATCCCAAACTATTTTAAGATTTTCTGCTTGCTCTTCTGATTTCTGCAACATTTTATATAACATCTTTGTAAGACCCCTAGCTGATGCATTTCCTTCTACGAGTTCTCTGGACATAACCAACTGCTCAAATGCGGTGAAATCCCTTTCATGCTCATGTCTCCTCTTCCATTTCTTACCCCATTGTACTAATTGAATTAAATTTAACCACGAAATTCTTCCTGCCCCAACCCTATCAATTATTTGCTGTCTTGTCTCCATTTTTTCCAGCCAATCCATTAAACTTATCACCTTTTTCTCTCTAAAAATTCGTTCTAAATGTCTAACATTCTCGGGAAAATCCTCCATAACCACCACTGGAGTAAGCGGGGATATACCTGGTAAAAATATTTCCTTATTTCTACCCCAAATTTCTAACATATTTTTTAAAAAGGGATTTTCTAATCTTTTTGTCATAATATGTCCTTGTTTTGTAAATAAAAATTTCTCCACCCTATTACCCAATTCAAATGCTTCTATTTCCCACCACATAAAATCTTTTCTAACAATAATATCCATAATATATCTAAGTTGATTAGCTATATAATACCATTTTAAATTAGGGAGACCAAGTCCCCCTATTTTTTGAGCTTTATACCATCTATTCTTAGTAATCCTTGATCTTTTCCCCCCATTGCAATAGCTATTTAACATTACTTGCCAATCTTTGATTTCTTTCTCTGATATCTTATATGGTATCATTCTAAATAAAAAATTAAACTTCGGTAAAATCTTCATTTTAATCAAAGCTATCCTACCGAACCACGTTAGTCCCAATTTTTTATAATCCTCTATTTTATTTTTAACTTCATCTTTTAATTTTTTGAAATTCCATTCCCCTATTTTATCCATATCTTTTAATATATCAATACCTAAATATTTAATTATATTTTTTATCTTTATATCAACTTTCCTTTGTTTAAGTCCCCTTTCCTCCAGTTTACTATAATTAAATGTCATTATCTCCAATTTATCCCAATTAACTTTTAACCCTGTTACTTCTCTAAATTCATCTAAATGTTTCTCTATCCGGATATTGTCCTTTCTATGTTATATGAGAACAGGGATGATTGAGACTTGATTGGACCACTGAGGAACATCAGATGTGGTCAAAACACATTTGGTTGGTTCATAGAAAGTGATCCACCTTCATTTGACCATGAGTGGCCATTTGTCAATGTGTGTTTTTATATGAAGGGATTTGTATATATTTGTCCAAAAGTAGCTATTAGGCTGTTTGCTTTTCATTTTTGTTGTTTTAAAACGTGTTACAGACATTTGTGTATTTGGTTGTCTTCTGTTTTTACTTCTTTGAATACTCTGTATCCAAATGGGTTTTGGGTTTTGTGCAGCCACCAAAACAGACACACCCAAAGCTGCCAGCTAGGGAAAGGAGCCTAAGCAAGTTCTTTTTGAATTGCCCCCAAATTCAAAAAGCCACAGGCAGCCTGTGGCTCACACTGGCTCAGCTTGTCTGAGTGTGGAAAGCTAAGCAGGGTCAGGCCTGGTTATTACTTGAATGGGAGACCCCTCCTCTAGTCTCCTGCATTGAGCAAGGGGTTGGACTCGATGGCCTTGTAGGCCCCTTCCAACTCTATGATCCTATGATCTAAGATTTTAAAACCTAAACGGCTCCTTCCGACACCTATTTTACTCAGTACCAGCTTGAGGTCTGTGTGCCACCCCCACCCCATCTTAACTCTAGTGGCCTGTGGATGGCAACCTTTCCCGGCCCTCAGGTACAAACTGGTTAAAGGTAGAATACAAGGCTCCCAGATAATTTAGTACTACTGAAGTGCCAGGACTAAAAAAATCAGTGTATTATGACTTTGTGTTATGGATCATCAGGCAGGTTTTCTCCACCGTACACACTGTCAATAAGGCTAAAATGCATTGCTTGAAGTGTAAGACGTGCAGAATTAAGATCCTGGGGAAATAACTTGTTATATTCAGCAAGATAAACAAATTCAGCACAGTGTTATTTGCAGAGCAAACAAGCGAAGGAACTGAAATGTGCCAGTAAATTATAAGAGTTCTGCTCTGTAATTGCAGGATACAGCTTGCTCTTGAGTGCTGCAGTTGCTGTATTATCTTCATAGCTTTGCCCTTCTGGGAGGGAGCTATGAACCTTAGACATACCATTTTTCACTCACCTCATATGCTTGTCAAATGTGCGGGTGGACAAGCTGCATTCATCTAACAAGGTCAGATACTTATCAGCCACTGCTCATTTTCATTTCTTGAAGCAAGACATGAGGCATGATGTTTTATGCAACGGAACAAAAATGCCAGTGTTTCCAGCGACTATGGAACCATGAAAAATTGGAGGGGGGAGGCACAAAAAGTAGCTGCTTTATAAGACCACATGTTCTGAGATCTTTTGAGAGCTAGTATGATGCAGTGCAGCCTTTCCCAACCTGTTTCCCATCAGAAGCTTTGGACTCCAGCTCCCCTCAGCCCCAGACAGCATGGCTAATGGCCAGGACTGGTGGGAGCTGTAGTCCAAAATGTCTGGAGGGCACCAGGCTGTAGAAGGCAGGTGCAGTAGTCAGTCTAGAACCAGGGAGATCCAGCTTCAAATCTCCAGTCAGCCCCTAAGCTTGCTGGGTGACCTTAGGTCAGTCACTCTCTCTTAGCCTAATCTACCTCACAGGTTTGCTGTGAGGATAAAATGGAGAATAAGGTGGCACCTTGAGCTCCATAGAGGAAGGATGGATAAAAATGCAATGAATAAATTTCATATTACACATTCCCTGCTGCTTTCCCAAGATTCCCTCAACCACTGCAAGTCTTGCTTATCTAACATGTAGTTCCATTATTCGCCAGTGCAACTATGCTGGGTTAACCACACTCATTATTAAGGACCATTAATTCTGAAGGAATGTGTTACAGCATGGGTGGACAACGTCTGGCGATCAGGGGCAGCATTGCCCCACTCCACAGAACCAACTGGGGGTGCACCCCATCCCCGGCACCAAAATTGTATTGCCCCCGCTGAAATCGCTGCTGAATTTGCCACAGCGGCAGCAAAAACAGTGGAGATTTTGCTAGGAAATTATGTTTCTGGGGAACATGCATCTTGTTCGCAAGCAGAATTGCACTCCCAGGAAGCATCCAAGAGCACAATTTTGATTGTAAACAAGGTGCACACTGCAGTCCAAAAATTGCCACAGGGGCCACAGGCCACATGTTGTCCACCCATGGGCTAAAGGAATATCTTCTCTAGGTCATTTGATTTAAAGGAAATGTCCCAAGAGATTAGGGGGATGTTTGTGATTCTCCAAAAAAAACTATCCCAAAGCAATCTCACTAAAACAAGAATAGACTCATCACAATTCAGCAGCTCCAGTCTGTTCTTTAATCTTTTGTTTGCATGAATTAGTAAAAGCTTGGGAGAGACAGTCCAGGGAAGGGTCTATTCCGCCCTCATCTTGGAGTGTTGACAGTGACACTCCCCTGCTGAAATCAGCTTCATTTATTTGAAAAAAGTAGAAGAATGTTCAGTGCCAGTGCCCAGTGAAATGAAACAGCCATACCGCAAAATGCAAAAACAAAAAACACACACACCAAAAAACACCAATTACATGGGGGGTGGGGGGTGTTAATATGGCAATGGAGTTTCATGCTGTGACCAACCCCCTATATTCTGAAGTAACTCAACAGTGCCCCCTATAACCTCTGGTGGTTCAGAACCCTGTCAGGAAATTTGAATAGGTGAAATCTTGCCTTTTGTTCCCCTATATACATTAAGCACAACTGGAACTGGCCAACGCTTGTGGTGACAACCTATCAGTAATATTTTCCAGGGAATTCTTGTAAAGATGGGGCCCACCAGTACAAAAAGTCAAACCCACTCCCAGATCCATAACACACACACACACACACACTCCACACACAAGCATTTCTGAATTCAAAGATTCTGGTCTTTGAATACCTTTAAATTTTAAGAGTTTAAATGCCTTTAAATTGCTCCATATCAGTGATTGCAGATAAGAACTGGGTTTCCATGCTTAACACTGAAGAAAGCCTCCTGCTCCCTGCCTATCTGGGACCCCAATCTGCATTGTTGTCCCAGTGGTCTTTTCCCACAGGCTGGTCAGCTGGGATGCAGCAAAAAGTAGGCAGGGTGCGCAATCCACAGCCAAGGGCTCCTTGTGGCCCATGGACTGTGAGTTGTGCAGCCCTGTGATAGACGGAGAGGTTCTACAGGATGATAGGAAAATCACAGCGCTATTTATTTATTTATTTATTTCATTTATATACCGCCCCACAGCCGAAGCTCTCTGGGCGGTTCACAATACTTTATGCATAAAAACAATAAAAACATACAAAATAGTTTAAGAATTAAAAAACCAAATTTAAAAACACAGTTTAAAATAACAGTACGAAAACCAATAAAACTGAGCCTACAGGTGACAATCCCCCCCCCCCCGTGCTATTCGAAGTTCTAACTAAATGCCTTGGCATAGAGGGAAGTCTTAACCTGGCGCCGAAAAGATAGTAAGGTTGGCGCCAGGCGGGTCTCAGTGGGGAGCTGATTCCATAATTGGGGGGCTACCACCGAGAAGGCCCTCCTCCTCGTTGCCACCAACCGAGCCTCTCTTGGAGGTGGCAATCAGAGGAGGGCCCCAGATGTTGAGAGTAGTGTCCGGGTAGATTGCGGTTGGGAGAGACGTTCCGTCAGGTATTGTGGTCCTAAGCCGTGTAGGGCTTTATAGGTTAAAACCAGCACCTTGAATTTGGCTCGGAAGCATATTGGCAGCCAGTGCAAATGGGCCAGAACTGGTGTAATGTGCTTGGACCTTCTGGTCCCAGCAATAAGCCTGGCTGCCGCATTTTGCACAAGCTGCAGCTTCCGAACAGTCTTCAAAGGCAGCCCTATGTAGAGTGCATTGCAGTAGTCTAGTTTAGAGATCACCAGAGCGTAGATTACTGAGACCAGGCTATCCCTGTCCAGATAGGGGTGTAGCTGGGCCACCAGCCGAAGCTGGTAGAAGGCACTCCTTGCCACTGAGGCCACTTGAGCCTCAAGTGACAAAGATGGCTCCAGGAGCACCCCCAAGCTACGAACCTTCTCCTTCAATGGGAGTGCAACCCCATCCAGAACAGGTTGAAACCCTCCATCCGGTCAAAGGAACCACCCACTAACAGCATCTCAGTCTTGTCTGGATTGAGCCTCAGTTTGTTAGCCCTCATCCAGTCCATTGTCACAGCCAGGTACCGGTTCAGCACATCCACAGCCTCACCTGCTGAAGATGAAAAGGAGAAATAGAGCTGCGTGTCATCAGCGTACTGATGGCAACGCACTCCAAAACTCCGGATGACCCCACTCAGCAGTTTCATGTAGATATTAAATAGCATGGGGGATAAGACCGACCCCTGAGGAACCCCATACTGGAGAGTCCATGGGGCCAAGCAACATTCCCCAAGCACCACCCTCTGGAGCCGGCCATCCAAGTAGGAGCGGAACCACTGCAATGCAGTGCCCCCCACCCCCAACTCAGACAGCCGCTCCAGAAGGATGCCATGGTCGATGGTATCGAAAGCCACTGAGAGATCCAGGAGTATCAACAGGGTCACACTCCCCCTGTCTCTCTCCCGACGTAGGTCATCATACAGGGCGACCAAAGCTGTTTCCGTGCCAATGAGGCTGCCCGCCGTGACCCTCCAAACTTGGAGGATTACAGGCATCCAATTGAGTGTGGGAGGAGTGCAGTGGATAGGATTGCCGCCGCGCTCCCCTCACCCACAAAAACATTTAGATGGCCGATTTCAGCTATCTAAATCATTTACATCTCTTCCTGAGGAGGAGAGGCTGAGGTATCGCCTAGTTTCTGCAGAAGCCCGTGGTGCCTTGCTCCTCTCCTCTCCTCCCTGCCCCCAGCAACCCCCCCCCCCGGGGAATCGAAGACAGTCTTCCACCTTCGGTTCCCTGCTGGCACAGAAACAACCATGCCAGCTACAGGGGGGGGGAGCACTTTGCAGACTGCACACTGCAACATCGGAAGGGATTTCCAAGGTCACAGCAGCGACTATGCCCTATCCTATGCCCCCACCCCCAGACCAGGTCGGAGGGCCATAGGATTGTGCCTTCAGTATACTATTATAACAGAATCCCAAAAAATTTAAAGGAATAGCTTCATGTAAATGCAGTTCTTTTAAGAAATAATAATTTAAAAATCCTGGCATTGGTTTTCTTTCTTTTCTTAGATTCAGAATTAAAACTAGATCAAGCTGAGATTTCTTCTCCCAGGAATTCATGCAAATATTGAGTCTGATCCAGATAGAATTTGCATTTCTCTCCTTTCTCTTGAGCAGCACTTTTTATTTTTGGGAATAAAAGAGCTTAAAACTGTATCACTTAAAAAAAAAAGAAGAAGAAGAAGAAGTCAAGCCACCAGCTTCACCTAATTTCACATCAAAGGCATGAAATGAAGTACCGTAGCTAGGGGTTGCATTCCATTGCCCAAGCTGGACAGATCTCAGCAATGCCAGGAGACTGTCGGTGAAGGAGAGTTCCATCCTGATTGTGCTGTGGTGTTCTCAAAGTTGGTAGTAGCAAAGTCAAGCACTTGCCCAAGGCCCATGGATGTCTGATAGGCCACCACCATGCCAAACTGTGCACCTGCCACCATCCCTCTATTCTCCTGGATCTTTCAGCATTCAGGAGACCAACAGTGAAAGCAATATAAGTGGCATCTCTCTCACAGGAAGTGGAAAAGTCTCTTGTCTAGGGCAATGTTCCACTGCAAGCATCTTGCCCAGGACACCCCAAAAATCTGGAGGCCTCCCTGCCTGGATCCTTCTCTTTCTTCTTCCTCATCTTTTAGTTTTTAAAAATGGACCTTAAAGCTGGAGCCAAAGAATAGATTGGGCACCCCCCACCCCCAGCAGAGAACGGAAAGAAGTTTGAAAGAGATCACTGCTTCTATACTCATCCTATTTTTGCCTTGGGTAAGTAATTCACACATTTAGCATAGCTTTGGCTCATTCGTGATTTCATTTCCACAGACTGCTTCTGCAATTCCACGGTGTTATGCATGTCCACCCCACTTCTGAGCAGTGAGACATTTCAGGGGTTCCAGTTTCCTTAGGAGATTTATGGTGTTTCTGTGATATAAGGTTCACAATATATACAGGCTGAGCATGAGATGAGAGTTCACAGTATTAATACACCAACAGATTCCATAGTGTCATAGGATTTCCTGCAGAGAGCCAAGTTAGCTCTCTGCCTCCTTTTCAGATCAAGTTTAAGCACAGACTGTCTATTATACAAATAGCTTGTTTCTGTTGTAATAGAAACTCAACCCCAGATTCAATTAGCACATACCTTAGAGCAGGGCTCTCCAACCTTGGGTCCCCAGATGTTGCTGGACTACAGCTCCCAGAGTCCCTTGCCATTAGCCATGCTGGCTGGGTATGCTAGGAGCTGTAGGCCAGCAACATCTCTGGGGAGCCAAGTTGGAGAGCCTTGCCTTAGGGAGTGGGAAGAGAAAGATAAAAGATGAGTCATCTCCACCAAAAACCTGTGACTGGGTTTGCACGATATGACAACCCATCATGGATTGCTACCCATGATGGGTTGTCATGTCGTGCAAACCCAGACTGATTCCCACAGGATGGCTTGTTTGAGGACAATAAGCCACCCTGACAACCCATAGGCTGTTCTAGGGGTTGCTGTACCCACGATGGGTTGTCGTGCCATCCAGTCCCAAGCAACTGACCCCATTGTGGGTGCCAGGGATCGGCTAGCGAGCTTCTTGACAAGAGTGGCAAAAACCCCTTGCCATTCTTGCAAAGTTTGCCTGGGCACCCGCTAGTGCCAGCTGCCCCACAAGTGCCCAAGCAACATTTGAGGATGGCTTCTGCCCTCCCTGCCTTGATTTTCAGCTGATTTCGGCTCACTGTGGCATTGTTGTTTTTTTGCACATTACCCCCTTCCCCCCTCCCCGAGATCACGAAAGCTGGCTTAACAGCCGGCTTTCAGGATCCCCGTTTTGACAGCCGTTGATAGCCCCTTCAAAGTGTCCAAGCACCACCTGAATCCCTTTAAAAGGGTTTTTTTAAATTTAATTTATTTATTTGTTTGTTTGTTTATTTATTTAATTAATTATATTTATACCCTGCCTTTTTTCCTGAAAGGAACCCAAGGCGGCTTACATAATCCTCCTCCTCGCCATGTTATCCTCACAACAACCCTGTGAGGTAGGTTAGGCTGAGAGTCGGTGACTGACCCAAAGTCACCCAGTGAGTTTCATGGCCGAGCGGGGACTAGAACCCGGATCTCCCGAGTCCCAGTCCAACACTCTCACCACTACGCCACACTGGCTCTCAGAAAAAGGGGGTGTGCACGTTTGCACTTCTCCAAGCACCTAGAGTCTTGGGGGAAAGTGCACCACCCTGAGGACTGTCAGGGGAAAAAACATTTATGATCTTGCCCACAAAGGGGGTGTAAATCACACCACCCCCTTTTTGCGAGCAAAGATCAGTTGCGCCTTTGCTTTCTCTTGACAGCTGTCAAGAGAAAGCAAGGGGGGGGACCTATTTGGAGCCTCTTGTTTTTGCACTTTACTTTAAGAAGGGTAAAGTTCAAAAAAGCTGCAGCAAGCTGAATCACAGAAGGGAGGCAGGAGACAGGAGACAAGCTGGTGTCCTGGGATACCTGAGGGAGGACGGGAGAAGAGGGGGCAAACAACCCATGGTGAGCCTGACCGCCTGATGGGTTGCCACAATGTGCAAATGCACCCAGTGTCTTCTTGGGCCACCCAGCTCCCATTAAAACATATCAACAGAATGGGCGGGTTCACACGTCACGCTAACTCACCCCGGCAATAAGCCAGGGTGGATTGGCTGTTTTTGAGAACAACCCACAGTGCGCCTGACAGATTATCAGGCTCACTGCGGGTTGATCTTCCGCTCCTTCCCCCTTGGCTCTCCAGCCGGGATCCCAGGTGACACCGCAGCAGGATCGACTTGTCTCCACCTCCCCGCTGTGATTGCGAGCCATTTTGGCTCACCATGGCTTCCACCCACCCCTTTAAACTTTTTTGGGGGGAGATTGCCTTTCATGACCTCCAATTTGACAGGCAGTGACACAGCCCCTCCAAAGTACTCAAGCGGCCCATTGGAGGGGCTGCCACTGGTTGGCCAGCCCTTTAAAAAAAAAAAATTAAAAAAATTGGGCCTCAAATTTGCACAATTTTTTTGAGAATTTTAAACATTATTTTTATAGTCAGACTTATACAAAAGGAGAGATGTGCACTTTTGTGGGTCCAAAACAGGGAAGGATCGCCTGGGCAATGTTCTGGGGGTACCGTTCTGTCAAAGTGCAGCAAGTACGAACCATTGACCCAGAAAGGCCTCAAATAGGGTTCTCCCCCCTTTGCTTTCCCCCGATAGCTGTCAAAAGACAAGCTGTCAAGGGAAAGCAAAGGCACAAGTCATCTTTGCTTGTGAAAAGGGGGTGGAAAGATTTACAACCCCTTTGCAGCAAGATCCTCACATTTTTCTTTTTTGCCCTGAGAGTCCTCAGGGTGATGCACATTTTGCACTTTTTCCTGAAACTCGCTGCATCTCACCCCCTTTAAAAGGGAGTTTTGACAGGGCAATGGGTGGTTTTTGTCAGGGCCATATACAGACATACGTCCCTGACAAAAGACACTCATTGCCATTGCCCCTGTCAAAAAAACAAAAACCCTTTTAAAGGGGACCCAAATGAATAAGACTGGCTGCATGAAGTCTCTCATTTGCAGATTGTATTTCTGCATAAATATAAGCTAAACATTTACACAAAATGTTGAAATAAATGCGGAACATTGAAAGATCCTGAAATAAGAGAAGCAAAATGAAGTATACCACTAAAATATTTAACATATTTTTTCTTTGAGTTTCTTGGTTTAAAGTTCAAGATTTGTTTGCTACCTATATATTTTTTCCTTGCAGGATAACTTATTTGTTTACCGGCAGACAATGTGAGCCGTGCACCTGGCACCGTGCTTTTTTGTCAGTTCATGGCAAGGTCACAGCTTATAGCTAAGAGAAATCAGAAGAGGTAAGATTGAGTTTTCTGCACTGATAAGCCTGAGGATACAAGTATATATTAAGGGATAGGCTATTTACAGATCGCTTTTGACATCTTCTCCCATGCCCTCGGCGGCATGAAGCTCCATCCAGACCCTGCAATTTCAAGCCAGGTATGTGTACTGTATTGTAAAAGTTTGTCAAGCTATTTCATCCCAAACTCTAAGCTCCAATTCGGGTACTTAGGTGCGCCCCCTGCGCCCTGAGTCACCTGTGGTAGCATGGCACTAGCAGCAGGCTCACAACCCATGAGGCATCACATGGAGGCACTTCTGATTGGCACCTCTATGCAGTCTTCACTGGGTCACATGCTCAATGGCAGTGTCACAGGCTCCCACAGAAAATTGCACTGGGAGGACTCTGATCTTCTGTCCTACACCAAAGAGGCATATCTTGTTCATCTTTTATAGCAGAATTTCCCAACTCTGCTGACCTCAGCCAAAACAAGGAAGGGACCCTGATGTCATGTTATTTGAGTTTAAATTTAAAGTGTATAGGTAGTAAGTATAATGTATTTTTGTATAGAGTATAAGTATGTATTCCTGCTGTATCTGGGCGAGAGAGAAAGCATGGGTAGGAAGAATGGTGTATTTACATATGTGACATGATTGGCTGAGAGAGTGAGAAGTGGATGGTGCTGTTTAGGCAGGGGTTTTGTGAGGAGTAAGTGAGTGTGCAGGGATTGATATTGGAAACAGTTGTTGAGGGAGGATTGGTACTAGGATAAGAATAGTACATTACTTAAGATTATCTGAAACTTACACATGAAACTTATTTCTAGAACTTGTATTTTCAAAATAAACTTTTCTTTGTTATTTGAAACAGCCTGTGTGGGAAGCTGTGCTTATTGTACTGGTCAAAGAGGTATATACTATAAGGTAGGGATTAGACATCCCAAAGGCAGTGTGAGAAGTGTAAGGGTTAGAGGATAAGAAACCCCCAACCTTATGTAAGCACACCCAGAGATCCCAATAAGGAGGGCAAGACTGAAGCCCTATTGAGGGGTGGGGTACAACAGGGACTTCCCTCAGTAATGCTATTTCGTCTTTTCCCTCGGTAGGAATCTATTTCCACACCCACAGCCAGAAGGGTGACCTGGACACCTACACACTCAACTCTGTTTCAACAAAGGAGTAAAGTTCGGAACAGATGCAGGAAATTTTCAGCAAAGAACTTCACAAAACAGTTGTGAAGTACCACAATGGTAGGCCACCAATGGTTCCAACCTTCATCTGCATCACTCCCTGCTGGCTGACATTGTTAGAGGAGAAATTCACAACAGTTTAGGAGAAAACCTCAGCATGCATGCTTGAGTTGCTGACTGGGAGGGGTGCAGAAAGGAAAACCAGAGAGTATGAGGTATGAATCTAAAATACACTGAGGTACAATAAAATGTTCTCTGCATTTTCACTTATTTGATCCCTTGGAAATGAACCTCTTAACTTACAATAATGAATGCAATTATTTCCTCAGACCATCATGCTTTCTCCCGCCCTGTCAAGTTCACCATGTAAAAAGAGCAATATATTGCTATGTGTTGGACTGGGAGGAATTAAACATAGAATTAAAGTAACTGGAGGAATTAAGCACTGAAACCAATTATCTTTTTCATATCTCTTGACACAAAAGCATTTTGATGTTCATTTCTGCTGCCACTGAACAGATAAAAGCACTTCAGAATTCAATGAAGTAAGACAGGTCATGGTACTCTAAAAGGGACTGTCTCAAGAGAAACGTGACGCAGCCCAGTTTGACTTCCGAAAATGAAAGGACCTTAGGGCTTTTCTACATGAGGATTTTAACCCGTCACTTTACCAAGGCTTCTGCTTCTGGATTCTTTGGGAGATTAAGATGGGCTCCTCTACACATGTGTTTTTCTGGGGGGCTCATTCTCTACCTTTATATATGTTCCATTACACAACTGCTAGGTGGTGCTGTGATATAATGAAATTGCGCAAACACTCTAGGGTTTCATGCCACCATTCAGAGATAAACCATACTTTCCTCATTAGGAAAAAGCCCCCTGCTAAAATGGTTGCAAAGCACAGAAGAGGCCCTGGAGGATGACAATGTCATGTAAAGCACCCGCAAACTACCCTGAGTTTTCATGAGCACGCAATAAATGCCTCGTGTAGAAAAGCTCTCAGTCAAAACTCAGCCTGGCCTCCGACTCCTTTCACAGCACTCTTTTATAGGAATGTGTCATTATAGTGTGAAACGATAGATACATCAAGGATGCAGATTGATGGTCCTGGACAGTAAGCTCTGAAAGGTTCAGGATATTGGTGTCAGGAAGGCTATCATCATATAGACACCTACAGTATTTCTTTCTCGGGAGGTAGAAGGAGAGACATGTGGAAAAAATTCTGGCTCCAGGCTTTAGCTGGAATTCTCCCTCCTCCTCAGCCAGTTCCACAGGGAGCCTTTATATCAGGGGTGCAGAACCTCAGGGCCAGGATCCAAATCCAGCCTTCCTGGGATCCCAAACCAGCCCTCCAGGGCTCCCCAGAAGGCCATTCCCCTGGCCCCACCCTCTTTAACCCCACAATTGGTGGTTTCCCGGCCTTTGTGCAGTCCACTCCCCCCATTCTAAAAGATCGGAATGCCTCTCCTAAGGCTGAGCTACAGGCGATAACCACTTCAAGCTAAAATATGCTGGTATTCCGGCCCCACCCCTTTTGCCTTTGGCTCCACCCACCACTGGAATGCAGCCCCTGAAAGCATCTCCAAATACCTGGAATGTGGCCCTTGGTTCTGCACCCCTGTATATCCAGTGTCGGAGCACTGTCCCCTACCAAGTAGTCAGGCAATGGCTGTGGTTCCCCTGGGTTCGACTTCTAGCTCCCCCCTCCCCAACACCTCCAATCTGCCAGCTTCTGAAGATTGGGAACTGAGAAGGAAGAAACAAAAACGCAACAGTCCATGTTAAACAGTAATAATACAATCCTATGAGAATGGCAAGACAGACTTAGCTTACTGCACCGAAAGCGGTTGTATCCACCTTGGTGTTCAGTATAAAAGGGTGTGGGGCAGGAAGCACAGTGTAGATCAGTCTTGTCCAAACTGGTGTGCTCCAGATGTGTTGGACTACAATAATAATAATAAACGTTTATTTATAACGCCCCTTATACCAAAGGGCGGGACAAATAACATATACAGTAAACATAACAATACAATAAAATAACCAACACCAACCACTTACTATGTAGTATCAAATCCCAGCAACCACCACATTAGCCCAACCACTCATTCTGGCTGACTAAAAAGATAAGTCTTTAATCCCGTTCGAAAGCGGGAAAGATCCTCCTCCAATCGGAGGTCCATGGGAAGCCTGTTCCACAAAAGTGGAACCAGGTCCTGAAAGGTTCGCAGCCTTGACAAGGCAGAGCGTGTCGGTGGGACTGCTAATAATCCCTGGCCCACTGATCTTAAATTCCTACCAGAAACATACCAGGAAAGCCTAGATGATAAGTAATGAGGGACATTAGAGCGCAAAACCTTGAAGGCAAGAACCAATAATTTAAATTGGGCCCTAGTCCGAATGGGTAGCCAATGAAGATTCCTACGGGCCATAGTAATATGGGAGTATCGGGGCAAGTTCAGAACAACACGAACAGCACTGTTCTGAACCAGAACCAGTGGAAGAAGCACAGAAGAGGGCAAGCCAGCTATTAAGCTATTACAATAGTCCAAGCGGGATACCACCAAAGCCTGAACAAGCAGATGGGCTGTTTCAGGAGACAAAAACTTGCGAATCCTGCGAATGTTCAAAAGGTGAAAATTACATGCCTTAGCAGTCCTATTAATAAAAGGATGCAAGGACAAACGATCATCCAGCAAAACACCAAGGCTCTTGGCAGCTGAAACCGGGGCCACAACTGAGCCCTGGATATGCAAAGAAGGACATAATAAGGGAACTGACACACGATCAGGTTGAAATACCAGAATTTCAGTCTTATCCATGTTCAATTTCAGATGATGTGCGGTCATCCATGAGGAAACGCCTGACAGGCATTCCGTCACGGACTGCCACACTGCAGTATCAATGGATGCAAAGCTTCGATATATCTGTGTATCATCTGCATAGGTGTGATACTGAAAACCCCGATCAGAATCCAAGAGGACAAGTATACAATGAAAAAAGAAGAGGACCCAAGACTGAGCCCTGTGGAACTCCCACTAATAATGGGAAAACATCTGAAACTGAACCCTGAAACAAAACAGAACAAGAGCGATTAGAAAGGAAGGAACCAAACCAAGATAAAGCATTGCCCTTGATTCCCAGTGATGCCAACCTTGAAAGCAGAATATGGTGGTCGAGTGTGTCAAAAGCTGCCGTAAGATCCAGCAGAATCAACACAGATGTTTGACGCTGAGCTTTCGCCACTAAGATATCATTCATCACATAAGTTAAGGCTGTACAACCTATTCTCTTATCATCCAAGACTGTAGGAGATTAAATAATAGGTTTAAGTTATAGAAGACAGATTTTGGTTGAATATCAGGGTAAAACTTCCTAATAGTCAGAGCAGTCAGGCAACGGAACCAATGGCCCAGGGAGGTGGTGGGCTCTCCATTGCTGGAAGAATTCAAGCAGAGACTGGACAGCCATCTGACAGGGATGCTTTAAATTGGATTCCTGCACTGAGCAGGGGGTTGGACTTGACGGCTTAAATGGCCCTTTCGAACTCTATGATTCTCATCATCCTCCACCAACATAGCCAATGACCATGCTGGCTGGGGACTGGAGTTGTACTGTGTATGTGTGTGTGTACACACACACTGAGCTAATTGGCTACCTATGAATTGTCTTTAGAAGTACTGACTGAATTACTAAAGGAACTGCATTGTTGCTCTAATTCTAGCTTCTATTAGAACATCAGTATATTTAATCATAGATACAAAGAGACAGTTTTCATCTTAAGCAGTAAGTGAATTTCAAAACACAATACAAACTACTGCTGATTCAGTTCATTTGTTTGGTGACCTTCTAGGATATGAGTGAGCATCCAAGCCTATTCCTCTGAAATCCATCCATTGCTCAAATACAGACTCCTTGAAGAACAAAAATAAGAAGGTAGCTTAAAGTTCAGTCTCAACAGGGTTTGCGGTTTGGAAGTGGCAATAGTTCATGAAACTAGGAATTCTACAGATCACTTAAAAAGTGACTGCAATAATTCCAGTGAAGCATTGAACTCCAGGTAAGAATGTATGCACGGTAAGCATCCTATTTTGGCTATATTGTTCCCTAATCTCCTTTCACCTACTTGACCCATCTGTAGAGGCTAAGAGCTTTTCTACATGATGTTTTTATTGTGTGCTCGTGATTCCTTACTCATGGTTGTTTACGGACTCTTTAAACGATGTTGTGATCCTCCAGTTTCACTTCTGTTTTTTCAGAGCACTTTCCCAGGTTTTTAGAACAGGGGAAATGAGGTATTATTTTAGAATGGGGAAAATAGCACTGTTTTTCCTTGTGTATTTGAGCTATTCCGTTATAACACAGCTCCACTTAGAGGTTATGTAGTGGAAAGGCAGGAAAGGAAAAGCTCTTTGTGTAGAGCTCAGACCTCAATGCTGCAACAAAACTGAAAGCAGATAGAGCGATTACAGCCTCATGTAGAAAAGCCCTCAGGATCAGTAGACAAGCTGTGATCCCATACAGCTACCACCACATATTTTGCAGGAGGTTTTTTTTGTACCATTTGACCGATTACGAAGTTTGGTTCATCATATCTAAAAGTAGTAAGCTCTCACAACAGAAATCCATTTCATGGGTTCAGAACTCTTCCTTGTTCTGGGTTTTTTTTTAAAAAAAATTATTTTCTGTGGAAATAAATAATGCAGATTCATCTCGGCTTGAATTTGATGGATTTATGGGATAACAAGTACAGTTTTGGAGCTTTTGCAATCACCATTTTAAATTCTGACTTAATTGACAATGCAAGGAAGAAGAAAAAAGCAAATAAAATTCCATTTCAGCTTTAATCTGAGATAACGGAACCATCTCAGTAGGCTTAAAGAAACCAAATGTGAGGGTATTCCGAGATAACAACAAAACCCAGTTTTACAAGCAAACTTCAGGACAGCATTCTCAGAACACCAGTAAGCTGCTAAATATCAGTGCATCATAAAACTAGGCCAAGCGCTGGTGTGTGTCAAGGATTTTTTTCTGCTTATAACCTACAGGAGATTTTGACCATTTTGTACAGCATGAATCCAGCAATTATAAATTGCTCAGTTCATAAAGTCAAAAGTGAACTATCCAAGAATACATCTTTTGTTAAGGTTGAAGTCATTGCCAGCGGTCTGGAATTGAATCAGCTCACCTAATATTCTCTGGAAAGAGCTAGACTATCATCATAAGCCTTATAGCTTGTTTCTAAATGAATGGTTCCTTACTGAAGGAGAATAATATCACCTTAAGACTCTGGAAGAGGGAAACAAAGACATCTTACTGCAGTGGAGGGCAACCTTCAGCCTGCATGCCTAATCTGGCACACAGAACTTGTTCATCTGGTCTGCAAGCCTTTCTGGGTTGCTCCTGGGGCCTGAGCTTGGTGTGATCAGAGAGAACAGTGGGGATTCCCCTGCACACAAGCTGCACAGATTCCCCTATGCGCAAGCAGTCCCGCCGGCTTCACCTGTGCAGCAGCTTCTCCAAGCCACTAAGGAAGCTACCGCGCAGGCAAAGCTGCTCGACTGAGCCAGTGGCTGGAGGAGCACTCCTCCAGCTGCTGGCTCAGTCCCAGACACTTGGCCTTACTTGTGCTGGCTACCAGTTGCTTGCCGGGCCAAATTCAAGGTGTTGGTTTTGACCTTTAAAACCCTATACAGCTCCGGTCCAGTCTATCTCAAGGAGCATCTCCAGCAACACCAAGTAGGCAGGGCCGGATTAAGATAGGGGCTATTGGAGCTGCAGCTCCAGGCCCCTACCAAAAAATAGGCCCACAGCCGGCCCGGCAGCGCACGGCACGCCCACTCGCCTGAGCCGCGCCGCTGCCTGCTGGCTGCTGCCACGCTGCCGCACTTGAGGGGGGCTCCCAACAGCAACAGCGGCCGTGCATGCGCGTTGCCGCTTTGCAGAGCTCACTCGAATCCCGCTTCATTTCAAATAATAATTAAAAAAAAAACCTCGGCAGCTCGATGACAACCCGGTCGCGGTTGTCGGAACCCTTCCTGCTCCTTCGGCCTGCGCGCGAGGGGGCTGGCCCCTGAATGCCGCCCACCGCCTCGAGGCAGGATGAGAGCGGATCCTTCCTTCCCCTCGGGGCACGGCGGGCCTGCTTGCTTTCTACAAGCCCGGCGCGATCAAAACAACCGGGGGCTGCTGCTGGCTTGGAAAATGCTGGCGCTAAGGAACTGGGAAGGCATAACGCCGAGGAAAGCCACCCGGCCCGCCTCTTCCAAGCGCGCTAGGCGCACAGACAAAAACCTCGCGTTTGTTTGAATGGGAACGGCCTCAACAAGTAACTGACGTGCCTGGCAAAGGAAGGGGGGGCGGGGTGGTCGGGGGGGAGAAACAGCAGGCACTGGTGGCGGAGGGGTTGGCACAGGGTGCTTCGCGTAATGGGAAGGGGCGATCACGGGGGTGGGGTGGGGGGCACAGACACAGAGGAAAGAAAAACCCGTCGACAACATGACAAGCATCCTCCTTCCCCGAAGAGGAACGGCGGAGTTCTGCAGACATCCCTTTTTTACCACCCCGCCCGCCCGCCCCTTAAGAATATTTTTTCTCTTTAAGAAATAACATGTTGGTTTCTTTTAACGGAGCGAGCAGAGCCGGAGCAGGGCATGGATGACTTTCCACGTGGCTCAGATCAAGGTTTGGAAAGGGTTAAAAAGGCACAATCTCTCCAGACTCGTAAATCTGGAAGAGGGGAAGGAGGAGGCGGCAGCAGCAGCGGCACACAGGCAAGGAATTAAGAAGTAGCTAACTGGGCTGGTGGGAGCCCCACACCGCTGCATCAGTCCGCCGCCCTCTCCCCATTCCGCGCTCTGTCGGCTTCATTTACTTTCTCCTGCGTCGGGTGCTTTACAAACGAACAAAAACACCCACAAAAAAACTTTGATCGGATCGTTGCCTTGCCCTTGTGTCGAGACGCCAGGCAGCGGCTCCCTCGCGGCGGCCCCCCTCCCCCCCAGAATAGCCCTCCTTCCCCCCCCCCCCGGAATAGCCCCTATCTTAATCCGGCCCTGGTTGTGTGGGGAGGGGGATACAGAAAAATTTACGGGGGAAATATTTTTTCCAAAGATCCCTGGAGGAAAAAGGGTGGGTTTCCTTCTCTCTCCCCCCCCCCAAATTCTCCCACCCCATTTTTTGTGTTTTTTCACCAGGTCTCTCTAGGTCTAATTTGGTTAAAGGCTTCCCATGTATCCTGGCACCCCCTCTTCTTCCTCCCTGCTGCCGTTAAGATTGCCTTTGCAAGATCCTCAGGGCAGAGACCTGACTGCTGCCCAGGTTCCTTTGCCAAGTGTCCCTGTACAAAATGTTTATGATAGTCGTGGTGGCAAAACTGGGGGGGGGGGGAGGCTCCTCTTGTACTCCTTATTACAAAAAGGGAGGAACGGTTATGTTTACCTTCCCCCAACCTACCGTCTGTGGGGCAGTCACTGGAGAGAAGGGCCTAGCTAGTCTCCCCACAGTCCAGTTAGTGGTGGGCCCAGTGGAAATGGTTTTCTTAAGGCTCGTGCTGCAGCAACCCCTGCTCTGCTTTTGCCCTCATGGGAGTCAAGAAACACAAATGTACAAGTTTATGATTGCACAATCTCTAGTCGGTGCATTTCCAAATACATTTGTGACCCTCCGCATGTATTTGTGTTTAATGGTCAGCAACTGCAGTGGTGAGCGTTCATTTTCAGCATTAAAACGTGTGAAAAATGAACTAAGGTTTTCCATGGGTCAGGAGCGTTTAAATGCGCGCTCTCTGTTGTGCATTGAAAATGGTTTGCTGTACGAGCTTAATCTTGATTCTACAATTGAGGAATTTGCAAGTAAAAAAGCAAGAAAAGTTAATGCGTACCGTAATTTTATTTTAATCTACCAGCTTGATTCATTTAATTGAGTTAACAAGCTTATTGTTTACAAAAAAAGAAATATTTTCAATATGTTTCTGTTTTGGCACTTTAATGGTAATTAAAATATTTAATTTGTTTTAATATAAAATTGCGTCTTCATTTTATTTATTTCCATAAAAAGCCTCACCAAAATCCTCAGCACCAGGCCCATAATGCTCTTAATCCGGCCCTGCAAGTAGGCCGCTCAACAAGATCTGCCACAGATGGCCTTCTCCTTGTCCCTTCAGCCAGAGCAGTTAGACTGGTGGGGACAAGGAAGAGGGCCTTTTCTGTGGTGGCCCCCATACTGTGGAACTCTCTCCCGAGTGACCTCCGCCATGCCCCCTCTCTGCTGAGCTTCCGCCGCTCACTAAAAACTTGGCTGTTCAGGCAGGAATATGGGGTGGGCTAAGATTTTAAAATTTTATACTGTTTTAAATGTACACAAGATAAAAACAAGATAAAATACATCACACAGGGTGGCCGGTTTGCCAGCCAGATGGGCGATAAATAAATGTAAATAATAAATAAATAATTGGCCTTCCCCACATCCACTTCATAACTGGAGAAGGAATGGGGCAGGTGAAGCAGCTTTGCTACGCACAGGCCTTCTCCAATGGGAGAAGATCCACATGCAGTGAAGCTGGCTCCCGGTGGATCTGCTGTGAGGATCAACTTTCAATGCACCCGCTGGGGACTTAGACCTTAATGTACCCCGTGTCCCCTCCTGAGCGGAAGGAGGGATGGGGGGGGCACTCGCAGTGAAGTATCCTCCCAACATGCCCGCCAGCGGCCAAATGACATCAGGGGGCATGGTGACAAGCCCCACCCAATTGTGGTTGCCCTTCCCTGCTTTATGGTAATGTGTAGGAAAAAATTAAAATAGAAAGAAATGTAAGTAAGTCAGCAAAATGAAACAGGAAAAAATTGGAAGCAAAAAAATATGGAATGGGGAGATACAGAGAAGCCAAATACCTAGAGATGACATTTCCTCGAGATGACTCTGCAATGTGCTGAAATGCCTCGCACTCCACTGCATGTTTACTTAGAAGTCCGTCATACAAATTGTGCACCCTTCCACGGGGAGGCGCCTTCTACATGGCTGTAATGGCACTTTCCGTCAAAGCTGTGGCACCTCCCCGAATGAATGCCAAGTGCCTATTTAATCCACCCTCCCACTGCCACTCTGCATGAGATTGCCTTTGAAGGCAGTTTGAAAACTTCCTGTGATCCAGAATGCAGCTGCCAGGATGTTAACTGGCAGAGGCAGTGTTAGGGGGCAGCCCACTAGGGCTGGAGCCCCGAATCTCGGGGAGGCCACCTGCCCCACCACCCTGCTGTCCATGGGCACTTGCTGAAATAAAGGTACGGGGGCTCCAATGATCTCTGTTGCATCTGATCCCCCTGGATTAGCTGGCTTTTTGCCCACGTGTGCTTCACCTCCTGCTGCCCCCTGCAGATCTTTCTGCCCCAGATTTTTTCCTAAAATCAAATGCCTTCCTCTCCCCTGTCCATACATTCCTTTTTACAAATAGGGGGTCCTTTAAAGACACAAACAGACTTTAGAGCATATGTAAATTAGCATATGGAAATTCGCACTTTTTTTGTCCTGAGCCCAGGATCTTGACAATACCTGGCAGCACCACACCTGTTAACTGGAACACATAACTCCAGTATCCTACCATCTGCACTGGTTACCAGTGTGTTTCCAGGCTCAAGTCAAAGTGCTGGTTCTTCTGAACTTTTAAAGCCCTAAATAGTCTGGGGCTATTTAATGACTTCTACCCATATGAAACTGCCCAACCCTTAAGACCATCTACTCAAGCCTTGCTCGGGTCCTTCTGCTGTTTAGTTGGGGGGGGGAGCACAAGGGACAGAATATTTTCTGTGGTGGCATTGAGACAACAGAACACCCTTTGACATTTTTATAGTATCTAATACTTCCACCCTACCCCCCCCCCCCCGCCAAAAGGAGACAGACAATCATCCAAGTTTCCCCTTATCTCCACCAGTTGCATACCACCAGAATAACCTAGGCCGAGGCGGGGAGGGGCAACAACAACAAACAATCCCTCTCCTTTGAGATTGACCAGGAAACAGCCTCAAAACTTTAGATTACAAACCAGCAAATTACAAATAAATCAGGATACGGCAAAAGGGAAAACAAAGCATGCACTAAAAGAAAATAACATACCAACTTAATACCAGGCAAACCCTGGCACAGACAATTCCCACCTAGGACTCTCAGCCTCCAAGGCTTATCTGGAAAGGTAGGCCTAATTCCACGCAACCCCCATCTATTTAACCTGGCCCAGGGAGAAGCCAAGCACTTGCCTAATTAACAGAAAGCCCATAGCACCAATTACCCTTCTATTGAATGGATGGATACTACTTAAAGAGGAATAACTGAAACCAGTGCTTTTTTTTCTGGAGAAAAGGGTACCGGAACTCTTGGATTACATTTCCTCGGGAGTAGATGGCGATTAGATTGTAATGCAATTAATAGAAGAAAAGGTGCTGGAACTCAGTTCCGGTGAGTTCCACCAGAAAAAAAGCCCTGACTGAAACACACTCCAACAGCCAAGATACCACTCCTGGCTTAAAGATACAAGCATCTGTCCAGGAGCTTGATATAAAACAACTGCCCGGGTCAGTATAAACAGATGCTGAAAACCAACTCAGCGTCACACCCTGCAGTTCATCTGGCTTCATTAGCCTCCTTCAGGCATTCATAACTCACAGAGTTACCATTGCATGAGGGGGAGAATGAGAGACCACACTCAGTGGTCTGCCCCCTGCTGGCCATGCATTGGTTGGCTTATGCAGGCTCCTCATGCAATATACCCAAGCCCCTGCCTGATTGCACAAGTTTCCACATCATGTGGGGAGCCGACACTTGCTGTTCCATGGGCAGCAAAACAAAACAAAAAGTTTAACCTCTTTCAGCAGGCCTTTCTAGGTGTAGTCTCTTACATTCTGACTCCTGCTGTTTTTCTATTGAATGTGTTATGCTTCTTGTGAATTTGATTGTGCTTTTATCTTGACTCTGTTTTGTTAATTTTCAATAGATTGGTGTGTGTGTTTTAAATGCTGCAGTTATTTGCTTGTCCACTTGAGTCTACTTGTACAGACAGGTGGGCTACAAATGCTGAAAATGAAATCAAAGGAACAATATTCCATCTAGCTCGGCTTCAATGCTCAATAAGTAAATATTTTCAGGCATATTATATTCTACTCAGGTTTTTCAATTACGGGGAGATGTTTCAGCTGCCTGGTGCTCAGATTCTTACAATATTCAAGGTTTGTGCAAGGCTCAATGTGTCTTGAAAATATGAATGCAACAGTAAGCATCTGAGCCACAGTTTTAGCAAAGTATCAGCAAAGATCACAGCGGGATAATTTATTCACAATATTTATGATGAGTCCCCCTTCCGACGCTAGTTGGTACTCATAGTTAATGGCATTCAAAGCAGATGATTATTAGTACTGATGAGGTTCAGAGTGCTTTGTCAGAAAGTAATTTGACCTGTACTGCAGAGTACCTGGTGAGTCTACAGAAGCTTGCCAGTATGTATGAAAACATGAGCAAACTGCTGACATATTTCAACTTGGAAGTAATATATTCCCGCAGGGGGAGAAAGGCTGCATCAAATGTTATTCCTCCTTCTAATTATTTACTCTTAAAGTAGGGATGGAGTTGGAGGTACTCTTGCGTAGATCCCATTCAGTGACTTTGCAGAACAGTTGGATTGTGCCATTGGAGATTTAGAACTGCAAAAACATTCTGCATTCAGAAGCGTGAATATTCAGTATTCACCAGGGACTACAAAGTTTTGCTGATTTACTAAGTGTTCAAGGCATCCCCACAGAACTCTAAAGAATTCTGTAACAGCCACTGTGTGAATAATAATTTGTCCATAAGGTAGATTCAGTGATCTCAGCTACTATTTGTTCTGTATCATCTTTAGGCTCCTTTTTGAAGTTGAAAGACCTCCTATGGGCAAACTGCTTCTTCACTGGGCAATCCCATTTATGGGAATTCCCTCCCCCCCAGAAAATGCTTCTATTTCAGGGCCAAAGGAACTCCCTGCCATAATAACGCAGAGCGCCACAAGCTGACCCTTTCCCACCAATTCTCTTAGGGTGCAATGCTATGGCCCTCTGACCTTGCCTGCTGGGAGGCCATAGGATTGGTCGGACTCCACACAGCGACCTCGGAAATCCCTTCCGAGGTCACAGTGGGGAATCCGAGTGCAGAGTGCCCTCCCCCCACCTCACAGCTGGCACAGTTCTTTCTGCGCCCGCTGGGAGCCAAAGCCAGAAGACCTAATTCGGTTCCGGCATGGGGGGCATTCCCAGGGTGGGGAGGGGAGGAGCGGGGCACCACCAGCTTCTGCAGAATCCAGGCGGTGCCTCAGCCTCTCCTCCTTGGGAGCAGGTGTAAAGCATCTAGATGACCAAAATCGGCCATCTAAATGTTTCTGAGGGTGAGGGGAGCGCAGGGGCAAGCCTATCCGCTGCACTCCTCCCACACTTAATTGGATGCCTGTAATCCTCCAGGTTTGGAGGGTTACGGGCAGCCACATAGGCTGGTGCTGTTAGAATACTTTAAAACCTCCTAGTAGCTTGATATGAGGCTTCGACATGAGATGGGCACCACCACTAGAGACAAGATGAACTATTAAACATGTTTGTTTATTAATGGGATATTTTATACATAAGGATACCATACCATACCCTCCAGTTGCCCCAAATTTACTGGGACAGTCCCGCAAACACTTAAGACAACACTTAAGACAACAGGCTTCGTACTTTGTTATGCAGATTCCTGATTTGTTATGCAGAGCCACTAATTCCCCTGCCTCCTCCCACAAGCTATTATTTAGCTTATCTGCAATTTTTCCCATGGCCCCTTTAAGCAGGAAGGGAACAGACCGAGGATGTGTGTGTGTGTGTGTGTGTGTGTGCGAGAGAGAGAGAGAGCTCATTCGTTCATTCTACCTGCTGCCTCTGACCAGCCCCCCCACACCCAGGGTAAGTAAGACCCACTGAAGACATTTGTACTTACTTCTGAGTAACTGCATAGGATTGCACTGTTTGTTGTGAGGATAAAATGGAGAGGAGGATCATGTAAACCGCCTTGGGTTCCTTGCAGGAAAAAAGGCAGGGTATAAATATAATAAATAAATAAACTTTTGTACTTGACCATGCCCTTTGGTTGCCTGGCCATACCCTTGGCCACGCCCTCACGTTGCCTGGCCACGCCCTCTTGATCACACCTTCATGTTGCTTAACCATACAGCTTACAAATTCACATGTGTGTCCCTATTTTCATCTGTGAAATGTTGGAGGGTATGATATACTACTATTTACTTTGGTGTTTTCAAAAGAATACTTGCTGACACTTCTTAAGGACACTGTTGCTAAGACAAGACTCTTAAAGTCTTAATGCCTTCTTTTACCTCCAGACAAATTCCCTAAACCTGCACCCCAGCCACATACACCCACAACCAGGTCCAGCTCTTGGGTACAGAGTCTTTCTCTGACACCAAAGCTCCTCTTATTGTAATCCTGGATGCTTGGATAGTTTATCTGGTAGTTAATGCCTGATTGTGTAACCTTTCTTTTGGTTAGATCTTAGGGCAGCCTCCTGGCATAACACAGCCATCTGCTCTCTGATCCTGATCTTTACCAGTCATGTATGGTTATCACACAGAGCCAAGGAATAGCTGAATGTCCAGGCCTTAGCTATTCACTTTCCCCTCAGCTCTTCCCTAGTCCTTCTCTCACATACCACACACCAACCACTGACCACTCCCTCACTGACCACAAACTGACTAACTCCCCTCCAATTGTCAACTGTAATTTCCCAACTGCTCTTTTCCACCTAGCTAGAACCCCCAGTCAATCAGAATCTGATGTTTCCCAGACCAATCAAAATTGAATTTACCTGATCCAGGCCCCATCTATAAATATTAAAAGTGATCATCTTCCTCTCTCTTTCTCTTCCCCTTCAAAACATGTCACCAGGCATTTACTGCTAAACAGGCCTTCAACATCATAGCCTCACAGAGGCCACTCAGAGTATTTAAACATTACAGGACGTCATCAACATTTATATACATCACATTTCTTAACACCTAAGGCAACATTTCACCCTTCCATGTATATGTCCCCATATACATATACCTAAATTAGTTAGAAAACTAGGCATTTTCAGGAGAATTGCTTTCCCTTCTCCCTAATTCAAAAATTAGCAGAGGAAGGAAAGCTTTGAATCCAATCCACTGACTTTTGCAATCACCAAGAGATGGAAATAAATGGCTACTTGGTAAATTCCTCTTCTCCGTGTATGTGGAGTCTTGCTTGCAAGGCTGGGTAAGAGAATCTGTCTCAGGCAGCAGATTTTGGGAGGGACCATTGCAGGGCAGCAAATAGTCGATTAGAGCCCTTCTACACAAGGCATTTATTGTGTGCTCGTGATTCCCCACTCATGGGAGCTTGCAGGTGCTTTACATGAAGTTGTCATCCTCCTGGGCCTCCGTTCTTTGCAACCAGTTTCACAGCTTTTTTTTTAGATCGAGGAAAGTGTAGTATTATCCGGAAATGGCAGCATGAAATCCTCCTGTATTTATGCAGTTCTGCTATACCACAGTGCCACCTAGTGCTTATGTAATGGAACACATAGAAAGGCAGAGAAAGAAACCCCCTGGAAAAAAGCATGTGTAAGGGAGCCGATCTTAATCCCCGCAAGGAATCCAGAAGCAGAAGCCTCGGTAAAGTGGCGGGTTAAAAGCCTCATGGAGAAAAGCCCTTTGTGTATCAGTATATTTGTACCACTCTGGGAGAGACTATTTGCATTTTTCAGTCTCTGCACCAAATGCCTTTGACCATCTCCTTGGCCCGGTCCACAATCTTAAATATGGAACACCATGTGAATACATTAGAAAAACTTACCAATGATGAACACTTTAGTCTCAATTTCTGGTCAATAGGAACGAAAGGTTAAAGAAGTGATAGGCTCACCTCTTTAGACAAG